>CM067848.1:2665571-4132693 GCA_034638295.1 Phortica okadai
CAACACATAAAACAATTTAGCATTCAAACACAAAAACGTATTGTGTCGAAGAAGAGTTTTCTGTCTGTCTGTCTGTTTGTCAGTTTTCGTTTTGTTTTGTTTTGTCTCAAGCAAAAGCATTGTTTCTGTAACACAAACATTTCTCAAGTCATTTGTCATTTTTTATATGCAAGTCAAGTGCACAAAACCAAAGCAAAACCCGCAAAAACAAGTCAAAATCAAAATCAAAAAAAAAACAAACAAAATAAAAATAAAAAAAGATGAAAAAAAAAAAAATCTCAACGTTTCAAAACGACTATCAATCAGTCAGACGATAGATAGATAGTCAAAGAGCTTGTAAATCAAACGATTAAACAACAGTCAGTCAGCTAATCCGTCAGTCAGTTTATCAGTCTGTCAATCATTGTTGCTTATTTAGGCGCGCCACCATACACCAACATATGTATAACTAATATTAATTACGCTTATGTTGCATACTAAGACGCACAACACATACGTCATATATGTATGTACAAACGTTTAGCGCGGCTAACTTAATGACGAAAATTTTTGCAAGCTAAATGAGCATATGTGCCGATTAAATGCTATGTAACATAGACGTACATAAAATTGAAAAAAAAATAACATTGAAATGTTGGTGGTGGCCTAATTGGCAACAATGCCTGGCAATCAGTCGCCTCATTTTTCGTATTTGTAATCGCAACAACTCATAAATTATACCACAAACAAAATTTTTTTTTACCGATTTAAGCGTTAAACCTTCTCTACTTTTCTCTTTATTGTTGATTGTTATACAAGTAAAAATTTAATATGTAATTACCTTTCATTATGCTTTGCAGAATTCAGTAAGTAAATATGAAATACCTATTACAATTACATAAGTTCGTGAGTAAATCCAAACAATAAAACAATAATAATAAAAAAAAAAAAAAAAACAACAAAATGCATATAAAAACATATTTCAAAAAATACATGGCAAATATGCAATTTATACAACAAATACAAGTTTTCTTTTTTTTTTTTATATATATATATATATACATATATGTATATATAATATACTTTTTTTAACGAAACAATTGCAAAACCATTCATAAATATTGTAACTATTTTGTAGTTTTAATATTAAAGTGTTAGCAAAAAAAAAAAAACAAATTTTTAAATAATATATGAAAAAAAAAAGGAAAATGAAATGAAAAAACAAAAAAATAGCAACAGCAACAACAACAACAAAACCGAAATTCTGTTAATGTAGGCTTGATGTATATATGTATGTGTATATGTATATATGCTGTACAGATGTGCGTGCGTTGTACGAATTGGTTTTTGTGTATACTCAAAAAAATAAGCAAAAAAACAACAACAACAGCAAAATATTAATAATAATAATGCAACTGCAATCATTGTATGAAACTTCATACAAAAAAAAAAAAAATACATACGACTTCGTGCATAATAGCAGACAACAAACAAAGCTAAAGCATTCTCAGATTAGCATAGAATTTAGCAACAACAGCAAACAACAACAACAACAACTAAACAACAAACAAAACACTATCGAAGGAACAAGCAAAAACAAAAACAAAACAATAATAATAATAAAAAACACAAAGCGATGTGTGAAAAAAAAACAAAAAAACTTGTTCTTAAGCCATTTTATTTGCAATGGTTGTTTATCGTTCCTGCACTATTTTATGGTTTAACTAAATGACATACCTACATACATACATACATAATACTTACATACATATTAGATTTGTTAGTTAAGCTAATATATTCAATATAGCATATATACAATATACTATCTTAATAGTCGCCACATTGTGAAACAAATACAACGACACACACCACACACACATACATGCATAAACAGATTCACACATAAATACATACGCAATAACATTCACGATTGAATTAGAGCCTAGAGCCCTGCACAAGTGAAACCGAAATGTATGATTGTAGTTAACAACATTGCCCAACACCAAATTGATTTCACAACAACAACAAACACACGTACATACAATACACATATAATACATATCATACAACATACTTGTCAAAAGAAAATAACGGCACCTGATGCAATTTTCCCCAGTCAACATGTGTGCCAAGTGTTGCTAGTAGTGTTGTTGTTGGCCGCTTCGGCTGCGCTTCAGTTCGTAACGGATTCACATCACGTCACGTTACGTTACGTCACGTCACATCGCATGTGTGCTTAAGACAACAATTACGTTGTCTATGCTTCGTGCGCTGACGCTGACGCTGTCGCTGTCGCTGACAAACGACGAACTTCTGCTTCTGCTTCGGACTTTGATTATAATTACGAACAGAGATGACACTCATACACACACACACGACAATAACAAAAACAAACATATAACATGTAATGAACTGCGCGTGTCTCTCACATTTTTTTGTTTTTTTTTTTAGCGTGAGTGTTTGTTTGCCTTTGATCGACAGAGGCAAAAATAACTGTTTCGCTGCTGTCTTCTAATACTTTTTTTTTTTTTTTTTAGAAAATTCAGAAAATTATTATATATATAATTGGCAAGTCAGAACGTTGCATATCAATTTGTCGATTTATTGCATTTTTGATTGTTATCGAAAACGTTCAAAATAATTATCGAAATCCTTTAAAACGAATATCGCAATGGTTTCTGTTAACTTCAATGTAATTAGTGCATATGATGCACTCCTGTGTGTTGCATAGGTCGATTCAACACTCAATACAATGTAACGTTCAAGTGTGAACATTAAATTGTCTGATGTGGTCTGTGGCTCAATGTAATATAGGAATATGCATAGTATGCACTAAAATGATGGCATATGAAGAGCTGTAGAGATCTCGGGAAAATGTCGATATAACCAATGAAACATCCTCATACTAGTATATAGCCAATTGTATCTGTTAAAAAAATTTTTGATTGAAAAAATATGAGAATTGATATAACGATAAATTATAAATATGCTACTTTGACCAATCAAGATAATTAATTCAAAGTTCAGGACACACACACACACACGAATGCGAACATGCACGCACACACCCAAACACACACACACACACACACATACACACATTAAAAACTACGCTCAGTCACTATATATACATTGATGTTGTAGTCGTTGTGAAATAATTCATACCCGTTTAAGTCGTCTGTTCGTTCATATTAATAGTCACAAAATTGAAATCAATAAGTTTACTAAACAAACTCAAAAAAAATAATTGTAATTTCTTTTTTTTTTTTCTTTCTTTTTTTTTTCTTTTTCTTTTCTTTTTCTATCTTACTTTCTTTCTGATGTTACACATTGTGCAAACTACGCTGCTTTTATATGGAATATTAATAATATTTGTGTCTATGAAACGATCGGTCGATCGATCACAAACTATAAAATGCTAACCAAATTTATGCTTTAAATGGAAATGAAATGGCATTGAAACAAATTGCTAATGGAACGTGTTAATGAAACAAATATGATATGAAAACAGTTATTCATGATAGACAACTGTGCCGACGATTGGAGGATCGCAATGACATGGCAACGAATTAGTCAAATAGGATTAGAACTTTTTATATGCGCTATACATCCCATTCCTGGGGAATACTATTTCCAATGGACTACGAAATTGGCGAATAAGAATAAAACCATTGGCACCGAACTGGTGCCCTACGATGTAGCTTTATCACTACCTATGTTCCTTCGATTATATTTGATATGTCGCGTTATGCTGCTGCATTCAAAGCTATTTACAGACGCATCATCACGGAGTATAGGCGCTCTTAATAGGATTAATTTCAACACAAGGTATGTACAAATCCCAAAAAAAATCCCATCAAAATTCTACTAATTTAATACAAAGCACATTCATACGAAATGAATGTTAGGCTGCCGTATGTGCTGTGTGTGCTTATATATAACATAAGCGCATTTAATATATGTACATGCATACATTAAGTATTGCAATGTTGTATGTTATAGTAGTTTTGCTTATGATTTATGGCATTAAGCTAAAATTAAATTAATAAAGCCGCCGTTCAGGTGAGTAATTGTTTTGTATGTATGTATGTATGTATGTGTGTATGTATAAAGTATATGTACACACATAAAAATATTTATTTAAGATTTAATGTTCGTGTAAGGTTTTGTTGTACTAAATCATATGGAATTTTTACTTACAGATTTGTTTTAAAAACACTTATGACAATATGCCCGGGTACGGTCTTACTGGTGTTCATGGTGTCACTTTGGATAATCGCTTCGTGGACGCTCCGGCAATGCGAAAGGTAAAACAAATTGTACTCAATTATATATTTTCAACTTGAAAATACTAATAATAATAATAAAAAAAAAAAAAATGTTTATAATTTTGTAATTTTCTGCCTCTTTTTTATTTATTATTTTTACCATTTTTTTTTTCTTCAAACTATTGTCCTTAGTTTATTTAAGAGTTATCAACAAACCTCACCCCCCTTTTTCCAACCGATGGATTTCATTATTTTTTTTAATTACGCATAAGTTTGTAAAATTATCGTTTTGTTATTATTATCGTTATTGTTTTTTAGTGTATGCCAATGGTGTTTGACATAATCAAAGATTGTTAATTATTTGATTCCTTACTCGTGTAAATGTTTGATGTATAAAAACAAATGTGTGTACTAAACCTTTACTAATGTAATCTAAATGTTTGCATTTTTGTTTACTCTTTTTTTTTAGTTTTTTTCTTTTTTTTATATATAAATTAACTTCTTGTAGTAAAATATCTAATCAAAACACACAAACTCAAAAAAAGAAGAAAATCAAAAAAATGTAATTTTTAACAACAAACAAAAAACGACACACACACAAGCTAAAAACAAAATCAATGTTCAGAATTCCAACATTTCGTATATTAAATACGCCTATGTTACAAACCGAGCACCTAACACAAACGTCAGTTACATATTGGCACAACTTTCCAACTTGTTCAAAGTTAGATTGTTTTATGTGTTCTCTGCGCGCTATGTAATTTAGAGGTATTTAAAAGTAGGAACGGTGGAATATGGCGATCTAAATTGGCATCAACGCGTATACACGGACACACACTTCGTAGCAGGCTTATGGTCAGTCTGTGCGAAAGAGAGAGAAAGGAAGACACCTTGTGCTTTTTGCAAACTTAATCAAACCGTTATTCAAGCTCAATGTTGCTCAGCAGCTTTAACATGATGAAAGCAAATTATTTTTAAAGTCTCATCGGTTTTGGAAAATAGAAAATACCAAAAGAATTGACTTTGAAAGTAGTCAAAATGTTGGTCAGCCTATGAGAAGTCTATCAAATGATTTTCAGTTCAGCAACTTTTAATCAATATCGAAAAATTTATACTCTTTTCTTATAAATCTTTCGATCAGTTGCATTTTTCTGCTATTTCCATTTGATTTTTATTTTTTGATTTTATGGCAAGCGATGCTGTTCAAGTATAAGTATACCATATTTTTGGGCTTGTTTCATCTTCTGGTATGTAAGAATATCAATATTCACGACACCCTACAGTTTTATGTCTATGTAGAGCCTTTATGAGGTTTTTCTTTGTCTCATGAAGATTTCGGAACAAGGATGTACAAAAAGTATCGGAAAAGGGAACCCAAAAACTAAAAACAGTTTGTTTTTATTCATAGCGTTTTTTTTTTTTCTTTAAGCTACCATTCATTTATGCAATTATTTATTTTTTTAAAGCAAGACTATCGTGTGTTGTAGTTGCTTCAATAAAACATACGTTCATATTGACATTCACTTAGAGTTATCATACATAGGCGTAGTCTGAAGTGCATTATAGCAAAAGGTAAAGAATAATTAAGCAAAAAAACAAATGTTGGCTGGCAGATTAAAATCGAAATGGAGAAAACAGATTTAATGCTGATTTTTCGTGTGTAAAGATTTTTCAATATTATTACATAACTTATGTGACTTTCAGTCTTATTCTGGCAACTCTATTAAAAAAAATTGACATAGAAAATTTATAAGTCAAGCATACAACAAGCTGTTAAAATCCTATTAACAGCGCCTAATAGAGTTTGTCAGAAAAAGGCCGTTTAACTCACATTCGATTCGATTCGTTTCGTTTCTTACTTTTGGCTTTCACTCGTTTTTTGAACACACTGACTTTGTTCATTAATCATAAATGCAAAAATTTTTACATAATTCCATTCATAATCATAGAAGCAAATTAATTTATATTAGCGTTTTTTCAATTTTTTTTTCTATTAATTTTCTCTATTTACTTAGTACACTTACTGCACTTGCCATGTCAGTGATGTCAAATAAAGCTCTTCATATGCCAACGTTTCGTAAATGTTTGAATACTTAACTGACTTATGTGTTGTGTATTTCTATGTCACATAGGCGTACATAATATTAAGAACGTTGGCAAATCATGAAGAGCACATTTGGCAACTCTGGTTGCTACTTCTTTCAGGCAGTTTGATTAGTGTAAACGAGTTTTTACTCTGCTTGCTTATTTTCGTTGCATTCCGTTTGTTAGTTTTTTTTTCTGTTGAGTTTTAGTATCATTTGTATTAAAGACAATATTTGTTTAGCTGACATGATTTTTTTCTTGTTTTTTACGTATAAATTTCTGTTTTATTATTATTATAATTTTTTTTTGATAATTACGCGTGCTATGCTTTAGTAACATAACTTATCGAACTTATCCATTTACAAGTACATATATAAATACAATAGTTTATTCTCGTCAAATAACGTAAAACTTGCCACGTATAATAAAACATATAGAATGAATTGAAATAAAACAAAACAAAATACAACAAAAAAAAAAAAAAAATATAAAAATAATAAAAAACTAAAGAAAAGAATGCAAGACAAGTCGAAATGGAGTTTAGCTAAAAACACGTGCTTCAGTTGGTGACACATTTCAAAATCTTTTTTAATATTATTTATACTATATCGTGCTCACACATGCATAAACACCAAACCACCCACGCCCACAGCCACAGCCACAGCCACACACAAAATGCATATTTGCTTTGTTCATCGTTAGTATTTATGAAATGTCAAAAAAATAAATCTTATGTGACATTTGTCTATTAAAGGAGCGGGGTAGATTGTTTTATCGTAACCATTTGCCTTAAGTTAGTTAAATCGGATTATGCTGAATTTCTTTTTATAAAACTTGAATAAAACATTATTGAATTATTGTAGTTCGTATGGAATTTGTTAAAAAGACAAAACAACCCAAATAAGTAGGCAATGGTTTTTTTCCGCTGTTCAGTATTAAGAACTGTTTCAGTTCATGCATTCCACGTGACTGTCATAGAACGTCATCTATCGGTTGAAATAAGCAGTGCTTAACTTTCATTAGTTTTCGCTTCTCTTTTTTGAAGCTATTTTGATGATTTCATAGACGGTGAAAGTTTTTTTTTTTTTGTCATAAAAGAAAAATTTCAATGCAATGCCTTTCTTAGTTAAATGCCTCAGAACGCTTGGATAGTAAAGGCGGTTATTCAAGACACAAAAACTCTACTCTTTACATGTATGTATGTACATATGAATGTATGTACATTTATACAAGTTACTATTTTCTTATAAACATATTAATCGTTTTTTGCAATATAAATGTTTTTATTTTTAACGTTCGCTTTATATTAAAGTAACAAAAATAAATATATTTATATATATATATAAACATATATGTATGTGTGATTTTTTTCTGTCCCTTTTCGTGTGTGTAAATTTTTGGGCTAAAAAAATGTTGATGTTTGTTTTTAATTTTTGTGTGCTTGTACTTCTCTTAGTCGTAAATTATATTATGTTTAAAACACAAACAATAAAAAAAAATAGTTAGCCATTTTTTTTTTGTTGTTTTTTTTTTTTTTTAAATAATTTATTTGCATACTTTATAAGAAAGTATTTTATTTTCGGCTTTGTCGAAATTTTCACTTGAAATATTTGACAAAAGATGACAAAATCAAAAAAGCCAAAAAGTTCTCATCAGGGTTGTCGATGCTTTTCACGTTGTCAAATATCTCATTTCCTTTCTATACATTTTCATAAATGTTCTCATAGTTCAAAATTGATCGAAATTGCCGTTTTTGATCCATCATTGATGCCATTTAAGCTATACAAATTGTATCGTATGCACTCTTATGTCGCATAATAGCACACATTACATACGGCACTATAGCGTTGGTAACTCAAGTATGAAATATCACATCGGTAATAATTTTCCTATCCATGCTGTTTGTATGGTGAACCCTGATTCATTTTACATACCAGAACGCCGCGGTACCAAAGATACCAGAAATGTATGCGTATATTCTTGATCAGCATCGAAAAACAAATAATTTCATTTCGTTTAAAGTTATTGACAGAAAAATCGCCATTGCCATAGGGAAACGATAGGCACAGTATCGTATAGCAATCAAAATTGTTGTGAAGAGCATATTTCTAATTTGAGCGTGCTTAGTTTTTTTCTTTGCTAGCCGGAAAGTATGCTATCGTAGTTTAAACATCTGAGTTGGTCTGAAAGTCAGTTCTCCCTATATGCCAAGTACACGATTGGCTCAAAAAAACTGTCCGCTTGACTATAATCATTCAATTTTGCAACTGATCTGTTGTATTAAACATATTTTTGGTCGATTTTGTGAAGGTATTCCACGATATTGCCTTGAGCGGAACATTGGAACTGGAACAGACACTGGTAGATACTCAGTGTAGACTCAGCGATCGATTTTATTACTTTGCATGAATACTTACTTTTTTTTCTGAAGTTGCTGAGATGAACATTTGTCGTTCCTTTTACAAAAGTATGTCAACTTTGGCTCGCGTTGAAGAGAAGCATTAGTTGTCTATTTCTTGTGATTTAGATAATTCAAATTAGCTGGGCGAAAAGTCAGGTCCTTTCAATTCAACTGTTAGCGATTTGTTTGAGGAATATGCATGACACATTTTTTATACAACATTAGTGAAAATATTTAAACAAAACGATTTATATAAATTAATAAACCATATTAAAGTAAAATTACAAAACAATAAGAGTATAATTGCTTAAGCTGCCTCTGTACTCAGCTGCATTTTATAAAGAAAACAGTGCCAAGTCTCTGTTTTTACTTATAAAACTTGAGAAACAAAAATAAAAACATTTCTTTAAAATTATCAATGGTGACTTAAATACTTCAATTACAAAGTTACCTGCTTTCTATTGCCTTCAAATGAAATTGCCAAAGAGTATTTAACTGTTTAGCGGTAATTTAATATGAAAGTTATGTGTGCCGACTCCTTATAACATTGAACATTATTATATGCGTTGATGCCAATTCAGCATATCCTATATCAAAGCTTTTAATATTATGTGCGCCTATGTCGCACAACATTACACAATACATAGAACAATTAAACAAAACGTACAGACTCATTAGTCAAGTGCGTTGCAACCCTGAGGTGTGAAGCATCATTGATTGGCATCAATTGGTTGTATGTTTCCTAACATATGGCTGTAACATACAACACTTTTGTATTGAATGTTCATTTCTACCACTAAAGTTATTAGAAATACTCTTTGGCTAATTGCTACGCTAAGCAGCGCCAACTATCGGATTTTTTTTTTCTTTATTTGATTTGTATCTTTCAATGTTACATTCAAACATATTTCCTCTGTGTTGCTTTATGTTTTTATTAATTCCCTTTTTTTAACATAAAATATCATGTCATAAATAAAAAAAAAAGCTTTTGAAAAAAAACGAAAATTTTCAATTTGAAGCAAAAAAAGGATATGTTATGCCAAAGGATAATGAGGCAGCTAAAGCAATTAAACTGCAAATACATTTGAAACTTTAAAGGCTTTTTTCACGTATTCGCATTCATATAAAAGTATAAAAGTTTATTCAAAAAGTGAGTTTCTTTTTAATTCTTATACTTTATTTTGCTTGATTTCATTTTTAATATTGGTTTTTATTAATTTTTTGTCGTTTTTTTTCGTAATCAGCACCCAATGTCCTCTATATTGAATTGTATTATTTACATTAATATTACATTTTTGTTTCGTTTTTGTTTAATTTTATTTAAACTTTGTTTACCTTTATTTTCCTTCTGTAATTTTTTTTATAAAATCTCAAAAAATACGACAAAATTTGCGAAAAATATGTTCACATAATTTCACATCTGTTTATTTGTTTGCTCCACTTTTTTCACCCTACTTCTGTAACCACAACCACAAATGAATATGTACGCATCGCATTTTCAAATGAAATTCGTAACGTAAAAAAAAAAAACAAAAAAAAAAACAACTCTTAAAAAACATCTCGCAAAACTTAAATGCAAAAATAATGAAAACGTAATGAAACGAAACGAAACGAAATGAAAAAAAAAAAAACAAATTATTGAAAATGAAACGAAATGAAATGAATGAAATCAACTCTTGTATTAAACAAAAAAAACAATTACAACTGAAATCTAAATTGTAATCGAAAAAAATTATCGAATCGAATCGAAACAAAACCAAACCAATGTAAAAAAAATGCACTCGCAAAAAAAAGGTTTCACGACGAGGAGCACGCGAATTTGCTAAACTCCATGTGGCTAACGGCCATCACATTTTTGTGTGTCGGCTACGGCGACATTGTGCCAAACACTTATTGCGGACGCGGTATTACGTTGACCTGTGGCATGGTGGTAAGTATAATTACACATCTAAATAGTTGTTGCTTCTCTACTACAGCATATTGTAAATAGTAAATACATGCTTGCCAACAAGTGCATTATTTTTTTCTTCTTATTTCTAAGGTACGTTTTCTTAACTTCCTTGCATACATACATACATACATATGTATATAAAATTACACCAACAACGACCTTGGTATATCTGTTTTTTTTTTTCTTTAGGTTGGTGAATTTTATACTCTTTTATAATCATGTACCAAAAACAGTGCAGAGGCAATCCGTCCATCCGTTCGTCCATAAATTCTTATGTCTAATTGCATTGATGCATCGAATTCTGGCATGCAATTAAAATCAGTGTTGCCAAAGGCACAAAAAATTATGGCTCTTTCTTTACGCCGATCGTCGAAAAGATTACACACACTTTGATGCATGTGCATGTGTGTGCGGCACAAATAGACGAAGAAGCAGAAGCTCATTTGTGTGCAACTGACGTGGCGCTAATTATATTACGAACATTACCGAAGCGTTTGAACAACTTCGGCTGTGATTGATTAGGAACTTGTGTCGCGGTTGTTGAGTCATTTTGACAATGTGTCGCCAACGTCAACTAGATTGCGCTTGCACACATTCAGCACGCCAATTAACATGGTTATGATGTCAATGGCAATGGCGGAGGGCGAAAGTTTTAATGAGCCAACAACAGTAGCCAAGAATAATAAAGTTAATAAATATTTCAAAAACCATCAACTGCAGTAGGCGAATTATTCAAATTATTTCTTTACTAATTCTAAAAAAAAAAGAAAATGTAAAATCAATCGATATATACATATGTGTACTGACACGCCTACCTACTATACACACATATAATAATCGTCAAAGTTATGCATTACATTGCAATTATTTTCAATTAGTATATATAATATAAATTTTAACCTTGAAAGGTCAATTGTAAATCAAAAAAAAAAGATATGGTTGGGAAGTTGAGAAAACGTTGCCAATGCAAAATTTCCATTGCCGTATGCAAAATGGAATGCAATTCTATTGCATTTGTGCAAATAACTGATTTTCATTATGCTTGTGAAAATACTAATTAGCGAAAACTAATGAAAAAGAAAAGAAATTAATTAGCTATGGCAAGGGTAATTGCTAATGTCACATTTATGCAAAAAAAAAAAAAAAAAAAAAAATACTGAAAAATGAAAAAGAAAGCGCCGTTGGCCATCAACTATTTAATGAGTGACATTTTGACGTCTCATTATTTTTGCAATCGATAAACGATTGCTTAAAACTACGAACGTCAAAATGTGAAAACACTTAAGAATCGATTTGCCAAAAAATTTTACACCAGCTAACAAAAAACAAAGAAGAAAAAAAACGAAAATGGTACCACAACAAAAACAAAACAAAAAAAAAAAAGAGACAGACACAAAAATTTTACGCCGTGGTTATTCTGCAGTAATACGAATAATCATTGCGGCTGCTTATCTATTTTGTCTAACAATTAAATAATCACAATCATAATAGTAATAATAATGATAATAACACAATAAATAACACAAAGCAAAGCAAAGAAAGCTGCTTTGCAAAGTGCCAGTGCTGCCGCCAATCGATAATTATTCAATTCAATTCAAATTCAATACAACGCTGCTTTGCATCAAACCAACCAAACCGAACCGAACGCTGTGTGGCCCACAAGTACAAAAGTATCCTTTAAGCGCATTAGTACTTTCTTACTTTGTTCGTAGAAATTGGGTATCAAAATCGAATCAAAATCAAATTAAATCGTTTTGTCAGCCAACGCAACAAAGACATCCGAAAAAAAACATTCAATTTGTTTTGTTTGGAATTTTTGTTTCTTTTTCTTTTTTTTTTTTTTTTTGTTATTATAGTTGGTTTTCTTTACCGATTTTTGTGTTTTTTTTTTTTTTTTGAGGTTCTTAATGGCCTTGAGTCGTTCAGCCACTTATTTTAGATAAAAATACTTTTCAGTGTGGCAGGGAAGTTGCACCAACCAGCAATAAGATCGGCACTGCAACAACAACCACAACTACAGCAACAACAACGATTTAAGACATTGTCGTTGGCGTATAATGAACAGACTTGTCAAGCTGCTTCTTCTTCTTAAGCTGACATTTCGTAAATATTGTGGTAGAGTTCGAAGGCAACACCTTTGACCATGTCATAGCGGAAATATTCAATGCATAGAGACTTCTGTTAGTCATACCCCTACTTGAAAAAAATAAATAGCATATATAAACAGCTATGGCCACAGAAATAGCATATTTTTCACAGTTTTTATCGAATTTCAAACTATGCAACATTAAATGTATTCTGTTTAATGGTTATGATAATGATACTAATATAAAATAAAATATTTAGATTATTAAAAATTGTTTATTGAAGAAAATTTAAAGCATTTTATGTCATTATTGGGTAGTGTGCTCCAAACCATGAAAAGTTTCGCCTACTACATTAAAGAGGATATTGAAAGAGTACACGAATTCGAAATGATATGAGTAAATCTTCTTTCTAGTTCTTCTTTTTTCGTTTTAATAAAAAAAAACCCAAAACTAAAACACAAATGACCGACAGATAAGGTTAGGTTGGGATACTCTGCATACAAGATGAAATTTTCGTTTTTTTTTTTTTTTTAAATAAATTAAAGTTTGTCCGGCGTATAAAACACAGTCGAGCATTGAATGCTCAAAACCAAAGAATTGGGAAACTAACTAAGTATGAACGTAACTATTTAAAGCTCTTTACCTTTTTGAATGTCGAGGAAAAGCGTCAACAGTTCACTCAATAACATTTATTGATTAAGTTGCTGCACAGGTGTCTTCATTAAATAATAATTACAAAAATGTTCTTTCGACTGACTGCCCTAAAATATTAATAAGCTGCTACACACATACATATGCCATGCATATATACATATATGTATATGCATGAGTATATAAGCTCCTAATAAAGGCGCAAGACCACTAACGGTTGTGTGTGTGTGTGTGTGTGCACGGACAAGCACAAAACCTCGTCTCATTTATATTTTTGCTGTCTTCATGGAAAAAAAAATAAACAAAAAATCAAAAAGGGTCTTTGATTTTCGCCCAAGTTGATTGCATAAAGCAGTTTCGGTCTTTACGCACATAAGCTTATTTTCACAGAAGTACACAATCAAACACACACACACACACATACACAGATACGACGAAGCTCGTCCAGCATGCTGGATCGTCTTTGGACCACTTCAATTTTATGCTGCTGCAAACATGTATAAATTACCCTCTCCATCTCTCTCTATCACTCTCTCTCTCTCTCTTACGCTCTGTCAGTAACTTTTTGTCTTTCACTCACACTGTTACTGACTTTAATGAGAAATAAAATAAAATAAAAATAATAATAATAATAATAAAAAAAAAAAAAACAGAGAGCGTTGGCAAACTTCTTCTTCTTCTTTTACGTTGTATTACTCTTTTTAATTATGTATGTAGTTTCATTGCATAAAGTAATAATATTTTCATTTTTCGCCCCAAAATTAGAAAGCAACACACATGCATACATTCATGTATGTATGCATGTTTCTATGAATATAAATATAAACATATAAAAATGTGCTCTTTGATTACAACGATGAGTGTATGCGTGGGTGTATAAGTCGCTTATTAAGCTTATATATATAAATGTATGTGCGTGTGTGTGTGTGTGTGTATGTAAATTTGTTTCAATTTTTCGCAAACACTAAAAATAATACGAGTATAAAGCAAAAGTTTTTCATATTATTTAAATTTACATATTTAAAATTGTATGCAAAGCAGAAGGAAAAAAAATGTAGCATACTTATGAGGGTCGTGTTGATGCTATGCATATGGTCAGTGTGTCTAATATTAAATACTCCTATGTAAACACAAGCATAGCTGCACAAACAACATGTGTTCATTGTTGAGTTTCATTACTAAGCTGACGTTTGTTGTTTGTGTGCGTTAGACGTATGTTCATAATATTAGGCACATTGACATATGGCAAACTGAAATTTGCATTAATGATGCTCAATGTCAACTGTGTGTGTTTGTTTGTACTAAAATACATGTATAAATATGATTGAGCGTATGAGTGTGTATTTGTGTGATTTTTGCGGTCTGTATGTATATATATATATATATGTGACTAATGCTGCACTTGTTTGTTGTTGTTTATTTATGTTTTTTTTTTAAAGAGATTTTTTTTTTGTTTTTTATTGTGTATAACAAATCAAAACGGACTTATTGAAAAGTCATGTCAAATAAAACACACTTTTTTTTGCCAAAAAGGGCAGGCCGTGCTTTGCGTATGATATGCGTGTGTGTGTGTGTGTGTGTGCGTGTTTGTGTGATTTGCCAACTCGCGCCATTGTGAATGTGCTTCTGTTCTTAACATTAAAATTAACTACTATTTTGGAAATGTTCTTTTTTGTTTTTTTTTTTTTTTTTGACTATTTCATATTTTGACTATCTCTCTCTCTCTCTCCCACTCTTTTAAACTATCCATGTATAAATGTTTTTATATTTACTGCCGCTTCTTACATTATTTTAATTTATTTACTTTTTTTTTTTTTTGCTTTATATCATTTTTTATGTGCTAATTATTTTTTATATTTTTGATTTTATTTTATTCTCTTTTTTTATTATTTTTTTTTTTTTAAATATGAAAAAACAAAACTTACGAATCATACGATATTTTTCTCTATCTCTCTCTCTTTCTCTATACATATATATATATATCTATATATATAAATAAATATATAAATTTTAATTAACTTCGATGAACGTTTCCGTATTTGCGTCGACCACAAATTATTATTATTCTTGCTTTGTCACAAAACAACAACCACAACAAAAAATACATAAAATAATAATTAAATTAAACAACAAAAATATATATATATGTAATATGTATGTGTTCATATACATATACATTTGTATATTGTCGACCCAATTGTCGTATCGTCGAATCGGCGGCGCAGGTTTCATGATGAAGAACATGCAAATCTTTTGAATGCAATGTGGCTGATAGCGATAACGTTTCTAAGTGTCGGTTTCGGTGATATCGTTCCGAATACATATTGCGGACGTGGTATCGCTGTCAGTACGGGAATAATGGTGAGTCAAATGAAAATCTTCCTCATACCTTGAATACTACAGAAAAAAAACAACAACAACAACACATCTTTTAAATGGTAACAAAACTAATCAAAAAATGCAATCTGCCTAAACAATTGTCGTTCTTTGTTTTCACATACTTATACTATATAAAGGACGTACCAAAATTCTAAAAAGACTTCAATATTAAAAACTGCCATGTTGCATACTATCACATAGCACAAGCCGGCAGTCTAGCATTCGAGCTTTATGCATTCATTAACATTAAATTGAATGTTGTACTACCGAATGTGCTGCGTGTGCATACTGTTAAATAGGACTAATTAATTTGAAAATCTAAAGTTGGCGTGTTGAAAAAAGCACAAAGCATAAGCGTACTATATCTGTTGGGGAGGGGAGTGTGTTTACTTTTAAATAAACAAATTCGAATCAATGTTGCTTAATAGTTTAATAAAACAATAACACAAGATATGTGAAGACAGTTAACTGTAAAATATAAAAATAAAAACAAAGATTTCTCATTGATGCCAATTAAGCATTTCACATGTCATCGTTCCGCACGCCTATGAAACACGCGTGACAATTGTGTGTTTTTTATGCTTAATTGTTCAATGTGTTGTATGAACGCCTTACAATATATGCGTACTTAATGTTGAAAGCGCTAAGTTGGCATCAATGGTTATAAGCAACGTAAAATAACGTATACGCTCTTGTAAAAACGGCATACGTTTTGTTTTTATGTATGAAAATTTGTTATAACACTTTTAATAATTACATTAAATTCAAAATTTGTTTATTTTTTTTTTTTTTTGTGTTTAATTTGTTTGAATTGAAATAATTTGATATGATAACTCATTTACAGGGCGCTGGTTGCACAGCTTTGCTCGTTGCTGTCGTCTCCAGGAAATTGGAACTGACACGAGCAGAGAAACATGTCCACAACTTCATGATGGACACGCAGTTAACTAAAAGGGTACTGTATAACATTTTTTCATTCTCTCTTCTATGTTTTCTTGTTTTTTTTTTCTGTTTCTTTTTCTTTTTTACTTTTAACAAATCTCAACATTTGCACATGTCAATAACTTACAAATCCACACAGCACACAAGACCACCACTCTCACATTTATAAGTTAATAACATACAAGTAATATATATATGTAAATATATGAAATTGATCTATCAGTAACAAAATAACAAACAAAAGAAACATAATTAATTTTTATTTATTATGTCTGTTATATTATTATTAAACAATACTATAAAATTATTGCTTATTAAACATAGAAGGTGATTTGTCATGACATATCGCGCAAAGTCACAAATTGCCAGTCAATGCCATTCACACTGCAAATGCGACATCAATATTAAAAGCTAGAATATCTTATGTGTTGCTTGCATCGAGTAATGACATTGCACTACAAGGCAGCAAGAGGCTGAAATTGGCATTGATTAGCAAAAACAATGGCGTCGATAAGTAAATTCGTTGCTCGATATGCAACTGAAAGATATGTCATGTCAAAGAAGCTTAACAATTTGAAAGACATGCAAGTAAAATGAAATTTGATTGATGAAAACAAACTCTAAGCATATTTTAGTTAGACAAACACACAACTTCAAACCAAATACTTTTAAGTTAGTTATTAACAATATAGTTTGATTAAATAACGTTTAAAAAAAAAAAAAAAAAACAAAGTACGTAAATCTTCTATGTACATGTATCATTTGCCTGCTTCAAATCATAAATTATTATTTGTAAGTCTCTAAAAAGTAAATCAACGAGAAATCAAAAAAAAAAAAAAAAAAACAACAACAACAAAACACATCTAACAACCTTACTTGCTTGTGTCTAACGAGCGCTAACAGAGTTGCCAAATGACTGAAGTTTGAACAAAAGTTAAGAAAAAAAAAGAAAACAAATTTCAACTAACATCAATAATAAAATTGCGAAGAATCGATCACTTTAAATCATAACTACAAAACAAAAGAAAAAAAAAAAACATTTATTTTCAATCGCGCACACACACATTTACACATTCTAATATTATTCTTTATTCATTTTTTCTTACTTCATGAATTTAGCTGAAAAATGCTGCGGCGAATGTTCTTCGTGAAACTTGGCTCATTTACAAACATACAAGACTAGTAAAACGGGTTAATCCCGGCCGTGTAAGAACCCACCAAAGAAAGTTCCTTCTAGCTATATATGCGTGAGTATTCTTAGAGATCAACAACCAAAAAAAAAACCAAAACCAAAACCAATTACAACCAACCAATTGACAAGAACTGCTTAACAATTCCAAATACTGTCCTAACTTCTTTGCCAAATGATTTCAACAACTTAAACAACAACAACATCAACAAAACAACTTACTAATTCCAATGTGAAGCAGAAGCCATTTCAGTTTCAATATGTCCCCAAATATTATGCACTCCTATGCTGCATAATAACACACACAACACATAAAACAACTCAGCGTTCAGACTCAATTACCAAGTGTAAGCACTAAACTGTCTTATGTGTTATGTTGCCGCTATGTAACATAGGAGTAAAATGAACGCTTTTTCATGAAAAGCCAAAACCCAAACCAAAGCAAACGAAATCAAACAATTTTTTCAACAACAAGCGAACTGTTGCTCATCTTAATTTGTTATTTATAGCTTCATTCACATCTCTATATATCTATCGTACTATATACAGATCTGAACTAAGCTGATCTGATACAAACAATTGGCGCATTAAATCGAATATATTAACAAGGATTATATCAATAACACAAAAACAAGTAATGCAGTTATATTATTGATATATAATTATTATTATTGTTAGTTTGAAATTTAAACAAAAAAATAAATAAAAATACATTCATACATATAACGTACAGTGCACGCTCGGTACAGTGTAGACTCAATACAGTGAACATTTACATAAGCTACTATTCGACTTTATTAGACTTTTTTTTACATAGTATGATAGAGAAATCGCCAAATTAACAAACTTTTAGTTTATTTGTAGGTTAAAACTTTAATATACTTCAAAGCTCCCCCTTAACTACACCCTCAAATACGTTCTAGTTACTTCAATTAGCAGTTAAATCAGTTAGTAGCAAAACATGTCCATTATATTGAATGAAAATTTGCATTTTACAAACGTTTCTGACATGTAAGACATAATGACATGACTTACATACATAATACATACGGCAGTTTAGTGCTGACACTTAATGAACTGTAGAAAAGTTTGACCGAATGCCTGTTACACGACTCCCTGCATATATAGAAATGTTAATCAAATCACCGAATCGAGCGTGCACTATATTTATGATAGAAATAAAAAACAAAAACAAAAAAAAAGAATAAATAAAAATAATTATAATAATGTACATACATAGTATATATAGACACGTGTAGAAAAAAAAAATGTATGCAAAAATGTTTGCTTGTCCTCAATGTGTTGTCTTCATTTACGTTATATGACAGTCATAAATGTAATCCGTTTGATTGAAATTTCATAAATTTGAAAGCCGAAACTCAACAACAACAACAACAAAAGCAGAGTTTCCACTAGATGAACATGATCTCATGACATTAATAGCCAAACAACAACCCCATTCACCATTACCACCAACCCCCTCCCCAAAGTATTACATCAAAAATTGTATTTGACAACCGAACATTAATAACAGACCATCTGTCTGTGTGTCTGTCTGTCTATTTGCCTGCCTGTCTGTCAGTCAGGTCTCGATTACAAAGTCATCAGTTACATAAAAACTCAATTATTTTTCACTCTGTCTGTCTTCTTCTTCTATCTATTAAGTAAACTTTGTGTAGCGCACCATTACATAAAAAAATAAACAAACAAAAAAAAAAAAAATGACAAAGGGTCCTTAAAATTGTTTTTCATAAAAGACATTCGTACTTTAGCATATCAAATTTACTTATCAAATTGAATATTTAATAAAACTTAACACATTTGTGTGTCTCGCATCAGATCTCGCATTTGTCGTACCGACATGCCATTTGCGCGCGCCTCAGTGTATGCAACACAATTGCAAATTCGTCAAATTATAATGTCATTTGACATTGGCAACTTTGAGTGATTTTGCATTTCATGAAAATCAACAGAATTTCAAATTAATCAAGTAATGTACATATACATACATATGTATGTACTCACGTATATTTGTGCCATTGACATGAATTATGAATGTTAGTCTTCTCTTCTTATTCTTTGTTAATGTCATTCATAAGAAACATATGACACACGTTACGACAAATGCGTGCACTGTGGAACACTTTGAAATGAAACATATGAGCGCCTCTTTGAATATGCACATGCAGGAGACTAACATTCAAAACATAAGCCGAAATAAGATCGGTCGCAGTTATTGTTGCCAATTCAGTGCGTCGACAACGATAATGTTTTTAACATTAAATACGCCCATGTTACATAGCGCACACACGAACACACAACATGTACGACAGTTTTGTAATACAAATTTTGGTCATTAAGTATGACCGCTGAATTGCCGTATGTGATGTATAGGCATCATGTAACATAAGAGTACTTAATGTTCGAAACATTGATTTTTTTTTTTTTTTTGTGTTATAGACTTTTGACCCTTTCTAAAAATTAATCACGCAAAAAAAAAAAAGAAAAAGAAAGAACAAAGTTATTGAAATTTCAATTGTCAAGACAAAACATAAGAATTATGTAGTAAAAGAAATGAAAGAAAATAAAAAAAAATGCAATTGAATTAATAAACAATGATTAAACTCGTTTTACTAGCCTGTAATTAGGTTGTAAAGCCCTGTTTTATCGCAAACGAAAATCATTAAAAAAAAAAAAAAAAATGGACAAAACAAAATACACAAAACAAACAAAAGGCGAAATGGCCAAGTACTGTTTTAAAATAGACGACGCACAGTTCATTTTTTGCTGAAATTCGTATCTCAAAACTTCAACAGCAAAAGTACAACAACAACAACAACAACGACGACGACGGCGGCAACGGCACCGGCGTCGACATCAAGTAGCAAAGGCCAATTCACTGTGTCGTGTCAGTTTGTAAGTCAGCCAGTCAGTTTTTCGTTTATTCGTTCGCTCGTTCTACCGGTCGGTCTGCCGGTTGGTCGGTCAGTTGGTCGGTCGGTCAGTCGGTCGGTCGGACGTTCGGTCAATAAATCGATTAATCATTCATTCAGGCAATAAACTTGGCTTTTACTTATGCAGTCTATTGTACTACACACATACACACACACACACACACACACACCAACACACACACACACATACACGTCAAATGATTGTAGTGCAAAAGTTGATTTCTTTTCATTTTTTATTTATAATAATTTTTCTTTCATTCTTATTTTTTTGCAGTTTTCATTTTTCTTCTTCTTTTTTTTTTTTTGTTATATATTTGTTATTTATAAATTTACACTGAATTGTATACTTGTTCTTCTTCTTCCTCTTCTTGTTCTTGACATTATACTATTTGTATTATACGCAAAGTCAGTTTAGATAATCACGTAACGTCGCGTGTGTTTAAAAGTAAAATAGTTACACACACACACACATACATATATACAGGTGCATACAATATGACTTGCTTGCTTGCTTGTCTTTTTAGCTGCTGGTTAAGTCAACAAACGTAACGATATTGTTTTGCTTATACGCGCGCGCTGCCAACCAAACAAACACCCAATGGCACAATTGCACAATTGCCAACATAGGTGGCGTTTGTTCTCCCTCCATCGTTCCTCTGCATATGTCACATACACGTGGCACACGCCATATTGGTTTTTTATTTCGAGTGCTAGATTAAGGTATGTAACGTGTTGGGGCTATGTAAAATATGCAGAGTTAAGGTGGCAAAAAGTCGCACAAGTTGGCAGGCATAACAAAACCGTGTGTATGAATGTTTGTACAAATGTACTTACTTATTCGATTGTACTACTGTAAGTATGTATGTAAGAGACTGAATATTATATCTGCACCGATACTTCGTAAAGTAGTTATAAGAATATAAATACTTGTGGTTATGTCCTTGCAAAATTGAAAATACATTATTTATATGTAAATGCACGTGGTTCGCGAGGCGTGAGCTTAGACTTTTAGAATTTTATTGAATTCTTTATAAAACAAATAATTCACTCAATTGCATTTGGTGTCATTCGGCGTTGACATGAACTTTTGTTATAAAACAATCAATGTGAAGAAAAATAAAAACAAAAAAAAAAAGGCGTTGTTTACCAAGACTACAAGTAAATAGTTTTGTGTTTTTATTTCGCCTGTTATTTGTATTATGGCATTTAATATGAGTGGGCGTGTTAGGCACGAAATACGAGTGATCCAATCATCAAAAGGCAACCCGCTTGTCTGTCTGTTAATATGATCAATATAATGTATAAATAGTAAAGATCAAGCAAAGTTGTTAGCGAACAAAATAGATTATAGCCTGTACTCGAGACTCTTGACTTTACTATATATTATATAGTTATGCTTCCTTTAATGTATGTTTGTGTGTGTATTTGTAAAGAGTTGATCATACGCTGAAAGCGTTAAAGGCAACTCTGAATATTATTAATAAGCAAAAACGACATCTGGCGGAGAGCATTTCATGTCGTTGGCCGATTGTGTGCGAGAGAAGCTTTCTTAGAAAGTAAAATCGAATGCTTTTCTGGACATTTGAAATTTTGAGATACGATTTTCTGCAATTTTAACGATAAAATTATTAATTGTTTTTTATTTTTATCGCAATCTCTTTTTTTTCTTAATTTTTTTTTTTGTATTATTATTTTTCACAAGTTATCAATAATGCCATAATACATACATCTATGCCATATCTATTTCGGATTTTGTTTGTTTTCAAATTAATAAATAATTGCAAACTATTTATGCTGAACAAATAATGCACAATAACGGAACAAACAAACAAAAAAATAAATAGAAATGCAGTGCAGTCACAAGGCAACGAGCACCAAACATCCTGCGATATTTCTCAAGTCACTTAGACAGCCTTACCACGCCAAAGTTCGATTTGAAAGCCACGCATAAAAAGCAACAACAAACTATCTTCACGTAATTAATAATAGTTGAAAATGTTGTTATCCTTTTGCTAAAGTATATTGTTTTATAATTTAACAATCCCTTACTCCCCTTACAGTTATCGAATTATACATATATATATATAGAGCGATGATATAACGATCTATACTCTTTGCTGAAATTTCATTCTCTATCGATCAATTCAAATTGACACAATGTCTTTAGCAGGACATTATTATAAGGACATGAAATAAGTACATACATATACATATTCGAGGCGTCTACAGTCTGTTGACTATCGACTTTGAAGACTAGAATGCCATATGTGTCGCATGGGAGCACGTAACATAAGAATGCTTCATGCCTAATGTAATGCTGATCGCTCGTCCTTACTCCTTCGTTCGTTTGTTTTTGGTGACCAGCATAGATACAGACTTAATATGTCGACTATTGTGTTCTCATATTATTTCCAATTTATTTAAATTCCAAATTGCGACGTCGTATTGCCCATTATTCATATTTTATTTAAATCTCTATTGACAAATAATTTATGTAAGCCACAGTCAATGTCGTTACGTCATATGTACATATCTACATACATATATGCATACCACCAAGACTGCCAGAACGCTTCCTTTCTCGTTCACATTCTCGTCAGGCTCAAGCTTCGTGTGTCTACATTTTTGGCCGCTATTGCCGTCCGGCGTATTAGCACACCAAACCCGATAACCTAAAACGTACAGATCCCAACCTCCTGAACATAAGCGGTGCTGCATTGATGGCGTTCAGCTGAGAACTACAACCAGTTTTTAATCCAATTTCGATCTCCATATTCCAAACGTTCCTAACATTATGTGCTACAACGCAACACTTTTGACAATTTAGTGTTCATACTTGGTAATTGAGTCTGAAAGCTAAATTGTTTGAACGCTATGGAAAATCGGCGTATATAATGGAATAGTGGAGACCAAAATTGGCATGGGCAACGAAAGTTTGCGCTCAGTGTTACATTCCAAAAAGCTTGTGTTTTCTGTAGCATGTCGTCAGTTTGTTCCTCAAGTAGCCAAACATTTATTTCCAAGGGTTGCCAAATTATTGACATTTAAAATAAAAGCCGAAAATTATTTTTTTGGCTTAAAAAAAACAAAGAAAAGTAAAAAATCGAACTCAATTAAAATCGAAAATCCTTACTGACATCATCGAACGTTTGTTGAATATAAAAATGAGTATTGCTTTATTAATAATGTTCAATTTTTTGTTAAAACACTGAAAGGTTGCGCAAAGTCAAAATGGATCAACGCAAACTCATGGATAATGCAAATACAATAACCGATATGGCAAAGGTGAGACCAAATATAAACCAAGCATATTTATTTATTATATACTCATACATTTGCTGTTTTTATTTCTTGCCTGTTCAGACGCAAAATACGGTCTATGAAATAATATCGGATATGTCTAGTCGCCAAGATGCAATTGAGGAGCGCTTAACAAATTTGGAAGACAAATTGCAAAGCTTACAAGTGAGTAGCAAAGCGCCATTGTTGCCACTTTTGCGCTTCGTTTTCCAACGCTTTTCATATTAAATACGCCTATGTTATATAGCAACGGGTAATACATATGACAATTGTATGTTCAAGCTTGTTCCTTAAGTCTGAAAGTCAAACATGCCGCATGTCTTGTGTATGCGCTATGTAACATAGATTAAATTGGTA
Source organism: Phortica okadai (assembly GCA_034638295.1). Lineage (NCBI taxonomy): Eukaryota > Metazoa > Arthropoda > Insecta > Diptera > Drosophilidae > Phortica > Phortica okadai. Next base: position 2,690,115 of record CM067848.1, read on the forward strand.
TAAATACTGTTGGAATATAAGAAGCTGTAAGAATTCATAGTTCACAATAACGTAAACAAATTTTTATGAATTTAGGAGCACATGGAAACTTTACCCGAAATAATCACCCGTTGCCTGAGCCAACATCAAGAGCGCGTTGAACAACGACGAAATTTTCTACATCCGGACACGGCTGCCACATCAATGCAGCCAACAACGCCGCAGCCGCTGTTCAACGCGCCACAAATGCTCTTTCCCCATTCGAGGTAAGATGATTTTCCACCAACACACACATATCAAATATATACAAATCAATAAACTTTGTGACGCATTGTTGTTGTTATACATCGTGTAATAATATGTATACATCATTGTACATTTAAAGTATTGTATAATAAGCCAATGGCCGGCATCTGTTTTCCGCTAATTCGTACCACGACACTTTGAACTTTGATTAAATGTCTTTTTTCCACTCCCTTCAATGTTAATCAATTAATCAAGCTTCAGCTAACACATTTGTTTTGTTCTCATCTTCAGCTAATTTGGCTCAAATTATAACACTATCATCACTGTTCCATAAAGCTTTTGTTTTTTTTTTTTTTGAATGAGGGTACATGGCAACGCATGGGCATTTTTGATTGAATCCGCATTTCACTTCACAGTTCACGCTCAAGTAACAATTGATGAAATTAAAATCAGTTACCGTTCATACGGACAGACAGACAGACGAAAAAATTTATAGGCGGTTAAAAGTTAAATATTTGAAGCGATTTACATCGTTTAAATCGACACATTGGCATCGATATCTCCTTATTGAACAATATATAAAGTAAAAGATTATTATGGCTTTGTTATTGAATAATATTTAATAGACAAGTACATACACGATATTGTCCGTCTGTTTCATTTGACACTGATCAAATGTTTCTATACAATTAACTATTGTTGAGATTATAAATTTTCTTTTGTTGTTCGATTTTCATATTGATTTAAACAACAACAAAGAATTGATAATTGCATTTAGGATTTAAAATGGACTGTATGCACTATAATTATAATTAATAAAGATTCAATCGCTTTTTGTATAGAAGTGTTCCCTCATCGAACAATGCCGCAGCAACATACCATTGGCCAACAAGTCCTATTTTGCCACCTATATCTAGTAGAACACCACATTTAGTGCCTGATACACATATGTCATCAAACGGATCCGCAGTTAATAACTTTACATCTTCCAACAAGTTTGGAAGCTGAATAGCAGAAAAAGAGCGCTCAAACTCCGTGATTAACATCGAGATGCTGAATATAAAGTCGACCATAACGCCGCCAATAACGCAATCAACAACAACAACAGCAGCAGCAGCAGCAACAACAACAACTGTAACGCCCATTATTACCACCACCATCACCACCACCACCACCACTACTACCACTACTACTACTACTATCACCTCAACAACCAAAGTCAAGCCGGTAAAACAACAACAACGCCAACGTCGTGACAGCAACACAAGCGGACAACAACGTGAACGTCAAACAACCGCCACACCATTAATACTGTCGCCATCAACTGTCGCTGAGAGATTCAACAATTTTGGTCATCGCAAGCGTACCGAAACAGTGAGCATAATTGAAACGATTATTGCCGAAGATGTTGAATTAAATACATTAAATAAAATAAATACGCCTAATGAACTGAAACCAATAACGATGATCAAAACAATGAGACAACTAACGCCCATGACTATGCCCATGACCATGAACATAGCAAGTAGTGTGCCAACATCATCGTCGGCACCAACATTACCGATATTAACATCATTGATGTCATCGATCGCAATCGGTGCGACGACTTCCAACGATAACAGTAGCATGTTATCAACAGCGGCAGTAACAACGGCAGCGACAGCGACAGTGGCAGAGGCAATAACAGCGACGACGACGACAGCGATGCCGGCCGCTTCTTCAGTTTCGATTGCCGCTAATATTATTGAAAATAAGTTTACAAGGAAAAGAGAACGTGTATGCAATAATAATTATAATAATAATAATACTTAGTAATAATAACAATAAGAATAATTACAATATAGTTGTAGTTAAACTAATAATAGGCATAGCAACTCTACTGTTTTCGAAATTGACCTTTTATAAAGCCTTCTAATTGTGTGAAATCGAGACGACACAATTCGAATGTTGTATTATTATGTATGTATGTACGTATGTGTTATATACTATATGCATGTAAAATGATTTACGAAGTTACAAACAAAAAACACACTTACATGAATACACACGTATGTATGTATATATGTATTTATGTGCATATTTACCGTTTAACGATAACGTGCATACCGTTATCGTGTGTGTGTGTGTATGTAAGCGATAGGATGCTTAGTAATATAAGCTAAAAAAAACAAAAACAAAAAAAAACATTAAGTTAGAAATGTAGGTGTTACATAAAAAACATTTTTTTTTTTTTAATTAAGACAAAAAAAAATACATAAAAACAAAAAAACAAAAAAAAAAACAAAAAACGAAAAAGAAAAACGCAAGTCGATTTGACTGTTACACATGTTCTTATATGCATGTATGTATATGTGTGTGTTAATTTACATTTATACTTTTGTATATATATACACAATATATATATGTATGTACATATACATATATTTATGTTACCACTGCATATACACCAATCTTCATGTCACGAATCTAACCATCTGAACAAAAACAAAAAAGTCGTTTTCGCAAATTTTGTTCAAATTCGCTTTAATAATTGTTTATTCAAATACGGTATATTAGAAAATCCCCATGAAGTATGCAACATAATTTAAATTTTATCAGCTCGGCAAGACAAGACAATCTAGCCATATGTCTGTGTGCCTCATTGATGCCAATTTAGCGCTCCACATTCCAACGTTCCTAACGTCAAGTACTTCTAAATTTACTTTGGCTCACACAGCACACGTGCGAGTAAAGTTTCCGTAAGAGCTATACTGCCGTATGTGTTGTATGTGCTCTATGTAACATTGGCGTACCTTATATTAGGAATGTTCGAATATGGAAGTATATACGAATATTGGTCTCAATAAAAAAAAAAAAAAACAAAAACAAATTAATTATAAATTAACTTTTTCGTTTTAATAAAAGAACAAAAAAAAAAAAACATGTTAAACAGTTAAAAGAATTAACATTTTTTAAATTTATAATGATACTTACTTATTTACTCTTCACGCATCAATTTTAAAACATATATTTTTCAAAAATATTACAATTTGCTATTCGAGATACGTCACAACGTCAAATGCGTCAAAGAGTTTGTTTGTTGTTATTTATCATATTCAAGATTCTAATGTCTCTCACATACATACACATACAAACACACACTCAGACAAATGCTACAAACAAATAGTCGAATGCGAAAATGCGAGTCTTCCGTGAGAGTGGTGGGCAACAACAAAACAAGGCATCATCGGCCATCGTGCCTTCCGGACCATCTTTGTGACTAAGCTGAGCCGAACTAACATAATTAATTAATTTGTCTATCGAATTTTCCCTCTTATTGTAGATACATGTATTATTATATGAAAGTTTTCGCTGTTTCCCTCTCTTCTATGCAATTGAACCAAAGCGAAAATCATGAGTCATTTCCATTTGCCTATTTCAAAAATCATGTTTTTTTTTTTTTTTTTTGCAATTGATATTTTCTTCAGTCGAAAACTAATTGTTGGTTAATCTTAAGCGCAAAAAAAAGTAGTTGATTTTTTTTTTTTTTTTGTTCAATTAGTGGTAGTAAAGTTGAATGGCAGTTGAAGGGTGATGAAGTGAAATACACTGTAAATAAACGTAAATGGCAAAAATGTATGAAAGTCACGTGTATCTCACGTGTGAGACTGATTGCGTAGGGGATATTAAAAATTTGATTAATCTTAGTATCATTAAATTTGCCAACATTTGTTTTCATTCACATAAACAAAACAACAGTTATCTCATATGATTTATGCAATGGTCATGCGTCATTGGCTCACCTGCTTCGATGCCAAGTTCTTAGCATTAAAAAGTCCTTTGCTACGCTAGGCTAGACGCTACATACTTTAATTCAATTATTAACAGTCGCTCATGTGACGTTGGTCACAGAGGAGTGTGAAGAGCAAAATCGGCGTCAATTAGCGTCACTAATGTGTCAAAGTGTCATTTTGTTTGTTAGCTGCTATAGTGTCTTTGTTCGGTAATGCGCATCTATGATCATTTAGGTAACGTTCTAACTGCGGCAGCGAAGCGTTGGCGTTTCCATTAATCTGTCGCAGTCAATTACAAAATAATTTAGTTTGTTCGCTTTCGTTCGTTTGCTATTTTTATACGCCCAGAAAATTGTGTGTAATGCGGGTCGTATACGTATTTTCTTTGATCTGATTATGGAAGAGAAACCACCGCCAAAAGTGTTTCGGTCTGAATAACATCAACCATCACACATATGTACATTATACTTACATGCCAAAAAGATGCCTCTGTCTTAACAAACAAATCATATTAATCACAGATACATACAAACACATGTACGTCAGTTTTTGATACATATGTTCCTAAGAAGCCGCAGACCTTTTCACGTGGAGCAGAGCAAGAAGTAGGAGCGATTTTGGTGTTGTGCAGAAGAAGCCGAAATAGAAAATCGTTTGTCATTTAACCCTTTACACAAACAGACAGATAAACAGACAGAAGGACATGGCTATATCGTTACCATGCCTCATTCATTAAACTATACATGTACATAATAATAATTAAATTTTCTAAAAAAAAAAACTTGTGTGAAGAGTAAAAAAACTTTGGCGTGAACGAATTTAACAATTTTGTTGTTTTTTTTCTGATTTGAAGACTAATTTTTTATATTAATTCTAAAATTTATGTATCGAATTTTATATACTCTTGTGTTGCATAACACGCAGACAAAACATAAGACAATTTAGTGTTCAAGTTTGTTCGTTAAGTCGTACATGATCAATAAAGCAAATTTAGCTCTCCATATTCCAATCGTTTCGAACATTAGAACGCCTCCGTTCCATAGCGTACACAAACACACCTAATGTTCAAGCTTGATGTGCCGTATGTGATGTGTGCCACTATGCATTATAGGCGCACTTAATATTAAAAAAGTTGGTATGTGAAAAGCTAAATTGACATCAATGCTTGATTGATACGATCGGATAAGTGCAAAAATATTGGCCAATGGCGTGCTTCAACTTTTATTAACATACACATATATACAATGGTTTATAGATACTTTTTATAACAATTTACTGTTTTCGAAGAATTGACAATTTTTGGATTTGATTAGAAAAGCGGACCTAACTTGTATTGTATTTGAGCCGCAGTAATGTTTTGCGATTTTTCACACATACTTACTTTCATTGAAAATTGTAACGGTTGTTAGTTTTTAATTATTAATTAAAACAACTTTTACTACTGAATGACCAAATGTAAGGCTCTGAACTCATTCGTTCTCATCGCCCGTAAACCGTAATCGTAGAAACCATAACTTTCAAATTAAAAAAAAAAAGTTGAAGACTGTTGTCAAAATAGCTGTACTCGATTTTTTACTTAAAAAAAAAAACAAAAAAAGAAAAGAAATCTTTGAACAAAGAAAAAACAATTACAAAAATGAGAACAACAAACTATAGCTTTAAAAATGATAACCTAAAAATTTAGCACAGAACATTTGGGTTTCATTTCTCAGCCAAATTGGCCAAATAGAATATTATAATGTATAGAAATATCTTTGTTGAAACTGAAACTGGTTTCTTAACCAAAATACCTTTATTAACCCAAAAAATGTCAAGCAGAACACAACTATAAAAAAAAACTAATACCTTTTTATCCAAAAACAAAAAGAGAAAACATGAAAATCAACAAAAAAAAAAAATACGAAACTGCAAGGAGAATAATCGTCGAAAATCTTTAAGAAACGTGAAAAATCGCACATTTTTGCTTTCAAATTTTCCAAACGCAATTTTATACGAACTCTTATTAACGCTTTTATACGAAACAAGAACAAAATTGTATATAAATCAAAACAAATAACTAATCCGAAGAAAAAGTCTCTCTCTTTTGTTCGCAACTATCGATTCCAAACGGATCCAACTACAAATCAAACGTTGAACATGTAGGTACTGTTTGTCATTGCATAGGGCTAGCTAACATAGAACAATTGCATACAATGGCTGCATGTTAGCTAGCTGCCGGTTGTGACATACATTACTTACATATTGATCGCTATATTTGTTTGCTTCGTACTTCGAAATGTTGGAATCGAAATTGTAGGAGTGAGTGCATGCTCCTCACACACATAACAAAGCGGCGGTCGCCACTGCAAAATGTAATAAAGAGAAGAAGAAGAATTTGTAGCCGTTCATCGTTTCCACCCACTCTGGAGTGGCAGCATTGTCTTCTTCTACTCTTGCGCGTCAGCTGCATTTGTACATTGCCGATGAGTTGTGCTGTAACAACCTGTGAAATCGTTAGTTTAAAACAGAAAAAGAGGGAGAAAAACTTTAACTTTAAAAACAACGCATTGAAAATCAAATCAAAACAGTTAAGCTCTTTCAAGCTTGCTTGGCGCCTAAGTGTGCGAATTAAACAACAATAACAACAACAATAACACAATGACTTTGCTATATAAATTTTGGTTACTTTAGGCAACGATTAAATTTGCATTTGCATCGAAATCAATGAGCAACGCATGAAAATAGAAGAGCGCAGAGTACCGTTAACGAACGGAATTTTTACATGTGTTTGATCATTCTTACACACACACGCTTTCTTGTAAATACACTTGTATTTTAGAAAATGCTTCTATTTATTTATTTTTTTGTTAACTACAAAATGGTCAAACAACAAAAAAATTCGTTTTGAGACTTTTTGTAGCTAATTTGCGGTTTATGAATTTCTTGTATTTGAATAGCTCCAATTATATACATAAATGAAAATGACGACGAATAAAAATAAGAACAACAAAGACCAATTTATTAAAAGAAAAAAAAAAAACTATGTGTTATGCTACTACTATTATATATACAATTTTTTGATTAGATGCTAAAAAAAAAAACAAAACGAAAATCCTAAAGAGTTGAAAACCAAACAAATTAAAAAAAAAATAGTTAACTACTCAAATGAATAATAGCATAAGAAATCCAAAACAAAATTCGGCAAAGTCGAATACTTAATTCTCTTCACACAACATAACACAAAACAAAAAAAAAAAACAAAACAACAGTTTAAATTACAAATCCAAATAGTGCCATAAGGATTCCATTAGCGATTTTGAGAAGATTGCGTGAATAGCGTGCAAATGTCGATCATTGTTGCCAAAATTGCACTACACACTCCGACGTTTCTTACCTAAAGTACGCCTACATGGGCCACACCAGCGTGCAAGCTACGCCATTAGGTGTAAGCGCTATAGGAACGTTGAAATTGGGAGGACATAATTCGCATCAATGATGGTTCTGTTTAAAATTCAATATTAAAGCAACGTATGTCATAGACTGTTATTAGCAAACATACAGCAATTGCTATGAATTACCTTGCGTTAGACAATGACATATAGCAAAAACATATTGATTTTTTTCGGCAGAATGGCAGTAAACACGCTTATCACTCTATCTGCATAATATTCATTAAATATGTATACAAATAAACGATCTACATTTCATAGATGGTCTAGAAAATTTTACACACTTTCGTTTCGTGCCAAGAAACTGAACATTTTCATGCTCCTAAAACACATGCTCAATGAGCGCCTCCAAAAACCAAAAATACATTTCCGTTATTTTGCTGTGTGGAGAGCATAAATTTAATTGTTTATACTTACTTACAAAGAGAAAATATGAGTAATGATTTAAAAAAGATTTAAAAAAAAAAAATACAAACAAAAACAAAAATCTAAAAAACGAAGAAAAAATAGCGCAAAAATTATTGTTAGCTAAATAAGAAATCGTGTTTTGCAAAAAGCTTTAATATTTTGGGTGCCTACAATTGCGACATTAGAATTTTAAGGTTATAAAGAAATAGAAAAAAAAATAAACAAAGGGGGAAAACTCTTTAAATAAAACACACTAAGTGAAACACACTATAATATGTATATTGTACTTAAGAACTTCGACATTTTCAATAACTAACAAAAATATACACACATACATACATAAACATACGATCGATCACAACAGTTGTCAACTAATACTCATAAACATTTGTTTAACAAAATTCTTGTAATGTTATGTCGCGTCACTCAGTATTTAATTGTTTCCGGCATTCCCAGGCACGAAGCTGACGTACAGACGTATACGTAATAAGCCAAACATCGAATAAAATTCAATTCATTGTAAGCCATTACCGTATGTTTGCTAGCGTAACGCTGTGACATACAATACAAACATATTAAAAGGTTAACTTTGTGCTTGGAGGAACTGTTGCCAACAAGAACATTGAATGTTCCATTCCATTTTTTATTGCTATTTGAGCAGTCGGCTTAGCCATGTTCGTCTGTCTGTCTGTCTGTGTGTATGAAGGTCTTTGACATCGATTTCAAAACACGTTCCAATCTGTCTGTCAGTCCGTATTAGCAGTTCTTTGCGCCACTTGTTCGTACGCAATACAGAGTACAAATATAACTTACAAATACATTGACAATACATTGTGATCGCAAACACACACACACACACACCCTCTAACAATGACGGCCAATAATTGTGTGCCATTCAGACACAGTTTCGTAGCCATTATTGCTTTCTTGTAACTATTCAATATTAATTGAGAAATCATTAAATTGAATCAGTAAACGCATTTAACTGTGGCACTCATCTATAAGAACTTTGAGAAAGCAAATAATGGCTCAACTAAACTAAACTAAATATAAAAAACGAAAAACAAAACAAAAAAGGTACTGCAAAACCAAACAAAAACAAAGAAAGAATAAAAAAAAAACCAACGATCATTGATGCCAATTAAGCTTTCTACACTCTAGCATTCGCAACATTGAATACGTCTATGTTACATAGGCATACACAATGCATACAACAGTTCAGCTTTCAAGACTGTTCATTGCGTCTAAGCACTTTTCTGTCGTATGTGTTGCTGGTGCGCATATGTTACATAAGCATAACTAATATTAGGAATGTTTGAATATGGTGAGATAAATTAGCAACAATGCCAATGATTCTAATTGTTTTAAAGTGTCATATGTAGTAAGCTACAAAACTAAAACATAAATCATAAAGAAAAAACAAAAAACAAAAAAGAATTATAAATAAAATGAAAAATGAACAAAAAAAAAAAAAGACACTTTAGATTGATATACATACATATATATGTATATTATTTTATATATATACAAATTACAAAAGCATATTGGTTTTTTTTTTTTTAACTTTAAGAATTTTAACTTATGAGAAATTCCCAATTGTTTATATAAATGAGATTTACTATTACGAATATGTGTGATTATTGGTAATAAGATAAGAAGAAGAAAAATAACACAAAATAAACAACAACAAGAATATGTTGTTTATTGTACTGTTACAAACGCGTAAAACAGAGAATTAAGAAGAAAAATAAGAACTTTAGCAGAAATTCTTACGAAAGACAGAAGACACGTAGCAATTATTAAATGAATTAAACAAAAAAACGCGAAAGCTTTGTATCAAAAATAGTTACACAGATTAAAGAAAATAATGACACACACACACAAACAATTATATTCAAAACTCAAAATAACGTCTTACAAAATGTAAAGAAAAACAAAAAAAAAAAAAAAAAAAACCAAACATTTGTCTAAATAAACATGAAATGTATTGCTTGTATTTCATGTTATTTGTCTATTTGATGCTTTTATTAATTTTATTTCTTTTGTTTATAAAATTTGCAAAAGGTAAGTTATTTATATGTATTCTGTATAATACATAATGTCTTTGTGGTAAACAATCAGTAAAACAAAGTAAAAGTATTCGATTTACACACAGGTGCGGATTTGGAATGCAAAGGGCCAACGAAACTATTTAAAATACTTTTAACAACTTTTTAATAGCGTTGCCAGCATAGAGCGAGAATAGATAGATAGATAGATAGAGAGAGAAGAAGACAATTTTGGGCAAAGAAAACAACAAAATTATTTTAACTCTTTAATAGTTTTGTTCAAAAAAATATAATATTTTACAATTTGTTATATTTGATTTGTAATAAATAAAAAAATAAAAAAAAAAATAATAATATACAGATAGCTCAGAGCTTAAACGCTAATTTGTGCCCAAGAAAACGTTAACTTTTTGCCAAAAACTGTTCATTTTACTGCTCTCCGCTTTTGCTTTGCGCTGAGCAGCCAAGTCAGCTTTGTACAGCAGCCAACTGCGTCTTGTCTCCGGATTCGATGGTCCCCACTTGTCGCTCGGCCGGAATGAGGCCCAAAATGCCTATAAAGCATGAACAATGTCAAAGACAGTTGAACAAAGACATTGACTTGGCTTGGCTTACCTTAGTGAAACTGTCCTTTTTATGCGTGGCAATGTACCAATAACCCCAAAGCGGAAATTGCAAAAATCCAATAACGAATAAGATCCAACCGGCAACTATAAACGGCAAACAGTTTTATGACAATTATTGCACGCATTGTTGTCAAAACAAAATACTTACCATCGGCAGCTATGGGATAATACATTTGACTATATTGTATACGCTCAACCGTTGCCATGAAGTATATAAAGATGACCAACATCATGACTGGCGTTAGAACTGCCCAACAGAAACGCCAATAAAATGATACTTTTTTATTTGACATAAATTGTATGTCATCACAAAGATTCTGCAAGCCTGTAATATTGATATTTGTTTACATAACTAAATATACTTAAATAGAATCTCATACCATATATCCAAGCAATGCCAATAATTTCAAATATAGCTAAGAAGAAGACAACTAATGTGCCGCCATAGAAATCAGTCAGATTAAGTATCCATTGGCCGCCCTGTTAAAAACAATATATTAAAAAAAAAAAATACAAATTAAATGCAACATTTTACCGGTGTAACATAAACCAGACCCATTAGAAAGCCGCATATGCATGTTACTAAAGCGACCTTCCAATACTTGAACGATTTGAACTGATCACATAAAATCGTCACCACTGTACTCTGCAGCGCCACAATCGAACCAATGCCGAGCACAAACAGCATAAAGAAGAAGAGCACCGAAAACAGCTGTGGCACAGCATTGAATTTAGCAATCGCATCTGGATATGAGATGAAAGCCAAACCGGTGCCGCTGCGCACAACATCGCGTATATTTGTTATATTTAAATTGTGCGCTAAATTGCCAAGTATGCCAAAGATTGTAATGCCCGCCAATAAACTGGTCAATGTATCCAATGTAGTAACGATCATTGCATCTCTATTTAATACCATCAAAAATATATTAGACAATATGTACATACATATATTTGAAGTGTTAATAAGATGCTTACCTGTAAATGCCATGATTGAAACGATTGTACGAAGCGAACATAATTATTGGACCATTGCCAACAGCCAAGGAAAAGAAACATTGTACGACCGCCTCCTTCCAAACCTAATAAATATTAATAAAATATACAATATATATTTATAAACAAACTTTATTAAAGCTCACTACGCTCAAAATTAATCAATTTGTTAATGGTGGTCCATTCTTATTCTTACAAAGCAACTCTGAACTTGCTCTCATATTTATATTGTTTCATTCCATTTCGTTACGTTTCATGCATGCACGCCAACCGCTGCATATCGCCGATCGTGTGCTTGCTGTTTGCAATCGCGTGCAAGTTCTTGAGTTATTTGTTGTTTAAATTTACTTCGTTATAAGCTTGGTAAACAGCAATGACCTCAAGCTCACTTGGTATTGCACAAGCAATGAAAACAAAAAAACGTAAAAAGTTTAAGCCGAAAGAAAACACTTGCATATATATAAATATTGCCAAAAGGCCTTCCCACAAATTTGTTTTAGCTTTTTCTTGATCAACCACAAGCTTTTGTATTTTTTTTTTTTTTTTTTGTTTGCTACCTTTGCTTGCCTAGAACAATGGCCAATGCCAATGATTGTAAGCAATTTGCTTGAACTTTATATAAACTAAAAATAAAATAAAACTTTGAGTGCAACTTACCTTTGGATTGAGCAATTCGCCCCATTCCGGTTTTAAAAAGAATATGATGCCATCGACAGCGCCTTCTAATGTAACAGCGCGTCCAAGTAATACGAACATTATGACATACGGAAATAATGCCAAAAAGTAGGCTGCCTTGCCTGAGCTTTTTACGCCCCGCATTATCACGAGAAATATAACAATCCATGCGACCAGCAATGCGCACGTTAACTTCCAATCGGGCGCACCGAGGCCATCAGAAATATCTGTTTTCTCTTTAATTACAACATTTCTGCAACAACAAAGTTGTCATTTCATACATTTTTTATTTAAAAGTTGACAACAACACTTACAAGAAGTAAATTTCGGAACTGCTCTGTAGTTGGCCAGTTCTTGAGTTCGTTGAGTTGTCATCGATGAGACTCATTAGAGACTCAGGCCGCGAATCGACACAGTTGATCCATTCATCGCGGCAATATGACCACGGCAGAACCGATTGAAATGACACGACCATATAATAAAGCGTCAGGGCCAAGAGTGAGGAATAATAGGAAATAATACAAATTGAGGCAAAAGCCTGACCGTAGCCAACGCCCAAAAATGATGGCACAACGGACCAAATTTTCACCGAACCCTGACTCGTGAATTGACCGAGTATCATTTCCAAATAATACATCGGTTTGCCTGTAATGAGGTCAGTACTTCGTTACAATTTTTTTTTTTTTTAAGTAAGCATTTGTTGCATATTCAATTACCAATCACGAAGAGCACAATAAGGTAGGGTATCAAGAAAGCGCCGCCACCGTTTTCAAAGGCTGTGAAGGGAAATCGCCAAATGTTGCCAAGACCGACCGAAACCGATATGCACGACATCAGAAATTCAAGGCCATTACCCCAGTTCACACGCTCTTGCCCTTGTTCTTTATCGTCTACATTTGAAGCCTGGAATAATGACAAACGGAACAATGAAAAAAAAAACATTGCCTACTTCGTTGCGTTCAGTTTTCATCTGAAAATTTCATCCCAATTGAACAATGCTTGATTCAAAGCAATTCAACGTCATAGCCAACAATGATGATGCATCATTTCAAATAAAAAATAAACGTATACAAGTACGTACATTCATACTTTATATAAACGTTATAGCTTCCTTTCAATCTTTATGATTTTAAACGTTGAAAAAAAAGTTACCCGTTACGGGTAATTTTAATAATAAAAATCAATATCTATATGCATGTCTTGCAATATTCTGTGAAAAATTTAGTCTCAATAAAATAGCAATTAAGATATTGATATCTTATACAAAGTTATTTGCTTTTGATAAAATATAAAACAGATTTGAAATAAATGCATGTGAGCAATCAGTACAATTCCTTTTTAATAATAATAAAGAATAAGAACACTAAAATCTCGACTCAGTTTTGTTTTACCAAAAAAAAAAAAAAAAAAGAAGTGCTAAAAAAAAGTCAACGTTCTTTGAAAGTTGAATGAATTAAAACGCAATACGTTTTGGGTCGTAAACATCAATGATTGTCCAAAAAAAAAAAAAATAAAAGAACGCACTTATTTAGCAATAATTTCTCCGAACTCGATAAGAATTTTGTTTCTGCTAAGCAAAAAAAAAAGGTATCTTGCCGACGGCGTCTGAGTTGTAAACTTTAAATAGCCCAAAGTTCATAAACCCATAACCGAATAACGAAAGAACGTCACAGCCGTAAATATCAAATTAGTTTTCCGGTCTGTTGTACGTTGAACTACTAAAATTTAGTATGCGTCGTGTATTATACATTTTTAAGATATAAAATTTATGATCAGCACAACACACATCATACAAATTCCTCGATCGATAACATTGAAAATGACTTAGCACACTTACAACATCGCCGCCATCGCCAGCGCCGCCTTTCGGTAGCGACTGTGACTGCAACTGCGGCTGCGTTGACGTCTCATTCTCCACTGCGCCTGTCACGCCATTTGCCTTTGGCTTCTGTTCAAGATTATCGGCCGTCATAGTGCAACGATTAATCAATTAATCAAATGCAAAAACGTTTTAACGGTTTATAAATTTAGAAAGTAAGTACGCGGCAACTTTACTTCATTTATTTGCAATAATAATAACAACAACAAAAAACACTTGTGACAAAAGTTGTACACTTGACTCTATGGCTATGTCACTGTACAAATGTCACTGTTGACTCGAACTCAACTGACCGACTAGACTAGACTAACGCACAGTATTAACGCATTGTGCCGGCTCGAAATTTGAACTGAACGCGGCACCACTAAACGTCTACCAGATAAGGTAGATTCTGAACAAAAAAAAAAAAAAGAAAAAGCTTTAAACAATCGTGCCGATCCGATCGCGCAACTCTTAATGGTTAAAGACAAGTACTAAACAGTTTGAGCGTACAAAAAAGCTATCGATATTTGTAAACTTGATTTAAAACGAAATGCATACAAAGTCGTATGCCAGCTGACGTTATGCAATGACATAGAACACTTACACATTGAATGCACGCCACTTGTGTAAATTTGCTAACGTCTTAGCCTTTGCAAACTGCACGTATGTTAGCCAAGCGCACACACAGCACATACGTCTAACTAGCATTCAAGTTGTTTAAGTCATTAATGACTGTTTTGACCTTGACGAATTTGTAAAGTTATTAAACAATGCAAACAATTATTTACTATTGTTTAAGATAAATAAGGTTTCTTTATTAAAACAATTACAATTACAAACTTAAGTGACAAGAAAAAAAAAAAAAACAGCAAAAACTATTTTTAATATAAACTTGATTGAGAAAGAAGAAGAGTTCTATGATTAAAATTAAATTTGCATACACAAAACGACAAATTATAGGTAAAATTAAATTAAAAACAAAACAAAAAACTAAATTCACCCAACGGCAATTTATTTAAATTAAATTTATCAATCATTAAAACTTACATAACTAAAAAAAATGGCTTAAATAATTTTTGAATTTCTGCTATTTTTTTTTTAATATAAAAACAAAGTACACTTGAAATCTTACTGCACACGAACATGATTTTTATTAAGTTATATGTATGTATGTATGTATGTATGACAAATTCATTAAACCTTCTTACTTTCGATTTCATGTTCTTTTCTTTAATTAATAGAAAAAACCTGATTTGAAAAAAAAAACGTTTTATTTCTATAGTAATATTAATATTAATTACATAAATGTTATTCATTTTGCTTCTTTGTTGTTTTTACAATTTTACAGCAATTAAAAAAAATAAAAAAAAAAACTACAAATGAAATACACGCGATGTTGTAACAAAACTGTAACTGTGTGAAAGAGAGGAGGAGAGGTCAAAGGAGTACGAACGCCCACTTGTCATTAGTAAAGTTGTTGTCGTTGTTGTCATTACGCCAATAGGAAATATTTGATCATTTAAAATGATGACGTCATCACTAATGGCACACAGTACAATACAATATTAAATAAAAAAATTGTTACAAATTCGATTTGCTTAATTATTATATATGTATAGTCATGATATTTGTGGCTTACATAAATAATGGGGAGGATATTTTATTTTTTTCTGTTTTTCATATTTTAATTGTTAGAAAATTTCATTTACTTAGTCATAAGCAAAAATAATTATCGCTATGAACGTAAAGGGAGAGAGGTGCCGATAATCATATGCCTAGATAGCGTATTTTCCATTGAACGCAAGACAGACATATGTAAATCTTTTTTTAAAGATGTATGCACTGCAACAATGACATCAGTGTGACCATCATAAATCACACCAACACCAAACACACACCAACAACACAAACATAATGTCGGTAATTCTGCTGCTTATTAGAACGGCATGTGTCATGTAAAATGTTAACGACTCTTTGTTTAGACCTTCACATTACTGTTGAGCGTGATACATGGAAAAGCCCATAGAGCGTACAAAAAAAAAAACAAAGAAAAATGAATAAAAGAAAAAATAAAATAAACCCGTCAATAATGTAAATGTCTAACATTTTATTGTATATGCCAATTAACTTGTTTTAGTTTTTCCCCCACAAGTTTCATGTACGCCGCGACGCGTCCTCCCCTTCCACCCAAGGCAACGAACTTAAGGTACGTTAAAAAATTATAATAATAAGTAAGAAGCTCGAGAACAAAAACAAAGTATTTCTTAACAAAAAATTTATTTAAATAAACTTGTTACGTAGCTAAGTAATTAAGATTAAAAAAAAAAAAGTTGTCAGTATGAATTGATTTGAACTAAGATTTTTGTAATATAGAATTTTTTTTCAATAAAAATAAAATGTGTGTTATATTTAAATATTCATTTTTTTTTTTTTTTTTTGATAATTTTTTATTTTTTTGTGTGTGAAAAGTGAAAGACGTGAAAATAGTTAAAAAAAAAACAAAATAAATAAAAACGTATGAACGTGGTTGTTAGAATATTTGGGTGGGTGGACTACTGATGGTGAACAAACTCTGCTACTGTTGCACATTCTATATATGATTTTAAGTCTGTTACAGTCAATTCAACATGTCATATCTCATAAATTGTTGCTTATACAAGAGATACAACCATCTAAGTTGCCAAACGACGCAGAACACGAGGCATTCGTGCTTGTTATTGTATGTCAACATTAAACAGCTGTATGTGTTCTTCGAATGCTATGTAACATACGCTGAATTAATACTCAAAACATTTTAAAATATGAATTTGTAGTTTTGTTGTTGTTTTACTTGTTTATTGTTTAGTAATTTATTATTATTTTCCCACCCACAGTCATCATTCACTTGAAACATTTTTTTTTTTGTTTTTTTTTTTTTTGTTGCATGAATGAGATTCGATTTGAATTTCTGTTGTTCAAAAGTAGAATCGAATTCGAATCAATTTATAACTTCACGTTCTTGTTTTTGTTTTTTTGTTTGTTTGTTTTTTTTTTTTTCAGCACCAAAATGAGAGTCCATATAGGACGGACTATGTAGTATATATGTATAAGAAATTATTTACATAATACCTATTTAAAAGCTGAGTATGGGAATATATATTAATATATATAGACATAGGCGTTTGCTTGTATATAGTTGATTGACTATCATTTATTTAGGCAGACAGACGATCGGACGGACGGACAGACAGACTGACTGACTTACTTTGCTTTACTGTTAGTTTGTGAGGTTAAGTTTGATTTGTTCATTTGTGTGTATTGAATTAACGTTGTTGGCTTCTTAGCGACGTTTTGAAATTACTATTTGACTTTATTCAAATTAATGTCTAAAGGACTAAATAAGAACATACTAAGCTCGATTGTACTTATCAGCGTAAATGTTGCTCTTTTTTTTTTCTTGTTTTTTTTTTTTTTTGTTTCTTTTTGTTTGCTTTTGTGGTTTGTTATTACTTCACATTTAATGTTTAAACCTATTACATATTATGAAGTTATTTAAGTGATGGCGAAAATGTGCATTTTTTTTTTTTTATGTTGTTTTGATTGTGGTTGCGCGGAGTTGGGGGTGGAGCGGGGCTAGCAGTTTATAATAAGTGATATAACGTCAATCTATAATACCAATTTCAATTTTGAAGTACTTTGGCACACCTTGCATTGAAGTATTCTATTTCAGTGTTACTTTTTTTTTTAGATTTTTTTTTTTTTTTTTTTCAAATCCTTATTAAACTATTATATCCTTATATCTTTACTTTATATTTAATAGGACTCAATGTTATTGTTGCAGAAAATGTAGTTTTTGTTTTGTTTTTCTTTTTTTGTTTTGCATTTTTTTTTTTTTGTTTTGTTTTAAATTTTTGTGTTTTAACTATTGTTGTGAGTGTTTTTACTATTGGTATTTTTGTAGTTGCTGTATTGTTTTTTATGTAGAATATGCCCTTTTTTTATATTATATTACATTCATGTTGTTGGTGGTGCAGTTGTTCATGCAGGCTTAACGCACAATCAGTCCTGTATCTCGACCCATCGAGCCAAGTTTCTAGCGACAAGTTCCTTATTGATAAAAATAACATTCTGAAAAGACACAAGTGTAACAATTAATTAAAATATATACTTAAATCAGCTGACAAAACAACATAAACAACAACAAACATTATATAATCATATATTACGCATGGACGACACAACGCATAAGGCAGTCTAGCATTTACACTCGTTTTTCATTTAAATATTAGACTGTCCTATGTTTTATGTGACCTAATGCGCCATACGACTATTCAATGTTGTTTTTTGTATTTGTTTAGAATTTTAATAAGTTATTGTTATTGTTGATGTGTGTGTGGCATAGCCCATTATCTTTGTTGAACGTATACATCACCATGTTAGAATTTAAGCCTTAAGGCCTCTGCAATAATTTCTGGCTATTCACTTCCGCATTTACAACCTTCCTTTTTCAGCGTGCATTGTTGTTGCCCTTGCCTAAAACCATGACCTTTTTATTTCTCAGTCGGCATGCCGCCACTTGCTCGCTCTCTCGCTCTCTTACCAGAAAAGAAAACAGCACTTCGTCGTAGTATAAATAAATACAAAAGACTGACACAATTTCCGCATTTCATGCGCTCTCTCACAAACAACAAACGAGTTTGTGCTCATTTCGCACTGAACTGGTTACGAAACGAAGATGGCGCGAGTGATCGAGCGAGAAGGAATGTGTATGCGCATAAATTGACATACATATGTTGCGTTCTCTTTCGATTTTATGTTTGTTTTGTTTTGGATATATGTATTTTTGTTTAAGTACATAACTGAGTAGGAGTGAGTGAAATTAATGCTGTTGTTTTTTTCTTAAGCTTCAACATAAATTTCTCCTTTTTTTTTTTGTTTGTTTTGCTTTCGCCAACTTATATAAAAGCCTATAACAATCAGTCATTCTATGCTTATCAAGGCTTATCGACTTTTTGTACGAATTTGTTGCTTATCTGTGTTCTTAAAAGTCAGACAATTGGCAGAAATTATACAAGTAGAGCAGAGCACATGGTCTTTGGTCAATGACTAATGACTCAAGCATTCAGGCAACTGTAATATTCTTCTCATCAAAATAAGATAAAGGCCATTTTGACACTCTTTTATGATCCGCTCTTGTAATTCATCGGATCGTTTTTTTTTTTTTGAATATTACTCACATTTGGACCTAAATTAGCAAATAGATATATTTCCGGTACATCGTGACTGTTGTAGCCAGCGACTTGTGCCTGTAACACAATGCCTTTGGTGAGTTTACTTAAGATGTTTATAGCTTCTGGCGACCAATATGTATCTACAAAAATAATCATTGTAATATATATATATATATATTTTTTTTATAAGATTTAATAATGCATACCAATTGGTTCAATATTTGAGAGTATGCACTCTGTTGCTTGGAATGGTACTCCCATATAATCCGAACGTATCTGCCGCAAATCATTGAAATCAACATTCATGTAACCACCAAAATCTAAAAATTTAACTATGCAACGTTGCTCATCTTCGGCATCATGATCAACGATTTGCACGCGATACCAAATGCCATTGACGGAGACAATGCAAACGGCACTAATCTCGATGCCAGGCAGTAGTGGAGACTCTGCGCTTGTATAGCTATCGTAGAGACTCTTTTGGAGTATTTGTAATGCTGGACTCGATGGATGAAGTGGATGCTGTACAAAAATGTGTGAACCGCTTAATACGGCACTAACGAGCACATCATTATTAATGCCCTCAATCAGATTCAACTAAAAGCAAAGAACAATTAAAAATTGCACGAAAAATTTTAAACAAATTTAAATTACTCACTTGCAAATTGAATAGACTTTCGTTTGATAGAGGAACAACAGTTTGTGGTAATGCATAATGTATGCGCTGCATTGTAAAATTAGGATAACGTTTCACGGGCAAACGTTGACGTATCATTGCCAAAGCAGCATTTACCTCACTCTCTGTGCCTTCAATTGTGCAAATACGCACTTTGCCAACCTGACGATTTTTGCTTAGCACAACATTTGCCGATGTTTTTGCTTTAATTTGATTTATAAATGAACGTTTGCGTCCATATAGTTGGCCAATTAGACTTGTGGGAAAAAAGAACTCATATGTGGTTTTGGTGCGTGTCGCCTCCGAACGTGGTAGACTGGAACCCTTACCAGAATCACCAGATTGATTGCTGCAAAGGCTCAACGATGGGCTAGCGGAATTAGAATTACGCTTTTGCCTAAAGTTTGTGTCAAGTTCTTTAACAATTGTTGTATGATCATCATCATTGGCCAAAGCATCCTGTGTGTAGACAAGTGAACCCGATGCGGACGTTGAGGACGTTGTTGGTGTCAATGCTGCCATTGTTGCTGTTGTTGTTGTCGGTAACACTTCACGTTCTTGAATCGGTTCACAATTATTATTCTGTTCGCATTCTTTTGTATATTTACTTTCGAAAAACGAATTCTCTGGCGATATTTTGGGCGTACGTGTCGCCTTGATTACGATCGGCTCATCAGCCTTGGACGATGACTTACGCGAATAAAACGATATACGATTATTTACTGAATCGGGCAAATCAACGGGCGATGATAAATTTTCAAAATCCTCATCAATTGAACGTAATTGCTTATTTTCAGCATCTTGTATCTTTGTCTTTAGAATTTCCGAGTTAATGGTATTTGTTTGAGCCGAGGTGCGTCCGTTATTTTGTATCTTAATTGGCGCTGATTTTCCAAAGAGTTTTGTAGTTGGACTTTCATCGTCCATTGCTACATTACTCTGTATGTTCATCGATTTACTACCCGATGTTCCAGTTGCCTGTGCTTCGCTAGCGTTTGGCAGCTTGTTGCACTTTTGGCCGACATCAACATTGCCGTTCTGTATGTTGTTTGCATTATGATGAGCATCTTTTATTTTATTATCCTTAGATTCATCATCGTTTTCTATACGATTTTTGTTTCTACGTCGATACCAAAAGACGCCAAGAATAAATGCTACACCGGGCAGTGAAAGATATAAGAATGGGCGACCAGATACCATATCCGATTAATATTGAGGAATCTAAAAAGGAAAACACACATTTACAATGTTTTTATTACGTAAAAAAAAAGAGCAAATGAAAACAAATCTATTTATTATAGCTAAATACCAGAAATAGTAGGGCGTGAAGTGGGATGCTGAAGAGTAAGCGGTCTTAACAAATTATCTTTTTTAACAAACGCTTACTTACTTTATATTTTTTTTCCCTCAAATGCCTAAAAATCAGTAGATGCCAACCACTGGCGGACCTCGGTAATTACACTAAGTTCGAACTGCTAGATTTTAGTCACCAAAATTAAGTGTTTGGTAGCCTCTGGTCTAAATAAACACATTTCTTTCTCATCCGATCGCTTGTTCGCTTAATTTAAATTTCATAGTTCACATGTTTAGCACTAAAACATTCGTATCAGAGCAAAATGTGTCCAGATGTCGTAAGCATAACAAACAAGACAACAATCTTATAGAAAAGTAATTAGTCGGATGACTGCCGTGTTCCTAAGAGCACATAAAGGTATATTGTGCAATCATTAGTACCACAGCCATTTTCAGTATTCGCAAATATTACCGACAAAAGAAATGATCGTGTGCTTGATTTTATATTTATAGATGAAAATCACACACATAATGAACTTTAGCACAAATACAGATGCATACGTACATAATAAGCACAATACATCGATGTTTTTTTTTTTTCTTTCTTTTTCCTTAAAACAAAAAAAAGTGACCATTATTGTTTAACCAAGAAATGCTATTGGTTGTCGCTTTGTCCAATCCGTTTCATCCGTTTAAAAAGCAAAGCATAATTAAACAAGATGTTGGCTATATCGATCATGTGTTGCATAAATGTTTGTATCAGTCGCCGCTATGCATCCCATTTCGTTAATGTTACACAAAATAAAGCCAACGCCGTACGCATTTTTCAAAGACAAACCTTTTTAAATGCACGATGTCGCTTTCAATCTTTCACACTATTTCAAAACACATTTTATGTTTTATGTCTTTGTCTCACTTGCCCTTGCCTTGTATACGAGTATGTTTTTGTTATTATGACGAAATCGTCATTTGTGCGCTTTGATTAGGTTATGTACTGCATGAAAAATTGAAGCCATCTTACCTCTTATTAACACTGAGTTTAATGAAATTTGTTATGTTTTTTTGTTTAACGATTGCTTGTTTACTTTCCAGGTTTTTGTTATTATTTTTTTTTTTACTTTTTCAACGAATATGAACACAGACCTACGATGTTGTAGAAATTTCAGGCATTAAACACGTGTCTACGCAAAGTAGTCTTACTTTTTCTTCTTCTTTTTTTAAAAGCATAGTATGACCGGCTTGCACAGAGTTGTCAAACAATTGAGTTATACAAAACACTAACAGGCTATTCCAATTGGTCGTAACTATGAGGCTGTAAAAGTAGCCAAAATTGTGACTCAGAGGGCGCTAGTGCAATCGCATATTAGCCTAAATATAAAAACTATGAATTTGTCATTTTGTTTGACTCTCTTTTTTGCTTGTAAGACGCTAAAATCTACTTAAATTTTAAAAAAATGTATACATAAATCATGTTTATAAACAAATACATATATATATAAGAAAATTTTGTTTGGTATCACAGGGTTGTATTTTTAATGTTGTATTTTTAACTAGACATTTGTTTTCTGTCATATTCTCATGTTTGGTGTTGTATTGAAAATGGCCCCCAATACAATTTCACCACAATTGTCAAAAACTCTCATAACCACTCCTTCTAAGAACATATAAAAATACATAAAGAACCGTTTACCAACATAGATCGTGTTTGCCGATTAGCGTAAATATGAGAAAAGTTAACGTATATAAAAAGTGTGGACGGTTTTAATGGGTGTCTAACGTTATTTTTCATTGTAGAGTTGCCATTGAGTCACTATACTTAGGGAATTAAAATTATGGAACTCACTAGTGGTCGTAAAAAATTACTTTGTCATTTATCAATGCAGGGTTGCATGTATTTTTTATTATCGCAATGAAGTTGTTTTGTTTATACAGTTTTGTTGTATTTTCTCTTTTCATGAGAACAACAAATATAAACTGCAAGGAAAGCGTACGTGAAACACTACATAAGTAAAATGAGTAAATAATAATTGACATTTAATAATACTTAATAAGATTATAAATGGCTTATTTTTGAATTGAAGTCAGCAGTCTAGAGTCTACATGAACATTCAAAACATTAATCGGTAATTGAGCGATATGGCAATACCATATTGACAGTGTAGTGTAACGTAATTATGTTCTATGGCTTCCTCCTAAGGCATTTTGACAACGCTCTTTCCACTTTTTGACAGCAGCTGAGGTAGGTCGATTAAAAATAAAAATATTTTATTCCTTGAATATCTCGAGCATCGCTTTTATTTGACAAGTAATAAACAAATATTTTTATTTAACAACAATGTTGTCACTATTTTCTTTATTATTTATGAATTTTCAAGTAATGTTACTGAATTACAATTCTTTATTACAGTTAAAATGGCGGTCCGGTACGAATTGGCCCTAGGTCTTAACAGAGGCCACAAAACCACTAAAATAAAGAATGTCAAGTACACCGGTGACAAGAAAGTCAAGGGACTGCGTGGCTCTCGTCTAAAGAATGTAAGTAAAATAAGAATTGTTTGTATGATAAATTGCGCATATGATACTTATCGAATATTTTGTTTTTTTTTAGATCCAAACTCGCCACACAAGATTCATGCGCGATTTGGTTCGTGAAGTTGTTGGTCATGCTCCTTATGAGAAACGCACCATGGAATTGTTGAAGGTGTCTAAGGATAAGCGTGCCCTCAAATTCTTGAAGCGTCGTTTGGGCACACACATCCGCGCCAAGAGGAAGCGTGAAGAGCTGTCCAACATCTTGACTCAACTGAGAAAGGCACAAACTCACGCCAAGTAAATGGTGGACGATGTTTTGGAATTTCAAACTTTATAAATATTCGTCGAGTTAGTGTTATTTTTGACATTAAGAAAGAAGAAACGAAGTCATACAAAGCTTAATTAAAATTGAGTCAACTTCAGTTACAAGTGTTTTTTTTTTTTTTTTTTGTTACCACTAAACAATTTGTGCCTTTCATGGGGAATCCTACAAAATGCATTTGGCTCTTTGGTTACTATTGACAGTATTAAAGAAATATGTAAATATTAGAACTGCCAAAATATTATAGTGAAAGTTATACACCGATCTCGTTCAATCGAAATATATTGTTTTATGTTAATTATGTGTTATCAGTCACCGTGTGTTGATGGACGTTTTCGGAATGCAACACAAGCTCGTCGGTGTTTGGATACATCGCAGTTGCAATCAGAGAGAAGAATTTGTCTAGTTTTTTGATTTGCAAATTTTTTCGCACAGATTGCATTTATGAACAAGCCCAATCTAAAAGTTTCGCCGGTATGCATTTTGATTGGAAAATATTATCCCTTGGCTATTGTGGCAGTGAAGATCGAAGAGGTCATATAGGCCGTCATTGATGTTTTTCTTGATCTAGAAAACGTGTTCTTTAGGTACATACATACTGATACTTCCTTTATGAAAGCAGATACTTCCAAACAAATATAGAATTATACAGTTGCGGTTGATAAAATAGGTTTATTGTTGTAACTATTAAATATATATTTTTACATCTAGTTCACAATCGTTAATTACGCAAATTGGTGACATTAATCATTTGGTACTGATAGTAAAATTCTATACTCATTTTTAAGAAGTATGAATGCGTGCAACTTTTCGATTATAAGAATGTTTCCAATCGTTCTGTGGTAGCACTTCATTTGCTCTGAGAATTAATGGATATTTTTTCTTTGGATTTCATTAAAGGATTAAAATTTTTCTCTCGCAAAAATTTTTTGTTGCTTTATTTGCCAAACACACGCGCACAACCACTAAATATATAAACTAAAAAAAAAAAACATAAACAAATTAAAATATAAAACACGCATTGTTGCTTTGTTAAGCAAGTGCATTACATCGTCATTGGCTTAAATTATATAAAATTTACAAGCTTAAAAAGTAATACACAACTTGGCCCCCATGAATTTGAATATTTTATTTTTTTGTGAGGCATTTAAACTATTTTCTATAAGCACATTGGGCATTTCCTAAAGGGAAAAATTATTGTTTACACTTTGGACAAATAATTTATATGGTAAAAGGCGTAAAGTTAACTAATTGTAAGCACTGTTTGTACATGCAGATGCTAAGCCTAACCTACTAATTATTCGTATGTTTAATGACCTACATAAGTAATACTAGTTTTAGGCAATATCATTTTTTTGTCACAGAGCACAATGGTTGAGTAGTCGAACATTTCTTCTTCAGTCATTTATTAATTTCAGGTAATTTCAACCGTTGTGTATTAAACTACGACAAATCCGGTAAAGAGATAACAACCTGACTAACTTTTTGTGTATCCTGCTCGGCATCATTCACAAAAACGATGCGTTCCAAGTCAATGTCTGACTTGGGCGCATTATCTGGCTCAAAATTAACAGCGCCGTTGGAAAATTCTTCAGTTGGTGTTTCATTTTTCGTCAAAATTTGCTGTGTTACTTCAAGACTTTCAATGCGCATAGTTTCTAAACGATAAAAACCATTTTCATCCTGCCTATACATAAAGCGTTTGTGACCAGAAGGCAACTGAAAGTTATGCTTCTTAATAAGATGCGCCGATAGTGTTTTGCCGCTTTTAAGAAATTTATCACAACAATGGCAAACATAAACGATTGGACTATTATTGTGCACCTCCAACATGTGCTATAATTGAAAAAGAAAGAAGAAAATTATCAATAATGTTATGTTGTTAATAGCAGGCAATTTATGTTCACTTACACGTTTCAGTTGCGTATATGTACGCACTGTATACTGACAGCCCGGCTGATCGCAACGTTGTCCATTCTTGCTATGCACAATTTGTGTATGTTTTTCAAGATCGGATTGACGCACGCAACGTGTATCACATTGACTACACTTGAATGGCTTGTCCTTTAGATGACGATAACGTACGTGCATTGCCAATGCGCTGGCCGATGAGCATGTCATGTCGCACATAGTACACTTGTAACAATTCACATGCTTGATGACATGCACACGTAAAAGTTTTTCAGTTGCAAAATATTTGAAGCATTGAGCACATTGATATTTGTGTGCTATAAGACAAACAATGAATTAGTTTATAAATACATAGTGTACAATTTCATTGAACTTACTGTTATTGTCCGGCTGTCGTCGCAAATGATCGAAAAGCGTTGTTTTTGTGCGAAAAAGTTCACCACAATGATAACAAGCCACAAATTTTTTGCTTGAATGTGTACGCGTATGCTCTATAAGTCGATATTTGTTCTCCAAAAGCTTATGACAAAAATCCCACTTACATTCTGTCTTGGGTCGTTCGTCATCGGGTGATTTTTGTATTTCATACTCAAATGATGCATGTTGTACTATATGATCCTGAAATTCGACAATTGATAGGAATGAACGGTTACAATCCGCCCATCTGCATTGAAAATTGCTTTTTAATTCGGGCACGATGTGACCCTCGCGCTGTAAGGCATGGCACGTTGGTATCTCTGGGTGATTATCGCATTCGTATTTGCCCTGCACCAGCAAATCCGTATAATAGCCATGATAATAAACATGTCTTTGATAGTCATCCTTGTGTCTTGTATTAAATGTACACTCCTTCCACTGGCACTCATAATCATCGCTACTACTGCTCTCGCTGCTGCATTCCTTATTCATGTACTGTTCCAAATGTTCGGAAATGTGTCCATTCAGATCCCAATCGCTGGCACATTCATAGCAACAATCAGTCCAACCGCATTTTAAAGGCGGTCTATCGCATTTGCGTTTTTTGCTTGCGGGTTCCATAACAAATGCAATTAATTCCCGCTCTCCTTAAGTTGACTGCTTCTTTCTTTAGGAATACAAATTAACAAAATGCAAATATGCAAAAAGTGCGGCAGTACAATAAGTGTTAATAGAAGCACTATTTTTTTTTTTTTTGTTTGCTGAAGACTGATTCAAACGTTGACTTTCTTTTTAACTAATTTTGATTTAAATTCTAAGCGCATTAAATGCATCTCCTTCGCCAGCTTGAGTATGTTTGAAGTTTTACCGGTAAATTCTGTCGATTGTTCATAAGTTTACAAGCAAAAGTATTGGCGCGCATTAGAAACATTTGTTTCGTATGTATCTGTAACAGTGTTGTCATCTTTGTCTTTTTTTGGAAAGATCTGTCCTTTTCGACTGTGCAAATTGCCGTAAAAATAATTAAATATTCTCTATCCGAAAAGTTGCCCTATTTTTAAACATATCTTTTCCGTTACTTCTATTTTGTCCTGTTTTAAATATTAAATTGTGTAAATATCTATTCTCGTTTAATTCTTCCCATCTTAGAGTAATAAACATTTTGCATAATGAATAGTTTTTGCAAATAGAATAAAACAAAATTTTGGCTAGTTTCGCTGAAATTAATTCATTATTGTAAACAAAACTTAACTACTAAAAAAAATTGTTCTTCATAATTATTATAATTATACATAATATTATTAACAACATTTGAATTATTCAGTTTAGAAAAAAAGAAATTATATGGTAAATTGTTAAAAACAAAACGTAGTAAATAATAAATATTAATGCTGACGAAATAAATACTTCTTACTTCTCAATCATACACAATAAAATATAAAATAATATATATACAACTCATAAATATATAAATATATATATATACATCATATATATATTTTTACAGTCCAAAGTATTAGACAAAGTGAAATTTTTGCTGCATTCCCTTTGGTAAGTGATAGGATTTCGACCTCAGTCAGTCGTCTCTTAGCTCAAAGTTAACTTAGTGTGTCTGTCTTTCTTTTACTTGATATTGTAAACCGTTCAATGAGATATTTGGTGTTTCGACGGAAAAATTACTATATCTCAATTTATCACAGTCTCAGCTGGGTTAAATAATTGATTCGTTCATTTCCATCAACATTTTTTAAACAAAAAGAAAACGAGTTTCACATAATGTTGGCTTGTCTAAATACTTTTGACTGATTATATATATGTACATATATATATAAATATATGTATACATACATACATATATCTTGAATACATACATATCCGTATACATATACTATAAATATATATATATATTTATGTGTGTAAGTTTACGCGCCCAGTTAAAGTAAGCCCATCATCTCCACTTCTCAACACTCCTGATACTGATCGCAGCGCTGTGGCCACAGTATCAAATGGCCACAACTTTAGTGAAATTTGTAATCACGCGATTGTGCAACTATTGCGACTACTACTCGGTGTTTTACAACGATTTCGACTTTTGGAGTTCTGAGTCAACGAATTATAGCATTGTGAGGTGGTCAGTGCATATGATTTAAGTGTTGATTTGACCGAAGGCGGCAGGGGCAACGAATCAATGGCGTAAACGCTCGTCCGCCGGACTATTGTACGACAGCAAAGCTCTTGAAGTGTCAGCACTAAAAAAGGTTAAAAAAAAATTTAATTAAAACTTTGACAGATGGAGCAAAACTATTACAAACCTTTGTTGCTGCGCCATATGTGTTCCATGCCGTTCCTATGCAGAGCCATACGTGCGAGTTCACAAAACGATTCACGTATATTAAAATCACATAATGGTGATATTTCAAAACACGACATATTATTTCTAGATGCATAGATCTCTGCTTGCTTTGCAGCTACTTGACGCTTGAAGGCTAAATGTAAACGATTGCCAACCAATACCTTGGGTATGCCGGGCGCATGCTAAAAGATAGAAACGATACACAAAAATAAAGCAAGTTTTTGTCTGGCCTACGTATGAATTGATAATGCTTACCTCCTCAACCTCTTTAAGCCAACGATCAATGCCGTCAAAACTCCATTTATTTGTTATATCATAAACTAAAATTATACCCTGAGCACCACGCGAATATGACCGGATTATTGTACAAAAACGTCCTTGACCGGATGTGTCCCAAAGCTGTAATTTGACACGTTTACCTTCCAGCAGTATTGTTGTGGTTTTGTAGGCTACATCGAATTTATGAAGAGAAAAAGAACGAACAGTTAAGTTATATAGAGATAATTATGTCAATAAAAATATGTTACTTACCATTGCCACTGCAAAATGGGCTCTCGGTAGATGGATCTTCAAGACCGGACAATATTTCATGTTTGCCCACATCACTGTCGCCAACCAATAGCACTTTCAGTAGATAATCGTAATCTTTAGTCATATTGGCCACAAACTGAAATTTAATAGCCACAGTCAGATTAAATATTTGCGATGTATAACATTTGAATCAAAAATAATTAATTCCTTATGTACATATGCATATATTTCAAGCAACTGTCTAGTTAAGTTGCAATGCTTACAACGGCAGGTTGACTCAATTGCATTTGCTAGATGCAGAATGAACAACGCATTTGCATATTTTATTGCCTATTGCCTTTTCGAATCTACACTAAGTATTTTTTTTTTTTTTTTTGTTTTTGGGTTCACGAGCAGTGTAAATTTGCGTTGGGACACACCTTACCGCGGCAAGACAGTTGAGAAATACAAACGACTGGTGTCAAAACATTAAAAAAACAGTGACAAGTTGAAAAGTAGTTGCAATAGTTTAGGAGTTAATGTCTTCTTTTGTGTTACATCTGCACAGCTTAATGAATATCGAATTGCAAGTGGAAAAGAAAACAAAAACATACAAAAGTGCTGCGCAGTGCATTCCTATTGCAATGGTTGTACCATTTGTACCGACAAAAGTTTCACAGTAAATTTGACAGTTTTTTTTTATTTAATGCGCAATAATACAACTACTATTTAATTTTATGTAAAAAAAAACACAATTTTGGTGTAACTTGCAAAAATCTATTTCGCATATGATCTATCAGATCTGACCAGTGTTGTCAAACTAGCATTTTTACCGCTGTTTCTGGCTCTTTTTGAGACTCGTACCGAAAGGTGAATTATTGAACGGACTTGTAACTAACTGCTAACTGTTTTTTAAATTTTGAAGCAAAATACAATAAACAAACATCTGTTGATGAGAACTGGTAAGATTTATGTGTTAAATTAGAAATTTTGTTCTTATGAATTAACAATAAAGTTTTCAATGATTAATTTAAAATTTGCTAAAAATATATTTTGAAGCTGGACTCTTGGATTTGGCAAACGCTGACAGCATTTATATTTACCAGGGCCGCGAATTCACCATATATCTCTTAATCGCCCATATCCACGAAATGCAACACTGAAACTGTGATTCTGACATTTGTTCGCTTTGGTGCAACCCTGAAAAGTTGACCATATTCGATATTTTCAATGTTTTTCACATAAATATTCGATAAATAATAATAATAAATAGAATATTATATTTTTAGTAAATATTGGCATAAAAATATTGTATTTAAAATGGAATACTATATTTTGCGGGTGAAGTAACCGCTAAATACACGCCATGGCTGAGAACACTCTAGATGATACACGCCGTGTTGAACGCAATTGTGAACTGCAACCAACAGTCTTTAAAACTGAAAATTTCAAACTTTTCGTAGCTTCTATGACTCGAGGAATAGGACCTTAAATGATCGACCGGAGAGCCCTTCATTGCATACATTGCATTTAATTAAATTCGTCTGTGGGTCTCACAACCCAACCATGTTGTATGGTATTGTGGGACATTTTGATGAAAATTAAGTTAATTGAATGAAAATTTAATAATTCGAATTTCAGAATGGCGCGAAATGACTTGGATTTGGGAAAAACGCAAACGAGCCCACATTTACTCAAAAGCGACAAATTGCATCAAAAGCGTCGACGACCACAAGAGGAAGAAATCTCCCGCGAAATGGAGGGTAGGGAAATATCCCCATGGAGTGCACCGCGACATATGCCAACACAATATTCATATGCAGTGTCATTTGGACCAGAAGAGGAAGCAGTTTGTTTACATTTTTTACGCAGTGTTGCACTCGAAAATTGTGCTTCCAACAACCCTAAAATTACATTTTTTTTGTCATGAATTTACATTTAAAACATTAACCAACATTAAGCAACCATTAATAATAATAGCCTGTTGATTTTTAACATTATTCATAAAGTTATATTGACAAATTCGTATATTTAGTACATATAAAAAAACTAGTTAGCAAACACTTATAAAAGCGGGAACGATAGTGACAAAAGACTATCGATAGTAAATATTCGATACATCGATAGTCCCATCGATTGTTTCCAGCTCTATTGTGTTGCTCTACTGCGTTCTTTTTTAACTTGACAAGCACGAAAATGGTTGGTGTCGTACATAGTCTAAAAAAAATTCGAAAATTCTTAAAACATCCGCTGTTATTATTAATTGAAATCAAACAATTACGATAACTGTAATAATTTATAAATTGTGTAAAATATTATTAATATGAGAAATTTGCGTACTTTGTTGTAGGTGAAGGTTAAGTGCTCTGAACTGAGAGGCAAAGACAAGAAGGAGCTTACCAAGCAGCTCGATGAACTCAAGAATGAGCTTCTGAATCTGCGTGTGGCTAAGGTGACCGGTGGCGCACCCTCAAAGCTTTCCAAGATGTAAGTATATAAAAATAATATGGCATTCGTTGAAACACAAAGCTAATCATTCATTATTGACTTACAGCCGCGTAGTCCGCAAGGCCATCGCTCGCGTGTACATTGTCATGCACCAAAAGCAAAAGGAAAACTTGCGCAAAGTTTTCAAGAACAAGAAGTACAAGCCTTTGGATCTGCGTAAAAAGAAGACCCGTGCTATGCGCAAGGCTCTCTCCAGTCATGATGCTAACCGCAAAACACTGAAGGAGATTCGTAAGCGTTCTATCTATCCACAGAGGAAGTTCGCTGTGAAGGCATAAATAAAAAACGTATGTGCTCCGTTGTCTGCACATAGTATAAATCTACCTTAAAATTGTGTTTTTTTTTTTGTTAAATCGCCGTTGCCGTATTTTTTTTGTTTTTTTTTTTTGTCTAAACTAATGTGTGAAAGTGTATACATATGTGATTTGCTTGTCGGCATAAAAAAAAAAAACTAATAATAAACATTGTGCAGACAAATTGTCGGCGTTTACAACGTGAAAATGATTTTATCAATTGGCTAGCGGAATCCAAAGTCTTATTTGGTCATTTACTGAGCAAGGCAGCTAATTAAAGAAACAAAGTCAGGCAGTTCAATTATCATGTGCTCACAGCTTCTTGTTTTAATATATCAAGAAATCGACATCATAGTGTGTAATTGAATTACTTAAAAAAGAAACTAAAACGTCATACAGTCTGCCTCAACCGACCGTAGTACTCAGCATGACGACTTGCCAAGGTAGTAGAGCAAATCGTAGCTGAAGTTCATTCCCTGAATAATGATAATAGAACGTACGTCAATAGAAACATACAAAAATTCCAATAAGAATCAATATTCGAAACAACAGAAAAGAGAATCAAGCATGGAACGGTTTAATATTTTGTCATTTGTCACGTTTGGTTGAGAATTAAGGAGAGACATATTTGCTACTAGACACATCTATCAAATATATGCTCACCATAAAATAAACAATTACATTTGTCAATGTAACGACAATCGATGACTTAATTTTTTGGAATCGTCATTAACTATTCCCGCGAAATCAATGCAAAAGTTGCTTGACTAACTCTTCTATCTATATTGCGCATTTGTTTAGTACGAATAGAATTGATGGAAAGCTTTGAGTATACAAATAACCATAGAGAAAGACATTGAAGTATGTTTGCTTTCAAACAATTGTCATTATTAATCTTATTAGGTATAGGCTCACTCTTGTATTTATTAAAATAATATAAAAAAATTGCATATATGTATATATTTATGTATAAATATATATGTATATGTACGTATGTATATGTATATCGTAAGCATAAATAAGTTGTCATACTGAATATGTTTGGCACATTTGGTTTATACTATTTTTCTGCACAGCATGGAATAATGGTGTACTACGTATGACTCCTGAGAATTCCCTTGAGTTTTTGCTTTGGTGAAAGTTTTTACTTGGCATCGTTGACAAACGTTCATCCCAAAATTTCATCATCGCAAATATTCGATAATAAGCAACTCTGCAAAGAATTAGTGCAATGAATTTGTATTATTAGTATCTATAATACAAAAAGTTGACAATTTAAAACTTACCTATAATTACGATTGCTTGCGGCATAGATAATTGGATTAATAACACTTGATGCCCAGGCCATTATTGAAGCGATTATATGAAGCCAAGGGTAGTTCGTATTACGCTCATCGTCGACAACATTCGCGAGCATCAATGGCAAAAAACACAACAAGAAGCACAAGAATATCGTGACCATCATTACTGTTAAACGATTATCTTCACGTGTTTTTCGACAGCTTGTCGTTGTATATGTCGTTGAGGCTGAACTTGTATCTTTGCCGACCATATTAAAATTGGTTGTGTGACTTTTCATTTTTCGTTTCTGATGCAACACAGTTATGTAGATGCAAGAATATGAAATAATAATAACAAGACAAGGTAATAGAAAACCAATTATGAATAATGTCTTTTTTATCGATTTGCCATCCTTTTTAAGTATTGTGCACGAAAATGTTTTCTCATCCAGACCCATTTCGCCCCAAATGCCCAATATCGGTGGTAACTAACAATATGAAAGTTAATATTTATTAATTTAGAGAGCAATCAACAATTTGTTAACAACTTACCAGTAGCAGGAATGCGATTGCCCAGACAAACACTAACTGTAATGCTGTGTTTCTCGGTTTGTAGATCTGTGAGTATTTACTATGGCAAGCGATTAAAATATATCTGTAATTGTTGTATAAAAATAAATGGTTAAACAAAAATTTATTATGTATGTATAAAATGTCCTTTTACCTATTTAGTGTAATGCCAACCATGCTAAGTAAGGAAACAGCAACATTACCATAAAAAATCACTGGAAATATTTGACACAATGTTGTGCCAAATGTCCATTTCTAAAAAAAAAATTTTAAAAAAATACAATAAAATTGCTAATAGTTCGTTAGTTTTAAAAATGATTTACCTCTTGAAAAAATCGTACGGCAGTTAATGGCAAACTGAATGAACAAAACAACAAATCGGATATGCTCAATGATATAACGAATGTTGTTGTTGCATGCTCACGTATCGTTGGACTCTTAAGTAGCGCAAGCAGTGTTATTAGATTGCCTGTATTTAAGTAGAAGAGGGTAAATAAAGAGTTTAGACAAACAACAAGTATCCATTGGCTGTTCAAAGACATATGCATGTATGCAGCTTGAGCACGTGTAACGACAAAAGACACAATTCTACACAATTGTTTGTTTGTTTGTTTATTTATTTGTTTTGAGTGTGTATATGTGTGTGTGTGTGTGTCGGCTCTTCTTAAGAAATACAAGAAAAAGATTAACATTTTCAAACATGACCGAAATTTTTTTTCTCAGCTTTACTGAAACAGCCCTCTCTCCCTATCGTGCATACATTGTTACTGTTTAAGGGGGCTCAAAGTGACAACTTCAACTTACCGAAAACGCCGATGGTGACAAAAATACAGGCACAAATGGCAGCGAAAAGTGTAGCCGAATGGGGGTAAATAGAATTCGGTGTCTCAGGATCCATGCTAGAAACAGAAAAAAAAAACAACAATTTTAATTTTTTTCTATAAAAAACTGTACTGTTTTATGAGCATATTTTCTTATGTTAAACCAAAAAAAAAAAAAAGGGGGACATAAAAATATCAACAGTTTCGTCTGTATGCTCCAATTGTTTGTTTTTTTTTTTTTTCAAACCAGCACTGAAACTCGAATTTAGTGCGTTGCTGAAAGTGACGACTTATTTTCTTAATTTTTTTTAAATTTATTTTAAATAAAATAGTTCTAGATCCTGTCGAAGGCTACAACATTACTTTTACTATGCACTTTATTTCTGTCCGCAAAGTTTTCAAAATGTAACCGAATTCAAAGTACGGAACGTATTTGTGCTAAGCCAACGAATAAATCAAGTAAAATATATTTTTCTCGCATGCTATCGCAACAAAATAAAAAACAAGAAAACAATTTGATATATTTGAAATTAGTGCGCGCACCCCACAATGAACCAAATATGAGTCAATTGAAATACAGCATTTTCATTCAGCATGGTTCTTTAACAAATGCTTTTTTATTTTATTGCTGTTATTTAATTGAAATGTGTCATACACGCATATCAAACCCCTTTTTCTGCGGTTTCCGGTACCATAAAAGTGAAAACAGTATGCGATACACAAAAGCTTCGATGCTTCAATGAGCATGCAAATCGAAACATGCTGCTGCAGTGTTAATCTATGGTCACAGAAGGGGGAATCGCGTCACAAGCGTGTGTTATTTGTAAGCCTCCAAGAGCAATGACGTTAAGTGCTAGATTCGGACTCAATTATGAATAATTTAAAGCTAAATGCGATAAATGCTATTGGATGTAAAAGGATTCCCCCCCTCCAGATGGACTTTGGATTTTGTATGCAACTACAGTGCACGTTCATTTGAGTGAACGTAATAGTGAACTAATTACAGTCAAACTTGTATGTAGAAAATACGTAGAGGATTGAAAAATAGCAAACAATCGTTAACCGTTATAAATGTAACCCTTCGCAATCAAACGAAAGTTTGTACCGTTATTAAACGGTTCTCTTGTGTGATGCTATGTTACGGTCATTGATATATAAAAAAAAAAAAATTGGGTATAAAAACATTCCTATAGCACTTTACATACATATGTATATTTATAATAAAATTGCGTGAGAGTTTTCTAAATGATTTTTAAATATAAAACAATCCTGCTTGGCATATAAATTAATATATTAGCCTTTATTTGTTTAAGACTTTTGCTAATTTATGTTTTCAAATAATAATATCACTTGTTGCTATACAACTCATTACTAAAGAACTGCTTAAATCGTGTTACATGCAAGAGCTGGAAGCTGAGTCAGTTTATCTTTTTAAAGAAAATTACAATCATTGTTCAATGAAATATGTACTAAATAAGCAATTTAATTTATTTAAGATTGTATGAATTAAAACATATTTGTATAATTAACAACTCTACGACTCTATTGACATAAAAATAGTAAACATACATGAAACTTACTTTTGAACCAGTGAGAGGTGGAGTATAAAATAAAAACAAAGAGTTAAGTAAAAAAAACACACACTAAGTAATCTTGGCCACTAACACTAATATCTGCGCAGTAACATTTTTTTTTGTTTAGGCAGTTAACTTGCCGTCAAATTATTCTTTTACAAATCATAAATTTTACACGATTTGGTATGAGCATTCATTTGAATACAATTAAACAAAACAGAAATATCATCGGAAGATGATAAAATGAGAAAAACACAAGTAGCGGAATATTCACCGACTCTGCACCATGCTTTGTTGTTGCTGGTTGGGACAGTGGCAGCGGCTACGTCAAGCTGCGCTTAAATATGACGCGATTGCTCGAACTAGAGTTGCAACTTTCGATGACGCTATCGATAAATATATTTCGACATAGTCGATTAGCATATCCGGGACTTATTAATTATTTTTCTTGATTTTATGTTTTAAACATATCAGACATTCAAGAGTGATGTTTTAATTTTTTAAATATACGTTTTGGACAAAAGCTAAATGTGGCAACGCTCGGTTTGCAACAGGTTGTTAAGTTTAATTATTGAACTAAATCATTTAAAGGCCACAAAAACAATTGTAAGAGCATTCGATTTAAAGGGGGCTACACTGAAGGAGGGCATTACTACATTATTCTGAGAGAAATTATTCGAAATGTTGCAAACGAAAAGTGTGGCATTACTGTCCCTATAAAATATGTATGCCTTTCTGGCATCCCACTGAACAATGAAATAGCCCAATAGTCGTATAATTGTTAGTGAACATAGGCTTAGTCAGTTGTTTTCGCAATTTTTCATGCTTCTTCTTCGCCTAAGACCCGTTATTTGGTTACTTTATCGACAAATGAATTTTGAAATAGCTCATTGCGTACGGGTTTCAAGCAAACATATGCGCATTCAATATTTTTGTGCTTCTTCTTCACAAGACAAACAAATTGGTTTCTTTTGACACGAATTTCGATAAATTATGTCAGGAATATTGAAGTGGTTTACGACTTCGAGTATATCAAGCGAATAAATGCCTACCAAACACTTTCTCTCAACTGTACTTATCTTCTTCTTTCCTCTTATTGAGACACAAGTGCGCCATTTGGATACATAAATGACTCTTTCACTGACACACTGTTTCAGAAACAAAGTTCTTCTTCTTCATCTAGATTTCGGACGTTTTGATTTTTATTTTGTTATTAATATAATTAATGATTTGTAAACAAAGAAAGCAGGATTTTCTTAATCATAGATTAAAATGCACATAAAACAGGTAAGTTGAAGTTTTATTTATAACAATTATGTGAAGTAAGTTGTGTTTTGTTTGCAGATTATCATACAAGGTTTCAAAAGCTACAAAGATCAGACCGTAATTGAGCCATTCGACAAGCGGCACAATGTCGTTGTTGGTCGTAATGGTTCTGGCAAGAGTAACTTTTTCTATGGTGAGCCAATATACAATTCTTATTAGGAAGGAAAACGATTATATTTTTTTAATGTTTAATTTTAGCAATACAATTTGTGCTTAGTGATGAATTTACACACTTGCGGCCGGAGCAACGTCAGGCACTACTTCATGAAGGTACTGGCGCTCGGGTTATATCAGCATATGTGGAAATTATATTTGACAATTCTGATAATCGTGTACCGGTATGTATATTCAGTGTATTCCATTATTTATATCATTCTTACCTAGCCGTATTTATAGATCGACAAAGAAGAGATTTATCTGCGGCGTGTAATTGGCGCCAAAAAGGATCAGTATTTTCTTAACAAGAAAGTTGTGCCACGTAATGAAGTTGTTAATTTATTGGAGTCAGCAGGCTTTTCAAGCTCAAATCCGTACTATATTGTTAAGCAGGGTAAAATTAATCAGATGGCTACGGCTGCAGATTCATATCGTTTGAAATTATTGCGCGAGGTTGCTGGTACACGCGTCTATGATGAACGTAAAGAGGAATCACTTAATATACTACGCGAAACTGTTGGCAAAATCGAAAAGATTTCAGAGTATTTAAAAACAATTGAAGATCGTTTGCAAACATTGGAGGAAGAAAAGGAGGAACTTAAAGAATATCAAAAATGGGATAAATCACGTCGCACATTGGAATACATTATACACGAAACTGAGTTAAAAGAAACAAAAAAATCATTGGAAGAACTGCAAATACAGCGTAAATCGTCATCGGATAAAAAGAAAGTCTATAATATAGAAATACAAAAAGCACAAGAGAAAATAAAGGATGTACAGAAAAACTTGAAAGAAGCAAAGAAAAATGTGCTAACAACAAAAGAGGAACGTTCGGTATTGATGACAGAGCAGCAGCAATTGCTGCGTGAAAAGACAAAACTCGATTTGACAATTATTGACCTTAACGATGAAGTGCAAGGTGATAATAAATCAAAGGAGCGCGCCGATCAGGAGCTAAAGAAACTCAAAGTGACTATTGCTGAGAAGGAAAAGGAACTGGATGATGTTAAGCCAAAATATGAGTCAATGAAGCGCAAAGAGGAAGAGTGTTCACGTGAGCTGGCATTGAAGGAGCAAAAACGTAAAGAACTTTACGCAAAGCAGGGACGTGGCTCACAGTTTTCATCACGCGAAGATCGTGATAAATGGATACACAATGAGTTGAAATCATTAAGCAAACAAATAAAAGACAAAATCAATCATCAGGCAAAACTTGTCGAAGATCTAAAGAAAGATGCTAATGCTGAAAAGGATTTGGGTCAAAAGATTGAAGAGCATTCCGCTGAACTTGAACAGTTGCGTTTACAGATTGACGAGCATAATAAGAAGTATTATGATTTAAAGAAAACAAAAGATCATTATCAATCAACGAGAAATGAGCTCTGGCGTAAAGAGACCCAAATGACACAGCAATTGCAGACACATAAAGAGGAATTATCACGTGCCGATCAAGCGCTAAGAAGCATGGCTGGCAAACCTATACTTAATGGCCGTGATTCAGTACGCAAAGTTTTAGACAGTTTTATGGAGCGTGGTGGACAAATTGCCGATATTGCCAGATCTTATTATGGACCAGTGATTGAAAACTTTAGCTGTGACAAAACTATCTATACAGCTGTCGAAGTGACGGCCGGCAACAGGCTTTTTCATCACATTGTCGAATCCGATCGTGTGGGTACACAAATTCTTAAGGAAATGAACAAATTGAAATTACCGGGCGAAGTAACATTTATGCCATTGAATCGATTACAAGTTAAAATACATGATTATCCAGATGATCCCGACTCAATACCAATGATATCCAAATTGAAATATGATGAACAACACGATAAGGCGCTGCGATACATATTTGGCAAAACGCTGATTTGTCGTAACTTGGAACGCGCTACAGAGCTTGCAAAGAGCACGGGACTTGACTGTGTAACGCTTGATGGCGATCAAGTGTCATCGAAAGGTTCGTTAACGGGTGGCTACTTTAATACATCACGTTCACGCTTGGAAATGCAAAAGAAACGCACCGAATATTCACAGCAGATTGGCGATTTTGAGAAAGAACTGAATAAGTTGCGCAACGATCTGAAACAAACGGAGAACAATATCAATTCGATTGTATCCGAAATGCAAAAGACGGAAACGAAGCAAGGCAAATCGAAGGATGTCTTTGAAAAAGTACAGGGTGAAATACGACTTATGAAAGAAGAATTGGTACGCATTGAAAAGTACCGGGCACCCAAGGAACGTTCGCTGGCACAGTGTAAGGCAAGCTTAGAAGCGATGAATAGCACCAAATCGGGTCTTGAAGCTGAACTCAAACAAGAGTTATTGTCAACGCTATCCGTACAGGATCAAAGAGAAATCGATCAGCTTAACGACGATATACGACGTTTAAATCAAGAAAATAAAGAAGCATTCACGCAAAGAATGCAACTTGAGGTTGTCAAGAACAAACTCGACAATTTGCTAATTAATAATCTCTTCCGAAGGCGTGATGAATTGATACAGGCGTTACAGGAAATATCAGTTGAAGATCGCAAACGAAAGTTAAACAATTGTAAAACTGAAGTAATGTCGACGGAAAAACGCATCAAAAAGGTGAACAGCGATCTTGAGGATATTGAGAAACGTGTCAATGAAGCGGTACAACAACAAAAGGTCTTACAACAAGAACTCGAAACGTATATATGTAAGGAAAAGGAGGCGGAGGAGAAAATCAATGAGGATTCGAAGAAAGTTGAAAAGTGGACAGCGAAAGAAAATCTATTAAATCAGAAAATCGATGAGTGTACTGAAAAAATTGCTGGACTGGGCGCGTTACCGCAAGTCGAAAGTGTCTATAGACGCATGTCACTCAAAAGTCTTTTCAAGGAGCTGGAAAAAGCGAATCAACATTTGAAAAAGTATAATCACGTGAATAAGAAAGCGCTTGATCAGTTTCTTAGCTTCTCGGAACAGAAGGAGAAATTGTACAAGCGTAAAGAAGAGCTTGATGTTGGCGATTTAAAAATTCGCGAGCTTATAACATCACTTGAAATGCAAAAAGTCGAAGACATCATGTTTACATTCAAACAGGTTGCGCAAAACTTTACGAAAGTCTTTAAGAAACTTGTGCCACAAGGTGCTGGTTTTTTGATATTGAAAACAAAGGACAGCGAAAAGGAACACGTCGAAAGGGAGTCAGTTGCGAACTCGGAAGCATTCACCGGTATCGGTATACGTGTGTCCTTTACCGGCGTTGATGCTGAAATGCGTGAAATGAATCAACTATCTGGCGGACAGAAGTCGCTTGTAGCATTGGCATTAATATTTTCTATACAAAAATGCGATCCAGCTCCTTTCTATCTATTCGATGAAATTGATCAGGTGCGTAATTGAACCTAAATTAGCATATGAACATTTAAATTATACTTATTTATTTATATTATAGGCGTTAGATGCAATGCATCGTAAGGCGGTAGCTGACATGATACACGAATTGAGTGACACGGCACAGTTCATCACGACAACTTTCCGGCCGGAGTTGCTCGAAAATGCGCATAAATTTTATGGTGTACGCTTTCGTAATAAGGTCAGTCACATTGACTGTGTCACACGCGAACAAGCTAAAGACTTTGTCGAAGACGATAATACACATGCTTAATTTTTTTTTTGTTTTTCGCTCATTATCCCTTGCATGTATATGTATGTATATAGGCGTAAGTACAAAAGTAAATAAAAGTAATAATAATATAAAAAAAAATTATTTATTTATCTTAACAAAAACAATAACATAATTATTGTACAACAATTGAACAAATTTATTAAATAAAAGTCAGAGATATAACGCAATAGGCTCTGCGTAGTTTATCCAAAGAGTATTTAAAGTTTTATCGTATAATCATATTAACATGTTGATGCATTTCGGAAACCTCATCAACGGTATTGATGGCAAACAAAACAAAAAAGCATAAGCCAACGGTGCTCACTTCAGACTGTGATATACTAAAGTGTAATTTGAGGCGCCACAATATAAAGTGATTCAGAAACACCAATGTGGCTAGGCCAATGGTCCAATAACAATCACTATGTGCGATGAAAATCCAAGTTAAGAACACAATATTCCAGAGAACACATGCGTTCGTACAGTGTTGTTGCAGGTCAATACGGCCACGCCAAACAATAATTGCCGCCAGTAGATTAGCGACGTAGATCAATGCGGTACCAAACACCCACAACTGATCAAATTTATCTATAATTAATAGTAGTTGTGAGACTATTAATGAGACGAATATCAATGGAACGAAGTGTACACATTGATCGCCAACGGCACGTTGCACATGCCCAGCATTCGGATGTGTGTAACGCAATGCGCTTAATACGCTGTGTGCAAAGAGCAGCATAAACGCAGCGAAAGAGTATTGACCGCCGTCATGATGCTTCAAAGCCCATCCATTAATAACCGCTAGTATCAAGTAAATGGCACTCAGTAAGAGTTTCGAACTCTGTCCTTGTATATTGATTGTCATCGAGTTTGTGTATGTGCTCGATGATTATTATTAAAATCTCTTTTATACAACTTAATTTTTGTAACGTTTAGTTGATTTTGCATTAAAATCTGTTTTGATTCAAATCTCAAGATTGTAAATAAATGTAGTGCAATCGATTCGAGGTTGGGCAACCATCTGTCAGATGTAGTGTTGCCAAATCAACCCCGCAATTTCTTCTTCGTTCAGACTCGATAACGCGAAAAAAAAATTTGGAACATTTCTGCCAATTTCAAAAATATTCCTATCTTTTTTTTCGAAATTTCACTAAGCGATTTTAATTAACGATCCCGCTAGTAACAGCTTCTTTTTCTGAAAAAATTGGCAACAATTGTCGAATGCGTGTCGCGGTCGATAACGATAAATACAAAAGACTAACGAACAATACATTTATTTAATAAAAGACAATTTATTTTTCCAAAATAATCTTCTGTTTTCAAATTATCACGCCAATTCACATGAATTCAGACAATTTTCACTTCTTTGTGCATACAAATCAGTTATAATGCATTGTAAAAATAGATATGTATGTATACAAATTTGTCTCAAGTTTTTTTCTACAGGCCGTCAACATCAGACATTTGTCCACCAAAACGATTTCGACAAATAAATTATAGTTAGAAAAATTAACAAGCAATTGTCATTTTTATTACTGTACATTTAATAGTTAGTTTAAAGCTCCACTACATATTCAACGATGTTTTCCGAACCACTTGTGATCCACCGGTGAAAGCCACCTGTGGCAACCGTTCAAATTGTTTTGTATGACATATTTCATAGTGTAGGGATTTAGATTTTCTTTAGCGAGCCGTTCCTCCTCAGCCTTCATTTCATCCATCATTTCCTGCGAAACTACCATCGCTTCAAATGGCAGCTGTCTGCAGACCTGTTGAAGGAATGGCTTCACCTCTGTGAATTCGCATCTTCCGGCAATTTCAACAATAACACGACCAGCCTTGATTGGCGTTACATAATGGTCGATAGCGCCCTTGCCACCACCCATACGTTGACCCTGTCCCTTTTTCGTAACCGGTTGCCAGGGTGCAGGTATACGCCATGTAGCAAACATTGTATTGATGTTCATCTTTCTACCGATAGTTAGACGTAACATTTCGTAGTGACCCCAACGCAATCGACCACCGCCGGTAGCTACAATGCCATATTGCTTATGCAACAAAGTATTGTGTACGAGTTCCGGACCACGCATATACCTCAGTCGCTTCTGCATTTTTGGTGGTCGTAGGTTAGGCGGATGCTGTGGCACGCGTTCCATAACGCGCAACTTGGGTCGTTCCACCTTCTCCACATCTAAATTTACAGAAAGCACAAGTTTCATTTGAATTTCACACTTCTAACTTGGGACTTACTTTCGTATTTAATTGGAGGCTCGAAGTATTTGAGGCCGGCTGTATGAACACTAATAAGATCTGAATAAAAGGAAAACCATTAAGCTTTTTGTTGTATTATATGACATTGTCATTCGAGTTACTTGGCAGACTGTTTCTAAAAAGCTTCTGGGTAAATGACAACATGTTTACAACAGCACACCGCTAGTATCGAATTATTTATCGTTTACTTTTTGTGTTGCAACATGTGAT
This sequence comes from Phortica okadai, assembly GCA_034638295.1. Taxonomy (NCBI): domain Eukaryota; kingdom Metazoa; phylum Arthropoda; class Insecta; order Diptera; family Drosophilidae; genus Phortica; species Phortica okadai. The sequence continues at coordinate 2,734,025 of CM067848.1, forward strand.
TTTTTTCCGATTCAAAATAACAACACAAGCTGCATGTGTATTTTTTTAAAAAAAAAAAAGATAAAAATTCGAGGTTTTGATTTTTTTACCTAGTGATGGTAAGTTTGCGTGGTTATCAACGATTAATCGATTATATTCATTCATAAAGTACCGGATGGCTCTTAGTGCTGACAGTGTTGCTATTGAAGACTCGCACTTACTTCCAAGTTATCCGGTTAACTTTATTTATTTGTATTCGAAACGAATGACCCATTTATTTTATTCGTTTAGTGTCTTCACTACCATTTGCTTTATCAATAACAATCTGCGTTTTATCAGAAGCCACTCTAAAAACTCGCAAATTTGGGGGGCATTTTCCATATTGACATAGCCCAAATGCACTCACAACTGCAAGGCACATTGGAACAGTCACTAGCCGTTGTCTTCTTCTTTCCGTTTTTAGAAACAACTGCACCACTTTACGACGCACGAGTGCCTCTTTCGAAGCACCGTGTCGACGGAAAACGAAAAAGACTGCCACTCGTTTAGTGTATTTTTCGTCAGGCAGCTCTGGTGCTGCATGTTTCCAAAAAAAAAAAGCAAAAGTTTTGCTTTTATGTGTTCGCGATTTAAAAGTAATTAGACACACATATTGTGTTAATTATTGTGTTAAAGTATAAATATTTGTTATGAATATATCGAAAGTGAATGCGTCCCTTGCTGCTGCATCAGCCGCTGCCGCCGAAAAGACCGAACGTATAACAACATCCACAGTCAATTTCAATACAATCAATATCAAACGCAGTAGTTTAGATGATTCAGATGAAGCCAATCGTAAGAAACTCAAAACAGATTTATACATCTGTACTCCAAGCAGCAATGTGCTATCTGCGAAGCGTACCGTGGAAACAATACAGGCGTCAACAGTCGCGGTTCATCAACAACAGCAGCAGCAGCAGCAACAACAACAACAAGCACAGTCACCAAAAGTGGTTGATGACCATAACCATCCGGTGCCGTCCAGCCACCAAGGAGATTATGTAAAAAGTGAAAAGACAACAAGAGGTGGTGCTAATATGGAAAGTAGCGGAGACCAGATTATAGTATGCAATTTTAATACTAGTAAAGACGGTGCAATTATTAAACCAGAGGACGAATATGTTGTATATACGACGACGGAGCAGGATGTTGGCAAAATGGAGACGCTTAAACAGAGTAAGTTCTTTAACAAGATTTCCATTTAAATTCATTTCATTAAGTTGTGCTTTAAAGATTTCAGCAAAACAAGACTAGTAACCAGTAGCGCAATGAGTAATTTCATAAAAAATAAAGATACACAATCGATAATATCTATCGAAACTACAGAAGCAACAGATACTTGTCGCAAAACCGAAGATATGGATTTACTAATACTACCAGCAACATCGGAAATAAAGTCAGGTCCAACAAACGAAACAAATGCCTTAACTGGAAATACAACATCAGCATTGGTAACCCAGAAGTTGACGCCTGTCTACCAGCGATTCAATAGTATATCATCGAATACAACAACGCCAACCAGTCAAACACCGACAACGACATTGAATCGTGTTAATATATATCCTTCACTGAAGGGGCAACAGGTGATGGTGAGCAAAAAGAAATTATCGGAAGTGACACAGACCACGGCAAAAGTATCAATTGGCAATACAACAATTTCTGTGCCGCTATTGAAGCCATTGAAGAAAAATCAACTTATACAAAATCAAAATCATCTGCAAAACCAGGTAACCACACCGTTGGTAACCGGACCACAGACATCACAGCAACAACATTTGCATATTAGTAAATTGTTAAATGTAAAACGTTGTCCAAAAAATCAACCAACAATTGTTTCACTTGCTGGTCTACATATCAAACCGGCATCGACAAAAATAGTCGTTAGCAAAAAAATGTCATTGCCTATACAGCAAGCGCAACAACATCAACATCAGCAACAAATACAACAGGCACAAACAAGTGGCGTTGTAACAATAACATCAACAAATCCCAGTCAAAATTTTGCAGTGATACAAGACAAAATTATCGATAATGAACCAAAAACCCAAAGCATTAATGAACAGCTTGGCAGAATAACTGGCAATAAAATTACATATAATGAGAATTTACAAAAAATTCTCTTAAATAAAAACAAATCTGTTGATATATCGATATCATCAACGACAACAAATGCGCCAACAGTGGCAAATGTGTGTCCAGCAGATGAATACAACAATGCAAGTAACACGACTAGCTTGGTAGTTAAATCGTTAGACAATAGCAAGACAACATTAAGTTGCCCATCAACAATAAATATTATTAAACAAGTTGTACCACAAGCACAATTGACAGCTGTCTCAACGTCAACATCAGCAGCTGCAGCAGCAGCTTCATCATCGTCATCATCAGTGTCAACCATGACACAAGCGGTGACATCGGGCGATGTAACAACAACTGCTGTATCCGTTTCGGCGGTGCTTAGCGAAGTGAAACCAACAATTTGCATTAACAACACCGTAACTAACTTAGGCAATCGGCCAATTATATCAATACCCAAGAATATTTCATTGCTTTTGGCAAAAAATTCAAAATCACATAAAGCAAAACCAACATCTACAATACTACAGAGTACAAATCCAATAAGCAATGAAACAGATAAAACTCTACATCAAACGCATCAAAAGATCAACTTGAATGTATCACGGCCTCAAGATACACTTAATATAACATCAGTAACGGTAAGTGCAGCACCGACCGTTGTTGTATCAGCTATACCGTCAACGGTACAGTCGACGCCAACGGTTGCAAGTGCGGCTGCCAAAGCACAAACGAATGAAACATTAAGCGTACATGAAATAGAGCCAACGAAGCAACAAACAAAAACCGATAAGGATGATATATTAGAGCAACATCATTACATACAGCAACAGCAGCAGCAACAACAACAACAAACAAAATCCGATATTATTGTTAATCAAAGTGAGCCAATGAGCAGCAAAACGCAACTAGAAAAGACAACAACAAATGCTGAAAAAGTTACAGTTAGCGGCTATGAAAGTACAGAGCATGCTGCAACCGATAAACGTATATATTATGCCGCTACACAAGCCTCGACCGTTACTGTGGTCTCAACATCAACGGTACAAACGCCAACGAGCACCAAAGTCGATGAAACAAATAATGTACTGCTGAAACAATTATTACAAAATTCAAATTCGACACATAATTTAAATCAAATATCAATAACATCATCACATGTACCAACGACGGCTGCCATGTGTGGTGGTCAAGTTTTATCGGCACGTAAAGTAATTAATGTACGTGCGCCTAGTTTGGGTATGGTAAGCTCATTGGAGGCGCAGCTAGCGCGACCAGTCATACCGCCGGTGCCGGCAAGTAACACTGCAACAACAACAACTGTGCCGGCCGTTTCAGTATCAGCAACACATGCGCATACAGCGGTATTGCCACCGCCACCACCGCCGCCGCCTACAACAGCAACAACAACAACAACAGCAGCAGCAGTAACAACAGGACAAACGCCACCAACTACAGCGACAACACAAACACAAATTGTACACACACAACAGCAACATCAAGCTGAAATTGTGCCAACCAAACATGAAATTCCAAAAGATAACGTTAAAAAATTAAATGTCACTGATATTGGTGCCTCTACAAGTGCCAATATTATACTAAAACAACAACAACAGCAGCAGCAGCAACAACAACAACAGCAGCAGCAGCAACAACAACAACAACAACAACAAATACAAAGTGAACCAAAAATTAAAACCTCTGTACAAATTATATCAAAAGAAACATCGTTTATATCAGCGCCTAGCATAAAAAGCGCAACGCACATTGTCGAAACAACAAAAACCGCTGAAGGCGATAATCCAACGGTCAGCGGTCCAACCTCCAAAGTGACAATCACATCGATTACAAAGCCAAAAGATCTAAAACATAAACTAACTGTTATGGATAATGATGGCAATGCTTTGTATGAATTTAAAAAGGAGCCGACCGATAACAACAGTAGCATGGAATTGTTATCGAACAATTTTCCAGCGGGTCTTAATAGCGCTGGTAGTATGGATAAAACACAACAGGCTAACTGCGATCAACAGCAACAACAACATCAGCAACAACAACAGCAACATCAACAGCAGCAACAACATCAGCAGCAGCAACAACAGCAACAACAACATTCGCGAAAAATTAGTGATTACAATTTGGAGTGTAATCCAAATCATAGTCATGGTCACACTATGAGTAACAAAACGAATATTGTCAATAAAATGGCGAATACCAACAACAACAACAATAATAACAGTCATCAACAAATCAACACAAATGTTGTCACAAGCACCCCAGGCGCACACATAGCAAATCTCTATGGCGACTATATAAAACGTGAAGATGAAAAGATTTCATCAACGGTTACAATTGCAACAACATCAGCAACGCGTAATGTGCCGAACACAAACATGCATCAACTTAATGTTGAGAAAAAATCGGATGCCACTATGCCTATGGAAACGAATCTAAATGCACGACCAATGAAACAAATGACAGAAACAACAGTACATTGCCAAGCGAATAATGCAACAATGCAGCAGGCGTCAACGGCAACTAATGTATTGGGCCATCATAATACGACAACAACAACGGCAACGATAAATGATATAAGCAAGAAAACATTACCGGATGCCAGTGAAACGAAACCAATTGGCGATACACGTAAGAAACGTAAACGTGAATATCAAAAGCCGCGTCGTCCGAATGTCAATAATGTGAAAGATGCTGCAACAATACAATCGGGTGGTTCGACAGTGCCGATAATGGGTAATGCAGCCGCTGCTGCGGCAGCAATGGCAGCTGTGGCAAGCGCTGCGGCTGTAACCGGTTCGCCAACATCGAAAAAACGTATACAACGTAAATTCTCAAAAATGGAAGAGGATTATGATAGCTTTATCGAGAAGCTAATGTCGCATATACGTCAAATGCAACCGCTACAAGTACTTGAGCCACTATTGGATCGTAATTTTTTGATATGCGGCATGAATGTTGGCAAATTGAAGAACTCTGTTTCAACATCAACGTCAGCAAACTCATCATCATCATCGTCGACATCCTCAAGGTTGATAACCTTAAATAAAAGCGGCGAATGCGAAGAAATCGATCAGCTAATTGGTGATTATGGTGAGGTACGACATCCGTATATTAAAGGCTTATATGATGGTGATAATTTTGGTGATGAGCATAACAATGAAGTGAAATCATTATCTTCGATACACAATGATTTCTATGATCAAGAATTCTCATCGCACATACAACAAAATCCACGCGAACGATTCTTACGTCAAATTGGCGTCATACGTGATAATAATTATGAGACAACGGAATTGGTTGAAAAGGATGCGCTGGATAGCAATGGCGGAGCAGCAGCAAATAGTGGCTATAATTTAACACCAGATGGTCAAATCGTATGGAGTACAATACCGCGCGTTATAACATATCCCGGTCTGGTGTTGGTTAACAATGATAGCTGGTGTCTCGGACGTATGTCACCGGTAGCGCACGCTGTCGATGCACATGCCACACAACGCACGAAACCTGTTAAATTTTGTAGTAGTGATTATCGTAAAGCACGCAATAATGCCGTAGCTGCTGCGGCTGGTGCCTATAATAGTAGTAGTAGTAGTGGTAGTGGTAGTTGTAGTAGTAACAACAACAACAATAGCCAAAATTGTAAAAATCAAAATGTTGTGCTCGCTTTAACAACCTCAACAACCGAAAATATTGCTGGCATATTGCGAGATTTGGCTAATCTTTTGCATATAACGCCATCATTGACATGCAAAATCATTGAAATGGAGAAAAATCCGAAACGTGATGAGAATGCCGCCTCATATGCAGATTTGCTAAAAGTATTAAGTGGCACATATAAGTTGTGTCGTCAGTGCGGCAAGGCAATTGAAGAATACGGCATACGAATACTACGACAAAGCATTGCCGATATGAAACAGAAAGACGGCGAAACGGATACAATATTGAAGTTAACACCTTTTTGGTCATCACCATATTTCTATTTCTGCAGTCGCGGCTGTTTTACGCAATATCGTGGCAATCGTAAGGCACAAAATACGCTTACCGACGTTGCCATTGATACAGCAACAGCAACGCAACGTGCGAATGTCGCCAATTCGACTGCTGCTGCAACGGTAGCGGAGGCGGCAGCAACGCCAACAACTGAAGCATTAAGAAGTATTGATGATGATGTTGTCGATGATGATGATAAAGAGAAAATTATCAAAATGGAAACAAACGATGATGAACTGGACAAAGAGCAACAGCTACAGAAGCCGGCGCAGACGGAGATCAAGCGTAGCATCATTAAGATATATAGCGCCAATTGTTTTGCTGCTGAGATGCCAAAGAACAGCGCTACGGGCGGCGATACAGCTGCCGGACAAACGGATGTAGATGCGCCAAATAGCGCAGTTTGGCATACCGATATACCGCCACAAATCAACGAGGATACACGACAATGTGTATTCTGTAATCAAAAGGGTGATGGTCAATCCGATGGGCCATCGCGTCTACTCAATTTCGATGTAGACAAATGGGTGAGTTGTATGAAACTTATAATGTTGACTTGTTAATAAAATGACGTGCTTTATTTATGCGTTAGGTTCATCTCAACTGTGCCTTATGGTCGAATGGCGTTTATGAGACTATTAGCGGCGGCCTTATGAACTTTCCGGCTGCCTTGCAAGCGTCACCGTATCAGACATGCAGCGCTTGCAATCAAGTTGGCGCAACGGTTAAATGCTTCAAGACACGCTGTGGCGCGCTCTATCATTTGCCATGTGCGTTAAAAGAGAATTGTGTTTTTTACAAAAACAAAACAATTCACTGCCAACAGCATGCATTGAGCACCGATAAGGAAACCGAATTAACCTCACTGGTGGTGCATCGGCGCGTTTATGTTGAACGCGATGAGAATCGTCAAGTTGCTACCGTTATGCATTATTCGGAGTTAAGTAATTTATTGCGTGTCGGCAGTTTGACCTTTCTCAATGTCGGACAATTGCTGCCGCATCAATTGGAAGCTTTCCATACGCCAAATTGCATTTATCCAATCGGCTATAAAGTTGTAAGTATTTTTTATTTTATATTTTTGTTTGTTTGTTAAGATAATCACAATTTTGTAACTCTTCTTTTTGTAGAGTCGTTACTATTGGTGCATGCGTCGTCCAACGAAACGTTGTCGCTATGTTTGCACAATCGCTGAGGTCTTGGGTCGTCCGGAATTTCGTATACATGCCTACGATACCGGTTGCGATGAAGAATTTCGCAGCGAAACGCCGACTGGCGTCTGGCAGCAAGTGTTGGAGCCGATCAACAATTTGCGTAAAAAACATAAATTACTACAATTGTTTCCGCAGCATATAACAGGCGAAGATCTCTTTGGTCTAACCGAGCCAGCAATTGTACGCATATTAGAGAGTTTGCCCGGCATTGAAACGTTGACCAATTATCGGTTCAAATATGGACGTAATCCATTGTTAGAATTCCCGCTTGCTATCAATCCATCTGGTGCGGCACGCACCGAACCAAAGCAACGACAATTGCTTGTTTGGCGTAAACCGCATACGCAGCGTACAGCGAATACGACGACACAGCGCATGGCCAATTCGGCGGCGGTCGCTGGCGAAGTTGCCTGTCCGTATAGCAAACAGTTTGTACACTCAAAAAGTTCACAATACAAGAAAATGAAACAGGAATGGCGTAACAATGTCTATTTAGCACGGTAAATATTTACAAATTACTAATTGATTTTAAACAAAAATTTTAAACATATAATTTTTCTTATCTTCTAAATTATGCAGTTCAAAAATTCAGGGTTTGGGCTTGTATGCGGCAAGAGACATTGAGAAGCACACAATGATTATTGAGTATATCGGTGAAGTTATACGCACTGAAGTCTCTGAGATACGTGAAAAACAATATGAAGCTAAGGTGAGCGCAACGTCATTTAATTTCGTTAATAAATCATTTTATTTTACTTAAACGCTTTGTGTGTGCTTCATATAGAATCGCGGTATATATATGTTCCGTTTGGATGAAGATCGTGTCGTTGATGCAACGTTGAGCGGCGGTTTGGCGCGTTACATAAATCACTCGTGCAATCCCAATTGTGTTACCGAAATTGTGGAAGTTGATCGTGATGTGCGCATTATCATTTTTGCGAAACGTAAAATTTACCGTGGTGAAGAGGTAAGCAAAACATTGAAATCACCAGAAAACAAAATAAAAATCATCATCAATTTTTCTTCTTCTATTTTATAGTTATCCTATGATTATAAATTTGACATCGAGGATGAATCACATAAGATACCTTGCGCATGTGGTGCGCCCAACTGTCGAAAATGGATGAATTGAATGGTTGACTTTTGTATGATTGTTAGTCGGTCGAAGTGTCTGAAAAGAGTGCACCAATCAAAAAGAAAAAAAAGAAAAGTGCAGTCACCTGTATGTCCTTGTATGTGTGTGTGTGCAGGACTGCAAATGTGGTAGTTTGGGAGCGTAGTGGCTGCCGGCCTGTATTATTAAGTGCAAAAAGTGTATAGTACATAATACAGTCGAACTTCTTTATAATGAAATTCTCGCTATAAGGAATAAGTTTAAAGGGTTTTTGTTTTTGTTTTGTTTTACTTTAAGTTTATAAAGAATTTTTTATTTCCATACCATAATTATACCCAAAACGCATAATTGTGTATCAGGGTATACTAATTTTTTTTTAGAGCTTTAAAGTATGTAACACATTGGAGGAGGGGAATAAGAAACCATTGGCATATCTCTAAAACTATTAGAGATGCATAACTGAAATTTTATATGTAGGCTAAGTAAAGCCCCTCATAGTTGCCCCTTAAAGATAATCAAACTGAATTTTTTGATCATTTCTCATTTTTTTTACCTAATTTTTTATTTTTTACCAATATATAAATAAAGTTTTCCATGTTTTTTCTTCGAATCAAAAAAAAAAAAAAAAAGAAAACTAAAAATTTTGACAAGTTTTATTTTCATATGTATAACTAAATTTGATATAGGGAAGTTCGACTGTAGTACATAATGTATAGCCATGTTTCTTCCATTTAACGAAACAGACCAAAAATACATATAATATGTATATTTTTATATAGTTTAAGAGTATTCAATGCCGCTTATACTCGAATTCCACATATGTTTTGGTCCTGTAGACAGACACAAAGGCAGTACACTCTAGCTAATGTCATTGGGAACATATAAACACATACACACACACACACACATACACACAGCCGCGCTCAGCCTGATACAGTTTTGGAGTCATGCCCCAAGCGTGATATCCTTTTGTTATTATGAATAGTAAATATGTATACACACAATGTTACAATGAGTGTATGAAAATATTTTAGATTATTTTTTTTTTAGGTGATCATTATTATATTTTATTATTTTAAATGAACATAAAATGTATTTATTAAATACGTAACATATTTAAGTCTAAAGCTTACAATAAAAAAAAAGAATTTAAGAAGGAATATATGTATTTATATATATTTATTAGTGTTGGACAAAAAGTTAAAGTAAATAAAACAAGTCCTTATAGTATTTGTTCACCATATTTTTTATTTATTTTTATAAACAAAAAAAAACTGCCTATTGATCTTATTTCTCTTTCACACACATGATCGTTGGGCGTCTTCTGATTCGCTGCAACACGCTACATAATTAAGGACTCATCATTGTCGTATGTTTACTTGTACCGCAAAACAACATAGAACTCTTAAATGTTCATTCTAGTTTCAATTTCATGTGTGAAGTAGAAAGAGAGCATGCTATCTCTTTTAAACTCGTCAGTGAAATGTTGAAAATCGTAAGGGGTGGGGGGAAAGAGCTTGCACTTGTTTCTATTGTCTACTTTTTGAGTATTCAAGAAATATGGAAAAATCAAACCATGTTTTGTATAAAAAGGACACTACACACTTAATCAAGATCTTCAAAACTCTTATTTAAGAATTGCAGTATTATTAACAGTTTTAACAACATGCTGCAGTTCACTCTTTAATAAATTATACATATTTATTTGTTCATTTATTTCCTTTTCGTCTAAGCAGTTTTTGTATTGAAGCCTGCAGAGCTAGCATGAGGAGGTCAAAGTTTTTTAGATACCACGATACATTATATAAAATGTGCATACGACGGTTCTTGTCCAGAAAGTTTTTGTAGAAAACGCTCATTTGATCGGCTGAGATCTCGTCATTTCCTGCTAGATTGTGAAGTCGTATAAAATCAGCTTTCTCCTGCAATGTTTAGGAAACATTAGCAATCAATTTTTATTGTTTCTTAAATTTAATATGCACCTCATAAAAGCGAGCATTGTGCTTTGTCCAAAATTCATTGTTCCAATTTTCCACCTCGATTCGCTTCAGGCGTAAGTTGGTTGCTAACGGTGTCTCATTCTGTCCAATGTGTCGCACATAAGGACGCAGATTTGACTTGCTGTCCGGCGGACCAATGTAGTCACAGTTCACAGCTTGTGGTTCTGGTCTTTCATTAAGGCCAATAACGTTTTTTGGTGATGCCGCAGCATACCATCTCCTTGCTACCTTAACAAACGTAACATAAAAAACTAATCTGTCATGGCAATAATGTGATTTAAAATTTATATGTTCAACTATACCATATTGTACGCTATGACTTTTCTCATGATTTTTTTAAAAATAATTCAATTTGTTGCTTGAAGCCACAAAAACTGCCAAAACAATAAGTGTGTTTCGTAATGAGTTCCAATTTCCCTGTGTTTCATTCCATTCGTTCCGAAAGGTGGCCTTACACGTTTAGTTTTTCTGTATGAACACAAGGGCAGGAATGGGCAAAATGTCAAATGTTTGGGGGACGATTACGTGATTCTTGAAATTTTGACTCTCCCCCTATCGGTGAGATTTAATAAGCTTTTGTCGAAGTCACTACCCTAATTTCGTCTCATGTAATTTATGGAATCTCGAAGAATTCTTATTAGCAAGATAACAAGTGTACGGTTGATTATTGAATGACGATCTCTGAAATAAGTCTTATTTTTACCAATTTTTTATTGCATTATTTCTACATAAAAAAAATCAAGCCAATCCAATCCAACATATATAGTCTTAATTTAACAGTCTTAATTCAACAGTCTTAAATTCAATATGTACGTAATTTTGGCTTGCTCTGAAAATATGTATATTCAACTTTGGCCTTCTTTGATTAAACTTTCTATTTAACGAAAGAGCCGTTATTTTGAATTATAAATATATCTCTTCACTTGATAAACCTTAAAGCTGAATATAGAACATCTTCATTGGTCTTATTACAACGTCATTATCTCTACCAATCACATGCCAGTTTCGAGGAATCCCTGCAATGATCAACTTATTTGGAAGCGAATAAGACACAACCTCGGGCTTTTTTTTAGTAACCCATGCCAATCTTGTTAATTTTTCAATGGAGGAGTAAATGCGAAAACTATTTGCAAAACCAAAAACCGTGTATAAACAAAAAAACGTGCAAAACAAATACCAAACCACAGACGTAGACAATAAACATTATTCTGATGTTGTAGAGGAAAGTTGGAGTATGAGTATTGGAGATATTGGAATTGTTTCAACGCTACCGCTACCACATTGGACACATATAGCATTATTTGAATTTTGTTATGGCAAATAAATGATGTGTGTGTTTGATAACACTGGTCAACATGACTTTTTGCCGTTAATCCAATTTTACTTTTTCGGTATCTCTTATGTCTGAATATTAACGGAAAAATAATAAAAAAAATCTATTACATCGAAATATCTAAATATGTACATATATGATATATTTGGCTTAATTTTGTGAGAGTATGTCGAAAAAGAGTATTGCAACTGATCTTACTTACAAAAACAATATTGTTGTGGTTAGTACACAATATATCCTTAAACCTATATATTTTCAATTCGGTATTGTTTGCTCATTGATGTTTAATATTGCTTTAACACATACTATTACGTAGTATTGCTACGACGCACAGAGGGGCCTTAGATACATTCAGCTTGCAAAAATCAAAAAGTGCATGAACGCTTTTGATAAAACAAATATATGTGTCTGATAGAGAATTTTCCAGAGATTAAGGAAATATTAACCTTAAAGAAATCGGAATTATAGTTTGAAAGATATCGCCAGTCAAAGTTGACCCTTTTTCCAACTTTTAATAACATATTATATTTTTTTCTTAAAAAGTGAGTGTTTCAATTTTTTTTTATGGACGTATTTTAACTAATCTCATGGCAAGGTATGAAAAAATACAAGTTTCAAACCGCGGCAAAAAAAAATATTTTTTTTTGTTGATCAGTGTAATTGTTAATAAAATCACCAAAAATTTTTGTTATAAAGTTACTTAATAATATTTGTAATTATACATAATTAATGATAAAATAACATTTTAACAACTAATATTACTACATGCGCGATATTTATATAATTTAAGCATTTTGTTTATCTATTAAAAATTTGAGGAAATCACTACGATATAAAATATTTGTATCCTCTTCGGTGGCATGTTCATCCACCTGTCTAGTGTTTGTCCACTTCCATTGCAGACGACGTGTATAACAATTACGAAATGATGCATAAATTTCATTACGTTTCTCGGCAGGTAAATCATCCTTATAGTACGACTCGCGTGTCATTTTATTAAAGAAGTACTGTTGTCCGCTTGACCTCGAGAAAGCCGAAACATATGTATGAAAAATCTCACAGAATATCATAATGCCACCCGGTACAAAAAATTTCATTGATCCGAGCGCATAACCAAATCGCTGTGAATTGTCTTTAAGTGTATAATGTCTCATTTGATTAAAGAAACTATTAATGTCCTCTAAATGAAAAAGCGGTTTACTTCGTATTGCATTATTTGAGCGCTCCTTAAATGGTTTATTAACGCTTGCCGCATACTTTTCGCACATTTTTACACGTTCCATTAGACTATTACGCCGTATATCGATGCCGCCTAAACAAATCGCATCAATGATGTGCAATGCCGCCACACGTGTCTGTGTACGTCCCTCGCCATAGTACTCATATACAATTTCACCGAAGAACAATGATTTCGGTTGCACCTCAAATACGCTCTCCACGGGCTCCCATTTCTTGCCATCTGTATAACGTAACAGATTACCACGCGATTTGCACATAAACAGCGAGCAGGCATTAATGTTCGTCTCACCGCGTCCAATTGGCACAAAATACCAATCGCATACACTATTTATGTGCTTCTGTAGTTGTACAATACTGGTCAGCTCCGTTGGTTGCACATTAAGCCATGACTTATCATCCGACCAACAAGTGAGCAGTTCCTCAAGTAGTTTTTCGGTTGGTTTCACTTCGGGCGCCTGTCGTAATTTATCTGGCAGACGCCAAAGTTCTAAGCAACGTTTACGTACTTCTGACTGTCGCGGCTCCTTCATATCCTTGTTTTGAGTGTATGCAGCAATTTTCCGTAGGCCAACCACTTGATTTTTGCCAATAATATTATTTGAATCGATGATATACTTTATGAATTCCTCATTCCGTAGCATTTCATCATAGTCGACTATTTCCAGTACATCGCAATCGTTATTCTCGTTGAGTATATTGTTGATGGTGTTTAGATATCTGGTGACCGCTGTCGTATCCGGTTTCTTCCACTTACAGACAATATAACGTTCCGAATTTGCTGGCCGGCTACTATTTGGTTTAATTATAGACATTTGTTCAAAGCTTTTGTACATCAAATAAACAAGACCGACACTAAACGGCGTAAATATATCAAATAGTTTACATACAAAACTACCATTTGTGCGTAGTATTTTCAATGCCGTCAAACACTGACAGAGGTACAATTGCTTTGATAAAATTTCTTGTATATTTTCTTGTCCCTCAACGGAGAAACCGCCATCGGCCATAACGAAATGTACGCCCTCTGGTGTATGCTTCATAATGTACTCCTGGAGGGTGTCCTGATTACACTCTTCAAAAATGTCGCCATCGTCTTTGATGCCATAGTAAGCGTCAAATGATTCCGGTGATGCTGCAAAGAATTTGTCCAGCTTGAAATCGTTTGGGCCACGCAACGTGAACCCAAAACCTTTGGCCTCCCATGATTTGCGATAAAGTATATACTCGGAAAAACCGCCAGGACCTGTAAATATAAAGAAATAACAAAACTTTTTGAGTTTGTTTTTTTTTTTTTTCGTATTTAATTATTGATTATTCTTCAATTTTGGCAAAACTTACCGGCACAAATATCAGCGAAATAAAGCAATTCGTCCGGTTTGACCAGTGGACTGCCATCCTGGTTCTTTGGTTCTGAAAACATGTAGTTGCACATTGAGTCTATGTTTGCCATCTTAACAGCGGCACGATTGAGGAATATTGAACTACGTATAGTCTCAAATGGATTGGAACGTGAGCGGGCGCGTCTCATCTCATTGTCATTTAAATCATCAAATACGCTTTTGGCATGTAAAACATGATGTACTATTTCAGGATCGCAATACAGTGTTTCGCCCTCTAAGCTAAGTTTCCGTTCGCCATAACGTATCCAATGTATTAATTGTTCAAGTGTGTATGTCTCTTCATATGTGTTTGTAATCCAGGTGACTATTTCCGGTATGATAAGCTCTTCGCCACTCGGATCCCATTGATCCGCTGAGCCTTGCACAGTGTCAAGTTTGAGACCAAAACCACGTCGTCCATCCTGCTGCACAGCAATAATTGGTTCCAGGCGACCTTGATTCGACTTTCCTAAACCCTTATCGTTCTCGTAGCCCATCTTCATCATCATCTCCAACGCCTTGTTGGAATAGCTTTTTGACCATTCCGATTTGATCTTCTTCGGCGTTGGCTCAAAGTTCTCATCTTCGGAATTCTCCGACATGGTGCTCATAGTTCCTTTCTATGAATTCCAAATGTATTGCACTTAATATTGTTAACTGGGTTTTACTTTAACGCACTATCACTATTTATCAATCAAAATCTTTGACAGATAAGTTGGGAAAAAGTACCCAAAACAATTCGAGCTACCAAAATAAACAAAAAATGCAATTGACAAACGACGTTGCCCAATCCTATCGACTCTCGCACATTTGGAGACTCCACCCGTAATGAAGTATCCCACCACATGCGTGATAGTATGCAAACATAGTGCTAATTAGTATTTTCTGAATTTTTGAGCTTCTTCTTCACTAAAGACCCATTATTTGGATACTTTTGAGACCAAATTCGACAAAATAATGTGAATATTGAAATAGCTTATGACATGCCGCACTTCCAGCAAACATACCCGCAGCTAAGATTTTGACCATCAGGCCCCTGAATGATTTCGACCGTTAAGTCGATGAAACGCAACCGGAAAGTTAGGATGCAATAAACGAATCTGGTACATCTTATGTTACGGGTTAATGCCAGCAAACATACCCTAACTCAATACCAAGTTCAAAGATGCATGTCACATTGCCATATGTGTTTGTTAAGTAACGTGAAACTTGATACAGTACAATATTGTAAGTTCTGTTCTACAATATTTTGGTTTGAGTCTAAGGAAATGACAAGAGTTGGGACTGCCACACGCTAAAGTAACGCGAAGGAGGCTAACATAGCCGACAACTGTCAAAAATTGGCGCGAAGTTTACAAAAAAAAAAGAAAACACGCATTCATTGGTGATTTGATTGCGTTCAGTAAATATAACAAACAAGCATCAACAACTTTCGTTTTCAAGATATATTTGGAATTATTGTGAAGCATAATGGATGTAGCTGACGCTCAAGTCGGGCAAATACGTGTAAAAGACGATGTGGGCATTGGTTGCCAAAAATTGTTCCGAGACTTCCTCGAAGAATTCAAAGAAGACGGCGAAATAAAACACATCAAACTCGCCGCTGATTTGGAATCACCGGATCGTTGTACGATCGAAGTTAGTTTCGATGATGTTGAGAAATACAATCAAAATTTGGCCACTACCATAATTGAAGACTATTATCGCGTCTATCCATTCCTTTGTCAAGCGGTGTCTAACTTTGTCAAAGATCGTATTGGCCTAAAAACAGAGAAACAGTGCTTTGTATCCTTCACTGAAGTACCAACCCGTCAAAAGGTACGCGATTTGACGACCTCAAAACTGGGCACACTCACACGCATATCGGGACAAGTTGTACGAACGCATCCAGTGCATCCGGAATTGGTAATGGGCACATTTATGTGTCTGGATTGTCAGATTGAAATACGTAATGTCGAACAACAATTCAAGTTCACCAATCCCACTATTTGTCGCAATCCCGTCTGTGCCAATCGTCGTCGCTTTATGTTGGATGTAGAGAAGTCAATCTTTGTGGATTTTCAAAAAGTACGAATTCAGGAAACACAAGCAAATCTGCCACGCGGTTGTATACCGCGATCTGTTGAAATCATTTTACGTTCAGAATTGGTTGAAACAGTACAAGCTGGTGATCGTTACGATTTTACGGGCACATTGATCGTTGTGCCCGATGTAGGCGTTTTAAATATGCCGGGAGCGAAGGCGGAAATTAGTTCACGTCATAAGCCGGGCGAAGGACAGGAAGGTCTTACTGGGCTCAAAGCATTGGGCATGCGTGAGCTCAATTATCGCATGGCATTCCTTGCATGTAGTGTCCAAGCAACAACAGCGCGCTTTGGTGGCACCGATTTGCCAATGTCCGAAGTGACAACGGAGGAGATGAAAAAACAAATGACAGACGCCGAATGGAATAAAGTGTATGAGATGTCCAAGGATCGTAATTTGTACAGCAACTTGATAACAAGTCTGTTCCCATCCGTTTACGGCAATGACGAAGTGAAGCGTGGCATTTTATTACAACTTTTTGGTGGCGTTACCAAAACAACAATGGAAAAAACTTCCTTGCGTGGTGATATTAACGTTTGCATTGTCGGTGATCCCAGTACGGCAAAGTCACAGTTTCTTCGTCAAGTGGCTGACTTTTCACCACGCGCCATTTACACATCAGGCAAGGCCTCGTCATCGGCCGGTCTTACGGCTGCTGTTGTACGTGATGAAGAAAGTTTTGACTTTGTGATCGAAGCCGGCGCCTTGATGTTGGCCGATAATGGTGTCTGCTGCATTGATGAGTTCGATAAAATGGATCCACGCGATCAAGTTGCCATACATGAAGCGATGGAACAACAAACTATAACATTGTCGAAGTCTGGCGTTCGTGCAACATTGAATGCCCGAACTTCAATATTGGCTGCTGCCAATCCAATTAATGGCCGCTACGATCGTTCCAAGAGTCTGCAGCAAAATATACAATTGACTGCACCGATTATGTCGCGTTTTGATTTATTCTTCATACTTGTCGACGAATGCAATGAGGTAATGGATTATGCGATCGCGCGCAAAATCATTGATTTGCATTCGCATGTGGAGGAGTCAGTGGAGCGTGTCTATACGCGTGAAGAAATACTACGTTACATAACATTTGCGAGCCAATTCAAGCCAATGATTAGCAAGGAAGCCGCAGTTGAATTGGTGACAAACTATGGCCATCTCCGGCAGCGTGATACGGGTACTTCCGGCCGTAGTACATGGCGTATTACTGTACGACAGCTTGAATCATTAATACGT
Source organism: Phortica okadai (assembly GCA_034638295.1). NCBI lineage: Eukaryota > Metazoa > Arthropoda > Insecta > Diptera > Drosophilidae > Phortica > Phortica okadai. The sequence goes on from CM067848.1 coordinate 2,751,730, forward strand.
TTGAGTGAGGCTATGGCCAAGTTGGAGTGTTCCCATACAGTACACGTGCGTCACGTTAAGGAAGCTTATCGTTTGCTGAACAAGTCAATTATAAGAGTCGAGCAGCCCGACATACACCTTGAAGACGATGAGCCGGTCGATGAGACTTTTCCAAACGACGTGGATATGGAGAATAGCGGCGCTGCTGCTAATTTGAGCGCTGATAATGAGAATCTTAATGGTTCCAATAGTGGCATGCCCAGCGGTTTGGTTAAGAAGAAATTAACGTTGCCATTCGAGGATTACAAAAATCTGTCAACGATGCTTGTTCTTCATATGCGTTCCGAAGAGTCACGCTGCGAAGTTGAGGGCGCCGATTCGGTTATGAAACGCAGCGATCTAGTCACTTGGTATCTTGAACAGGTTGCAGATCAAATCGAATCCGAGGATGAACTAATCTCACGCAAAAATCTTGTTGAAAAAGTAATCGATCGTATGATATATCACGATCAAGTTGTTATACCGCTGAAAACAACGGATTTGAAACCACAGGGTAAACAATCGAAACACGTTGAGGAGACAGAGAACGAAGATCCGTTGTTAGTTGTGCATCCAAATTACATTGTAGAGTAACACTTTGCATGGAGTGTACGTTTAAATTTAATTTTTTTTTTGTATTGTCATTCCTCATAATCATTTAAAGAAGTAAGAAACATTTGTTCATGTTTTTCAGTACATAAATAAAATATTTAACCAAAATGAATTTTTTTTTTTTTGAAGATCCGTGATCTGATCGTGTTTGAGAAACTTCAGAATATGCATTTTATGTCGTTGGTATTAATAGTTATATTTTTTTTTTACTTCTTTCAAAGATTTTCCGACATTTTCGAAATGGACAAAAAAAAAAAAAACAAATTTATTTCCTATTGCAGCTTTTACTGTTCAAATGTGTAGTGTTTCTTGCCATCCGATGGATATTGTTTAGCGGCAACGGGACGATACATTTTCTTATCTTCCAGCCAGTAGTATAGCACAAAACAGCCAGTCATCACTCCAAGGAAACCAAGCCAGTATTGACCATTTGTATATCGTGGACGCTCCGGCTGCGAATAACGATCCTCACTATACAAATCGACATTGGCCGAAATCTGTAATTAAATAAACAAAAGCGTTTAATTTCTCCACGCCATAGAATTAATTAAATATCCACGGATAATTACTGGTTCGTTAAAGTTTCTCTTTATTTCTGGATAATCATAGGGGTAGTAGTTATCCTTGGCTTCGGCACCCAGTCCATAGCCAACTTTGGGATAATCACCATAACCTAGGCCATCATCGGCATAGGGACGATATTCCTCTGGCAGCAAATGATACTTCTTTGCGGCCTCTTCTCGTTCCTTTTGCGTTTGCGGAAAAGGTGCTGGCTTGTAATCTTTATTCCAGCCGGCAACTATTTATTAAAAATATAAACAGATAAATATTTTGACATTAGTTACGTAAATGGAAATAGCACAAAAATCGTGTGCCTTGCTTTTAGACACTCTACGTACGGTTTCTTCCGATTTGAAGCTGTAATTGAGGATTTCCAGCACAAATTTTTTGAATTAATTGAAACTTTCTGATTAATGCCGACATGATTTTAGCCGAACAAATATTTTATTTTGCAACTCAAAAGATTGCTCTGTTCCTGAGACATATAGGCTGACTCTATTATGAAACGACACGGCAGTATAGGTTTAGCGTATGTCACGCTACTTTCGCTGGCAATTTGTGCGCAGCCATCATTTTTCGGTCATTTTTATACGGGGGTGGTCCGCTCTTCCTCTTCCACTTTTGTGACACTCTTGCGTCACTTGGCTCGTTTAAGTTTCTCGCCAATTTTGCTCAATCCCATTGTACCAATTTTGTGGCACTTACCTACCGCTGAATTTGGGGGAGTCACCCACATCGACGTGGCCCAAGTGGCCGTACAACTCGTAGCGACATTGACTTTGTCATTTGGCCCTCGACCGTGTCATGCCATTTTTGCAGCAACTGCGTCAATTAGTTGACGCAAGTGCCTCTTAGGTGCACAAGTGACACAGTGTCGAATTTTTAAATGCTTTTTGAAACTGCAAACGGTAACACTGAAAAAACCAAAAAAAGGAGTAGATTTAGCCAAATGATCATATAAAGACCCCGCCAAAGTGTTTCTTTTAACAGAATCGGATTTACAATTTCAATTGCACAGCATTTAGCTCAACTGAAATTTTATTTAAAAATGATTTACTCATTATGATAGATGTTGGTTGCGATATAGATATAACAAAAGTGTAATTGCATGTTTTTAAATTTATTTAGCTCACCCACAATTACCAAGTGCACTTGGTATTTTTTAGTTGTTTTTGTGTATTTTTCGCTTCTGAAAATTTAGTCACATTCATTCATAAGTTTTTTTTCGGCTCCTCGTCGCTGCTCGTTATTTCTACGGTGGTGTATTAATCAATAAAACAAAATTAACAATTCAGCAATTTCAGTAACGGTAATAAGAAACTTAATTTAAGTGAAACAATTATGGACTACATGATGGGAAGAAAAAATAAGTTTGTGTGACTAAAAAGTCTGCTGCTCCTTTAGTTTACATTCTTTGCAATACCCGCACACATACACACAAGTGTATCTTGCCGTCTCGTTTTAACCAATAACTTTGCACACTTACACCATGCAGAACTGCATGCCAGTGTTGCAAGTGTATTTGCTGCTGTTTTTTCTTGTTTTTTTCTTTTGTTTATGTGGCATACGTGGAAAATAGTTCTTGCTGTTAGCGGTGTAGAATGTTAATTTGAGATTTTTTCCATTTAATTGTAACGTTGTTAAAAATGTTAGTATTTTTAGAAGTGCGGCATGTTACGATGATTAAAAATATAAAAATTTAAATAAATCGACTTGTCATGCACCAGTGTTGTGAGCCATAAATGAGTCACAGAGTACTACCAACATTTTGGCGAAGTTTTGGGTCAACCTTTAACTCATACGGTTTATTAACAAAGTTTCATCTTTTACTCTGGGTGAACTGAGTGTTAGTTGCTAGTGCAAACAATCCTCGACTCCATTCTTTTTATCAATTTCGGTAAAATTTAATTTCAATTGCATTGCAAAGATAAACAAATTTCATTGAAATGTTTCGTAAATATGCAATTTTTGTCTTTGTATATGTACCGACTTAATAAACACGGCAAAATAAGAATACGAAAAATTTTGGGGCAAAAGAGGCAGCACTCAGTTGCATATTTCGGCTGCAACAGCACCAACAGACTCTGTTAACAGTTTTTGTTTTGGCTACATTGGTATTTTTTATTATATTAATCAAAAGTTAGTGTGTTGCCCGTCGAGTTTTGGTCACACTGTATACGGGTTTGGTGTGTGATGCATTCGTCGAATTCGGAGTTTGGGAAAAGTTGTCGATATTGTTCGTTGTCGACTTTTGCCAAAAGGGAAAGAAGAAAGTTTTAATTGCAGCAAACCTAAAAAATTTTAAACTGTAAACTCGAGTTACAAATCGTGAATTAAAATTATTTGTTCGAATTTCTTTCGTTTCGTGTACATTGTTTTTGTTCTGTTTTACATTTTTTCCTGTGCCGCGATTAAAATTTGCTAAAAGCGTATGTAATAACTCTTTGTTCTCTTCTGTTTGCACTAATAATTGTTGTAGGCAGTGAGCGGTATTTTTCTCATCTCCTCAACTACAGTTAAAGTTTATGCGCGTGTGTGTCAGTTTGCACAATTAATAAAAACTGTTTTTTTAGAGGCGGAGACGTTTTAAATCTTTTTCACTCTAATGTGAATTGTGAGCGTAAGGCGCGGCTTAAAATTCGATGTTGTCAGTTGGTTTTTTTTTTTTTTTTTTCTTATTGATGAAATGAAATCGTTCGCTACAATGAAAGAAAACTTTAAGCTGAATAGAAGTGTAACGCCCCCCATGTTGCTGCACAGGCACTTGAATAACGCTTTCGTTTGTCACCATCGTCGTATCGCCCCCGCATGACCTATGTTTTTTTTTTTTTTTTTTTGTGCATTTCCACGAACTTACTTCATCGCAATTTTTATCCTTACAATTTTGTTTGCACTTTAATTAATTCATTGTTTTTTTTTTATTTTTTAGCGTATTTTTATTGTGAAAACACTACACAATTAGTGTTAAAAGTTAAATATATATTTTTTTTTTTGTATATTTTTTGTTAATGACTAATAAATAGTTAAAATTTTTGTGTGTGCGCAGAAACGTTAAAGAGGACGTGGTTTAAAAATAATAACGAAATAATTAAACGACAAGTTAAAATAAAGTGAAAGAAAAATTAAATAAAATAACTTCAAGAACGAAATAATAAAGTACTAACAACGACGATAACGCGAAGAAGTACAACGTAAACATACACAAACACACACATACGTAATACGTAGCGGCAAGTTGGCCGCTCTTTCTTTCCCAATTACAAAAACAGTATTCCGGTGTAGTGGTATTTTATTGTTGTACATGTTAAACTATTTACAACAACAGCAACAGTAAAAGTGCACAAAACCAACAAGAACAGCTACAACAACAAAAACAGCAGCAGCAGCATCATCAGCAGCAACGAAAATGACGCAAATTTTGCCAATACGTTTTCAGGAGCATTTACAGGTGAGTTTTTTTTTAACATACATACATATATATACCATATGTACTTATAGTACCTTTGATTAAAAATTTTAATCAAAGTTAACATGTAACTATTATACGTTGCATTGGCAACCCTATTTACAAAGTCAGCACCTAAACGTGCTGCCTTACGTCATTTAAGGTATGTACGTGGCGGGTAACGTTAATGGCAAAAGGTTGTAGTTAGTAGAAGAAGAGCAAGAAAAAAGACAGTAAACGACAACAAAATAAAAGTTAGTCAAATACATTACATTGATTATATTGTCCATCACGGAAACCCCAAACACAGGTATGCACGCATGAGCGCGCACCCACACACACACTTGTTGATAAGTTAAATTTTTTTTTAATGATAATTAATTAACTTATGCAAAAATTAGTAATCGAAAACGTCAACACGTTAACGTAGCCATTGCTCTTATTCGCTAATTCTACGTTAATAGACATTATTGTTGTATTCTTTCATTAATTTTATTGTTGCTTTATTTATTTTAACTTGTATTAAAACTTGAATTTCGTATAGGTTTTTTCCTTTCGCTCTCTCACAGTTCGTTGATGAGTCATTTTCACTTTATGTGTGTGCGTGTGTTTTTATCGAAGTTACGAATAATGGTTTGACTTGGTCAATTTTAACACTTGTTTTTAACGGCGCTGTGTATGTACATGTGAAAAAATGTACTAAGAATGAAAACTGTTAAATAGTCTTGTATTACCGGCATTGATTATTAGAAAAAATTGAATTTTTATAATTAAAAGAATCAATCAATCAATTGGTTATTTTCATTAATTTTTGTATTATGCCAACAAAAGTCTAAATCTTTTCGCAATAAAAAGTACATATGTAACTTTATGGAAAATATTGTTAATGTTTATATATTATTTTTTTTATTCTATTAGATGATCAGTCTCTGTTTCTCTATCTCTCTCTCTCTCAAATTGTTTAATTTTAATTTTTTTAAACCGACGTAGTAGCTTGAAATAGAGACAAAAATAAAATAACGGCTTGGAACTCTTAAGTTCTTTTTTTTCTGTTATGGCTTACACGTCATACGTAAGTCATGATGTTCAAAGCAACAACAAAGCACCTGTTTTAAGAAGCCGGCTATAACAACATGTTTGTATATGTGTGAGTGATTCTATAGAATGTATGAGTGTACGACAGTGATGTGTGAAAGGGATAAGAAGAACAGAGAAAAAAAAAGAATCAGAGAATTATGATTTTTCCTATAGTTGGCAAGATGGATGTACAAATAGCTTTGAAATTTCTACCTATTGGCAACAGCGAGAGGTCATTGTTCTTCTTTTGCTTTGTTTTAGTGTGCATTCTAATGACATACTAAATGAAAAAAAGAAAAACATGACAAGAAAATGTTATGTTAATAGTCATGACGATATAGTGCACAAGTTTTATTTTTCTTTGATATATGTATGTATATTTATATATATATACATGTATATGTATGTACATACATATATGCAACACTTGTCTAGTATGTGCAGTTGTTGTTGTTGTTGATATGCTGTGCTGTGTTGTAACTTTAACTTTTATTGAATAAATGAAAGTTACACTTTTCTGTACAGCCTCAGCAACAACAACAACAAGAACAATAATAACAGAAACTATTATCAGAAGACGAAGAATAGGAAGAAACAAATAATAAATAAATAAAAAATGAAATATCAACGCTTTGTGATTTCTTCATACAAAAGCACTATCATAGCTTTTGTTGTTTTTCTTTCTTAAATATTTTTTTTTTCGTACAAGTGCGTAACATGCTTCATACTAATGCACATTCACACACACAAACGTATATCATATAAATATTATGTAGTTTAATACGGGCAGTCATTCATATTAAAGTTGATTGGGTATATTGTTGGTGTTGTTGTTGTTGGTTGAATCATTTTTCTTCATCACATATTTCTACTATTTTTTTTTTTTTTTCAACTATTTGAGATGAAATTGATTTTGTTAGAATTTTTTTTTTTAAATCTGTATGCATACATTTGTATAGTAGAATTTTATTTTTTTTTTTGTATTTCGTCTTACCATATGTTAATTTGTAACAATCATAAAAAAAAAACATTATTAACAGTCACAAATAAGGTTAACCTGTTAACCATATGTGAAATGTGTAAATTTGTATGAACACGTTTTTTATATTATATCTCGCAAACTATAAAAAAAATAGGATAGAGATAAATTTCAGATCATGCCATAAAATACCTCGCTCTCCTCTTTGTTATGCACATTTTCGAAACGATTTTCTTGAACCCCCAAAATGTCAGATGAAAATTTTCTTTTTTTCTTTTATTTTTGCTGTGTGCAGGGTATATTATAGTGTCGAGTATACACGACTACGAGTATACCGCCTTCCTTCATTTCTTTTCGTACATTTGCACATCTCTCTCTACTATAACGTTACAAGTCAAATGCTTCATGCACTGATTGTCAGAGGCTTTTTTTTTTTTTGATATTTCTTTTTTTTTGTTTTACTTTTGTAATTTGACAATTTTCAACTAATGTTGTTGTTGTCACCATTGTTTAAAGTTGGTATTTCCATTGATGCAATTTTTATGAATATGGCAACATTTACAGTTATGAATACAGTAAAATTTCGAATGAAATTCGTTAACCGTTAGAATATACACAATATTTAAAAGAAAAAAAACTCGCACCGCCCCCACCACCGCCAACAGATGACAAGAAATGAATTGCAATGAAATGAATATTAAATAAAAAACATAAAAAATGAACATATTTTTTCTTATACATATTTGATGACGCCCCGCATTTTTTTCCTTTTTTTTTTTTAATATCGTCATTTTTATTATTATTATTTTTTTTTTTTTTAATGGGTGTTACTAACCAACAGCAACAAGAGGGTGGAAAGGGGGTGGGGTTTATTGGCTGATAAGCGTATGTGTTTTATTTTATTAGATATTTTTTTTTTTATCATTTCTTTTTGTATTATTTTTGCTTATGTTTTTAAAAAATGTTTGTAAGCATAATAATGTTTAAGCTCAAAGAAAAAAAAGAGAATATACATACATCAGCAACAGAATTGATATGAACGAAGCTGCAGAAGATCAGATGATTTTTCGAGCCGGAAACAATTTTATCTCTTTTTAAATATATTACAACAGTCTCAAAATAACTGTATAACTCTTTTTAACATTGCTACACAAACACTGATAAGCAATGTGTTGAATGCAAAAAAAAAAAAATGCAAAAAAAAAAAAACAGACAGACGGAGATGCCGTTGCCAGCCACAAAAGCATTTCACAGTTTGCGCTTATCAACCTTGTCGGACTTTGGTGCGTTTTCTTTCATTTTGTTCGTGCTTCCACACACTTTCTTTTGTTGCTGCTGCAAAGAAAGAACAAAAGAACATAAAAAAAAATATGCACTAAGAAATAATTTTTTTTTTATTTCGTCTTTTTTTTTTGTTGTTAATTTTAATAATTGAATTAACTCGTAGCGTACATTTTGATTGTACCAAAGTTTTTATATTGTTTTTGTTTTTGTTCTTCTTTGTTTTTGGCAGATAATTTATTTTTATACCATGCCGACTTGTCGTCTTCATTGTTGTTGTTGTTTTTTTTTTTGCTTTCTTCGCGCTGCCGATTTTGAAATTGTAAACAGAAAAAACCTTGAACTTTGAAAATTTGTTGTTGATTCGTTTTCGACATATATGTAGGTATATTTGATTTGAAATTACATCGCAAAATTGCTCAGAAACACGAAAAAATTAAGAAAAAAAAAAAATAAAATAACAGAACCTACTTTAAGTCGCAATATATTTGATCATGAACACATGTGTGTGTCATGCTTATCAATCCTTTTTTTTTTGTTTTTGCTGATTGCATTCTTTCTTTACTTATAGCTCACAAATGTCGGCATCAATATCAATTCGTTTTCGTTTAGCACGCTCACCATGGAGTCGGATAAGTTCATTTGTGTGCGTGAAAAGGTCAATGATACCGCCCAAGTGGTCATCATCGATATGAATGATTCAAGCAATCCCACAAGGCGGCCCATATCAGCGGATTCGGCCATCATGAATCCCGCCAGCAAGGTTATTGCGCTTAAAGGTATGTATACATAAACATAGATGTATGATTTTTTATTGTATTTTCAATGTTTAATAAATATTTTTATCTCTCTTTTTAATGCTAATTGCATTTTTAGCTCAAAAGACTTTGCAGATTTTCAACATTGAAATGAAATCGAAAATGAAGGCGCACACGATGACCGAAGATGTTGTCTTCTGGAAATGGATATCACTTAATACGCTCGCTTTGGTTACCGAAACATCTGTTTATCATTGGTCCATGGAGGGTGATTCAACGCCACAGAAAATGTTCGATAGACATTCCTCATTGAATGGCTGCCAGATTATTAATTATCGTTGTAATGCATCGCAACAATGGTTGCTCTTGGTTGGCATTTCGGCATTGCCAAGCCGTGTTGCCGGCGCTATGCAATTATATTCGGTTGAACGTAAAGTATCGCAAGCGATTGAGGGACATGCTGCATCGTTTGCCACATTCAAAATGGAAGGCAATAAAGAGCCATCGACATTATTTTGCTTTGCTGTACGCAGTGCAACTGGCGGTAAATTACATATTATTGAGGTCGGTGCAGCGCCAGCTGGCAATCAACCATTCCCGAAGAAATCCGTTGATGTATTCTTTCCACCGGAGGCACAAAGCGATTTCCCAGTTGCTATGCAAGTTTCCTCAAAATACGATATTATCTATTTGATAACCAAATATGGCTATATACATTTGTATGATATGGAAACGGCGACATGCATCTACATGAATCGTATATCAGCCGATACGATCTTTGTTACAGCACCGCATGAAGCCAGCGGCGGTATTATTGGCGTCAATCGTAAGGGTCAAGTGCTATCGGTAACCGTTGATGAAGAGCAAATTATACCCTACATAAATACGGTATTACAAAAACCGGAACTTGCTTTATGCATGGCCGTACGTAATAATCTATCCGGTGGCGAGGAGCTTTTCGTACGTAAATTCAATAATCTCTTCACTGCTGGCCAGTATGCTGAGGCGGCTGTTGTTGCCGCTGTTGCACCCAAGGGCATATTACGTACACCGCAGACAATACAACGTTTCCAGCAAGTTCAGACGCCCGCCGGTTCGGCTACACCGCCGCTATTACAATACTTTGGCATATTGCTGGATCAAGGCAAATTGAATAAATACGAATCATTGGAATTATGTCGTCCCGTATTGGTGCAGGGCAAAAAGCAATTGTGTGAAAAATGGCTCAAAGAGGAGAAACTCGAATGCAGCGAAGAATTGGGTGATTTGGTGAAGACATCGGATCTAACGTTGGCACTGTCCATTTACTTGCGTGCCAATGTGCCGAATAAGGTTATACAATGTTTCGCTGAGACTGGTCAATTCCAGAAGATTGTCTTGTATGCCAAAAAGGTTAACTATACGCCCGATTATATATTCTTATTGCGTTCGGTTATGCGCACCAATCCCGAACAGGGCGCTAGCTTTGCCTCAATGTTGGTCGCTGAGGAAGAACCATTGGCGGATATCAATCAAATTGTCGACATTTTTATGGAACATTCAATGGTACAGCAGTGCACTGCCTTCTTGCTTGACGCCCTTAAGCACAATCGTCCCAATGAAGGCGCACTGCAGACACGTCTACTTGAGATGAATCTATTGTCGGCGCCACAAGTCGCTGATGCTATTTTGGGCAATGCAATGTTCACGCATTACGATCGGGCGCACATCGCACAACTATGCGAAAAGGCCGGCCTATTGCAACGTGCGCTGGAACATTATACCGATCTGTATGACATTAAGCGTGCCGTTGTTCATACACATTTGCTGAATGCCGATTGGTTGGTCAGTTTCTTTGGCACCTTATCGGTTGAGGACTCATTGGAATGCCTCAAAGCTATGATGACCGCAAATATGCGTCAAAATTTACAAATTTGCGTACAAATTGCAACCAAATATCATGAACAATTGACCACCAAAGCATTGATTGATCTTTTTGAGGGCTTTAAGTCATACGATGGCCTCTTCTATTTCCTCAGTTCGATTGTGAATTTCTCACAGGATCCGGAAGTGCACTTCAAGTATATACAAGCTGCCTGCAAGACCACTCAGATCAAGGAAGTCGAACGTATTTGTCGTGAATCAAATTGTTATAATCCGGAACGTGTTAAAAATTTCCTCAAGGAGGCCAAATTAACGGATCAATTGCCGTTGATAATCGTTTGCGATCGCTTTGATTTTGTCCACGATCTTGTACTTTATCTCTATCGCAATAATCTGCAAAAGTATATTGAAATCTATGTGCAAAAGGTGAATCCATCGCGTCTGCCGGTCGTTGTTGGCGGTCTACTTGATGTCGATTGCTCTGAAGATATCATCAAGAATCTAATATTGGTCGTTAAGGGACAATTTTCGACCGATGAACTTGTCGAAGAGGTTGAGAAACGTAATCGCCTAAAACTTTTGCTACCGTGGTTGGAATCGCGCGTGCACGAAGGTTGCGTTGAGCCTGCAACGCACAATGCTTTGGCCAAAATTTACATTGATTCAAACAACAATCCCGAACGTTTCCTCAAGGAGAATCAATACTATGATAGTCGCGTCGTTGGCCGCTACTGTGAGAAACGTGATCCACATTTGGCGTGCGTTGCCTATGAGCGTGGCCAATGTGATCGTGAGCTGATTGCCGTTTGCAATGAGAATTCGTTGTTTAAGAGCGAAGCACGTTATTTGGTGCGTCGTCGTGATGCCGATTTATGGGCCGAAGTACTCTCTGAAGCTAATCCCTATAAGCGTCAGCTAATTGATCAAGTTGTACAGACGGCATTATCAGAGACACAAGATCCGGACGATATCTCTGTAACGGTTAAAGCCTTTATGACTGCCGATCTGCCAAATGAACTAATTGAATTGCTCGAAAAAATCATACTCGATTCATCTGTATTCTCCGATCATCGCAATTTGCAAAATCTTTTGATATTGACCGCTATCAAAGCCGATCGTACACGTGTCATGGACTATATTAATCGTTTAGATAATTATGATGCGCCCGATATTGCCAATATCGCTATATCGAATCAATTGTATGAGGAGGCATTCGCAATATTTAAGAAATTCGATGTGAACACATCTGCCATCCAGGTGCTTATCGAACAGGTGAACAATCTGGAGCGCGCCTACGAATTCGCCGAGCGCTGCAATGAACCGGCCGTTTGGTCACAGCTTGCCAAAGCGCAACTGCAGCAGGGCCTGGTGAAGGAAGCTATCGACTCGTATATCAAGGCGGACGATCCGAGCGCCTATATGGACGTCGTCGATGTCGCCTCAAAGGCTGACTCGTGGGACGACCTTGTGCGCTATCTACAGATGGCGCGCAAAAAGGCGCGCGAATCGTACATTGAAAGCGAGTTGATCTATGCGTATGCGCGCACTGGACGCCTGGCCGATCTTGAGGAATTCATCTCTGGACCGAATCATGCTGATATACAAAAAATTGGTGATCGTTGCTTCAGCGATGGCATGTATGATGCTGCCAAATTATTATACAACAATGTTAGCAACTTTGCCCGACTCGCGATTACACTTGTCTATTTGAAAGAGTTCCAAGGCGCCGTCGATTCAGCGCGTAAAGCCAATTCGACGCGCACCTGGAAGGAAGTGTGCTTCGCATGTGTAGATGCTGAAGAATTTCGTTTGGCACAAATGTGCGGTCTTCATATCGTTGTACATGCCGATGAATTGGAAGATTTAATTAATTATTATCAAAATCGTGGCTATTTCGATGAATTAATTGCATTATTGGAATCGGCATTGGGTCTAGAACGTGCACACATGGGCATGTTCACCGAATTGGCCATACTCTATTCAAAATTCAAGCCTTCAAAGATGCGCGAACATTTGGAATTGTTCTGGTCGCGTGTCAATATACCGAAGGTATTACGCGCCGCCGAATCGGCACATCTCTGGTCCGAACTTGTATTCCTGTACGATAAATATGAGGAATACGATAATGCTGTGCTCGCCATGATGGCGCATCCAACAGAGGCATGGCGTGAGGGACACTTTAAGGACATTATCACAAAGGTCGCAAACATCGAACTTTATTACAAGGCAATACAGTTTTATTTGGATTACAAGCCATTGCTATTGAATGATATGCTTTTGGTGTTGGCACCACGCATGGATCATACACGTGCCGTTAGCTTTTTCTCGAAAACTGGTCATCTGCCGTTGGTCAAACCATATCTGCGCTCTGTACAATCGCTTAATAATAAGGCAATCAATGAGGCACTCAACGGTTTACTAATTGACGAAGAAGACTACCAAGGACTGCGCAATTCAATCGATGGCTTTGATAATTTCGATACAATTGCACTCGCACAGAAGCTGGAGAAGCACGAATTAACCGAATTCAGACGCATTGCGGCCTACTTGTACAAGGGTGAGTGCACTGAATAATTATAATAATATAAGATATAACTAAATGTTTATATTTTTCGTCAGGCAACAATCGCTGGAAGCAAAGCGTTGAACTGTGCAAAAAGGATAAACTGTACAAGGACGCAATGGAGTATGCTGCCGAATCTGGTAAACAAGAGATTGCTGAAGAACTTTTGGGTTGGTTCCTCGAACGCAATGCGCACGATTGTTTTGCAGCATGTCTCTACCAAGTGAGTAAACACATTGTGCACTTGTTGATTGAAGTTAAAAAATAAAATATTGAATTATTTTTCATAGTGCTACGATTTGCTGCGACCTGATGTTATACTCGAATTGGCATGGAAACACAATATCATGGACTTTGCTATGCCCTACTTGATACAAGTGCGTACATAATAGATTTTATTAACAAATTCATAAAATATATTTATGAAACTTATATTTTTGTAGGTTGTGCGTGAGTATACATCGAAAGTTGATAAACTTGAACAAACTGAAGCGCAACGTGAGAAAGAAGACGAAACAACCGAACATAAGAATATTATCACAATGGAACCACAATTGATGATAACCGCCGGACCAGCGATGGGCATACCGCCACAGTATGCGCCACAATATGCAGCAGCGGCGGCAGCGGGAGCGCCGGGCTATGCGCCTAATATGGCCTATTCGGCTTATCCAGGAATGTAGGCGATATGATTTTAAATAATAATATAATATTATGCAACCAACAACAACAACAACCACAATAAACAACAACAACAACATCAATATTAACACGACAACTTCCAACAACAACACCAATCTACAACAACAACAACAACTACCAACATCTTTTCATTTAAACACAAAAATTTGTTAAAATTTTTGGTTTCGTTTGTCTTTTTACTGTTTTTATTTATTGCATGGCGAGTCAACAACAATTATTTTGAACAACAACAAAAAAAAAAAACGGTGCGTTATTTTTCCCCCATACCAATATTAATAGAAAGAGTGCGCACACACACATATGTATGTCTATCTCTTTCTGTTTTGCGTAATTTATATATATTTATGTCAATAATTTAATTGTAATATTTCAATTCAAATATTTACAGTTATAAATAATTGAGTTAATGTGTTATGATCAAAGAAACACAAAATTAAAATGGCGTCCGCCGATGTTAAACAATCGTTAAACAACCGTAACTGACAGCTGTTAATCATCGTCGCGTTGCGTTGTGACTGTGACCTTGACATGGTGTGTGTGTGTCATCATAAGCAAAGCAGTGTAAGGCAGTCGAAACAAAGTTGAAGATGCAAACCTTTAAAAAAAAAAAAGAGAACAACAACAATATACATAAAAAATAGCCTATACATAAAAAAAAATATAGAAATACAAAAACAATGTCGTTTATGTTAAGTTGAAAAACAAAAAAAAAAAAAAGAAATTGATAATGTTTAATGTTTAATTAACTAAATAAACAAAAGAAAAGCGATAAATTAGCAAAAGTAATAAACTTATGTTCATTAAATTTAATTACAAAAGCAAAAGCAGCAACACAATATAATTAAAAACAAATAATAACACCGTTTAGCATTCGATATTGCATTAAACTTAACAAGGAAGTAACAAGAAAAAGAAACAAAAACAATATAAGCGAAAAAACGAAATTATTTAATTATTATTGCGCTAATGAAATTGTATAACGGTAATGATAATGATGATTATGATGATACTTGTTTGTAATGTTATTGAAGCGCTGGGCAAGAGTGCCGAGCAACGAAGCAAATTTATTGATGATTGTATTTTAAAACAACAAAAACATTATGTTTAAAGAAAAACAAAAAAAAAAAAAGAAATAATGGAAAAAATACTAGCGAAAAATTCACGAAACATTCTGCATCTTAAAAAAAAAAAAAGATTTTAAACAAAAAAAAAATTATATAACTATTATAATAAAATTACATTTAAATATACATTAACAATAAAAAAGAAAGGAAAACGACGTAGCACGTTAAAATTAATAATATAATACAAAAAAAAAAAAAACAATTTTTAAGTTTAGTGTTTTTTTTTTATTTCTTTCAAAATTTCCGTTCCACACACAACAACAACAATTGAAAAAGTAATTGCAAAAACCGCGCCAAAAAAAAAGTTTCAATTAAATCGTCGATAATAAAATAACAATTCACAGCTTATACGTATTTATTTATGTATTTATGTAATATTTTGTTTAACATTTCTTTTTTGTTTTGCGCTTATATTAATCTTGTTCTTCTTTTAAATTAATTTTGTTTTAGTTTTTTTTTTTTTTTAAATACGTAAAAAAGTCGCTGCAAAATACCTATTTTGAGACAAAATTACAAACATTTTTTTTTTAAAGTTATGCGAAATACAAAAGAAACAAAAAAATAGAATGAAGAAAAATTATAAGTAAATGATAATGATAAAAATAGAAAAAGGCGGTTACAAAGGATTTTGTGAAAGAAATATTATTTTCTATATAAAAGCAAAATCAGCTAAAAGAGTATATATATATTTATATTATTACTATTATTATTGTCTATTAATATTATTTTGTGTAATTGCTATTATTATTATTACATATTGAAAATATAAATATAATAATTAAAATTAAAACACGGTTTTTTATTCATTAAAATGGAAAGGACTGGGGTAGAACACCAAACCAAAATTTTATGGGATTCATCTCATGTGATTTTTTTAGTTCACTAGTTTATCATTTTATTTTTGAAATTTAAGCAAAAAAAAAAATTTAATTTTTTTATCAAATTTTTAGCAAAATCTCATGTGAGATTCAGAGGGAGGGGTTTTTTAAAATCTCACTAAATCTCATCAACAGGGGGGGAGGGATCTAAATTTCTAGAAAAAAAACACGTCATTTATGGACGTCCCCTAATATCTATCACAATTTTTTCATCTCCAGCTCTGAAATTTCTGAGTTTAGAATTAAGTTCGAAACACCTTGTGTTAAAACTCCTCATGTAAGTTAGGCCTAACATGAAGCAAGATTTTTTCGGAATTTGGCAACATTGTACTCCATCCGCTAGAGCTGCAAGATAATCGATGTTTGGTGCTTCGTTGTTTCTCGGTCTTTTGAAAAATAAAATTGATCAACTGATTAGACCGAAAAAAATAGATTTTTTTTTGAATATGGCCATAGTTCTGATGTATCAATTCAAAGCAATTTGCTTGCGGTGAAATGACACTATTACCACAATGTTAGCAACAGAAAAGACAAAAGCAAGTATGTCAAACATAGAAATTCAAGTGATGAAATAGAGCAGGAATTCAAGCTAACAGCTTAAAAGCATAACTTTTTCAAAATCCAGCCCAAAAAACACTTCCCAAGCGGTTATCGATGCATAGATGCTCCAAAAAAAGAATCGATGTTTTTACAAAGAGCAAAGAATCGATTAAATCACTGTTGATATCGATATGCCAACAGCTCTAACAAAAAGGAACCAACTGGACGTCGGACAGAACTTTATTGCCTGCAATTGCGCGCGACACGAAATATAAGGGAAACAAAAACAAGTGCCGACTCGTCAACAGGATTCAAATTGCGTCGTGGAAGTGAACTTGCAACTGGACAGCTACCAGGTGGCTGCAACAGTGGCAAATACTTGTGCTTCTAAGCACTTAAGACTGTTTGGCCAAAATGATGATTTCACGCCAACAGCAATCATTCAATAATAATTTAGATTTTCGCAAAAGACAAATTGACACACTGAAGGTATTCAACGACAAGTAAGTAAAAAAAAAAAAATAATATTGTGTTCTATAACCTCGACCTGCATTTGAAACGTTAACGTTGCTGCATTGCAGTGTATCCGAGGTGAACGAGTATCAGGAGTATTCTGTACATTTCGATTCCGCCGGACGTACGTTGCGTTTGAGCGTCCAACTGGGTCCCAACTTTCCAAACGAGCGACCGAAATTGTACGTGTCGCCGACGGTTCAACATCATTGGGTTAACGCGACAACTGGTGAAGTTGAAACCGCACCGGGCTTACTCAATGTAAGTATAATAATGACGACAACAGGACATGCTGTTATTTAGCCGATTGACTGTCTGACTGCCCTGACATGTGTCCTCGAATTTATTGGTTTTTTTCGGAACAAGGTCAACTTACCACAGAGATGCTGTGAAATGTTAAGTTTTCAAGGAAAAACAAACACTGTTTTGACGGTCACGCATTCGGTTGTGTGTGTATGTCTGCTCGT
This sequence comes from Phortica okadai, assembly GCA_034638295.1. Taxonomy (NCBI): domain Eukaryota; kingdom Metazoa; phylum Arthropoda; class Insecta; order Diptera; family Drosophilidae; genus Phortica; species Phortica okadai. The sequence goes on from CM067848.1 coordinate 2,769,111, forward strand.
GTTCTGTCGTCAAAGAGCGTTTGGCCTTCCCAAACGAAGTTTATTCTTCATTTTTCATAGTTGTTTCTTCTATCCCTTTGTTAGTATTCGCCACACTCTGATCTAGGACGTGTTGTACAAGCAGTTGTTCGTGAATTTGAACGTTTTCCGCCCACAGTGCTAGAAACGAACGCATCGCCAACAACAGTAACGACAACATTTACGTCTGGAACAAAGACATCGACCAGCGCAATGGACATACCACGCGCAAATGGCACAACCACTTCACCGTCTTCATCAACGGCGCCTATACAAATTCAACAGCAACAACATCAATTACAAACGGCCAAATCGTTGGACAGTGGCAGCTGTCAGGATAGCAGTTCACCACTTGCGCTCAAAGCAAACGATGCCAGTCTACCAAATCTATCGACACTTTCATTAGGCGAGCTAAAGCAATTGGACACGGATCCGGAGTTCTTTGATGATTTCATTGAGGAAATGTCTGTCGTACAGCAATTAAACGAAGAACTCGACTCAATGATGAATCAAGTGAATAATATATCACGTGAGAATGAGTCCAAGGGTACACATCTAGTGGAGCTCAAACGTCGCCTGAGCGATGATTATACAGCGCTCAAGAATCTGGGTGAAAAATGTGATCAGCTGAATAAGAAGTATCTAAAAAAATCCGATGAATATGCACCACAGCACATAAGGGTAAATATATATATACATATATATAATAATAATAAATTGATTTAAAATATTCATTATTTTTGATTAAAGGAACTACTGCAAATAGCGGCTTCCAATGCGGACACTGATTGTGACAAACATGTGGAGCACTTTCTTAATGGCAAAATTGATGTGCAAACCTTTCTAAATAATTATACACACTCGAAGAAGATAAGTGCAGAACGTAAGGCCAAAGAAGAGCGTCTTGGCACGCAATTGAGTGCCTTGGAACGTGCGGGCATTTAATTTGAATTAAGTAGCTGTGGCTTCCAAACTTTGTTCAATACCAATGCAATTTCGTAGTTTCTTAAGTAACAGTATCAGCTGCCGTGGTATGAAAACAATCCAGAACATGATTATATAGAACAACAACCGCAAAGCCTAAACTCATTCACAAAAGTAATAGTAGTTTTTAAGTTAAAAGTCATAACAAATTACAAACATTATTACTATTATTTTTTTTTTTATTACTTGTTTATAATTTGATTTGATCAGATTCAATATTTACTTAATAGATTTCTTTTGTTTTTGATTTCTTTGTTTCCTTAGCTAGATATTTATTATATGTTTTATAAACTAAGTCTCCTTTGTTGCCTGGCATAGGTTTATTTATGTATCTGTATAAGTTTCAATAGTCAACACAGCTATAAATATATATATTAAAGGTTTTATATTTAGAAATCGAGTTACAATAAAAAAAATTAGTTTAAAATTTGAATTTGAAAAACAATTTCGCATTTTTAAACCGTACTTTAATTTACTGATGAATGTAGACAATCAAGAATCCTATTAAAAGTTCCGTTATTTAAAGTTCGTTTTCTTACTCGAAATTAGGCAAAATTAAAAATACCGCAGCATGAATTTCCAATTGGGCAAATAAAATTAATTTTTGCCTAAAACGAGACAAGTTTCTTGCGGTTTCATGGAAACATGCGGCACTTGATTTTGCTTTTACCAATGTGTTGAATTCCAATTGGATTCCTTAACAATAACAAACAGATAAGTTGCAAGTGTTTGTGTGGAAACCATACAGTAGAAACTCGATTAACCGGACCTCGCTTATACGGATCTTTGATTATCCGGACTCATTCCCTGTACGAATTTTCAACGCGGTTTTTATATGCATAAATTGTGGGAAAATTTGTTGAAATTGTTTATTTTTTGTTGACAATTACGTAAAACGTGGCATTTGAAAGGATGGACGAAATCCGACTACATCCGTGCACAAAAATTGACTATGAATTAGGAATACTCCTGGTTTTATTTAATCCGGATAATCGAGTTTCTACTGTACATGTATACAAAGATGTTTTTCTAAGGTTGGGGACGTGCATTAGACTATCTATCTATGTGTAGCAAGTCTACAAAAATAAGATTTCTCTACACTCACTACAAATATTAAGTGAATTAAAATTCAATAATTTAACTGCTAAATAAAAACATCCTTCTAACAGGCATAATTTTATCGATTGAATTTCGCGTTGTCTGTTTTTGCATTCACAGTGAAATCCAGAAGTTTCACGTTTATCTCAGTTGATTAAGCTCTCGGCATAACTTACGCCATTTGAATATTAAACGATTGGGAATGTATGGTTACTTTTTAAAAATTTTCATAATAATTCTTAAAAAAGAGGCCAGAATTTCTGTTGTCGGCTGTTACACATTTTTAGAGGTTCAATATAGCCAGAAACAGTCGGAAAAAGCCTGATTTGGCAACACCGATTTTGTGCATTCTTCGGGTATTCGGGTTTAGTAAACATTTTTGTTAAATGCATTTGTGCGTTTTGGCTGGCTTGGCAACTTTTGTCTAATGCACAAAATCTGTTCTGTGCGGCTCCTTGTGGTTGTCGTCATCGTGGTGGCGTTAGTTGTGGCGCTATTATCGGTGATCTGAGTAGGATAACCAACCAGCAACAACAACAAATCTGAACAAAAATTTCTTCAACTAAAATACAAAAAAAAAAAATAGCAAAAAAGAAGAAAAACCTACCGACAGAGAAAAGTAAGGCGAATGTGCAAAAGTTGGCGGCGGCAGCAGTAGCACCAACAACAACAATAGCAGCATCAGCAGGCCAAGCACAAGGAAGACAAACAAAATTGTGTGTGTGTGTGTGTTTTTGTGTTTTTTTTTTTCTGTCCCATACGACGAGTCAGACAAAAAAGCAAAATTATAAAATGGGCACAATATCATCGGTGCTGCAATGGTCGTGCGCCAAATGCAACGTTATCAATCCAACGGAATCGCTAAAATGTTATAAATGCGGTACCGTACGCAAAGTATTTCCAAGTCCGCCAACAACGCTCGAACGTCGACGCAACAATGGTTTTGATGGCAGCATCGATTGTGATACAGAAACAGTTGACTGCGCTGCCGAAACATATAGATTTGCAAATAAATCACCGCCGGAGCCAGACAATGATAACTGCGATGGCGGTGGCGGTGGCAGCGATAACAGTGGCGGAGATGGCAAATTCTCATTAGCTACCGCGGGTACACCGGCAGCAACAGTGGCGCGGTAAGTGTGCGTTAATTAACGCTTAACAGTCATGTCCATAAAATTATCACGAAGGAATCAGAAAAAAATATATCCTTAGTTCACATATACTATACACAAACATATATATACACACACATTGAAACCCACACACACGCAGACACTGATGATTCAAACAAAAAATGGAAAAAAGAAAAGAAGGGGTTAAGTAAAACAGTCAAGTGAAATTGGTTTTGAACCAAAATGCCAACGAATTTTAAAAATGAGTTTATTTAGCGCCGTCAAACGCAAATTGATTAATTTTACCCCCTCTACCTATTTTGTATGACTTTTGTTGTGTGTTGGCATGTTTTGTTGTTGGTACGCTTGAAAATAATTTTCATTGCCTGAATTTGGGGAAAATCGATGCACGAGTAAATGAACATTCTTTGTTTACACTTTTATTGATTGCTCGCTTGCTCGCCAACTACAGCAGCAGCAGCAGCAGCAACAATAATATACAAAACAACAACAACAACAACGACGACGACGACCAACGCGCCTCTTGCAGCCGATACTGCGCATTCAAAACGCATTTGTTTTCTAGGCTTTGCACGAAAAACAATTTTTTTTTTTGTTCCTTAAAAATTGTATTTTGTATTTTAAAGTGCCTGAAATTATAATAATAATAATAATGTACAATAATAATCAAATTGTAAAGCACAAGTGCTGATTGTGCGTACGAGTGTTTGTGTATGTGTGCGCCTGTGTTTGTGTTTGTGTGTATGTTTGTATCTGTGCCATTTTGTCTTTGCCTGTAACCTTGTTTTTAGTTACTTAATAGTTTTTGGCCTGAAAACTGCACGTTTTCATCAACGGTACACTTCAAAAGTTGTTGGCAACATTATTACAAGACAAATTAAAAAAAAAAATAAAATAAATAAGTTAAAATAAAAAAAAAAAAATCAATTAGTGCAAATAATAAAATCAAAGTTTTTATGCTGGTAAGTAGAAGTCATCGTCTTTATCATCATTATGTTGCTGTTGTTGCTTTTCGTAACAATTCGGCAGCTGATCTCAGTTTTGGCTTTCTTAACCTTTACCTACCCCAAGGCTTTTAGTGATTCTATTTGGATCAGCTGCGAAAATCAACTGCGTGAGTCTCTCCCTCTCTCTCTCACCCTCGCTCCAGTCAACTGTTTATGTGTCGTTGACAATTTCTAAATGTTTTTTTATTTTTTGCTATTGTACTTTGACTTTTGATAAGACAATTTTTAGTCATTATATTTTTATGTATATATATTTTTTTTATTTGATATTTGTTGTGACTCAGCCAGCGCACGAAGCTCGTGACTTCGATTATTTTTTGGTTATAATTTTTTTTTTTTTTTTGATAAAACCCATATAAATGAAACATAAAGACAACGCATTTGGCTAAAAGTCGTCATCTGTTGTAGTTATAATGCTCTATATATAATATAACGGCGGCTATAACGAAGACAATGTCTCTTTAGTGACAAATCAATAGAATTATATGACTGACCGAACGAATTGCCGCATATTCTAATTAAGGAGCAAGTATCTACTCAAAGTTTTGTAGCTATTTGTGTAGTATATCCATTGGTCGGTACTGATATGAGGGGACTATTGGAATTGATAGCTTCCATACGAAAAGAAGAAGAAATATTAACAAAAGAGCATGTCGGCTGTCGTGTTATGAGCTTATTATAATAGATACTTTAGTTTAATGGAGAACTGTTCAGCTACTAACTTCATATAGCTTAGCATACTAACTTTAATTGTTAAATACTTTATGTTGTTTGTTAAACTTGTTTTTTATTACTTCAGGCTTTAAAAGTTATTTCCGAGGTTGGTAATAAATTTAATTAAACTTTTTAATTAATTGTTATGACTTATAGAAACATAAATGTTCAAATCTGAAAACACAAAATTTAAAGTATTTGAAAATACACTAAATAACACCAAAAAAAAAACAATAAAATACCAATTAGCGAAAAAACACAATAACTAATCAAACAAAAACAAACTGTAAACACATAATTTTAACAACAACAATGAAGAACGTATGTACATTACCACTAAAAATTTGTTGTTTGTTTTCTTCCCAAAATTTTTTTTACCAAAAACGATTTATTTTAGAAATGAATATAAACGCGTTTACAAATCATTACTGCGCGGTTGTTTGAAGCGACCGCAGCGCAATCATCAAAATCTGCCGGCGGCAAATTGTGTTGCCTGTGAGGATACGCGTAAATACGTTAAGAATTCAATTGAATTATATAGACATTTTTCGAATCCATCATTGAATCGACGTTGGATATGTGATGAATGTGAAACAGATAACAATTCAGTGACATGGCATTGTGTTATATGCGATACGGTTAGTTATTTGGCGCCTATCTATAAAGAGACACTTTGTATACGTAAACATCAGCAACAACAACAACAACAGCAGCAGCAACAAACACAACAACAACAACAACAACAAAATGGCATACTATTGTCAACAACTCAACAATATAATATTGTCAATAATACAGTACAACAACAGCAACAACAGCAACTGTCGTCAACACAGTCGCAGCAGCAACAGCAGCAGCAGCAACATGGCATAATAATGTTGCAGCATACAACAAATAATAGCGGCAATGTTGAGTCGTCACTCACCGAACAGCAACAATTGCTTACCGAAACACGTTTAAAACGTCGTGCAATCAAATCTTCAAAATCAAAATACTTCCGGCGTACACAAAGTCTTACCACATCTATAGACAAATCATTTTCGGGTCGTAGCTGTCATATATGCTTTGTTAATAATCCCAGTAAGGATATTTTCAATTTGCCAGATAATACATTTATGCACAATTATAATAATCGTCGTGTGTATAACAACAATATCGCCAATCATAATACAACTACAGCAACAACAACGCCGCAGGGAACGATAACAAAGCAAGAAGAAGCAGCAGCATCATCATCAGCAGCAGGTGAAAAACTTGGTGAGCGATCAAATTATTCTCGGCGACCTTTTTCTTTTTCTTTCTGTTTCTTTTTGTTTCTTGGGATATTTTAATTTATTTTTTGTAGCTTTTTACTTTTGTTTTCATTGTTATTTGGCGTATTTTAAAACTTAAAATAGCTAAAGTTTTTTTTATTGCATTTTTTTATTGCTGCAATCGTATTGAATTCTTTGTTTGCTCATTACTTGTGACTGACTCATGGACTCTTTATGCATACATACTGTACATACATACATACATATATGCATTGGCTGTGAAAATGTATATAAGTACATATTTATATGTATGTGTGTAGGAAAATGTAAAGCAAAATAGAAAATAAAACATTTAATTGAACAAAAAAAAAAAAAACAGTAAGACTTTGCCGAAAGCATTTTATCAATTATTCTTATAGTTTTTCCAATAAGATGGGCGATGCCACGCCCATATAAAGTAAAATAAAGAAACTAACAAAAACCTTATTTTTGAACAATCGTTTCTATGCTTAAATCGGCCGATCTGCAGTGATTTTGAAAGTTTAATTTATTATTTAGCGAATTTCAAAGTTAAAATAGTGATTGAATTGAGAATAATATAAGAGGCTAATAATTTACTTAATTTTTGTAAGCTCAGCAATGCATTTTTATTATTATTCCTTTTTTTTCTTCTTCATTTTAATGCTTCTTGGATCAATTAAATTGATTATTTATTGGAAATAATACAAACCAATCAACACATGTATTTATAATAACATTTCTTTCCCTTTTATCTTACGCTCTCTTTCTCTCACACACTTTTTCTCTGTGTGTTGCTTTGTATCATTCATTCACTGTTCATTGTTCTTGTACTCGCACTACGCCACTGTCAAACGTTAGTTACCACTACTAATAGCAACAATAGCGGCAGCAGCAGCAGTAGCAGCGGCGTCGGTGTCGGTGTCAGCAACAGCAGTAGCGGCGGCATTGTTGTCAGTGCTAATGACACATGTGGCGTTCAACAACAACAATTTGGTGGTAATGGTAGTGTCGGTGGCAGCGTTGGTGTCGGTGGGCTTGGTAATAGTGTTGTACAACAACAATTGCGACCTTCAAAGTTTACAATATTAACAAACGACACCTTTTGTCGAAAAAAACAAAATAATAATAATAAAAACCACAATAATATCAATCGTAATCGGGAGAGTGGTGGCAACGGTAGTATTTGTGGCGGCGGCGGTGGTATTGCAGCAGCATTTGGCGGCAGAACGAAATATAATTTTACAATAACAACACTATCACGATCATCAAAAGTACCAACAACAACAACAGCAGTGGGTACGTCGGCAGTACGAACGCCAGCGACAAGAAATTTAACACGTATAACGGAGCCAACAACAACAGCAGCAGGAACAGCAGCAGCGGCAACAACAACAAAAATAACCTCAGGCACAGATCGAATTATTGTTGGTGACAGTGCTGCAAGCGCAAGTACTGAACAGCAAGTGACGTGTATGTCATCGTCGTCGTCAACGTCGACGCCTCAAACACAGACACAGTTTACGATACCGCGCAATGGCGTATTCATTGCTGTAAATGATTGGTCGAATGCTATTGACAACAGTGCACGTCAAAAACAACAGCATCATCAGCAGCAGCAGCAGCAACAACAACAACATAGGCGTGCGCTTAAAAAACTTTGTGATATTGCGGTGACAACTGCGACAACGGCAACGACGGCGAACAGTAAACAAAACAATCAGGATACGACGACAGCGATATCAGCAAATATAAATAATAACAATAATAATAATATAAATAACAACAATAACAATAATAACAACATTAATACAATTGCTGGTATATTTGAGCAAAAGAAAACTACTGTTAAAATGCAACAAATCTATGAAAATGAATGCATTGCTGTTGCACAGCTACAACAACAACAGCAACAGCAACAACAACGCAATATTGCCAGAGGCAGCACGACAATGGAAGCTGAAATAGAGCAGCCAATTTACGCACAAGTGAACAAACAGAACAAGACTAAAAAGAAAGTAAGCGAACAACAGCAGATGGCCAGCATTGCTGATGGCCAACAGCAGCAGAAATCAACAGAAGTTGGCAGCCCACTTGTTACTAGTCATAGTAGCGGTCAAATGAATATTGATAATAATAAACATCAGCAAACTGCATTAATTGGCATAGAATTGCCACCTATAGCAATAACAACAACATCAATAGCACCACAAACAACAACAACAACAACAGCCATAGCCACAATACCAACAACAACAACAGTGGCTGCAGCAAATTCATATAGCGATGCTGATGGCGCCTGCGGCGGTGATGCTGATGATGGCAATGAATCTGAATCAACGATTATCGCTGATGCTGATGTATCATCGGATCTAAATGCGGAGCATTCAATTTATGCAAAAGTCTGGAAGGGACCGCGCAAAACGACTGAATCAAAAATGTATGCAAAAAACGTAAAAAAAAAACGAAAAAAAAGAGCATGCACATTTTTGTATTTAAAAAGAATTTACCTTGTGCTAACAAGAATAATTTTTTTTTATTATTATTTCTGTATCAACTAATTTTTTACCAATTGGGTTGGCTTGACTAAGTTTTACACAAAATGAAAGCGCTTATGATTTGCTTAAAACATTTCTTTATGATTTATAACATTTTTACATTATGCTAAATTTTATTTAAATATTTTTTTTTTATCTTTTAATAATAACCATAATTGTTTTTTTTTTATGTTTTAACAATTATATTAATAAATAATTAATAATTTTTATTTCATTTACTTTAGCACACAAGTACCAACAACTACGAATGCAACAGCGACTGCGCTCAATCGCACGATGACCTCAACAGCGACTGCAACAGCAACGGCATCAGCAGCAGCATCCGCATCATCGTCTGCGACATCATCATCATCAGCATCAGCGTCAACGTCGTTGTCATCATCGGGCTCATCGTCGACATCGTCATCGTCGTCCACATCATCGACATCATCAACACGTGCTGACAATAATTTAATACCAAATTCTCGTAGAATGTGGACATGTACGAAATGTTCCTATGCATACAATCGTCTATGGACTGAGCAATGTGAGATTTGCGAATCGGCACGTGGTCAGGCGACAGTTGCGGCAGCAGCAGCGGCGGCGGTAGTGTCAGCAACAGGAGCAGCAGCGCCCGTTGGTGGAACGCCACGTATAGTGACCAAAGCAACGGCAGCATGTCAGACCGTTGGTAAGTTGCAATGAGCAAAGTAAAAGTAGCGAAAGATCGTTTAAAATTGATTTTGTTTTTGGTTTGTTTTATGATAGAACGACGCATTGATGAGCTTTGGACATGCAAAAGATGCACGCTGGTCAATTGTGCCACGGCAATGGCATGCATAGTTTGTGGCGGCTCAAAATTGAAAAGTATCTCATCGATTGAGGATATGACATTGCGACGTGGTGAATTTTGGACGTGTAGTCATTGTACATTAAAGAATTCATTGTCGGTTTCGGTGTGCAGCGCCTGTAAGGCAACGCGTGAGAAGCCAACATTGCCGGGAGCGTTGCGTGAACGCATGATTGTCGAACAAGTATTCGATGGTAAGCTAGAAACAACACAGCATGTTGACAAATAAAATAAATAATCTTTTTTTTTGGTCTAACACAGAGCAATTACGTCAAATGCATGCCAGCACCAGCACTGTTGGCATCAATACAACACCCATTGTGATGGATCATGCGACATCGCCGTTGGGAGGCCAAACGCCGAAGAGCACACAACTGCAATTGCCATTGATAACGGCGCGTGTATCGCGTAGTCCATCGCCGCGTAGTCAACAGCGTAATCCAACAACGAATAGCGGCGGCGCTGCAGCCAGCAGTGGTGTTAATAGCAGCGGCAGCGGTGGTGCAATACCAAAGCGACACAGTACAGGCGGTTCAATTGCGCCACATGGTCTGACCGCATCATTGGCGGGCATTGGTGGTAATGCTGTGTCATCGTCGCTTGCCGCCACAACGTCGCCGGCACAGGCACATCAAATAGCTGCCATTAGCGCCGTTGCCTACAATTTGCACAGCGGTGTCAGTATTGGTGTTGGTGTTGATTTTGAAAGCGGTATTGCTGGTGGCATTGGAAGCGGTGGTTTTGGCAGCGCACTAATTAAGACATGGCAATGCCCGGCATGCACGTATGAAAATTCTGCTGCCTCTGTGGTTTGTGAAATGTGTTCGGGTCCGCGCGGTCTTGCCGACATACGACAGGAGAGCAAACTGATGGAGAATTTGCGTCAAATTGAAGAATCTGAGGCGCTAACAAATTGGGAGAACATCATACAGTATTGTCGTGATAATAATGAACGTTTTGTTGATGATTCATTTCCGCCAGCAAAGAAAAGTCTTTACTATAATCCCGCGCACAGCGTCACCGATGGCAATCCGGTGGTTCAGTGGCGTCGGCCGCATGAGATTAACTGTGATGGTGGCGCAATACCGCCATGGGCTGTCTTTCGTACGCCGCTGCCATCGGATATTTGTCAAGGCGTGTTAGGCAATTGTTGGCTACTCAGTGCATTGGCCGTACTTGCCGAACGTGAAGATCTCGTCAAGGAGGTGCTTGTCACAAAAGAGATTTGTGCACAGGGCGCGTATCAGGTGCGTCTATGCAAGGATGGCAAATGGACAACGGTGCTGGTCGATGATCTATTGCCGTGCGATAAACGTGGCCATTTGGTTTACTCGCAGGCGAAACGTAAACAACTTTGGGTGCCGTTGATTGAGAAAGCGGTTGCAAAGATACACGGTTGCTATGAGGCGCTTGTATCTGGTCGCGCCATTGAGGGTCTGGCCACGTTGACGGGCGCACCATGCGAAAGCATTCCATTGCAGGCAAGCTCAATGCCAATGCCGAGCGAGGATGAGCTCGATAAGGATTTGATTTGGGCGCAATTGTTGAGTTCACGCTGTGTGCGCTTTCTCATGGGCGCCAGTTGCGGTGGCGGCAACATGAAAGTCGATGAAGAGGAATATCAGCGTAAGGGTTTGCGTCCACGGCATGCGTATTCGGTGCTCGATGTAAAGGATATACAGGGACATCGTTTATTAAAATTACGCAATCCATGGGGACACTATTCATGGCGTGGCGATTGGTCGGATGATTCAGATCTTTGGACTGATGAGCTACGCGATACGCTGATGCCCCATGGTGCCTCCGAGGGCGTCTTTTGGATATCATTCGAGGATGTGCTCAATTATTTTGATTGCATTGATATATGCAAAGTTCGCTCCGGCTGGAATGAAGTACGGCTGCAGGTGAGTTGTCATTGTCATTGTCTCTACTTAATAACAACAACAACAATGTTGATGGTTTCGTTTCGTTTCTACAGGGTACATTGCAACCATTATGTTCGATCTCATGCGTTTTGCTCAATGTGCTCGAGCCGACAGAGGCCGAGTTTACACTATTCCAAGAGGGTCAACGTAATTCAGAGAAATCACAACGTTCACAACTTGATCTATGCGTTGTTATATTCCGTACACGTGGCTCTGAAACGCCAGAAATTGGACGACTAGTCGAGCACAGTAAACGTCAAGTGAGTAAGACAAAATATTTTTTAGAAACGAAATAAAAAAAAAAAAATAACTTAATAATTAAATTTAAAAAAATGAAAAGGTACGCGGCTTCGTTGGCTGTCACAAGATGCTGGAACCGAATCGTTATTTGCTTGTTTGCCTCGCATTTAATCATTGGCATACCGGCATCGAAGATCCCCACCAGTATCCACAGTGCATTTTGGCCATACACAGTTCAAAGCGTTTGTCTGTCAGACAGATAAGTCCATCGACACATCTACTGGCCGATGCCATTATAAGTCTGACACTCACCAAGGGACAACGACACGAGGGTCGCGAGGGCATGACAGCATACTATCTGACCAAGGTAATCATTCGCTATCATCATATAAAGCTAAAGCAATGCAAGTCTTATTTTGGTCATTTATTTATTGCAGGGTTGGGCTGGCTTGGTTGTAATGGTCGAGAATCGTCATGAGAATCGTTGGATACATGTTAAATGCGATTGTCAAGAGAGCTATAACGTTGTATCAACACGTGGCGAGTTAAAAACTGTTGACTCAGTGCCGCCAATGCAAAGGTGTGTGTGTGTTTTGTTTGGTTAACTTTCCTATTTAATACATATGTATGTGTCTATAACAACAAATTTATATAAATTTTGCAGGCAAGTGATTATCGTGCTCACTCAACTGGAAGGCAGTGGCGGTTTTAGTATTGCCCACCGTCTAACACATCGCCTGGCCAATTCACGTGGCCTGCATGACTGGGGTCCGCCGGGCGCCACCCACTGCCCGCCCATCGAGAACGTGCATGGCCTACATGCGCCACGTTTAATCACATAAATAATACAAGTTTTCCTTTAACTATTTTCTATTTTTTTTTTTGTTTGAAATTCTTTTTAGTTATTCTTTATTTATTATTTTTTTGTATTACTATTAATTGTACTTTGTATAGTTATTAATTTTTAATTTCTTAAAGAAACATTCTCTAGTCGATGTTTTCGAGCATTAAATGTATTAGATATTTAAGACATTTTGCACATGCATAAACATATACATACATGCATATACATACATATATGCATGCAATAAAACAAAAACAAAAACAAAAAAAGGATAACAAGTATGGTAAAAAAAGAAATATTCAATTTATGTATTATGATGAAAGTATATTATTTGAAATATTTTGTTTTACCCTCAACACTATGCTGTAAGATGAAAGTGGTATATATATAAATATATATACATTATATATATATATTATTATTATTATTAAGTACATAAATAAAGAAAGTGTATTGTTTTAAAATAATTTCGTTTGTCTTATTTTACATCGTAATTTCTCTTAAATATAATCCGTCTTCATAGACACATACGTCAAAAATTTTTTAAATAACGCAAAAAAAATAATTGCAAAAACGGTTGCAAAACCGAAATGGAAATCAAGTGCCGCATGTCCGCTTCAAATTTTACGTACACATGCGTGGGTACATCTGCAAGTCTCTAGTTTCTAATCGATAATATGGCGAATACATGACGATACGGTCATGTGCATCTGCGTAGGTCATACAGTTATAGTTTAGCGTATGTTCACTTCAAATGCCAAGTGTCATGAGTCAGTTCAATCGAAAATTCTTTAAATTCGGCGCTGCTTAGGGAGAAACATTTTTGAAAGTTGGTAACACTGCTTCACCACTGTCAGTGATGTGTTTAAAAATCAATCATCAATTTAATTTAATCATTTATCATCATTTAAAATTTATGCCGCAACATCGGTCAGCTTGAGCGGTTGAACAATTTGTGGCCGGCAGCATTCATTTATTTATTATTCGGTATAATAATAAATATAAAAAAAACATACGTAAATAATCAATAATGTTTGAAGTTGAGCAAATTGTTGCGGACCACAAGGATGTTATTCATGATGTTGTCTTTGATTATTATGGCCGTCGCATGGCAACCTGTTCCAGTGACCAAACGGTGAAGGTGCGTATGGCCCATACAAAAACAAATGCAACAGCAACAACAACGCAAGCAAAAATTTCTGCATATACAGACAAAAACACATACACACACACACACATACTAAAAGAAAATCCTTCAACAGATCTGGGACGAGGATGAAGGAGGCAAATGGAATGTTTCGGCCAGTTGGCGTGCACATTCTGGTTCAATTTGGCGTGTATCATGGGCACATCCGGAGTTTGGTCAACTCTTGGCAACATGTTCATTCGATCGCACTACTTCCATTTGGGAAGAGGTAATTGGTGAGCAAAAATTGCCGAATCCAAATCCCTTGCCGTTGTCACGTCGCTGGGTGCGTCGTGCAAATCTTGTTGATTCTCGCACCAGTGTCACTGATGTCGAATTTTCGCCAAAATATCTTGGCCTGCTGCTGGCGACAGTCTCAACGGATGGCACTGTGCGCATTTACGATGCGCCAGACATTATGAATCTCTCACAATGGGTGGTAATCCAGGAGGTGGCTAGTAAATTGCCACTAAGCTGTCTATCGTGGAATACATCAACCTATATGATTTCACAACTGCTGGCGGTGAGCTGATGTCTTAATATAAATGTTTTATGTTTGTGTGATTTGTGCCTTTTTCATTGCTGGCCGTCGTCATCAGGTTGGTAGCGATGAGACCACTTCGAACAATACGGGCAAAGTTTGCCTTTACTCGTACAATGACAGTACACGTAAATTACATAAAGTAGAATGCATTGCTGACATCACCGATCCGGTAACTGATCTCGCATTTGCACCAAACGCAGGACGTACTTTTCATATGTTGGCGGTGGCCAGCAAAGATCTCTATATTGTCTACGTGCGTGGCGTATCGTAAGTGTTTTTTTTGTTTTTTTCAACACTAATCTTATCACTATTTTATTTGTACATCAAATCAACAGCGATTCAACAAGCAATGCCAAACCAAATATTGAAACGTTTCATTTCACCGATCACAAATGCCCAGTTTGGCGTGTTTGCTGGAATATGTTGGCTACCATGCTCATCTCAACTGGCGACGATGGCTGCGTACGTGTCTGGCGTATGAATTACAAGCGTCAATGGAAATGCGCTGCGGTATTGAAAGCGGAAGGTGAATCGCCGTCGTATGAACCCTCAGCAACGCCCACAACACCCACCTTTACATCGTCAGCGGCTGCAACCGCCAAATACTATAAGAAGGGCACTATTTCCAATCAAGTGCCAAGGCACTAAGATCTCAAAAACTAAAATGATACTCATAAATTATACATAGATGTTAAAGGAAAGGCTGAGCAAGCGGCATGTATTGTTTAGAAACACATAAAGACGATTTGGTAATGGAGGTTTATATATAAGCAAATAACTCAAAATTGATGGCGTTTATGGACCTGCCTGAAATGGCATTAAAGTTGATAATACAGTGAATGACAAAGAGAAGAAAGTGATGGCGAATAAAGTAAAAGACTTAAAGAAGATGACAATGATGCAAATGGTGAAACGAATATGGAGGAAATGAAGCCAAAAGACATGGCGAATGTTCGAGAGCTTGTACTTGGAGGCTGATATTCTAAGGCAATTAGTGCAACTAAACACTCAAATGGCAACTGAATTTCTCAAAAAAGAAATAAATAAGTATTTCAAGTTTATTATATATTAATGTAATTGTATGTATGTATACAGATGTACGATATATATGTATAACGTATGTATTTCAAAGTCAGTATTAAAAATAATAATGAAATCCATAACACTTTAAAAAAGTATTAAAAAAACGTATTTCAATGAAAGATTTTGTTTTTGCTTTTTGCCAGAAAATCATTTATATTATATTTTTGCCCGAAGTTCATTTTTTTCTTTTTTTTTTTTTTATTACTCATAGGTAATATTTGCACACATAAACACATAAATTACTTGCTAAATTTGTATATAGGTTTTAATGTATATTATTATATAAACTCGTCAATAAATTAAACAAATTTTTTTTTGTTGTAAACATTTTCTTAATTTTTTTTTTTACTTTTTTTTTTGTTTTTTTCCATTAATCATTAAATTTACTTTGTATGTATTTATCAAAAAGGAGCCAAATTTGAACAGAAACTTTCTTAATTTATCATTTAATTTTTTAATACAAAGTAAAAAAAAAAAAAATTAGTAAGAAATTTAAAAAAAAAATCATTCAAAAATTTCATAGTATCCAAAGTTAAATTTTGTTTTTAATTAAAGAAAAAAAAAATGTTCATATCCTTGCAAAAGGATGTTATGTGTTTTAAAGTAGAAATCATCAGCGACTATAGGAATAAGTTGCCGTTATATTTTAAAACTGATTTCAATTTTGAACGGAACATGTTTTCTTTAAATGTTTTGAATAGTTTTTTCTTTTGTTTTTGAAATCAATACTCCTTTTTTCCAAATAAAAAAAAAAAGGAATTTTAAAATTTGCTTTCAAATGAATTCGGTTCATCCTAACAAAACTGAAGTTATCCTATTTTAATTAAAATATTTACTATTTAATAGTTCATTTTTATTTTGTATCGAATGACCAATTTTGATGACATAAAATAAATACTAAAAAGTATTATCAAAATTTAAACTCAGTTGTAATTTTTACAATTGGTTAAAAATTATCAAAAAAATTCTAAAAGTTGTGAACCGTAAAAGAAACCACAACTAATAATTGGCGAGTCTTTGAAATACCGGATCTTTAAGGATGTTGTGTTTGTTGAAGTAGATGAGAAATTGAGACAAAAGCAATAAGCATGAATGAGCATTCTTTGTCTCCTTCGCACACAGTAAACATTTCATAATCACATATTGCTGTCTTAGTCTCTTCGAAAAAGTTGCATGAATCAGACTTCGAGAGTGTGAGTACTTTTATTACTCATTATTTTCTACTCATTGCATTTAATGTAAAATTTTGAAAAACAATCTTATAACTTAAAAAAATGCCGACTTATCAATTTAACACTCGGAGAAGAAGGACACACATTTGCAAGGATATTTGTGTATACAAGTTTCGACAATGCCGAAAAAAACACTCGTTTTTCTTGTTCTTATTTAGTTTTTTTGTTTTTCGGTATTTTTGTTTTGGATATTGTTTTGTTTTTTGTTTAATATTTGTTTTTTCAGCTTTTAAATACAACACACATAGTTAATACATATATATATATATTTAATTTCTCACAGTGCGCGTCATATGCCAAGGAATGTTTATATTTAAGGATTTATTTATTTTTATTATTTATTTTTTAGATTTGCGTTTTTTATTTGAATTTCTCATTTGCTTTGAGTTAATTTGTCTTAAGAAGAAGGTTGATTTTAAGATTTTGTTATATTTTGAATTATTTTATATATATATATGTGTAAGTACATATATATATTATACAATATACATATATTTTTGTTCATTTTGAATTCTCTTTTATTATTGTTTATTTTTGATTTTATGTTTCATCAGCATTTGTACTGTCATTTTTGTCATGGAACACTTTACGCTTGATATTGTAGCTACAGGTGATTCTAATATGTATTTGACATTGTCATGTGACATGTTGCGTGTGTTGGTTTTTTTAATATGTTCATTTCGTACAGATTTTCTAAAAGTTTGTTTTGTATTTATATATTCAACTGTTTTTCACAATTGATGTTATTAACTGTTCTCATCATTTGATTATTGATTAAATTTAAGTGCCTTTATCAACTGACTTCATCAACTGACCTATAACAGTTTCAATCATAATTAAAAATACTATAAAATTTCATACTGAACTATCCAGCAATCATTCTATTCATTTCAAAATAAACTGTAAACTGTAAACAAAATCTGCATGTCATAGTCAAGTCATAATGTAGAGTGGTGTGTAATCTAGTTTATTGCGCAGACATTGTCAACTGACATCTGACATGTTTTAGTTTTTTTGTTTAATAATTTTATTTTTTTTCATAATTGGAAAACAAAAATGTTTGATAATTTTTCTGAAGCAAAATCATGACAAAAACATATATTTATAAAACAGCAGGTCAGCTGACATTGTCATTTTGGGGCTCCAGAGTACGCTTGCAATCTAGTTAGACAAATTATTACTAAAATGAATCATATTGAATGCTAATCAAAATTCTGCAACCTCGACAGCAATCTTTGTCTATCTATATATCTATCTGCTTATCTGCCTGCCTGACAAAATTTCTTTGTGTCTTACAAGTTTATTTTCATTAAAATTTTAGTTTTATTATTATTATTTTTTAGGTTTCTTTTGCGTTGTTTGCTTTGTAGTTTATTAAATGTGTATTTTTTGTTCTTTTTATGTTTTGTTAAAAACAAATGTCGCGCACCATGGTTTGTTTTTTGTCTTAGTTTATATACAGTCGTACCTCCCTATAGCGAACTCACAAGTAAATTCGTTCGTTTTATATTTGATATTAATTTTTCATTATAATTAAAATTTCCGTTAAGGTTAATTTCGATACAATAAAAATAACTAAAAACTGAACCAGGAATAAAAATATAGAAAATGAAATTACGAATCTAAAAAAACTACCAAAAAAAAAAAAATAATAATTAAAATATATTACTATATTCGACAAAAACTCGGTAGAGAAGATCCATTTATTATTTAAGCATTTTTTTTAAATTTCCTCTGTTTAAATTTGGTAAGATTTGGGATCCATTCTTGCGCTCACTCAAAGAAAAAAAATTTCTAGCCAAAAAATTAAAAAAAAAAAAACGATTACAATAAGTTTGATGTTTTTTTTTCAATTAAAAGAAAATTATAAAATCTTCAATTATAAGAAAATTTATAAATCATGAAATGATGTATCCAGTAACCAATCCACACACTCCTTGCTGGCTCTTTATGTTTCCGATGCTCTTATTATAGAAAAGTTCGTTATAGGCATGTTCGACTGTAAGTTAGACTGGAAATCTGTGATTTCTTTTGACTGTGATTATTCAAATTTCTTTTTTGGTTTTTTATTTTTGTTGTGATATATTTTTGTAATTTCATTATGATATATATTGTTTATAATCTTAGTTTGTTTTGCAAATACTTAATGGGTTTTAGTTTTATAGAAATTCTTTACTTTGATTAGTATTATTTCTGTTTTTTTTTTGTTTGTGTTTTATGTTTTATGTTTTATTTTTTTTTTTTTTTGTTTGAGTTTTAATATACCATATATATTTTTTGGTTTTGATTATTTTGTTGCTTCGATATTAATCACACCAATGAAAGTTTGTAGCTTTATATATGTATATAAATATGTATGTATGTATTAATGCTTGCATACATTTTTTTTTGTTTCTTTGTTTATTTCTTTGCTTTTATTTTATAGATTTGTTTGCACAAACATTTATAATAAATATGCATGTGTGTTTGTATATTGGTAGGTAGGGATATTTGTATGTATGAATGTGTATATAAGCATACTTTTGTATATAGTAAGTTAAGTATGTTTGTATATATGCGTGTATATAATTTGCTTGTTCCTTTAGCGTTTTTTGTTTTAAATAATTTTTTTTTGTATGTTTTCAATATTTTGTATTTTTTTTTTACTGTTTTTCATTTTTTATATATTTTTTTTTTGTAAAGTTTTTCATTTTTTATAATTTTTTTGTGAAGTTTTGCTTTTTTTTATTTTTTTTTGTTGGTTTTTTATTTTTTGTTGACAATTATAATTGTAGACATGTTTATGCATGTACTAAATACAAACAGTGTAGAAAGCAGTATTTATTTATTTTTATTTTTATATGTGTTTCCATATATATATGAATGTACATATACATATATATGTATGTCTGTGTGTATATTTGTAGGAATTTGTTTTTTTTTAGTTTGTATTGATGTCAAACAATTATTAATAATTTTATTATTTTTAATTTTTTAAACAAAAAAACAAAAAAAAAAAAAAAAAAAAATACAAATAACAAAAAAAAAATAAAACAATCAGCTTTTAGACAGAATTAAATATTTTAAAATACATAAAATAAATTTATTTTAATTGCCATTTTTTTTTTTTTTTTTGTATTATTATTTCTTAATATTTATGTATTATTACAAATTTTTTTTGGTTTTCATTTTTTTGACAATTATTTTTATATTCTTTTATTATTATTTAGCAAGCCAACTTGTTAGTGTTTTAAGTAATATTTTCAACATTTACTTAAGTTTTTTTTTTTATGCCGTGTTTATACAATTTACCTTTGCTACCAAAATTTTGTGTTTACTTAATGTTTTTTTTTTTTTTTTTTTTGTTTTTAAGTTTTATCAATATTTAGTTAAAAAAAAAAAATTTTTTTTTATAGTTTTTAGTCTTTGTTTTCTTCAGTAAGCGTTTTTTAGAACTTATCTTTACAACACACATATGGTACATTCAATATTTACTGTTATTTCTTAAATTTCTTTTTTCTTTTTCCTTTTCTCTTTCAATCAACATTTAAGTCATGTCTACGCCATTTTTGTTTGTTTCTGCTTTTTTTTTTTTGTGTTTTTTACATTTAATACTTAATACTTTAGGCTAGGCGGGGGTGGGGCGCTCGGGGTGAATGTAACAGTTAAAATTGTTAGTGTCGATTTCATTATTGATGGCTGGAAAGTTGTTTTGTTGTTATTATTACTATTGATTTACACGCAACAAGTTTGGTATTATAACGGTACTTTGGTAGATTTCAAGCGAGTGCAACAGAGAGCGTAACACTTTAAGTGTACACCAAGAAAAGTGGAAAAGTGTGAAGAAGAATATGTTGGAAAATACAAAAAATCGAATTGTTTAAGGGAAATCGAAATGAAATGGTTTTCTTTCTTTTCAAAAATGGACGCACTCATGCGTGACTGCCTGGACCATATAGACAGAGATTTGTGTTTTAGTAACGACGACCGCTGCTGCTGCTGCCGCTACCACAGCCGCCATCGCTGCTGCCACCGGAGGCGCCATCACCGGCCCAACGTTTACGTCGTGCCTCCTTAGCGGCTTGCATTTGTGCTGCAACGCGACTTGTGCTCGGTCCATTCTCAAAACTGGCATACATTTCCACTTCATCGTCCATGGCATCACGTTGATCAACGTATGTAATGCTAACACCAGAGATCGTTGTTGTTGTTGTTGTTGTTGTTGTTGCACCAGTGCCAGTGCCAGTACGAACGCCAGCAGCAGCAGCCATTGCTGCAGCAACATCTTGTATGCCCAAGGCATCATCACCAACACCATTGCCATTGCCATTCCCATTGCCGCTGTCTGCCATGTTGTGTGTTGGCTGTTCGAAATCGAAACTAACATTCTTACTGTCTCATCCACCCCGATGCACTTGCACCGTCGCCTCGGCAGACTCTTGACTGCGCAATTGTTGTTTATATTCATCGATCTCCTGTACACGATATGTGCCCAAATTAACTTGCATCATTAACGTCTCCATGATACGTTCATTCTTAAGCGATTTCGATGGCAGGACAACCGTTAATAATTCACTTGGCGATATACGACACAAATTTAAATCACGCGTTAAACGCTCCATAATACATTCAAATTCAAATTGTGTATCCTTATTGGGATGATTCTTTAATTTGGCAACTTTATTTTGTGCCCAAGCCAACATCGCTTCAAATTTTCGTATCTCGGGCGTTTGTAATTCACGGCACATTATCATTTGTACCATCGATTCGGAGAGATTTAGAAATTCGGGACATTTGAATAATGAATGTGCTTTGCTTTCAACAAATGATAATATCATATTGACCAATTCCGAGGCTGATGTATAACGCCAATAATAGTTCTCCAATGAGATAAGCATCGGGCAGACAACTTCGATGCGTAAAAATTGTTTACAATGATGAAAACAGGCTTGCAACAATTCAGGCAAATCATAATGTTCGGCCGCGCACAATAGACCTGGTAAGTAAATACATCTCTTTAATGACAACAACAACAACAATAACATTAAGTAGGCACATACCTGGTATTGAGACACAAGTCAACGGACATGTGCCCGTATGCAAATAGTCGAGCAGCACACGAAATGTATCTGGATCGAATTCGATGATGTTGAATTCCGTTTGAGCTAATTTCGCGCGATCAACTTTTTGTGCATCGGCGCACACGGAGAGGCGTGGCACGGCCAATTGATTGTTGCCCGGCTTATCTTTATCCTTGTCCTTACTGTCTCTATCTACAGTTCAGCAGCATCATCATCAACGTAGTTGTTGTTGTTGGTTTTATTGTATTTTTTTTTTTTTTTTTTTTTGGTTTATTATTATTATTTTATAAATATATATTTTTTTGTGTTTTGATTTTTTTTTAAAGTGAAGTGTTAAAAATAAATTTTTTTTAAGCAAAAAAAAAAAAAAGCATAAATAAAAATATAAAATTATAGTATCGCAAAAAGCCATGAGTAAAATATTTTTATTCGAATAAAATAATAATATGTTTTTGTATTATTTTTAAATTTTTTTTTTTTTTTTTTGTTAAAAAAAAATGCATTTCGTAAAGCGCATGAAAGAGAGAAAGAGATAGCATGATGAGTTATGATTTAAAATTTTGTATAATTTTTTTTTTTCGAAAATATGGTGTAAATTTTAACATAGGCGAAAAAACACAACACGCATAAGTATGGTGAATTTTGTATACAAAAAAGTAATTTGATTAATTTAAATATTTGTGAATATTTTTTAATAAACAATTGAAAAATAAAGAAACAAATTTATACATTTTACGTTTTAAAATTTTGTTAAAAGGCATGTGTGGAGAGTTTCACGTTAAGTGTGGTGAGTATATCATGATTTGGTAAGTATTTTGGTGTATTTTTGTAAGTATTACGAAAATCATTACCAAGCCAATTAGCATTTAAGACATGTGAGTCATAAAATAAACAAAATAATTCATGAAAAAAATAATTATTTGTTGAAAAATGTACATCAGCCAATTTGAGTAATAAAAGTTGATAATATTTATAGAAATGAATTGAAGTTGAAAATGTTATGAATATGGTGGATAAAAATTAGTTAAATGGCGAAAAAAATACAAATGAATACAGTGCAATATTTATATGCAGATTATTATTTTATATACTCATAAAAAAAGAAAAATAAATATTCAAATAAATATGATTTTTGGTTATTTTTTTTTTTTTTTTTTGGTTATTTTAGATTATTTTATTTATATTGTACAGAGGAGAGTTGAAGAACAGCGTCCACAGTATTTTACGCAGATATTTTAGCCATGAGAAGTAAATTAGTCGGCATTAAGACATTGAAGAACCAGACGGTATTTAGATGAAGTAAAAACAGAGCCACAGAGTTAATTAATTAAGATATATGTGTTGTTTATTTATGTACATGCCAAGGATCAAGTTGAACATTCGTAGAAGCGAAAGCGTTGAAATTGTCGTTGTTTTTTTTTTTTGTTTCATTTTTTAATCATGTAGAATTTTGTTGTTTTTGTTATTGTTAACGATATTTTAGACATCATATTTTTTTTTTTTTGTAGCAGATTATGTTAGGAAATATTTGTACAGTGCAGTTATCCAAGATATACAAGTTGATTATTGAAGTAATATTAGTTTTGGTAGAGATGTTGTAATCATTCATATATTCATTCATAAAATTATTACAGGAGAGCGAGCGAGCGAACGAGCGAGAGCACAATAGTCAAAAATACAAGAAAAATAGACAGAACACAAAAGAAAACCGAAAAAAAAGTCGACAAAATACAAAACGAAAAGGGGAAAAAAGAGAACACACATCGATATATTTGCATTACATTAGTTGAAAACTCTTACTCGAACAATCTGTTGAAGATATCCATTTCTTTTTGTCATCGGGATTTAATTGATTTGTGTTTTTATTCCGTATCGAACGACCCCAGCCAGCGGTAATCGTGCCAAGACGTGAGAATGCGCGCTTAACCATGGGTGATGAGGGCACGCTTTTCGGTCGTATCGAATCGGAATCGGGTACAGTTAAATAATTATTACTTTTGGGTTTTTGATTTTGTGGTGAAACCAGTGAAGGCGCCGGTCGTGCGAAAATTTCGGCAACAGGAATTTGTGGTGAACCGAAACCGGTTTGTATGCCATAAAGCATTTCCTATTATTATATCAAATGTTCAAATTTTTAATTAAATATATTTTTTTTAATAATATTAGCAGAGTATACGGAGTATAGAGGATCGTAGAAGGAATATGTTTGTGTTTGTGTAATGAAAATGAAGACTTACTTGAAAAACACGACTTCGAACACCGAGAATTGCACGCACGCCAATGAAACGTGCTTTTTGCTTCGATTGTCCAACCAAAAAGACAACATCGAAGAGATGGGCATTTTGCAGGCACGATGGTTCTTCATTTAGAAATACACGGGTAAAGTCTTTTGCTAGTTGATCATAATCTTCAAATTGATCACGTACTGAATCGAGGAGTGGTGATGATGGACGCATGTGGCCTGAAAATTCAATGAATCAAAACATATTTAACAAATGTGTTACATCAAATAATGTGACAAAAAATGTGAAACTAAAACCAGTTCGTTCAAGCTAAAATGAATATGAGTTAGTTTAATTAATTATTTATTATATTTAATAAAACATGCATATTCAATAATGATTAGCAGGCTCGAGGTCAATTTTGATACACCAAATTTGTAATCAAAAAGTTTTGGCAGTTTTAACAACAAACAATATTGCAAGAACTAGCTCAAAAGCTAGCAGCAGGCAGATCGTACAGCTGTTTCGGGAGTTGCCAAACTCCTTCATCAGCGATCTTTGCTTAACGATGAACGGATTATCAGCACTCCCCATACGTTTTTCTTGATAAACTGCATGAGAATTGCAAGTTATCAAACGAAAAACCCTGAGAAATGCTGCTTCGATCATCGCCTTGCAATATTGTTGTTGTTGTGGGCCACCGCTGTTTGTTGGAGTCAAGTCTTGACTCACGTCAACTGCTTGTGGACCAAATTTAGAAAAATAAAACAAAAATTTTATTTTTCAAGTTTCTGTCATACTACACAATTATGTGGATGACTACGGCGTGCCTTCCGTTTTAGTTAAAAAGTGTTTTGTTTTACGACCTATACAAGTAATTCAATAATGATTAGCAGGCTCGAGGTCAATTTTGATACACCAAATTTGTAATCAAAAAGTTTTGGCAGTTTTAACAACAAACAATATTGCAAGAACTAGCTCAAAAGCTAGCAGCAGGCAGATCGTACAGCTGTTTCGGGAGTTGCCAAACTCCTTCATCAGCGATCTTTGCTTAACGATGAACGGATTATCAGCACTCCCCATACGTTTTTCTTGATAAACTGCATGAGAATTGCAAGTTATCAAACGAAAAACCCTGAGAAATGCTGCTTCGATCATCGCCTTGCAATATTGTTGTTGTTGTGGGCCACCGCTGTTTGTTGGAGTCAAGTCTTGACTCACGTCAACTGCTTGTGGACCAAATTTAGAAAAATAAAACAAAAATTTTATTTTTCAAGTTTCTGTCATACTACACAATTATGTGGATGACTACGGCGTGCCTTCCGTTTTAGTTAAAAAGTGTTTTGTTTTACGACCTATACAAGTAATTCAATAATGATTAGCAGGCTCGAGGTCAATTTTGATACACCAAATTTGTAATCAAAAAGTTTTGGCAGTTTTAACAACAAACAATATTGCAAGAACTAGCTCAAAAGCTAGCAGCAGGCAGATCGTACAGCTGTTTCGGGAGTTGCCAAACTCCTTCATCAGCGATCTTTGCTTAACGATGAACGGATTATCAGCACTCCCCATACGTTTTTCTTGATAAACTGCATGAGAATTGCAAGTTATCAAACGAAAAACCCTGAGAAATGCTGCTTCGATCATCGCCTTGCAATATTGTTGTTGTTGTGGGCCACCGCTGTTTGTTGGAGTCAAGTCTTGACTCACGTCAACTGCTTGTGGACCAAATTTAGAAAAATAAAACAAAAATTTTATTTTTCAAGTTTCTGTCATACTACACAATTATGTGGATGACTACGGCGTGCCTTCCGTTTTAGTTAAAAAGTGTTTTGTTTTACGACCTATACAAGTAATTCAATAATGATTAGCAGGCTCGAGGTCAATTTTGATACACCAAATTTGTAATCAAAAAGTTTTGGCAGTTTTAACAACAAACAATATTGCAAGAACTAGCTCAAAAGCTAGCAGCAGGCAGATCGTACAGCTGTTTCGGGAGTTGCCAAACTCCTTCATCAGCGATCTTTGCTTAACGATGAACGGATTATCAGCACTCCCCATACGTTTTTCTTGATAAACTGCATGAGAATTGCAAGTTATCAAACGAAAAACCCTGAGAAATGCTGCTTCGATCATCGCCTTGCAATATTGTTGTTGTTGTGGGCCACCGCTGTTTGTTGGAGTCAAGTCTTGACTCACGTCAACTGCTTGTGGACCAAATTTAGAAAAATAAAACAAAAATTTTATTTTTCAAGTTTCTGTCATACTACACAATTATGTGGATGACTACGGCGTGCCTTCCGTTTTAGTTAAAAAGTGTTTTGTTTTACGACCTATACAAGTAATTCAATAATGATTAGCAGGCTCGAGGTCAATTTTGATACACCAAATTTGTAATCAAAAAGTTTTGGCAGTTTTAACAACAAACAATATTGCAAGAACTAGCTCAAAAGCTAGCAGCAGGCAGATCGTACAGCTGTTTCGGGAGTTGCCAAACTCCTTCATCAGCGATCTTTGCTTAACGATGAACGGATTATCAGCACTCCCCATACGTTTTTCTTGATAAACTGCATGAGAATTGCAAGTTATCAAACGAAAAACCCTGAGAAATGCTGCTTCGATCATCGCCTTGCAATATTGTTGTTGTTGTGGGCCACCGCTGTTTGTTGGAGTCAAGTCTTGACTCACGTCAACTGCTTGTGGACCAAATTTAGAAAAATAAAACAAAAATTTTATTTTTCAAGTTTCTGTCATACTACACAATTATGTGGATGACTACGGCGTGCCTTCCGTTTTAGTTAAAAAGTGTTTTGTTTTACGACCTATACAAGTAATTCAATAATGATTAGCAGGCTCGAGGTCAATTTTGATACACCAAATTTGTAATCAAAAAGTTTTGGCAGTTTTAACAACAAACAATATTGCAAGAACTAGCTCAAAAGCTAGCAGCAGGCAGATCGTACAGCTGTTTCGGGAGTTGCCAAACTCCTTCATCAGCGATCTTTGCTTAACGATGAACGGATTATCAGCACTCCCCATACGTTTTTCTTGATAAACTGCACTAATAAATAAACTTTTTGATTACAAATTTGGTGTATCAAAATTGACCTCGAGCCTGCTAATCATTATTGAATTACTTGTATAGGTCGTAAAACAAAACACTTTTTAACATGCATATTAATTTTTATTTTCTTTGCATTTGAACGCTAATTTATGCCTTAAAGTAATAGACAAACATTGCAATTCTTGCACAAGCCATGAAATTATTTAAAATAACAGAAAATCGTATGAAATAAGCTATGATAATAATTCCAATTCAAAGATTTTTTCAAGAAATCTCGATTTAGTCAAGACCGTCTGTCTAATATTAGGGAGGTACTTTTATATTTCGGGATTTTGATCTCTAGTAAACTCTTTTTTTATGAAAGATTTATTTCTAATCTGTAGTTGCTCCTAAAGAATTAACCGTTAATTAAGCAGCTCACTCAAGAAAACTCAGGGTCTCTTTCCTCAGGGTGATGCGAAAAGCTTCAGTTATGTTTGAAAATATATTTAAGAACTTTATATTGAGATTAGTTTGTTACGAGAACCTGTGAAAGAGATATGTTCACTCCGTATTTTGTTAATCAATCTTCAAGTATACTTGTAGAACTTCAATTTGAGAGAATTTATAATGGATTACATTCTTCAACTAATCAAAGTGTTGAATAAATAAAAGGAAACCATTGAGAACACTTTCAAGAGCTTCATTAAGGCCATAATTTCTTATTTGTATCGAATTAAAAAAAGGGGAAAATTTCTATTGATTAAACATGCGCTAAATGAGTGACATTTTCCAACGACATATTAAAAATTATGCAAGAATTTAACAGTAGACTTATTTATACCCATCAAACAGTACTAATGCCGTTGAGAGATATACACATATATACACATACATATGTGTAATATAATGCTGCAGTGATTTTACAACGCAGAATGAAGTGGTACGACGACAACGATGGGCAAAACTGTGTGTAAGACAAGGAAGAGGAGTGAGAGTTAGGCAGGGCAAGCGTTAATTTGGGCGGCAAAGGGTAAAAATGAGTTTGTTTAGTTTCAAGTCACTTGTCTAACGGTGCATCTAATGAGCAGAGCAACATACACACTGACTCTGTGTGCGTGCACTAAATAGAGGAAGAGTGTGAGAGAGAGAAAGGGAAGTGAAAAGATACGGAGTGAAAGAGATAGGAAAGTCGCTTTGTATGTTTTCGACGTTAAGCGTAAAACAATTTAACAAGTTTTGTGAAGTTAATGAGTGAAAGTTTTGCCAAAGCGAAAATAGGATTTTCCACTTTTTCTCTTTTCTTTGAAATCTTCTTTGTTTTTTTTTGTTCTCCAGTTTTTTTTTTTTTTTTTTTTTTTGTATATGACAGAAACATGTTCAAATAGAAATGAATGTATTTGCACAGATTTAATTAAGCGATTAAAGTGAGGAAATTAAGTGTTGGAAAATGTTTTGTTGGAAAATTTGTAGCATTTTGTTGCCAAATTTAATATGATAATGGTCTGTAAGTATGCATGAAAGTTGATATGGGGACAACCAGAAAATTTCTTGAGATAAAATTAGGTGAGGTACAAAATCTCACCAAATCTCACATAGGGGGAGGTGGGTTAAACGGACATCTCATGAAAACTTTTTAAATCATTAATTAAGAATTTGTTTTTCAAATTTTAAGCAAAATCTCATGGGAGATGCAGAGGGAGAAGTTCGCCAAAATCTCACAAAATCTGAGGGGTCGAAATTCTCCAAAAAAAAAAAACCTCATGTAATCTATGGATGTCCTCTATGTCAGTCAATAGTTTTAAGACTAACCTAAACATTTTGTGTATGAAATTCTTTTCCATTGCGAAACATGTGTGAAAGTCGGAAAATTTTCAATTTGTTGAACTGAGAAATTAGTCAGTGATTCAGGTGTTTGTGGCGCTTATTTTGATGCCTTTATTTTTTAATGAAACCCACACACAGACAGACATACACATACATATATGAAACTACTATGAGGCCACAAAAACCGCACAAGTTCATCAACAGTTTGTGAATTTCCGCTGAATGCGCATCAATCATAAAAGTTTAACACAAGATTATATACTCAATCTCCAGCAAGATGGCAACAAACAATGGCGGCGGCAATACAAACAGAAATGGTATATGAAAAAGAACTGGAACTGGAAGAGGAACAGGAACAACAAAACTTATGCTCAAGTGTGCCATACATAAGGTTATTCTTTTTGTTTTTGTTATTTAACTATTTATAAGCTATGCTTGTTGTTATTGTTGTTATTATTGCGTTGTGCATTTGATACAAACATGTTCATGTATCAATATCATTTAAAATGGCGCTAAACAAAACCAATAGCAAATGTTACCACTAGCAAATAATCCATTTCGCAGCAGCTGCAATTTCATGCACGCACACATACGCAGAAATAAGCAAGCGCACAAAAGTATGCACATAAACTCAATCGAATATTCTATGGAGTATTAATAAAGCGTATATGTATATAAATATACATATGTGCGTAAAAGTGAATGTGTGTGCGTGTGTGCAACTGTATTAAGTAGTTTTCATATTGGTTTTATTTATATATGTTTATAAGTATATACATCTAGGCGCATTTCGGTTTCAATTTCACAGGTTTTGCTCTTCACCTTGAAATTCATTTGCTTTATTAAAACTCTTTGCCATCTGCAAAAGTGACAAAGATCATTTCGTGCTCGCTTCAAATACTCAATTGGCTATGTTGTTCCTGAGCGCATATGTTTTTCTCCATAGACAAAAAGGCCAAGAAAAGCATACAGTGATTGAAAAATTAAGAGAAACATGTCTGACATGAAAGTTACACCTTTAGTTTCGATGAGGATCGTACAAAAGACGAAAATATGGCTAACAGAGGAAAAGTATTCTTATCCACCGCGATTCGGGGAACTCTATAAGACATTCCTAATAGAAAAATTCTATTAAATGGCATGAAAATAGTTTTTGTTTTGTAATTTAAGAAATATAAAAGAAAGTTCCGATGGCAAATCAAAGAATTTTCTTTCAAATATTTTATTTATTTATTTATTTCGTGTTATTAGAATGAGCTGTTTTTTTAGTAGCTGTTATGTTAGTAAAAAAAAATATGGAAACAATGAGGAAAAAAAACTTCATATAGTTATTAAAAGAAAAATATTGGTTAATTAAATTCTAAGAAGCTCTAACCCGGTGGGGGAAATTTAATAATAAACGGCCTGGACTGGTTACTTTTTGCTATGGGTCATGGTGCTTTGAGCACCTTTGTTTGGGCTGAGGTCAATTTTGTTTTGAATAACAATAATAATGATAATATGTTAAATTAAAATAAGTTGTAACTATTTTATTGACATTTGACTGTACATGTGTGATTGTCTGTGTCGTGCAATATATACATATGTATATCAAAGATATAAGTCAAATTAGATTTGTTGTCTAATCTAACAAATAACAACAAATAAATAACAAGAAAATCTGAACAGAGAGAATGAGAAAAAGCAAAAGCAGAAGCACAAAAGTAGCAGTAGAATAACAACAACAACATCAATGATAACAGCAACTACAACAACAACAAATGAATATAGAAGAAGTTAAAAATAGAGAGGAGCAAGGAGAGGAAAAGAGGCGTTGCTGGTGTTGCTGTTGATGATGATGATAATGATGACGACGACATGCCACAGAGAGATGACATTATGAAGATAATAATATTCATTTACATTTGTACTACTCACACCAGCCAAAGTGGGAAGAAAAAAAACAAAAAAAGCAAACCTCTTCTATCTCAGATGCTGAAGTTCAACATGTATAAGGTTCAGGACACGAATGAAACGAAGACATAAAAACGGACATGCATGTGTAGAAAAATATATCTTAGGCCTTGCTGGGTCAGTAATAGTCTAGTGTTGGTTAGCGCAATTGTTACATTTGCAAAAGAAAAGATAAAAAAAATAAATATAAATAAAGAAGACAAAAATAGCAAATGTCAACCAACGACAAAGGAAAAAAAAATAGAACAAAACATGAGCTGTTAAAGATATAAGCGTGAGGACAAATACAAAATATATGTATATACTCGTAGATAAAAAAACATTGATTGCTAAATTGAGTCAAGCGAGTACGAGTATAGCATAGTTTTGGGCGCGTCATGATATGTACAAGTGGTAGTTTCAATTCAATAGTCGCTGTCACACACACACAAATTAACATTGCGATATCGTAGCATATGTCAACTCTCAACCGGAAGTGTTAAATGCGGAAACGGAAACATGCTGTGTTCGAGTATGTTCCTACAGCCGGTCTAACTGTCTGTCTGTCTGTCCAAACGTCTTTCTATCTATCTGTCGCGGTCTATCGCACAGCAGCGTTAGGTTAGTAAGCGTACGAATATGTATCTTTCAGTTGAGCGTGTGCCGTTTGTATCTGTCTGTCTGTCTTGTCTTTTGCGGAAATGTGTTTTTATTATTTATTTATTTATTTCTTTTTTTTTTTTGGTTTAGCACAACAACAAACATAGACAACAACATTGTAACATTTGCACTTGCACTTGTCTAAGTTTATCATTAATCATTTTTGATTGTAAAGTCATATGGACATACTTACATACACACATCTTTGAGTTGGTGTATGCTAGAAATGAACCATGCTCCGCATGATTGAAAACAAACTGAGTAACGAATTTATCTTATATTACAACAACAGAAACAGCATTTAAACTTTTCGCTGAAAAATTTTTTCATTCGTTCTAGCAAAAAAAAAAAAAGAGATTTTATGTTGGATTTTTTTTTTTTGTTATTATTCATTGAAAAAATTCATTTAAACATCGCCTGTCACTTTTGATATTTGTTTTTCAATAAAACAATAACAAAAAAATTTGTAAAAAAAAATGTCCCCTGCTAATTAAGCAGACCCAAGAAGAAGCATGCCACACGCAGTTGTAAGGCTTCATACTAAATTTTTTCATTTGAAGTTTTTTAAAGTTTTTTGTAGAAGTAACGCTTGGAATATAGAAATTTTTCTTTATTCTGAATTCAGAACAAAATTTGTTTCAATGTATCGTCGAAAAAAAAAAAACAAAAAAAAAAAATTCAAAAGAAATATTTTAAAGTCTTCTTTATATAAGCTATATGTGCTAAAGCCTTATACAGGCATATCACAGAATAATCATTCATATAGAATAGAAATCGCGCTTATCGGCCGCTTTGAGTGTCTTATATGGTACATAAGTTTGAGATACAAAAACAGTTCTCAGGATGGTTTGAGTGAAGCGCAAACATATTTTTGTCTGGCATGATCGGACCTCTGGAACTGGTAGTTCCCATTCAAAAAGACAAAAAAAATATTATAGATAGATGACTTAAACTTGAAACTTAAACTTAATCTAGGCTACTGACATGCCTAGATTTAAATATAATAGTGTCACCAAGGTCTTAGCACAAGAAAGGATACTTCCCATAGAGAGGTCTTGAAAATTTTTAAATTCTTTTCTTTACCAATTGTCTTGTAGCTTCACAATTTTGTACTCAGTGATGAAAACATGGGCGTGGTGCCGCCTACCTGTAGCGGAAATCAAGTATTTCCTTGAAAATATTATAAATTAATGTAGAGAGAATTTAGATTCCAATGAAAAAATGGGTGTGACACTAGAAAAAGGACCGGAGAGTATTTAATATTCGGCATGGCCGAAAATATTGTTGGTTCTGAGTAGACTTATTGAAATTGTGCAAATAATAAATCTTAAAATTTCTATTCTATGCTATTATTATTCCATGCGGCATATTGCTGCTTTAATTTGCCCTATGTCACCAAGCGCAAGCGTATTACTTGGGAGGGTTCATTTTTGAATTGTTACGTTTTGTATTACCTAAGCCCTCTTTAAAGAACAAAACCATTTTTTTTCCTTTTTTTTCATAATCACTCATATGGTGAATCGAAGATTTTTTTTTTGTAGTTTTGTTGTTGCAGTCATGCTTCACATGTCATCAGGAAAATTCCACTTCAAGAACAGACAAATTAGCTAACTTGACTGTTAAAAAAAAAAAAAAAAACATGTGTGTGTAGACGTGTAAGCGTATATGTGTGTGTGTGTATTTTTGCATGTATGTGTGCATTTGTGTGTGTGTGTGCGTATCTGTGTGTCTGTGCGTGTATTTAGTTGCATGCATTAGTAGAATTTATATAAAAAAATTTTGATTTCAAACTCTTCTGTGAGGAAAAGGTTCATGCCGAAAATTGGTTCAAATTATACAAGTTCTAATAATATTATAGTTTTTTTTTTGTTTTGATCATAATCATCACCATCATCAACATAATACA
The DNA here is from genome assembly GCA_034638295.1 of Phortica okadai. Classification (NCBI taxonomy): domain Eukaryota; kingdom Metazoa; phylum Arthropoda; class Insecta; order Diptera; family Drosophilidae; genus Phortica; species Phortica okadai. The sequence continues at coordinate 2,802,427 of CM067848.1, forward strand.
AATAAGATAATATAACGTTATGTTACGTTACGATATATTATTTTTACTTTACGTTAAATTGTGTTACGTTACATGACATGACATCACATTACATTACATCACATACTATGCTTTACACAGAGTTGCACACACGTTACGCATACGCATACATCAACGTCCAACTTAAGGGATCTCGCAGTCCAAGCTGCATTGCCCATCGTCGACGACGATGATGATGGTGTTGTTTGATTTTGGTAGAACTTGAATTTGGATTTATATTTTGTTTGTTGCTGTTGTTGCTGTAGTAGTAGTAGTTGTTGTTGTTGTTGTAGTAGTAGTAGTTGTTGTTGTTGTTGTGTTGTGTAACTGTTGTTATTGTAGTTATTATTAATATACATGTGATTATTGTACTGTGTTATTGTATTATTATGATTAGTTGTTGTTGTTGTATTATTTGTTTTTGTAGTTGTTGTAGTTGTTGTTATTATTGTTGTGCGAGCATCATTAGTGACGTCGACGTTAAAGACTCTTGCATGCAACATTTTGTAATATTCATCCTCACCAATCGGTCGCCATGAGCCACGCCTATACGGCTTTGGTATTTGTCCAGTTTCAGCATGATTAGATAAATTCATAACAAGATCCTCCAACATTTGTGAGCGTGTACGTTCTTGCATACGTGCAAATTTTGGTGCCGAATATGAAGCACGTTCACCATTGACAATCTTTGTAAGTAACCATTCGCTTTAATAGTAAATAAATAGAAAAATTAAGTTGTAGTTATTCTTTTTTTTTTTCATTTTTATTTTGTTGAAAGTTTATGAAGTTCTAAAAAAAAAAATATAAATTACCGAAACATTGGACCCTTCTCAAATACCGACTGCTCCCAGAGATAGGGCTTATAAGCGCCGACCTCATCACGTGTGACGACCGAGACTTCATAGCGTGTTGGCTTATGTTTTATGCGCGCTGAAACGCGTACCTAAAGTTACATGTTGGATAAGTGAGAAGCGAAGAAGAGAAAGAATATGTCAAAGTTTTAAATACCAATATAAATGTATGCAAAAAATGACTCTTAATGCAGGCTGGACTGAAACGCGTATTATCAGCTTCAAGAAAGACAACACAAACGATATCGTTGCCAATATGACGTTTGCGTTGTAACTTTTGTGGATCATGTTTCTCGTATGGCAATAGGGTTGATACATGAAACATTATTTCGATATTACGCCAATTTGTGTAGACGGAATAGAGACCTATAAAAGATATTATCACAAAGATAGAGCGATTAGTTAATGTTTAATCTAAAATCAAAATCAATGTTTAATGTTGGATCATTATGAAGTTTTACGCACCTGTTAGGTCATGCACCGTATCAAGGCCACCTTTGTACTTATCGAAACCGCGCAGACGGACACGATCGCCCAATAATGTTAGGAATTCATCAAAGAGCGCCGAATTGTCATTATTGTCTAAAATTTGCTCCTCCGTAAATTGTTCCTCTTTGACGAAAATGACGCCAACTTTTAATTCGGATTTTATAAAAACCTATTTTGTTTAAAAGTTTGTTAGTTTGATTGACCGATTGCATGGTTGATTGATTGATTGATTGATTGATTGATGTACCTGATCTAATTTTAATAATTCTTCCGGCGTATCGGGCAATTGGCCCAGTGTTAATGGTGGATTTAAATTAACTTCTTTACCTAACGATCTAACTACTTCCTCGCGATTATATCTGTAAGTAGGACATAGGGAAATTCAATTAGAAGGGCGGTTAAAAAGAAAATAAGATAAGAAGACTGAGCTTATAAGCGCCTTGAGCATGAAGCTCTTTCAATGTTTGCCTGACTGATTGATTGATTGATTGTATGATTGATATTAATATACACTGACCTATCGGCAAATACGCATGATGCCGGTATCAGTCCGTGTACGGTATATGAACCAGCACGGACCAATATACGAAATTGATCGCGACCATTGAGCGTTTCCTGTTTGATCGATAGTATGACTGGACCCAAATCTTCATCACTGGTGAAATAATTCCAATGTTCGGTGGCATAGAAATATTTCTCATATGTTTCCTGTTCAACAGAGATGAGCTCGAATGCGCCTTGTTGATCCCATTGCTCTTCAATTGTGGTCTTTTTACGCGGACTGGCATAAAAGAAAAAAAAATAGCAAATAACATTTTTTTTTGTTCGATTTAAATGTCAATGAATTCATGATTTTTAAAATTCTTATAAACCAAGAACGGCTGATATTTTTTATCGGTTATGCGCCGAAATTTTATAAAATTTTCTTTAATATTTCCAAAAATAAGTTGTACTTTAGCCACATCTATTCTCTGTTAATAATTTAAATTCATTTCGATGCAAGCCACATAGACTCACCTTGGCGTTGCCTCAGAGTCTTCATCATCCTCATATAAATCACTGCATTCGCGCTCCAAATACGCATCGCTGGCACTACCAGCACGTATATCTTCATGCTCTGAATCGCTCTCATCCCAAATTGTGTGCGGCGTTGGCAGCGTAATTTTTTGCCGCGAACACTCAATCCAGTAACCTGGCGTTGGCATCAAATTATGTGGGTACTCTTCACAAAACTCATCTGTAAAGCAAACAAAAAAAAAAAGAGAAAAAAGAAGAAAAACCAAACATTTTTCAATAAAACTTTGATATATTAAGCGCCTCAACTGTAAATTTGCTGAAACGCAACTGAAAAAATTTCCGAGAATTTTCAACAGAATTTTCATCATAGCAAACATTGACCACAAAAAAGTGTATATAAGCCGAGCAATTCTCTATAGAAGCATTAGTTTTATTCGAAACTCAAATGTTCGACATAAAACAATAAAGAAAATTTATTTTGTGTGAAAACAATATTTCGATGATTTGCTGTAAAATAGTTTTGGAAAATTTTGGTATTAAGTTATTGGCAAGGAATCAATAAAAAAAAAAAAAAAATAAAACAAGAGGTAAGAAATTTTGTTTTTATTTTCTTAAGTATTCCGTTCTTAACCAGCGCTTTTGCTCAGCAGCTTCTTATTTCAGTTGTTAAACGAAAACTAACAAGAGGAAAAAAAAAATATTTCAATAAAATATTCAACATAATAGAAACGTCTTATTCATCTTATTTGCAGCGTTTTATGTAAGGCTGTTGTTGTGCATATGTATCTTTGAGCAAATTTTTAATGATATGTAATTTTTTTTTTCTACAAAACTTTGCTTGTAGTTGTTTGACCAGGTCAAATCATTCAATAATATATAAACTCAATTCCAACAATATCATAGACAAGAAGAGACAGGACAAAATAAACGGTCAAATTGGACGTTGCTCACATAGAGTCGACATTTGGTAAATGCACATTTATTTTATTGTATACATATGTATATAAATTTTTTTTCTTGCAGGCTATACATTTTATTCATTGGAGTTAATTTCACTGTGGCATACGCACACACGCACACATCGAAACCATGGATTTCTAATTCAAAGATACATTATGTTCTGAGTGGATAACTTTTCAACGGCTTCTCGCACGCTGAACGTGAAAAGCCGTTCCAAAGTTAGTCAGCGTTAAGTAAAAATAAAAATGAAGAAAAAAAAAAAAATAAAAATTCTACGCCTTAATGTTTATTGGAAAGTCAGGGATCGGCTGAGTCTACTGAGTATTTTGAAATCTTGGAAAAAAATAGAAAAAATCGCTTAAAGTTAAATTCTTAAAAGCAGAAGGAAAAAAACAACAAAGTCCTTCCAGCACACGTCTCTTCTACTTGTATATGTCTATCTATTGGCCATATTAAAGTGTTTCGCGTTTATCTTCATTTGCCTCACGAATAGAGATTGACTTTCCAACTGGCTTAACATCAGATGGAATTTTCATTTGAAAAATATGCTTTGAGCTATGCTCGCTCAACAGCAGCGTCAACTGTAAACAACACAAAAGCTTTTCAGTGAGTTCATAAAGTCGAAGCAACATAAAGTATACAAGATATGCAATGCACGATTAGGTTAACCTGCAATGATGATCGGTTGGCTTGGCAAACGGGGGGGAAAAAAAGCAACAAAAATGCAACAAGCGACAAAAACTTATCTTGGAATTTTTCTTTTCTACTCTGTTTTTGAAACTTATAAATTTTTTTCTCGGCATTTGTTTGCATGACAGCAAAATCGTTGAAAATGAAGCGCTACGCTTTGAGTGCTGCACGCTTAAAATGAAGATAAATGAAAGACTAGCTGCACGAAAGTATGCTAAAGAAAAGTGTAAAAAAAAGTGTTTGGGTCGCAATGCTACTTTCAACGCTTTTAAGAAAAAAAAATTGTTTTTCTGGGTTTTTTTTTTCTTGTGTATGCCATTTTGAACAAACGGTGCTGCAAGCTCCATGACAAGACATTGCATAATCTAAGTGAATCGTTGCCACTTGAGTGCTTCTTCTTATTTTTAATTTTCTTGTTGTTTTGCATTGTTGTTTTTGTCGTCGCAATGAACAAAATAAATGCGCCAACCAAGCGCAAAAGCACGCTTGAGTAATAACAAATAGGCAACATTGGTGCACACTTTCAGGCTTGAAAGCTTGAAATGTTAATTGCACTAAATGCCATGTGGGAATTTTTATTTGTTTGCTTATTTCTTTTTTTTTTTTTTTATTAAGAAAAGTTAAGTAATTAAATTTAAAATTCGTAAAAGTTCTAGAAAATGAATTGAAATATTTGTTGTCTACTTTGCGGCGCCGGATTGTTTAGTTATTCAAATAGAAATTAGTGTCAAAAACTATTTGTATTATAAACAAGCAACCATTGTTAACATCAACGTAGTCTTCATCGTTCTTAGTCGTGTCGATGTCTTTCGTCTCGCCATTTGCTATGTATATAAGTATGTATGTACATATGTATGAGTTTGTGTGTAACCTTAGGATGAAAAGTTTGCCGCCACTTGTGCTAAGCGCAACAGCTGTAAACTCACAACCAAACGACAACGATGATGACATCGTCTGCGACACCAAATTCATGTCGCTGACATTATATGGCGTTGGGTTAAAAGATGCCAGCAGCCTGAAGCAGCCAACACTAAAAAGTATGCAACACATTTGCCATGCAGCAAGCAGCATGTGAGAGTTCGGCCTTATTGCATGTTCTATACGCTTTTGACTTAAAAAGAAAAGTAATTAAAATATGAAATCAAGAATTGTTTATCTATTAATTGTAAAAGGTCTCGGAATTGTATATGGAGTGAATTTGAAAATATGCAAAGCATTAATTTCTATATACAATTTTTTTTGTTTTGGTTTTATTTTTTTGTAATCTGTCCTAGGACAATAAACCATTTTAAATAATTAATAATAATAATAATTATAACCTCATTTAATTTTAAATTTATTTACAATAAATTTCTATTTTTCCACTAAGAATAAATAAGATTCATTAAGATTAATTAAGATGATTTATGAAAGCATTGAATTTATCGGTTTATTGTGATTGTTTTGTACATCATGCACTATCTTTAAATCTTATAAATTCATTAGTTTTTGTTTTTTTTTGGCTTTGAAACCACCAACGAATGAAAAACTTTTGCGCTTGTATACTTTTAGGCATTTTTCTAAGGCGTCATAGGGTAAAAAATATATTAAGCACATGTCTCACTGTTCGTTCGTCCGTCTGCCTGATTGTCTGTCTGTCTGTCAGTCTTGATGTCTTGTTGTTTTAATTAGATCATATTTTGTCGTTTCCGTCTTTGTTGCAAAACTTTCACTGGGAAAAAGTATGCTACACACAATAGCATTGCTGCTTGTTATGTTGCTACGTTGTAATTTAAGCACTTCACATGTCAAACCATATTACGCTCAATGAAACTGATTATATATCTGAGTCTGTGAGTATGTGTGTGTGTGTGTATGTCACGTCAAAATCTCAGACAGGGGCACTGGCAGTGGCAGCATTCGCTTTTTCATTGACTGCATGTATAGAGTTCAACACAGTTGAGTTGAGTTGAGATGAGTTCAGTTAAGTCGCGTCTCGTCTCGTTTTGTTTCGTCGCGTCGACTTCACTTTGCTAAATGACTGACACATTGCGTGCGTGCGTGAAAAAGTTTATGCCACGAAAAATGCCACAAACAAACAGAAACACACACACACACACGCATTTGTAGAAATATATTAATGTATGTATACCTATAACAATTTCTAGTCCTTAGCATTTGTTGCTCGAACTCTTCTCCCCTGACAGCATACAAAATGCCATCACTAAACCAAAACCAAAAATACAACAAAAAAAAAAAAATAAATTTGAAACTTTTTGCAGCGCTCAAAGTTTGCCTGACTGCTTGTTTTTATGCTTTATTTTGCCGTTACTGTTTTATGTTGTAGCAGAATTTTGGGCGCGCGCTCGCTTACTTGTTAACCTCAACATCTTTGGTTCGTTCGCATACTACCGTCCTGTCGGTCGGTCTGTCTGTCTGTCAAGCAGCCCATCAGCTCGTCAGCCAGTCAGCCAGCCGGCCGGTCTGTCTTGTACTTTTGCTACAATTTTGGCTTATGCCTTTCATACGATATTTGCATTTTAATTGAATTTAAGTAAATTATTTTGTTTATAGTTTAAGAAATTATGGCAAAGCGTGCGTGTAAAATATAATATAAAGCCACAGGCACGTAGACAAGCTATACAAGTCGTCGTTCGTTCATTCATTTATTCGTTTGTTGGTTCGTTGGTGCGTTGGTTGGTTGGCATGTTCGTCAGGTATGCAGGCAGGAACGCATTGGTAAGCACGCGCGCCACAAAGTATGCAATGAAGTATGACCAAGCCCAAAGGCCATATTGCATTATTCGCTTGCTTGCTTGTTTATTTGGCTGTCAGATCTGTCGGTCTGTCCGTCTGTCTGCCTGTATGCTTACTTGACAGTTAAAACATGAACGCTGCGTTGTTTTAAAGTCTGTTTCAATTAATTGCTTTGCATACTTTTTGGCATATGTAAATTGTAAATTCATTAAGAAAACAAAAAAAGAAAAAAAAAATCTTAAATTTACAACTTTTCATGTTATGAAATTTCAGAAAGTTTTCGAACAAATTAAATAAATTCTTAATTATTTAAAATTACCCACAAAGTTATAAAATGGTAAACGAGAAGTTTATGCTTGGACTTGGGACTAGGAGAGTGAAGTTTCTTATGCTTAGTTTTTACAAGTGTGTAGAGTTGGTAGTTTTCCTTCTTAAGGTCATGGGATTAGCACTTCTTATCATCATGGAATTTACTTATAACTATATTATTTCTGTTATCGCTGTTGACCAATACAATAGTCATGAAGCTTGTTTTATGTTGAATTGCACGGCAAATAAGTTCTTAAGGGGGTATTCTAGTCAAGAATTTTGAAAAAATCGATATTATGTTTTTTGAAATCTTTTAAGGTCCAAGTCCTTAAGAATAAGTACCTAAAAACTTTAAACGCGATTGTCTCAAAACTACTTTTTTCGACCTGGCTGACATGATTTCTCCAGTTCTAATCATTCGATTAACTTCAAATTTTACGGAAACCTTCTCGATACATTCCTCTATGCCCGGTACCTCGGATGTTGAAAAATAATTAGTTTTACTGTTTATAAAAAATCCATGAAGGTAAAACAAAGTGATAATATTTATTGATATTTTTTTAATATCAATAAATATTTTGTAAAAATCTGGATACTAAAAATGTTTTTATTTTTTTTTTTATCGTAAGATGAAAAACGACTATAATTGAGGCTTCTAGACTAGAAACGCTTGGATTTCGTTGGCCAACGGATCAATCATTGGCATTATGTGCAGCATTACATAACTAATCGCGCATTTATAATGTTTCACATTTTAAATATTCACTCAATTAACTTTGACTTATGGCTCCCCCTCCTTTTTGTCATTTCTCAATCTCTCTCTCTCTCTATTTCTACCCATGCTGTCAAAGTTGAGGATTGAAGAGATGTCATACTACCACTAATATATTATTTGCCGCAACTGTCCATCAACGCCAATAGTGACATCGTCAAACCAACTAACATTTTGATTTTGTTGTTGGTTGGGAAGCAAGAAAAAATTGACAGTTGCTTGTCGTCTGACATCGCGAAGGGTCTGACAAGGCGTTTAGAGCGTTTTCACTTAAAATTTTAGGCAAAAATTGTTGTTGTCATGTATGTTTTTTTTTTTTTGGTAGTATTTTTTGTTATGTCACGATTTGTAAAAGTCTTGTTGTTGGTTTTTTTTTTTTCATTTTTTCGCATCAATTCGATTTGGTTAGCCAATTGTGCATTAACTTGATTCCTTGACGTGCGCGAATCAATCAAATGTCACATTGGTTTGCTACGAATAGTTGGGGTTTTGTCAGAAGCATCGTGCATCGTTAGAAACATGAACATGTGCACGTGAGTGATGATGATGATGATGTAAGTGAGTGAGTGTGAGTGCGAAAAAGTTGGCAGTTCGTCGATATCGATTCATACGCATGACGAGCACGTTTACGCGTAAAAATTCTGCTATGTCTCTCTCAGACTTTTAGCTGTTTTAAAGTTTTTGCATCATTGGATTTTTTATTTCTTTTATTTTTACTTGAAATAACATTACGAAGGCTCAAACAGTAAGTCGGGTTTTACTTCAGTTTTTAAGAAACACATACATGAACACAAAGTTGATTGTAAAGACAATAAAATTTATTATTTATGATGTTGTACACGGATTCAATATCAAATTTCAACATAGCGCAAAACGCAATATTGTATAGCATACAATGCGGCGTCTGTAACGCTTCACTGGTCTAACTTGCTTGCTTTCTCCCTTCCGTCGTACCTTTCAGTCACAGTATGACCAAGACCAAACGTACGCCTCACTTTCTCTCACACTACTTTTCTCTTCTTCTGCTTTCCTTTATGCGTAATTTTCGCGTATTTATTCATTTATTTATACGCAACGTAAGCGCCATGAATTGTGGCACAATTCTTGTTGCCTACTTTTTGGCGCGAACCATGTAAAGAATGGAATCAAAAAAAAAAACCAGAGCGACGAGTGATGAAATCTTTCGTATCGTAAAACAAACGAAAAAAAAGAAAACGCTATGAAAATTTATTACAAATAATTTTTTGAAAAGTTTCTGTTACTTTTGTTGTTGTTGTTGCGTTTGTTTTCTTTGTGTTCCTCTGATTTGCTTTTAAATTATTCAATTTGTACGCAGCTAGCAAGTTGGGTCGGCATATGGGGCGTGGCATTCTGATTGGTCAACAAGAAATATAAAAGCTTCACTTTTTGACGTTGTAGACACATGTGAAATATGTATTTATTTCTCGCAGGTTTCATGTGGAATTATTGATTATTTGAAGACTGAAAAAACTTAAAGTCTTGGAGACATTTTATATTTTCAGAAATTGTTACTCACAAATTGAAATCACAAATTGTGATTATTTTATTTGAAATTGTCTGCTTTAACCTTCGACTCATCGCGAAAAAGTATCTTACAGAAGACTGTCAAACATTATTTTTACATTAAAAAAAAAAAAAAATCTTTGCTGACGTAAGTCATAACAAGTCACAAGGCTTACATAGTCACAGAGAGTCACAATCAACAGTTTATGACTCGTTGTTGCCTTGAGCGTTGCTCAGCACTAACAAACAGTCACAGCGGGCCACAACAAGTCACAGCGAGTCACAGCGAGTCACAGAATCTCTATTTCTTGCTGTCGGTCACAACGTTTGCGACTTTTTGTGACTTATATAAGACCTTCGAAGTTTTCAAAATTACTTATTTCAATTTTATTTCTTTGCCAAATGTTTATCGACAAAAAATTACTCACATTTCAAAAGTTAACAAAAAAGAAATGTTAAAAAAATAAATAAATACGAAAAACTCAACAAAAACATGGCAAATTTCAATAGTTTTTTTCACACTTTTCGTGCTAAAAATAAACAAATAAAATCAGTGAAATGTGTGAGTGGTTGTGAGTTAAGTGGTCAACGAAAGCGAAAAAAAAAAAACATGAAACTGCAACTTAAATAAAGGTGAAAATGTGCATGTGTGTGTGTGTGTGTGTGTGCAATTTGCAAACTGAAATCGATGCCTTGAGTCAACCAACGAATGAACGAATAAACGAACGAAAAATGTTAGAAAATGAAACTGTTGCAGGGCGTTAGCGTCATGTGGGCGTGGCTACAATATTGCAATCTGTGTAAACGTATACCACAAACATTTTTCATATATTTTTTTTTTCGCTTTTTTTGTTGGATTTTTGTTGCTTTTTTTTCTTGGCTTTAAACCACGTTTTGCGTTGAGTTGCGCTTTATTTTTAGTTCATCGAATTTTGAGTCCGTGAGTCCGAGAGTCGTGTCCTGTTGCCTTGTTTTGTGCATGACATTGTGTACAAGCTGTGGTTTTTGTTGTTGTTGTTGTTGTGGTTTGGTTTTGGAATTAATGAGTGCTTTGATAGCGTTGCCGATGCTGATATTATAGTCGATGATGATGATGATGATGCAACACGTATCATGAACGCATTCAGATTCATTCAAGCGTTGCAATGTTGTCCGGCGGCTTGCGCATTTTTTGGGAAACAGTTTTCATGCCAAGTCCATGCCAAGTGCACTTTCAGTGAATTTCGGCATTGCTCACTCTTCACACTGACTTTGCATACGCAAACATGTTTTTTTTTTTGAGCAACAGTTTGTTTGATGAATGTTCGCCGAATGAGTTCATTATTGCAATGTTGCTTAGAGGAATTCCAGATATGAAAATTTGCTGCCGATACAAATGCAACGTTTCGATTTGATAAGCACATGAGTAGGCTGTAGTATGGTTAGATAAAAATACTGGCTTTGTATTTTGAGTTGTATGAAAAACAGCAAAGCGCATTGGAATGAAAGTTCTTACGAAAAGATTACGTAATTTCTTTTGTTGAACATATTTTTTTTTGGATTTAGCGAGTTTTCAGTTTTTTTTTTCAAGAGGAATTATTTTATATTTCGGGATATTAAAAGTTTCTTTCAGTTTCAAGAAATTCCAATCAATTTCAATCAATCTTGTAATTTTTAGATTTATAAATAGACTATCTTTAAATAACTTTCTTCATATATAAATTTGAAAATTATTTTTGTTCGCTTATACCTTTAAAACCATTGCATAGATCACTTTATAACTAAGAATAATTATTATTAAAGAGGCTATGAGGCAAAATGTGGTATTTCTAGCTAAATCTGGAGAAGAGTGGCTTGGGATCCAACAAAGAATAGCAGAACTATAACGCTTAAAAGGTCAAGCGAGACCAAACAAGCGATTAAATTAAGGATAAAACGATGGTAGATATTGTGATAATAACTCATCTGTAGAAGATAGTAGTCTGGGTTTATAAGGTCCTTGTACAAATGTCATAAGCGTATGTCATTGAGATACAATATGTGTTTGTGTGTGTGGCATATAAAAATGCAAATAAAGTTTTGTTGCAATGACGCAACAAACGATTAACTTTTGAATGGTTTTGTTGTTGGCACACATAAGAACAAAACATTACATAGGCAACACTTTGATGACACAACGTGCATAACATGAAGCCTGCTTGAAGCGGAAGGGGTTTAAAAAAAATAGAAAAAAAAATAACGGAAATTGATATTTAATGACTATAACGGTTGACAAATGTGTGTCAGTTTTTTTTTTTGTTATACATTTCGATACACGTATGCAGTTTGCATTTTTCCAAAAGCAATGCAATTAGCATCATCAGCGAAAAAAAATACAAAAAAAAAAAAAAAAAAAATGCCAATAAAAAGTAAATAAAAACCGTTGCTGTAATCGAAGAAGCGTAAAACATGAGAAAAAAAAATAATATTGTAAAATGTGAGTGGAATTTGCAATCGGAAAAAAAAAACAAGAACAAACAAAACGAAACGAAAAAAAAAAAAAAATGTATATGCAGTGGTCTCACGGACTGTTTACTTTGACGCAAAAGTTCAACACCGGCGGCAAGAGTGAACGAGATGGACAAAGAGCGACCGTAGGTGTCTGGTTGACTGAGTGGCCGTGGAATATGTTAAAGAAAAAACAAAAAAAAAAAATACAATCAAGCAGAGGTGGGCGGCAGGAAGAGAAAGAAAAATCAGTAAAACATATGCAAAGCTTCACACAGCAGTAGGAGAAAAAGTCTTTTCAGTAGAGTAGAGCAGAGCAGAGGAGAGCAGAGGAGAGCAAGAAGCTGAAGCAATATTGTGTATAATCCGAGAGCAGCAGAAGCAGTGTGAAAACACATGAGAGCTGAATGCGTGGGGAAGGAGGAGGCGGCTCCAAAGCAAGTGTGGTACATACATACATACATAAGTATGATGTTTGCTATGCTAAAATCACCCGCAGCTGTTCGAAATGCAAAAATAAATTCCCATGACGCGAATAAAACTTTATTTACACAAAAATTTTTAATACAAGTAGTATAAGCATTTGTGGCATATGACTTTGACCGTGAGTGGTCATATTCATGAAAGGGTCAGCAAAACAAAAAAAAAAACCTTATTTTCTTTTTGGATTTTGCATTATAATAGCAAACTAAAGTGAGTATAAACAAATAAAATAAAATATATGTGAGATGACCCCCCAGTCATAATGATAAAGCAGTTTTTTGTCATCCAAAGAATCCGACTTAAGGGCGGGGCAACGCCCATATAGAGAAAAACTAAAAATGGGGACTTATCTTTAAGCAATCGGAATAGAAGATTGCAAAATGTTGTAAAGCATGATTGCATTGCTTTCTCTGGAAAATAGGCATGGCTACGGCCCATTGCCTTAAAAAACTTTTATGATTCTTATTGAAAAAACTATAAGAAACATTTTCTAATAAAAATAATTGGTAAAATGCTTTCAATATTATAGAAGTCTATGGATTTTTTTACAAACACAACCTCTCTTATGTAATATACAGCAACGTGTCACATAAGGCACATTAAAACAACAGGTTTTTAAATGTTTCACTTTCATACTTGTTGAAAATTTTTGTTCTTCGGAAACAGTAGTTGATCTTGACGGTGCACAAAGAACCTTTTGTTCTTCGGAATCCTTAATAGACACGCTCATCTAATAAGAACGCCGCAAGTCAAGTGTCATTGAAAATCAATCAGTGTAATTGTCTTGTGTTGAGTCTTAAGTGTTGAAGCACTTAAGAACTTGTTCGCTACTAAGCCCACAGCTATAGAAGACTTCATTAATAACAACAACAATAAAAAAAAAAAACTTGGCACTTCCTTTAGCTTTTTGAAATAAAGTAGCCGACAGTAAAGACTTTAAAGTCATTTGATTGCTACCTTGACCTACGATACAAAAACAAAACCAAACTCATTAGGTCGATGAAGGGAAGCATGAATGAAATGTTGTAAATGACCCAAAAGCAATTACAAAGCAGAAACTATTCGACAAAAGGCGCTCGTCTCTTTCTATCTCTCATTGTCTGTTGATATGTCCTTTTGTCAGCGCTTCAGAAGAAGATACAAACAAACATTATCCAATTTGTTGGCTGCGTTACAAGAGTAACAAAAAACAAGTGAAACAACAACAGTTTTGAGACTCTCGGTTCGGTGTTCGGTTTGATTAACAGTTTCGACAAGGGACAATTCAAAGTTGGTAGAGAAATGTCGTGCTGCGATTGCCAAAAGGCGCGGATCCATTTGTCATGACTTCATGCGATTTATCCGCTTACTTATTTAGCTCTCTACATCTCTCTCTCTTTCTCTTACTCCCGCTATCTACCTTACAATGTGTGTGGTAGAGTGTTTGTGCTTGCATGTTTTCTTTACGTCGCAAACCGAAAGGATTTCCGGTTACACAACAAAAGCGCTTACAATGACAATGACAATATGATGCATGTACATATACATACATACATATGTGTGCTTGTTGTGCGTATTTCCGTTTCCGTTTGACACAGCGTGCAACAAAATGGCGTCGCCGCCATTTCATTGCCACACACTTTGCGTCATTCCACGCACAAATAACTCTTGTCATTTTTCTACGTATTATTTTTCTTCATGTGGTTTTTTTCATTCAACTTTATGCTTTTGGTTTCTCGAATTTAAAGTTGCATGTTTCTTGAGAAATTTACTTTCTTGTGTAATCATGTACAACCTGCGGCGTCTTCATATTCCTTTTCATTGCTTGCGTATTTATTTCCACGTAAGACATTATTTTATGTAATTTTTCCTACGAAAAGAAATACGCTTCGTTTCATTTGTATTATTACCTTGTTATGTACTTGACTGACTGATTTTTAAAACGTAATTTTAAATATATTTCGTTTAATTTCTTTGGTTTTATCTTTACATAACTTTATTGTCCTTTCTTCCTTTTTTTTTGTTCATACCATTACATACATTTTCTCTACTTCATGTTAAGTACTTTCGGTTGTCCGTCGATGGTCACACATAGATAGATGAAGTAGAGGAGTTAATTTTATTGTCGTTAGGCGAAGTCTTTCAAGATCTTTCAGCTTTCTTGACTTTTTCCAGCGAAGAAAATGTGGTTACATCTATGTACCTTTGATACGTAAGGACCGGACAGTTGCAGATGAGTTAATCCAATGTCTCTATGATATCTGGTTCACCCACCAAATGTCTAGAGTCTCAACTCTGGCGTTGTATCAAGAAAAGTTACTCTATTCATTCTTCTTCCTCTGCTTTGTTTCTTTATGCATCTTTGTTTTTCTTTCACATCCTCAATTGCTCTCTTTTAATGATATTTTATTCATCTTAAAGCCAAATTTTTCTTTCTAATTTGTTCAATTGAAGTCACTACTTCAGTTTCTTTACCACTTTTGCCCTTTTGCCTTTGTTCTTTGTTTTTGGCTGTTCCTTCTTACAACGTTTTGTCATTTTGTTTTGTATATACATAAGTATTTCATGATCTACTTTAGATTCGCTTACTCAATGTCTCAACTACTTTCCTTCGGCATTCTCTATCACAGGCAAAGTTTAAAAACTTAATTTTTCAATTACATAATTTCATAGTTGACAAATATTTGTCTTTGTCTTAAAGCTTTCATTCAAACACTCAACCAGTCAACCACTCAGTCAGTCATTCACTCAGTTATTCATTCACTTATTGCCAAAACATTTCCGTTCGTCATCAAGCTGTCATAGCACACACACACACCACCAATACTCATAAAATGACAATGCACACGTCATCATTAAGCAAAGCTAAGCTAAGCTTGTTGGCTTGTTTTTGTTGTTGTTATTGTTGTTATTTTTGTCTCAAGCTGCGCGTCATCGCGTCTATAAATTTATTGACGGCATTTATTTGCTTTTGACATTTAAATATGATTACAAAATAAGTTCGAAGAATGGCATATACACACACACATACACACATATATAGATACATGCATGTATATTTATATAAAAGTTAAATAAAGTGGCTAACGTAAATGTTAGAAAAGCTTTAGTAATATGCCACGTGACATGCTTTAACGTTAAACGTGCTCTGGTGCCGCTTTAGCACAATAACAACAACAACAACAACAATAACAATAACAACCTTACCTATTGGCTATGCTATGTTATGCTGTGCATGCCGTATGCCTTTGCCTATCAACATTGTTTAATGAAGTGTAAAAAAGGACTTTTGTTGAATTTCGCTTTACAAAATGGTTTATTTTCATTTTGCTCTTACATGGCTTGACAACATTACACAAGTTTATTTACTAAGTTTTTTTTCCCCCTTATTTTAATTGTTACTAATTGAAATTTGCATTAACAAAGTCGCTATTTATTTTTGTTTATTTCGTTTTTAACAACAAAGACAAAAATCAAACAAAATTCTCAAATAGTTGAAGATTTTTTCAATGCACGTTTCTTGTTTCTAAGGTGCTTTGTTTTTGTCAATTAATTAAGCATATTTAGCTTAAAATATGTTCAAAATAATAAGTATTGATTTTTGAATTTGCACTTAGTTTGCGAGTTATAAGCACATGAAGTTTTAACATCAAAAAACAGCAAAATTTTAATTGAACGAAAATATTAAAGTAGACCAGTGCTGCCACTTTACGTAAGTAATATAAAACAGGGGCCATTCATTTAATATGTACGACGGTTTTTGCCATTTTTTTTTGCCAGAAGCGCTCTTTCTCTCTGTAAGAATTATTATAATAGGTCGTATATGAAGTATACACAAAAGTAAGACATGATCGTTCTCCATTCCCTCTAAATCGTACAGCGCATAAAAAGTCAGAGTGGCAGCACTGTTTACGCATTATAATAATTCAGTGTGCGAACTTTATGTGCGTATATCTTTAAAACTAAGCGAAAACTCGCAAATAAGTGCTTAATATTTTTCTTTTATTTTCGCTCAATTTATCTAGAATCATTGTCAAATTGTGGCGCCATGGCAACCCGTAACATGCCCTTAAAAGGATGCAATGTTTTTTTTTTTTTTAAGTTCTTTTTTTTTTTCGTTTTTGTAGCTTTATAGTTGTGTTGTTATCAATATGCTCGTAGCGTAACGTGCCGAATGAGGTCAATAAGGTATTTTATATTTGAAGTTGTTAGTTAAGCGAAATGGCGTACTTGATTGACCATGATGACAATAATATTGATGAAGTTGATGCTATTAACTAACCTCACATCCACAATAATGGCAACAGCAACAACTTGTTAAAGAACCGTTTTTTTGTTTAGTTTTGGAATTGTTGTTGATGTTGCCGTTATTGCTGATGTTGAAGGCAATTTGGTTGCTGTTGTTGTTGGTTGGCGTTTGTCATTTGTCACATGAGAAAATTGCCATTGAAAAATTTAATTGTTCCTAATAGGATTTCCATGAGATTATTTATGTGCTTTCATTGTTGTCGTTTATTATATAATTTTCCTTTTTTTTCCGATTTTAAACATTTTCAAATGAGTTTTCTATGATTACTTAATTTTGGTTGTTTTGTATATTGAAATAAAAAAAAAAAACTTTAAGAAGTATTTAGGACGTAGAAGTATTTAGAGCGAAAAGTATTTAATTTTGTGTATGTGTGTGTCTGAGTTTGTGGCTGTGTGTGTCTCTGTGAGTGTGTATGTGTGTGTGTCTGTCTTGTATTCTTGCTTATGGCAAAAAAATTTCAAATGTATAAAAAAAAATTTAACAAAAATTGTTAGCCAATTGAATGCAGACAAATAATTATATAATTTTGATATGAATTTTCGCATGAAATGATTTTATTTTTTTTTTAATAATTTTTTTTTGTTTTTTATTTTTTTTTTCAAACACATATAGTTTGTCATAATTTTGGGCGTAAGTTCTTTCGGTTTAGGTTTTGTTTGTTTGTTGGTTTGTCACACACACAGTTGCTCGCGAGACTCATCACTCACTGTAAGAAGTAACACCAAGCCGTCTAACTGGAACGCCCGTTGTCACAGCTTACAGCGATTGTCAAGTTGTATACAATTGAATGCAATTGAAAGTTGTTGGAACACACACATAACTTTTTATTTCATTAATTTTCATTTCATCAGCATAAAAAAAAAACACTCGTTTGCCACACATACACGTAAAATACATATTTACTCATCATTCAAAAAAAAAAAAAAAAAAATTTAATAATTGAACCAAAGTGGAAAACAATTATTGAACAACTATTCAAGTTGTTTGAAAGTTCGCAAATTATTATTAATTATTTTGGTTGTCGCATCAATTGGTTTGCAATTTGTTGTTTTTTAAATTGCGTATACGTAATATTGAAAGTAGTTGAAAGTGATTGAAAGTGATTGAAATAGCTTGAAGTTGCTTGAAAGTGATAGAAAATGTTTGAAAGCTTGTTTGATATTTGTGTGTCTTTTTTTTTTTTGACCACAATTGTTAGTGAAATGTATTTGAATATGTTTGAAATTGACTTTAAAAATCAATGTTCAGTTAATTGAATCAACTAAAATATTAAAATTAATTGAATAACGTTTTTTTGCATAGTTTAATATAAATAACTTAAAAAATCTAATATAACTTTCAACTCAAGTAACTTCTGGCAAATATTGAAAGCATTAAATATTTTTAAATTTATTTTTTCAAGCACAAGTCACAATAGCATCTTAATATTAAAAAAAAAAAGGAAAAAAAAATATTTTAAGAAAAATTAAAAAGGTTTTTTCTAAGAACATTCAATTAAAATTTGCACTTTGAAAAATTGCTTAAGTGACTTTTCATAAGCAGTTTTTCTGAGATTTACTTTTAAGATTTCTAATTCTTAAATAACGCTCAGCCTCAGCATTCATAACACCTCAACGCCAGACCCCGCACACCGCATTTCACAATACAAATACATACAACATACATAAATACAAAAGGGCCAAAGCATCAAAAGCAATCAAAGATTCAAGCGCTGTTGCAGCCCTGAAGCCATGTTATTAAGCGAGTGAAGGCGTTGCTGGGTAACCAGAAAACGCAAGGAAAACAAAGAAGCCTTCAAACAAATTCCAAAAAGCGTGAGCAAGCGACATAGCGGGTGGCAGAGAGAGAGAGAGAGACAGTAAGAGAAAAATATGATTTTAATCATTAAAACTTTGCTATGAAACGATTTTTTTTTTCTTTTTCTGTTCTGTTCTTGTCTTTTGTTTATAGATAACTCAGGAATTTTATTATTAATTTCATTTAAGCAAAGGCACAAAGTCAAAAGGAGAAGCTGCTATGGTCATTTGTAAAGCACAGCATGATGTTGAAATGATATGAATTCGACAAATAAGAAGCGAACATGAAAGTGCATAACAAAAAAAAAAAAGAAAAGAAAAAAGAGTTGCACACGAAGGCTTTTTATCAAGCTGTGAACCATCATCTCATCCCCAACATTCAATGTGACTCGACGTCTTGGCGTTTGCCTTGGCAAAGCATAATAATATAAGTAATGCTCAGCATCGGCATTAAAATCCATTAAAGCGAAAAGTATCAAATAACAGTTTATATTATAAATTTTTCGTTCAGTTCGTTGGCAAGGTTGGCAAGCGAGAGAGCGGTGAGGTACACGAGGTCAGGTGTTGTTTTAGTTGAAAACAGTAGAAGACAAAAGGGGTTGCAATATTGCCAAGAGTGAAAAAAATATATTAAAAATAAAAATACAGTCGAACTTGGCTATGACGAACCAAGAAATAGTTTTGTTTCATTAAAAAAACTCATTATTTCTTCATAGTTTGATCATTTAGTGGTCAAAATTCGAGGCAAGTGCTGCCCAAATGGTTAGTTCTGAAGATAATATTCTTTTTATAAAACGATTTGTATATAAATTTTGATTAAAAATTGTTTAAAAAAAGTCGAAAGAGAAAATCTCATATTTTTGCTTCTTTTTTTTATAGATGTTCACTTCCGGAACACAGATAATTCGTGTTTAAATGTTTTACTGACGTATGTGCACTGTGATGTCGTCTAACATAAGCGTATATGCTATTTTTTATTATTTTTATATTAAAGATTTTTCATTTAAAAAAAACTTCTTTTCTTGTCATTATCGCAATATTCAAATCCTTCGTATATTTGGGAAACTAACTTCTATGATACATGCGTTATAAGCAATTATCTATATAAGTACGTTATAGGCATGTTTGACTGTACTATGTGTTAAGGTGTGCGTGCGCGCAGAATTGACGTTCAAAATTGTTGCTGGCGGCAAATGAAAACTAATTTATGACAACTAAGCGTGCCAAGCGTAAGGTGAATGTGAATTTCATTGTTTTTGTTGTTGTTGTTGTGGGGTTTTTTTTTGGTTTTTGACTTTCTGGTCAAATGCTGATAATAAGCCACCTTTTGTTTCTTCATTTCCGAGCTGAGTAGCATGAAAACATTTTTGTGTGTACTTTCATGCATTTGCATAAAAGTCAACTCATTTTGCTCGTTGACATTTTCGCGCTTAGCTGATCAAAAAAAAAGAATAACAACAGCCAAGCCAACTGAGAGTGAGTAAGATGGCTAGATGGCAGGTAGGCGTGAAAACTTTAGATTTAAGCTTGTAGTCAAGTCGAGTTGTTTGTTAATTTTGTTTGCGTTTAATTAAAATAAAATAAAACGAAGCAAAGACAAAACAAAACAAAACAAAATAAAACAAAGAAGCTCAAAGCGCATTTTCACGCTGTCAGCGTGTGACGGTCCTTGAAAGCGTGTTGGTATCAGTAGCAAAGCGCCTATGCGTGTGTGTGTGTGTGTGTGTGTGCGTTAAAGAGTCAGCGACAGCAGCAACTAAAATGAGTATCTTTCAGGTCACGGCAACTTGACTCAACTCGACTCGACTTGACTCAACTTGACTTGACTTGATTCGTCCGTCTTGGCATAAAGACAGACCTCAAGCAAATAACGGACGATAAAAATGTTAACTGGCATAATTTTTTTTCGTTGTTGTTTTTGTTTTTAGTCTTTTGTTTTCTTTTTTGTTTTTACTTGACATTTTTAATTATAATCAGGCGTTAAGGCGCTTAAATGTTTGCCAACCTACACCAACCAACCTCCTCTACATTAAAATTTTGACCAACAACAAAGCTGATGACGTTTTATGTTCATGAAGCGGCAAGGGTTTCACATAAAGCGACTTGTCACTAACATCAACGTTTATATTTATGATGAGTTGAGACAATATGTATATGTATCGTATAAGTCAGTATAGATGAACATTGCAGAGTGTTTGTTGACAAAGATTGTCAAGTTAGTAAAGCGCAAAAAAATAGATAGCAAACATTTTATAACATCACAAAATCAGAGGAATGTGAGAAGTTTTATATGATTATACGATTTTTTTCTTATTTCACGCCAGTCACAAAAAGTCACAAACGCTTTGTTGTGTAGCATCTTTTGTGATCGACAGTAAGAGAGAGTAAAATACATTTTACAGCTTTATATAAAATTCTGTAGTGTCAACCTTGTAACTATTTGTGACCAACTGTGAGTAATTGTGACTCGTTGTGACTGCTTGTGAGTGTTGAAAAATGCTTAAAACAACAAATAGTCACAAAATGACGGTTGCGACTTTGTAAGAATATGTAGTTCGGTGAAACAAATTTTAAACATAACGCTTAGGCATTTGTCACATTGTCACAGATAGGCACATACGACAGTTAAGTAAAAATATCGTCTTTGCAGAAAATGAAAGACTTCTTTATTTTAAATTTATATTTGTATTATTTTGAAATTTTAAAATTAAAAATGCTTTGACTATTATTGTCTTTTAGCGTCAAAAAAATATAAAATAAAAATGAAATAAAAAAACAATAAAAATAAGAATGAAAAAAACCCAACCAAAAAAAAAAAAAACAAAATACGAAATAAAGTTGAACGTCATGTTGACAAGTGCTGCGTGGATACGTGCTGGAAATTTTAATGTACGAATTATGTGTGCAAAAAAAAAAAATATATATAAAAAAAAAAAATACCAAGGACAAGTCAAGCCAAAGTACAAAAGAAGATGACAAAAAAAAGGAAAAAAAAAATTAAGTATTATTGAAATATTTCTTTTGTGTGAAAGCGTCATGAAGTATGCAAGCGATTTTTGCACATTACTACTGCTGAGGCTGTCTCCTTGCTTTCATATAAGCATACATATATGTACATATGTATGTATATACATAAATACATTTGTATTTGTATATGCACGCATACATACATACATACAAATCTACAAATAAACGAAATTCAAAGACGTAAAACCGGAAAAACGAAAATGATATACAACATGGCGTATGCGTAATCAGCAATTAAGGTTTATTGCCTTTAAAGTGTTGGCTTTTTATGTCATTCAGGCGCGTTCATTCGTACAATTTTTTTTTTTCTTGTGTTTTTTTTCTGTTTGTTTTTCGTTCTTGTTTCGCATTTCACATTAGTATGTTGCTTCTCATTTATACAGGCACATGTACATACACATACTTATTGCTTTACTTGAACACACATTGTCCTGATGCCAGCCAAAGTCACTTACACTCACAGTCTCAGTGACAGTCACAGTCACAGTTTTCTGTTACAGTCCGCTTTTACTCGGTTTTTTTTGTTGTTGGCTTATTTGTTTGTTTGTTTGCTTTTTTCTTTCCTTTACTTTACTTCAATAATAGCGCGCACGTCGCATTGTAGGCGCTCAATAAAAAGCATTGCATACTTATAGGCGCCAAAGATTTTTAGTGCCATTTTTTTTTTTGCTATCGTGTATCTGTGTCTTTATCTAGCTATGCGTCTATCTATCTATCTTTATATGTATGTACGCATCTATAACTCTGCCTGTATCGGCAATGACTCAATGCTTGTATCTCACTTATTGGTATAATGACATTTGCCGTGCTTATGACGTACATACATATATATAACAACGATATATATATTCATAGCGCGCAAATCAATAAAAATTGCGACACCTCTTAGTTTGTGTCGAAACACCTGCTATGCTTTTTATTATTTATGTGCGAATTAACATTTTTTTTTTTGGGGTTTTTTCTTTTGCGTCTAAAAGCAGACCATTATTATTTGTCATTATAAGTAAATGTAATACTTTTAATGAGCTAAGGTGAAGCGAAATGCACATGTGCCAATAATTGGCCCAAAATTTTGAATTATTAATGAGTTGCCGATTATTTCTTCCTTTTTGTTTCATAATAAATATTAAACTTTACGTTAATTGAAATAAATTACTTTGCAGGCAACTTGACCTTGTAGTAAGCTCACGATGAAAGACTATCTAAGCCTTTATATGACTTTGAACTTGAACTAACGATGAAGAAATTTGCACATCAATATTTCAACAGGCATACAACGTGGCCCAATAGTTATTATTATGATTACTTGTATCGTTTGGCTATTTATTAGCAAATGTGCTGACGGCCATTCAGTTAATTATTGCATTAAAAAATCAAAGGCTCTACTTGCTTGTTTAGTTGTTGGCATTTTCATCAACTCACCTGTAAAGAAAGTTAAAAAGAAAATCCCAAAATATTATTTTATAAGTTATTATGTGAGCAAAATGTAATTTTCATTATAAACTTTAGCTAATAGAGTAGGCATCGGAAGTCACGCATAAATGAACTGCAAATTGCTGACAAATGCAAAAGGCCACACATACACACACTCAGATAGAGACATATGCAATTTGTGTAACTTTATGAACACGCAAAGTTTCATGTCTGCCAAATGGCAACGGAAATTGCAACCGCATTTGCCACATGGCAGAAGCATTAACAAATTTACTACGAAATACCAAACAACTCGAACGCACAACAACAACAACAACATAGGACACGTTGAACTGACAGACCAAACCAAAATAGACATTTTATTTGTTGCCGTTTGAAAGCAATTTAGCAATTTTTGAATTCGAATTTTCAAAGAAAAAAAAATATTTATATAAAATGAAATTGAAAAACATTTTAGTCACAGCATGCATGCAACACTGGTTATGTCATATTGGAAATTATGATTGAAATTAAAACAAAAAATAAAATAAAAATAAATTTTATAAAAACCTCAAAGCTCGATTGCCGTATGTGACAACTGACTTTGTGTCACATATGCCAAGACATTTTTGAAAAAATGTTCTTGAAATAAAATTTGCTTTATGAAGCATCCCTTACTGATACTATGTCTATTCAAATTTACACATGAAAGTTAAATTTTTATCTAATCATTTTCTATATTTGGTCTAATTCAGTCACTGGTCTTATAACAACAACACAATATAATAACCGAAGGATTCATATTCTTATTATAATTTATTGAAATTTTTATTGTCCTCTAATCTTTTCGACAAAAGTCATATGAACTACATAATGTTACTCAAAGTGTTTGTACTTGTTGAATCATGCATTAGAAAAGAATATTTGCTGCCATATACAATTACCTCTAATTGGATAGTGTAATTGAAACTCAGACAAATTGTTTGGTTTCCAATTTTGCAAATTCACACACACACACAATTCACAAAATCTAAGCACAATTTGCATATATGTACATACATACATGTGTAGATAACAACGAATAACTTCAAAGGATTCAATTTTCTGTTACTGCTTCCTCTTTTTCTTTGTCTTTAACTCTTGCTATGTCTGTATATATATGTGTGTGTGTGTGTGTGTGTATAGTACTATCCTTTTGATGCACATATACGCTCAAGTCAAGTCAAGTTTTGGTTACCAAGCGAGCGACATAGAGAGATTTGTTACTAAAGGTTAGATGATACTCAAGTAAATTCTGTCTTGACTTCAAGTTGCATAATAATAATAATAATAACAAACCGTAAGTAGTAGCAATGGAAGGCGCCGAAGAAGAAGACAGAGACAACAAATGGTTAGAGAGAACAAGCAAAGGAGTACATAAATATTATTCAAATTATTCTTGTTGCACAAATGAAACTTCTTGTCGATAATGGTTTAAGGTCACAGCGCATACAAGTAGCTTCATATGTGGATAACCAACTGTATGTGTGTGTGTGTGTGTGTTCTCAAAGCGTATAATAATCACTTTGCAACATAAAACTGTCATGTATATCCTTTTTTGGATGCTACCTTGTTGCTTGCTGGCTTGCTTGGTTGCTTGATGGCTGGCTTGCCACTAAAATTGTGCTTGCTGTGTTCTGTTCATTCTGTTGTTGTTGTTGTTCTTGTTGCTCTTGATGTTAACCATAACTTGATGTTGTCTCTAAGCTTCTTCAAGTTCTTATTTATTTATTTTTTTTTTGCTTTCGCTGTCAACGCCCTATTTTGTGTTAAGCCAATTTTATCATCATCATCAGCATCATCATCAGTATGAGTATTATTATTCAACTTGAAAATGACAAAAGCCTTGGAAGGACTTTGAAAGTCCTGCGTTGTTGCTTTTTCGGTCACAATGCTTAGTTCGATATAAGTATAAATATTATTATTATTTCATTTTTTTTGCTCTGCCTTTTTTTTTTTTTTGTTTCTTGTTTGTCTTTTTTATATTGTCATCATGTGTAGAGTGGCGTTGAATATACTTCAAGTTCACACTTATCTCTTGTTGTTGTACGTATTGTTGTTGTTGCGCTTGTTTGATTGAAGTTGCTGTGTTGTTGTTCAACTTTTGTCTTATCAAGACGTTTGAATGAAAAGTTTGTCCTTTCTTTTTGCTTTTTTTATATTTACAAGTATATATATTTTTTTTTTTGTAGTTTTTTTTTTTGTTTTGCTTGCACGCTCATTCGCGTGTTATCCTTTTTCAGTTTTCGGTTTGTTTGACGTCTTGCCTATTTCGCGTTCTGACCTTTTGCTGTTGCTCTTCTTGTTGTTGATAATGATGTCGTTGTCGTTGTTGTTGTTGTTGATTTTTGGCCCAACTGGCATACATTTATTGTCAATGGGGTCGCAATGGGGTATTTATGATGTTATGAAGTGGTAAAAAACTTTAATGACTTCAAATGATATTTTAGTTTATTATTACTTTTCTTTTCATGAAACTTGCCATTTTTTATATGTATATTTTTTTTTGTTTACTATCTATACTTTTGGCCTTTGCATATTTTAGTAAACTTTTTTGTTTATTTTTTTTTTTTTTTGTTATAAAATAACGCGTGTATATAAACACGACGCACGGCAATATGCTACATTTTTTGCTGCTTTTGCTTTTATTATTTTTTTAGTTAAGAAAAACCATTAAGTAAAAGCTTCTTGCTCACTACTTATATTGCCTGTTGCACGAAAGTATGCAATTGTTTGCAAACTAAGATAATTTTTAATAATTAATAATAATACGTAAGTAACAAAACTTATGTAAGCTACAAATAAATCCTAATGCAACAAAGTAGCAGCTTTGCGTTGCATACTTTTAGCTGCAACAACTTTGCACGCTAAGTAAGCTACAATAAGTACTTGCAAAAAACTTGTTAACACTTTAAAAGCGCCTACAAAACAAACTTTGCTTGAAAGCACAAAAGTATGCAGCAAAAAAAAAAAAACCAAAAAAATGAGTAAATACAAGCGTTACGCGCCAAATACCAGTTGCTTTATTATTATAATTTTTACGGTGGTTACTTCCACGTCATCTAATAACAAATTACTTTCAAGTGAGTAGAGTTTTCGAAAGCCTTACAGCGCGTAAGAAAAGTATAAGAGGAAGAAAAGAAATTGTGCGCGTCATTGCTTCAATTACAATGGCAAGAACAACAAAAACAACAGCAATAAATATAGCAACAAAACAAAAAATATATATCATAGCATACTTTTCAGCAACAGATTTATGCTTGCTTGCTTATACATTGTATATTCAAGCAATGCCAAAGAACACACACACACACACACACATGCACAGTTGTATATAGAATATATCGCATGTTTGGTTGTTAATGATATGCGAAGTGTGTGTGTGTGTGTGTGTGTGAGTGTGTCAAAGCCAAAACGTATGCAAAGAAAAGGCGTCGAAAGCATAAATAAATAAATGAAGAAAGCAGTAACGATAAGGACTCGACGACATGACAACGTTGTAGGCATAAAATATATATATATATATATATATAAATACGCACAAACACATACTTAACTTACGCACACACACTAATAAACACAAACACACACACACACAGTCGCAAGCACACATGATGTGTATGTTTGCGTTTGATATCCGCTTTGCGTGTTAGCTTCATTGTTGAAATGAAACTTGAAGCTTGTTTAGCTAAAATATGCCAAACGCGCCTGATTCAAGCATTAGTCGCCGCAAGCAAGTTTAATTGAAAATAGCAGCGATTTCCTTTTGGCGCTGTGATTGATTATGTCTGCCTGGTCTGGCCTGGCCTGGTCTGCTCTGGTTTGGTTTGATTTGGTCTGGTTTGGTCTGCTACACACACACGCACACACGCACACTCAATCACATATACTCGACAACTTGCCACTAATCGAAATCAAACACGCACGGGTCACTTTCGAAAGTTTTCTTTCTTTTGCGGATATTTTTTTCTTGCCTCATGCATGCATGTGTGTGTATGGATAAGATTTAACAGACAAAAGACAAAGTAATCGACAGTAAGAAAAAGTGAGTGTGAGCGAGAATAGCAGAGTCAGCGAATGTCTTAGCAAATGCAGAAGTAAGCCATAGAATGTACGGGCGAGCTCAAGATCAAGCTCAGACTCAGGCCTGTGTAGTCTATGTAAGTACACATAATGAAGTGTGAGCATGAGGCTGTGCCTGAATGACTAAGGACAAAATGTCGATACAGTAGAAATAAGTCGTATTTTTTATTCGTTTTTTGTTGTTATGCCTGATTGGGCGTGGCATTTAACACGCCTTCATTCAACATAATGTATGTAAGTGTCTGTATGTGCGTTATATTTTTGCGTATTTTGAAAAATTGTTAAAGTTTGACAAAAGCAGTGGCACGCAAAGTTTGCCTAAAAGTATGCAATAGCAAAATAAGCAGCAGGCATGAAAAGAACAAAAAAAAAAAAAACACCAAATCAACAGATAAACGCCAATCGATAATTTAATGAATGAGTGATTTTGTTAACAAGCTGTTGAAAAGTTTAAGTCCCATGAAAGTATACTTTTAGGCATACTAAATAAATAAAAAAAAAACGAAAATATATTTATTGATTATAAATACAATTTTGTTTACTGTAACAATTTCGTAGTACAACTTGGCCGAGCAACCGTTTAGCCAAGAAGAGTGAATATTTTGTGTACAACAAACACTATAGCATACTTTTATGTGTTTTGTAAACAGTATAATAATGCAAAGTTTGCTATATATGCTATTATAAAATATTATTAACATTAAAAATGTGCGGAGAATTTAAACACAACGTTAGTTTCATGTCGGCTTTGCAAATTTTCAATTATAGTTTTTTAATATTGCATACTTTTAGGCAGTGGCATAAATTTTAACTTAAAGCGCTTTACATAATTATTTCTGAATTAATAGCATTAATAAGCAACAAATTAAAATCATTAGTCAGCGTCAAAAACAGACTGAGCAGAGACAACATGGCACAAGGCAAAAGAATGACAAAAAAAAAAATTATAAATGGCGCCAAATATGTTTGATGACATATTAAAATATTACAAAAGACAAGACAAAAAAAAAAAAAAAAAATTCTCGAAATGTATTTTTAACAAAACAGGAAAAATATGACAGCAAAAGAAAAAAAAGATTTTTTACTTTTGTTATTTGACATGAAAATAGGCCGAAGAAAAATGATCTGTCAAATCAGCGCAAAATATTGTGCAGACAATGTAGAAATTTGCGCAAACAATTATCGTGCTAATAATGCATATTAAAATATATTCATTAAATGTTTGCGACGTGGCGTGAAAACTCAAACTTTTTATTGCTTCTCGTTTTTTTTTTTGTTTTTGTGAATTTTTTCTTTAGTAGACAATATCATATAACTTGCTTAACTTTTGCCCAGCATTCTTGGCATCATCATGCTTGTCGTGCTCGTACTCATTCTCATCATTATTGTTAACGTTTCCGTTGTCTCCGTCTCCGTCTACATCATCATCGTCATCATCATCGTTATTATTGTCATAGTCATGGTCATTGCAGGCACTGTTCGTCGTTATTCATTGATACAATAGACGTGCGTAGCAAACAGAATATGTCTGTTGCATTGGCCCTGGCCCTGGAACTCTTTGTTGCTCGTTGCTTGGATAATAATAATTTCATAAATTTAATTGTCACGTACACATATTTTCTATATCAAGTAATAATTTTTGCTAACTTTCAATGTTCTATTGGTTTTTTATACAACTGATTCTCGTCCATCTTGTATGTCTCTGTGCGTGTATGGCAACATTGTTCTTGTTGTTGTTGTCTTCTTCTATGCCATTATTATTGTTGCTATTCAATACAATGTGGCATGCCGGCAAAGTTGTTGGCATTGCAGAGAAGTGGAAAAAAAAGGAATAGTAAACAAAAAGTGCTTTCGGCTTTTGATTTTCAATGATAACTGTTTGCATTTTATTTGACGTTGTTTGTTAGAAGATATCTTGTTTTTTTTCTCTCTTCTCTTTTTTCACATAACCAGCACAATGATGACTTGATAGCTTAAGCAAACTGTTGTCAATTGCTTTTGTTTGCCAGGTGTAAGACAATAAATGTCCGTTTAACTTTGGTTTTCCTTTTGCACTCCGTTGATGGAAAAATCTTTTGTTGATTGAACTTTTATATCATATTTTTTTTTCAAGAAATATGTGTAAAAAAGTAAGTCTTGGCTTGATGTTATGTTTTGTTAACAGTTCGTTGTATGTTTGTTTATTAAATTTTGACTTAAATATTAATTTTGTCAAAGCGGCTTGCACAAGCTGGTTTAAGTTTGCACAAAATGTGTGCAGCGAATTTAAAATTTTTATAAATTTGAATACAAATAGAAAGCTTAGTAGAAGCTTTAGGTAGGCTGATTACTGTTCTATGAGAGAAAAATAATTTAATATTAAAAATCAATTTTAAATTAATATTGCCACTTTCAGTAACAGTTCATGTCGTTTTGTGGCATACTTTCAGGCTTCAAATAAATTAAAAACTTCAAAATATTAAAATATTAATTTGATAATATTTAAATTAAAATATGATTTTATTTTTAAATTTTTTAAGCACTTTAAAACTTTATTTTCCAACATGTAAAGTAATGATTTTTTTTAAGCAACTTATTTTTCTTAACAAATTAAACATGTCATAATGTCTTGCCTTGTGTACAAATGCAATACAATTAAGTACGCATATTTTATTGAATTATTGGAGTACATTTTATTACCAAGTTGTATCCTCATTGTCATTTTCATACTCAACATTATCATTTAGTATAATTGCTCAGCAGGTTTGCAGACGACTTTCAAGATGAGTTGTCGCACTTAAATGCATTAAAACTTTTCTTAAGATTGTCAGTGACAGTCCCCAAGGCGCGTGGCTGACTGACAGCTAGTCAAACGTACGGACAGACGGACAGAGAGTCAGGCAGGGTAGCGAGCAAGTTGGCAGGTGACTTGACTTACTTATGTTACGTTGAAGCTCAACATATAACAGAACGGATAACAATTGCTGGAAACGATGGTATTGGAATGTAAAGTGGCTAGAATAAGAACTCTATTTACTTTTCTATTAAAGAAACTATTTAAAGCTACGAGTAACATTTTTTAAATAGATTTGTCAGTAGAGGCTCGTAAGTAAAACTCGAACTTTAAAGAAATACATCAAAAGAAGTTCTAGCATGTATTAATGAAAATTGTACGTTCTACATAAATTCACTGTATATACAATACACTTCTATTATTATATTCGTTACGAGTATTGTAGATAAGCATGGAATTTTTTTGTTCGAAAACTTTTGCTTACCATTTTACTAAGTTTAGCCGCCTTAAGGTATACAAAGGTAAAGTGTACGTGTCGCTAAGTTGTCGTATGAGAACTCAACGCTGTATACAAGCTGACGGTTGTTGTTGGTGTTGCTTGTAATTATAATAATCATGTGATGGTAATGACATTGGGTTATGGTATTGAATTCAACTGCTCGATATGCTTTGGGCGCGTTCTAATATTAGTAGCATTTTTCACCTTGATCGTATTGATTATATTTTAATTGCTTTTTGAATATTTAATAGGCTTAACCAAGAGACGAGCGATTTAACCTGTCTTGATATGATTTGACTTTGTAATCGTTGTGGCGTTTTTAAAGGTGTTGCCGCAACAATTAAACGGTCTTGTGGTATTTTCTTATACAATGTATGTATGTATGTGGGTACTATGTATGTATGTACAGACAGACAGTCAGACACAATTAAGTAAAGTTATTTATATTTGAAGATATACTGAAGTTTTTACTGTGTTTTTTTGTTGATTATAAAAATAATTGCTGAGGCTATTTTTCTTTAATTACAAAATTTTAATGTAAATGTTCTTATCATTTAATTATTTTTTCGTTATTTTCGTTTTTCTTCAATAAATTCAGATAATTGCCAACGTTGCATACTTTACGGCGTATTATAATAATAATATTATTATAATAACAAAGTTGTTTGTGACAAGAACTAAAATGAAAATATTTCAACATTGAGCTGTGGTATGTACGCTATAATCATCATCATCATCAGCAGCAGCATCATCACTATAATGAACATGAGCACATTTCAGTCATGTCTTGTTTTGCTTGATGCTTCTCTGATCTCTCTAATTGCATAGTTTAGAAGTCATTAAGCGCGAATCTCACGTTTCATTCGCTGTATTGAAGGCGACGCACGTTTTCAATGTGTTTCTGATTGTACGTTCTTTCGCATTGTGTGTATGTGTATGTATATATAGCATGCTTTATGTTAAAGTTCTTGATTTGAATCAAAAGTTCATCAAAAGTAATTTGCATTAAACATGCTATGTTCTTAAGGAGTGCATGTGTGTGTATTTTTAGCTAAATGAATGTGTATCACTCAACGCTCATATAAGCAACTATTTTTGTGCTTAAATGTTGAAATTTTTGTTAATTTATATAATTTTGTCTTACGTTACAATATGTACGATGACAACATAGCGCAATTTGTTTCATGTTTGTATGTGCTTTCTGCAAAATTAACGTATTGAACTGTTGCATGTTCAAGGCATCTGCATATAACTTAGGCCAGTTTATTATTTAAGCCAATAATAATAAAAAAAAAAAATTTATAAATAAATAATTTGAATGCAGAAACAAAAGAGACCTTTGGACTTTAAGGCGTTACGCCAAAATTAGTAACAAAAAAAAAAGAGAATAATAAATTTGAAGGCATAAGAGATGAAGTTCAAGACAAGTTGGAGAACAAATTCGAAATTGAAACAAATTTTGTTGTTGGTTTAATTTTTTTTTTGTGTTTTTTTTTTTTCTGTTTTCTGTTTTAATTAAACTTCACGTCAGACTTGTAAATGGTCTCGAAATGGGACAGCAGCTGATGCTGAGCGTTTTCAAATCCCACGCGATTGCTGGGCTTAACGTCAGCGAAACATGGCTAACAGCGCCGGTAGGTTGGTTCCTTGGCTGCTTGGTTGCTTGGTTGCTTTTAAGCAATGAGAGACAACATTTAACGTTTAAGTTGGTGTGACGGTGCCGAGCAAAGGCAGCAGAATGTTGATGAAACCGAGCAAAGGCAGCAAAAGGAGCAAACAAAATGTTTAACAACTTTATTGCATAAAAATGCCAAACATTCCAAACTCAGAAAAATAAAACAAAACAACGAAAGAATAAAAAAAATTTATATATGTATATAATAAAAAAATAAAATGATATTATATATATAAGCATTCATACATACAGACATTTATATATATGTATGTAAGTACATACATATTGAAGGGGCGAAATCCTTTTCAAAGCGCATTTGAGCCTTCTAAGGCATATTTGTGTTTCATAATGATGATGTACAGGGAGCGCGTAAGAGCAAGTCTGTTGGACTGTGTGTGTCTCTATATCTATGAGTGTGTGTGTGTCTGTGTGTGTGAGAGGGCGAGAGAGAGTGAGAGCTGGCATAGCTGAAGAAAACAAGAGTACACAGTCTTTGTGCCAAGGCCGACGCGTAAAGCAAACGAGCACAAAAACAAAAAGTAGAAGAAAAAAGAAAACAAAAAAAAAAATGAGTGTTGCATACTTTGCGGCGCCGTTGACGTTGCCTGTGCCACTGAGGCAATTTTTACTTTTCCGCTATATTTTTTTTCTTTGCATTTCATTTGGTTTTTCTTATTCAAGTTACAGCGAATGAATGGAGAGAAGAGAAGAGGGAAGGACAATACATCACATCACATCTCATCACATCAGAAGTAGTAAAACGCAACGTGTCAATGTTTAACGCTTTTGGTCTTGACTTCCTCTTGTTGTTGGGGGTTTTTTTTTTTTTTTTGTTAGATTTTTAGCTTGACTTGGATTTTTGTATTATAGCTGTATAAATGATGTTGTCAGTTACATACCTGAACATGCCTGTGGCGGCAGTGGAAATATTAAAGTTGTTGAGCTCTTTCGTCTTGCAACAGCGCAACCCAATGATTGTGGCTTGAAGCTACGTAGCTGTTGCATAAAATCGGAGCACTCCATTAGGGCAACGTCTGCGAAATGCAGATCGCAAAGGATTTGGTTCTGTAATGAAATAAAATATAATTTTATTTTGCTATAAAACAAGTTATATTTCAAACGAATTTAACAAGCAACAGACAAATCAATCAACAGCTCAGTTACAAATAAAAAAAAATATATATATCTCTACCTATAGGCGGCATTAATGAATCAAGTGCCTCAAGTGTAGAAATGACATCAGTACTGGCAGTAAAAGAGCAGCCTGTTGACAGTAAACAGCAGCAAACGCTTATCTCACTCAACTGGTATGCATTTAATGCCATTGGTGTGCTCGACATGTCATGTCCTTGTTATCATATGAGACAAGTGCATGACATGACATTTATTGCACAACTCAAAGTGAAAATGTGCTACGATGAGTTGCTTCATGAAATTGATTTTCATTCTGATGCATTTTGAGTGCTGACAAACTCAGTGTGGATAAATAGCAAGGCAAAGCTAACAAAGCTAACAAAATGACTTCGCTATCAAGAGAGAAACTTTCAATGGACAACTTGAAGCTGGACTCAAATGCTTCGGTAATCACTTGAAATCTCAATCGCTCGGACAACTACTTAAAATATTTTTTATCTCTCTAGAGGCACAACAAAATTGCGTTTGTATTATGAAAATTATTCTTGTTGTTATATAGAGCCTAACAATTGATTGAGCTGATTATTGTTAATGTATTGAAAAATTTAATAAAGTTTTCTTTAAAAAAGAATGAATTATCTTACCTTGAACCGCCGGGCACGTTTTTGATTCGGTCCAGTTAGATTTAAACCACATGAATTGCAGCGCAGACATTCCTCATGGTAATGGTTGTTATCATATAATGGTGAGGGTTCTGTAAAATTAAGAAACAAAAAAAAAATCAAAGAAAATTTTTAGTAATATTTTTTTAATATTTTCAAACAGCTTCTGCGCTAAAAATATCATATAAATGATATATAAGCGCTAATGCTGAAAACAACAGCGTATGGCCTATGTTACACAGCGCCACATAGCACATAATGCTTGTCAGCAGTAAAAACTTTTGAATTTCTATCATATATAAGTACAATCAATAAATCAGTTAATGATTATAATTAATTGTTCCAAACAAGTTCGTAGCAAGCGCTAATTAAAAGAGTGTGGAGACATACGCGAGATGGCTTTTTATGATTCACAGAAGATACTTTTACTTTAACAAATATATACTTTTTCCTTAAATTTTTTGTTTTATTTTATGCTTTTTGAAAACTTGAAGTGTCTCACCACCACTTGGTGACGCCTTTGCACGCAACACTTGGCATGTGTAACACGAACAGTGAAGTTTTATTGTTGCTGAAGCGAATACAAGAAAGCTCTGACAGCTGCTTGAGTGTCTTGCACAAAACATTTGTTATTCAAAGGGCGCTTAAACTTATAACAATTTAAAAAAAAAAAAATTATTTTATTATAATAATTATAATTAATATTTAAGAACTTTGTGAGCATGCATTTTTTTTCTGTTTTTGCTTTTTTAATGATGTTAATTATACATTTGTCACTTGTATAACAAATTGTTAAGCTTTGTGTGGAAATGCGTGAGAAATATTTTATTGAATGTGCTTGTTACTCATGCTGACACACAATCAAAAGAACGTAGAAGGGTTAAAAAGTAGTGAAAAAACGCTTGAGCGATTTTTAAGCGCGTTAAGCGCATAAAAACAGCTGCCATGCATGACAATGGCAAATAATTGCTTGGGTCTCGTCTGCTCTTTTTTATGCAACAGTGTCGCTTTTCTGCCTCCATTTTTTTTTCTTTCTTTAGCGCTTTGGGTTTTTTGTTTTTTTTGTATTTTTTTGGGTAACATTAACGCGGTAATAAAATTATTGCGCATACGCAAAGTGGCACAGCAGCAAACAGAGCAACGTTGAGGACGAAGTCGTGACTGAAAGCAACAAATACTTAAGGTTGTTGTTATTACTTTAGCGTCATGTGTATGTTGCTGCTTCTGCTTCTTCTTCTTCGTTTATGATTTTTTATTATGATACACTTCAGCCTACATAATCAAGTTGAAATTATAGACTCCCAAAAGCGGTAACAGTAAATAAAAGTATATAAATTCACTTGATTAGCATGAATACTTTAAAAAAAAAAAATGACATATTTATTTATAATAAAAATGAAAATAAATTGAAGTAAATACAAACAAAAAAAGGAAAAAAAAAAAAAAAAACAAAAAGCATTCTTTAGCATTAAAGAAGTTGAAGACAACTAATGACGAGCCATCGTCCAAATTATCGTTATCACCAAAGTCATGATCAATGCAATCATAACCGTCATCGTCATGCCCATTAACATCATCATTACTATGTACATTTTGTTGGCAATAAGAGTTTTGTTAACGTTGCTTTTTGCTTTTTGCGTTTTACGTTTTGCTTTGCGTGCTTCGCTTACTTCTTTTACTGCGTTAGGATTGTTCTTGTTTTATGCTTTTAGATGACTTAGTAAAATCTTGACTATGCTTTTTTTTTTGTTAAATAATGAAATTGGTAAATTGTTTTTATTTTTATTTATCCTTTTTTCGGTTCTATATTTGATTCACTCACTTTCGTTTAATTGAATTTTTCAGTTTTCTTGAGAAACCTACAAATACAAAATCGAAAATGAATTCGTACGAAATTTATATTCGACAAACATTTCGTTGCTATTTTTTTTTTTTTTTCATAAATTTCATTTTCATTTTAAGTTTTACTTTGTGCGTAGTATTTGTTTGCAAGAAATCGTTTGCTGTTCGTTTGTTTGTTATATGAAGTAATTAAATTTGCTTTGGCAACAAGTTTTCAATATTACTCGGTAAGGTAAATAGTAATAAAAGTACCTAAAGGGCTGAGAACGAAATAGAGTGTGGGTGCTAGAGTGCGCAGAGAAATGTTTTAATTGCTTTTGCAACAAATGTCAGGCGTATTAAAATTTCTACATTGAGCAAATATTCAAACGTTTATTAGTTATTTGCGCATTAAATACATTTGGCATTTGTTCACTGAAGCTTTACAAGCTTCAAAATAACAAAATGCACAAAAAAAAAATATTTTCACTGTCACTGAATTTTCATGAGTTCACTATTTTTTTCCCCCTTTTGATGATTCAAATAGATTTTTATTAATTTTTTTGACTTGGTTGCTGATTTTTGTGTTTCATAATAAATAAATTTGCTTTTCATACGAAAGAGGGCGCTGCAATATAAACTTTTTATATTTAAGCCTTTTCACTCTCAATATGATTTAAAAAAGGTTTAATTTATTTTTTCTAATAATTCTAATATTTTATTTTGCTTGAAAATGTTGCTGGCAAGAAATGTGTACAACAACGCGTATACTTGATATTTATACTAAATATTGTGAGCAATAAAAAAATGACAATTTAATAGTCTCAGTTGACGTCTGATCAAGTCTTGTCTTTTTGCGACTTTTCAGTTGTTTTTTTTTTTTCAATATTCAAATGAAGACTGATTAGAAGTGAAAAGTGAAAAATATTCTTACAGCAATTTGACTAAATTAAAAACGACAACGTCACCGACGTTGTTGTTGTTGCTGTCGCGCACTCATTTAAATCTTCTACAAGTCTCATTCAAGAGTCTGACGAAGTGAAAATGTTAGAAACAGAAAAAAAAAAAATTATAACAAACACAAAATTTAAGTCACCACAATGTGCTTCAACCAAAAACAAAGTCGACGACATTTTCTTGCCTTCTTTTTTTATTGTTTTGGCGCCATTTTGTGCTTCATGCGGCCGCCATACTTTTCGCCGCCTTTTGTTCGCTGAGTTTGTTTGAAATTACCAAATGATTGACTGAGAATTCACTCAATGTCAGCCTTTTTTCACTTAAAGTGCTTTTTCATGTGTTTGTGTGTGTGTGTGTTTGTTAGTATTGTCTTTTTTTTTCGTCGTCTGAAACTTTTAGCAAATTAGCGTTGTCGACCATTTTGGACACTTGTGTTGAGTTCGGTTGACAGACAATTTTAATTTTTAATCATTTTGTTTTATTAAGTAAAGTTGAGAAGTCAATTGACAAATCGTTTAGTTTACTTTCAATTATCAATGAGTGTGTAATGGCAATTGAGATGAGATAAGAAGTTTTGTTTTTATAGATGCGATTGTAGAAATACAGACAAGTAGATTATTAAGGGGTTATACTACCCTGGCGATTTTTTTTTCGAAATCTTGAGGTTTTAAAAATGATAACTTTCGAACGTGGTTCTCAAGCAAAAAACCTTTATTTAAAATAATAGACATTGTTGTTGAGAATACTCAGACTTCATCTGAATAAGATCGATCAAGTAGTTTTTGAGATATCTTGTACATCAGTTAAGAGAAAATATACAACTGAATTTCGGAATTGAAAATCTCAAGTAGTAACTTTATTAAAAAATTCAGAAACAATTTTAAAATACCATAAACAATAAACAGGCAAAGTTTATGTGCTAAATTGCCGTATGTGCTGTGTCGTCTTGGGTAACATAAGAGCATATAATTTTGTTTTTTTTTACTATTTTACGCTTTCACGCTCGATTGTTTTATTGATATAACTTTAATCATTTCTGCATCTTTCAACACATGCTTTTTAGCCCATCAGAGTGATGTTTTCGCCACCAACATGTTCAAGACGTAATGGTGTAATTATAAATTTAGTTCGCTTGTAACTTTAAGTGTCAACATGTATTAAATATAATTAGTTAATGACAAAGTTTGACAAAATGTTACTTAATTGCATTCAATTTACAGCATGTCAACCATTTCAATAACAACAACAAAAATATTGATGATGACCCAAAGCAAAACAAAACTAACAATCACTCATGTTAAAACGATAACAAGCAATGTGTTGTTACTGTTGTTGTAATACAATAAAGCGACGACAACAACGCATGGAAAATGACTCAGTCAAAATTCAAATGACAAACGATAAATAACAAAAAAATGGCAAAAATGGCAACGCGACGTATACGTTATATTGAAAATGAAATGATTAGCAAAGCGACAACCGACAAAACAACACACACAAAATGCGCTCATTAATTTGCATAACGAATATAATTATGTTTCTGAGGCATGAACACATTGACAGAGCTTCATAATGACGACGGCAAAAGGGACATAAAATAGTTAAAGGGGGGGGGGGGGGGGGGGGGGGCGGTGTAGTAGGATTGACTGTTGTGGCGGACAATGCAGTTGTTATTGTTTTTGTTATTGTCAGTAATAACATCGTCATAGTAATAATAATAATAATGATAATGATGATGATGATGATGTTCGTGGCATCGATGACACTTCATGCGAGCTCAATTACAACCGGAAATGAGTTTCTAATAAGTGACACACACACATACACATACACACGTTGATGAGTTGTTGCTGTGCTGTTGTTGTTGTTGTTGTCATTTACTTGCCACTTAAAAGGAAAGGTGTTCATTGTAAATTAGCTTGGGGGCGTCAATATGCTGAATAGTCTGTTTGTGCGTGTGTGTGTGTGTGTGTGTGTGTATTTTCTACATTTAACATCTTACAACGGAAATCACATTTCAACGCGCTAATGGCAACAACAACGGAAGTCACTCATTTGTTTATTGCCTTTGCTTGAGCTCATGCTCTGTCAACGATAATGTCAACAACGACGAAGAAATTGTGTTCGAAATACTTTAATAGTTTCATGTTTTGCTTATTGTCGACAGTTGTTGTTATTATTATTTCTGTTTTGTTTTCGGTATCATACGTTGAAGGTAATAACAACAATCGATTAAGTAAATTCACATTATTTTTAATGCATTCAAATTGACAGCAAATTCTTATTTTAGTTTGTTTTAATGACCGCAAATTAAATAAATATTTGAACAAATCGCATGACAATTTTAATGGTTTTTGCTTTACCGATTTACGGTTCAATACGCTACACAAGGGTGTATTAGTTTAATGACAAAGCGAAAATGTCACAAATATACGAAAGATTTGTTAATGTAGAAAAAGCGTTAAAGAAAGCCTATGTTGCACAGAGTTGCACAGCACATAAAACATTGTAGCATTAAGCTTGAAATTCCGAAAATTTCGAGATTAGCCAAGTACAGTCAAGATTTTAAAGCAACGAAAGTGAAGTAAATTTGCTTGTAAATACATATAGTTTAAAATGAGGAAGTGCTTTGGTGGTTGTGAAACGAGGTTAGCAATTGTAAATTATATTTCAGTTGATTTCCATAAAAAGCAAAAAAAAATATTTTAAAAATTGATTTCGCAATTAAATCAAAAAATTACAATTCAATTTGTATTTATATCAATTTCAAATTATTTTTCCAAAGATTTTTGAGAATTAATTTTAATTATTAGAATAATTTTATAAATGAGAAACTGACACTTTATATGTTGCGTGTTAATAACAGCAATAACAACAAAAATAATAAATTGAAATCAATGCAAACTTGTAAAATATTATTTACAATTCAAAATAATAATGCCAAAAATTTCATAAAGTTATTATCAATTTTCTAACAACTCTTGGTTCCTCATAACACACAAGTACAATTCAAATTGAAATTGATGGCCGTAAATACCTTCAAGCCACAACCAAAGTAATCAAGAAATCTGTGCTAACCAAATTGTATGCAACAATGCACAAAACAAAGTCAACTAAATGATAGCTTTGGTTGCAAACAGAAACAGCGTGACAGAGCTTCATGTCTATGGCATTGAAAAATAATTAAGTTTTGCAAAGCTGCAAAGAATTTTGGTTATCAAAGATGATTTTTCTCATTTATTGTTGGTTTTTTTTCCAATATAAAATTTGAAATTGATTGAAATCGAATGAAAAAGGAATTTAAACGAAATAAAACAAAAGGTTTGTGGCTATTTTTATTGGCTTTTGAATTGCGTTACTTCGACAAGTTTCACCCTTCTTTCATACACTTGTTCTACTTTCTTTACTTTCTTATTTTCTTTTGCCAAACGCTTGAAGCCAACAAAATATTTTTCAATTAACCACAAAATGCAGAAAGCCAACTGCAAATGAAGTGCAAATAAAATGAAAATTTTATGGAAACGAGCATGAAATGATTTTCAAAGTGCTTTAGAGTGAAAGAGAAATTAGGAAGGCTATCGAAGGATGTATTGCACAATAGAATGAATGCAATTGTAAGTAATGGAAGGTAAATTTGAACAGCAATATTGGCAAAGTCATAGAAAATGAAATTTCTGTTACTAGCTACAGGTTGCAGCTAGACAGACGTATGTAGCCATATTACGCCACGTACCATTTGCCAATTCCTTATTAAAATTTTGTTCTTGAAAAACACCAAGCCTAAGATAACTTTTAAACAAAAAACGAACAAGTTTGGTTTATCCGTTTGGAAGCTATGAAGCCAAAGTTGTTTACAGAGAGGTACAGAGGTAGACTTTGCCTACCATATATGATAACTATCGAAACTAGAAACTAATTCGCCTTATGAGTGTTATATTCCAGAGAAAATCAATAGGATTTGCAACATTGACAAATAACTTTTATCTAGAGAATCATAAAATAACAGAACTTATATTGAATGACAAAAGCGAAAAGAAGGCTTATACATTGAAAACCGAAATGAAAGTCTCGAATCAAAATCAAAGATGAAAGACAAGGGCTAAACGAATGTTAAGCGGTGTAGACAGTAACGTTGACGGTCAGATTGTGAATGATGGTGGGTTTTAAGCAAACATTATTATGACCATTGGACATTTTATGACATAGACAGTTGGCCAGAGTTGTCAAATTGCTCATTTGCGTAAAAATTCATTAATGCTTGTAAACATGCCAAGGGTCTTAAAAACAAAAAATGGAATCATTTTGTCATATTTCAAGCTTGTTTTTGCTTGAGCTTGTCGCTGCTGTGGCTTTTGATTTGACTTTGTTGCCCTAAAAGTATGCAAAATATTTTGCTTTGTGCTAATTTAATGAACAAACTGCATTTATGGTTGATTCAGCAAACACCGTTGGCATTTTTCATAATTGAAAAGCGACAATTTGCTCTATGCTTCCACTCACACACTCGACTTGACTCACTTTTAGTACTTATATACTTTATACGCTTTGTAAATTTCAATAGCTAAAAATTATGCTTAAGGACATTCAGGCTGTAATGTTTTGACTTGTGCTTGTACTTCAGTCAGCAAAAATTCATGACTTTGATAAATTGCTAACTAATGACCCAGAAGTATGGCAAAACTTCTGTTTTTTATTGTAAACGCGTGCGTGACAGCCAACAAACATGCTCCATTCACTTTGTATTTGAAACAGTTCGGCATGTTTTGGTCTCCATACCGTCCACTGGCCACTTTGGTTGGCTTCTGTTACTACCGATCTGTTCGTAGGCAACACTTGTATCTAACTGACTTGCAAAAAGTTTGCTCGTATTTTTTATGCCCTCTTTCAGTGTTACTTTATTTTACTTTTTTATTTTATTTTTTTTTTTTTACCTAACAGACCAAGTAGCTTTACTGTTGCATGGAAATGAAAATGGTCTTTCACAACAATTGCTGCTTAATGAGTCGTATGCGTAATATTAAATGGCCAACAATTGCGCGCACTCGTTGCAGTGAATTGCAATAAACGCAGAAGAAGAAAAGGAAAAAGAAGAAGAAGCCACAGTTGGCATTTGCTATCATTAAAAGCACAAGTGCAAAAAAAAAACAAAAATTCAAAAAGCAAAAAAAATTCCACTCATTGAAAAAAGCCTCAAAAATATTTTACTTAATTAAGCGTAACAAATCATTTGCGCTTGATGCGTTTCAGATTTTTGCTAGACTTGAACGTTTAGGTTCGTTTTATTGTATCTGATTTACGGCACAATAAATGTTGAATTTTATGTTTTCTTAAAAACGTATATTACATTCATTTTCAATAGATCTACTTAATGTAAATAAGAAGTATTGAATATACATCGAAGTAATTGATTTTTTAAACTGTTCCCATCTGAGTATATAGTAGAGGAATACATTCATTTTGAACTACAGAGTACTGTACAGTACTATGATATACCTAAATTTATTTATTTAGAGTGAGAGTGAGTACATATTATTAGTATACTCAATCTCTGTGAATGCAATAGGTACACCAAATAAACTTATGAGTACAGTGAACATAAACGAGTCTTCTAACATTTTTTGAAACATTTTCAGTCACTGTATAGTGTTACACACTAACAATACAACAAAAAACTGCACTCGAAATTAGGTAAATAATGTCTATTTGAATAGTGAATAGCATTCTCATTCATTCATTGCCCTTTTGAGTGTATTCAGGCACACCTCTTGTACATATTCAACTTCTTGTGTACTGTGTATAATGTCTCTTGATGTATGAAATACATTTGCAATGTTGTTTGATTTCGATTTTCTGTTTTTGTTGAAGTTAAGTTCATTAGAGACAAAGAGAATTTTAGTTTTGGCATTGTTCAATGCATGATTTGTACTTGTGTATAAAAATACAAAATATATTTGCTTAAATTATCTTTCAAGTATACTCAAACATTAAGCGAGGCGTGGAGATACATTCATATAAGTATGAGTTGAATTTTAATTGATGTGTTGGCGACTGAGGCTTTTGCTACTTGCTGTTGCTTTTAATATACATACACAATGCATAGCTTAAGTGCATGTCTCTTTGTATGAACACACATGCACTGACACACAGACAGAGGGACGGACGGACGGAGAGACATACATTTATAAAAAATGAAATGTATTTGGAACAAGAGAATGTTGAGTTGAGTTGAGTCACAAGTCGCAGTCGCAGTCGCTTCATAACGTTTAGTATAGTTTAGGTTATTGTTAGCTCAGCACCGCCAAATGGGTTTGACATTACAACATGCAATGTGCTCTAATATGTATGTACATATGTATATTTGTTGTTGTTTGTAAAGTATTTATAGGTCAATGGGGACTATACTATAAAATAATGGTGTAAGCAGTTAGCGCCATCTTGTTTTCAAATGTACGCTGCCATTGTTTTTTTTTTTTTGTTTTTAGTACAGTAGCAGTAGTACTTGTTGTTGTTGGTGTTGCTTTTGAAGGCATACTGGGCAAAACATTATGCATGAATTTAGGTCAGTTAACAACAGCGACGCAATGCTAAAAGCATACTAATAATTATACAAAAAAAAAAAAAAAAAAAAAATTAAGAGGATACAGAGGGAGTGAGGGAGAGAAAAACAAAGTCAAACCACTTGTTGTTCTTGAAATGCATGCATGCAAAAACAGTTTCAAAAATGTAAAAAATTACTAAAAGAAAAAATTAAAAAAAAAAAAATAATAATAATTAATAATAAAATAGGAATAAAATAAAAATTATATTTGAAATCAAATCAAAAAGTAATCTTTTGCAAATTTTGAGTTAAGAAAGCAATCAAATTTGGAGCTAATAAAGAAAGATTCGCCGAAATTATGAATAGAAAATTACCAAAATGAAAATCAAAAATAAATTCAAACAGAAATCTCAAATGCTTTGAAGCGTTTTGTTTTCAAATTCAATAGAAAAAAAATCATGCGAAAAGGCAAATATCACAAAATATTAATTTGCAAATTTAGCAAGCGAGACTGCAACAGAAAATCTAAAAAAAGATTTAGAAAAAAATTAAAAAATCGTTTCAAAAATGTTTACCTATGAAAATGCGAACTTTAGAGATTTGTATGCACAAAAACAAAAAATTAATTTGTTGCTCATAAATACAAATGCTCATGGCATACAACGAAGCCACGAAAAGCGCCGCAACATTTAGGCATGAGTTCCCAACATCGACATCGGCAACGATATCAACATCAACATCGATGTTCTGCTTTCATTCTCGCTCTCACTCTGTGTCGCTCTTGCTTGTTGTCCTTGTTAAGGCTGTCGTCCGTTCAAAGTGACATTCAACGTCACATGCCGAAATGTGTCATTGTGCGGCTTCTAATGATATTTGCGTTTGTGAATGTAAAAGAGGCGCTAAAAAGGCCAAAAACGAATATTTAACAATGTCGCGATTCTATTCAAAAAAAAAAAAAAAAAACCTCTAAGCGGTGAAAATGACAAGGCCGCCTAAGGCAAAGGCACACAAACACACACTAATTGAGAAAGAGTGAGTGAGCAAGAGAGAGCGGGGAAGCTAGATAGAACGAGTGCGAGCAAGCCAGCAAGTTGCCGTGTCTGCGAATGTCTGTGAGAGGCAGCCAGGGGTTGGCATAAGGTAAAGTAGAGCTCATAATATATATGAAATGAAACTGCGGGAGAGAGAGAGAGAGAGAGAGTAATATAAGCGGCAATTGGATTTTGGTCGAGGCAGCGACAAATGAGTTGTGATTAATTTTAGTCAGACAGTGTTGGATAGACACAAAGACAGACAGACAGACACACAGACAGACAGACGGTGAGAAGAACAGTTAGCCATTTGAACAGTTAGATTTGTTAGCGAGCAACGAATGACAACTAATGACAATCATGATTACAATAATGTTCATCATAATG
Organism: Phortica okadai; assembly: GCA_034638295.1. NCBI lineage: Eukaryota > Metazoa > Arthropoda > Insecta > Diptera > Drosophilidae > Phortica > Phortica okadai. The sequence goes on from CM067848.1 coordinate 2,846,865, forward strand.
ATGTTGATGACAATAATGTTGTTGAACGACTTTTTGCATTACGTTGAAATGTTTGTTACGTTACGCTAATTCAGTAGGTTATGATTTGCTACGTTTCGTTACTTTTCTATTCTATTCGCTCATTGCATGTCAAACATGGCGTATGATTAACATTGCATACAACATGGTAAATTTGATTTATTTGCCATCTTTATGACGCTTATTACCTGTGTTGTGCATATTATTAGAGAAACCGTTAGCTACAGATACCGTTATACTTAACATTAGATACAGATACATTTACAATCACACTTACAGCGACAAATAAGACAAAAGAGTAATAAGTGTAGGCGACATGATATTTGCCATCAATTGTTCAACTTCGTTGTCAACAATTCAAATGATATATAAGAGACGAAAGTAGACGAACAAGAAGAGCATAAAATGTATATTTTTCAGGTGAGGCTAAGCCAAACAAAGCTGACAGCTTTGCTAAGTAAATAAGTCTGTATATGCAAACAAATTTCATGATTTTTTTTCTTCTTTCTCTCTCTGTTCTCAACTAAGCCAAGTAATTTGAATAAAATTTTCCAAAAAAAAAAATCAACAAATTACAGGAAAATAATGTTACAAGGTAAACAAAAAAGGAATAGAAAATTTATGCGCTTTGCAGAAGAGAAGACAATGGCGAAAAAAAGAACCAAAGCGACAAATATAAGTACTCTACGCAAGGGGGAACCCCTTTTACGAACACTCGTCGAACCACTGTATAAGTAAAATATATCGTGCTTTATCGCAGACAAGAACAACAACATGCACCAGAAGGTGTCACTAGAAATATTCGCAATTAAGTTTAATTATATATTGCATACTTTTGCGCTAGCTAAATCAAATAAAATCATTTGCCAGTTTAGCGCACAATTTGAAAATTTTCGTTTCTTATTTTCCGCACATTTACATTTATTAAAACAAACTAAGGCACTATGGAGCAATGACTGTGATAGCATACAATTTAGCACAATTCAACGCGCATTTGCTGCCTAAAAGTATGCAAGTCATTGTATGAATATATGCTCAAACTAATGTAAAACTTATCAAGGTTTTTTTTTTTTTTTTGCAAAGTAAAGTCTTCAGACGCGTTTAGCTACAAAAAACACCTTCAAAGTAAAGTTTTTATGCTATGTGTATGTAAATGAGCGCACACACATTCACACGCACACACAAAAGAGCAAAATCTCATTTGAATGTAAACGAAAAAGTTTATTTTTTTGTTTTTGTTTTTTGAAAAGTTTTGCTTACGCATTTGATAGTTGTAAGTTGCTTTGGATTTACTTCATGAGCGCTCTTCACACAAGTAGCATTGAAATAATGTTAAAGGTTCGCTTAAGTAAACTAATTTTATTGCATTTTACGATCACGCAATAAGCATTTTATGATATATATAAATAATAAAGTTAATCTGATGAAATTACACTAAAGATATAAAATAAACTCTATTATAGAACACCGTACGTAGAAGATCTGAAATATTTTATATATAGAAGAAATATTCCTAACCTCTCTTTTTTTTTCATTTTTATCCTTTTTCTTATCAATGACCGTTAGACGCAAAAGAAGATACAATTCTAAAAAATGTCATAGCATATTTTTTTTTGAAATTTGTTAAATATTTTGACTCTTTCTGTATTTCTATTAAAACTTTGCTTTCGTTTGTTTCAATCAATTTGAGCCAACAACTTTTTCTGCATAAAAAAAAGGGGAAAAAAATAAAAATTCATATACGTAAAAATACATGTTTGCTTGCGACGCTTTGACGTCAACGAAATTGAGTATAATTTAATAAAAGAACTTTGTTTTTATTCGTTGCACGTTTTAAACATGTTACGTGCAACAGAAGCCAATGCAAAAAAAATAAAAAAAAAATAAAAACAGCAAAAATACTTTTATTTTTGTTGTTCCTTTATTAATAATATTTGCTCTTCATTTATCCCTTTTGTACATTTCAATTTCAATCAAAGCCTTCTGTGTAATCATTTTCGCATATCGCACCCACATGCATGAATCTCAGTCGTGCTTCGTGTGTCCTTTCATTGGACTCTGTTTGTGTTCTGCACAGCGTGCCGCAAAAATTCACCACTAACTCAATTAGTTGAACAGCATGTTGCGTTTTCTCTCTCTTCCTCTATCCCCCTCTCATTCTGTGATATTTTTCACTTTTTGTTTGAAAAAAGAATATCACTATAATTATTTGCACATACGGCAAAACAATAATGTCTTTGAAAATGTTGTCTCATTTAGTTATTTCGCAATTTTAATAACACATTGTCTTAAGTTGCAAGTTCGTGCTTGTGACATGCAACAGTTCAATATTTATTACAATATTATATATTAAATTTTTTACTAAAAACTTCAGTATTACGAAGAAGAAGTTAATATTTCAAGTGAAATATGAGTAAAAGTCTTTCAAATTGATTGCTTTAAAAATGATTCGTTACTTTAAACAACTTCTTTATATGTCTTTTGTGAAATTATTTTCGTAAGACGAGTTATGAATTGCTAATGTTGCTTTTGGTCGAAACTTTTGCTTGGCCGATTGTCAAAGGTCAAACACAACAACAACAACGACAATAACAATATCGGCCATGGCAATGACGACGTCGACGACGACGACGGCACAAAGAAAAGTACTTAGCTAAGCAACAAATCAGACATGATTGTGCGCATTTGCCAAAAAAAAAAAAAAAAATTATTCGACGCTGTAAATCCAATTAGAAGCACATAAAAATTGGTGAAGAAGGCAAAGAGAAAGTAAAACCATTAAGCACGCATTCACGGCACTAAATTTGCCTTTACTTATTTTTATTTCAATTTTTTTTTTTTAAATTTCAAGGTAAGTAAAGTTCAAGAAGAAGTCTATTGTTGTTGTGGATTGTTGTGCGTGGAACGAAGGAACGAAGAAACGCAGAAAATATGATTGCCCAAAGACGAAAAATTTTGAAAGAATCAGCAAAATGTAAGAAAAAGTAGAAGAATGAAATCAAATGTACACAAAAAATAAAAAAATAAATACAATCAAAATGAAAATGGAATGTAAACGTAAAAATGTGTTTTTGACAGACGCCATTTTCCAAAAAAAAAAAAAAAAGAATAGTAAACCACAACGAAGACAATTATTAGGCACTGATAAATGTTATACAATTAAGATACAATTGAACCACAACAAAGGTAAAGAAACAGCTTATTTAAGCTATGATGAACACTTGATGCGCTACACGATACAAATTTAACTAAACTATAAACAATTGTCATTTGTATGAGTTTTAATACGCTTATGTTACAAAGCAACACACGCAACATACAGCAAATGAACATTTATAAAACAACAGCGGCGAAAATCAAGTATACTGCTTAAGCTTAGACTACCGTATGTGCTGTGTAGCGCTGTATAACATATGCCAAATCAATATTCAAAGTAATATTTTTGTTCATAAGCAACAAAAAGCGAAAAGAAGCGCATAAAAAGGAGCCTTAAAGGCAGAGGAACGATGCGAAGGATGTAAACAAACGAGCGGGTAAGCGTCGGCAGGAAGTAACGCCTGAATGCACATAACGGAAATACGGTATATGTTGAAAACAAAAAAAAAAAAGAAAAACAAAATAAATAAAATATAAAAATAATAATAATGACGAAAAAAATGCACGGCGCATATTTTTGTCTTTAAAAGCGAAGCACACATTTTGTGTTGTTTTTGTTGTTGTTGCTACCATTTTCACAAACTAATGTGCTTTCAATATTATTATTATTATTATTATTACTTTTATTACCTCCTCTGTTGCTTCGGTCATTTGTACAAGACGAAAACAAAACTTCTTTCAACCCTCACGTCAAATAACTCAAAAGTAAGAAAAACCAAAAAAAAAAAAAAGAAAAGAAGGCAAATAAATAAAAGCGAAGTAGAAGAGGAGTAGGACAGCTGTTAATGGCATTATATGGCGACAATAAATAGGCACAGGTAACATGCCAAGACAGTTAGCGGGCAGCGCATGATTGAAGTTGAGGCTAAGTGGCAACGGCGACGACGACGACGACGACGACGATGTTGATGATGCCAGTGGCCGCCAAACGTGTAAGCGCTAATGGTGATTGTCAATTGTGGCTTCATTTGTTGTTGTTGCTGTTGTTTTTGTACGCCTGTTTTCTGTTTGTCATATCGATTGGTATGAGTTAGATTGATTGTCTCTTTTATTTCTTTGCCGCACTCGTAAACAACATCATCATCATTTTAGCTTTCAACAAAGTAACTAACAATGTGGAAAAATGTGTTGCCTCAACAAACCAATGACCATTATTATACATTTGATGAAATATGTAAAAGGTACAGTCGCACATTTTAGTCAATCGAACGTTTACTGTTAATTGACGAAATTATTTTATTTGAGTGTCTTTTGTATTTCTATTGTGACAAAAAAAAACTCAGCAAATTCATCAACTTAAATGGTCATACTTATGTGTGTATGCATGTATGTGTGTGTGTGTGTGTATACATTAAGAAATTGATAAATCAGTTTTTAGGCCACAAACGCACGCTTGCATAATTTATTTAGGTAAACCATTGCGTATACGTAATATGTCATTTGCATAAGTGGGACAGTTATAAATTGAAGTTGAAAACAGTTGAAAAAAAAAAAAAAAACGTAAAGGAGAAAAACATGAATAAAATAAAAGGCGTGTGGAATAAAAAGAACAAATGGTAATAATATGAAATGAAGGGTTTCGAAATTTTTCCTTACATTCGATAGTTCTAACACTCAATAGCTTGGAAATTCTACAATTTGAATTCGAGTAATTTGGACACACGATAAACAAGATATTACAGTTTCCAGTAATCTAGAGATTTTAATAAGTTGTACACTTAGTAGTTGATAGACTCGATAGTTCGGACATTCAAGTAATACGGACACCAATATTATGATAATAATATTATTATATTACTTCTTCAAGTTAGTTGAAGATGGAAATTTATTTTGTGTTTTTAAAACTTTTCAAGAATGAAAAATTTAAGTTGAATTAAGAAAAATTTTGAAACAGAATAACAATACAACATTTTAGGCAGACAAGAAAAATCATATACCATAATTCGGACTAGCCACGGTTTTTAATTTTCTGGAACTATAAAACTTATATTGTATATAAAAAAATGTCTTTTACCATAACCCAACTTTCAGCTGTATTGGAAAACTCGGTACCTCATTAGATTATTGCAAAATTTAAAAAAAAAATTTTTTTATAGGTACAGTTTTGAAAATGTATTTCCACAAAATCTCGGGAAGGTTTATAAATAAGGAAATAGAAAATCAGCTCAGTTATTATAGTATACATGAATATTGTAAGTCATCAAAAAGTCATTCAATTCAATAATAATTGATATAGAAATAAATTTTTATTAAAACATTTTGTGATTCACTTGAAGTTAATAAAATTCAATGACTTCTTTTTTATTTTCGTGCTCTAATTGAGGCGGGCAAGTTCACAGGTTTGTTTTTCGTGCTTTCATTGTGTTGTTGGTTTTAGGTTTTTTTTTTTTTTTGGAAGTATCATAAAAGGTAACAAAATGTTGACAAAAAAAAAAAAAAAACGAAAAAAGGATACGAAATAAACAGAAGAGTACTAATTGAAAAAAACGACAACGGCGTCGACTCTAACTTGCTTAGTTTTATTCAATTTACTTCTTTTTTTTTGTGTTTTTTTCTCTTGCGCTTCATTTATGTCCGTCTGGTTGTCTGTCCGACTGTCTGTCTGTCTGTCTGTTTTGTTCAATTAACACCATACGAAATTGTTTGAAGATTCATTTAAGCATGCAATACAGACATAAACTCACACTTATATGCGACACACCCAAGCGCTGGCAACTTCACATAGTTGTTAATTTGTATGTATGTATGTGTGTGTATCGGTGTGCTGTGGTAAGTAATCAAAAGCATTGTCTTAGTTCATTGTTTGTATGTTCGTTTTTCCTTGACCGCTGCCTGAATGAGCTTAGCACAAACAAAGGCAACAACGCATGAATTTTAGTTATGCGGACTTAACATGCCGACACGCCACACCAACGTTCTCGCTTACCCATCTGATCCCCACTCACCCTCTCTCTATCACTCTCTTGGCCACTATCTATCTGTCTGTCTGTCTGTCTGTCTGTCTATTTGTTTATTTGTATGACTCGTTGTCTATCGTAAACACAATCACCTGTATGCTATTAAAGAAATGTTGATCTTGTTTGGGTGCGTGTACTAAGTAAAATAGTGCTGTGTAGTCTAGTGTAGCTTATATTGGAGTCATGTAAAGTACAAAGAACAAACGTTGTATACCTTCTTATTATTATTTTTTTTATTTTACTTATATTTTGTTGTCATTTTAAGCGTAAAACACACAAATACATATAAGCTGAGAATTTAATTAAGTCATTCGCTTGAGCGTCGTCGTTATTGTCCTGCATAGACCGATAATTCGACCAATGGTCGTTGTAAAGAGCAAAAAAAAAAACAAAAAAAAAAACTAAAGAATTTTATAAATAATGTATGCTTAAAGTTGTATTGAAGCAGCGATGAACATGTTGTCTTCTCTTTCGCACTTCTCTACATTTTTTGCTTGGAATTTATTTGATTATTTGAAAATTTTCAAGAATTTTTGTTATGTTTTATATATTTAATTAATAAACAGTTAACAATTGAGTCAGCATAGACATTGAGATAGCTTTATAAATAATCAAGAACGTTTTTTTACTATTGAAATTGCTTAAGTTGTAGTGCACTGCATTGTAACATATCACAGTCACTTAATTTCTGTTCTCTGGTTCTGTTAGATGGCTTGGAACTATTTCGAAGCTGGAAATTATTACGTAGAACTGTAGTAAAATGAACCTGACCGAGAGTTTTTGTGTAAATCGGAGAGTGAGGAATCCAGTCCATGGTAGTTTCGGCAACTTTGATCTGCTCACTCATGATAAAGCCCTCTAAGGAGCTACGCTGTGATTTAAAACTCAAATATGTGTTGGAACTTATAAACCGACAGATGACGGACAGATTTACCTCGAACCCTTGCCAATTAGAAGTTTCAGTTCAACAACAGAACTTCAGTTTGCTACTAATCTATACATAATGTGATCCGAGCACTTTTCAATTCTCTTATGTCACCATAAATGCGTGCTTCTTTTAAGATAGAATAATATTTATGATTAATGTCAAAAAAAAAAAAGAACGTAAAACAAAATTATTTGTATAAAGTTTGTCTGAAATGCTCAACTTTTTGGAACACTTGAGCAAAATGCGAGTAAAAACAGAAGAAGAAAAAAAAAACCAATTGTTATCTGCCATTCTCGCATAGATGAGAGACCAATGAGTGACGCAATGAAGCGCCATTGCACAATTCTGGTCGGCCACTTGGCTTGTCCGCTTGGGCATTTTGCCATATTTATGTGCGACACTTCATGCCAACGTTGACTTTTATGAAGCGCATAATTCAGACGCCGCTTTAGCCTCACTTCACACTTTAGCGATTTGTGCTTTTATTTCGAATATAGTATGTTCTTTTTTTTGCTTTTTATTTTATTTATAACATTTTGTGTGTTCATGTGCGTTGCTAATGAATGAAATAATGCACAAGGGAAGTACTCTGATCAGGCCAAATCATACACACACAGATACACACAACCTTTAGCTTATTTGGGCTTTTTTCTTCTTTGCTATTTCGCTCTCATAGTTAAACTTGGTTAATGAGCACGCATTGACCCAAACAAAAAGTCATTGCCACTGGTCAAGTGTCAAATGCACGACGTTATTTAGTGCTCTGTCTCTATCTCTCTGTCTCTCTTTCTAACTAACACAAGCTTATTGACCGCCATCATGTCATAAATTCATTCATTGTGAAGGCAAATGAAATCATGAAAAAAAAAGAAAAATATTCTAACCTTTACAAGTTGATTAAAAATCGACGGACAGACAATAGACAACAGACAAGTGGCGACGTGTCAGCACAAAGCTGTCTCTACAGCACTACTTATTCAACCTTCTGCGCCAAGTGAAAGTGAAGAAAGTGAAAATGAAGTCAAGTCAAGTGTGACAATCAATTGTTCAAATATTTCGTATTTTTTTTTTTGTTTTTTTTTAAGAATTTCTTCGACTTCTGCGTTGTCGTTGTATGCTCACATTGATTATGAAACAAAAAAAAAAGTATTTGTTGTGCATAAATTGATTAATAAGTTGATTGCTTGATTGATCGTTCGTTCCTACGTTTTGCGTTATTGATTACTTATTGATTGATGAAGTTGAACCGTTGTCACAAAAGGCTTGTCTGCCTTGTCTACAATGACGTAATGATTTGTCTTTTTTTGTTTATTTTGTTTTTTGCTGCTAATAAGCTTGAAAAATTACGTTTTGATTGTGTGGCGCCTAAAAGTAGGCAATAGTGCAAAGCATCCGTAAAACAGACCAGTTGAAAAGTGAAAAAAATGTAGTATATTTATATGCTGGCTTAAATATGACAAGCATGAAAAAGCAAAACCAACGAAATCAAATAATTAACATATGCATTGCATATTTTAAGGCTTACAGCGACAATGACATAATCGATTTCAATTAAATGCTTAATAATAATGGCGCGTATTAAGTTTAATTAATTAAATGCACTAACATTTGTATTATTTTCAACAATTATATGTATGTGCGCCTTTAGGTATGCAATTAAAACGATTATTTTGTATAATTACAATATAAGTGGGCCACAAATAAAAATACAAAAAAAAAAAAAAATCCAATATATAATTATGTAAATAAATTTGTGAAAATCGTTTTAAGTGCGAATTTAAATTTGTATTTATGTTGTTGTTGTTGTTATTATGCATTTGTATTTTATTTTATTTTTTAAGTTGTATTTATCGTGTGTAAAGATGAAGCGTATCTGCGTTGGCGTCTGTCTGATTATTGCCTGATTGCATGCATTAAAATTAACATAATAAAATTAATAAATTAAATATTCATTGCACATCAGCAGCATCATTATCATCATCATCATCATCATCATCATCATCATCATGAGTTTAACTAATCTTATCATGCTGTTACACAGCAGTGCAGCGAACTGAACAAAGTCAATTGTCTTTGGTTTAATTAATATTGCATACTTAAAGGGTTTTGCTCGAAACTCATGTGGTTTTGAAAATTATGGTTGTCAGTGTTGTTGTTGTGCTTGTGGTTGATTGCTTTTAAGACAAGTAGACAATTCATGTTTTAGTCAAATGTATTTGTTGTCTTTCTTGTTGTTGCACATGATTATTACACATGACGGCAAGTCCTTTTGCAATATGCTTAAATAGCATAGCATTGCATGAGTACATACAGTACCTAAATGCTTATCTAACAGTTGCTTTTGTTATTTCTCCATTCATTAATGATCCTAAGTATGCTTGCTCAAGTCACAAAGAATCATAACATATGAAGCATTTGTTTTTCTCCATTTTGGCATGGCTGATTTTCAAAGCAACTGAAGAAGTCATGAAAGTCAAAATGGAAATATTAAAAGACCGAAACTGGCGTCGATCAAACCAACTCATCACTATTTGTGATCAGCTGTGACTGATTGTGATTCTTTGTTAGTACTGAGAAACGCTTGAAGCAGCAACGAGTGACAAAATGACTGGGACTTTATGTGATTGGCGTCAGAATATGTCGTTTAGACACCATTGACATTTAAAATAATCTTTCTTTTAACTAATTTTTTTTCATGTTAAATGTACTTAAGTTTGAAGACATTACATAGTAACATAGGATATAATGATGCACTTTTAGTTTAAATCGTCTAATGTTATACTAAATTTAATGGAGAATATAATATTTTGGAAACGCTCTTTATTTGCTATTATTTTTTCCATACTCAATTTCTGTTTTTAAACGAAATAATTGCAATTTTTTTTTGTTTTCGTACTTTAATCGGTTTTGCACGTCAATCCTCTTATTCAGCGTCAAATGCACGCAACATGTTATTTGTTTTCCATTTCTCCATTTTACAAACATTCAATTTACTTACCAATTTCGCTCAACAAAAACAAAAATAGGCTACCTAAGTTCTTATTTGCTTGTTTGCTGTCAATGTCATAATTTGATAAGCTCATTAAAAGCCAAAATTGTTAGTTTGTATACGAACAATGCAACTTTCAAAAATCGCAACGCTTCAACAGTACAATTTTGTAAACTGAGTCACACACACACACCCACGCCCACACACACACGCATACATCAAATTATTTTGTATAATGGAAATTACCACAAATTATTTTGACACAAAAATCAAAACTGTTAAAAAGCATCAGATATTTTTGAAGCCGCTTAGGGCATTAATTAAATAATGACAGCAAAAAAAAAATATTATTCTCAAAATACAATGTATAATGGCAATGCAAAATTAACGCATTTTGGCGCAATTTGTGGCTAAGCTGTTGGAAGCGTACTTGAACAAGCCAATAAACTATAATAATATGAAATTGATATTTAGCATTCAATGAAATGAAATGACTTTGACATCTGACACATAACACATGACAACGCATAATGCAAATTTTCTATGGCAAAATGTTTTGCTTGCCTATGTGTGTGTTGAGTCTTTTGTATTATTTAAGTTAATTTTAAAATTTAATAAATTTTGCAACATTTTTTAAAATTCCCTTTGCGTTTATTGAATGACTTTTTAATATCTAATTATTCATATTGCTAAAATATTTCAACGAATTTTCAGCTATTAATTAAAAAAAATTCTTCAGCTCATATGTCATGCATAATTAGAATAATGATTCGTAAATTTAGACCATAAAAACTCAATTTACATGAATCAAACGATTGAAAACGCAAAGTTTGCAATAGTTTTTTATTTTTTTAAAGGTTTATTAATTGTATGAATGATCATGATGAATGAATGATGCATTAAAAGATGGATTTTGCTTTGGCTTAAATTGAATTGAATTTGAATTGAGTTGAGAAACTATAAGCAGAATATTTTTCGTTTAGAATATTGAAATAAAGTGAGCTGATAGTAAGTAAGATCGTAAGTAAGATCTAAGATCGATTTACATTTTAACTTCAACTCAATTTAGTCAGCAGGTACTTAAATTGAATAATTTGAATCATTCTTTTCGATTGATCATTGCTTTCTTTGCATCGAATGATATTTTGACTTATGGTACTTCGATCTTGACATCAAAACTCTCAAGGACATCGCAAAATATCTCAAATTTGAAAAAAGGTTATTGTGTTTGTTTGAGCGAAGTGTATGTAACGCACAGAAGGTGGGGAGAAGGACCCCATAAAGTATATATACTCTTGATCAGGACGACAAGAGAAATTGATTAAGCCGTGTCCGTCCGTCCGTCTGTCTTACCCCTCAGAGACCTACAAACTAAAATTTTTCGTAAAATCCACATTTTTTGACCGATTTTCTTGATATTTTGAACAATATTTGAACGGCCGATGTCAAACCAATATGTTTTTTGTAGATTTGGGGTGCCTACCATTTGTGTAGGGTATTGTATTGTCGAGTATACTTGACTATACCGCCCTTACTGGTTTTTAAATTGAAATTGAAACTTTTCAATCCACGTTTTATGCATTTATTTTTCAAAAGCAAAACAGAAATTGCAAGACTTGTTGCACTCAATGGTTTTAAAAGTTGATTTGAGTTGTTGTGTTTATTATTTTGACTTGAGAGTGTTTGTTGCATTGAATATATGTATTATATTTGCATGCAAGCAAGGCACACATACATATGTGCATGTATGTATTCATTCATTAAGACATTAAAGCATTGACTCGTTCACTCACTCATTCATTCATTCATGCTTGTGCTTTTCCATTCATTCATTCGTTTCATTCGTTTTCGCTTACTTATCAATTGGCAAGATGGCTTGGCTGTCAGCCAGTATGTCGCTTTGACTCTTTCGTCTGCCACCCTCTATGGCTTTTTGCCTTTGACGCTAACATTTAAAAAATCTTTTGCTATTTGCATTTCGCTCACACACACACACACACTCACTCATTCATTCATTGACTCACTCTTACATACATTTCATTCATTTATTTATTCATGCAGTCAGTCAGTGAGTCAGTCATTCATTAGAGCAAAAAAGGTGGTGTCTGCTTTGAGGGTGTGTGAACCTGAACCTGAACTTCAACACTGATTCATTGACCGACTAAATATGTGTATGTGTGTGTGTGTTTGTGTGTTTGTATTTGTGTGTATGCAAGTTCATGAATGAAACTTAATCTGAGCTAAAGCTTAATGTAAATATCGAAAAAGTAAAAATGAAATAAAAGACAATTTTACGCACCTTTTTCAAACGACTCATGCTTGTATGTCGAAATTTTGCTTGTTGGAATGCTGTTTTTACTATTATTATTGTTGTTGTTGTTGTGAACGAAAGTGTTGCGCACACGAAAAAGATATATCAGCCAATTAAAAAAAAAAAATGCGACAAACAATATATAAATTAATATTTTCTCAGCATATTTCTTGTTCAAAGTCATTTCAGTTGCAGCAAAGCGATATGAGAAAAAAAGAAAAACACACACACACACACGCACACATAAAAAGGCAAAGTAAAAGCAATGAAAGTGAAAATAGAACCGCACAAAACTTAATGGAAAGCAAATCGAGCGCGCCAACATACACACACAGCACACACACGCACATGTACACAAGATTCGTCAATGTGCGCTTGTATGTATGCAAGGAATTACTACAACCACAAAGAAGGAAAGAAAGCATTTTTCGGCTTTGAACAAAAAAAAAAAAAAATCGACACACACACACATACACAGATAAGAACATCAGACAGAAAATAAAAAAGAGAGCAAAGAAATAAATAAAAACAACAATGCTGTGTAGAAATAAAATGTGCGTGCGCGCTTTTAGCTCCAAAAAACCAAAAAAATGTTGCCTACTTTAAGGCTTGCACAAAATTTAAAGCTAAAGATTTGTATAAAATGCCGCCTGCTTGTGCAACGACTTGTAGGCAACATTTTCTTACTTGGCGCGACACAAGACACACAAATGTATTCATGAGCACTTTCACGCTTTTCTATCGAACTGAACTGAACTGAAATGAACTTAATTGAACTGAAACGAACTGAACTCAACACGATTCGGCGCCTTGTTTTTGTGCTTGTGCTGCTGCTGCTGCTCTTTGTTGTTGTTCTTTGCGTTGTTGTCCTTATAGCACGCGCCTAAACTTATGCTGCGTTATTTTAATGTATAAAAAAAAATGCTTTCTTTCTTGGTTTAATAAATTCTATTGCTACTTATATGAACACTAGCACCGTTTTTATTTCTATTTTGTTTGTTTTTGTTGTTGTTATTTTTGTTTTTGTGCGTTAAAAAAAATGTAAAAAAAAATTGTTGTATATTTTTTTTAAATGCTAAAATATGTTTAACAATAATTCCGTTACACGTAAAATTACTAAATTTGCTATAACTATTACAACTAATTGTTTTTGTTTAATTTTTTGCTATATTTTTCTATTTTTTTTGTGGGTTTTTTTTTTGTTTTTTTGTTTTCAATTTTTCTATGCTTGTTGATATAAATTTTGATATATTGTTGTTCATAAAAAAAAATAAAAAAAAAAGTTTTGTTTGTTTGTTTGTTTTAAAAAATTATTATTATATTTATTTATAAATTGTTTGTGTTTTATTCGCTTAGCTTTGCTTTTTTTTTTTGTCTCGAAGTTTTCGCTTGATTATTTATTTATTTAATTTTGATTTTTTCAGTGCGCTCTTTTCGTTGTTGTTCGTTCGCGTTTTCAACATAAACTGATGAACGCGCATGGTATGAAATCCTTAAAGGTCTCAACCACGCACATTTTACATTTTGACAGTTCGCAAGCAGCGTGAATAAACTAAAGAAGAAGAAGAACAAGACGTTGCACAAGAAGAGGAAGAACCAGTAGCAGCAGCGGCAGCATCAGCAGCAACAGCAAGTATTTGACAGTTGCTATTGGAGCGCAATTTCAAGAGAGACACAGTGCGAAAGAGAGAGAGAAAGAGCGCAAAGTCTTTAAAAGCTTATTTAGAACAAAGGATAAAAAAAAGCCCACAATTTAACAAGCGTCAGCGCTGTATGCACACTTGGTTATGGGGTGGGGAGGGGTATGAAAACACCACAATATGAAACATCCAAAAAAAAAAGGGGTTTCAACTCTTGTAGTTGTTCTTGTAGTATTGGCAATCGGCCAACTGTCATAGCGCTCAGCAGTTGGCGAAGAGCGTATGTCCTCATGAGCTTTCCAACTGTCAATTTTGGATTTTCACTTTGGCGCGAAATTTTTATGAGCTTTTCAAACGTCAATTTTGGCTTTTTCATTTGGCGCTTTAATTTTCTTAGTTATTTGAAAATTAAATTTATAGAAAATAATTAAATAATAAAATAAAAATCCAGAAATTTTGAATGTTTTACTTTTTAAAAATTAAATAAATAAAAAACATAATCTTTTGAATACCAGGCACCCTAAGTGGGTGAGATTTATGAGGTCAAAGGTAATAAGATCCAATAAATGTCATGTCAGTCAATAGATCATATAGAAATTCTAATTTCAGACTCAAATGGCTCAGGTACCTATTAACAGTAAACGCAATTAGTGAACATCTCTTATGGTCATATGTATTTTAAAGTCCTGATTCATTAATCTCATACGACTTTTCCATGAACAAACATCACCCATGGCCGGATGAACGCTCTGCTCAGGTTTTACGTCGCTGTGCACTCTGCATGTGATTATAAGAAAACAATTAGAATTCTCAACGCTAGAGGGCGTAAGTGGGATGATATATGGAATATAAGTGATGTAAATTTAATGTAGCAAAGAACATGACGAGGTTTGCGAATCAAATATCAGGCAGGCGTACAGTTTTGTCCATAGTGACGCTTCTTGTATGCCGGTCATTTGTAGCGTCCTTACTGGCTTTCCTTAAACTGTTATGTACTACAAGTACTTAAGTGACTACTTCATGAAAGTGTCAAGAATGTTCCGTGAGTTCGAGCTGAGGTCATTGTATGTGTGTTGGAGAGATGCGGATACCATTTTGTATAGCATATTTTTGTTAGAGTATTTTTAAAATTTTCAACGTAAAATTCATATCTTATTCATACGAGTCTATGTTTGTTGTTATAAATTCTTTATTTTAACAATTTGCCCATCGTAAAATCAAGTCGAATCAATCTATTTATCACACATCAGGCAACTAATGACACTGTCTAAGTTACTATATTACATTATAGGGTAAAGTATGCCAGTATCTCAAACGAGAGCTTCTAGCATTTCATTTTCTTTTTGTTTTAGCAAAATAAATTTACCGTAGAATAATAATGAGTTGTGACTTAACTCAGCGCCATTGTTAAAGTGCAAAGAGCCAAAGCCACTTAGGCAAGCACTTAAGAAATAAATGACAATGACATGCAACTGAGCAGTAAAGTGAGTGCATTGACTGGCATCATGGCCGGGTTTTTGATGGATGGTGGCCTCATTTCAGTGTTGCAACAACACATTGACGCATGTGTCACTTCACGTACGATTTATAATGCAACAAGCCGTTTTAAAAAAGCAATCACGTTTCAATTAAATTAGCAAACAGACAAGTTGCAATGCATAGCTTAATGGCTTTCATGTGTATAAGCGTAAAATAGTAGCAGAGATAGTAGTGACAATAGATGTGTCTGACTTACCGGTTTGCGTGCTGGAATCAAAAAAAGTGCTTGTTGTCTCGACGGTCATCGTGCCAATTGTGCCGTCGATTATTTGAGCCGATGAATCACGTCTGCCTCTAAAACTAAACGCATGTAAAATGCCATAAGTATGTGTGTAAGAAGCATTGGGCGAAAAAACAGGACAGAAAGAAAGTGAGAGCAAAGGAGAGCGATCGTGATAAGATGCACGGTAATTTACAGATACATATGTATATATATGTATATATATTGAAAATATCGTTCATGCTACTCACCGACAGACATCGTCGCTCTGTGAGCTTTGGCGTCGAAAATTGCGACAGCGTATCATCTCCTCGGTGGTCGATTGGCGACGAAAGCCGCGTGCAATAAGTATCTCTTCGGTGGTCGATTGACGGCGTATTGCTGGCCGTTGACTTGGCTCGGCCACCGGTAATGGTGGCGGCCGTGAGCAAGGACTTGGATCACGTGACGATGAACAACTGTTCGAATCGGGTGAACGTGGACTGCGTGCTGCCGATGAGCTCTGACGACGTAATGTATGACGACGTGGACTACCATCACGATCGTGACTGCGATCGGGTGATAGATGTGTACGTGAGTCACGACGTCCAGCACGTGATGCGCTATCGGGTGATAATGAGTCACGTCGTGAGGCGCGTCGTTCACAGTCCTCGGGTGGATCGGGACTGAGCGCAGGCTGTGAGCCGCGTCGACTGCCGCCAGGCAGGCAACTCTCATCGAAGGCGGTCGCCTGACGTTGTAAACGTTGTAGACGCGGTGCACGCTCTGGACTGATGCCCGCCTTTGAGTCACGACGATTGACACGACCGCATTGTGTGGTCGAGTCACGGCGGCCTTTCGGTGCAGTCGGACTGGTTGCGGGCGGTGTCACTGAGCTGGTTATAATTGTCGGTGGTGGTAGAGCTTGACATGCTGTATCGACCTGTTGGTGGTGATGATGGTAATGATGATGTTGTTGTTGTTGTTGTTGCTGCTGCTGACAGTAAGAGCTTGTTGAGGGCAACGGTGTTGAATCGGAACCGGCAGAGCTGGTCGAGGGACGTTGCTCCTGACGGAAATTGGGAAATTCGGGTGCGGCGAGGGAATCGCGTTTCTTGGTTAGTTGGTATTTAGGTGGCGGCGGCGTGGGTGTATTTGCACGTCCGATGGCGCTGTCGCGTCGACCGGATGGATAACTTTCGCCGGAACCACGTCGGGAAGCCTGAAGTGAGTTAGGCAGGTGAAGACGATATAGGCGATAATGCATGGATAGATGGATGGATGGATGTGTGTTTGGTTGATTGGATGTGCGTGTTCTTGAGAGTAAGTGTGTGTGTGTGTATGAGTGGTAATGTCTTACGGACAGACAGACTGTCAGTCAGTCAGTTAGAGTTAGGACAACTTATATATATATATATATGTATGTGTTATCTGATATCTGAAGTAGTACGGGTTATTCTTTCTAACAACTTACGCTCTTGGGCACACTCTCGATGACCACGGGCACCGTCATTAAGGTTGTCTCTTCAACGGTGCTCTCACGTCGATTCCAATGCTTAACAAACTCAGCCGTATTCGATTCACGCCTCGAACGCATACTACGTATACCCGAATCCGCGCTCGATTCACGTCGCTTACGTGGCGCCATGTATGTCGTATTCGAACTTGTCCCACCGCCGGCATCCGTGGTCGATGTACGCCACGGTAGACTCCGTGCCAGATCTGCTAATGTTTCACGACGATTCAATTGCGCCTTACTTGTGCTGCTGCTACGTGATGCGGCGCCCTGTTGCTGTTGCGTTGACTGTGATTGTTGTTTAGCGCCGCCGCCGCTCCATTCCCGTAATATATCAGTCAGCTGGGCGAGTGAACTGCGTCGACGCCTTTGTATGCCCGGCGGTGGCGATGTACTCGGCGGTGTGCCACCGATCTGTGCTGCTGAATCTCGCCGTCCGCCAAGCCTTTGACGTATCGTTGACTCTTCCAACTAATTTCACATGAAATACAATCATTTGCTTTATAGAGATACAAATTTTGGACTGAGAACTAACCTGTTCGCGCACCAAATCGTCCCAGCCATTGCCGCCCTGCCACACCAAGCCAACTTGGTGGGACATTATGGGCAAATTGCAGACAAAGCATACCGCTGTCATAGTCCTGTAAGCATATGTTCAAGGCAATGTTGTTATACAGACATACAAACAAACAGACAGACAACTAGTAAATAGTATAGTTTATATGGATAGATTATAGGCGAGTGCATGCAATAAAGTGAAGAAAAAAGGTCTGTTGTTGTATTTACAAGCAATTCTCATGAGAAATACTCATGATACAACATGCAAAAATTGAAAACGTTTTTTGTTTGATCTATTAAGATGATATAATAATTATTTTTAATCGTCATTATGACTTTTTATATATTTTTTTAAATAAAAGAGGTATTTTTCTCAGTTAGGGATGTTACATGAATTACAAATATCTTTTTAAAAGTCCAATGTAGAACGCTTTAAGCAACAGGTAAGCTTGTAATTCCGCCATGAGTTACAACGATATTTCAGAAGCTCAGCGTTTTCTGAATGATAGAATCAAAAGCTTGTTACTTGCCCACAGAACCTTAAAGCTTCATAACGTTTGAAGTACTGATGAATCCTGCAATGTGTTTAAAAGCTCTTTAAAAGCTCAAGAGCCTTTAAGTTAACAATTCAAAGCTCAGTTTACACAGTCTTCTAAGCTAGGACTTTCTACAGCTTGGTGGATGTTACAAATTTATTGGATTTTGTCTTAAATCTGTATTAAAAGCTTACAAATGCTTTCAATCAAAGCTTTTTTTCAAAACGAAGTTAAGTTTCCCACAACACTTTCAAGCTTACATTTGTGCAAAAGTTCCAAGAGTCAAGTACTTTTATGATTGTATCCTTAATGTTATAATAAACAAAGTTGTTTTATAGCATAGCTAAAGTTTATCTATGTTGTATATAATAAAAGCTTTGAGATTTAAAGAAAAAAGCTTAGCACAATATGATTTCAAAGGACATGCAATACAAATTTTTATGACGCATGCAAAGAAGTGTTTTATGGCAAAGATTTTGAATTTTTTTTTATGCCTGCAAAGCGCCCTGAGCAAATTGCGTGCTTGTCTCAGCTTGTTTTATATTTTAAAAAAAATTTAAATGATTTTCTTTCATGTTTTGGTTTTTGTTATAGCAAATTATAGTAAGTTTTATATATATTTTTTTGTATTTTTATGTTTTTTTTTTTTTTTTTTTTTTTTGTTTGCAGCAAGACATAAAACGAAAATAAAAGCATACAACAAAAAGTGAAAATCAATGAATGCCTCAGCAGCCGCAGGACATTCGACAAAAAAGTAATGTTTGTAAGAAGAAATAATGACAAGTTTCATTTACGCAGCATTTAAGTTGACCTTAAACAACACAAAAAAAAAGGAAACAAAAAAAGAAAATATTACGGAATGATTAAAAATGTACAGAGCGACAAACAGACCGACAGACATAACAGTTTCAGAATATGAAGAAAAAAAATCAAAAGAAGTTGAAAATATGCATGAGTTCTCAAAACGTATTGTATAAGTATGGCAGAGGGAAAAAGAGAGAGAGAGACAGATTGACAATGAGCATACAAGTGAGTTAGTAAGAGATCGAAACAGAGATAGAGTGAGAAAAAGTCAGTCAGAAATAGAGGCTTATACAAGTAGAAATATTTTGTATAATGTTTATTTTGTTTTGTTGAATTTTTTTTTTACGATATTTTACAAGTTTCGCTTTGCTAACTTTTTGCGTATGGCTGCCGACGTTGATGGCTGATCCATAGACCTGTATTGCCGAAGTTTTGACATGGCGCATGGCGTTTTGGCTTGACTAATGGTTGCAGTACTGCTTTGATGTTTCAAGATCTGCGATGTGTTTTGTTTTGCTTTTAGTTTGATTTCTTTTCAAATTTTTTTTTTTAGTTTGTAATAATTTGAGCTGATTTCGGTTTTGGTTTTAGTTTTGAATTTATTTTTTTCGAATTGATCAAGTTAGAACTGACTTCCTTTTGATTTGAATTTACTTTAGACTTCCTTGTGTTTTCAAAATTTGTTTCTTTAATTTATTTTCATTTTGTTTCCCATATGGTGTTGATCTTTTTTTTTTTTGAGTTCTTGTTTGCTTATATTTTTTTTTTGTTTTATTATATTTTGTTTTGTTTCAAAT
Organism: Phortica okadai; assembly: GCA_034638295.1. Taxonomy (NCBI): domain Eukaryota; kingdom Metazoa; phylum Arthropoda; class Insecta; order Diptera; family Drosophilidae; genus Phortica; species Phortica okadai. The sequence goes on from CM067848.1 coordinate 2,866,813, forward strand.
ATGCTGTTGTTTTTTTTTTCTTTTTACTTGTATTCTTTTTTATTATCTTTTGTTTTGTTTCAATTATGTTGTCACTGTACTGATGACGTTTGTACTTATGGTTTTTTAGAATTTTTTTTTCATATTTTGTTTTATTTATTGTTTTCTTGAAATGTTTTTGAAATATTTTTTTCTTTAAAATATAACGTATACGCAATGTATGTTTTTTTTTTAACTTTTTCTTTTCAAAATTTTTCATTGGTGTGTACCGTCAGACATTTTTTTTTTTTATCAATATTAATCAATTTTATTTAATACCAGATTTATTTTTTGTAAATTATTATTTATTTGAATTTTCAAAAATACTTTTTAGGTACTGGGAGGGGATTTATTGTATTTTGGCTAAACACAGATACACTGAGACACTGAAAAAAATTTAAGAAAAAATTTGTTTGGTTTTAACATTAAAGGGAACAAAGTCAATTCAATAAAAAAAATAATAATTATAAAATCTTTAATTTTTTTGCATTAATTATAGCACTATAATTAATTATATATACATATTTCTGTATTACTGGGTCTCTACACTATTATAATTAAAAAAAAAAAAAAACTAACAAAAAAATGGAATTATAAAAATATAATGCTAGGTCTAACTGTATTTAAATTTGAATAAATATACTTGGTTAAAAGTTTATAAGTATTCATATAAAAAAATGTATATGTTGTTAATGTTATTTTTAACATGCTATTAATAATGATAATAATTTATATAAATAAAACTAATAATACATTAATTTTTCATTGATTAAATTGATCTACTTAAATTGTGCATAAAATGTTAAAATTTTTTGTTGCATACTTGCAGGCTTCAAATTGAAGTGAAGTGTACGCAAAATATGACTTAACTTTTAATATTTTTAACCACATTTTTTTTTAAATTATTTTGAACAAGATATTATTTTGCAAATACCGTTATATCATATTAAATGATTTTTAACATTTAATAGCATACTTTAAAGCGCGTTGTTTTCATACTGTGTGAATTTATGCAAAAAAAAATCGTTATTTGTATAAAAATATTTCGAAGTTTCACTTAAAGAAATTCTAAGACATCCACACACACATGTATACGTAATTTGAATAATAGACGATTCTGCCTACTTTATACGCCTTCTGTTCTTAAGCTCAAATTGAGTGGAAATGAAAAAAAACAGGAAACAACTGTTGAAACAAACAAACGAGATAGTTAAAGTCGATACATACTTGACAATTTAATGCCCTTTTTTTAGACGTTTAAACAAAATGCTGATTTATTCTATGAAGATAATATGCGAACCAACAGATCGACATATGCTCGGACAGACTACAAATGACACGATCGAATTTTGGCTTAACTTGTAACCCACTAATATTTTATTACTCTTTACTGCCGGTCTTACTGTCTCCAATCCCTAACACTCATGGCTGGCACAGAGAAAAGCTAGTCTAATTATGACTGTTCAGCTATGGTTGCGTTTACTGTACAACATTCTCTTAGATTGTTTGCGGGCCATAAACAAATTTAAAGAAAATTGTTGAAAATGTTTACCACGCCACCGCACAATAATCATAACTCAATTTCAATTTCCTGAAAATGTCGATACGCACGTCAATAATAATAAGAAGTCTCGTCATTGTGTGGGCACGTCCTCTTGTTTGTGTACGCTCATCGACCTGGGGGCTCTGTGGATGCGGCTTCAGCGTTGTTCGGTTCGGTTTGGTTGTGTTGCTCAACTGCAACACAACAGCTTTTCAACTGAGACAACAGCTTTTCGATTGCTCCTTAAATTTTTTTTGTTTGTTTTATTTTTTTATAGAAATTTCTAACAAATACTAAGATAGGCTTAGCTTGTGCAGGGTTCAATTGAAGATTTCTTGGTTTGTTTCATTAAAATTCAGTAAAGTTTTCTCCTTTTTTCTCATAAAATTAACATAAAAAAAATATTTGATATTTATAATCTTTATTTTCGTTTATTATGTATTATTCTCTTCACATCACTCATCCCTTCTGATAATCTAAAATGTGAGATTTTCTTAATCAAGAAAAAAATTGTTCTAAGTCAAGAACCATCTCGAGTAATCTTCTTAATTATGCATATATGGTAGTCTTTAAATTGGTCTTAAGTGTTGATCATTTGATCATCTTATTAAGTTTTATTTTAACTACCATGAACTCATTAAAAATTATCCTTTAATTCAATTTGAAGTTTTCAGTTCAACTTAAAGTTTAAGAAAATCCCATTTGACCGCAATGTTAGTAAAGAAAGCACGGCAATACATAACTTTGTGTCAACTTATTATTAACTAACTAGAAAATCTTGTCTCACAAAACTTTCAATCTTTTGAGTAATGAATCAAAATAGAGTCAAAACTAATTTCATTCATCAGTTGGTGGCGTTAAACTTAATAAACGTTGGCATGTTGTTGATAGAGTTGGTGAGAGAGTTGGCAGCGTATGAAAAGGTGCCAGAAAACAAGGCACAAAGCAACAAACCGAAAATGTCTGCCAATGATTTGTTGTTTTTTATTTTTTTTATTTTTTTTTTTTTTTTATACAAGTGACGCTCTCAATGGGAATAGTTTACAAAACTACTTTCAAGTTGTTTGTAACGAAGTTCTGTATTTCACAGCAACTTTTGCCAAACACAACTTTATTTCTTTAGCCACACACACACAAACACATAATATATTTACTTAGTAGAAAGGACGGTATGATTCTGGTTTGCTCTGACCAGACGTGCGTGTGATTGAAGTAATATAATAAAACCAACCCGAACGTAACAACGAAGGACAAACTGCAAATAGAATTGAACGGAAAAAGTTCTCATTGACAAAACACACACACACGCACACTAAGCAGAAGTTTCAAGTGTTAACTTGATAGAGAGCCAACTTGACTACGAAAATAAATTGTATAAATGTAAATGAAGATTTTTTTTTTTTTATTTTCTTTTTTTTTTTGTTGGTTTACTAAAGTGTAATAATAGTTTTTATGCATGACAATAAATCACTTTGTTTACATATAGAAAAATTTTGTAGTAGTCTTATGTTGCATAGCAATACATGAAACATACGGCAGTCTAATATGCACCTTGTCAATATTTTGTGAGATTGCTTGCTTGTATTATAATAAATAAATAAATGACAAAATGAAGACAAGCGTGCTGCAGAGATTGAAAGTCAAAGTTTTAGCATCAATAATAATAATAATAACGACTTATAATTCACGCACGATTGCGTGCATGAATGCGTGCTTAAGGGCATTGATTGTCTACATAAGTCATTCATCAGTTAGATTCGTTTGTTTTGCTGTATGTGTGTGTGTGTGTACAAGCCTCAAGTCAGCCACAAGTTGTTTTAAATACAGGAAATTAATAGTTGCTGACAAAATGTCAAACCCACACAAACACACACACACACACATATGTATTTACATTGCATTATAGAAATAAAAATGAAAAAAAAATTGTTTATTTTTAAATAAATTTTCTTCTTTATGCTTTGTTGTTGTTTGTTTGTATTCCACTATTTTTGCTTTCTTCTTCTTCATTATTTGAATATCCTTTTTGCGTTTCCGCTTTCGTTCAAGCAAGGTACAGGAAGTATCTAAGACGGGTCGAGCACAATTGCTTCTGACTGGGCGCCATCAAGTATGTTGTGCACGAGCAAGACACTTCACTGTCAACAATGTCAACGTTGTTGTTGTTGTTGCTGTTGTTGTTGTTGTCTTTTATGCAAATCAAGTGAAAGCGATGCCAAAGACATAAACCGCTTTAAATTCGCAGCGATTATGTAACATCAAATGGTTTTCTTACTTGTCCTTGGCACTTTCTTCCGCTATTTTGCTTTTATCATTTGTGTTTGTTGTTGTTGTAGAACGTAGAAACTACGCGCTTCATATAATATTCAACTAGTGCCATCATCATGATCATCTTCATAAACGTCTTCGAGTTTGTCATCATCAACGCATTCGCCTTTGCCTTTGCCTTCATCAATGACAAGAACGTCAACCGTCGTTGTCAACCAACAACACCAACAACAACAACAACAACAACACTTTTGTGCTGTCTTCGCGTTATTCTGTCATGTTTGTTTGTTGATTGTCGGCGTTGCGTTACGAATTCCTGCACAAAAGGAAATCTTAAGGAAAACTAATTTCCTTTTGTAAACGCGCGCGCCACACGGCAAAGCCGATTAAAGTTCTATCCAGAATAGCAAAAAAAAAATATAATTTTTTTTACCTTTTCCTTTTTACTTTTTGCATAAATTAAGCGTTTTGATTCAACTTTGCGCCTTGTTGTTAAATTCCTATAAAAGGTGTGAACATAGGTACAAACATAAAACAACTTCAAAAAGGCATCAATGAAAGAAGTTCTTCAACCGCTTTGAAGTATCTTGCCGCAAATTAATTAAAGAAATTATCTTGAGCGCTTCATTAAAAGATAATTTTGCTAAAGAGTAATCAAGCTGAAGTTGAAAAGACATGAATATTGAAGTGCCATGTCGCAAAGGAGAGTGTGGGGCGAGAATTTTGTATTTTAAAACACAACAACATTTTATAATAAAAAAGATAATTAAAAAATATGAATTGTTGAGTTTTATGTTATCTTATATGAGAAATATAAAAAAAAATGTTTAAAAAAAATTTTAAATTTCATTAGCAGCGCCATCTACCGACTATAACTACAAACTAACTAAGAGATAACCGAAGTATGAGCAGAATTTCATCAAATTCAATGAAGACTCTTAAGTGGCGTTAAATCATGAGTACAACATGCCTTCATTTTGAAATGTCAGGCATTTATAAGTATGAGACACATTCGCCCACCTTTTCACACATGCCCCAAAATCAAAGACACACAAATTTCAAGCGGTTTAGCTTCTTTTGACTTTGATGGCTTGACGATAGTTACAAAGGACACGTTTGTTTGTGAATACGATTTTGTTTTGTCTGCAATTAGTATGTAATTGATAAAGCGATTAATTTTGCTATGAAAGCACCTTTGACTGCATTCTGGCTTATTAAAATTAATTAGCACTAATGCGAATACCAAAGCAGTTATGTGACATTAAGTGACAGGCAGGCAGACAGTCGTACTGACAGACAAACGAACAAAGAAAATGACCTCAGTTGACTTAGTTGCATATGCACTTAATAAGCAAAAAAAAAAAAAATAATAGTGGAATGAGCATGTCATGTGCTTTGCCTTCATTAGGCGCCTTTGACGATTAAGCATTTGTATTGTCTTTGCGATAATTATAGTATGAAAATGCAAATTAATTGGCACAGCTTAATTTCACTTTAACTTTGACCGAAGCAATGACAAAGCAAGGTATCACAAATTATATTTAAGGCGATTATGGCGATTTCTGTTTTTCTTTTCTCAACTGCTACGCAAAAAAAAAAATAAAATGAGGCGCTTTATGAGTATGAGCGAAGTATTTGTGCTTCTCTTGCTGAGATGCCAAACGGATGAGTTGATTGCAGTTATAGGTTTGTTAAAATGTCTGAAATATTTCAAGAACATTTTTTCAATAATGAATATTCTTATTGTTAACCAGACACGGCTGACACATACGTCAATCTAAATAACAAATTCAATTAAAGTCAAAATGCAAATCGTGTTTAATTTTTCTGTTGTTTTTACTTTAAAAGACATTAACTAAATGAATGCATCAAGGCTTTAAAAAAAATGCTAAAAATAACCGAACAAAAATCACGCCTAAACGTGCCAAAGCAAAAACTTCCACAATTCATCTGTGTGTGTGTAAAGGCAGAAGATGCATAAGTAAAACAAAACAAGAACGACGCACATAACACAAAGTAAGATGGCAAAAAGTTTGTTTAGGCCAAGACAAGTCAAAGGCAAAAAAAAAAAACCCTTTTAATCCTTTTTCATGTCGCTGTCTATTAAAACCAAACCGAAACATAAAAAGGACTTAAAACGAAACTTTTATATGAGAAAAAAAAGTACTGAAAAACTTTTCCTTAAGGCTTTAAATGATGGCTTGACGCCCAGCTTAAGCAACTTTGCTAAAAGCAACAACAAAGGCTATCAAAATGGACAAAGTGCAGAGAGCCAAAAAAAAAAAACAACAAAAAGGTATTGAATCAAATACAAAGCACATTTAAACGGTGTGACGACTTAAAAAAAAAAACCAAAAAAAAACGAAAATAGGACAGCAAATAAAGAGTGTGCCAAAATATATGAAAAATTTAATTGTATACTCTTATGTTACATGACGCTACAGTGCACATGCGTTACTTTAATATTGAAATTTTGTTCTCGAGCCCAATACTGCAGCATTGGCGTATATAGTGTTGTTTTATCGTCTAATTTGCTAAATCTTTATCGTATATATAAAGCAAAGAATTCAAAATTTTGGCACACCCTTTATAAAGGAAGCGTAAAATTTTGTGAGACTGAAGACAAGTAGAGTTGAGTAAATGTGACAAAGCAAAAGTGACACACGCGCAAATTATTTAATCCGACTTAAGTGGGAATTTTGTGTGCCCATCTGTCTAACTGCCTACGATGCCAAGCATTTTGCTTGCTTGCCTGCCTGCCTTCCTTTCAACTCAACCCAACCAACCAACCCACCTGTCTTACTTCCTTCCTGACGCTTTGATCTTATTTCGCAACATTTTCAGGTATTTCAGCTTTGACGTTAAATACGACAAGTAAAAAGAGAGGCAGAGAAACAACAAGAAAACAAAAACAAACAAAAGAGGGCGTAGAAAAAAAAAGTCATCAGCGCATGAAAATGAACTGACTCGCTGGTAGACGCAAATGAAATGTCAAACACAAAACGTAAGCAAGCAAAACAAAAAGCGAAAGAAATCATGTCGCTCGCCCTCTTTATAACACACACAGGGACTAACAGCTCAACTATTTTTATACCCTGTACCTTATGGTATATGAACTTTTGTGGATATCGAAAATGCATGAAACACCGAAAAGGAGGTGTGGCAGACCCTATAAAGTACATATATTCTTGTTCAGTATTGAAAGATAAGTTGATTTAATCATATCCGTCTGTTCATCCGTCTGTCTGTCCGTATGAACCCCGTCGATTTCGGATTATTTCTTGGTTTATAGATGGGGTGGCGAATAACTGAAGCTAGTCCAAGTTTTCTCGGTAGGCCTCTGCGATAAAATGGGTTGGCCAAAAAGATAAAATAGTTAAAAATAAATTAATAAATAAAAAAATACAAAAAATAGTAAAAATATATTGTAGTAAAATTTTAAAATGCTTATATCTCGGAAACCATTGGAACATTAAATTATAATATGTACGCGGCCACGCCCACCTATAGTCAAAATAATAAAGAAAAATAGAAACTTTGTATTTCTGGAACAAATTATCTTGAGTGGGTCTTCAAAAAGTCGTTACTAATTAAATATACAGGGTATATCGAAGTCGATCTCTTTCGACTGCAATTCCTTACTGTTTTTTTTTTTTGTTGTTGTTTTTGTTGGCTTGTGTGCGCTTTTGCTTTTGCTTTAATGGCAGCCTGTTGATGTCCTGCACGTCTGCACAAGACTTTTGCTTTGACTTATGCTTTGACTTGATTTTTCTTTTTCTTCTTTTTCTTCTTGTTCTACTTCTTCTTTTTGTTGTTGTTTACTTTATGCCAAGCACTAAGTAAGACAGTTAATCAATGGCAACCAAACACGATTGCTTTATTGCTCTCCCCCCAACAAACTAAGCATGAATCAACAGGACACCAACGAAAAATGCTATGTTGTCGACAGAACATCAAAGAAACAAGTCTACAACAACTAAAAGAAATTGCACCCTTAACGGTATTAAGGGTGTTTTACTACATGTATCTGTGTCTGTGTGTGTGTGTGTGTGTGTGTGTGTGCGTGTATTGCATTGATTATGCTTTGACGCTTATATTGATGGCTTTGAGTTATGAACTGAAGTACAGTTTACTTCAATAGTGTGCAATTTGTGTATGCTGCGCTTTATTAACGCTTTTAATGTCTTTCTTAGTATTTGTGTGCGTGTGTGTGTTTGCATAGTCAAACATGAAAACTCACTTAGTGAACATTATACTTAAAAGAAGCAGAAAAAATAAATAAATAAATAAATATATTGTGTTCAATAAAGGCGTTAGGGGCATGTTGGGGGGTTAAGTTGTAGTGGGATGGGGTCTGATGTAATGTATTTGGCGCGCATTTGGCAAATTACTTCAATCTGTGCATGACATATTAAAATTTAATTAAATTTGTTAATGCTTTGCTTTCAATTGTGTTGTTCTTGGTTTTGCTTTGTACTTGAGTTGTTTTTTTTTTAGTGTTTATTGTTTGTGCTTTTTAGTTCTCGTACATGCATTTGCATAGTAAGAAATATTACGTATGCGTGACATAAAAAAAAAAAAAAATGAATAAATATTTCTTTTCTGCAGATAGCTTGATAAAATATTGTAGTCTCCTAACACGCACTCAGACTTGCTTATGTTCGTACAACAAAAACAACAGCAATAACCATAATAAGAGGAAGCAGAAGAAAAGCAACTAGACAAGTTAAACAATACCAAGTAAACACAACAATAAAAATAATTTAATAACATATGAACAGAGCATACTTTCTCTCGTTGTTATTGTTGTTGTTGTTGTCTCGTGTCTCGTCTTTGATTAAGCATCAAGTTATGACCAACAGGCAATTGGCAACTTCTATCATATTGATTTGTCCATATAAATGGACAAATGGACGGACAAACTATTTGTGTATCATTTGTCTATATTGATCAATGTCTTTTAATATCTCTTCAACCGTCTATCCGTCCTTCCTCTGTCTGCCTATCTGATTTTAGCAAACATTCTGTGCCCTATTGTATCTGCGCATGCCTTTTTCACTGCCACAAGCATTGTCACCATCTATCTGGCTATCTCATTGTTCTATGTATGTATGTATGTTCCATTGCATGTTTGCTTTAATGCCACAAAAAACCCTCCAACCGATTCGGTCATATTATGTGCTTGTGTGTGTGTTCCACTCAACTCAACACTCGCAACTTTTATTCAATTTGCTTACACCAAACACACACACACACACACACACGCTGCTCAAAACATTCTAATGGTATGCAGTAATCTTCTGCTTTAATGTTTGCACTCCAACAATTTTTGTTTGCCTTGTTGCGTAAAGTGCTATAGGAGTTGTTGTTGTTGTTGTTGTTGTTGGCCACTGGCATAGTCAGAGTATCATGCATGTGTACACACATGCACACACATTGTTAAATGCCGCCATTGCCATCAAAATTTAAATGCAATAACTCATTTTGACGTTCAACGAACATGAATTGCTCATGCAAATAACAACACGTTGGTCATCATAATGTTGTTGCTGTAGTTGGTGTTGTTAATGCTACAGCCGCTGCTATTGAATGATAATGAAACAGAAATCGTATCATATTTGCTGGATTCCATTGTAGGTTCAATTCATGATTTACAGTTCAGCAAATGTTTTTGTGTGTATTTTAACAATAAAGTTTTCTTGTCATGGCCTCAGTTTACAACTCATTTATGTGTAAGATTTTTTTACACTTTTTTTTTGTTTTTTAAATGCGCAAATTAACACTTTTTAACATAGACGTATTAGACAACAACACAGAACATGTGTCATTCATCAACTATGCGACGCATCGTTTTATTAAAGCTAATAGCGGAATAATGGAATGAAACTATCAATGCAGTGCGCCCGCAGAATGCTATGGAAGAAGAAGATGCATGCAAGCATTAACAACTGAGAAGAGCGAGCGCACTGTCTGTGTAATTGGTTGAGTCTTTGTCATCTGTTTAAGCTTAGGTTACACAATAGTGATGCACATAATAGGATAATTCAATATTGAAAATAGGATTATGGTAATGTAAAACAAGGTGGCTGGTGGCTTTGCTTGCATAAGAGGAGATATTAAAGTGATGACAAAATGAGATGGCTGGGTGGGTGTTTTCGCATGCTAATGGCATTGTTTTTGTTTTTTTAAGCCGTTTTGATGTGCCAAATGAACAGCAGTGGCACACTAAAGTGCAAGCAGGCAAACAACAACTTGCTAAGCAGCTGACAGTGTTGATGCAAATTAACTCTGTTAAATTCAATATTACTTATATTAGGTACGTTTATGTTATACAGCGCACACACAACACATACAGCAATTAAGTGCTCAGCGTGCTTAAGCATAAAATTGTCTTATGTGTTGTGTAAGCGCTGCGCACATAGACTTTTATATTTAATACTAGAAATGTAGGGTACGCAAAAATATGCTCATGACTATCATTGTGGCATTTTCGGACTGAAAGACTGTGCCCTTATGCTTTACCTTTTTTTTTTATTATTATTAGAACGTTAATGATATTAAATTTGAAAATAATAATCAAATTTTTCTTTAAACATGATCAAGAAGAAAACACAACAAATTACAAGCCATACAATTTCAGCCAAATGATGTTCCATCAAAATGCAATTATTTCAATTTTGACGACTTTTAACTGAAAAGTTCAACTTTGAAAATACACAAGCACACACATACATATATAACGCAAGCCGCCATTAAGCATTTGAGAGCTTCAACTTTGCCTTTTGACAAATGAAACACAAAAAAAGGAAGAAGAAAAAGGGAGCACGAAATATCCTTTTATAAAGAAAAATCAAGCGCCGACACGTTTTCATGGATTTTTTCTTTTTTTTTTTTTTATTTAAAACAAAATGCGGCACGGCAACATTTTGAAATTTCGCTTCCCTTTTTTTCTTTTGTACGCCCCCACACTTTTATAGACAACAACATGAACAAAGAACGGCAAACATAATAAAAAAAAGTTTAACGAGTATCTGTAAAATACCAAAAAAAAAAAAAAAAAACAACAACAAAAAAGAAGGAGGGCACAGCAACGAAAAAAAAAGATGCACAAAAAACGCAAAATTATTTTCAAATCGAACAACTTTTTATGTGTCGTCGTTCATTGGTTTTTGTTGTTGTTGGTTCTTGTTGGTTCTTTGAAGGTATTTAGGCGCAGACATGAACTCGCACGACTTCACTCACACACACACACACACACACAAATATATGTAAAGCAGCGCAAAATCGAGGGCGAGTTAAATGTTGTACCTGTTTTATGGTTCATAAAACTTTAACATTTCTTTATTTTTATTATAATTTTTCTTTTTTTTTTACGAGTACTTATTTACAGAACGAAAACATATAAAAAACTGATTTGTTTAAACGTAATTCTTTTTTTTTTTTTTATTATTATTGTTTTTTCTGCTTTTTTATATGAAATATTTAGCCTCATTTTGTTGTTGTTTTTGTGTTGTGCCATATGTTTGATTGCCGCAACATTATGATGTTGAAGAAGGCAGAACTGATGATGATGAGGATGTTGTTGACGATGATAATGAAAAAAGCAAAAACAACATACATATGTTAAGCAAACAATGTTGTTAACATAAAATGCCTCAATGCACTTCAGGGTTCTTTCATTCATTCAGTCATTCATTCAGTCATCCATTCATGCATTCGCATTTTCATTTGTTTGTTCCTTCGTTCGTTTGCTTGCTGCTTACAATGTCAATATCTCTCCATCCCCCAATCACCCCTCAACCGCTCAATGACACCTACAGTAGCCGCCGGCAATGACGAAACCTCAACCGCGCATTTTGTGCTCATTTTCTTTGCTTCTGTATTCTTTTTTTATTTTTTTTCCACAATTCTTCATCTTGTTTTGCTTTGCTTTTATTCATTCTTGTTCTTTAATATATTTAACGCGTTTTTGTGTTGTTGCTGTTGGTTTTTCTTGGGCTTGAGTTTTGCTTTGCCTTTTCATCTTTTGGCCTCTGATCTTACCCGTCGTTCATCCTCACCAACCGCTTAGCATCGCCATCATCATCATCCTTTAACACACGCGTGCCGGCGTGCATGAAGGTCAGTGTGAGACGCACACACACACACACACACACACACAAAAATACAAACACACATGTCCGCATTGTCGCAGTGATTTGAAAAGCTACCATAGCGCCTTTTTGTATGCTACAAGTTTTTTTTTTCTTTCTTTCTTTTGTTTTTATTAACATTTTTCTACATTTTTTCCTTTTTTTTTTAGTTTTATGTTTAGAACGAAGCAGAAATTCAAGATTTTCTGCACAAACTTTGAAAATCTCACCATCATCATTATCATTTTTATCTTCATTAGCATTATCATCATTATGATGTTCATCATTTTGTGGCATACTTAGCAAACAAGTTGTTGTAAAAACGCTTAAGGCCTTTCAATCGCAATGATGAAAGCAAAACCAACAAAAGCAACAACAACAACAACATTGTTTTAATGAAAATTCTCAGTTTTATTAAATTTGATCAAATTTGAACGACGAAATTCGTTTCATATTGTTTACTTAGCTCAGTCATGGCACTCAATGCGAAATCTCATGTGGCAAACAAAAATGTGAAAAAAACTACACTTGAAAAAAAACAACACAAATACTTTTGCTCAGTAAGCGCAAATTGTCGAAATTATTTCACTCAATAGCAACAACAATAACAACAACAACAACAACATGTGAAGCAAACAAAATCATGGGAAAGGTCCCTTGGGTCAAGGAGTATGGCACATGAAATACGATGTCATTGAATTAAAGGTCACCGCAGGAGCATTAATGAAGTTGCGAATCGTTTGTGGAGCACTCATATTGCTAACAAATCATAAATCAAACAACAAATATTTTCACATTTGTTGCGAAATTCTAGTTTTCTTTTTTTTTTTTTTTTTGGTACTTTTATGTTTTATGCTTTGGCATGTGAAGCATTTTTTTTGTTTTCTTCTTTTTTTTGTGACTGGAAAAGCGAGAGGGAGCAAATAAATCAATGTGAAACGAAAGTCAAAAGTTTATCGATACAAACAAGCAGATTGAAAATCAAATACAATATAGAAAGAGATTGGGTGAAAAAATTGGAAACGCAAAATGATTGAGGGAACATACAAATATATGTATGTATATTATTTGAGGCTAATAATAAAGCTAATAATAATAATAATAATGAGCAGAGTGACAAAGTGTTAAAACAATTAACACATTCTACTAAATGAGGGAGTGGGGGAGAAAGTGCAGTGAGACTCAAATCCAAATAATTTTGAAAGCGAATAAAATTCGTTCGAAATTCGATATTTTCACGTTTTAAATACCAAAAGTTGGACTGATTATGTGTTCAAATATTAAAAAAAGAATAATTTTGACAATGAAAGTCCATGAAAATAAGTGTCGAATACTTCTTTGATGTTTATAAAAATATTCTCTATTATTATCAAACAAAAATTCAATGTGCAATGGCACATTTGTTGTTTATACAAAGAAATATAAATAATAATAATAATAAAGCAGAAGAAGAAGTGGAAGTTGAAGAATGAAATGAGCAAGCACAAGCAATATTTTCATGTCAGCTGCGACATGACGATAATGATGATAATCTATTAATGAGTAGAAAGTTAGCTGGTGTGCAAAATGCTTTATGCAAAGAGACGAAAATGTCAGCAAGGCAATTGGTCGCATTTTTAGCTGCTGCAACAAAATAATATGTAAATGATTTACATAAAATGTATATACTCGTATATATATGTTCGTTCATGCGTTGCCATGCTCGACAAGAATGAACGACATCTTTAGGCTAAATGTCATGCCCCATCAGAGTTATAATAATTATTCACTTGTTATGTAAATATCATGTATGCGTGGGTGTGTGTGTGTGTGTGTGTGCGTGGGTGTGTGTGTTTTAAGCTATACAACGGATAACTGAACATGATTTAACATACTGGAAAATTTGTGGAAAATATTTTGCTTTCGTTTCGTTGTACTCAAGCCTTCAAACCAAAACAAAAAAAAAAAAAAATAAGAGATGAAAAATAAATGGAGAAAAGGTATGAAAAAAAGACTAAAAAAAAGAAGACTAAGATTAAATAAATATAAAACATAAAAAAAGAGAAAAATCTGTGTATAAATTACAAAGCAATTTATTTCCTATATTAACAAGCAAAGATGCAAAGAAAAAAATCATGTTGCATACTTTTTGGCAGCTTTTTTTTTATGTTTTATTTTATTTATTTTGTGTTTATTTACTTTTATTTGTTTTACGCTGTTTTTTTTTTTTTGTGCGTCGTGCGTGAAAATTGAAAATTTGTAAAATGCGCGTGCACGAAAAAAAAAAAAAAATGAACGAAAAATAACACAAAAAGGGGAACGGTAAAAACACGAATGTTGCAGAATAAACAAAATTGTCGCATACTTTCGCGCATAAATACGAGAGCATAAAATATTTTATGATGCCATCAGGGGCAACGGGTCACAGGCGTAAGGGTAAAGTTGTTGCTGTTGTTGTTGTTGTTGTTGTTGTTGATGTCGCAACGGTCGCGTTGATACAACAAAATAGCAAAGTTAAAGTGAACCTAAAACGACGACACAAAACTGTAAATGGCATAGCAGTAGCGCTAGCAGCAGTGGCGTGCTAGAATAGGGCAGAGCAGGGGACAACGGTTACAATGGCGGAATCAATATGGGCAAGATGACGCAATGCGATAAAGTGGCGAAATGGCATTGCATACTTTCGTTCTTTTTTTTTACACTTTTTAACTTCATGCAGTCTACAAGAAGGGCGTAGAACAAAAGCGCTAAGGGGGATCACTTTTTTGCCCCATATAAAAATACATATTTCTATATATATTTTTGTAAAATTTTTGCAAACTTTCAACAACAACTTTGAGTACTTTATAAATATATTAAGATAATCATTGAATTATAGTAAAGAAAAAACTATTCAAAATAAAGCGCCCTCTTTCGTATGGAAAAAGCTTGTTGACTACGTTCTTGCACTGCCATTTTAGTGCAATATTCATTGGATAAACGAGCACTTGATGGACGATAAGTGATGGTCGGTTGGCAGAATGGCTGGCCAAACTGACGGACGGCAGGACAAATAGACGGACAGACATAGTGCATAAGTTGATAGCAAGTCGTAAAGCAACCTGAGTCGTTGAATAAGTTCAAACATGAAAGTCAAATAGATAAAATGAAACTATGACAGGAAGCAAGGATATAAGAATGGTTTAAAAAAGGAAAAAAGGTGGTAGCAATTGTTGCAAAGCAATGCGGCAAAGTGTAAAAGTAATTTTATGCAACGTGTCACTTATAAAAAAAAAGCATTTTTAGAAACATTTTTTTTGTGTCAAGTTTTTGTTTTTGCGTTGGCGTTTGTTTTCACTTTCAAAGCGCAAGAATGACAAAAATACAGACGACAATAATGCCAAAAGGCAAAAGACTAAATCGAAATGCCATTGACCATTTTTGTGCAAGATGAATAAATTCAAATTTAAAAAAAATAAGTAAGAACATTTCACGAAATTTCAATAAAGTGAGCTCTGCTTTTTTAGTCCAAAATTGATAGCAGACAAGAGCATTTTTTTGCTTAACAAATATAAAAGCACTTGTTATCCAAACACAGGAGTCAGGCGATCAATGTTGTCCTTGAAAAGTACACATCTCATATCATCTCAACTTATCTTAACTCATCTCAACTTATCTCAACTCATTTGAAACCATCTCTTGTCATCTTTTATCTCAAGTCATCTCATTTCAACTTATATAATTTCATCGCCGGCCTTCTCTTCTACTCTCATCTCTCATCTACACCAATCTCTTCTCTACTCATCACCTCTCATTTTATTCTTTTCAATTTATCATTTTTCCCTTCATGTCCTTTCATCACCACACCACACCATCAGAACTCCACATTCCTTATCTTCTTCCAATTCATCTCTTTTCCACTCATCTCAACAAGCTGCGTTACTCATACGTCATACGTTACACGGCACTCATTACTCATACGTTGCGTCACTTCTGTCCCATTCGCAGATGCTTTTAGCTGTTCATCGTTATCACTTCTGCTCGTTCAGGTTTCCCTTTTTTTGCTCTTATTTTATTGACAGGTTAAATTAATTTATATGAACAGCTTCACAATTGTTTTTTTGTCAAGGCTTGTTGTTGTTAAAGCTTCATTGTGGCGAATAAACAGAGCAAAGCAAAAACAAGACAAAAAAAAAAAAAAAAACAAGTTGAAAAAAAGAATTATAAAAAAAAATATGTCAACAAAAGTGCGTGCATATATGTATGTATGTAAAGGATATGCACACAGACCATAATTGGCATCAACAAACGATCATGCACACACACACACACACACACAGAGTTGTGGAGATAACTCGACATCATGTTGCAAACAGGATGTGGCTGTATAAACAGTATGGCGGCAGCTGGCAGCTCGACATTGCTCTCACACAGGCACACACATACAAACACATAGATGCAGGGATATAAACAAACAAACAAACAGAAAAACACCGTTACGGTCTGCCAAAGGCACTCCAACACACACACACTCACACACATATGTATACACGCAATATGTTCAACCAATAATTTAAGCTAGTTCTTTTTTTTTACTTTCTCCTTCAGCCGTAGTATACTTTTTGGCGGTTTGTGCTTTGTCACTTTGTTAAGCATAACCATAACGGAATAAACATACGGAAATTGCTTTAACATAACGGAAGCGATACAGTAATGCTATTTTCAACACTCTCCAATTGCTACTCTCTGTCTCTCAATCTTTCTCGGCTCTGTAAAATAATATTAAAATAAATTTGCCAATAATAAGCAGTGATTGAACCTGAAGATTTTTCAACAACTCTATAATTGAATATGAAAGAACAACTTGAGAAACAACTTGAACAAAAAAGAAGCTTCGAAACAATAAAATCAACTCAAGTGCAAATAATTTTAAAGTATTTTATTTTTTTCTTTTTGTTTTTTTTTTCTTCTTAAACAAGTTAAAGCCAAACAGAGGAGCAAACAAAAGAAAAAACCACTCGAAGGCCATTTGGGACTTGAGTAAGTTTGAGATAGAGACAGATAGAGAGTGAAAGAGACAGTGCGAGTGTGCCGTGTGGCATGCAAGCCAAATAAGTTTGCCTTGCGTTTTGTGTCTGATGCCACAATACGATCAAACAGAACGCAAAAGTACTTAACTCGATTGCTTAACGCATAACTATCGAAGGACTAATATTGTTCTTCTTCTTCTTCTGCTTCTAAACTTTTCTTTTTAGTAAAAGGAAAACAAAAAATGAAAACTATAACCTATGAAAAATGACAGATATGCTGCTTACTTTACTCAAAAGTGAAATGTGTCATTTGTTTATGAAGCAAATGCAATGAAAATTTCGATAAGCAAACGATTTAAAAGAAGCATAAAATATTGCAAGTAAAGTTGAAGCAGACAACAAGCTAGAGGCATTAGAGATATATCATTATGATGCTGATGTTGTTGTTTGCTCTTAGCTAAATGCATCACTAATTTAATAAATAAAAAAAAAAAAATGGAAAAAATAAAATAAATATACAAATTATTCAAATAAGTAAATTACATTTATTAAATATTCAAAAATAAAAGAATTATAATTATACTAAATATGAAAATAGCCTAAAAGTATACTCTTTTCCACATCGCCTTTTACATGCCTCAACCATAAGTTATCATTATTTTTTTTTATAGATACTTTTTGACATATTTATGCACGTATTTTGTGTGCGCTGTCGTGTGCTTGAAATATATTTTATTAACTTGTTGCTTGAACTTTCGTAATTGGACTTAAACTATATGACAATGCGCCTGGGAGTAGACAACGATTTATAAGAATGTCGAAGTTTTTTTTTTCTCTTGTATAATATATACGTGTGTCTGTGTTCGTGCTATTTTTGTGCTTTTCCAAGCAAATGAAAGTTGTCTGAATTGTTGCTCTGCAAAGGCACATTTCCTGCTTTAAGCATTTTTTGTTATCAAATGATAATTGAAATGTTCGAGTGCTTAAGAGAAACTGTCACTATATTGAATAGAGATAGTTTTGCCTCTTATTAATGAACGATTTATGGAGTTCCATTAAGTACGAAAATTCGATTGACCTTACAAAATATACGCAATGCAAATTTGCCACAAAATATACAAAAAAAAAAAAGGATACAACAGTTTTGTTATGGAGAAAAAAAAAAAGAAACACAAAGCTGAACTTGGCCTTTTTTGACCTCGCAGAAAGCGTAAGTTGAACAATTTCGTTACCCTTGGGAAATCAACAAAGTATGAAGAAAGCAACCAACAAAATATGAAACAGGCCATGTTCAGCGCAGAGTTCGTGGCATGGTAAACAGATATCAGTTCAGGTCAACGGTTACAATAACAACAACAACAACAACAAAAACAAAAACACACCGTAGGAACGTGTTAAAGTTGAAAGTTTGAATACTCATTGAAACTAGCCGGACGCACTTCAAGGATTTGCGTCATCATTGCTGACCTTTTCAAGTTATAACTTTTTTTTTGTGTTTCTTTTTTGGTTGAAAAATAAATTGTGTGCTGAGAAAAATATTAAACACGGTCATGACGAATTTTCAATGTGCTACGGTAGTTGGAATAACTTTTCGAATGAAAGCTTCTAATAAATGCAACATAAGTCTCAAAATTTTTTTTATTTATTTTTTTTGGCCTATGAAACTTTAATAAGTTGGAAATGTTATTTTTAAAAATTTTCTAATTTCTTAAAACTTTAAATTTTATCATAATTTAAACAAGAAAAGTTATTTTTTTTTTGTTTCAAGAATAATTCTTGTTTTATTTAAAAAAATTTTTTTTTTCTCTGAAAACTGTCTGAACTATATACACGGCACACTAATGTGAAGAGTACTTGTGCATAAAACAAAATCAATGAAATCTTTTGTACGTGACTCGCGTACGCAAAGTTAGATTTTATTTTGTTTTTCTTATGACACATTTTTTAGAAACTCACAAGGTGTGCGAAATATCAGGTGATTAAACACGTTAGGCGTGCCTGTGGCTGGCAAAGCTTCAAATTCGTTTTCAATTTCACATTTTTCAGCTTTTTTTTTTTCATATACTGTTTTTCCTTTCTCTACTGCACTGAGAGCAACAATGGCTGAAAAACAAAACGTGTTATTTTTTAGCTTCAATTTTGAAATGCTTTCGAAAAGGTATGAAAATTATAATCATACTTGTTATATAGTCGCGCATAAGTGACTGTAAAATACACTGCACAATGCAAACACATTAATCGGCTATGCAAAGTCTCAATTAACTTCACACGAATTTCAAACTTAACCGCTGGCGTAGGTTAACATATTATGTATGCACATAAGCCAAGCTAATATTAAAATACCGCACATTTCACTTGTATGTTTCAACATTACTCGTACGTTATGCGTAGAACGTTTGTATTGAAATGTCTTATGTGCTGAATGTATTTTAAATAATTCGTCGTTGCAAAAATATTAACATTAATATTTCGTATTTCAATATGTGTTATGTGCCCTTGAAATGCCTTTGCCTTAAAGCTCTTGTTAATTTCATATTATGTTGTTGTTTATGCACAAAGTGTGCAAATAATGAGCAAAAAGCTACAAAGCAATACGAACGCCTCAAGTTATGTTATGATTTTTTTTTTTTTTTTCATATTTTGCACAAATACAGCAAAAGATAATAAAGGCATGGGCGAAAAAAGGACATAATTGTACAACAAAAATAAATATTTTATATTAGCTCTTATAATCAAAGCGTATCGAGATTAAAGAAGCTTTAACAAATGTGCGTATACACATGAAATTTAAGCCAAAAATAAGAGAGAACAAAAATAAATAAATAAAATTAAATAAAATAAAAAAAAAAAAAAACAAATAAACGAAACCAAAAGTGAAACCAAAAGCAAGACCAAAGTAAACCAAATAAGAAAATGCACAGAAGCGGAAGTCCATTGGCCATTGAAGTGTGTGCATGTACTGATGAGTATGATGATGAGCTGTTAACTAACAAGCAAGTAAGCAAACAGTCAGACAGACATGGAGACAGGCTGGCTGACAGCAACGCAGAGAATGAGTGCATGAGGCACAACGAGCGCACCAACGAACGAAATATATTTGTAAAGATGAAAGGCGCTGACAGACAAAAAGACAGACAGACAGACAGACAGTTGGGCAAACATACAGATGTTCATAAGAATATACAAGTATGTGTGTAAGACACACTCTCTCCCTCACTATCTCTCTCTACCTCACTCTGTATAAGTACTCAAGTTGTTTATTACATTTTCATGATGAGTTTATGAGTTTATTACCAACTAAAAATATATTATATACACAAAAACCCAAAGTAACAAAAATTGAACGTTTTTGTTTGTGTGTGTCTGCTTCCTAGTTTACAGATATTATTTCATATGCGTGCGTAAAATTATTGTTGTCGTTTTTTTTGTTTTTTTGGTTTCCTATTCATATACATACATACATACATGTTCGTCACGCTCATTGCGCATTTTCATTTGCAGGCATCTTTAATGTATACCAACAAATTTATTACACTACGGACATGGATATCATATCATCATCATCATCATCATCAACGTCATAAACATCATCAACTTTATACGTTCGCATTGAAAGTTATTAAATATGAAAATGTATATTTAATATTCAAACAGCACAAAGTGGCCAAAAACTAAGTGAAAAAAAAAATGAACAACAAAAAATTAGAATTGTTTCATACGAAGGAAGGTAGACATGTGTATGTATGTACATATGGTATACATATATACATATGTAGATACCAAAACGAATATGTTGCATTTTGTTTAATGAGGATAAAAGGGACTGTCATAAACTTATCAAATTTGCAAGACGCAGACAAACTACAGTGGAAGCTCATAAATTGTAATGAATTTGGATTTCGAATAGTTTGAATAGTTTTCTTGAACTTCATTAGTAAGTATAAGAATAATAAAGAAGCACAAAAATAGAA
Source organism: Phortica okadai (assembly GCA_034638295.1). NCBI lineage: Eukaryota > Metazoa > Arthropoda > Insecta > Diptera > Drosophilidae > Phortica > Phortica okadai. The sequence goes on from CM067848.1 coordinate 2,887,733, forward strand.
ATAAAGGCAAATTTGTTTTTCAAGAATAAAATTCGATTACTAGACTGCCGTATGTGTAATCAAGCTCTTTGTAACATAAGACTATATGATATTCTCTGCTTATTTTTATATTTGACGCAAAAATAAAATTTTTGGATACTCTGCTATATTTTTTAAGTCTCCACTGTAACATACAAATGGCCAAAATATAAAATTCCCTAATATAATGAAGTGTTCATGCTGACGACTGTTGTGTTGATGTACTGTCAGCTGTGGGCGTGGTTTGAATTCGAGTCTTTGCATAATGGCGAACAAAGAAACAAATGAAATGCTTTACTTATAACAATGTTCTTACTATGAGTTCAAATTCAACTTGTTGTTGAGATTTTTTTTTTTTGGTTTCATTGTTTTACGTTTTTTTTTTTTTTGTCTTGTTTATTGTTTGTGGTGCGTGTTGGTTTGCCATTATATCCGGCAGCATTTTGTAGCAGAAACGTTTGGCATCAGCATTTTGCCACTGGCATTATTGTACGTGCCCAATGGCAAGGCTTTTGACACATTTAAATTAGTCAAAATTAACAGTTCACATTTTGTTAAGCAAATATTTACATTTAACGATTGAACAACATTAAAAAAGCTTTTCGTAAAATTCATTAACATCTAAGTGTTGGGCACTTGTGTAAAATACTTTAAATCATATAAAGGACCATCAAGTAATTGCATTTCAGCATATTTTGAGTTGAAAAAAAATTACAGACTGAAGCATTTTTTAACGACGACTTGTTGGATAAGGGAAGAGTATGTTTTTTTTTCTTCTTTATTATTGCAATCGAAGATGCTCTAAGCTATATATAATTCAAGAACAAAATTTTAATAATGAATAAACATATGTTACGTATTGTGTTATAGTACATACGGCATGTGCATATTCTTACAAATGGAAAAGACTTCAATAAAGATGTTTCCTTTTTATTTTTGTTTTGGAAACGAAAAATAATCTTTAACCATAAAAGGAAATTTCTTTACACTCAAGTCAAGTGTCTTTTCATTTGCTTATAAAATTTTTGTGAATTCTTCTTCTTCTTCAACTACTTGAATAACTGAACAATCTACGTCTATTACATGAAGTAGCATCAAGACTCTCATATTGCAGCCCTTTTTCTATTTGTTTTGCCAACTTTCTTTCTTTCTTTCGTTCTTTCGTGCTTGATTCTATATATTTGGTTTTCAATTTGCTCAGCTCTTAGAAGACTTCCCGTGACCTGAACAGCTTAAATAGAAATAAGTGATATTTATTTTTTTGTATTTTTTTGGCTTTTTTTTTTTAAAGGAAAGCAAAGAAAATCAAGTAAATTTTCGTACACAATACGAGTATTAAAGCAGCATGAAAACCGAATTGCTATTCGTGCACAATCACGTCGACAAAATATGCTCAAAGCAAGACACAAAATAGAAAGAAAATATACAAAACAACAAAAAAACAAAAACGAATAAATTTCGTTTATTAAATATTTATTTAATTTTATTTCGTCTTTGATGTTACCAAACGAATTTGATTACATTATACTAGTTAATTACGAAGTAATTTATTATTTGTTTTTCTGTTTTTTCGCAACGTTTTTGTTGTTTTTACATTTACTTGGCACGTTTTTAATGACAACGAATTTTAACGATTATTTCCGTAGTTCAAAAAGCAACTTTAAATAACTTGAGGCATTAATTTTCAATGAAGTGATTTGTGAGTATTTAGGTATGATAAATAAACAACAACAAAGTTTTGTTGCTTCAAAGGCAATCTTTCATTTAAACATTAATTTTAATATAATATAAACTTCAAATCTTGTAAATGTTTCGTGCAAAATATCAACAACAACAACCACACATTTCCTTTAGAAAGCTTCAGAAATTTTGACAAGTTCAAATTTATTGTCACAATTAAATATTTACAATGTAAACATAAAATATCTCAGTTTCTTTAATTATCAAGTAATTTTCTGCTGCGATGTTGCTTGCTCGCTCACTCGCACTGAGCACTATCGTTGTCTTACGAACAAGTTTCACAAAATAAACTAATAATGGCTGCAATTTGTACCAAAAAGTGGACCATAGCTACTTGTTGGCCTTTGTTTCTTTAGCCACGACTGAGTCTCTAACTGTTTTTGCCATTAATTCTATTATTGTTTATTTTTTTATATATATTTTTTTTATTTTGCAACTTAAGAACATTTTTTGACTAATGAATAGACGGCAATGTGTTTAAAACATGACCTTACTGTCGTTTTTTTTATAACTTGAACTTGTTTGTTAATTGTTTGCATCCTTGGCAAATAAAATAAAAATCAATATAAATATATATATATATTTTTTATTATTAATTATACATGTTCATGTATCTCAACACTTTACTCGAGCGTACTTAAACTTGTCTACAGAAATCACTTCAAATTGACATGCTAAAATGCACAAATGCTCTTGAAAAGCAAATGAAAGTGAATTGAAATATAAAAATTAAACGTGCTGCACACTTTGCCAGCACTCATTCAAGTATCATTGTCAAATCTTGTGATTATTTTTTGTCTTTTTTTTCTGCTTTTTTGTTTTATTTTTTTTGTTTTTGTTCGATGGCATAAAACCAACCATATCGCCCAACTTGCGTATTGCACATGTCAATGAGAGGTAGACAATCAGTAAGGGGGATTAAACAACATATTCAGAGAAAAACACTTCAAGTGATGATGACGAAAAACGTTGTGAACGACCCGACAATGACATTGTCCTTGCTGTCTGTTGAGCTGAGCTGTCATATAGCACAGTAGTGCAGTTCATTTTAACATTCTTTAGCTGTACTCTACTGGGCTGTGTTATAGTAAAGTACGCAGACACACGACTTGACAAACAATTCACTTATTTCGAGTGCAAGAAAAAATACAAAAAAAATACAAAAACAAAAAATAAGAAAAACAGAAAGCAAAAGTAAGAATATCATATAAAAACAGTAGTAAAAAAAATAAAAAGTTTTCCAAAATTTGTCAATAGAAAAAAGAAAAGAATCTGAAAGTTCAGGGTTCCTTAAAATGAATTTAAAAATAGAAAAGGCTTATGTTACATGGTGCCTTACGCCACATACGACAGTCTAATATTAAGCTTGTAAGCAAAGTTCGAATGTGCGCTTTGGCCTCGTGCTTTATTTTAACAATACATGAGAAAAAAAAAAAGCAAACCGAAGGAAAATAATATAAAATCAAGTTTATGCTAAGAGCAATTTTCGTTTTCTTTTGCTATGTGTGTGTGTGTGTGTGTGTGTATTTTATTACTAAATGTGTTTGTCATATGCTAAATGGGTGAGTGTGTGTGTGACTGTTGTGCGTGTAAAAGCACAGATGCAAATGTTGCTATTGCTTTTGTCTATATCAACATGTTGCTAAAGTTTTACGTTCACATTATTCTGAAATTGTTTGTTTTTTCCTTTTTGGTTAGTCAATGACTGTCGTTGCGCGAATTTCGTGAATTATTATGTGATAATATCATTAAAAGTTTTATGCGAAAGTTTTATGAATGTATTTGAAATTGAAGCCGTAAACTCGCTCAGCAATAAATGTCAAGTTTTAGTTTTTCGCACTGTTGTTGTTGTTGTTGTTGCTAGTGTTGCTTTTACTGCGACAAAAACTTATTAACGGTCAATGGTCGCCATTGTGGTTATTGGATCATCAAATGAAATGCATTGCAATAAAATCTTATATAGATGTGTGTGTGTGTGTGCTTTTATGAATTGTGCGTGTACGTATCAAAGAGAAAACTACAAATTCGGCAACAAAATTGGTCATAACTTTCCTCAACATTGTATGGCATGTTTAAAAGAGACAAAATTCTCTGAATGTTTGAAGAACTTTATCAGGATTTTCAAATGTATTCAAGCCATTGCAACATTAATGTATACAGAAGTGTCTTAATTTCAAAATTCTTCAAATACCATACAAGCATTACAATGTATTACGAAGGTCACTTTATCTATTTCGAAAGAACAGATAAAAACTCGAATCAAACCATAAAAAGTGAAAGTCTCACAAGCATAAGTAGTAAAATGGATATCATTTGATTTATATCACTCAATTCACATAGTTTGTGACTCATATACCTTAACTGACTTCATTCAACTCATAAATATAATTGGCGATTTCAATGTTATGAAATCTCTGGCAATTTTGTTGGAGATTTCATTGTCTTAAATTGTTATTAATAATTAACTACCAAAAAATAAACTTTTCCATTTCCTTAAGCATTCTACTTTTAAATTGTTTAATATTTCTACCATGACATATACAATATTCAAAGTCAAATGTTCAAAAAAAACGAAATCACAGAGATTTCTATGACACCAACTAGAGATTTGCAAAGAATCGACTTCGAAAAATGTCATTTTGAGGTAACTGTAAAAAAACAGGTATATAAAACATTGTCATTCCATGACATAAATATTAATCACTTAAACGTAAATTCTTTGTTTTTTTTTTTAATGTAAAATACAAATGATGTATCTATAATGACAATCAAGCAGCGTGTGGAAAAAAAAATGTATCTGAAAATGTTTATTAAAATGGGAAATTAAAATATTCAAAGCGTTAAAGCGACTGAGCAGCATAGCAGGACATGCTGCGACAAACGTAATTGCTTAAGTGCGATTAAAACTGTATAATCGTTGCATATAAAACGAAAGCGAAAAACAAAAACAACGATGAAAAACAAAAGCGAAATGAAACGAGAGAGTATCTTTCATTTTATTTTCTACGAACGAGTCAAATTATGTCGACAGACATACACACATATACTTATAAATATATATGTATGTATGTATGTATGCATACAAGTGTACAAATATTGATTTCTTCTTCTTTTTGGTTTCACTTGTCGTTTTGGTTTTGGTTTTTTTTTTTATTATTTGGTTTGAACGCCTTTAAGCCTTCAACAATGACAACTGCGACAACGATGACATTAACATGTACATTGTCATGTTGTTGTTAATGTTGTTGTTGTTGTTGTTGTTGTTTTGGTAAATGGTGCGCTGTTGGCTACTGGTGATGATGCTGACAACAGTTGTCAGTAGCAACAATAACAACAACAACAACTTTCAAACCGCTCTTGCGGTTGTGGTTAAAACTGCTGCTGATTTAACATGTCGCTGTTGTACTGACAAGCAAACCAAACCAAACCCAACCAAACGCAAAGGCAAAGTACACAAAACAAAAGATACTGAAACAAAAACAAAAACAAGAAAAGCAATTATTGAATTCAGCTGTGACAACAATTTGCACACTAACAAACATTAATCTATTTTGCCTAAGCTTATAACACTTATGTTACATTGTGTCACACCAGACATACGGCAGTCTAGCATTGAATTTGGTGACAATTTTTGTGTATGGAAGATTATTATATTTAAAATCGATTTTGGCATAAAAAATAAAATTCAGTTGAATTTCACCTAGTAGATTCGGGGGGTTTATCGAGCAACTCATGTACAATTTTTACTATTTTTTGTTTTTTTTTTTCAAAATTTAAATCAAAATCTCATATAAGATACAGACGAAGGTGTACGTCAAAAGCTCATTTAACATCACTAAGAGGGGGAGAGGGGTTTAAATTACAAGAAAAAAACCTCACATCATTTATAGACGTACCCTCATGTCTTCTTCTTACTGTGCCTTGTAAAAAAATTGTATTTAAAGTTTCTTAAAAGTAAATTAAATACTTGAAGTAACTCAAAGTTTTATACGAATTGTCGAAGTTGTTTGGTTCTTTGTCAAAATAATTTTATGCACAAGTTGTATAAATGATTCGATGTACTTATTGAAAATGAAAAGCGTAGTGTATGAAGAATAGCACAGAGAGTGGAAAATCTGTCGCTCGTTTTATGTAATGAAGTTAGAGAGACTGAAGCTCAGACCATTTCGCATTTTCTATCACTGTCACTGTCCCTGCCGCTGTTCCTGCCCTTGTCGCCATCGTCGTCGTCGTCGCCGTCACTGTCAGTTTAGTCAGTCATTCAAGACAACAAGAAATGCGGTTAAACACAGTGAGCATGTCACTGTCAAGCATCGAAATGTTGGTTACTTTACTTCACAGTATCTCTATTGTCTTTAACGATGCATCAAACAACCGCACGACCAATCGACCGACTGAGCGACCAACAACATTACGTTGTAACTACATTATCTTTGTTGTATGTATGTATGTCTGTATGTCTGTGTGCGTATCTGATTTGTGACAAGAATGACGAAAACTTCTTGTACTAATTTAGATTGTTGCCTGAAAGAAAATGTTTGACATATTTAATTTACTTGTTTGTTTCTTTATTTCTTTCTTTGTTGTTTCTTAACATTTAGCTTATATTTGCAAGTGAATATTTTTAGAAAGCTCTAAGACACAAATCAGTCAACACTATTAAAGCAAGTATTATAATTCCGCAGTGAATTTAAGGTCAGTATTGAATCAAATTCTCAACTGATAAATTCAGGAAAGTATTTTTGCTATAAGCAATCTTCAGCTCAGCTAAAAGTAATTTGTCTTTTTTTAGTTATTCGAAAACTAATTTTCAGCTAACGAATTCGGGACCAGTCTGAGCGCGTATAAATTATATTCTATAAGTGAATTATTATAGTATTTAAATACAAGACTAGTAATCGATTTAGACAAAGGTTATGCTGAATTTTAAAATCTTTTTAAAATAAACAAAATTTATGAAATACATAAAGAATCTTAACGTGGATAAGAAGCTGTCTGAAAAGACGTAAATCCAAAAAAAAACTAACATTGATAAAAATAAAAGTAAGAAAATAAATTTAAAAATCTTTTGCTTTACACAGCGCTGAGCAACGGGCAACCTCTAACGAAGCAATTAGTGTACCTGGCATCGCATGAAGTTGGTTAGTTAGTTAGTTGGTTGGTTGGTCGACTGGACTGTCATTGTTGTCTGGGGCTTGGTATGTGTAACCATTTTGTTGGACCACCAGTTGTTTAACTTTGGCCTGACAACGCAACAATGTGTCGCATTATTTGGACTCGACTGAATTTTAATGCAAATGCCAGACACAATACAGTTTAGCACAGCACGGTAACGGTTACGGTAACAGTAAAAGGTAATGACAACGCACGATGCTGAGCATGTTGAATGTGTTGCCAGAGCGTCCGTTAAACGGAATTAACAGAAGCGTAAATTTTGCGAAATCTCTGTGGATATGTTGCACAGCAGTGTGTCGCGTTAACGAGCAATTCTCATAGAAATGCCACTAAACAAGTAAACAATCAAACACATATATACATACACATACACACACACACACAGACATATACAATTGTAGCTTAAGCAAACATATTTCGCTTTGTCTCTTCTCAAAACGTAAATCAAAATGTGAAATGAACATGTTCAACAATCAATTGTCGCCAAAATGAAATGATTTCAATTTCTCTAAGCAACTTGACAAGTTTTATTAATAGTGACATAGATTTATGCAAGAATCTTGTATGAATACAATTAATTCAATGTACAAGAACGCCAATTAGATAAGACAACAATGGGTCACCATTCATTCATTCATTATAAATTACAATAAAAGTAGTTTTTAATAAAAGTAACCACATTTTTAGTAATCGTTACATCAAATAAATAAGCTTTTAACTGCCATAGAGATATTAAAACAAATTTTAGCGTAGTCTTAAGAAGCAGAAAGCATTAAAAACGCGAGTAATCGGTACCAAATGAAACGTTACGTATTTGAATAGCTTCAAAAATAAGCATAAACGCTTAACCGCTTCGTTATATATGTGGAATAATCTTTTAAAGACACCGTAGACAAAGCCGAATGCACAAAAATATTGAGTAACCGTTTTTAAATAAATCGTTACATGTAAAAATGCCTCCAAAAATAAGCATTAACAAATAATAGTGTTTAAATAACATTAGTAAGTCATGTTTATGATGGGTAACCGTTTTAAAACATAATAGTTACATTATCGTCTTAAGATTTTATTAGATAAACCAACTTTTAAAAAAATAGGCGCATGTTACATGTGGCTACATGGCACATACGTCAGTCTACTTTAAACATTGTCTTTGTGTTGCATGCCTTAGCGAATTAAATGAAAAATAAATTTAATATTGTATTTAAAGTGACCAAATAAAGCACCAACAATGAGATAAGCGTCAAGTAGAATAAAGTAAATTACACAACAGGTCAGAAAAGCGATGATTACAATTGTTAACTTGTTGCCAATTAAAGAATTTGTTGCTTATATTTCAATTGTATAATGAATTAATGCAATAAAAAGGCAAAATAAATGCAATCAAACACAAATAAAATCCTTTACAATGTGTAATGCCAATTAGTGTTTGTCTGCTGAAAATGCCAAGTAGCAACAAAATGTGAGTCTCTCTCTCTGTCTCACTGTCTCTTTTACTCTTTCAGTTTCTTTATGAAAATGGCTTCAAATCTGCTGAGAAGAAAAGTTTTATTTCTGTAATAAAAAATGTTAAAAAAATGCAATAATGAAAAAGCTGAAAACGTTAACAATTTAAAGAAGCCATCGTGCGGGCTTCAAGGCACTGCCTTCGCATCTACTATTATTATTATTAGTATTGTTGCTTTTTCTCCCCTTTGTCATTCCTTTTTTTATGCTTACCAGTGGGCGTAAGTCTTTTTGTTTGTACACGGCGTTCATTATTGTTTATTTGGCTGCTTTGCACTCGACTCGACTCGACTCGACTCAACTCAACACAACTCGAAGGACGAAGGAGCCAAACAAATGAACGAACGGACGTAGGTAGGAACGAACTGTTTTTAATAACATTGAGACTACAAATACATGTGTTGGCTTTTGTTATTTTCCTATTGTTGTTGCTGTTGGTGGTGGTGTAGTGGTGGCTTGTTATAGCCGATCCAAGTGACCAGGGCCATTGGCGGCACGATGACTGTGGCAATTGCTTTTTAGTGCCATCTCATTTTTATGTGCCACAACAGCACAAAAAGCCAAACAATTTCATTAAACAAGGTATACATAATAGGTTGCTCGATGTGCGAGTAAAATAGAGAGAGTGAGAGAGAGAGAGAGCGTACGAACAAGTTAAGGAAGGAAGGTGAAAGCAAGCAAGTGATGTCCTAAATAAGTCCATGTGGACGTACGAAATTTTACAAATTAATAAAAATTATTTTAATATGCTCATGAAAATTTTCTTGACATTTGACAGCAACAACAGACAAGCCTTAATAAGTAAAAAAAAATTTGTTTAATTGCTTAGCATGACTTTTATAAACCCCTGAGGGGAGAAGAGGGTGGCGGTCGCGTATGTGTGTATCTCTGGTAAAAGAGCTACCAAGCAATTCAACGGTTTTTACTTTAGTTTTTTGGCCATGTCATTATGTTTATAAAAAGTCTTCTCAGCTATAATATACATAACTGAGTTTTCAATAATAATTAGTGCTATGTTACAAGCGCTTATATAAAACATACGTTAGTCTAATGTTTAAGTCTTGTGAAGACTTCTGGTATCCTTGCTATGCAACACATATTTCAATAATGAATAGGCCTATGTTACAAAGGCTGGTATAAAACATACGTTAATCTAATGCTTAAACTTTGCGAAGACTTGTGGTATACTTGCTATGGAACACATATTTCAATAATGAATAGGCCTATGTTACAAAGGCTGGTATTACACATACGTTAGTCTAATGCTTAAACTCTGTATAGACTTCCGGTATCCTTGCTATGCAACACATTTTTCAATAATAAATAGTTCTATGTTACAAGGGCTTGCACAACACATACGCTAATCTAATGTTAATGTTAACACATGTGGTATACTTAATTTTTTTCAATTATTATTTTACTTTCGTTTTTGTAAAATTTTTGTTGACTTGTTAACTTTTAACTACCAATTAAAATATGAAATTGCGCATTTTTAGCGCAAAGTAAACTTTACGCAACTTAAATTAAGCCAAGGCACGTCAGTTTAGTTCAGGTTAAGTCAACTGAAGTTGAAATGTCAGAGGCATGTGGCCAAATGCCGTGAACGGTGAACGTGAAAGTGAACGCACAAGTGAAGTTATTGCAGACAAGGCCAACGATTTAATTAACGCTTGACATGTCGGCCGTCTCGACCTTTTAACAATTGTTTGCCGCTCATTTAATGTCTGTTATTGTGCCAAACGCTAACGCTAACGCCAACACACAAAGGTGAGCCCACAGCACAGCACAGCACAACGCCGTCAGTGCAGACGGCAACGTGCATAAAGTTGAGTGAAAAAACAAACAATAACAACAACCAAAACAGCATTCTATGTATGTGTGTGTTGAAAACGTGCCATGCACTAAAATGTTGTTATTCAATAAACTGAAGAAAGTCGCTAGTCGTGAAAGTAAAACGTGAATTCAACTCATTGCATTGTGTTCCATATGAATTTAATTGTTGTTAACAAAATAAGCAAAGACTTTTGTTTGTCTATTTTACCGCTAACTGGCTGTCTGTCTGTCTGTTTGTCTTTGTTGGCATATGACATGCTAATATGTTTAGAAATTTTATGGTACCTCAAAATATTTCAATTACTTTCATTTGAAAAAGTTAAACAAAAGAACGATTTTGTTGATTCGTGGTTCGTGAAAGTTTTAAGAAAATTTTAATTTTGTTTTAAAACCAACTTTTTTTTCTTGCAACATTACAACGTTATCTAATAGAGGTCTGCTTGAATGCATTCAAAATGGCAAATGAATGATACTGCACCATATGAGAACACTCAACACCAATAGAAAAATTATACTGTACAATAATGTCGAGTTTGAAATTATGTCTTCTAATTTTCAATTTATTTACCTATTTATCTCTAACTGTATCTTTATATCTATTTAATTGTCTATGTATACATACATACATATATTTATTTCTTGAACCATGTATTTATTTAACTATCATCTATCCATTCTATATTTCTACCTAGAGATTTGTTTACTTTTTGTAAGTATAACAAAGACTCTTTAATATATCAATTTACTTTCACCTTCTGTATCTTTAAGTAATGTAATTATTACGCTAATATATATGTAAATCCTTCATCAAGTTGTTTTTGTATACGCTTAAAAGCTTTTGCCATTGTCATCACCAGCAAATTAAGACATTTTAATTACTGCCACTCAAACAACCAAAAAAAAAAAAAAAAAATTAAATAAATAAATCAAAAATGATCCGAAATTAAAAGAAAAAGAAGAAAAGCCAAACAAAAGTGTCGAAAGTTAACAGTTCAACAGAAGCGATACGACATGATTAATGCGTGGAACAAATCCGCCCGAGAAAACCGTTGTTAATAATCAAGAACAAAAACACAACAAACAAAAAATTGAAGTGAAATTAATTAAAATTAAAAAGAAGAATAATTCTTTTGAAAAATGTGTTAAGTCGACCAAACAAACACACACACACATACTGAGACAAAGAACACTTTTACAAGCATATTGTTTTCAATTAATTAACCCATGCAACGCTGCGTATGAGCAATTCTTTCCATATTTGATTTAATTTTGGAATTCCCTTCTTTACTCGCTTTATGTTTCTTTTTTTTTTGATTCTTGTTTCTTTTTTTGCATTCGAGTGCTAATGAGCAAGCGTGTGCCAAAGTTGGCAGCTTTGCACGCTTTACCGGTTGCTACCGAAATCAATTTATTTCAATTAGGACACATTTAATGTATGTTTCATTAAGGCTTAATTTTTTTTTTCTTTTTGTTTTTGATTCTCTGTTATTTTTTTTTCATATGCCATCATATCTTAATGCCAACGGCGTCTGTTGCTGTTGCCATTGCTCATGCTCTCATTGTTGCTGTTGTTGCTGTTGTTGTTGTTGTGGCTGCTATTGCTGTCAATGGCAACTTTTACTGTTTCCTGTGTGCGGTTCGCCAACGTAAACATTTTTTGCTGTATTAAATTCAACTACTTGCCCAAATTGCTCATACGCCATGTTCATCATGATGACTGGCAACAAGCAGACCGAACGACAGCACAAAAATGTATAAAGACAAAAATGAAAATGCAAAAAAAAGAAAAATTATAATAAAACAAACAACAACAAAGCACAAATATATACCTAGAAACGTAAAATCATGTTGTATAGGTATGTATGTGTGTGTGCATATCTGTTGCTCTGTCGAGTTTAATCTGCGCTGATTCGCAGAATATATTCGCCTTGAAAAAAAAAATACAACAAAGAAATTCCAACATTTTTTCTTTCTTTTTTGTTTTAATTTCTCTTCGGCACATTTCATTTTGCCAAAGAACGAAAAAAAAAAACAGAAATGAAAAAAATACCTTTAATGAAGTTGCTGCCTTGGAAAATGTTTCCACCCGCCACACACACTTCGCTCCTGTAGCGCTCATGCGCCCAAAACGTCCTTAAAATATTTCAACTTCAATGTCAGTCATGACAACAGCAACAAGTCACTAATGTAAGTGTTTCATTTTATATACATATACAATCGTATATATTTGTACTGTATGTGTATGTGTGTAAGCTTAAAATTAACATATTATTTTTTGTTTTTTTTTTTTTTTAATGCCAACCGACATGTCTATCAGAACTTGACAACATTTTCTGTTCACACATTTAGCCATCACTAAAAGTTTGCAAATTATTTAGCTTTGCCACAAGACTTAACATAACACCTCCTCCGCCTCTCATCCCACACACAACTACACAGATTTGCCATTTTATCTATTAAAATGTCAAATGTTATTTGGTGTTTTTCGATTATTATTAAACTTATCTGCGCGCGAATATTTTTGCGTGACTTAAACATATTTGTGCCATTTTAATAAGCAACATAATTAATTGAAACGCTGCTTTTCAATTACTTTTATGGTATTTACACAAATTTTCATAGTCTGAGATTTTGGAAAATTACAAGGATTGAAAGTGATGTAATTAACATATACAAAAACATTTGTTTAAAGTTAAAAAAAAATTAATTTTAAACAAATTATTATTATTAAGAATTTTTTTGACTGATTTGTGAAAGTAATAAATATTATAAAAAAATTTTGACCCATTAAACAAGATACAAATCGCAATAAACAATCTTTAAACAAGATTTTCTATAAAAAATTTCCAAAATTTCTTCTAAAAGATCAAAGAAAAATCAATCAGACACTCATGACTAGACGAATTTTCGTTAGTGTTAAGTTCTATGACTTTTATTACTTCGACCTTCAATGCAGCGGCCTTTTTTTCACTCATTGAATAAAACTTAATTATTTAAATATGCCTTTTTTTTTAAACTTTTTTCTTGTCAAGTGTTTATGCTCATTTAACATGAAGACGTCGCGCATTTTTCTTAACTGTTTCTGTGTTTAATCGTTTGTAAATGGCAACGCTTTTGATTAAATATGCATGTAAATACAACATTGTGTATGAGTAATGAATGAATGAGTAAGTAAAGTGAAAAAAAATTCAAAAATGTGTGCTGTACTGAACTGAAGACAAGTTGCGATGCGCCAACATTCAAACTTAATTAAGCGTATGTAAATTTTCCATTGAGAATTTATAAAAGTTCAAAACTTGATGTTTGAAGGGTTACATTTTTTCCCCTCCCCTTTCATTCAAGCTCAGTTAAGCTGTTTTACTGCACGCTAGAGTGCTAAAGCCAGATTAAGTTCAGCTTAGCTGAGTTGAGTGCATTCGCTTCATTTATGCATTATGCATATAAATATGTGTGTACATTTTTAATCAATGTCGCCGTAAAGTATGCTTTAAAACAACATTTTATTATGTTGTTGTTTTTTAATTACATACAAAATAAGAAATTAAGCTCAACATGCCTGTGACTCTAATAATAAATTTGAGTGATAAGTCATTGATGCAAAAATTTATTGCACAGCTGTGTCTTCTCATATTATGTATGCTGCCAAAAACTATGCTACAAAAGAAGAAAAAATATCATAACTAAGAAATGACATGTGCCAAGTGAATTCTATACGTTTCGCTTTTCTTCTTTTTTATACTTTTGCATACAATTTGTATAGCATACTTTTTGGGCAATCAATCTTCTTCCATCATAGTCGAACAAGTCACACCAACATCTAGTATGACAAGCCAATGTCTGTTCGTATGTGTGTGTGTGTGCATGTGCGTGTATGATTTACAAGGCAAAAAATATTATATATATTTTTTTAATATCATAATTTGTTGCTCGTTCGTTCACACATTCATTCATTCGTTTGCGTCCTGTGTACTTAAATCATCTGTCATGCCATTTATTTATATTTATTAATTTGATATTTATTTTAAAGCGGTCAGTTTGACTTCTGTTAAAAAACTTAAAGCCAACAAAATTATTATGGCAAAGCAAAAAATTTTACAAATTCAAACAAAAATAAATAAGCCGAATAACAACTCGTTAAGTATTTAAAAGCATTTTGCAAGCTTAAATAAAATTTTTTACCTTTAACCAAAAATAAATTTACAACTTTTATTATTTTGTAATTACTTTGTTGCAAATTTACTCTCACTTAACAAGCTGCAATTTTCTTGGAATTTTTATTTTTTTTAACTCTTATGTTGCATACTTTTAAGCTTTTGCTGTGCGTGTGCATTCATTTGTATTAATGCTTTTGTATGTGCATTGAGACGTGTAAATTTGTTGCTAAAACGCATGCTTACATGCTGCTTAAACATAAAAAATGTTAAGACAGAGTGAACTATCTTTTTGGATTGTTCAAATATTTGAAAATGCTAATAAACTTAAAACTTGCTCGTAAGAAATATGCCATGTCATGCGCCTGGCATATGTATAATGTTGACACAAAATCTTGTGTACTCAGATTAATGTTAAAAAGGATTAAAAAGTTGCACATTTGTTTTTTCTATTAAAATGGCAAAGTTTTTACCTTCTTATGTTGCATACTTTCAAGCGTTATGTGCAATTATTTAAAAACAAGAAGCAATACGACTAAGTTAACATTTTATAACTTTCTTAAAGTTTTTGGTGTAAAATTTTGTTTGCTCCTACAATAACAAAAATAACAAAGATGTATGCAATAATATGTGTAACATACGTTAAGGCGCCGTCAAGTGCACTTCCGACGCAACCTTATTTAAACATTTTCAACTTGTTTACTACACAAGTGGCACTCGGTTTGTGTATTTGTTGCTGTTGTTGTTGCGGTTTTGTGTTGCACTCGTTGTTGCGCTCATGAATTTACGCTATCAAGTCAGACTTGAGTGCAACTTTGTTGTCAAGTTGTTTGACGCTTTACTCAAATTAGCAAATTTGTTGCGCAATTGTTGAACAGTTTGTTCTACAAACTTTATGCCTTAGTTTATTTAGCTAAAAGGTGGCTTGGGACTTGGCAATTGACGTAAGTCGATTTGTTCTGCACGACCAACAAATGCAGAAATGTTTAAGTTTTTGCGGGCAAAAACAAACAAAGAAACTTTTACTCATTTTTTATGCTGACCACGAACAAGTGAAACAAATAATTAATTAAAATTAAAAATAGTTTCGTAAATGGAGATTCTTACATATTTTTTTGTTTGTTTAGTTAAATTTTTTTTACAACATTCACGCACGTGTGCACTTGATTACATGTGTGTGTGTAACCATAAAACAGTAAAGCAAACATTTTTTTGTATGTAAAATAATATAATGTAATTAATTTTATTAAAAGCTTACAACGTTTTTTTTTTTTTTTGGCATATTTGCAGCTAACAAAGGTAAGTAAAACCATGCAACAAATTCGTAGAAATGAAATAAAGTTTCGAGCGTGCCTTGCGCGCAGTTTGCAAAAAAGTCAGTGATCCCTTCTTTAAAGGCTGATAGACACATATGTAACAATGAAAATTAAAAGCATAAATAATTGTATCGGGAATACGTTAAATAATTGACAAATATAGTAGAGAAATTTAATCTTTTATTTGTATAAGGTTTTTCTCTGTGATTTTTAAATCATTACTGCCTGCTTAACACACCTAACAACATGCGTCGTATGAGTGTTCGCTTATTGAATAAATTCATTAACTCATAACATGCAAAAAGCAGTGAACATTCTGCGCGTCACCTTACGCACTCGTTTCAAAATATGCTGAGCATGATGAGCATAGCCGAAATGAAACGCCGCTGTTAACGTACAGTCTGCGCTGTTATGCGACATAATATTAACATAGTGCCAACGCCTGTACAGACTTTGGATACATTTTGCTGTAAACACGAATGTTATTTAACGCAATAATTAACAGTTGTATTTTAATTAACATTTATTTTTAATAACGAATCGCTGAATTCTTAGAATTTTTCATACTCGAAGAAATAAATATAATAAATATGTTTTAAAAACTTTTACAGCGCTTGTAAAAAAGGTAAGATGTTGAAAGCTAAGAACCCGAAACGGCAAGCTTCATTTAAAATATTATTTTTACAAGAAATTATCATTTAAAAAAATAAATAAATAAGAATATGTATCTTACACGCTTCGACGAAGTTTAAGATCGTAAAATAAATACAAATAATTTTTGATTTCATTCTTTTGTCGTTTAATCGAAATCTTTGTCATGAAAGCACTCAGCATGTCCTCTCAAATTATATAGGCTATGACAAAACTACGTCCTTTCTCCTCTTCTATCTACTACAGCAGCACTAAAGGTAAATCAAATCCATTTATTCATTCATACAAATGAAACTTGTCAAAAACTTTGCTTTCACTTTCGACATGAAAGTTACGCACACACCAAACGACGACAATAACAACAACAACAGCAAGTGGCAGGACATAAATGGCGCATAGGACATATATTATTAAAAATCATTTAGGCTTTTATTGGCACTCAACAAAAATATATATATATTTATAATAGAATATAAAACCAGTAAGGGCGGTATAGTCGAGTATACTCGACAATATAATACCCTGCACACATGGTAGGCGGTGCCACACCCTCAATCTACAAAAACATATTGATCTGACGTCGCCTATTCAAATAGTGTTTAAAATATCAAGAAAACCGGGCAAAAAATGTTGATTTTACGAAAAATTTAAGTTTGTAGGCCTCTGAGGGGTAGCCATCAAAGGGAGGGGAAATTTGTGGTATGCAGTTTTTAAGATGTATTATCACTGAGCTTGTATACAAAATTTCAGGTTCATACGTTTGTTAGTTTTGGAGATATTGCTTTTTATAGAAAACAACTGGGGGAGGGGAAATGAAGAGGAGGGGGAAAAATTGTGGTATGCAGTTTTGTAGTGCTACTTATACTGAGTCTACATACCGACTTTAATGTTTCTATCTCTTTGGATGTTCGAGTTATAGCGTTTTAAAAAAGTGGGCGGTGCAGGATGGGCGGGAAGGAGTGGGCGTGGCACAAAACCGTTCAAACTTGATCTGCTGCCGAGCATCACGAGTCTACCCTCCAAATTTCAAGTCTCTAGCTATTATAGTTTCTGAGAACCATTGGTGAATACGGACGGACAGACGGACGGACGGACGGACGGACAGACGGACGGACATAGCTTAATCAATTTCTCTTGTCATCCTGATCAAGAATATATATACTTTATATAGTCGCAAGTGAATATTTCTGTGCGTTACATACATTTCGCTCAAACAAACACAATATACCCCGATACACAGTATGTGTACAGGGTATAAAGAAAAGAAAAATATATATGTAAGCACATTTCTAATGCAAAAAGGCACAAAATGAGGGAGACAGAGAGATAAAGAGAGAGGGCGAAGGCGAGAGAGTGGGAGAGGAGAAACTAATTGAATTGTTTGCTTAATTTTCTCAAGCATGAATTTTTACAGCTGTAAAATGTAAACATGGCACAAGAAGCTGAGAGTGCTTTAACGCTCACACACACACACACACCCACACATATACACAAGCACACCTGAAGCTGAACAGGCGATATGGCATGAACAACAACAGCGTTAAAGCCGAAAAAAGGCAAAATTTGACAGCGCCCAAAAATAAAGGAAAAGCAGCAAAAAAAAAAAAAGAAAAAAAAACTCACTTGAATCAGAATTTGAAGTGGCGCGCTGGCATTCAATGCAGAGGATGAGACGTGCTGAAGCGTATTGAGACCACGTGTTTGTATTTCAACTTAATGCCGCGTACTTCATCATCATCATCGTCATCATCGTCATCATCATCATCATCATCATCCCTTACATCGATGACGATGAAGGCGACCAAAATACGAAAATATCTAGATGAATACCAACAACACCAAAAAGAACATAGCATCAGAGCAACAGAGGCGTGCAGAGAGCAAGAGCAAAGACAGCACAACTGAGGCTCAAATGCTTTGCAGCCATTTTGAGCATAATTTCAAATTTGTTTACGCTTCAGCTTGCGTATGCGATGAAAGTCGACTTTGGACTTAAAAATCTGCCAGCGAACAGTCAACGTGCTACGTCATGGTTATATGTATGTATATGTATGTGTGTACGTAAAGACACACACACACACACACAACAGACACATTTTCTATCAAATTTCAATTTGCAAAAAGAATGTAAACCTTTGAGCAAGAAAGTGACGGCTATATGTGAGTGTATATGGTATGTGGCTGGTATAGAACAGTGTTAAAAAGATTTACAGCTAACAACGCACACATACAGACAGGTACAATCAAAAATATATATGTATGTATGTATGTATGCATGGTAAAGCGTAAAGAAAGTCAAATGCTATGCAATAAACCCCCCCGCTTGCCCCCGTTGCGCTCAACAAATTTAAACTCAATCAAGCATGCGTTAAGCAAAGCGCCTTTTTAACAAAGTTATCTCTGTTCGTAAGCATTAACTCATTCCCGTTCGCTTGCTCGCTCACTCGCACGCTCGCTTGTCCGACAACCGTTGTGTGTGCGTGCGGTGTGGTGTGAGAGGAAAGGAAAAAGGTTACCACGCAGGCAAAGCTAAATACCGAACGAATATTAAAGCTACAGAACCAAAAAATGTACAACACAGCTAACAAAATGACATCAAGTAAAGTTATCCTCTACTTCGATCGACTCAATTCAACGCAACGCAACGCAACGGAAAGCGACGCGACGTGACTCACTTCACCTAACTCAGCCATTCGATACGCTCATTGTGTCGGTGTGTATATATGTACATACGATATGTATATGTAGATATGTATATATAAAGCTGCGAGTATATATATAGATTTTAATTTCTAAATGATTTACTTTAAGGATAAAAGAAATAATTACATTTTCGCCTCAGCCATTTGACGCCTCTGCTTCTCGCTCTGTTAGCACACTGCTAACGCGCTTCTTCTTCTTCTATTCTTTTTTTTTTTTTTATTCCCTCACTTGAGCCGAAATTTATAATTAATTACAAAAGGTTAGGTCCGCTTGGCTTAAAAGTATTATGCCACAAAATTTGAATATTTTTTATTTTTATTTTTTTTCTCGCTCTTACACTTTAGTTTTGTTTGTTTTCTGCCATTATTTTAACGCTGAAAGTTTTGCAAGCTGATTGCATTTTGCAGCAAAAGGCTTAAAATTACATTTAAATGACCGAAAATAAACGCCAAGTGTATTTTGTTTTTGTTGGTTCTTCTGCCTCTACTACTGCTTTGTCTTCGTCTTCGTCTTCTTCTTGTTATTATTATAATTATGTTTTGTTTGAGTTTGTTACTAATTACTAAGACTTAACTTTGCTCAAGCCACCTGATTGCCTTTGCTCGTCTAGTCATTAGCTTAAGACTGTTATAAGAAAAGTGTGTTTTTCAAAATACTTAAGTAGTCTTACGTACTTTCATGCCTTGTCCTGACCGCTTATGAAGATACAATAGTTGCTTTTTTTCCTACAGAATGTTGTCAATGCGCGTTGGTCTGCGCCGTTATTTAATACTTTGTTGCCACTTGTGCACTTTTTCTTTTAACAAAAAAAAACTACAAAAAAAAAAACACTATAAAAAGCCATAAAGTTTCTGTAGTTTGTTGTTGTGTTAATGTAATAATTACTGGCATCAAATTTTATTGCTTCACTGAGTGTCCGAAAGGCTTCATTTTTTTTCACGCGTTAATTTGAGGCATTTGTGTTTGATTGCATCTGGTGATGGCATGCACAACGATAATTAACATTAATTTCAATTTAAAAATCATCGCTTGCATGAAACAAAAGAGAATGAAACGAACAAACGAACTAGACATAAGACTGGCCGTATGTTTGCATGCAATTAATATATGCATACGCGTGTTATTCATGGTCAAGTGCGCTAATTTCTATGGAGCGGGCGTAACAAAAACAAATACAACAAGTGTGTTGTCAATGTAATGCAACTATTAATGTATGTTTTCAAACATGACCGCAGCACATAAGAGTATTTTGCATTTTCTTTATGCTTGACTAGTTTATGAACATCAAATGTCACTAATCACTAGTTTAAACATTCAACTAACGTATGGTGCGAATTATGCTATGCGACATATACTACATATTGTAGTGAGTGTTTGGCAGATTTTCAATTTTTTTGTTAAGCTTTCATTTGATTGAATTAAAAATTGCTTTTGGTTGAATTTAAATACATTAGTGTAACTTGATGATTTTATTGCAAATTACACGCAGAATTGCCACAATCAATGACAAAATTATGCAAAATGTGAAGCAATAGAAAATTAACCAAGGATATGTTGCAACAAATTGAATTGAAATTTGTGGCTTACGGTTATTGATGGCAGTCGAATTGTGGCTATTTGGTAAGCTTGAATGCCAAAGCATTGAAAACCATTAATAACTACTTTTGTGCACCGATAGTGGTATACACAGATACACACATATGTACGTACACCTTCAGCTGAGACACATGCTGTTAGTCGATTTTTAATTACTTATTCTGTCAATGAAGTGATTAATAAATTTTTACCAGCGGTAATTGCATTTTGTTGTACAAATCTCTCGCTTGTATGTGTATGTGCGCGTGTGTGTGTGTGTGTGTGTGTGTGTAGAAATGACAATTGCATTTGCGCATTTGGTTTATTGCAATAAGCTTTTTTTGTCATTGGCGACAAACCAAAACCTAAAAAGAATATAATTAAAAGAGTACAATGAAAATTTACGACAAGTATTATTGGCAAAAATGAAAATTATTTCAAACGTACGTGAATTTAGACGCACTTTAATGCATGACATATGCATATGTATGTATTTGTGTAATTTGAAAATGTCATATGACAGATTTGATTTTAATTTTTATTTAATGTTTTGTGTTTTTCGTTCAAAGAGTAGTGATTTTAGTTGAATTTCCATAATGAAACAACTTATATGCCATAGTGTTACTTGAGACATAAGACATGCTAGCACTTAAACTTGTCATCAATGTTGTGTTTTGGCAAAGTTTTTATATTGAAACAACATATATTTCATTGTACTGCTTCACACATACGACATGCTAGCACTCAAACTTGCTATTAATGTCAGATTTTTGTGAATTGAATTAAAGATATTTTTGTATTTGTTTTGTAATTTATATGTTCTTCTTTTTAATATATATATACATTTTTTTTCAACATTTATCATGATTAAAAACTGTTGGGTAACGAAATTTTGCATTTTTTTTTCGTTATGCAAAACAAAGCACAAAGCAAACATTGAAATTAATAAAGAGCGACGTAAAATCCATCAACAACAATGCCAACAACAACATAGCATAGCCCCAAAGAATACTTATAAATACAAGGCACAAGCTTAGCCTTTAGCAAGTAATTATGTTGCGCATATAATTATAATAAGCTTGTTTTAAGCCAAACCAAGTACAATTTTGAAGCAAACCAATTTCAGGCATGTCAACCAGTGTCAATCATAATACTTGAGCAGTGCCGCTCAGATGTATAACCATGCTTTGCATTAAGACAAGTTATCTTATTGAGACTTTGCGTACATCTTATTTTTCTAAGCTTGAACTCAAATCTAAACACACGTGGCATGAGCAAAACAAAAACAAAAACAAAGACGAAAACAAAAATAATCAAAATAAAAGAAAATAAATGTGAGTGAGTGACAAAGTCCTCTAGTCAGTCAGCAGGAGCGCCGCAGCAGCACCAGCTACATAGGTCTTACCACCGGATGTGGCGCGTTTCAAAATTGCAAGATTGAAATTTCATTTGTTGCTGATATTGCCCCAAAGCTAAAAAAAAGAGAAAAAAAAAAAAAAAACACTCACCCACCCAACAGAATTCTCATGAGAAAATAAGAAAATTCTGTATAAAATTTTGCATAAATTATGTGTAAAAAATTGTTACCATGCTTGGCGCCAGAAAGGACGAGAAGAAATACAAAAAAAAAAAAAAATGCCAACAATATTAGCTTATCATTAAATCACTTTGCTGTAATAACAATGTGGTATGCTATGCATGGCATGAATATACCCTACACGCTAATGAATGACGTCTATAAGCGCCCTCTGTTGGCCTAAATATGTCAAAAGCTGTTGATTGATGTCTTTCATTAAAAAAAAAAGTTTTTGTTACGTTGTGCGTCACCTGACATGCGGCAATGTAATATGCAACTTGTAGACAGCATGTCAATGCTAGATTGTCGTATGTGTGATGTGACATGGTGTAACATAGGTTGTATTTTAATGAATTTTCAGTTATACTTCTTAAATTTAATATGAGCTCAGAACGTAAGTCTCATGAACTTTCGTTAGCTTCATTAGCTTGTAATCTGCTTAATAAGAATTCAATTATGTAATTAATTTCCATATACCCTAAAATACAAGAAACCTTTCAAGCGGATAAGTTCAGTTCGAACGGTTTGTAAGGTATAAGTAATGCCGAAATAATTGAAAACTCATTATAAAACCATAAATTTATAAACAAAAAAAAAAATGTGAAGTTAAGCAGCTACAAAGAAGGGCAGAGAGTGTGAGGGGGTGAATAAGGTTGAAGATAAATATTTTAAGCAAAATAGCTTATTGAAGACAAAGTTGAGCCCAACGGTTGGAATTTGTCGTTGCTTCTTCTTCTTCTTTTGCTTATTTTGCATAGAATAATGGAAGAAAAATAAAATGTATGCTTATGCAAGGGTGTTAGGCACGAGGGGCGGCAACAGAGGGTGTGTTAGGCGTGTGCATTTAACTTGTTTCTTATCATTAAATATATTGAATAAATTAAATTATTTGCTAAAGACTTCAAAAACAACAACAACAACAACAACAATATGTGACAAGTCGCAAGTGTAAGAGCGCTGAAAAAAAAGATACAAAGCAAAATAATAAATAAATAAATTATTCATGACAATGCAAGAAAATAATAAGAAAAAACATTGAACTTCTTTTTTGTTCTTGATTATTATTATTATTATTTTGTGTTTTTTTTTTTGCGCATATTCTTTTTGTTTCAATTTGAAAATTAACAACATTACAGGCGTTGCTGTAGCAGCAGAAAGCGGAGCAGGAGGAGGAGAAGGGGGAGCAGTGACAGCCGTAGAAGGAACAGGAGCAGAATGAAGATCAAGAGTAGCAATGGGAACAATTGAAGGAGTGGGAGCAACAAGTGGAGTAGAAGTAGCAAAGGAAGCAGTAAAGGAAGCAGTAGAAACAGGGAATGCAAGAGCAAAGGAGCAAAAGAAGGAGATATGAAGTAAGAGTAGTAAAAGGAGCATAAGTAGCAAAGGGAGCAGAATGAGCCGTATGAATGAAAAGAACAGAAGAAGGTGGAGCAACAGCAACAGCCTGAGAAGCTGGAACAGGTAAACGTTGATGGCAGACGACAAACGGTATTATTAAATAACCGATGTAATATTTTATTTCTGCTGCTTAGGCTTTGTTATTGTTGTTATTGTTGTTGTTTTTATTACTTTACTATACATTTTTTTCATTTTTTTTTTTCGAACTTTACTCTACGTTACTTTTCGTTTGTTTGCTCGCTTAACGTGGCAGGAAAATGTCAAATACAGGCAAGGAATAAAGAAAAATCGTTGCGACGTCATGTTGTGTGTCCTTACCAAAAATGCTACAAAGTTCACACAAACAAACACACACACATACACACAAACATATGCATGAAAAGCAAACTTTTTGTCGGTGATAATGATTTTATAGTTGTTGTTGTTATTGTTGTTGTTATACTCAGCAAACAACTGAGAATGCTTTCAGTAAGCGTTGTAGTAAAATTTAAATTCTCTTCAATTTGTAAATTTTTCCTTCGATTTTTTTTTAACAAATTCACTTGCGACTTAAGTTGTTTGTTTCATGTTGTTGTTGTTGTAGTTGCTGTTTTTATTGTTGTTCAACTGTGCAAAGTAAAGTCGAAGATTTTCTTCTCACTTACGTATTTATATGTTCGCTTGTGTATTTAAGGCATTTGATCGGCTTACAAAGAAGCTTTCTGCATTGTAATGGAAACGAGCAAATACAAATATACACACACATACATACATAATTATACACATAAAATATTTAGCTTAAGTGCTCATTTTGTTTTTACATTAAAATATCATTAATTTTTATAGATATGCCAAGTAACAAAATTTACCATTAATATATAATACATATTTTAGCCAAATATTTATTATTTAATATGCGCATAAATTTGTACGATGTCTTTAAAATATCCTATACATATACAATGTAATTTTGCAACATAAAAATGTATACAAGTAAAGCATTAAAATCAATGGTTGGGCAAATTACTTTGATACTTGAAATGTCTTAGACATTTGTATGAATCAATGTACTGAAATCAATGATTCCTCATCTGTACTTTGTTTTCTCTTCAGCTCACTTGAAGTTGACTAACGAATCTATACTGATGAATGTCACAAAAAGTCACAAAAGTTTTGTTTTGAAGAATCGTTGTGACCGACAGATAGAAATAACGATACTGAGTCTCAAGCGATCACAAGCTTTGAGTTTCAATGTTGAAAAAATAGGTTAGTCACTGTGACTCACTGTGACTTTTTGTGACTGGCATTGGAACAGTTCAGTCATTGTTTGGTCACTTGAACACTTGAAAATATACTAAAATTCAAACTGTTGAATGAAAATTTTTACAGAAAAAAAAATATAAAATTTAAAATGAATATTTCTTTAGACTTTTAGTTTTGGTCAAATGAAAACGTTTTCAAAACAATTGTTTTATTGTTGAACAAAAATGACGTATAAATTGTGAGCATTTAATCACGTTTTGCAGCGACAACGAGAAGACACGACAAAAACAGAAGCCAAAAACCCAAGAAACAAAAGCAAATCAAAATTTATTACAGAAAACCACAAATTGTGTGCAAATTGTGGTAGAAGAAAACACAATGACAAAGAGGAATGAGAATAGACCAAGCCAAAAACAAAAAAAAATAACAACAACAAAAAACAATAGGACACAAAAAAAAAAAAAAAATAATAACAACAACAAGATTTCCAAGTGATTAGCTGCCATTTGATTGCCTTCCGCTTGCCACGCACTCTTCTTTATAGCATAGCTTCAGGCGGGCTAATTGAATCATCATTCAATCATGAGTAGGCAACACAGTGAAAACGCACGACAACAACAATAAGTATAACAACAACAACAACAACAATGAGCTCTACTATGCTCTGCTGTGAAGTGTTTCTAGACGGAAAAGGAAGAGACTGCGGAAATATTACGTTATATTGAATAAATGGCGCACGTATAATGTGGCACGCCTTGAAGCAACAGTAGCAAAAACAACAACAACAACAGCAATAATAGTAATAAAAATAAAACAAAAAAGGAAACAAACAAAACAAAAAAAAAATATATATATAAGCTCAAAGCATGAAAATGAACCCCTTGGAAAATTGTAATTTATGCGCATATAATTTTAATAGATTTACGCGGCAAGTGAATTCCAAACGAACCATGATAGATGGAAGATGAACAGCTCACGCTGATTGAAAGGCACACCAACTGTATATGTGTGTCTGTGTGTGAGAGAGAGAGAGAGAAAGTAAGCAGGCAACAAGACAAAAAGTTAGAAAGCGACAGTGTCAAACGAGTCAAAATGACTGAGCTTGAATATAAATGCTCAACTTTAGCTTAGCTAAAATGCTGACACAAATAAAAAGCGAAAAATAAACACAAAAAAAAAAAATTCTGAAAATAGAAAAATATGCAGAAAATGAGAGAGAGAGAGAGAGAAAAATAATAATAATAATAAATAACAGTTAAAATGTCACATACTTTTCGTCGTCATTCAAGTAGTACGACAAATGACCTGACTGTGGCATAAACTTGGCGCAATAATGGGCGTGGCATGACGTTTATCAAGCAAATATTTTGTATGCAAGTAACGTGCAAAAAAAAGTTAAGCAAGCGTGCAACGTTAAATCTGGCGGCGAAATGTGACACTCAAAAAAGTATGCTATTAAAAATTAGTCACGTCTCAAGACGAAAACGACAATACACTTAAATATATGTATATATATATATATGTACATGTATTGATAAGTATATGTGGTTGTGTGTATGTGTGTGCATGGGTAATTTCGTGTGATTGGCAAAATGTCAGCAATTAATTTTGTAAGTCACATAAAAGTGAATTAGCGTGAAATCTCTTGAGACAACGAGCATGTAAACGAGTGCGAAGAACCAAGCGACATTGTCAGTCTGACAGTTCTGTCTGTTTTTTTGCTTTTGCTTTTTCTTTACTCTTATCTCTTTGCGCTTCATCATTGAGCGGGCAGCTTAAAAGTACGACATCGACAAGGGACGCGTTAATGCGTGTTAACGCCTAAGCAAGACGCGTTTGACTTTGAGTTTGACATGTTGTGCGCTATTTTTGATAAAGCACAAAACAAAAAGAAAAAAAAAAAAAAATAAAACCGTTTGATGGCTTCAATTTTTCATGTATTTATTGATGTCTAAATTTAATTTGCCTATAGCTGAAAATATCAAATTATAAGATGACATTTGGCAAAAAAGAACCTATAACATTTTTATTAAGTTATGAATTCCAAAAAGAAAAAAAAATGCTCAGATTATGTTTATTGCTTTATGCTAAATGTTGCTTGAGAGGCAAGAAAATGCAATTTGTGTCAAAAATCAGCTAACCTACGCTTTAATACCTTTTTTAAATCAAAGCGCAAGCCAAAAAGTATGCTACAATTTTGTATATATGCAAGAATAGACTTTTAAATACACAAAATTACAATGTTGTAAAACAAACAGTTTTATTTATTTGGTTTCAGTTGGCTTTAAGTACATTTTCTACGGCACAGCTTCAAATTCTGTAGCAAGAGTAAGCAAAACTTAAACAAAAAAAAAAAAAAATGAGCTTGCACAAGTTATTAAAACCTTGCCAACGGACAAAAGGAAACAATGCAAAGCCAAGCAAATTTCTAGGCAAACAAGTAAAATGAAATAAATATTCGTAAGTTGAAACCAGAGACGGTATGAGACGAGTCAAGTTAAGCCAAATCTGTGTGTGAGTGTGTGTGTCTTGTATAAAACTTAAACAGTTAAGCTAGCGTAATACACAAGGAACATGAAACAGAGTTAATATTTAAGTCAAAGCAAAAATTGTTTTCGGGTTTACTGCAAAAGTAGAAGGAAAAGCACCAACAAAATATTCAAACAAATAAAAGCAAAACACAAACTAAGAGAAATCATATCAAAGAGCACAGTCGCCTTAAAGTATGCAACATATTTCAAACATTAAACTGACAGCAACAGATGTTTGCATGCCGAAAATGTAAGGACACAGCAAAGAGTTGTAAATGCAGACACACACACACACACACAGAGACAGACAGACACATACATACATATACACAAATGTCATGTAAGTGTTTGCATGTCTAAGCGCCAAGAGGCATCAAATACCAAAGTGTAACCAAAGCACGCACACAAACACAAACACAAGTAAAGAAAAAGACAAAAAAAAAAAATACAAAAATAAAAAAAAAACTTTGGCAAATAAAAAAAAAAAAAGGGTTAACAAGTGTAATGCAAACGTGCGTGTTTATAGTAAAAGCACAAAACAACAACAACAACAAATACGTAGGTAAAAATAATGTAGCATACTTTGAGGCATGTGTAAGACATTTGCCTGTTGAACATTTCGCATTTGAGCATGTGCCACAAAGGACTCGACAATACGTTAGTTGTATATTACCACAGACAAAATTATAATGTTCAAAGTGAATATTACGTTAACAGTAACAAGGGTACACCTAAAAGTATGCCAAAAAGAGCGTCTGCCAAACAGACACAGACACCGAGACCGAGACAGATACAGACACATTAAACGAAGCAACAAAGCAACGAACCAACTAAGACAGACTTACAAATTGTTTTTACTTTATTTATGTATGCACTCATCGCACAACTTGCCATGAGTTCTGAGATTTAATCTTCCCTGCTTTTCTGCTGTTTATTTTTCTTTCCTTTTTTTTATATTTTTTTTTTTTTGGTTTTTGTTAGCTTCTTGTATTTGCTCAACGTCATTTACAGTCATGTGGCACAGAAAACAAAAATTGTTTATTTCGTTTATGGCGCGTAATTAGGCGCAATGTATTAAATCTCGTTTGAGCATGTCTGCCTTTAATTTTTTTTCTTTTTTTCTCGACAAATTGTCGAATTGACAGACGACGTGTTGTCTTATGTTAAATACATGTTTGTATGATATCAATTTGGCAGATCATTAGCACTTATTATAAAGGAGTTAACGTTGAGCGCCTAAAATGCTGCACGCAATTTGTGTATGTTAATTTAATGCTGATTTATAAAAGACACACGGTTTTACTAAAGTGTTTTAAGACATTTGTGCGTTTAATTAATTTGCAAGTGAAAAAGTTGACAAAGTTTTTATTCGAAGTTATTAAAAGTTATGGGACATGTTTATTTGTATGTACGGCACGTAGCTCCCATGCTTGAAGAGCACTACTCTGATCGTTTATATATAATTTAACGAAATTTTTGGCTTCTAGATCAGCAAACCCCTTAAGCGATTATTTAAAAATTATTGCCTAAATCGGATTTTCTTATAAAAAAAGCGAAAAAAGTGTAAATAAAATAATATTTCAAATAATAAGGGGTGTTCTGAATAATTCCCAAAACCGATTAAGCCTTGAAAACAACCCTTTTTTAATAATAGGTGTTCAAGAAATGTCTTCTCCTCTTTGCGGATTTCGTTTGATAGCCTAATGATCGAAAAAACGAAATTAACTTGTTTTCTGGAACAGCAACGAGACATTTGAAAACAATTCACTTCGAAAACAACAGGAGTTTTTCAAAACACCCCAAAATAAACAGAATTTGTCTAACGTCGCTTAAAAGTATGCTTTAATTATTAAATGCCCGCCTCTAGCGAACATCTGTTGCTACTTTTTTTATAAGTATTTCGAGTGTTAGCACTTCTATGTATTAAACAAACAAACAAATAGTGCGAAACTTTTATGAAAATCAACTAAACTTCTTACAGCAAGCGATTTGATATTTTTGGCACAAGTAAAATTTGCTGCAACTGTTTGCAGTACTGCATTACGTTACACAAACATACGCTGCTTTGCACTTATATGCTTAGCTCTAAGCTTAATACACAAATGCCAACACCAATACAATTTAGACAAGCGTACGTGAGTGCGTGCGTGAGTGAGTGCTTGTCTGTTGCTGTGTCTCATACAGCATGACGAGAGATTTTGGCATTTTGTATGCGCAGACCATGAACTACTTAAGCAGCTTCCGGCAAGCGTGTAATTTTCAACACTTTTGCATATCGCGAAAAGCGCAAAAATATCAACAACAACAACGACTCAACGCAACTAAATACAACAACATAAACACAACCAAAATGCTTTTTAGAAAACAAAGCTCAGACCACAATTTCGGTTTAGCATTTTTTGGGTGGTGAAGGTTAAAAAAAAAATGAATAAAACAAGGCCAACAACACCGGCAACGTTGATGATCAAGCGCTATGCCTACACCCCGAGTACAGCGTAGGCGGCGAACCGCACATTTGGGTGCACATAATATTTTTTTTTTTTGTCGTTTTTTTGGTGGTTTGGGGGGGCATCGTTAATCCTAAAACAAATGAACACAGACACGTAGCATAGAATTTGCCTTCAAAGGCATTTCGTGCTACAGTTTGCTGTTGACACTTGAAATAATTATGAGCGTAAAAACGTGGGCAATGTGGTGGCCAAGACCTTGCGGCTGTTGTGTGTCTGTTTGGGGCAATGTGTGTATGTGTGGAGTATAACCGCTTTGATAATGTGCTGATGATGTGCTGCGATAAATTTTCTGTTTTTTTGTTCCACCAACACCCAGAAAAAAAAATGCTTTCCCTTCATTTTCTTTGCACATTTATATTTGTTTTTATATATTTTATATGTCTGCACATGCCATTCAGCCAAAAAGTATGCAATACTTAGTTATAAATGACTGTGCAACAGGAAGTCATGCCGAAAGTTTCATTTTAATTGATGTTGTACAAACATATGTATGCATACCAATTTAGTTTGGTTATAAATGTGGTGTAACAACAACAACAAAAAACCCCACGCACCCCAAATGTATGCTACATTTTGTAATATTTGCTTTATTTGAATTTTTGCATACATTCTGTCTGTATGCTATTTGGACGAAGCCTTTTGCCATATAACAGACAATAACTCTCTCAACAATATAAAAAAAAAAGATTTGCTTTTATTAAAAATAAATTGCAAATAGCTGCCCACAAGTATGCTACATTTTTTTTTTTGCTACACACTGTTTGCTCTATAACAAGGTATATGTATGTTTAATTATGAACAAAAATAACAGTTATTTGTAAATAAAAAAAACTTGCGATGAGCTTGTTAAAATTATATTAAGTGCACAACATTTTCGTGCGCTGCTTAAAAGTATGCTGTGCGTTATTTGATTTAACAAAATTCACTGTACTAACTGCACTAGCTGTGTCTGACATTTATATTAATATGTATTATTTTTAATAAAGATTAAAAAATGCTACACGAATGTTCTGTGCTAAAAAATATTTAACAAAATTTTATAATAAAACTAACAACATTTTTGTCATCTATGAACTGACTGTCAACAACAATTATTTGTTACTTTTATTTTAATACTAATTATTTAAGCATTTCGTTTGCCAATCTAATGCACAGCCTCGGGTCATAATGCCAACTTGAAATGTTTGCCGCTTGCCTACACAGAAAACCGTTATCCTGCCACTTATCCCTTTCTTTATTTCATCTACACTCAACAATTTAGCATACTTTCAGGCAGACTGAAAAAAATATCACTGAAAATCGCTAATATAAAATGAAGTAAACAAACCATTTTGTGCCAAAGGCAAATAAATCACATACATATATGTATTTGTATATGTTATGTCTGAAAGTATATTCAGTAAAAAAAATATTGAAATCATGCACAATACAATAAAAAAAAGGTAAAAACAACAGAAACAAAAATGTACCCAACAAAAAAAAAAAAAAAATTCAATCGACAAATAAAAAAAATGTATGAGGAAAAAGCGATTTTGTTTCAGAATTTTTTTTTCTTTTTTTTATACATGTTTCATTTCGGTATTCATTTTGTTACCCGCTAAGCTTGTGTTGCCATTAGTAACACACACAGGCAGGCAGACAGGCAGGCAGTCAGAGAGACGGACAGACAGACAGACAGTCAGACAGATATTTGATGTGTGCGCACAGCTCGTGTGTGACAACAAATTGGCTGAGTCAGACTCTGACTGTTTGTTTGCTTTTTTGATTGTAGGTATGTGAGTGTACCTATAACCCAGTCACATCGCAACCTGTCTCTCTCACCCTCTAATGATAAAGCTAGCAATGCTGCCCTTATATTGTTGTCAGCTTATGCGCTTCACTGCCTTTGGTTGTCAGACTTTGACTGAAAGAACATATCTGACCTGCTGTTCTATACACTGCCATGCCATGCTGACTACCTACCTGGTTGCCTGTCAATATCGGTATTAAAATTTACCTTTGATATGACACAAGCATTCTGCAAACACACACACACCCACACACACACACAAATAGGCTTAAAGTGTGGCTAGCAGCCTGAAGCTCACAAAACAAAACAAAAAAACAACTTCAAAAATTAAAGAATGTACGCTGCAAATGATGGAACAATAACCTTTTGTTATTTTTTTTTTAGTTTTTGTTCTTTGCTATTTAAGCATGGTTTTGCATGATCTTTAAGCACAAATGGATTCATTTACCGAAATTGTCATGAGTCTCATAAAGCGAAAAATTTTCATTTTTCAAAAATCAAACAGATATTTAACAAATCAACCAACATGAGCATTGCAAATACGTGCAGTTGTTTGAGATTTCTCTCCACATGTGGTGGTTTTTTTCATTTTTTTTTCCATACATACATAGAAGCACACACCACGGCGCCAGCATCGGAAAGGACAAGTCAGGTAAAGCAACTGCCGAGCAACGAACATGTTGTTGATTAAGGCATGCTGCGAAGTATGCAATATTTTTCATAGAATTTTTGTTTTTGGTTTTTTGGGGTTTTTTTTTCGCAAAAGCGATTAAAAGCTCAAAGAGAAATGCTTGAAATTTTTTGTATTTTCTTGTTGAAAATATTTGCAAGAAAATATGACAAAAAACATTTAAATCATACACATACAGATATTCACGTTTATTATTGAAAATTTTGTTGAACAATTGATGAAATTTCGCTCAGCAACGTGCTCTAATTACGTCAAGATATCAAATATTGTTAAGTCTTTGTATGACAAAGCTCAAATTATCAAATAAAACAATTAAATTTAAATAAAAGCGATTTATTTATTTATTTAGCATTTTAGTTGAATTGGTTATAAATCATATATATATATTTCATTTCATAGTCAATCGATTTCGATTTGAAAATGATATTTTAACCTTTCCTAAATTATGTACGTATATAAAATGTCAAAAGCAATAAATATTCGCAACAATAAACAAATTCGTATTTATTTCGTTGAAAATAACTTATAGAAAATTCAATTTTGTGCAAAATTCATAGCAAAGCGGAATAAAAAAAAGGTTTGTTTATACAGAAACCAATAACAAATGTGAAAGTTCAAAGAAAATCGGCTTAAGTAAAATGTTTGTAGTGTAAGTTTAATAGAGTGTTTGACTAAAATTGTGTGTGACTTCGTTGACTTGGCCTGCATGACCGATAGACCGAATGAATCACTGTCCATTAAATCAAGACCAACAAAACTTCATGTTATGTATTTATGTCAACAATAGAGTTACGTAGCCAAGGCAACTGTTTGCTGTGCTACCCTTCATTGATGTTGTCGTTGTCGTTGTCGTCAGGATAAATCAGTTGTATGAATTTACTGAATACTGATTAGGCACACACAGACTCTGCAACTTATACATACATACATACATACATATATGTATGTATTCATTGGCAACGGTTTAACATAATGATACTTAATGCGCACATAGAAAAATATAGTACAAAATACAATTTAATATTGTCGAATCGTGCATGTGCAGATGTGGAGAGCAGACGTTTTTCCCTCAACTGTTCTGCCCTTGATAAATTGTACATATTTATATAGATATTTTTATACTCTTGCAAGGGTATATTAACTTTGTCTTGAAGTTTGCAACTCAGAGAAGGAGACATCTCCGACTGTATAAAGTATATACATATATCCTTGATCGGCACGACAAGATGAGTTCATATTTTTTGAAGTTAGCAAAAAATTTAAACACAAAAAATTTTCTTTTGCTTGCAGGCAGTTTATATGTAGAAACCAGCTTGATCGGAATACTATAGCATATAGCTGCCATAGGAACGATCCATTAAAAATTGGGTTTTTGCTTAAAAAACGCTTTTATTTTGGAGGTATCACCTATATTTTTTGTACAATAACACTTTGGACGTCAAAAAAGACACTTTGCAAATTTGGTGAAGATCGGACAACTATATCATATAGCTCACTTAGGAACAATCGGTCAAAAATTCGGTTTTTGTTAGAAAAACTTTTTTGTTCTTAAATATAAACAGATGAAACTTTGCAGTTAAGCGTTTTTAGACATCCTTGACCATATTACAAGGTTTCATAAGGATGGGATATTAGGGCCTGGCACCGCTCATATATAAGAAAAACTTAAAAATTATATTTCTCTGTAATCCGACGAGATAGAAGATCGCAAAATCTAGAATGATTGTATTCTAACAAAAAATTTAAAAATGGGCGTGATTACCTCTTTGTCTTTTTAAACTTATATGATTCTTATTGTAAAAACTATAAGACGGATTTTCCATTAGGAAAAATTGAGAAAATGCTTGCAAGAGTATGTAAGTTTCCGCAAAGCTGAAAACAGCTTCCTTACTGGTTTATTTGAACTTCAAGCAAATTTTATGCACAAACCAAAATTGCAATGCGTAAAATATTTCTGCTTTTATTGGTTTTAAATTCATGTGCATGCCACTGCAGCATGAATGGTTGGAACAACAATAATAAAAATAGATAGGATGCTATTTTTGAGCTTCCTAAAACTTTAATACTCTTGAAAGCATTTTGCCAATTATTCTTATTGAAATATGGTTTTTTTTTGTCGTTGTTTCAATAGGAATTGTGTATGTTTTTAAAGACTTAGAGGCGTAGCCATGCCTATTTTCAAATTTATTTTAAGTTCAATCAATACAACAGAACTTCGATAACTCGGACAGTTGATAATCTGAAGGTTCAAAGACTTATATCAGTAGCTATAAAACTTCTTTTGGTATAATGTTTGGTCTTGACGTAGACTAAATATTTTTGAAAACTGTGGGACGAGATTTTATATGCACGGGCAGACAAAAAATATTTTACTGAAATACTTTTTTTTTACTTTCAAAAGTTATATTAAATTTATACATTTTTCTGTGCTATTGAAAATTTTTTTTATTTTTCGCTTATCTTGAATACAAACGAGTAACTCAAAAGCGTCAAAGGCGCCTTAAAGTTACACAAAGCATAATGCATGAGTGTGAACGATGCGCATAGAAATGTTTCCCCACAGCAAAATGGCATGTATCTATGCGTTGCAATTGTAACGCAACTATGGCAATTGATTAATAATTCAGATTAACTGGCTGACGCACACACACACACACACACACACACACACATACATGCCAACGGGGGCGGCATAGGTGAATTGCTGACACTTGAGTTGGGCAACATTGAAGCTCTGTTGATGCTTAACGTAAATTGAATGCGATGCCATGATCAAAAAGCCGGAGTGAGTACGATATCTGAGGCGATGGTATAGGTGAGCAATTTACGCCATCAACATGCAAATACAATGAATCTACACGCATTAGTATGTGTGTGTGTGTGTGAGTGTTTGTATTTGTAGAACGCAAATACGATATCACACAACTTGAGACAATCACAAGCAACGCCTGCACACACACACACACACAGACAATGTATGTTAACATTAATAGCCAATTTTGTCTGTGTGTCTGTGTGTACGAATGTATAAATTCAGTAGAACGCTATCTTTGGATTGGATTGAATACTTTTAACACTTTTTTTCTAGTGCCACGCCCATTGTTCAACCTCATTGGGTTTCAGAGTTATGAAAATTTTTTATTTTCACTATAAGTGGGCGGTAGCTTGCCCATTTTTTGATCAAAATAGTTTTTATGCCTTCCTTAGAACATAAGTGTGATGTTTCAAGTCAATGGGTTAAGAGACATTAAAGATTTTCATACAAGAACTTCAAAATTTTCAAGATCTCTCTATGGGAGATACTTTTTCTATGGATTGGATCACTTTGCTACTATTTTATGTTAAAGCTAGGTATGCTAGAAGATGAGCTTATCGTTTTTATTCTGCTTTCTGTATGGGATTTAAGAGTTACAGTGGTTCGTCAAATGAATTCAGATCGTTAGCTTTAAAACTGTGGTCGGAAATTGTATATAAACAATTAGACAGACAGGATAGATAAACAGATATGTCAAAATCGACACATCTTGTCAGCCCGATCAAGAGTATATGTACTTTCTATAATCGTAGATTTTGTATGAAGTATATAAAATTATGAAAATATTTTGTTTATTTATATATTTAGCTTGATTTACAACAAAAAACATTACAAAAAATTCAAGTGTATCTTTGTAACAAGCAAGCCAAGGAAAATCATAGGCCTATCTATGCTATGTTTATTTTCAGTAATAAATCGATAGCATTTTAACGCTTGAACGCATTTTTTGACAATAAGTGTATCTATGATACGGTAACTCTAACATACTCAACGTCGGTAGCATAAATACGACCTATAAAGCAACCACACACATGTGCTTTGCTTGACTGTAGCATACATTAGGGCGCGCACGAGTAGCATTTTACTGCTAGTCGTGCAGAAAATGATTTGGCGGGTGCAAATCCTTGCATACTCAGTCAAAATACACAAATATTAAAATAGAACAAATCATATATGCATAGAAACTCATGTACATATATGTATATACATATATATAAAATACATGCACAGATATTTGTATTTGTGTAGAAGTAGAATTGTGTAAAGAAAAAAATTCGCTTTTGTTAGCCAGACTGTGTGTGTGAACGTTGCCTGACACACTTGGCGCCTTGCCATGTCACGTTAGACATTCATCGTCCTTGCACATTCGCTCGACCATTCATAGACGTTCGTTCGTTCGTTCTTTCGTTCCCATTCATACAAACGTTTGCCATACGTTTGAATGAACGTTCAACAAGCTCAACAAGCTCAAAGCGCACAGCATGAAACACGCAATACGCAACATGCCGCTAGGCCGCTGGGCTGCTTGAGTGTTTCTTTGCGCTCATTCAGCTTTTTATGCCTTTTGCCATTTTGCATTCGTTGCACACAATCAAGTCTCTCTCTCTATCTTTGTGTGTATGAGTTGGGAATTTCACGACTCAGCTCGACTTTTTTTTTTTTGCCATTTGTTTGTTTATTTGTATCATCTTCTGTGCTCATATATGTATGTTTGTTTTGTCGGTTTAAGCGCGTACATCTGCAAGGCACACAAGATACACAAGCCAACACACATACTAATTCATAGTTTGTATGTATGCTGAAACCACTTCGTTTTTAGCCTACAGCTGATACAATGTTACAGCTTGCGGGCTAATGCTTTTTTCGCTTCCATTGCCTCAGTACTTCAACAGCCACCAGAGTCGTTTGTCTCTTCATTACGCATGCATGAATACGCTTGAGTATGAAAACTTGTTGCTTTTTGTTGTTGTTGCTTGTTGTTGTTGCTTTTTCACATATACACACAGTAGTCGTTGATTCAATGGCGAATTTCTATTTCTATTACTGGTTTCTGTTGTTGTTTTTCTCATTTTTAGGCAATCGAAAAACAAATTGCATTCGCGTATGAATTTTCTATTTGCATGCTGTGAACTTCTTTTGCATATGTCAATCATTAACTGGCATTGTTTGTGTGTGTTGGTCTTTCTTTAATAAGCTCTACTTGTCCATCAATTGAAAGGAACAAACTCTACTGCAATCTTATTTCTCTTTCAATCGATACGTTTTGCAAATTTTACATAAATAATTCAATAAATAATGTCAAATAAAATTCTAAATTTTCAATTTTCATTTTGTCATTTATAATAATTTAACAAATCTAAAATTGTTATTGCAAATAGGTTAGCAAATTTGCCACTTAAACATAGCTGGCAACCAAAATTATTAATATTTGCTTTGATAAAACTAAATTTCTCAAATTTCCACAAGATATACAGAATTGTCAGCCAACAGAATATGAATTGTATTTGACCAAAGTTTGTAAAGATTTATATGTAAATCACAAATACAGAATGATTGGAAATATTTCAAATACTAAAATATTCTTGACAAAATCGTTGAAATGCATGAATGTTGAGGCAAAGAATAAATTCTTTATAGAATGATATTGGAGCGCGGCCAATTAGGCAGCTTGCGACTTAGCTAAGATTGCTTTCATTTAGTAAATGTTTGTAAATGTTGCCTGCAATAAAGGAGGCGAAAAAGTAGTGCGCTTATATTACAAAGTGAGGCTAAATTATAGAACAAGACAAGTAAAAGTTTTCATTGTGTATTCTATTACAAAAAAAAAAAATAAAAAGAACACACTTGTTCTTTTGCGATAAGCAAAGTAACTAGATTGTATTGTGGGTTTATTTAAAATTAAGTTGAAATAATATTAACTTTGAAGAGCAAGACTTTTTTAAAACGCCAACAATTGAAAATCTTGCAAATAACACATAACTCTTAATAGACTCAGAATGAATTCAGCAAAGATCTAGTCTAGAAGCCTTTATCGTACGATAAAAAAATTCAAACATTTTGGTGTTCCTATCTCAAAAGACAACCCAGAAAATACGACTTTTGTAATATTTTACCCAAGGTAGCTTCAGTTATTTGCCCCTCACCCCTAAACTAAGTCAAAAAGGGAATCTTTCTGCGATTTTGGTTCTATTTATTATAGTTTCCGAGATCGACGCGAACATACAGACAGACGGACATGGCTAAATCGACTTCTCTTTCGATACTGATCAAGAATATAGATACTTAGTCGGAGATGTCTCCCTTAAGATGTTACATACATTGTCGACGTGCACAAAGCTAATATACCCTTGTACCATAAGGTACAGGGTATAAAAACGCAGTTATTCTCAGGAAACTAAATTTTTTTTTCACAAAATGGCGACTATTTAAAAATGAAAACTGTTGTTTGCCTCTTTTTTTACCTTCATGCATTTTTTAAAAATAGTAAAACCAATTATTTGTCAATATCCAATGTACCGGCTATAAAGGTATGTATCAAGAAGCTTCCCGTAAAATTTGAAGTAAATCGGATGATTAGAACTGGAGATATCATATCAAGTTTTGTTCGGCGTGAAGCGATACTAGTACTTTATATCACAAAAAACCATCTATAGTTCCCAATATACTTCGAATTTGAAAACCCTTTCAGTCACATATTCTTAGGGGCTTTACCCTTAAGAAAATATAAATATAGTTTTGGACTGAGCAAAATCAAATGATATTATGTATAATTATCATGCATGCCATAACTCACAAGAGCTTTTTGGATCTGGAATCATTACTTCACATCATAAGGTTTGGGGAATTTTTTCCTTTTACATTTTTCATAAAAATTATCAAAATTCTAACATTTTTCACCCCTGAAAACGTTGGCATACTTAAACTGTTCTGAGTCTTTAATGCTTGCCAACCAATACAGACTGAATCAACGCTTTATGAAGTAACTGAAGCATGAATAACATATAAATATATTGCTTTTTCGAGCTCTTTTTGTAATACTTTTATATGGAATATGTTTTTACATGCCACTTATTACTTAAAATCAAAAAAATTATATTGTTTAATGAAAACAAAACCAAAAAAAAATATAAAAATATAATAGCATAAAAATAATATAACTTTTTTTTATGCTAAGCCAAGCAACTTGAATAACTTTATCAAATTGGCCATGCGGCGTTGGGGAGCAGTTTAAAAACGATACACACGAACATTTACAATGTTAGGCAGCCAAATTAATGGATGAGTTAATATTGGCAAACGAGCAACAAAAGTGTTGTTGCGTAGTGAGGCATGACAAAGGCGGTGTGTGGCACGAGTAAGTATTGTAGCATTAGCTGAATGAGCTACTCAAACACACATTAAATGTTGTTAAATGAGCCCTTGAGCGTGTCTGTGCTTCTGTATTTGTATAGGTATAAATGTATGTGAGTTTATGCCTATGTATGTATGTATGTATGTAACCGGAAACGTGCGCTTGGCAACATATCCGCTAGTATGGCTATACTCAGTGACAGAACGAATGACATACACAATATTGTAACTATGTAGCTAATGCAGAATATATATATTTATATACATATAAGAGATACATATGAAGGTATATTTAAAAATGGTCAAACAACGAAAAAAACATGTATTATTTCAGTCAGTTGTGTTACACACACACATACATATTTATGCACGGTCATTCACTTCATTTTATTCATACAAGTTACATTTTGGTTTCATAGAATTTTTTTTTATTTTTATGTGTATTTTTTTTCCTCAAAATGTTGTCACTCATGCTCTCATCGTGTGCTGTAACTCATGCTTCAATGAAAATTTTCACTCAATTACACTTTACGTCTCAATTCATTTACTATACCATAAGCGTGGCAGCGCTGCGACTGAGCAGCTAAGTCGACCACTATCTTGTTTGTTGGCTTTGCTTTTACCTTTAACCAATAGTGCACACTATCAACAACAACATTAAGTATCATCGTCATCATCATCATCATCATTATTGGTTGATGCCATGTTTGCTTTGACAATTGTGTATGTTTAAATAGAATTTTCATACGCCATGTGCGCCAAGACATGTCCATCAACATTATCCGTTTCATCATCATCAGCAAACTTCATTATTGTCAATACAAATGGCACAAGTTATTGTCGTTGTTATTGTTGTTGTTGTTGTTGGCACAGAAGTCTATATTGATGTAAGCCGTAACTATTCCGTTTCCTTGTCCATCTCTCAACTCAACTTTGTTACTCATGGTCCGCAAAAGTCATGTTGACTTTTCTTTATTTACATATATATTTCTATATAAACATTTTTATCAAGAAGCTTGTCACACAGTGTCTCTTTACTCACAACTCAAGCTATATTTTTTTTTTTTAAATTTTTTTTAAGTTGATTTTTTATACTGTTGATTTTGTCATTGCTCACATTATTGTTTTTGCTTAATGTTTCAAATTAATTAAAGACATAATTAAGAAATAAATTCATGTTGTTGTTTGCCTTAAAATAAAACTTTGCTTTACTTTCATCGATACACTTTGATTTATGTATATTTTTTTTGCTCCAAAAGGTAAAGGTTACATATAACAATAAGCAGCTTAACACAACAACAAACACACGCAGACACAAATGAAAACAATGACTTTCAATGACATATTCATGTTGATATTCAAGGTCAAGGTCATAGCTTTTTTACATTTGCCACGGCCATGAAAATTTCGCTTATCGCATTTGATGCCAACTAATGCATGATTGAAGAACTATAAGACTTTGATATGTATTGAGCTTGATTAAGTCTTACAATGATGGCATGCAGAAAAGTTAAGAAAAAAAACAACAACAAATTTCATTTGCATGAAAGTCAAGGCAGACAGACAAACAGCTTGGTTTGAACGACCGATTGACCGTGAAAGTTTTACATTAGGCAACCGCATTTAATATAATCAAGCACGTCCCTTGAATGCTCAACATTGAAGTTTTTTATTTATTTTTATTATTTTATTTTTATTTTTTTTTTATGTGTGTTTGTTTGTAATAACTTTCTGTTTCTGTTTCTGTTTTTTTTTTTCCTCCATTATTGTTTTTGCCGCAGCATTGTGGCAAGTTTTGTTGACTTGGTCATAACAGTTAATTGAATCAATTATTTATAAATGTATCTCAGTCTGTAACCAACAATAAACAAGCACAGGCACAGCAATGGCATTACAACGATAATGCAGTTATGTATAAAAATAACCGCGAAATGTAATATTTGTTAGTTTCAGAATCTAATGCTCAAAGCTTCAACAAAAAAAAAAAAAAAAGGCTTGCAAAAGGCGTAAAAGCAAAATAATTGAGCAACAAATCTAATTTCCACAACTCATATTAATAAAAGGTATTTTTGAGCGACAGTCCGCCGAGATCTAAAAAAAAAATATATATTCGGCATTGTTCCTTTTATAAATTGTTCAAACTTTTTAGAAAATCGGCTAGAAAATGTGGATGTTTGTCTTTGAGGGGCAACTATGAGGGGGCGGGATATACAGTTTTAAAGATATATATTAACTGAATATGCATACCAAATTTCAGCTTCGTAACTTTTATAGTTTTGGAGTTATAGCAATTTTAAGAACACCACTATTTGTGGGGTAATGAGGTGGAGGGGCAAAATTTTTAATACGCTGTTTTTTAGGGCAATGCTTAATGAGTCTACCAACCGATAGTCTTCCAGACTCTCATGGTCTTATGTAGCGAGTGTATAAATACTTTGTGATATACTTATTATATCACATATTCAAAAGTATTAACTATTCTGGCAAAATTGATTTTTCTTTGCATTAAAATAGCAAAAGACTTATTCGTCTCTGTGGCCTGTCCTACGATTGATGGCAATTTATTCATTCAATTCGATGATGATGATGATGATGATGATGATGATGATGATGGTGATAATGGCTTGGACTCATGTACGCAAATATACATAAATGTATCTGTTCAACTATGCATGCACATTGGCAGTTACGTATGTATATTTATGTATCTTAATGTGTGCTTGTGCTTTGTATTTGAGCTGTTGATCTGAAACGTACATACATGAAAATTCTGTTGCTCATTAGTCGCACATTTAGTGCGTACGTGATTTAGCTGCAAATGCATGCAAATACATACACATACAAATACTTCCAATATATTATACAAATAATCTAAATTTAACTGTAATATGTGTTCAGCAATGCCCAAAATACAAAATGTCGATATTAATGGCGTTCATAAATAATTCGAATTTTTATGTGTAAAATGATTTTTTGGTTGAAACGTAATTTGCACATTGCATTTCTCAGTTTTAGATAATCTTATTAAAAAAAAAAGTTTAACAAAATTTTACACAAAGTCTTGTTTGGCTGCTCATAATATCGTATCTTCAACTCTTTCTTGTTAAAATGTTCAAAAGTCTAAAGTCGCTTATAATTTTGTTGTACACTGCCTTCGTGTCTTGTGCCAATTATCTGTTTACGAAAACCGAAGGCACGAACAAGCACGATACAAAACACGAAACAATACGAAAAAACACGAATGTCATGAAATCATGCTGGGCTGCACACATAAATCGTGAGGCACGAGCACATCTCTAGAAACGAATTGCAAAGTGTTCGTGTTCGTGTGCGTGCCATTGAAGGGTGCTATACACCCGCAAGAGCATATTAACTTTGTCATGAAACTTGCAACGCCCAGAAGGAGACAGCTCCGACCATATAAAGTATATATATATATTTTTGAGGATGAAACGAATTTATATGTATATGTCCGTCTATTTTTCTGTTTTAGTACATAAATTTTCCAGAGATTTAAAAATAGCAAATTTTTTTTTTGGCCACCCATAAGAGTATCGGTCAAAAATGAAGATTTTTATATTATACATTTTTTTTTTTTTCTTGCTAATATTTATAAACTGACAATATTTGGTTTTACTTATATTGCAAAGTTTCATAAAAAGCGGACAAAAGGGCGTGACACCGCCCATATAGAATAAAACTTCTCTGAAAGCAAACGAGATAAAAGATTTATCCCTTATACTATGATTGGAATTGTTCTCTTTCAGGCAAATTAGAACATGGACGTGCCTACACATATATGTTTCTAACTAAAAAAAAAACTATAGCCACGCCTATCCAATAACAATAATTGGGTCAATCAGCTTCGGGTATATATGTATAAGCTTCGGCATATGTTCGGACACTTGGGCGTGGCAACGCTCATCTTGAATAAAACTTAAAAATACGATTTCTCTGTAAGATAGAAGTTTCTATTAGGGTAAACCCATGGGAAATGGGTTTCTAAAAGTATGAATATTTTTAATTGCTTCTAACTACTTTGAACAAAGCTTGGCAACAGTAAATAATTTTCGAATAAGCCTAAAATAACTTTCTTTTTGACTTGTGCTTGAAGCGTTTATACAAAAATTCTTTCTGCCCATCATTTATTTACTTGCTTCGAGTCTTTTAGATAATTTCTTTAAATTGTTTCGATACTTTTACAAAAGTTATGTTCGGGTTTTTTTATCTCTTTGCTCAAATTGTGTTATCAAAAGTCAAAAAAGGTTTAAGCAGACCAAAAGGTCAACATTTGTTAAGAGAGTTTCTTACCTTTTTGTTTGTGCAAGTTTTTTGCGTATATTTTAAAAAAATATCATAAATATTATATATTAATAATAACGAACAAAAAAAAAAAACATTTTATGCACAATTTTTTTTTAATATAATTTATAACAAAAATAAATATTATAATACTTATTTTGCCTACGAAATACTTAAATACAAACACAAAAATAAAAATAACTTTGCTGCTTTAATATATTGTTTGCAAAATGTTGT
The DNA here is from genome assembly GCA_034638295.1 of Phortica okadai. Lineage (NCBI taxonomy): Eukaryota > Metazoa > Arthropoda > Insecta > Diptera > Drosophilidae > Phortica > Phortica okadai. The sequence goes on from CM067848.1 coordinate 2,931,842, forward strand.
ATATTAAAAAAAAAAAAATGTTAAGTATTTGGTTCATCAACAATAAATAAATTAATTAAACATATTTTTTTTTTAATATAAACAAAGAGATACTTACATGTTGGCTTGCTTTTTTGTTGTTTAAACTTTATTTTTGAACTTTTTTGTTTGTGGCTGCTCTGTTTTTATGGTTTTTTTTTTTTTTTTTTTTTTACTTTTGTTATTTTATTTTTAGTATTAATTTTTATTATTATTTTATTTTTTTAATTGAAGAACAAAAAAAAAACGTTGTATGTGTGTGTGTGTTGATAGTTATTTGAATTTATTTTTTATTTATTTAATTGAAGCGGTCAAATGTATCTTTTGTTTTTGGTTAATTATAAGCAACATTAAATGCACATCGAAGGAACAAGCACATGAATAATATTTGTTGTTATTTTGTTTTTGGTTATTTTAATTAGTAGCTTTTTCTTTTTGTTTTTGGTTATTGTTTATTGATGGTTAATATTGTATTGATTATATAATTTTTATTATTTTGTTTCTTTGTTCGTTTACTGATTTTTAATGTTTTCTTACTTTGTAATGTTCACAATGTTTCTCTGAGTGAGTGTCTTGGTTACTTTTGTTTTAGGTACGATGAGTGTTGCTTTTTATTGTTTTATGGTATATGGTTTTCTTGTTGTTGTAAATTTTAATGTATATAATTTTTTTTATTTATGTGTATATATGTAAATATATATTTATATGTTTGTACTGATGTTTTCGTTCTGGGAATTACGGATTTTTGATTTGCTGGTTAATGTAAAAGCTATGGTTTGTGTGTGAGTTTTTGTAGCCGTTTGTTGTTGTTATATTTTTTTTTTTTTTTTTGCTTAAAATGTTTTAACTATTTTAGGCTTTGTTTTGTACATGATAATTGCTATTTGTTTGAGGCGTTTTGTAAGGTAGTTGAGTGTCTTTGGAACTTTTGTTTGTTTAATGTTTATGATTTTTTTTTTGGTTTTGTCTTTTTTTCTGTTTTTGTTTTTTTATTTTTATTTATTTATTATAAGTTGCATTGTTTATTTGTTATTTAATATTTTTTTTTTCCAATTATTTTTTTTAATATTTTTTGTTTTATCGTTTTTATTTCATTTTTCTACACTTTTTTTTCTGTGCGTTTGAAAAAAAAAAAAACAAAAAAAATTCTGCATTAGTACAAAAAAATAATATATATTTATTTATTATATTTATATTTATTGAACACAGTAAACAAAAAAAAAAACAAAAAAAAAATTTATATATATTTATATATATTCACAAAACTTGTTGCTTGTCCAAGGTGCTTTTTTGCTACAGTTGAAGCGCCGACGAGCTGTCTGCCAATGTCTGTCGTCGAGTGTTGAATGTGCTATGCGCGCTGCTCTGACTTCTATTTGTTGCCTTCTACATAGCATGTGTAACAGTTATTTTATATTATTTTTACGACTGCCTCACATCACGTCTGTACGCTGTTGCTGATTCTGATGCTGTTGCCGATGCTGATGCTGATGCTTTTGAATACAACGCGGCACAGACACAGACAACTGTTTGGCTACAAAGTTGCACAGCATCTGTTGCTCGAAATGATGCTAATGTCGCAATCTGCCGTACGTTGCCTGCCGTCGTCGTCGCCGTCGCCGTCGCCGCCGCTGTTGCTGTTTTTGCTGCTGCTGCTGCTGTTGCTGTTGTATTCGTAGTATTCTTTCTTATCGTAAATCAGTCAAACAAGCATGCGAAACAACTTCAAATGACGCTTACGCTGTGCTGTGTGTGCTGTGCTATGGCTAAGGACAAACGTTCTTCTTCTTCTTGTTGTTCTTGTTGTTGTTCTTTAATACAAATCGTCGTCGCTGTTGCCGCCGCATTCAGTGTGTGCTCTCTGACTTTGGGAATTTTCTATCTTCTTTTTTTTTTTTTTTTGTGTTGTTGTCGTTCCCTTTGTGGTTTTTTGCTCTCGCCGCTTCGTTTACTCTCGCCGCTCCGTTACTTTGGCCTTATGTTAACAGTTTCTGTTGTTGCTTTGTACTTTCGTTTGCTTTCCGTTCACAGTTTTCAATCACATAAATTCGCACACACACTTTCACAGCCTCTGTGAGATGAACTTAAGGTTTTTGTGTTAAGCCTTAAATTGTTCAAATGTTGCTTTTCAAAAAAAAAAAAAAAAAAAATTAATAAAAAAAAAAAAATTTTCAAATTTTTGGTTTGTCTTTTTTTTTAGGTTTTTATTTTTTTGGGAATTTTATTTTTTGGTGTAATTTTTTATTTTTGGGAATTTATTTAAATTAACGTAAGAAAAGTCGAAAATTGACTAGTGACTAGCGACATGTTGCGCGCGCTTTTATAGCAACATAGCGGAACAAATACACGGCAACAGGCTTACGCACATACATATGTATGTACGGACAAACACACCCACACGTTTAACCGAAATGCACACTAATACATATGCATATGTATGCTAACGAAAGGTTGCTTTTACCGTCTACCTATAAGCAGCGAGCATTGAAGGTCGGTGTTGGTCGCAGCATAAGGCAGAAGTAGAAGAAGAATCAGCAGTAGCAGCAGCAGCAGCAGTAAAAAGCCAGTTAGCAGAAAGAGCAACAGCAGTAGCAGCAGCAGCAACAGCGACAGCAACACTGCTGCAATAAGCCGACAGGTGGCCGTACATACTTACTTACGTACATGCCTTCGTTGCTCAGTCAGTGTTAATAGAGAGAGATGGAGAGAGAGAGAATGAGAGTGATTGAGTGAGAGAGTGTGAGTGTGAGACGATTCATAACTTATGTGCATGTGTTAGAAAGAGTAAGAAATAAAAGGAATTCACATTGAATTAATAAGTAAGAAACGTACGAAACAAAAGTAAGAAAGAGAATTTCTATCTATGTAGCTCTCTCTCATTGCGTATGGCTTTGGTTGTATGTGTGTGTGTGGGTGTATCTGTGTGAAAAGTATGCTGTATTATTTGTTGTGCTGCGTTACTTTGGCGTGTAAATGTATTTGTTGTTAACAGCAGGGGAAATTTCCAAGTAACAAGGAACAGTAACGTTTGCAAATATTGAAATAAATTATCAAACAATTTCACAGATCATGGTTAAAATATACAAAAACTATTACAGCTTTAATTCTTGATTTCTTTTCTAATTTTTTGTATAACATGAATAAAGTTCGGATAGTTAATGTAATCGAATTTGGTAAGGTTTGGTAATTAATGGTAAACTGGGGTGAAATATTTGGATCGGATCACAAATTTGTTACTCTTCAAACATACTATAGCTAATTATGCTTATGTATTAATCAACTTAAATAAATATTTTAAACATTTCAACTACTAAAACCTTGGGGAACGTTCATAAATTACATGAGATACAACTCGTGTTGTGAGATCTAGCAATATCTCAAAACCTTTGATTAAGGTTTGTCTTTAAAAATCAAATCCTTCATCAAAACTCAACAAAAAAAAGTGGAATGAGTCTAAATTTCAAGGAAAACCAGTAAATTAATTTATGGATATTATTTGAAAGCAACCAACTTACCATGGTCTCACTTTATACCCCTCTTTTAGACGCCCCATCTTCATGTACGTTGACACACGATGCATTTTCTATTTATGTACCAAAAAGCAATAATACAATGCAACAACCCTGTCGATCATATTGAACTAGCAAACACCCTATTTATAGTTCTCAATAATTAAAAAATTGACTGCAACAAAAACAAAAAAAAAACACTCATAGCTAAAAAAAAATAAAAAATATGATTTGTAGGCGGAGAACAACACATGTGTAAGTAAATATTGCATACTTGCAGGCGTTCGTGTCTAATCAATGAGTACCTGTTGGACATATGTAAGACCATGAAGCTTATCATGCTATCATATCATGACGCCTGCTGCCATGCTACCTTTCTCTTTCATGCATACGCATAAATAATGATGCTCTTGACTGCTCTGCTTTAGTTTATATGACAAGAAGAACGAAATTTCAACAGGTTAACCTTGAAGGCCATCAACAAAACGCAGAAGGACTGCACTCAACGTTATGTATGCGTGAGTGTGTGTCTGTGTGTGTGTGTTTATTGCTTACTCTGTCTAACACTTATATGTCATTGGCATTTTTGCTTTCGCTTACGCTCTCACAATACGATATCAGCGCATGCTTACCTACGCTCAATGCCAAAAAAGTATTTGGCGCCAACATCACGACGTTGTCGCTTATCGAAATTGATATGCAGGGGAAATATTCAACAAACAGGATTGGTCGAATTATTAATACTGAAGTAAAGCGCAGCGGCAGCGACAGCGACAGCAGCAGCAGAAGCAGCCTCAGCATCATCATCAGCATCATCATCAGCAACAGCAATTCAAGCACAAAAACACTTTTCAATACAAGAAAGTAACGCTCAGCTTCGTTGACGTCGTCGTCGTCGTCGTCGTTGTCCTCATCGTTCTCATCATCATCGTCGTCCGTATGTTTGTCTGTCCATATGTACGCTATCTATATGCCGAATATTGTTTGTTGTCGTTGTCGTTGTCGCTGCGACGTTTGGAGGCGGGCATAATTTATTTCAAATGCAACAACAAATTATTATTCACTTTTTTTGTTTTCATTTTCATTTTTGTTTTTGCTTTTTATTATTTACAATTACATTATGTATACATAAGCGTATTTGTATTTGTTGTGTTTACAAAAACAAATAATTTAAACATTTTGGCAAAAGCGCACTTAATTTTCCAAAGCAACACACACACACACACACGCACACGCACAGGCACGCATAAGCGGACGCCAACACGGCGGCACAAAATGCGCGCTAAAACAAAATGCGTTGAATTAATTAAATAAACATTTTTAATCAAGTTAAGCTTACAAAAAGCGCTCAAAAGCTTAATTGAGTTTTAAAATAATTTTACTTGTATCGACAAAATTGACTTTCTTTATTGGCTTGCCTAAAAGCAGGCAATACAAAATTTCAAAAGTATTAAATACTTTTTTTTTAGGTTTTGTTTTATTTCAAATCAAGCACCTTATAGGGTATTTGCTCCCTGATTGGTTCTTTATAAAATAAAAAATAAAAAAAAAAGTTTTATTTCATAATTCATATTTCTTCTTCTTCTATTTTACATTCTCCCACACTCCAACACGCTTTTGAGCACGCTTTGCCGTCTAAGTCCAAGTAAATTGACTTACAATTATAGTGGTTTCAAATTTAAATTGCGCTTATGAATGTCAGTAGGTTATGAAACCGCGGTTTTTATGACGGTTTGACAATTGCAGTAATTGCATTTTATATCACCATTTAATTAAACACTTCGATAACTTTCAACGTCAAACCAATATAACCACAAATATTACAATTGAAAGCTATTTTAAGCTTTGCTGAAACTTATATACTCTTGCAAGCATTTGCCCAATTGTTCTTATTGGATAAGTCGTCTTATAAATAAGTATATAAAGACACGCCCATTTTCTAATTAGTTTTAAAGAAATATCTCTTCTTCTATCTATCGGCTTACAGAGAAATCTAATTTTTAAGTTTTTCTCTTTATGGGCGGTGGCACGCCCTTATGTCCGATTCTTGTGAAACTTTGAAAATATAGTCAAGAATGTACAAAAACGTGTAATAGCAAAGATTCATCTGTTTATATTTATTTATTTTTTTTTTTTTTTTTTTTTTTTTTTTTTATCTTTATTATTCTTAAGATATACGAGGTTATTAGTGTTCCTCTTTATACTCTTATTATCTGTTAATTCAGCCCAAAAGGGCGCGCCGGCTAGCTGATAGTCTAGCTTTATTGTTTATATTTAAGAACAAAAAAGTTTTTCTAACCAAAACCGAACTATTGACCGATTGTTCCTATGGAAGCTAAATGCTATAGTTATCCGACCTTCATCAAGTCTGCAATGTGTCTTAACTGGTGCTCAAAATATTCTTGTGCAAAAAATTTAAACGATAGCTTTAAAATCAAAGTGTTTTTTAAGCAAAAACCTCTTTTTTGACCGATCGTTCCTATGTGGCTATAGCGATCCAATCATGCTGGATTTTACATACAAACTGCGTGCAAGGAAAAGCAAATTTTCTGCATTTCAATTTTATGTCTCACTTTAAAACTCTAGGAGTACTTCGCATCGCAACAGACAGACGGACAGATGGACATGGCTATAAGAACTCCTCTCGTCGTGTTGATCAAGAATATATATATTTTATGTAGACGGATGTGTCTCTTTTCTTTCTGTTATACTCTTGCAAAAAGAGTCAAACTATAACCAGTAATCAATTACAGTCGAGAGTGCTCGAATTCGACTTATATAGAAAGTTTTATGCTTGTGCGATAAATCGGTGCAGAGTGTGTATAAATGTTTACTTAACAGTAGAATTCTGATAATCCGAACATGCACATTCAATTGTCATAAATAAAAAAGATCACAATTATGTTTTTAATGAAATTATTATAATGTATTCAAAAGTATTTATTACCATTATTCGTGTCATTGCTCTCACACACAATGCACACAAGTATCGACATCTTTATTGTTGTTTAGAAATGCACAGTTCTTTGAAGTCTTACTTCATACAATAATTTTAGACAATTCGATTTGTTATAATCTGTCATTTCTGACACAAATCAATTCAATGCGACACGACTTCACTTGGCTTGTCATGTCTCGACACAATTTGACTTGTCTTGTTTTGTCTGTGTCATTTTTGCCCTTTTCTGCAAATAACACAAATGAAACGTGTTTGTAACCAAAGTAATATGTATGACTATGGCACATGCTCAATTATGTAAGAGACCAATTATAGTTAAGTGATGAGTTGTAAGCATTATTTCGCATCTGGTGCTCGTTATGCACAGATTATACATATATAAATAAATAAATAAAATAAGTAGTTAATATAACTTGATTGTGTACATTATTCTATAATATAATTGGCCTTATTATGCACTGTCTGTTTTTTTTTTTCCTTTTTTATACAATAGATTACATAATCATTTCAACAGGCCTGAAACTAACATTTTTTAAAAAGAAATCACTGAACAAAGCGCATTTAAATTGCTGCCAACAACAAAAGGAAAGTATTATTCGTAAACTAAAGAAAAATTGTACGCTGCAATTTTTATTGACTGAAGAAATTGAAAAAATAAAAGAAAAGTCTTTCAAAGTACATACAATTTTAAAGCAAAATTTCTTCACCACGCGAAAAAAATTGTTTTGATTGCCTTTCGATTGAGACTATGCAAAAATCTACAATGCAAGAATCAATAATGCATTTTCGCTGAGGCAACTCACTCGAAGAATGTAGCCTATCTTTGTCTTTGCTTCAATGGCTGAGCAACAAACAATTTTGGAAAGTGGCAACAACACACTTAAATATTTGTGTTTGCAACAAGCAACATTTTTTAAAAAGAATTTCACAATTTAATTTTCGCTTTTCTTTAATTTAAAATATTCATTTAAATTCACATTAAATTATCGCTCACTTTGAAAATAGAAGAATTTAAATTCATTGGCCTAAAATTATGCTGTAGTTTCATGTATGTGGTCAGAGTGCACACATTGGGTAACCGTTCGACAGTACAAGTCAAATTTTATTCAGCCCGTCTGTGCGTCTGTCAGTCAGCCTGTCAGAGTGGTTAACGTTTTACAAATTGTTGGTAGATTTGTGTACATCGACCACTGATATGTCTACTTTAAGCACATACATTTGTACACACATATGTCAAGATTTTTTTCTATAAAGTTAAGTATATTTATGTTGCCATGCGTATTTGTTATGAACAAGTTCAACTGCAACTGAAAGTTTAATTAATGAACGAAGTTTTAAAGTGCGTAATGAATGAAGTTTAAACTTACTTGTTTGCACCATAATTATTATTATTAAGTTGCACATAATTACAATTAATTACTGTTTTCAAATATTTTTTTAAGTGAAATTGCATTGAAACAAGTTGAAGCTAAATCCCAAAAGTATGCTGTGCATTATTGAATGAATCGTTAGGAGCATTTTTTTTTCCTTTTTTATTAAAATAAAATAAATAAATAAAATTTTTAATACGTTTTGATTGCAATATTTATTTTAATAAAATAAAAACTCAAAAATGGTTTCTTCTTTCTTTATTTTTTTTTTCTCCTAAAAGTATGCTGTACAATTTGGTTCAGTAAAAATTTTGCGCATTCATTGAATTGTAAATATTTTATTGGTTTATTTATTTTTTTACAATACTTGCTCTTCACACTTTATTATTGACGATGCTTCAAACTTCAGTTTGATTTTATTATAATTGTTATCCAATCATTTTAAGCCAATATTTGAAGCCTTCTTTACTAAAGTAGAAAATGTTTAAATGCCTAAATTAAATGTATAAATATACATACATATAACAACAACAACAACAACAACTACAAAAACAAAGTATAACAGCTGGAATCATAAATTGTGAATGAAATCCAAAAGACATGAAACTTATTAGCATGTCGTTTGTAGACAAAAACGCTACGATTTTAAGGTTCGTTGGCCCGTTTACAATATGAAAAATACACGTACAACAACAATGAGAACGACAACAATGCAAAACGCGCCAAAAAATAAGACCACATGCCATTGTTAGCGCGTTCTCAAGACAAGTGAGGGCAGATCTGTACAAAATCGACCGCCAATGTAAGGTGAAAACAAACGGCAGACATTGAGACTGACAAGCAGATAGACAGACAGACAGAAACACGCAAACTTTACAGTAAGATACATATATATGTATGTATATGAATGTAGGCTGAGTGCCAGTCATGTAACCCAATTTTCAAGTTGTTTAGCAAAAGACAAGACAACCTTTTTTCGCTACGTCGATCCACAGACCTTTATTTATGTTTGTATGTTTCTGAATGTATGCATACATATACAAATGTGTGTTTGTAGCTGTCGTTTCAGTGACAGCACAAAGCGGCAAGTGTAAAAAGCTGAAGCTAACAAAATATAGCCTAGCAAAGGGCGCACGATAAGAAAAGCCCAACAAGATGAAGATTGTTTTTCTTTTAGCAACCACTAAGCAACAACAACAAAACTTATAAAAAAAAAAAAAAATTAAAGAGAATACAGCTAAAGAAAAGCCTAAACGAAAGCGCAAGTAAATTTTGCTCATGAAACGAAAAAAAAAACAAGACAAATGGCAAACTGTTGCATACTTTTAGGCGGCAAAATTTTTGATTTTTTTCTTGATTTCTTTGTATATATGTATGTATATAAATTTACACTTATATTCACGTGTGTGTGTGTGTGTGTTTGTTATAAACTTTCAATTTTCTTAAAGCAAACAATGAAAAACTCTGCGATTGTACAAAGAATCGTAAGTTAAACTGAAGCATGTCTCAGTTGAACTTTCATTCATACGCCTTCTGACTGTTGTCTTATATATTATTTATGGAAATCGTTGCCGCGCGTTTTCTTTGATAATAAGTGTAAAGAAAAGCATAACATCAAAAATGCTGCTGAAAATCAAATTTAATTTATGCCAAGCACAAGTTTTCTTAACAATAATAAAATACAATTTTTCAAGTTCGCTTCAAACCAAAACTTTAGAAAAATATTAAAAAGTTTTATGTTTTTTGGATTTTATTTTCTGATTTTTTTTTTTATTTTTTTCTTTAGAGAATAATGAATTTAATATTTGAGTAACAAAGTCTCCGAATATAAATACATTTTTTTGTTTTTTTTGGAAGCGATAAGAACAAAACTGTCCATATTGTTATTAAAATCAGTAGTTAACCGAGCCGTAAATTGATAGTTGTCATATTGAATGCCTTAGAAAATGGCGTGCACACAAAGCTTATTATAATTGACTATTGCATCTCATTTATGTGTCAAAGTCAACGGCAACAACATTACGTTGTAATATAATTAAAATACGAAGCAAACAGTTAACCAGGATAATTAATATCATATTAAAAATGGAAGCAAAATGGGGAAAAAAAATCAGTATTAAATAATTTTAACTTCGGACTCGTCGCAGAATGAATACACTACACGGTTTTGAACAGCAAGCAAGTATACTAGGGAAATGTGTCAGCCATTTTACAACTCATTTCTTGTACTTTCCAAAACTGCATGGTTCGATGGCTAGGTCGTAATTATGTTAGCTATGACACGTTGAGCTTTGTAATTATTTCAGTCTCAAAGTCTTTGGTGAAATACAGCTGTGAAAATGCTGTAATAAAATAATCATAATAGAACTTCATAGAGTTTTCAAAATTAGGCCGTAAATTAAATACTCAAGCGTTGTTGCTCATGAAAAAAAAAATAATATTTGTCTACCACATCTCGTTTGTAGTATGAATGAATGCTTTTACAAACGCAATATAGACGATGTGTGAAGAGTATAAAAAACAAATATTTATTAGAAAAAAAATACATATATTTGAAATAAAATGTATTCAAATCATTGAATCAAATAATATAATAAATTATATATTCACAACACTAATAATTATTGTTAACAAACAAAATAATAATGTTAATGTCACAAAAATTATGTAAAAATATTTTGCAATACAAGTAAAAAAAAAAAAAATGCAAGTTCTTGTACATTGTTAAACAGTTATTTGCTAAGTACAAAAAATATCAAGTATAAACATAATTTTAACAAAAAAATTTAGAGTCAAGCAAATCGCCAAAAAACCAAAATTGAAAAATAAAAGTTTTCTTGTTAGTGAATTGTTTAGCTTTTTAAAATTTATTAGTTTACGGAATATTGCACTGAAAATGAATAGCTGTAAAATGTAATAAATCAGATAAACACCAAACCAATCCACTCTTGTGTCATAACTTGTAACCGGTGTACTTTGATTGAAACGATTGTATTCAAGATTTTTTTTTTTTTTATGAATAAACTTAAGTTGCAGGTGTCCTCACACGAGACTCAAGTTATAAATTAGGTTTTTTGCCAATAAAATATAATACAATTTTTTTTTTTGTTTTATATAATTGTTACACACATAATTATGTGTGCTTTAACACTTTATAAAATATATAAATTTGCCTCGAACAGTCAAACAATATGAAGCGTTAGAAACATGCTCGTCTCCAGCACACATATTTAAATTGATAGCGGCAAAAGCATGGCGTACCACTCATTAACTTACCAAGCCTCAATTAAATATTTTGCGTGAAGCTGATTAATTGCATGACTTATGGTAATTGTTGTTACTAAAAAAAAAATTGCTTTGCAAGCCAGCAGCAACACCAAAAATGCGAACAAAATAAAACGAAGAAAGGTAAGCCAGCCAAATTAGCTTCGGTCGAGTGAATAATTTGTGGCATCCTTGGCAGCAACGTGATAACTTGCCATTTTATCCCTTAAACAATTACGTGCACTGACATGCAAATACAACAGTAAATTTTCAAACGTTAATATGACATTTATTTCAAAGCCGATTACATGCACGAGCGGCAAAGGCAATTTCTGAAACAATGCTTGCAACGTAGGATACACTTGCATGGCCAGGACACTCGTCTTGCCAACGTAACGTAACGTAAAGTCAAGTAAAGACATCGAAATTGCATTGGAGAAAACAATGCTGTTGCTGATGAAATACTGACGAGCAAAGGTCACTGGCCAATGGCCAAAGCAAAGACTAAAGGCGTTGGCCAAAGTTGTCTTTGTTTTTTCGTACATTGTTCCATACATTGGCCTTAGACGAAGCCAAACAATACAAATAATCACCGCACCTTTGCAATGCAAGTGAGGCTGCTTTGCTCTGTGCAAAATTCGGCAGCTGAAATTTACATGTTGCCAAATATTTTATAATATACTCGTATTTCATTGTGCATGATCATTGATTAACTTCATAGCTGGAAGCTCAACTGAAATATAAGTTTAAAATAAAATAAAATTAATAAAATAAATTTGTAAATTATCAGCAACTTTTGCCAAAAAAGATATCCTGACTAAGATGAAAATACCACCAGTTGCCAGAAGTATTGCCAGTGCAGAAGATAGCAGAATCAACTAATTTTTTCAGGCGTTTGGAAGGCATAGAAGATATTGCTGCCTGCGACAAGGCAAACTTGGTTCTTTTCAACGACATATATGGCACAGTGCAATGCTGAGATAACAATATTGCATGCAATACGCAGGTGAATTTAATCTTCGTTTGGTTTAGTGTGAGAAAGATGTTGATTCATTGTTTTTTGCAAAATTCGTTGATTTATGGCAACTGCTTGGACGACATGCACTTCAATTGATTTGTGCCTCAGCCAAACAGCCAGCAATATACCCATACCATGCTGGTCTAACAATGTGGCATTATTTTCAATTAAGTCATTTTAATCACAAACTTTGGTGCATTAAGCAGTCAAGCGTACAAATTCTGTCTGCAAAAGTTTATTGGCATATGAAAGATGCGCCCATGCATAACATAGACGTACTTAATATTGCCATTGTTGGCATAAAATTGACTTAGTTGGCTGCAAATCCGTTTATGAATTGCCTAAGGAAGCAACAAATTTGTTTGCATGCTGTATTGAAAAATAGTTACTGATAAGAAAAAAATTGATACTTTGTTGGGTGGAGACTGTGTTGGCAGATTTACAGCGTGTTTTAAAAGAATTTTACGACCTGGTTGAAGGCGGCGAGTAAGACAAAGCGTGTATGGGAAAGAGACACACATATTTATCCTACAAATAGCAAATAAGCCTAATGACTATAGATCTGAAATTTTAAGCAATACGAAAATCATACTTCAAATGTAGATGTAGTAAACACGCCCCTTAAAAATTTCATATCACAAAATACGCCCTCTCTAACCATTAAATTAAATGTGTAGGCTACAAGGTAGCAACTACATTTAATATATATTATGATCGACCTCTAGCAAAGAGAGATCTTGAAAATGTTGAAGCATTTGTATGAAAAAACTTTTTTATTTTTTAATCAATTGACTGGAAGCTTCATAATTTTGTTTTCAGGTAGGCGATAAAATTAATTTGATAAAAAAATTGGCATGACAACGCCCACTTAAATCAATAGTGCCATATCTCTGGAACCCATTGAGGTTTAATAATGAAATTTGTTATGTGTAGATGAAGAGAAATAATATTCCAAGGAAAAAATGGAAGAATGGAAGAGTATCTAATGTTCGTAAAGGTCGAAGAAAACTTTGTTACAGGTTTTTTTTTGGTTGTTGTCCAAGCAGAAGCCGTCATAATCGCCAGCATATACATATATACATACATACATACATACATACATACATGTACATACATACATCATGTATATAAAGAACCAGTATGGACGCTATCTTCAGCAAGGCTGAAGATTGTATACTCTTCACGCACTTCATGCCTCCCTAAGAAACAAAAAAATTTTCCATACAACGACGTGAATCTTGCTTCTCTTCCTCTTCTTCAGTTTGAATGGCAGGTACCAGTTGTCCGTTCTCAATTAAACTTTCAGGCATTTAGACGGACTACGTAAAAATAATATGTACGAAATTTCAGCTTTAAATCTTCCAAACAAAAAAGTTTTCCATACAACGATTTAAGTCTTGTTTATTTTTCTTCTTCTTTTCGTAAGGCAGCTACCAGTTCCAGTGGTCCGATCATGCTGGATCCGACGAATGATTCAGGGACTAGTTTGCATACATACAGACAGACGGACGGACATGGCTAAACATGGCTTGTCGTCTTGATCAAGAATGTATGTACTTTGTATAGTCGGAAATGAATATTTCGATCTGTTACAAACTCTGTGACAGATTTATCATACTATTCACATACGTGAAGAGTATAAAAAATTACAAGAAAAGCAACAACGTCATCAGTTGCCTTAACACCGGCAGCAATGCCAACGTCTTCCTATCGACACCAGCATCAGCCTCAGCAGCAGCGACAACTTCAACGTCCTTTCACATAATTGCAAGGCTTATTCATTTGTGGGCCGACTTTGGGTTTATTGCGCAAACAGTGAAAAAAGGAAAAAAAAAAAAATTGTGTCTCTTGCATAGAATTGTTGAAGGTTTGATGCTTCATGCAAATATTCGTATTATATGCTTACGTTGTTGTTGTCCTTGTAAACAGCTTGCCGCCTGCTATATACATACATATATGTAGATATAGATAGGCAGTCGTATTGAATACAAATACAACAACGCACATAGAGAAATGATTGACCAATCACAGTGAAGGTAATTTTGTGTTGCATTGCAATAAATGCATTTTGCTGATGACCCTGCACACACACACACACACACACACACACACACACACACACACACACACACACACACACATACATATATATACACATAGCCTCACGCCAACAGAATACCTAACAACAACAAAGATTGACTTTTACATATGTAAACAGTCAACAACAACAACAACAACGAAAGATAAACAATTATCGGTGACACCTTTTTTTTTTTTTTGAAAAATTACGAGCACACGTGCAAGAATGTACGATATTCTAAAAATTACGTTTAATGAATGCTCGCGTACATTTTTGAAACTATAATGAATGATTCAAAAGATTTACAAAGTATTTTACATGCATAATGCATGAAATATGATGAATCAACGCTTGCCTAATTAATGAACGCAAGTGAGCAAATTTCGCTGTTGATTAACAAGTCCGTTGGCTAATGGATGTCACAAAAAAAAAACAACAACAAGAAATACCAAAAAAAAAAAAAACTTAAACTTCCATGTCTACTTGACTCAAAGTGTACCCTACAATAATTTTAAAAACAAAACAACAGCCATAAATTTCAAATATATCACTCACTATTTCATTAATCGTTTGTGAGCATTGAACAAGAGTGTGAGGGGAGTGGTAAACACAAGCCAAAAGTCACAAGTCTTTCACTTTTCAATGTTCTGCTAAACTAAGTACTAAAGTGCACCGTGTCGTGCCCCGTGTGTAGCGTACAATGTGAGGCTAGTTAACTTGCAATACATTATGTGCAAATGATTTCGTAAATCCGATATTCAAAAGCTCAACGCTGAACATTAACAAACCAAAAGGGCTACTTAAAAACAGCAAATACTACGAGCGAAATAGGAAGACAGAATACAGAAATTGATGGACATACAATATTCATTAGCATACCATATGAAAATAGTTGCATATGTGTCGAGACTACCAGATTAGTCTAATATGTGCTTATTGAACTAGCGACATTTTTTTTGAAATTTACTTTTGATTTAATCAGCGTTGCTTAAACCTATTTATCATTAAAAACAATAAGTTTCAATTAAAAATTGAACAAATTAAAAGAATAAACGCCAGTTTGCCGTATGTGTCAATCAACGCTATGTAACATAAGATTATTCATTATTGGCAAATAATGCTTGTGACAAAGATGTGCAGATATGGACAAAAAAATAGCACACTCTTCGTCCATTAATTATACTCCCGCAAAAACAGTTTATTAACATTATGATGCATATATAAAAAATTTATATTCTTGATCAGTACGATAAGTTGAGTTTATATATCCATGTCCACCTGTTGTCAACCTGAAATTTTGCACAGATCCACGAATTTTATAACCATAAATCATTGGTCGAAATCAGCATGATGGGATCAATGGAACTGGTAGTCCCCATATGAAATGAAGAAGAGGAAGAAAATCAAATTTACGTCATTGTATGAAAAACTTTTTTGTTTCTTAAGCAATTGATTTGGAACTTTACACTTGTATTCTTAGGGAGACATGAAAAAGATAAAGCTCAAAAAATGGGCATGGCAACGCCCATTTATAGCAAGAAATCAATAATTTGCATATCGCCGGTACCTATTTAGCTAAGACATTGAAAAGAGATGCAGTCAAAAAAATGGGCGTGACACAAAAAAGGACGTGAAGAGTATACAAACTTCAGCAAGGCTGAAGATAGCGTCCATACTATTATTTTTATCATTTTATGAAAAGTGTGCTATTTTTTTGTCCACAGCTGTGTGTAAACTTTCGAAAGGGATTGAGAGCACTGCGTTGCCACAGAGATACACAAGTCATCTTATTGCTTTTGTTGATTAAAAATGGAAAAAATATTACAAATTTTACCATCTTCTGATAAAGGAATTTAAAAAATCTGTTGAAAATCTGTTGAAAATACCATGCACACACACGTACATATTCACATGTATGTATGTATGTATGTATAAGAATGTATAAAAGGAGATGAGCCAAAAAATATTGGAATATTTAGTACGAAAAAATAAAATGTCTGTCTGTCCGACGAACAAGCTATCTGCACTTACTTCAATTTAAGGTAAAAGGATTCCATAGCCAATAAAGGATTCAGGAAGTTAATTGAAATGAAATTCGTCTCAACTGCACTTGAGTTATGCATGTACCTACACATGTACGTATGTGTGTGTGTGATTGAAAAACAAAAGTATTTTTTTTTTTTTTTTTTCGTTTTGCAGTTGCACACGCCAACAGTCAACAGTCAACAACATATCGCTTTCAATTATTTGCAATTAATATTCGCATGAAAGTTAAACATGTTGGACACGTTCGATGCTCTGAATTACATGTTGATTATGCGTAATCAATTAGCTTTTCCATACACACATACACGACATGTGCAATACAGTTGAACGCACACACAAATTGAACAAATGTTTTTAATAAATGTAATTTTTTTTTTTAAATAAACAATATTTTATATACTCTTGCAAGAGTATATTAACTTTGTCATGAAGTTTGCTGTATAAAGTATATATATTCTTGATCAGCACGATGAGATGAGTTCATATTTTTTGAAGTTAGCAAAAAATTTAAACACAGAAAATTTATTTTCCTTGCAGGCAGTTTATATGTAGCAACCAGCTTGATCGGAATACTATAGCATATTGCTGCCATAGGAACATTCGGTCAAAAATGAGATTTTTTCTCAATAAAGTCTTTGATTTTTTAGCTATCACCTCAATTTTTTGCACAATAATATTTTGGACCTCAATAAACCAGACTGCAAAGTTGGAGAAGATCGGATAACATTTAACATTTTTTATACATCCCTGACAATATTGCAAAGCTTAAAAAAAAATAGAAAAAGAGAGCCCCTTTATCTTTATAAACCTATAAGATTCTTATTGGAAAAAACTATAAATCGAATGTTCCAATAAGAATACTTGGGAAAATGCTTGCAAGAGTATATAAGTTTCAGCAAAGCTGAAAATAGTTCCCTTACTGGTTTTCTATTTAATTTGATTTGACACATGATTTTAATAATAATAATATTGTTTGGTTTGTATTATTAATATTTGTATCATAAATATATTTTTCAAATATATTTTATTTTATTTTGTATTCTTCATTTATGCAAATGAGAAAATATTTACTAATTACACATGTCGTAACATTGAATATGTCATGTTCTGAGAAATATAATTTACAGCGAAAAAGTATGCAACAGAAAAAATGCAATTCAATTATACGCACGAGCACAATATGAAATTGCAAAAATGAAAAAAAAAAGCAACAAATACCAAAGACAATCAAGCGCAAAAACATCATGTTCTTCGTCTTTTGCTACTGTTATTGCCATGGCTTTGTTTTCATCTTGTTAACAAGAATTCAAGCCGCATTTGACTGTTCTCTTTATTGTCTTAATTAGTGTAATAAACCAGCAGAAAGGACATACGTAGAAGCCTTTTGCTTTCGGTCACACCAACAGTCACGCGTATAAAAATATAATAAAGAAAAAAATAAATAAATGAAAAACCAGAAGCATTTTTCACATGAATTTCAATCCCTAAAAGGAATTAATTTAAGTAATATTTTAGCAACTGTTTATAACAAAGAACCTTTTAGTGCGCTACACTTCATTGGACAACTATAAAAAGTTATATATTAAGCATAGAATCATAGCGAAATTAAATAGTTGGCATTTTCCTGATGTAAGAACAGACTTTATACATAGTGCAACAAATAAAAGCCCAATGATGGTAAATAATTGTAATATATTAAATATTTCTACAGTAAAATCTTATTGATTATCCGATTAGCCGGACGCATGCTACAATGAGTTTATCTTTATAGCTCGATTTTTTTTATGTTCTCCAGATGTATTGACTAAATGACTTAAATAATGTTTAATTTGACAGACAGATTTTATTTGATCCGTATAAACGCTAATCTACTGTATCTTACTTATAGAGCAGCAATAAAAAAAATTATCACAAAGTAAAAGCTAGACTGCCGTATGTGTAGTAACGCGCTATGTAACATACTGCAACATATGTGAAAAAGTAAATCAAAATGAATTTTCAGTAATATTGTAGCGTACAAAAAGTGCCTAAAGGCTAAATATGCGTTTGTCTGATGTGATGATGAATTTTGCTGCTCTTTGTTAGATGCAACAGCGGCCAGAAGGCCAAAATAACAACGTTGAAAGTTATTGCTTTTACGTTATTGAAAATGTTGCATATATGTATGTGTTAATGTACGTCTGCGTGTGTGTGTGCGTGTGTGTGAGAACAGCGACCTAAAAATACAATTTATTAAATTTCCACAAAAACCAAACAATAAAAAATTCAAAAAAAAAATTAAAATAAAACCAAAAACAACAAGTAACAAAAAGAACAACAAAACATATGAGAAACAACGTCAAGGAAGAACAAACAAGTTTCAAAAATGTCACACATTCATCATAAAATGTGTCCAGACCCGAGACATGGCAAACTCTATGGAAGCTGATATGAGCAGGAGCGGTCCGAGGCGTGGTAGCGTTGTAGCAATATTGTAAATGCATGTGTGCGTGTGCGTGTGTGTGTGTGTGTGCATGTGATAATGCAAAGGCAAGCATTAAAGGTGAGTAAAAGCGAACAACACAATCACACGTTATTTGTGGTAGCGTCCTTGCTAAAAGAAACATTCATATGTACATATATGTGTCTCTGTGCGTGTGTATATGTGTCTGGACATAAGAACATATGAAGCAACGGCAAAAGGCGGCAAAAAAGGTCACTAAATTAATGTCAGGCGGTTGGGCATAGTCACGAACGATCCACGTTTCACTCTATGTATGTATGTGTGTGTGTGCGACATATGTGTCGACCATAGTCACTAGCATGACTCTTTTGGTCTTGAAATTTATGCAGCATACGTTAAGGCTGTGCTAAGAACAACTAGAGTAAACGAAAATAAATGACAAAAAGCACAAAAAAGAATCAACAATTTGCAAGAGAGTGTAACTGTGTTATAGATGGAGAGATAGACACAGAAAGAGAGAAAGTGCAAGCAACAGAGTGACAGAGAGCTTAAGACTAACAGACAAACAGGCAGACAGACATGAAATTTCAGCTAAGCACTTACATGAGCAGGCTGATAAAAAAAAAGTCAGCCATTAACAGTTTCAATTTCAGTTACTACCGAAGATTTTGAATGTTCAAACAGTACACAATGACGCACAATCTTCACACAACCATTAAAAAACCCAGCTGGAATTAGAAGTCTTCTTTTAACCCTATGTCAGGCCTACATAGACCATTTTCCAGTCAACAGTTTCGGCAATGTTAGTGTGGCACTTTTACAATGCCAAGCACCTGCCAAGTTCCTTGCCAAAAGAAGGAGCCGAGCATGAAAGTGCCACGACACGAAGTGTTCCTACATCGACTTCGTGTTTTTAACGACGGCCACATTGCCTATAAACTAATTGGAAATGCCAGGCATGACTTGTGTGCCTCAACTGAATGATGTTAGCATGCCTTGCTTTGGCAAGGCCTTCCTGAAAAAAAAATGTTGCGAATACAATACGCAAAATGCAATCCAACTCGTTTTAAATGATTTGCAATTAGAACATTTATACACTCACACACACGCATACACATTAACACAGGTGTATACGTAGTACACACACTCAAATATATAGTCTTGCATATATATGAAAACAGTTGCATAAAATTAATAAAATGCTTTTCATAAAATGATAAATTCGTTAGCATAGTAAATGAGCCTCTTAACTGCTCACATTTGCTACAATAACAATAACAACAATTTGCCAATTGAATAGCTTATTAAATTATATAGACAAACTCGTCTAATAAATCAATATTTAAATAATTTATGTAAATTACAAAAGTTTAACGCAGAAAACGTAAAAAAAAAAAAAAACAAACACCGAAATAACCAAAAACGGTTTACACCCACACATATACATGCACAAGTATAAAATTGCCACAAAATTGAATTTGCCTGCCATAGCATAAATGAACCCTCACGCGCGCACACACAAACACCCTTAGAAAAACAAAAACACAAAAAAAATGGGTCGAGCAGAGAGAAAGAAAAAACCGACTTGATCGATGTGGTACTTTTAGTAATGTCAGTAGAAGATAAAGAAAGTCCTTTGAAAAACGGCATATAAAATCAACAGACAGGTGCGTAAGTAGGCGTCTGTTTTGCTTGTATATGTGTTTGTGTGTGTGTGTGTGTTGCCATTAAATTATGTCAAACGCAAGTTTCAACGCTCATTTCCCAAAGTGTGTGTTAAGTGAACTTTTTACGAGCGTGCAATTTCACTTTGACTACAAAGTCTACGAAAGATACGAAATAGACAAGACTAACTTGGTTTTTTTTTTTTTTTTGCAGTGTAATATTCCACGTTTTGCATGGTAATTAATTTCAGGCACAGTGATAAGTCTTGAATGTGCACTGTATGCTTTGAAATTAGCAACAAATCCATAATGTAATTGTCTTAATTACCGTGAAAGCTCATTATAATGAAATACGTAATGAAATGTCATAGAGATGCCATAAATGAATTGAAGAAATTTTTAACTTTCTAGATTCTTGCTGTACATTAGAGGTCTCCCTGAATACATTCATTTCAAATCTCACAGCACTGTACTGTACTATGCGGTATTCAATTTTAGTGTACTCCTCTATCGCTCATACAAGACATAGCGATAAAGTACAAATTTTTAGTGTACTCACTCTCATTAAATCCTATGTTCTAAACTGAGTACACCATAAACAAGTTATGAGTACAGTGAATGATTATTTTGCTTTCATTACACTCAGGCTATTAGGAGTTGTGCTCAATTTGTCTTTCATTTTAATTTTTTATTTTAAACGTTACCATTTACAGTACAGTGAGTGAATTGTACATCAAAACATTGTACATAAAATTTGTTGTAAAATGTCTGTGTGAATAGTTTACACTAATTGACAATACAGACACAATTACAACATTCATTCATATTCACACAAAAAAGTACAGCAAAACAATCATTCGTTTTGGTAGTGCATGATTCATTTGTCGTTTTGAATGTATTCATGCGGACCTCTTACACATTTTAAACCCAAATAAGCCGGCATTTCGTTTATATTGATATTTTACTGTACTTCGATTCATTGGATTTTGGCTGACTTATCTTAAACGAGCCAACAAACGCATAGCATTTTGATTGAGATACAAAGCAGCAACGTTTCTGAACTAATTACGACCAAGTGTGAATTTTGTGCAAAATTTTAGTTTGAAATTGAATGTAAACTTAAACATGAACGCTTGTCAAAAAAACTCTTCACTAAACTTCATTTTGTGTACGCATGAAGTGATTATTTTACGTTCTATTGCAAACATGAGATACAAACATTAGATATCGCACTTGTTATTAATTTGTGTATTGATGATTGGCAGATTGGAAACAGCAAAATATCTTGATATCAAAAACGTTAATGACAACACACATGTTAATAATGTAAAACGTACGAATTGAATTCGAATTACGACATGGCTTCCTTCGGCCAAATGCCGCCCGCTCTTGACTCTTTTGCAATGGCGAAAAAGCAAAGTGCAAAATGTGCAAACCAAAAATCATTGTAACATAATACAATTCTGATTAGGGTGCAGCATGAAATGCATTGTGTCAATGCGATAATTGTACCCTGCACATAGAATGTGTCAGGGTATATTTAATTTGTTTGAGACCAAAAGTATGTAACGCATAGAAGGAAGGGAGGAAGATCCCATAAAGTATATACATTCTAGATCAGGACGACAAGAGAAATTGATTAAGATAACCGTCATTCTGACCGTCCGTCCGTCGGTTCGTCCTCACCAATGGTTCTCGGAAACTATAAGAGCTAGAGAGCTGGAGGGTAGACTCGTGATGATCGGCAGCAGATGAAGTTCGATTTTTTTTGTGCCACGCCCACTCCTTCCCGCCCAACCAGCAACACCCAAAAACATGAAAGTCGGTATGTAAGCTCAGTATGTGTAGCCCTGTAATTTTCCTCCTCTCCTTCCTTTCTCCACCCCCAGTTGTTTTCTAAAAATTGCTTTATCTGCAAAACTAATAAAGGTACGAAACTGAAATTTTGTATACAAGCTCAGCGAATGTGTATCTTTAAAACTGCATACCACAAAATTCCGCCCTTTTTTATAAGTTAACCCTCAAAGACCCAAAAGCTCTAACTTTTCGTAAATTCCATATTTTTTGATCGATTTACTTGATATTTTTTGAACATTTTTCGAATGGGTGATTTTTTCTAGATTTGGGGTGTGACAGGGTATTATATTGTCGAGTATACTGGTCTATACCGCCCTTACTGGTTCAACAATGCGACAATGCCGTTGGCACTTCTCATTCATTATGCTTGGCCGGAATTTTGAACTAAAAGTCGAGTGTTAAATAACAAGTTAGCTCAACTGACAAGCAGTTTTTGTACAAATACGTTGTGTGTGTGTTGTTGGCCATGTGCATATATGTACATATGTATGTATGTGTGTGAAAAGTATAAATTTGATAGCAGAAAACAAACATTCTTATGCATAATCAAGTCAGGCATACAAACATACAAATAAGTATCGAAAATCATTTATTAGCTAAATTAAATGTTTGTTTGGCATGCAAGTAGCGTGCAATAAATTTATTTCACAGATCGTTCTATGCCTCATTCATATTCACTGATTTTAGCTTATAAGCTTCTAGCAAACACCCGCCGACGACGACAACAACAACAACAACAAAATGTTCGACAAAAATAAACCCCAAAATAACGACTCCAATGATGAGCATAACAATGATGGCAAAACGTATAATAATAAAATATATAAATTGTTGCTTGTGGTTGTCAACATTGTGGCACTTTAAACGGAAAATATGTCACACTTCCGCTTGAGGTAAGCTGACAAACACACACACACACACACTCACACACCTACAACAAACAAACATAGATACAAAGATACACAGTCGCGTAGGCTCTTGCGGCAAAGCAACTTGAAGCGCGAAAGAATTGTATAAACAACAGCTTCGTGTTGACGCACAAGCAGAATAAGTAAGAAAAAATAACCTACAAGAAGTTAACGTTAAAAAGCAGTAAAAGGCAACTCAAAAAAAAATGCATGCGGAAACCGAGCAGAACTTGTCAATTTCAGCAAGTGTGCCTCAATAAAGATATATGTCGCAGGGTGTGAGAAAGAATCAAAAGTCTGAAAGTGTGTATGAACGTCAGAGGCTTTATTTATTACTTTTTCAGAATTTTAGTCATTATTAAAATCATATAATAAAAAAAATTCACAATTTGACAATATAGTTTTTCAATTTCAATAAAAATTTTATTCAATTCAAGTTATCCAAACTATATGGCGCCATTTCGACTCTACTCAAATTTAGTGTACTCAATTGACCTGGAGTTAAACAAGATCGACAAAAGAATTCGTGTATCATATCAGGAGTCCTATAATCTACACACTTGATATGAATTATATTGAGATATATTTACATAGTGTAATACGAAGCAAGAAAAAATGGAATCAATGGAATGGAAAAATGGAATGGAGTAGAAACCCGATTATCCGGACCTCGATTATACGGATCTTCGATTATCTCGACTCATTCCTCACGAGTCGAATCGCTCTAATTGTTAATATTAATGTATAATTCATGGAAAAGTACAGTCAAAAGACAAAGTGAGGATAATTAAGAGCATAAAAATGGTAAATCTGCCAGTAACTTGGCCCGAATATATTGTTTAGGAATATAATTTGTCTATGAAATAGATTATCCGGATTTTCGATTATAAGAAATACCCCTGGTTTCAATTGACCCGGATTGTCGAATTTCTAGTGCTTATCTCTAGAACTACTTGTTCTAGAATTGTGAAAATATGATGGGCAAAATGTTTTAAATGACAATGAAAACAGTGAGTTTTAAGGCTTACAATGCAGAAATTATTTTTTTTAACTTATTTCCAGTTATATCTAACGATGATCTGATTTGGATTACCATTGCATACTACTTTGCATGTGGCTTAATGTTAATGCAAAATTTTATAAGAATCGTTCGGTTCCAAGAGTTCCACAAACTGTTTTTTATAAGCTTTACTTTAAACATGCAAGTGTATTCAAGTTTCGACAACGCAAAAAATAATTTCTTTTCTTTTTCAGCATTTTTTCATTAGTTTTGCTTTTCTCTTTTAAGTTTGTTTTACTCGCATTTCTGTGTAATTTTGATTTATCTCTCTTCGGTTGTATTTGTTCATTCTTCGCTTTGCAACAAGTGCAAATAGTAAATACTCTGCACGACAGTTTGAGTTGTCGTCAATATCATACAAATTTCTTAAGAAACTTCCGTAAATTTGTACGGTAAATGCATTTAATTTCTTCTGTTTTGTTGTTGATTTTATTTAGTTCATAATGTTGACAGTAGTGTAACACACAAAAGCCGGATTATTTGCATAATTATCAATTAAGACTACAAACAAGCTTCAAGGGGTTTTAAGCTGATTACGGACTCATTGAAATCGTAGCATAAAGGTTGTTTGTAATGCATTTGTATAGTTGATTGAGCATGGGCTTATTTTATTATTCTTTTTCTTTTTATTTTACACTATTGATGACGTTTTTAACACACATTGAATGCAACATTAAACACCGCCATGTGATAAGTTATTTTGCATGTCTCTCAAATGAAAAATACAAACTTGAGAATGAAAGTTGAATATGGACACTATTTTCACACCAGTCACAGTAAATCACAGTGTGTAACAAGGCTTACATAGTCACAATGCGTCACAAGTGTTATTCTAAGGGGACGTCCTTAAATTATGTGAGGTTTTTTCTTGAAATTTATAAACTTCCCCCCTCTTGGTGAGATTTAGTGAGATTCTGATGAGCCCCTCCCTTTGTATTTCACATGAAATTTTGCTTAAAATTTTGAAAAAAAATTTTTTTTTATTAATAGACTAATAAGTTGACATGAGATGTCCTATAAACCGCCTCCCCCTAGGCGAAATTTAGTGAGATTTTGCTGAACTTTATGGATACAAAAGATTTTTTTATCGGGACGTTTTTGAATAGTGAATAATCGATTAATCGAGTCTTTTTTGACACATATGAGTCATTTTGTAAATTTTGTATTTTTTTTTTTGCCAAATTTAATTATAAATTAATAGATAATGTTATTTATCAATAATATAATAATTTGTAGAAAATGGCGGTTAAATAATGAATAGACATATGTTGCATGAAGCAACACCTTACATACAGCCATCTAATTAAAACTTGTTAAAATTTATATTTGCAGCCGTTTATTCAACTGCTTTAAATCAAAATACAATTACTTTCATTGAATACAATGAAAACCACGCTACAAAGCAATGTTATACATGCATTATGTAATGAGATGATATCTTATAGCTTAACCTAATGAAACTTCGTATATCATGATTTTCAATGAGAAGCTATGATTTACCCAGTTTGCGTATAATGTGTGAAACACACACCCACATACAACCACGCACACAATATCACAAACACACAAACGAAGTGTCATGACAACGTTTCTTAATCAAATTGCATATATGAGTACGTTTCAACCTCTTCATATTGTCCTTCGTCATTGTACAAATGCCAAGAGTTGCTGCTTAAAGGTACGTAAAACCGAATCGAAACAAACCGAAGTAAACAAGACCGCAAAAGACATTCAAACAAACGAACGAACGAAGGAACCCATGAACATACAAACAAAGGGAAAAGCCAATTTTATTGCATGTAAAACCGCAAACTGAGTTAAAGCAAAGCATGTGCATACATACATATACATTATGACCAACTTACTGTCCGTTGAACTTAATGTCATTGTGCGTTTGACAAATAACTAACCAACATTCAGAAATGTGCAATTAACTGTCAAAATAGCTGAAATTATATTAACCGTTGTCTTAAACAGAAATGCAATTATTTAATTTATAATCAACAACAACAACGACACGATAATATTCTACTAAGTATAAGTATGGGTTAAAACATGAGTGTGAGAAGTTTTTAAGCAAAACCGCAAAATACATGCAAATTGTATGGTAGACAAATTTTTGAACACCTTATATAAGTAAGCCAACCCCACACAACCCAACCATATCTTACAAATGTACATGTACTTTTGCTAGTAGTAAAATTCACATTTTGCCTCTAATAGGCTTAAGTTGACAACGATTTTCAGCACATCTTTGTGTTTACATCAAATTACCGCAAATGATGTTTTTGTTCCTGTTTTCTTGTTGTTGACACAAATCTCAAACGCTCAACACATCATCACAACTGAATGTAAAGTTCGTTCATTCGTTCCATTGTTTGTTAAATCAGCAGTAAGTATATAGTTAACTGATTGTATTTATTTGAAAGCATTGACTTGATTTAATGTTGAAAAATAAATGCACCTTCTGCGACTACTTTTCTTGAAGACTTTTATCAGCTTATTGCTCAATGAAGTTTTCTTTATTTTTTTTTTTTTTTGCTTTATTTTTTCACTATACTTTGTTTAGTTTGTTTTGTTAGACGAACAAAAGCAAATAATGTTAACAATAAGACAACATTTTTCACTTGTCATTTTACTTCCTTTTTGATGATTTCAATCATAAACTTTTTGAACGGATCACAAAAACTTTACGCATACCCTAAGTTTTTAAGTTATTAGTAAGCAATATATGATAAAAGTTGTATGTATTATATTAGTTGAAGATATCTTATGAATGTTTTGAAAGCAGATTTAGCAATGAACCCACCAATAGTCACGTTCGCTTAAGAACGTTTGTTGTTCTCACGCTACAATTTTGAAAAAAATCGATTTTTTTTTTCTTTTTTGCATCTTACCAAATTCAAATATTTCAAGAGTATTCTCAGAAAATTTGTTTAAAAGCATTTTTCTCGATACCATGTTTTCGTAGTCATTGTTCATTATAACTTGAGAATGATTTTGACAATATTTTTATATGTATCCTCCGGACTATCGAATTTTTTTTTTTTTTTTGACAATTATTTTTTTTTATGTCCAAAAAATACAACCATATTAAGGTCCCAATTGGATCTGAAGAAAAAAACCTTCATGATGTGTGAAAATCATAGATAGGTAGAGAGCAATAATGTAATGTAAAGAGGTTGTTTTATGAAACTCAGAAGAAGTTGATTATAAAATTTGTGTGTAGCAAGATTTCTCATTATTTTATACATGTGTAGTACACAGAATTGTCACAAGGGTCGAACAGAACTTGTTGCTATCTCTTATTTTTATTCCCACCATTTGTTTGACTTTACGGCAGATACTTTTAAAAAAGCGCACATTTATGCGTAGCATTGTGTATGTTTTGTATTCGCTTGACTTTTGCTTTATCCTTTAATAACTTCTCAGGCCGATTGCTCAGTTTGTTTTGTGTAAACACACAAACAATATTGGTAGATTTTGGACAACGCAGCAAATTTAATCAAATTCTTTGTGTAGTTATTGTAAATAGGAACAAAAGCTATCAATCTAAGCTTGAAACCAATTTTGCACTGTGTCCTTTGAAGTTCTTGTGAGTTTAATTTATTTCTAAATATTGAAAAAGTTCGTTTTATGAATCAAATTTTTCTCAATAAAGTGAAGGATATTTTTGTACGAAATTAAACAGAGAAATGCTTTTGTAAATGTGCTTCAATTATTTATTTGCTATACCACAAATAGCAGCATGTCAACAGGTGCACACAACTTGACGCTACCACTGACACACATATCACATACACAAACACATACTTAACACACATACACACGTGTGTGTACATGTAAATGAAAATGAAAGAAAGCATTCCCCTACTTAATAACAAACCGACGGCAACAGTTTGTCGTCAGTTTGCTCTCTTTCGCTGTAAAGCAGCTTTTCTCTAATTCTACTGTAAGTTTGCCTATTTTCAATGTATGGGTGTTTCGCATATGCATGCAGGCAGGTTAGCAGGCAGACAGGCAGACCACAAACTCATTTTTATTCCCCTTATTTTGCTTTCAAATGCACAAAGAATGTATTAAGGGATCGAAGGACATCATGCTCTGTGCTGTTGCATTGAAATATTTAATCTTTTTTTGTTGTTATTTTTGCTTTTTTTGTACCCTACATAAATAGTAATATCTTAAGGTATATTAAGTATACAGGAATGATCTGTACATCCAAACGCTCAACTGTTCGTCTGTCATCACTAATGGCTTGAAGATCTAAAGACTTGATACTTAATGAGTAGACTCCTGTGATCTGTGAACAATACTTTAAATTTTTGTAATTTTTATCCCATAAAAAATGTACACATTCCTTTATTTTACACAAATTTCTCTTTATTTCTAACTATATGAGATAGGCACCTTAAACTTCGTATGTGAACTCAACCCTTAATAACCCTAAACTTAAATTCCTTCAAAATCCCAATGTATTCGACAAATTTTGCTGAAATTTTGAAGATAATTTAATTGAAATATATTATTTTCTTAGATTTAGAGCAAGGCATTGTCCATCATAGTGTGCAGAGTATTATAGTGTCGTCCATACTTGTCACTTTTTACTCTTTTTTGCATTTTAAGCCGATTTTAAAGTTATTAGCTTTTAATTGCGAGGTGACTTCATTAGAAATATTGAACAGCAATTTTCTCGCTTGAGCTGCTTCTATAATAATCTATCTTCCATGGAAAAATAATCTTTCGAAAATAATAATTTTTATTTATTATTTGTTTGTATGAAAAAGAAAATAATTGGAATTTTTTGCTTTGTTTAATATTTTATTTGAATTTATTACAAAGTCTGTATATTTCTTATTGTATAATTCGGATAATTGGAGACCAAACAGTAAGACTAAACTGAAATTTTCACGCTTAGCTTCAATTAAATAGTATTTCTATTGCAATTAAATAATTTCAATATCACGAAATACACGAAAGAGAAAGATTTGTAAATTTCAACGAAATGTGCCAATGTTAATGTACGTGGTAAAGGTCATGGCTCAGTTAAGTCCGACCAATCGTATTTCATAAATGAGTCAACATGAAAATTCTCGAATTAAAAGCAAAATTTACTACAACCGTTGGTTTAAGCACATGCAGCGAAGCATTATCACAATTGGAAGCTGCACACATTGCACAAAGCATGACGAACCAAACAAAAACAAAAACAAACAACAACAATATAGAAGCAATAAACTCTATAGACGCTTAGAGACTTGAAGAGCTTATCGACAAAGTGTCTCGTCTACACTCGACTTCACTCACCTCAACTCAACTCGACTCGACTTGACAGACAAAACTCACAGCGGTAGTTTGCTATTTTTGTTGTTGTTGTGAATATCTGTGACCATATGTCATACAAAATGCTGACAAGAAGAAAGAATTGAATTTCTTCTACGTTTTGAAAAAAAATTTTCAACGTAAAAAAAAAAAAAAAAACTTTGATTTTGGTTGAACGAAGTAAGTTCATATAATTGCATAATCAACAATTTTTTTTGCACTTTTGCATTACTAAAACTGACTTGTATGACGTAATTGTTTTTTAGTCATGTTCAAAAAAAAAAAAGATAAACAATACTCATATGTAACTATAGGCTGACATGTCACATACGACAGTTTAATGTTGATTTGACATAATTATCGGTCTCGTGCAATTTTAAGACTGCTCTGTGACATATGAGTATTAAAATTGTATTCATAAGTATATTTGATATGAGTTTCTTGCATGAAAAGACCAACAAAGCCAACGTTCGTTTATTATATTCTACAAATAATGAAAAATTGTAAAATTGCTGATGATATCAGGCCATGGGCAAATGCATTGTGTGTGTGCTTGTGCAGAAACTAAAGCCTCGGACATACATACAAATGTCATACAAAAATCACAATCACAAGAAAAAAATTCACACAAAATAAAATTCCACAAACAGTTATTTTATAAAATGAACAGCGGAGGGTCTTCATATCATATATACATATATGTATATGTACGAGTATAATACTTCTGTTAACAATAAATTCTTTCGCAAGACTGACAAACCTCACCACCGCTTGTTTTGTGCACAACAACTTACACAGCTTAAAATCATATATAGAGCAAATAAATATTTATATGCATTAACAGATATATATACATCCATATAAAACTTCTTGAGCCATGACAGATTCGTTGCTTATTATCACACTTATTTACAACTTTTTTGACCACACTTAACGCAACAGTGGTTCATTATGATACTTGTTAGTAGCACTAATTACCACATACGCACTCATCCATATAAACATGTAGAATTTCATATCCGACACTGCAAAATAAAGACCACATGTACAGTGAGAGCTCTACTCATATACTTGTACCAAGCTCAGTGAAGAATTCCCGTTGTCCGATGAATTTTAGAGTACCAATATTTTGAGCTCTCTGTCAGTGGTAATAAACTATAAAATATTAGGAAACCTTATAAAACTCAGGATAATTCCATACTTCTATATTCAGCTAAACTTTCTAAATATTTTTTACGTCGCATGTACCAAGCGGTGAATGAATTTGATTCACTGTACAAAGTATCCTCCTAAGCTAAGGTCAAATTTATCACCAAAATTTTCGCTGTTCTCTAGGCCACAGAGTCTTTTCCGATTGCAGCCAATTGTCAACCCATATGCATTAGTTTAGATTTGCATTAGCCACGACTTACAGCTCTATTCTGGTATATCTATTTAAAAAATGTTAACAGCGCTTTTAATAGTTTCTTTTATAGAAAAGTAAATATATTTCTTATGCCAGCTACTTTTTATTCCACAATTATAAGTTGAACTTCAACGTAACTATTTGCTAGTAGAGACAAAAAGAGCTGTGTTGAATACAACAAGCTCTTATAATTCTATTAACATGCCATTTAATAGAATTTTTCTATTAACAATGCTTAATAGAGTTGTCCGTATAAGCTGGGTTAATCAACATCCATCAACATGTTATATTTATATGTCAGGTTTCAATGTAAGGCGCCAAAATTTTTATAGGTAAGCTTGTTGTCCTGGCAGTTTTTTTTATTAAAACAACTAACGCAACGCACATGCACATCTCTTTAAATGTAGAAAAACGAATTTATAGAATTATGGAATTATTTGTGCTTATATTTTTGAAGGCGCATGCTGTTTGAATTATTAAATATTAAAGAAAAAAAAGACATTTTGGTAAAATATATTGGCTTATATATGACAGTCCACTGTATGAGCACAATACAAAAACAAAATAACAATAATAATAAAAAAACAATAACAGCAAAAATACAAAAGGATTTTCACAAAATTTGAACGCATTATATAATATATATATGTGAGTTGATGTGACGTATACTTGATGAGTGTTTGCAATATGTGAAACGATGGCAACTCTGCTAACAAACAAATTGCCAACGTTTGTGCACTTACACTTTTATAATTAAATAGAGATTTTTGATTTTTTTTTTTTTTTTTTGTCATTATTAGCGAAAAAATAATTTCAAGCAACAAAACTACATTCTATTCTTATTATTATTATTTTTTTTTTTTTTTTTTATTTCGTAGGTATTCAGAGCTTTAACAAGCAAAATAAAATTATTATTAATTGTGCACATCATTATGAGCAACGCGAAATTTTCTCAGAATTTACTCTATGTGTCTGTAACACATACAAACATACAATGTGCATGTGCGTAAATTTATAATAAATAAAATATTAGTTACTGAAATATGATACTTTTGTTAGTAGAAACAATAATTCAATATTTAAGTTGAACATCATATAACAAAAAAGTCGCTGTGCGCAAAATTATCACTGCGCAGAAGGTTGTACCTTATATATGTATGCATGTATGTGTATGTGTATATGTGTGCATGTGCATGTACATGTGCATGTTCATATGCCACTGCCTGTTGCTATTGCCCGTTGCTCTGCCAATAAGGGTGTATGTATGTACCTGCCAGCGAGCGTGTATGAATGCATGCCTGTGTGAGTGCTTGCAGGCGGGTGGTATCTGTTGGCGTCAAAATCAAAGATGCATAATGCACTGCCGATCTATGCTGTGCTTTGTTTGTGTCGCGTTTGTCCGAAGTTCTGCTCACAACTTAAAAGTTTTCATTGAGTGAAGACGTGCACGGTTACAAAATTATGTTTTAATATCAATCAGTGCGTATATAACGCATGACGTGTTCATACGTGTGTAAACAACAACTTGTTGAACGTTAAATAAATCAAATCAAATCAAATTAAATAAAATAAATCAAATAAATGCAATAAAAAATGCATTACAACAAAGACATGAATTTTTAAAATAAAAAAAAAAAACACACAAAAAAATAGACAATGAAATATTCGTAGAAGAAAAAACAAGTTAATAACCAAAAAAAAAAAACAAAAAAAAACTCATCATTGCAACGTTAAAACAATGGTACTTAATTTTGAGCCAATTCGCAATGATATTTTGATAGAAATGAACGATCGAGACTTTATATTCCTTTGGCGTAACATACTCGCATTTGATGATATCGACGAAGAAGACGAAGATACTTTCTATGATGCACACGATGATAATGAATTTTTCAATGTTAGTATAGATGATGAAGATGTTCAAGAGAATAATTAAACATATTTAACATTATGGACATAAATGAGCTTAAAGTGCAACTTTTTATATATTTTGTTTATAATGTTTTCTTTTATGTAGTGAGCAAACTAATACTTACTTGTCTCGAGCATTATCTTGACTAAAATCAAACTCGAAAACGAAATCAAAATCAAAATCGTAATCAATATCTTTATAAAAGCAGCAAGAAGTAGAAAAAAAAAAGCAAGATGTGCGTTTGTATTCTGTTTGCCTGCTTATTAGCCATGGCTCAGAAGAAAGAACCCGAAAAAATTACAACCAAAAAAAAGAGAGTAATTAAAACAAATAATAACGAAAATTTGTTGCTGGAAATGGTTTAAAAAAAAAACAAACAACTTAAAGCATGTAGACATAGAGTAATAATCATATAGCATAAATATAAGTTTCCAAAGCAGTTTGCATAAAATCTTTTTCAATGGTGATATAACGTATGTTATTAGCCGCTGTACACACACATAAGACACTTTTTTTTTAAGTTAATTTTTCAAAGACGTCGCCTTTTTTTTTGTCTCTTTCTATGCCTTTTTAAAAGTAATACACACATTTTATCAAATTCGAGAAGCTTATATTCTATGCTATATGATTATTACTCTATGCAACAACATAATTAGAAAATGGTTCACAAGTTCAATGATTAAAAAAAAAAATATACAAAAAAAAAATATACAAAAGAATTAGTATGACTGCATTAGTCTTGAGAATATTAAAAGTATCTAGATGTTGTACTAGCAAACTTTAGCTTGTGTGTTCAAACTAAATATTATGCATTTAACAATATACTATATAAGAAATGAGCACCATTATTCAAATATATAAATTAAGAAATAAATTTTTTTTTTTTTTTTTTTTTAAATATTTACAAATTGTTAAATTATGTCAATTAAGCTTAATTAAACTTTAGAGCAAAGAATTTCGAGTGAAATTAAAAAAAAAAAAAATACTGCCGTCCTTTTGGTCGCAAATGATTAGTTATTAGTTATCTAAGTTCATTTTAAGGAATATTTGAAATATTTGTCATGTGTTAAGTACATAAATTTACTAAACCGACGGCTTTTTTTCAAGTATACCAAAAATAATATTATTTGCTCACAAAAAAGAAAAAAAAAAAAACATTAGTAAAATATTAAAGCAAATTAGCTGCCAAACATTTGCATAAAACAAAGAAATAAAAAAAAAAAAAACAAAAAGGAATAAACCAAAGCAAAAGGAAAAGAAAAAACATAGCCCCTTCACACCCTTTTTTTGATTGCATCTCATTTCTTTCTATGCCAGCATACAGAACCATTTTCATTGCTTAAGCTCACTTGGTTGCTTTGCAGTAAAAAAAAAAAAATACTTCATCCTGCAGAAAGAAAAATTCCTTTCGAATTACAGAATCCATCTTTGAACAACGACTTAAATTTTATTCATTTTTCTGCCTCTTTTTTAGCATCACATTCTCTGCATACTTTCAATTTGTTAGCTTCAGGGAGGAGCTTCAATTTGCACAAATAGATGAACACAAATTAAAAAAAAAAAAATGCTGATCAAGAACATGCATGTATGCATGCCTTTAGTGTGGATTCAATGAAGTCTCCTTCTATGCTTGAAAAAATATAAAAAGCAAAGCAATTCTTGCAAAAACTCTGAGAAAATCTCAGCTGAAATTTTTTAACAAATACTAATAATCCAAAACAAAAAACAACAAAAAAAAATTTTAAAAAGGCAAAGTAAAAGCAAAGTAAAAGCAACATTAAAGAGAATTTGGCTTGAAAACAAAGTATTTCTGTATTCTCCATTCCCTTGAATTACAAGAGTTTTGCGAAATTGGCCTGCAGGTCATTTATTTTCCAAGCAAAACACAAAGACAAACGCCCTTGCAAGATTTCTGCTTTGAATATTACTGATTAACTCGGTTTATATTCAACCTTTTCCACTACGGACAACTTCTAAGCCGTCTTTGTTATTGTCTCATTAGCAAATTAATATACGTACGTACAATATTGCAATATTTAATGAAAATCCAGCACCGCCAAAGACAGATCTGTCACACGCTTTTAAAAATGCTACAAACTAGCCAAATATTACATAAATAATTACATAAATAATTAACTGCCAATTTTAAATGTCCAAAAATACTCAATATTAAATGTTATCCAAAGTTCAATAAATAAAAAAAAAAAAAATGCAATCAAATTGTTTAATTTTGATGATGATGATGATGAAATACAACTATGTGCGCTTTGTTGTATGTTTATTTGAAATACACTTAAACATACGTCTCATTAAACATAAAAATTATTTAAAGTC
Organism: Phortica okadai; assembly: GCA_034638295.1. Taxonomy (NCBI): domain Eukaryota; kingdom Metazoa; phylum Arthropoda; class Insecta; order Diptera; family Drosophilidae; genus Phortica; species Phortica okadai. The sequence continues at coordinate 2,967,011 of CM067848.1, forward strand.
GAAAACATTCCGAAAAATTATAAGCGAATAAGTCTTAGTTGCAATTTACAGGTGCCTTTAATACAGCCGTTAGTTATGCATTGCTATGGCAGCTCAACAGAAGCGTTATTTGGACAAGGACAATGACGTGAAAGGACATAAAAACAATCACAAAGCTATAGAAGATACAATAAAGCGCACAATATGTGTTATCACATATTAATTTTCAAACAAAAAATTAACGAAAATAGTTACAAAATGTTGACAAACTTTTTAATACATTTTGTAAGTAAAATGAATGCAAAAGTTTTTCAACATTTTTTAATAATCATGAAATTGAATAAAGTTGAATTATCTAAAGTTGGATTAATGCCACAAATAGTAATGAGCAAAAAGCGTTTTACATGAATTTGATATGCTTTTGTTTATCGTCAGTTTGCTTCAGCCTTAGCTTCAGTCATGTTTATAATTGCATTGAACATTCTACATACATACATATATTTGTGTGCTCGTATGCGTTTGCAAATTGCCCTGCAAGATATACATATGATATCTATGTGTATTGCAATAACAAAAAGAGGATTTGTGCCTTTGCACATTAATGATGTTGATATTTTGCTGTTTAATGATCATATTAACAACATCATTAGTGTACAGCAAGTATTAACCATTATCAAATAAACACATACCTATGTATATATATGCATATGTATATGTATGTTAAGATAGTTGTCCATCACATTTGATGTCAATATTCCTTTGACGTCCGAACCTTTTGAAAATCCTTTCATTGCTAGTTGTATATATCATTGACGCTTTCAATTAAGGTCCTTACAGCTTATGACTGCAAGTAGGACCAACAATCTGAATGCAGACAGCTTATGGCACCGGTCATATTTGCTATACTTTTTATTTGTTCTTATATTTCAATATATATATATAGCTGTCCATGTCAAGGATAAAATATAACTTAAAAAGCTCCAAGGAACTAAATTAAAAGCTTTTGTGTAAGTTATAGCAAATTTTAGGGTTGTATAACATGAGCTTATCACATAGAAAGCTTATTTTTTTTTTAATAATCATTAAATTACTAAAAATACTCTTATGTTGCTTGTAGTTACACAACACATAAAGCAATTTAACATGCACAAACAATTACTTTATAACTGTCACTTGTGTTGTGCGAACGTTTTATTACATAGGAGTATGCAATAATACACATAAGCTCGGAACGGCTGTCAAGTGACTGTGCTTTCCTTGTGACTATTTATGTGTGTGTGTTGTAATGTCTTATGTTTCTTTGCGTCGCATTTGCACATAGAACTGTACAACATGCTGAGTAATGTTTACGTGGTATAGGATGTTGTATTGATACAAAATTTAAATTGAAAGATATTTTTTCAATACTTGTTGTTTATTTATTATCAAATATTAAACACACTTTTAATTTAACTATTAAAACATATTAAATACTAATAGTTATAACAAAGAAAATGTTTGTTAGTACATGGAATTGACTTAGTGTAAGAACATAAAACGAAAAAACATTAACTTAATCTAAGAATACAAAAAAGTAACTAAAAGATGACTAAAATTTACTAAAGTAACTTACTGACTGTAAGGTTGCTTGTTGCCGTGCATAATCGATTTGACCATGCTTCGTACATACGTGTCCATTGTGCCAGTGTTGGATGGTCGTGACGGTTGCAGCGGCATTTGTGAGCCAGGGAATGGATTCCAGTATGGGGAATATGGATAATTTGGATAATTTGGTACCGGCGATAAAATTGTTTGTGACATTGGTCCAGGATAAAATACGTTTGGATAGTTTGGCGCCCCGTGTATTGGCCATGTATGAATTGGTTGATCGTAAACATTTGTTGGCTTTGGTCGGCTATTTGTTGTTATTGGATATATGTAAGCGTTGCCACCGTATTGATTGTAAACATTCGGAAAACCTTGTGAAGGTAACCATCCATGGCTCCAACCTGAATATTGATGATTGCGTGTTGTCTTTGGAAAAAGAGGTCCACATGGTGTTGTGCCCGGTGCAATCGTTGTGGTTGTGCTTACTTCACCTGGGGGAGTTGGAGTTGTTGGTTTAGGTGATGTACTTGTTGTTGGTTGCTCCGTTGTTGTTGTTGCTGTTGATGGTTCCTCTGATGTTGTAGATTCTTCTGTTGTTGTTGTAGATTCTTCTGTTGTTGTCGTTGATTCCTCTGTTGTTGTTGTGTATTCTTCTGTTGTTGTTGTTGGTTCCTCTGTTGCTGTTGTGTATTCTTCTGTTGTTGTTGTTGGTTCCTCTGTTGTTGTCGTTGATTCCTCTGTTGTTGTTGTGTATTCTTCTGTTGTTGTTGTTGGTTCCTCTGATGTTGTAGATTCTTCTGTTGTTGTTGTTGATTCCTCTGTTGTTGTTGTTGATTCCTCCGTTGTTGTTGTATATTCTTCTGTTGTTGTTGTAGATTCTTCTGTCGTTGTTGTAGATTCTTCCGTTGTCGTTGTATATTCTTCCGTTGTTGTTGTATATTCTTCTGTTGTTGTAGTTGGTTCGTCTGTCGTTGTTGTAGTTGGTTCTTCTGTCGTTGTTGTAGATTCTTCCGTTGTTGTTGTATATTCTTCTGTTGTTGTAGTTGGTTCTTCTGTCGTTGTTGTAGATTCTTCTGTCGTTGTTGTAGACTCTTCTGTTGTCGTTGTAGATTCTTCTGTCGTTGATGTAGATTCTTCTGTTGTTGATGTAGATTCTTCTGTCGTTGTTGTAGATTCTTCTGTCGTTGTTGTTGATTCTTCAGACGTTGTTGTAGATTCTTCTGTCGTTGTTGTAGATTCTTCTGGCGTTGTTGTAGATTCTTCTGTCGTTGTTGTTGTTATTGGGGTCTCTGTTGTTGTTGTCGTTGTTATTGGAGTCTCTGTTGTTGTTGTTGTTATCGGAGTCTCTGTTGTTGTTGTTGTTGTTATCGGAGTCTCTGTTGTTGTTGTCGTTGTAGTACTTGTGGTCGCTATGGGAGGGCAATTTGGCACTGAAGTTGAAGTTGGACGTCTTCTATGTCCTGGATATTGTCGAATAGGTGCATTACCCGGTGGATAATAATGTTTGCTATTCGATACGGCCGGACCATAAGAACTTAAACCATAAGGTATGGACCCATAGGGTAAGGGTCCATATGGCACTGGCTCATAAGGTGACGGACCATGATTCCCCCGATATGGTCCCCTTCCTGAACCTGCAACTGAAACTCCAGCGGATGTTGCGCCGCTTCCTATTTGAGTCTGTACATTCGATGTTTGCGTACCATGGCCCCAGTAATTATTGTAAGTACGATGATTGTTATATTGAGGTGCATAGTAAAATGGGTATGGCAACGGTAGACGGAACGAAGTCGAAGCACATGGACCATTATGCTTCAACTTCCAAGCTGGAAACATAATGCATTACTTAGAATTGATCTATAATTATAATAAATGTGATCATACAACTAACCTTCATTTGTACGACAATTTCTTTGCCTTAAGGCGCATGTACTCGTAAAAGTTCGTTGATTGTTATTAAGTGTGGCACAGATGGGTGCATTCTCCATTGTACAGACAGACGGACAAGGTGGCTTCTCTGTACTGGGTATGGGATCTATAAGAGGATCGTCACATTCGCCCGTTTTAATGAATGTCCAATCTGAAATGCAATTATTTGAATAGAAAAAAAATAAAACAAAGCGCTTAATGAGTAACTCACCTTCATTGCTTAAGCAAATGCGTCGACTAAGCTCACATTGATTGGAGATTGTTTCGGGCACTTGCGTTGCAGTGGGTGCAACACAAACAGGTGAATATATCCTTGGACATGCGAGCTCACAAGTATCATAACAATTGGATAGCAATGTTTTTTCAAGTTCTACAACAAAAAAAAAAAGAATTAATAAACCATTTTTTATTTTACAACAGTTTCCTGAACTTTTCTCTGCACAAACCTAAATGATCCGAGAAATATGTACGCATATTGTAAGCATCCAAACGACATTCATTTTCGAAGAGTATATTTTCAAAGCCATTTGTGCCACAAACCGGTATGCCACCCGTCTCACACATTGGCTCATTGTTGCGATCCAAATATCGGACATCACTGATCACAGGATTAAAAGATGAATAGTCACTGAAATATTCAGCTGCCACTTGCACTTGCACTAAACCGTAAACGGCAAACATTACACAAATAGAATGTAATGCCCACATTATTGTTATTAATGTTATTGTTACTGTTGTCGTTTGCTAATATATTTCGAAACTGACATTTGACATTTGGCTTACGGTTTTTATATTTAGTAAAAGCGCATCATTATACAAAACGCCCACGCCTCAAATTTATGCAATTGGCTTAGTTCAAGTTTAGAACAAAACTACAAAAACAAAAAACCAAATAGAACCTAAAATTAAAAAAATTTTTTCAAGCCACACACACACATACACACACATTTGTGTTTACTCTTTTGCCTTCGTTTCATATTAATCAATTCGTTTGCCTTCGTGTTTGAAATGTTGCCGCGTTCGTTTGCTCGCCCGACTTCATGCATTCCTACTCACTCACACACATGTCGTTTTGTTACTACGAAAATTCGCTTTCGTCTATTATCTTGCTACTTTGTTCGCTCGCACGTGGACGAACGTGTTTTTTTATACGTTTTATATTTATTTATTTTTGTTGTTGTTTGTTTTTTTTTTTTGCTTTTATTTTAATTATAATAAAATGTATGTACTATCGGCAATTTTAACTGAGTTTCCTACCATACGTAACTCTATTAAAGGTTAATTTTTGTGTACGCTCTGAAATTGTAATATGAAGCACTAAAAATTTGTTTAAAAAAAAAAAATAAAAAAATGTCATTCGACTTTTATCAAATTACGTGCGTTTCTTCTCATATGACGTTGCAAAATGAATTGACATTTTTTGAAGTTTTTTTATAGTTTGTCATTTTCTTACGCAATTTGAAATAGTTTAGTATATTTCACAAAAATGGCATAGACCGAAATTTTTATAATTTCATAATGTTGTTATTAGTCTTTTGCGGTTGCTGTTCAATGATGTTACATGCACTCAATTGAATGTCAATGATACAGCAATTTCATTCGACTATTTCAATATTATTGTATCAATGAATTCGGGCAAGTTCAGTCATGCTAAAGATTGCACACGCTTCACAATTTTTCTTAATATATTTTTTTTTCTTAAATATCTATTGGAAATACTTAAAATGAATTCCATGTCAAATAAATACATTTTTCATATTGGCACACGAGCATTAAAGCTCTTTAAAACTTGTTGTTTGAATAAATTTATAACAATGTTCAATCAGAACATAATTACTTCTGTTAGTGCCAACAAGCCCTTTGCTGTCCTATACAAACTTCATGACAAACGCAATATGCTCTTCACACAAGTGTAAAGAGTGAAGTAATACAAAATTGTTAATGAATTTATTATTACAATAAAGTTTACAATAAATTGAAATATTTCATATAAACATAAATTCGATATAAATTATTATATATATATAGTAATGAATTGTCAATTGACAAAAAATATTATAGAACAATTCACGTGACTGAAAAAAATTAAATTTTGTAGTCTGAAAATGTTTGAAGAAAAATTTTGGAAGTCATGGAACTGAAAACGTGAAGTGAATTAATGACATTCAAAGGACTGCAGACACGGATTGAAGAGCTAGGAACACGCATTGGATAGAAGACACTGAAGAGCTAGGAACATGGACTGCGCTGAAGAGACCGAGGACACTGACATGAACTCCACTGAAGACACAGAGGAACTGAAGACAAGGATTAGATTGAAGACACCGAATAGCTGAGGACACCCGACTGGAGTGAAGACACTGAAGAGCTGAGAACATGGACAGGGCTGGAGACACATAAGACTTGAGGACACTTGAGTTGTCTGAAGACACTGAAGATGTGGAAACATTTACTGGTCTGAAGACATAAAGCCGGTAAAAAGCAACCCACAACAGCTGAGAGTCAACCCATTGGTTAGGCAACTGGAACTTCTTTGTCGGCGCTAAAAATGTGCCAAGTCTAACTATATTCAAAATTTGTATAAAATAAACTAGCTTCCTTTTCCAACCATGGCTTAAATTTGGTCTAACTTGGCCATAAAGCTTTAATTTCGAGTTTAGTAAAATATAATATTATATCTGAGCTATTTTGGTTCAAATGAATATAACCTCTTTAAAACATTCTATTATATACAATGTACATATATAATGCCAATAAAAAACACTTACTTAAGAACAATGAGGAACAATGGTTTAGTACTTCAAAAGTCATATTTGAAAAAAGTCACATTTTTCGAACCTAAGACAACAAGCAATCGCTTGAGTACTTTGCCCTCTATGAAAAGCGTGGTGATAGCGCTTTAAAAAAAAAAAATTGTTGAACGTTGTTTCCGAATGGTTTTCAAGTATTACAAGTTTGATGCCAAAGACGACTTTTGATGTTATATAGACTGTTGTTTTCATGACGTTGCATAAAATTTTATATACATTGACATAATTATATATTGAAATAATCATAAAAAAAACTTTCAAAAAATTACAGACGAATTGTTTTTTTAATAAATGATTACATAATGATAAAAATCGAGTAGTTGGTTATAGATATAAATATTCTTGAAGAAGTATTTTTGGAGTTTCTAAAATATGAACAAATATTTGGCCATCATATGGTGAAGGAGAAGACTGAACTGGGAATTACTTAATAAATAATGTTGAACAAATTTAAAATGCCTTTAATGAAATACAAATAATATTTAAAATATAGAAATAATTGTTTACTTATTGAAGTATTAATGATTCAATAAAAATAAATTTTATTTTTTTGGCCATTCAAATCAAAAATTCCTGCAGACTATATTCTTTAGACATTTAATATATACATAAATATGAGTTATAAAGGCAATGTTGTTTTTATAAATCTAAGCACAACTAAAGCTCATTTGCAATAATCGCTACGCCATCTATGAGGTAAAATTTTTAATGCAGTGTATGTGTCTTCTATGAGTAAAATAACTATCAAGCATTAGTAATAATCGTTCAATATTTAAAGGATATATAGCAATAAAGAATTTGACGACATTTTTATATTTAGATTTTTTTTTAAATGTTTTAAATACTTTTGTCAAGTTTTGTCATACATATAAAAAGTTCTTTCACACAGAAATTACAAAAAAATGTTTCCTGCCCTTTTGTGGTATGAAATACTTATGAATTTAGATCCAGTCAAACTTTGACATATGTTTAATATTATGTTTAATAAATATTTAACAAATTGGTCTTAATTAAATGTATTAGCAACTCTTAAATTCGCATTCAAAGTTTAAATATTTTAAGGATTATAAAAAAATTACCGCTTTATTTTAAGTGCTGTCATTTTATTGATAACTATTATTTATTTTCTTTAAATTAATTATATTTTTTAATTTTTCACATTTCATGTCATGCTTTTGCTCCAATACCAATCAAGCCATATTCAACAATGAAATGTCACATGTTAAGACGCTTGGTAAAGTGACTTCTGACAAAATTCTGTTTTCACACTATTAAAGCGCCGTCTGTTGCTAAATGTGTAAAACAAAGCTAAGCAATGCACCACAACAACTGTCGATAAGGTAGTACAGCTGACTTAGCCATGACACAAGCACACTGCTTGTTGAATAATGTAATTGCCGACATCAAGTGATGTACATTTGTTGCACGAACTAGCGTGACACACGACACATGTATATACTTACAAACAACACGCACAATATTTAATCATATGAAAAATACAAAGTAGAAACACAACCGACACGCTCATCGCTAAATGATAATACAGTAGCACTGAAACGCATATGGAGGCAGCATCCAACAGCGTGCTAATATATAAAATGCCGGCCATTGAAGTAGCAAAGATTTTGGTCAATCGTCATCACGACGCGTTCGTGAACGGTACACGTTCCTTCACTCAACTGTTTAAAACGCGTTGGTTCTAAAACATATTTTGTTGTTTTTTTTTGTGTTTGTAATTTTGAAATAGTCATTGTATATATATTTTTTTTTGTTTTGTATTTTTTGTATTTTATGTTTGCGCGTCTTAACTTGAGGTGCACTTTTGGCGCGCAAAATAAAATTTGTTATGTGTTTAATATTTTAGCATATTTAAAGGCGATGTTTTTTTGTGCGAAATAAAAAGATGTGCAATTAAGTCATGTAAAAAAACATGCAGAAACTTTAAAATATTAACAAGTTTATTTAAAAAAAAAAAAATAAAAAAAAGGTAAGTCAAAATTCATGAAAGCAAATGTGTCAAGGCTTAGTTTAAGTGACAAAATTTGTGATTTTATTTGATTATTTTTCTTTTATTATATTATTTGTACAAAGAAATTGTATTAAAGCAGCATTTCGTTGCTCAACAAGTGATATGAAAACTTTGCATAACGTATTTAGTCAAAAAGTCAATTACGCTTGTACAGCTTCAAAATTTATTTCACATACTCACAAGTATCTTTGCTTTGCTTGTAGAACTTTAACTTATGTACATACATATGTATTTCTTGTGTGCATAATCAAGCGCCTTAAGCAAGTTGTTAGTTAAGCACTTTAAGTTGCTCTTTATGCTCTTACATTGACTACGTAATAAGGCATCATTGTTTATCTATGCCATTTTTATGTTTCACTTTGAATAACGCAATTGGTTGCTATAAGATTTAGTTAAGATACTTTTCGCTTTATATATGTATGTACATATGTACTTATCATAAATATATGATACAAAAAAGCTACTTTTTGCCATAACATAAAAAAAAAGTATCGCATAAAAAAACTAAAACGAAAACCAAAACAACAAAAAAAGTATCGAATTGTTATCCTTTTGTATCTATGCTGTTGTTGTGTTTTTTTTTTAGTAGTTGTTGTTGTTGCTATTGTTCGTCATGCATACTAATTAACTGCACTTGCGGGAGTTTTTTGTTGTTGGTTGTTTTTTTTTTTGGTTATCATTTTTTTTTTTTGTTTTTTCTTGTACTCTCATTTTTGCCTTTAGTTACTTGAATTTTTGAACAATTTAACATGTAATAGAAAATGAAGACACAAAACAAAATTAAAAAAGATAAAAAAGTAAAACAAAACATGTTTTAGTAAACAGTTCGATGCTCGTTCTATGTATGGTTTGCTGCCTTTGGCATTTGCTTTGATTCTGTGTGTTGTTGTTGTTGTTATTGTGGTTCTTGTTGTTGTTTTTGTATTACTTGTTGACTGTGCTTAATTAAAATTTACATCAAGTGCGACTTTTCGCACGCTGCACGACAGCAAAGTTAATCGAATTAGAATGGAATTGAAATTGCGCATACGACATGTGCGTTAATTAGATTTTTTTTTTCCGGTATTTTTTGACAATTTCGCTTTTGACAATGTTTTACACAACATTATTAGCGCACAAGTGCAGAAAATTAAAAAAAAAAAAGGATTAGAAATTACCTTTGAAACTGAAAATATTTTTTCAATTTTTGTAATTAAAAAAGACTTCAAGTATATCGAATATTTGGTAGTAAAGCAAGTCTGGGGGACAGAGGCATAAAAGATGCGATAGTATTGCCCGTGATTGACATTCAGCTATCATTTCTTTGCGTGGCAAAAACTTCGTTAAACTAACAATAATAAGATTACAAAACATGAGTTAAAAGTTTCTAAAACTACAACAACTTTATTGATTGATATATCAAATATTTTTATATGCCTTTGTAAATTTAAATAAGTAAAAGAAACACTCAATAGTAGCTTGATTTCAATATAATTCAATTTTGAGAAATAAAAAAAACTTTTAAAACTTCCGTTTCTTATTTTTTTAAGATACTTTTAAAAAGCCTAACATAAATTTATAACAATAAAGACATACTTTCTAAATGTATGTAAATTAAACTAATACATTTTTTATATATAATTTTTTTTTTAAATTAGAAGTTAGTTTCCTGTTAGTTCTCGTTGAAGACACTTGTGTGTTTGGCCTTATCTTGAATCGAACTTAACAACTTGATACTTAACAAGCAAAATTTATGTTAGAAACAACATTGCTAATTTATTATTTAAGACGTTTTCTAATCAATTTCCAAAAAGCAGAAAATCAAAAAGGCACAAACAAAAGCAAAAACAAAGTTAATCACATTTCAAATGATGTGCAATCAATTTGTTAGCAAAAAGCAGTCAAATGACATTGGACAATGTGAAATTGACCAAAATTGCTTGAACACAAGGCGCTTTAATAAAAATCAATTACAGTGAAATCACAGAATACACGAATTGTTTGTATTTAATTTTATTTTAATTAATTTCTTTCATTTAATAATTTTTTTAATTTATTTAATTTTTTAAAGAATTTTTCGTATTAATTTTCATTGAATTTAATTATTTTACTTCTTACTTTCGAACTCTTTGGGCTCGTTAGTAATCTCTACTTAGCTCACTCGTTGGCTTTGTATAAATATATATATTATTTCAACCCAACTATTTGAAGTTCTGCTTATTGAACTTTTACTGTAGTAAAATGCGTAGCACATTGGACAGTGTGTGACACACATGAGCGCCATTGCTCTGCCTAAAGACGTTAAGACTTTAAAACCACGGCTTACAAATGCTCAAAAGCATTTCATGTCATCATTAAAATCCTTACTTCAACAAGAAAAACAAAGAAGCAAAAAAAAAAGAAATATATATATATATATAAATAAATAAATAAATGAAAACAGTGACAGATGATGAAGAAGTGTTGAACTGCTTATGTTTGGGGCCGACGTGCATAAGTGCGTCGAGTGTATTAAATAAATAAATAAGTAAATACATACACAAACCTACAACAACTTCAATCAAGTTAACCTCAAACGAATTCAAGCCGAATTGAAAACCAAAAACAAAAAACCAAAAAAAAATCTAACACGATCATAATCAAACAGAACCAATGATGATGTTGACGTTGCTATGTGACTATTTTCTTAGATTTTAGATTTATGCGTATGTGTGTATGTGTGTGTGTTTAGGTTTTTTTTCGACAAATCCTTTCAAATACTAAAACGCACAAAGCTCATTTAATATTTTCATAGCACATACTTTTGGGAGATATAAAAATGTCGCATATATTTCATTTCATGCGACAAAAAAAAAAACCATAAATAAATAATAAAAAATAAATAAAATTCAATCACACAACATGGTCAATACAATTTGTCTTGATTGTTAACATTTTTGGTATTTTTTGAAATTCTTTTTTTTTTATTTTATATACAAGTATAAACTTAATTTGTTTTTTTCTTTAAGTGTTGGAGCGACTTGGCTGCCGCATTGTTGATGCCGGCAATGTTTTGAGTTTTCTGCATAAATTTCGGTTAACCCAACAGCAATAAAAAATGTTGAAAGCCCATAATTGCTGACAACAGTAGCTGACATTAAAAGGGTTAATGACAATACGGGATGCCATTGTTGTTACTGTCGGCGTAACTGACGCCTTGTCCTGCACAACAACAACAACAACAACAACAACGACAACAATGCAAAGGCTAACAACATGAAACAGAAATGAGACAATAAATGCGTTTGAGTAGGGTAATGAAATGTCATGCAATGGGTCTGTCTGCATTGATAGGCGAGACATGTTTTTCATGGTATTCAAAATAAAAAAAAAAAAAATACTAAGTGACACTGAGCATCGACATGTGTCTGTAGATGTATGTTTGTATGTATTTAGATTCATGCAATGCCGACACTCATGACAAATTGACAGACATTATTTGAGTGTTATAAGAACATGCATTAAGCAATGATTGGCAGTGTGTTTTGAGGAAAATTATCTAAAAAAGAACGAAAAAAAAACTTAATCTTTGAGAAAGTTTCATTGAACAACAAACACAGACTAACCGAACTTTTCTCGTACCAGTCACAAAATAAATTAAATTATATACTCCTATGTTACACAGAACCACTTTACACATAGGACAACCTAGCACTCGAATTTTGTTCTTAAGTTAAAAAAAGGTCTATAATCTTTAGTATTACTGACATAAACAACAGCGACATGAAAACTGACAAAACTGTAAAACTTTCAAACAAACATGAACAACTTGAGCAACATACATACATAAGTCTAAGCAACATCGATTGTAACAATAGAAGTTGAGAATTTTGAGCAATGTCAACTTGAAAAAGAGTTTGTATAAAAGTAACATGAACTTCAGCAACATCTAATAAAGCAACTTACACAGAGTTATGTATGTATGTAACAACGGTTTCAGTAACATTGACTTGATTAAATTTGATGAACCTGGAAACCTTAAGTAACTTTTGACGCGTAGTCATCAAACGAATGAATCCAACAGAGTGTCATTTCAACGCTTCTTTATCACATAAAACCATCATAGCCCATTAGAAACGACAAGAACTCATAATTTAAGCGCTTTGGTTTTTATGCCGTGCATTAGATATTATATGATTAGAAAAATTAAGTTATTTGTATGCCTTGCAATGTTACACAAATGAAATGCGAAACGCATTGAAAGAGACCAAGAAGTTTCTTCGTTATACTTAGAACAAGTTGAGATTTTGTAACTCAGATCGTATTACATGTTTTTGCGCCCTTTGCCAGTTTTATGGTTAACTTTTAGGCGAATATAAAATTTTACGATTGGCTTGCGGCACAAAACGACAACAATAATAACAACAACAAAAGCCAGGCTGGTCTTAGTGTTGGCAACTCTTAGCAAGGTTAATCTATTTGGTCAACAACATGAATCCAAATGAAAATCCAAATTTACAATTTTTTATTTTTTTGGAATTAATTTTCGAAAGTGTTCTCTTTTCATTTACAACACAATCTAATTTATACCTATTATTTATTTACGCGTATTAATTGTAAAAAAAAATTCTATTGATTTTTATAATTTTTTTTCTTGTAATGAAGTGTGTGTGTGTTTGTGTGCTATGCAGAGTCAGCTCTTCTTGCTATCAGCTTACAAATTGTATAATTAACTTAATCAAGTGGATTTTTTTTGTTTTAATTTTTATGGCAATTAATTGAATAAATCTTTGAGTGTTTTTATAAATAAATTATTGAACAAAGTGAAATCGGCACCTGCAGTAACCCGCTATGCGCCTAAATTCTCTTTCTATGTTTTTTTCGGTTTATTTTGTGCAAATTGATTGGAAAATAAATCAAAAATTTTAATGATTCATATGCCAAAATGAAATATGAAAATAATTTAATTTAAAAACTCTTCTTTTTTTTTTTTGCTGCTTTTGCTATTAATGAGAAAGAATGTTTGAAGAAAAGCCAAAGATTTTAATTCTGTCTCATATATAATACCGAGAAGTAAAGAGCTATCACCAAAATCGTTGGCATTACTCCTACGTTGCGCAGCGTTACAGAGCACATACGACAGTCTAATAGTCGAATTTTATCATAAAATTTTTTTATGATATTATTGTTTTTGCAATTACAATCAACATCCTCATAGAGCATGTCCTTTGTACACCAATTAAAACTCATTTTATACTTCAGCTGTATTGACAGTTTGATTGTCTTGTTTGTCATCACAAAATTTATTTTTACAAATAAAAATAATTGAGGCATATTTTTTTTCGTATAAAACCTCATTTAATGAAATTTATTGAAATGCTAACATTTTCATTTCTGTTTGTAAAACAATAAAAATCTCTTTTTAATAGAATGTCGAAGAACGTATGTTTTGTTTAAATAAGTGATTTAAATGTTGCCAAATTTTTTAAATGCTTAACTTAATTTGTTGAATGCTTTTGCTTCATGCTAACAAATTGAAATACAAATGAGTTTAATTCGATACAATAAAATGCTTGAAGACAACTTCCGAAACTGAAATTGTATCTGATAAACATTAATAAAAACGTGTGTTGTTGTTGCTGTTGCTGTCTTTGTTTTGTTTTTGTGTTTTATTGCAAAGCCTTGAAAATATATTATTTACTTTGCACATGTCGATTCTACCGTCCGTCTGTGTTTTTTTCTTTAACGCACGCCAGTTTTTCACACTTTATGCTTAGCAAAGCAAACAAACTAAAATTCGTACAAGAAAAACAATTTGATTTCCGTATTTCTTTTTCGGTTTTTTTTTTTTTTTCTTATTGATATCATTCGATCAAAGTTATATATTTGCTTTGTGTTTGCGGCATGCCAAATAAAGGTGAAAAAAACAAATTACAAAAAGAAAAAACGAAAAAAAAAATGGAAAGTGTGATTAAATATAATACAGCACGCAAATAAATTTGCTATATAAATGATGAGATTTACAAATTACAGCAAAGAAAAAATAAAAAAAAAATAAATAAAAAAACAAACAAAATTATAATAAAAGAAATTTGTTACTTGGCTTAAAGACAGCTAAAGACGTGCGACATTGTTGGCAAGCAAATGGACAGAAAACAAATTTTAAAAGCCACCGACTAAGACATGTTCTCAAGAAGGCTACAGACGCTTAAAATTACACCAAAAAAAAAAAAAAACATACAAACACAAAATTGTCCAACAATGTCACTCAGCTGTAGATGCCTTAAGCCAATCAGCGTAACTTCTACAAAATCATTTTATAAGAAAATCTTATATAATATAATATTTTCAACAAATTTGTAAGCTGCTAAAAACTTGTCAATACGAAAGTACAAAAAATTTGTGTAACAAAATAATAAAGAAAGGAGATAATACTTTTTATTATAATAACTTGCAGCGTGTTGAAGCTCGAACGCAACAAATGCCAACATAAATCAAAACTTATCAAAAGAAAAGCCGACACAACTCAACAATTCAAATGAGGGCCATAAGACTCAGAGACGACCCGTTCGAGACCATGACAAGTCTTGACCACTTGCTGTTGTTCTTGATGTTATTGTTTGTTATCAAATTTTGGGCGTTCACCTTAAACGAATTTGATAATATTTAAGCAACAAAATACAAACATAAGTAAACAAAATTCACAGCTTTGGCAAGCAGTTTTTCATTATTTTATTTTATTTTATTTTTGGTCAACAACAAAAAGTTAAGTAAAGGCATAAAAAATCATAAAGAAAAAATAAAACCATTCGGTTATGCATAATATTTTATACGCTACTGTCTGGTATGCAAAGCATTGGAATTTTTTCTGAAAATTTCATTTTAAACTGCCGTATGTGTTATTTGCCACAATGTAACATGGGAGTACATAATGTTGATTTTCCGATTGACTGTACTAGAAGATGAATGCGACTTTTTTGCGTCTATTAATATAGTGCCAAATTGGCAAAATGTTATTTAAACGGACAAATCCAAAAAATAAAAATATAATAAAATAAAAAACTATAATTTTTTTTAACAAAATCAACATGCATTTTTCTAATTTTTCTTGCACCATACGAAATTCATTGAAAAGAAAAACATAAGCAAAGGCCAAGCAGCTCATTTGTTATGTGTAGACAGGCAGACAGACGTACGGAAGATAGGACAACCGAAAAGGACATGCACGGATTTATGTCATTGAGCTGTACAAGAATATTTATTTTGCTATTATTTGTATATACAAAACTCCATGATACAAAACGTGTTGTGCAGTGTATACACGAGAAGCAAATAAACAAAACTTATTATTTTGCTGGCAAGTGCAAAATATGACTAAGTCAGACCGAGCTGAGCTGAGCTGAGTCCTGCACTGCCTTGATAAATATAAATTATCCATGTTGTCAACAATGATGACGATGAGCTTAGTGGGTGAAAAAAAGTAAAAGTAAAACCATCAACCAACAACAACAACAACAAAAACTGTCAATAGGCGCGTTGACAAGACAACAAGAATACAAAAAAATAAACCAAAAAAAAAACTGATGTTGATTGACAAATGAATGTATAAGTGACACTGCGTATGTGTGTGTGTGTGTGTGAGGCTGAGGGTGACAGAAAACAAGCTACAAACTTGAGTTCAGCTCAAGTGGCAAGTGAGCAGCTTGTGAAAATATTTTAATACAATAAATAAAATATTAATTTTGTTTTACTTTTTTTTTTAATAATGCTTTATTGACATTAGTAAATTTGGTTTTCTTTTCTTTACAAAAGTGAAATCTTTTAACAATATTCTCATTATTGTATACCAAAGTAGCACAAGTGGCGTATACGTAATTTGACTACATTTGTTAAATATTTTTAACGCCATGGGTAGAAATGAACATCAAAGTGCTAAAGAGCATAAACAACTGTGAGAAGTGGTATGCAAATACACGGTGTTCTTGTTGTTGTTGTTGTTGTTGTTGTTATTTTTATTGATTTTAATTGCGCATCGATTGTCTGATGATGAATATTGCCAATAATGCGTCTAAAAAGCAGTGAGACAGAAGCATACACAAACACACACACACATACCCAAGGCAGACAACTAGACAGACAGCCAGACAACCAGACAGACATCCAGACAGCCAACAACACACATAATTTAACGCCCAATGTTAGGCTACAGCAACAAGTTGTTAAAGAATTTTTATACAGTCGAACATGCCTATAACAAAAGTCTATGCAATGAAATTCATTAAAACAACAATCAGTCTTTTTTCATCTTCATAGAATAAAATGTTGTCTCAATAAAATTTTTTTCCACATAGGAGGTATCATTCAATGTTGGGACACATTGTTGGACAGAAGCATTGAAAGAACAGTATGATATTTAAAAAAAAGAATATCCTATGTGCAAAGTGCTGATCCGAATTTACTGGAACGTGTTGATGGAAGAAGAAATGGATCCATGGAAGAAATAATCCATATTTGATGAAAATTTACATTGGGATACAATTCTTCTTTGATTGATGTATGGCGAGCGTTCCTAAAGTTAGAGATTAGTGACAGATGAGAAAAAAAATTTATAATTCAAAAAGTTTTCTAGTTTCTTTATAATGAGATTCTATGTAATAAAGTACAACAATTAATAGTGGCCGTTATAGGCAAGTTTGATTGTTTATTTTATGCATTCTTCAAGAAGTGTTGTTTATATCGAATCCAGCCACTTATATATGTATTTCCAGCGACAGCTATTTTTGCAAGACGCATTTATTGCTTTGCCATGGCAGCGCATGCAATTTGAGCGGATGTGCCTATTCATGTGTGAAAATTTATTTATTTTCCTATTCTATAATATATATAAATACTTTCTTGTTTTTTTTTTTCATAGTATTTTTCGTTAGGGTTTTTTATTTTTATTTTTGGTTGTTATCACAAACATTTTGAACAATGGCACGGTATTATAGGCTTATGGAATTAAAAGCGATTGCGTTTATTTGTGCTTGGTTTTTTTTATTTTTTGTGTTTGTTTGATAACAAAATTTAATATAAGCCAAAGTAAATTAAGTTTGGCAGATTTCAACGGAAGCGGATGTGCAACGAAGCGCGCACTTTCAAATGCTACGCCATTTTATTTGAATTGTTATATTTTATGTTTGTAGAATATTTGAGATAAAAGTTGAAACTAAGCAACACTTTTTAATTTGGATAAGGTAAAGTTAAATTACGAAATGATTATTAAGGGTTGAAAAATAGTAAAAGGAAATGAGAAAAGTAATGCAAACAAAAATTTAAAAAATAAAGTACTTGTAAAAAGACTTAGAGCGCAAAATTTCAGAACACCGAAGATATACTTATTCAGACTTCATGGCAAACGTCGAGAAGAACATCTGTCATACAACATTTTTATTATTTAAAAACAATTTTTTTTTTTCAAGAACAAAATATGAACGCTATATTGCCGTATGTGGCATACGGTTCTATATTACATAGGTTTATTTATTATAAATGAATATAAAGCAATATATGGTACACTCGAGTTTGCTCTGTACGAGTTTATAAGGATAAAATAGAATTGAAAATCATAAGAGACATTTTTTTATTGCATTTATGTACACATTTCTGTCAAAATCAAAGCATATCACGAAGAAAAAAAAATTAAAACGTCATTGCGATTAAAGACGCCTTTCACACGCATTCGTCAAGTGTCAAAATTCTGTGGAAACCTTTTTTAGAAAGATACGCGAAAAAAAGAAAAGAAAAAATGCGAATACATCTAAATTTCTCACACACACACATATCTCCACATACACTGCGCACACACTTCAAGTGCAAAGCGTTACGGCATATCAAGTGTTTAATGAATGGTATGAAAGCATTTCTTTTTTACGATTAGCATCCCTTTTTTTCTCGTTCGTTTGCCTTTCCTTCATTCCTTTCACACATTATTCTTATAAATGTTTAGCACTTTTTGCAATTTAGTGTCTTCTTGGGCACTTATGCAGTTAATGTTTAATGTTTGTATAACGTTTAACTTGACGAGTTGCGTGCGTGAGTACGTGTGTGTATGTATCTACAGTAAAAATCTACGCAAAGGGACATATTTATAGCAAACATTGTAGGCCGAACAAACGTTTTGAAATTACGACAAAAAACGAAATAAATTATTTGCGTGCCAAAATGACACGCAATTAATTCTGTTTTTTCTAAACATGCAACACGTGAACCAAATTCGAATCTTAAGCTGGCCTATGTGCTATATGACTATGTGCAACATAGGTAATTTTGTCTCCGACCATATAAAGTATATATTTTCTTGATCAGCTTAACGATTCAAGTTGATACAGCCCTGTTCGTCTGTCCGACGATATGGCTGACTCGGAGTATACAATCTTCTGTCACAATTTTGAAGCAAAAATGTTATATAATTTCAAAAAATTTTTTAATTATTAAAATATTGTGACTAATACTAAAAATCTGATATAACTCTTTTTTGAAGAGATTATTTTAAAGTATTCATATTTAAGATGACAGATGCCATTCAACATTTATTTGTCCGAGCAGCGGTCTTAAGTTTCTGATATTCCAAGTCTATACCGAATATATTATGAGTCTGAAAATTTTAGAATTCTAAATATTTTCAACCATTTTTTTTTGTTTGTAATTTACATTGAAATTTCTAGTGCGAATTTCAATCTTAAAGAGACTTCATCATCATCTGTGTACGTGTGCAACAAATCTTTGGTCAAATTTATTTCATATTCTCTTGGCTGGCGATTTTGTTAAACAAGTAACTTGTATATCTTTTGGAAATTTGTGAAATTTATTCAAGATTTGTTGTACTCAAAAATAGTCCTTGAATTGCGAGTATTTTACTTACTTTAACAGCAATCGTACTTAACAGATTTTCATCACCGTCGATTTAAGTGCAATGTTCATGGATTCATTTTTGCTCTGTGTCATAATTTTACTGTTCACCATTATCATCGTCATCATCATCATCATATACATTATCATCAACATTGCCTTTGTCGTTGTTGTGGTTTTATGTTGCTGTAATGTTATTGTCATGTTGTCGCGTTCGGTTGTTTATTTGTTTGTTTGGTTGTTGAGTGCTTGCTTGCTTGCTTGCCGTCGCCTGTTGATGGCTTCACTATAGTAAAAAGCACGTATGCAATTAGTTTTAAGCGTATAAAAGTAACAACAACAACAACAATCAAGCAAGCAAGCAAGCAATAAGCAATATAAACTGCAACAAATAACTTTTCTGACATTACATACGATAGCTTCAGCATTTAATGCATATGCCATACATGCGACACGCCTCCAACTGTGGCATCAACGCTGTTGCAAGTTGCCTTATTTATTTAGGCCATGTATCATACTCAAAGTTCTGTTATACCGAACAACAACAACATAATGAGTTTTTCTGCTTCTTACAATTGTTTGCTTACTTGCGGATTTATGCAAAAGTTTAAAAGTGCAAAAGAACATCCAGTGAAACAAACCACGCTCAATGCGCATTTATCATGGTTTGTCTATGTTGTTGTTGTTGTTGGAATTTTTAGTATTTTTTTTTTTATATTTATTATAATATATTTCTATGAAATTAATTTCTACTAATTGCATTCATTTAGATTACATTATTGCTTTTGTTGCAAATGTCATTTGCACATTGCACTTGTTATGCAACACAACTCAACTGAACTCAACTATTTGAGTACACTTTAATAAGCAAATAAGATTACTACTATGCATCATTTGATTGTTTTGCTTGTGGTTTGTCTTGGCATCATCATCAGCAGCATCAGTAGCATTTTAAGTGGTCACAATGAAAGCCATTACGTATACGTCACATTGACATCAAATGAATGAATGAATGATGGAGTGCTGTGTTGACATGCTCTTTTAAGCATTTTACGCTTATTTGATTGCAAATATTAAATCAAAGCAAAAAGAAATAGAAAATTTACATTCATTATTATGAGTTTTTAAATAAATTTCCGTTGTATAATTTCCGCTGTTGCATACATTCATGCGCCTCAATACTTTCAACTCAAGTGACTCACTTCAGAAGAGCCTTCAGCAAATACAAAAAGTAAATTGCTTTTCTACTTGTCTGACATTGAAAATTTGATTAAACTAAATTAATAAACTTTGACATTAACATTAGAGACATCAAACATGACAAAATAAAAGTAGCTACGATATTTTTAAGTTGCTACAAAAATAATTTCGTACTTGCTTTAAATGCATATATTAATATATAATTAAAATAGAGAAAGAGATGAGCTTTTTGGAGATATCTTATAATAAATTGGTATGAACGTTTTCACCTTCACGCAGTGTATAAAGTTAAAACTTTGTGCTGATGTGAAATATATGTTTCCGAATATAAAAAGGACGACAAGACGAGTTGATATATGTATAATCTTCTCTCATAGTTTTGTAGTTATTGAGCTGAAATTTTTCAGCAAGTCTTCTTTTTTGTGTGATCAACTCATTTGTTGAAATCGGCAATATCGGACCAATGGAACTGGTAGAAGAAGGAAGATTATCAAAACTGGAATCGTTGTATGAAAAACTTTATTGTTTTGAAGGATAGTTTTACATACCCCGACGAAGTGTCTGAAAATTTCATTGACATCGGACTACTGGAACATACAAAATGAAGAAGAGGAAGAAAATTTATTAATTTTTGAAGTGTTGCATAAACATTTGGTGATTATTATACAACAAGAAGAAGACAATAAAACCTATTTTTTTCAAAGCTCAACTAATCATTTTTTTTTTCATATTGATTTCTTTTTCGTTTAGTAAATAATTCTTGACAATTATTTTTTAATAATCATAATTCATTTGATGAAAAAAATGTTGCCACTCATTACATTTTCTATACATTTTGTCACGTTTTCTTGTGTTCTTCTTTATCTTTTACTAATTCTCTCACTCTCTCTCTCTTTTTGTGTTGACAATTTTCTTAAATATTCTTGATAATTATTTTGTTGTTGTTGTTTGTCTTCATCTGCTTTATTTGACTGCATGACATTTGTTGTTATTGTTATTGTTATTACGAGTACTATTGTTGTTGTTGCTGTTCTTTTTGTGCCGAAACGTTCTCATGCATAAATTAACTTTTATTTCCGATAGCAAAAATAATTGTTTGTACACATTGATGATGAATTGTTTTTGTCATAATTCGCACATGAAATTATTTATGCCAATAATGATTATTATGCTGATGTTGTTGTTGTGGTTGATGATGATGATGATGTTGTTGCGGCTAACCGCACTTATAATTTGTCTTTTGCTCTCTGACATTGTTTGTTTGCTCCAATAATGCTTTATTATTAATAAATATTTTCTTTTTTTTTTTTTTTTGTTTGGTTCATACATTTGCACAGCAACAATTATAATAATAAATGAGTTTCACAATGCGAGTAATTTGCTCTTTTTTTCTTCACGCAGCCATATGTGTTTTTGGCTCATTTGCGATTTTTGTGGCTTATTAGTTTTGGCTTATAAGTTAAGTCGCTAAATAAGCTTATTTTATTTAATATAAAAACAACTTGCCTGTATATTTATCGCGCTGACTCAAAGCCTGAGGTGTGATAGTGTCAGAAAAAAGTAAAAACAAAAATAGCACGTAAGATACATTAAAATCCAAGCACAAAGACCAACCATACTTGGACAAAAAGCTTAAATAAACACACAGAGTAAAGTGCCTGATTTTCATGCACAATTTACCAACACTGTTGCCATCATGCTCTTTTTCATTTTCTTCCGTTTCCTGCGCTTTTCCTTTATGAAGTTACTTGAATTGCTTTGCGTACGTTTTTCATTTGCTTTCGCCTTTGGTTTTTCTTTGTAAATATTCGAGTTTCATTGGCTCTTTTTAGGCATCCTTTGTGGTCTTAGACTCGTGCCTGGCCTGCGGCCAATTTGCTTTTTGCTTTTTGTGTGACCAACATGATAATTAAACGAAAAGACATCACATTTTACAATGTTTTATTGTAATTTCATGCACGCAAAAACTTTGCCTTTATGCCAACCAAAAAATGCTAAATAAATAATTTAAATTTTTGCTTATGGCATACAAAATTCACTGAAAAAAATACAAATGAAATCGAGTTAACCTTTGAAATTGAATATTTTATTTAAAAAAATATTAATAAACAATGAATGTTGCACAAAACTTGCTGGAACTCAGCCAACAATGCACATTAATCTTCAGTAATAAAATCTATAAAATTTTGCCAAAAAGATAACAACAACAAATGCTTTAGTTTGCATTGAAAATAAATTTAGCTGTCAGAAAGTATGCAACGTTTATTTTTACAAAAATAAAAGGCATAATAACAAATAGCAAAAATATATAATTACCAGGAAATATATAAATTTTCAATTTACTACAGTGTAATATAAATAAAAAATTACTTATAAATGCCTTAAGTGATTAAAAGTAATATTTTATGCCAAAGAAGTTTTCAACTGAAAACATGAGAAATTTTTTTTTTTTTTTTAATTGTCATGAAAAGATGTTTTCACTTTGCTGAAAGTGAAATGTAAAAGATTAAAATGTTGCGTTGAACTTGTAAAAACAAAAAAAACTTATTTGAGTTAAACAGAAAAATAACACGAAACAAAACGTAAAAATAACATGATGAAAGAAATGCTTATACAAACGCACATACATAAATAAGCATAGCAAAGCAATTTTATGTTGTTGCAAATAAATGTGCATTAATTAAAACCACAAAAGAAGCAGAAGAGCAACAAACATGAACCAACATTGAAAAGTTCATGTGCAGAATGCGCACACTTGATATGCAAACATATGTTTATATTCATTTAACTTCTATGTATATGTGTGTGTGTGTGTGTGTGTGTGTGTGTGTGTTAGTTGTATTAAAATTGCGAGTTTCACACACGCACACAATAAAATATACGTATACGTACAAACAACAGTTCAAGTGAAGGGTAAAAAAAAACCATAGAGGGCGCTATTTTCGGTTTTGCCGAAATTTATATACTCTTGCAAACATTTTTCGAATTATTTTTGCTTGAAAGTCTTTCTTAAATTTTTTCCAATAAGATAAACAGATGAAGCCACGCCCATTTTCTAATTTATCTTAAAGAAAGCACTGCCCTCATTTTGCAATCTGCTCTCTCGTCTGCTTACAGAGTAATTCCATTTTAAAGTTTTCAAAGTTTCGTCTGCTTATATTCAAGAACAAAAAAGTCTTCCTAACATTTTTGATCGATTGCTCCTATGGGAGCTATAGTCACCCTATTTTCACACATTTCACACACGATCTGCATATACCCTCAAGAAATTTTTGTGCAAAATTTCCAGTTGGTATCTCCAAAAACTTAGCTTTTTCTCATGCAAAAAACTAATTTTCCACCGATCAATCCTATGGCAGCTATATGATATGGTTGTCCGACGAAATAATACTGAGATATACAATGTCTGGACATATTCGAAGAACTTCTGCGTTTAAATGTTTTCGGTATCTTTCAAATTCTAGAAGGAGTTTGCACTGAAACAGACAAACGGACAGACGGGTATGTATATACTTTATATAGTCGGAGATGGCTCCTTCTCTGCGTTGCAAACTTCATGACAAAGCTAATATACTCTTTTTGCAAGAGTATAAAAAATATGAGCAACAATTCACATGCTCATGCTATAAAATACAGACAGGATTGTGCGCTCATCTGGTACGCTGAGTTAGGAGTGTACTTGTTACAAATAGCAGCAAAAGACAACAACAACAGCCACAACAACAAGTGACTGTATCAATACAAACATACATACATATATAGTCATATCCATTCACAGTTGCCAACACACTCACACACACACAAACGAGCTCAGGAAGTCAACGTCAGCCGGAAATGATAGACATTGTATACCTTTTTACGCTTCACAAGCGAAAGTAAATTGAATTCTTTTGGTACGAAAACTCAAACTCAAGCGTATTAGTGTATCACACACATAGTCACACAGACACAGATACAGATACACCGTTACATACATAGAGCGGCAAATACAAACGTGGTCATAACTAAATTAGTGCAAGCGCACGTGTATCTGCGTCATTATATTTGCCAACTGACACAAATTTAGGTAAAATGAACTTGACTTTTAACAACAACAACGAAAAAAAACAAAAACAACAAACACAATAATCATAATAAAAACAAAATGTTTGCTAAAACAAGCGCAAAGACATAAAATAACAGCTAAAGGTTAAGAATTATAAGTAAAGTTTGTCGACTTTTAAAAGCTTGTCCAAGAGAGTCAAGAGTCATACAGATCGTCTGCCGGTCTGCCGGTCGCTACAGGTTTAAAGGCGTCCAGCTACGTTGAGCGTAGTTTACGACAAACTATGTACTTTGAATAAAAGATACAAAACAAACAAAGTAAAATTAACTTAATTTATGAGTTATATACATATATGTTGTATAATATACAAAAAACATGTAGAAGTATAACTTAGTTAATAATATATATTAATGATTTTTAAAAATCAAGTGCAACTCAAGAATTATTTTAAAATTTTGTTCTATTTGAAGCAATGTACAAACTGTGCTTCGATTAAGAGCTAAGGCTAATAGAGAGCCATGCGAAAATCACATCGCTTCAGAACGCATTCCATACTACTTTTTTGGTTTAGTGCTTTAAAAAGTTTTATTTTATTTTTAAGTTGGATTTATATAGCGTCGTGTTTCTAGTCATCGACATACCGCTTCTTGTCTCGCTTCTTAACACCTTAAAAAAACATGTGACCCTTTCTTTGCCGTTGCTGAGAATGTTGCAGAGAATGTAATGCTGTATGTAAGGTCTTCATTAACATTTTTAGCTCAAATCGGGACATACTTTATGTACCTTGATATTGGCCAATTTCTGCCACACTTATCATGGGTAAACGTTTCACATTAGGCATTAAAGCAAGGCTTTTAGGCACGTTTTTTTTTCCAATGTATATTAAATTTTCCTGCTGGGTACTTATTATTCGACTAGACACAATTTGGCATGAAATTTATACATATCGCATGGCATAGCATTATCACGAACCCTTTTCAAGCAAGAAAATGAAAAACGTTTTTCTCTCACTCTTTTTTTTCCGCTTATATCGCTTGCCTACACACACAACGCATTTTATGCACTGTTGGATTCTGTTTAGATCAACGGCAACATGACAACGTCAATCAATGCTGACGCACCGCAAGCGGCGCAACAACTACAACAGTCGCCGAACGCACGTCTGCCAGCGAAAAGGGATAACATTTTGGAAGTACTTCAACATTTAATCGCCGAATGCAAATATCGCTATCCCAATGAGACATGGTATGGTCAAAATCAAACAGCAACACCAACCACAACTGCAACACCAGCAGCAGGTGAGTAACGAAAGTACGGTCATTCCAATGAATGAATTATGAAATAAAAATTTCATAGCTGATGTATTTGGTGGTTCATTTACGCTTACGCCGCGCTACTTGGAAGAAGCATTACTTAATGAGGGCACCATCGATGTGGCGCATCTAAATGAACGAAATGCATTGCATAATGAACTTTATGCGACAATAGCAACGGCCACAATAGCGCCGTCGAGTGAATACGTTGCAGAAAAATTGCACGCAGCCGTCAATGAAAGCGTTGTCAGCATTAATTCGACTGTCTGTCCGGCGACATTTGACGGTTATCTTTGCTGGCCAAGCACACCGGCGGGCACTGTATTGAGTCAGTATTGTCCGGATTTCATTGAAGGTTTCAGCAGCAAGTTTTTAGCGCATAAAACGTAAGTACGATTTTTTAGCTTTCTTATTTAGGAAGTGTTAACATACACAGGCCAACAAGAAAAGACTTTTTCAAACATTTAAAAAAAAAAGTCTGTATAATTTGAATAATAATTTTGAAAAAATTATATATATGTATGTATATCGGCCATCAATTTATCATATTTAAAAATTTAGTTAAAATCTCGAAATTACTTTTTTCAGATATCTCAAGAACTACTTGACTGATCTTGTTTAAATTTAATTAGCATTATGACATATTACAATGGGTTTTTTTTATGAGATTTTATAATTTTTTTAACCACAAAATTTCAAGAAAAAACCAGTAAGGGCGGTATAGTCGAGTATTCTCGACTATATAATACCCTGTACACATGATAGGCGGTGCCGCACCCTCAATCTACAAAAAAATACTGATCTGACGTCGCCTATTCAAATAGTGTTGAAAATATCAAGAAAATCGGTCAAAAAATGTGAATTTTACGAAATATTTAAGTTTGTTGGCCTCTGAGGGGAAGCCATCAAAGAGGGAGGAAAATTTTGGTATGCAGTTTTTAATATGTATATTCACTGAGCTTGTATACAAATTTTCAGGGTCGTACCTTTGGGGGAGGGGAAATGAAAAGAAGGGGGGGGGGGGGGTTTTGTGGTATGCAGTTTTGTAGGGATAGACATACTGAGTCTACATACCGACTTTCATGTTTCTATCTCTTTAGATGTTTGAGTTATGGCGATTTAAAAAAGTGGGTTGTGCTGAATGGGCGGGAAGGAGTGGGCGTGGCAAAAAAAAAATAAACTTGATCTGCTGCCGAGCATCACGAGTCTACCCTCCAAATTTCAAGTCTCTAGTTCTTATAGATTCCGAGAACCGTTGGTGAAGACGGACGGACAGACGGACATACGGACGGACATGGCTCAATCAATTTCTCTTGTCGTCCTGATCAAGAATATATATACTTTATGGGGTCCCCCTCCCCTCCTTCTGTGCGTTACATACATTTCGTTCAAACAAACCCAGTATACCCTGATACACTATGTGTACTTATATATTAAAGCGTTTAGGATCGAACTGAGAAATGGAAAAACGCATAAGTAAATATTGAAGTGCCGTATGTGTGCTGGTATTATACCATGACATAGAGCACTTATATATTAAAGCACACAGAAATCGGTTAGGATCAAACTGTGAAATGGTAAAACGTATAAGTAAATATTGAAGTGCCGTATGTCTGCTGGTATTAAACCATAACATAGAGCACTTATATATTAAAGCGTTTAGTATCGAACTGAGAAATAGAAAAGCGTGTGAGTAAATATTGAAGTGCCGTATGTCTGCTGGTATTATACCATAACATAGAGCACTTATATATTAAAGCACACAGAAATCGATTTGGATCAAACTGAGAAATGGAAAAACGCATAAGTAAATATTGAAGTGCCGTATGTGTGCTGGTATTATACCATGACAAACTGAGAAATGGTAAAGCGTATGAGTAAATATTGAAGTGCCGTATGTCTGCTGGTATTATACCAAGACATAGAGCACTTATATATTAAAGCGTTTAGTATCGAACTGAGAAATAGAAAAACGCATAAGTAAATATTGAAGTGCCGTATGTGTGCTGGTATTATACCATGACATAGAGCACTTATATATTAAAGCACACAGAAAGCGGTTAGGATCGAACTGAGAAATGGAAAAACGCATAAGTAAATATTGAAGTGCCGTATGTTTGCTGGTATTATACCAAGACATAGGGCACTTATATATTAAAGCACACAGAAAGCGTTTAGTAGCGAACTGAGAAATAGAAAAGCGTATGAGTAAATATTGAAGTGCCGTATGTCCGCTGGTATTATACCATAACATAGAGCACTTATATATTAAAGCACACAGAAATCGGTTAGGATCAAACTGAGAAATGGAAAAACGCATAAGTAAATATTGAAGTGCCGTATGTGTGCTGGTATTATACCATGACATAGAGCACTTATATATTAAAGCACACAGAAATCGGTTAAACTGAGAAATGGTAAAGCGTATGAGTAAATATTGAAGTGTCGTATGTCTGCTGGTATTATACCATAACATAGAGCACTTATATATTAAAGCACACAGAAAGCGGTTAGGATCGAACTGAGAAATGAAAAACGCATAAGTAAATATTGAAGTGCCGTATGTTTGCTGGTATTATACCATAACATAGAGCACTTATATATTAAAGCACACAGAAAGCGGTTAGATGTTGAAAATATCACGAAAATCGGTCAAAAAATGTGTATTTTACGAAATATTTAAGTTTGTATGCCTATGAAGGGAAGCCATCAAAGAGGGAGGAAAATTTTGGTATGCAGTTTTTAATATGTATATTCACTGAGCTTGTATACAAATTTTCAGGGTCGTACCTCTGTTAATTTTGGAGATATAGCAATTTATAGAAAATAACTGGGGGAGGGGAAATGAAAAGAAGGGGGGATTTTGTGGTATGCAGTTTTGTAGGGATATACATACTGAGTCTACATACCGACTTTCATGTTTCTATCTCTTTGGATGTTTGAGTTATGGCGATTTAAAAAAGTGGGTTGTGCTGAATGGGCGGGAAGGAGTGGGCGTGGCAAAAAAAAAAAAATAAACTTGATCTGCTGCCGAGCATCACGAGTCTACCCTCCAAATTTAAAGTCTCTAGTTCTTATAGATTCCGAGAACCGTTGGTGAGGACGGACGGACAGACAGACAGACGGACAGACATGGCTCAATCAATTTCTCTTGTCGTCCTGATCAAGAATATATATACTTTTTTTGGGTCCCCCTCCCCTCCTTCTGTGCGTTACATACATTTCGTTCAAACAAACCCAATATACCCTGATACACTATGTGTACAGGGTATAAATATAATTTTTCAACAAATAAAAAGTATTGAATAGGTATTCCAAACATGATTATTACTACACGATTATAATTTTTTTTTTCATGAAAAAAAATTAAGATTACTGACTGAGCCATCGTTGTTGACCTTACATTTGACACATATATTATTATTTTTATACCCTGTACACATACTGTGTATCAGGGTATATTAAGTTTGTTTCAGACCAAATGTATGTAACATCAAGAAGGAGGGGAGGGGTACCTACAAAGTATATGTATTCTTGATCAGGACGACAAGACGAGTTGATATAGCCATGTCCGTCCGTCTGTCCTCACTACTGAAGTTTGAAGGATTTTTTGCCACGCCTACTCCTCCTCGCCCATCGAGCACCTCCCACTTTTTTAAAGTGCTATAACATGAACACCCAATAAGATAGAAACATGAAAGTCGGTATGTAGACTCAGTATGTATAGGTCCACAAAACTCCAAGAATATTGGAGGTACAAACCTAAAATACAAGCTCAATAAGTATACATCTTTTAAACTGCATACCACAAATGTTACCCCTCAGAGACCAACAAACTTAAATTTTTTAATTATTCCACTTTATTTTACTTAAAATTACTACATCTCCTAAGCTATAAAAGATACAAACATGAGAGTCGGTATGCAGACTCAGTATACATAGATTTACAAAACTGCATACCACAATTTTTTCCTAATTTTGATGGTTACCTCACTGGTTTAACTTATTTTTGGTATAAAAAAACAGACATTTATTAATAACTTTAGACATCAATTGAACTGTAAATATTTATAGTAAAAAAATTGATTGCAGAAATTACAAGTTGTTTTTGACAGCTGCCATTGGCTAAAAGAGTTTACAAAAAAAAAAAAACACTTCAACAAACAAATCACTCAACTGAGCTAAGTTGTTGGCAACAAAAAAAAAAAAAATGGAAATAATTTACTTTTGTGCATTTTGGCGTGAAATAAAAGCGATTTTTTCCGAGCAACCAACGCACGCACACAAACAACAACAAGCTTAAACCCACGTTTGACACATTCCTTTGTCTTTTTTTTTTTTTTGTGCTTTCGTTTTTCACATTTTGCTATTTTTATTTACTGTTTCAGTTGCCTTGAAAATGGTACCTGGTATCAGCATCCTGTCAGTGGCCTCATCTGGTCAAACTATACAAATTGCATTGACTATGAGGATTTAGAGGTAATCACAGACGAAAACTACTTCAATTTGTACATTCATTGCATTGAATCAATCAACAATGCTTACAGAATATTATCTGTTTATCTTAAAACATCTGTTTTTCTTTATTTTGTTTTTGTATCTTTTTCATTGTCAGTTTCGTCAATTTGTCAATGAGTTGTATGTTAAAGGCTATGGCTTGTCTCTATTGGCGTTACTCATATCAATTATAATATTTCTTGGCTTCAAGTGAGTTTGGCCTTGATATTATAATTTATAAGTAATGTGTAGTCGAAAAATTTAATTCAATTTATTTATTTTTTATTTTTCATCGATTCTTCAACCTACAATATGCGCTTAGATCATTGCGTTGCACACGCATACGCATACATGTGCACCTGTTTGCATCATTAGCATTCACTTGCATCGCATGGATACTTTGGTACAAACTGGTCGTTGAAGATCCTCAACTCTTGCATGATAGTTCGGTAAGTTTTCTTTTAACACATTACCGATTAATTGAAGGCATAACATTTGCTAACATTTGCTCTAAAAAATAAAAAACATTTTATAAAAAATTATATTTTTCATAAACTAAATACAAATGTCAGGAGCCTCAAAACTCAATAAAAACAACTCTTAAAAATTGCATGCTGCATAATAACCCCATCCCTTATTTTTAACTCCTCAAAAACCAACAAATTGAATTTTTTTAATAATCTTGAAATTCATTTTCATATCGCTCAGCCCTGGTGCATTGGCCTACATTTAGTCGTACATTATTTCATGCTGGTCAACTATTTTTGGATGTTCTGTGAGGGTCTTCATTTGCACTTAGTCCTTGTGGTGGTAAGTTAGGGCCATAATTTATATGAATTTTTCCTAATTAAACATATTAAACATGTTACAACTACACACAGGTATTTGTCAAGGACACAATTGTAATGCGTTGGTTTAAGATACTCTGTTGGATTGGTCCGTTGTCATTTGTGACCGCTTATGCGATTGCCAGATACTTTAATGATACTGATAACAAACAGTAAGTGCATGAAAATCACCTTAAGTTTGACTAATAAAACCAAATGTAACTTTTAATAAATATTGATAGCTGTTGGATCAATGACAGCTTACTCGCTTGGATTTTCTCTGTGCCAATAACACTATCATTGCTGGCAAGCTTTGGTAAATTATTGTTTGTTCTTTAAAAAACACAATTATATTTGAAATTTTCATAGTATTTCTCATCAATGTGCTGCGCGTCATTGTACGTAAATTGCATCCGCAATCCGCACAACCGGCGCCATTGGCCATACGCAAAGCAGTGCGTGCAACAATTATTTTGGTAAATCATAAAATTTTTTATACAAAATTATTATATGTATGCTTATCTAATTATTAAAAAGGTACCACTGTTCGGTTTGCAACACTTTTTGTTACCTTATCGACCGGATGCGGGCACACCGCTTGAGCGTTTCTATCAGTTACTTTCGGTCGTATTGGTCAGTCTACAAGGCTTTGTTGTCTCATTTCTATTTTGCTTTGCCAATCATGATGTCACTTTTGCTATACGCACACTACTAAGTCGTATATTTCCGAAATTGGTATCACCGCCACCGCCCGGGAGTAATACTGGACAATTGGCAACAACTACGCCCAGTCGCGAGTTGGGCGTGTAAAGCGAATGCAACAAATATGATGATCAATGAGCGACCAAAAAGCACCAAAAAGTTACCAAAATTATCAGGACAAACTGAGAATAGTCGTTTTTAAAATGACAAGTATTTAAAAATATAAACAAACAATTTTTTTTTTGTCTAAGATTATAGCAAGACATATTACCATATATATTATCATATCTCATATACTTAAAATGATTCAGCAAAATTAAAATAACATATATACCTATATGTATATGATTGTAGTTGCTTAAGCATATTATACGTTATTGTATGTTAACATTATATGAATGTGTATGTATGTGTATCTGTGAATAATTGTCAATCATGAAGATACTTAACCAAAAGAAAAGAGAAAAGAGCTTAGAATAGTTACATTTATTTTGCTTTCGAAAAGGTATTTTCCAATAGAAACCAAAGGCAAGCCGAGCTTTAAATTATTTAATAAACAATTTTATTTGTGATTTAGTTATTATTATTATTATTACGTACATTTATATTTTCTGAACTGAGATACAAAAGTCACACATATTAGTTTGAATTAAGTAAATGCTTGGGAATGTCATGTCCAACAGAGAAATCATATGACTCCAGCACTAAGATATTGTTGAAACTATTTAAATGTGAGATATTAACGTCATTCAAGAACTCAAAGGCCGATGTAGGCACTAATGGTCTAACCAGCGGAAGGGACCCAACGAGAGATGGCGCTTTATACAGTAGTTACATTCTTTCCACGGCGAGTTAACTTAGAAATTTCCAACTTGCTTTGTTTGTCCTTATATATTAAATGATTTTTATAATCTGAAAACTATTTTATAGTATTATTATATTTTGTTTTTGTCTTAAAAGTCTTAAGTCTTACAAAAAAGTATTACATTGATTTACAACAACTTGCAATTCCTATTTATGAATAAAAATGGCAAAAAGAAAGTTTATGTTGCATAATAACTTATATAAATGTATATGTTAAAGCAATGAATTAAATAAAGTATATATATTGGAACACATTGATTGTCTTTTATTGAATTTTAAGTCATGATTGTGATTTTTGTGGAAGTGCTCAATTTATTGTTGATGGAAATTTAATAACAGAACTTAGGCACATCATTTCGAAGCGCTTTATCACCTTTCAGGACATTGAAAATTATTGCTTAATTATTCACCTGTCTGTGGATTAAAATAAATTGTGATTATAAAAATACGATATGATAATCAACTTCGATTTTCGCTAATAACATAAATTCCGTATAATTTTTAGAATATTTTCAGGCTTTTTCAGTTCGAAATTTAGGTTATTCCAGAGGTCGTTGTTTTACTTACTTACTTACTTGTTGGAAATATTTTCATCATTTGTTATGTTTATCATTATTATCAATCACCCCCTTTAAAATACTAGAAATAAAAACACATTAATTTTTTTTTTTTTTTTTAGTAATAATTTTATTAGTTTTTTTTCTGTTTGGTTTTTTAGTTTTTGTTGTTTTTTTTTTTTGTCTTTTTTGCGATTTTTGTCTTGTTTGTTTTATTTATTTATTATTATTTATGAAAGAGCAAAAGAGTGTAGAACAAAACTAAGACATAAAATACAAATACAATAATAATTATACATTCATATTCAATTAATATATATATAGTAAAATTGTTAATAATTTATATATAATAATATATACCTTTAATGTTGTTGTTGTTGTTAATGTTCAATGTTGTTGTTTTACGTGTTTTTTTTTTTTTGCGTAAATTTTCATTTTCGTTTTTTCTTTCTTTCTATCTTTCTTTCTTGCTTCTTTCTTTTAGCTTTACTTGCTCATCTATCTTTTTGTTATTTAAGATGGTTGTTAATCGGGTGCTTTCTCTGTTTTATTTAAGAGTGATTTTCCATTTTTTATTCATTATTTTGAATTATATTTATATCAGTATTTGATTTATTTTTTCATTGTTTTGTTATTTTATAAAATTCTTTGTTGCTTCTTGTATTTTATTTTTGTTCTTTTTTAAGGTTTACAGCACTGAAGACAAACTTTGCTAAAAATAATTACTTCTGACAATATTTTATATATAATTAAGAAATTCAATCCGTTTTTTTTTTTTTTTTTTGTTTTTGTTTTCAAAGGTTTAATTAATTCATGAATTAAGTAAATAAGTATATAATTAATTGTTTAATTAAGTAAGTACATAGGAGTCACACACAGAAATACGCATTAATAAGTTGAATAAATATCATTTAATTGTTTATTTATATTCCTTCTTTCTATACTCATGCCTCAAACTTTTCTTTTCTTTATTTTCTTTTTTTTTTATTTTCGCTTACGTTTGTTTCACCAACTTATTCCTTTTCATTTGTTGAAAAATATGTTATTGCAATTTTTTTTTTCTCATTAGAGTTAATAATAATCAAATTAATTTATTAAACTATTATTAATAGTTTCTTTGTTTAAATTAAGTTTAATAAACCGACTTACTTAAAGTAATGAAATGATATAGGTAAAATAATTTTTTTTTAAGTTTTTGTTAAACATTAACAAAGGTTTAAAAATGAATATAATTTAGAACCTTGTAAGTATCACCAAAGTTAAATCGTATTTACTGAAAGTATTGTTTAAACTTCTGTTAAATTTTTGTTTTTTTTTTTTTGTAATTAGGACAACACTCAACTTTTATGACAAGAAAGTTGAATGACTCAATTAGAAGAGGAAGCAACATAAATAATGTTGCATTTAATAGTTAATTTGTCAGTAACCCTAATGACGCTAGTGGAAACGACCTATTGCAAATCTTTCACACTTTAACTTTGGTGATTGAAGGTTAAAGATTTGTAGCTTCTTTTGTTTCTTTGTTTTATTTGTTATTTACTAGATTTGTTGCTTTTACTTTTCTTCTATACCTTCGAATTTTTAGTCTAAAGAATATTTTCTAAAACACAAATTGAAATACAGAAAATTACCATTTTAAGCTAAATCAATTGAACTAAAGCATAATTTTAGATAGCAACTTTTATTTAAATTTTTTTTTTGTATTATTATTTTTTTTATGTAATTTTTGTTTTTGTTATTTATGTTGAGTCATTTTTACCCGATTCAATAGGCCTTGTTTGCTTGTTGCCAGCTTTAACACCATTTTGGATTTTCTATTTAAATTCTTGTAGATACATTTTTTTTTTTTTTATGGTTTGTCATATATATATTTATAATATTTATTATTACACATTCAATACTTGTTTTTGGTTTTTTTTTTTTGTTTGCGCGTAAAAATTCACTATGAAAATTATATAAAAAAAATTTGGTTTCCTCCGCTAATGTTAAACACTTACATTGCTAATATCTTAAAAGTTCTTTCGTTTTCATTTTTTGTTTTCTATTTTTGGAAGCTGTTTACTCTTTGAATTCGCCAGAGTTGCCTGCTGATTCTGATTAATTTTTTTGTTTTTATTTTTTCCTACTCAACAGTTGTTTTTTTTTTCATTCGTTCAATTTGTTGTGGTATGCCGACATTTTCTTTGTATGAACGCATTGCATACTTTTAGGACTTATTTGGTTTCTTGAAGCATATTTTTTATTACTTTATTATTTTTTTTTATCTCTAAATAGCTCTTTTTTTATGCTCTGTTTTTTGGTTTTTTGTTTTTCTTAAATGCATTTTATGCTTAATTTATGATTTTCATGGTTTCATTGTTGTTATTTTCATCTATTTTCGTTACTTATTTGTTGTTGTTCGTATTTAGTTGGGTTTGTTTTTGCGTTTGCATTTGTTTATAACTCTCGTTAAAATATGAAGACTCTTTGTTTGACTTTTAAAAAACTTGTTTAAAATTTGTTGTTTGTTTATTAAATGTTTGATTTACAAGCGACTAAGTATTTGAGCATTGTTTGCCACTTTTGTAGTTGCCTGCAAAATATTAAAAAAATTTCAAACGTGCACTAAAAGCAACTTTTTTTCTTGAACACATGCAGAAACAATTATTATAAACAAAAAGTAGGAAAATAATTAGTGTCAAAAACAACAATACTGGAAATTTCGTTGTACTCTGCAGTTTTATTTACTATTTCATATACCTTTGTATGACGACATTTGTTTTCCATTAAAACCAATATTTATTTATTTTTTTATTTGTATTCACTTTATGCGCTTAAAACCCTGGTCTTTTGATAAGTCTAAAAATCATTTAATTTGCATTATGTAATCAAAAAGCAAACCTCAATTTGTTAACATAAAAATTACTGTGACTTAAAGTATATACTGGGAAATTATATGACCTGCAAGACCAGTATTTACTTTATACAGTATTAAATTTAAATTTTGATAATTTTTTTTTTTTTGTATAAGAATAATAAATAGAAACATTTATTACACAAACAAGTTGAAGAAATCTTGAATTAGAATTTTTTTTTCATAAAGCAAAAAATATTGGTTTATTTTTTTGTTTTTTTCTTTAACATTCTTGAACTCAACTACAAAACAGAAACAAACAGAAAATATCTTATTTACGATATTGTTTATTGCTTCAGTTTTGTGCCTATGACGTAATTATGTAATATTTTATTGTGCTGCTTTTTTTTTGTTCTCTGTTTTTATAAAGTTAATTCATGATATTAACTGAAAGAGTGTTAAATTTTTTTGTCTATGCATATATTAAAAGAAAATTCCAGCATTTTCAGCTAATGTTTGAAAATATTATTTTTTTTTTTTTCATAATTAGCGTTTGTTGATTTGAAAAATACACTTGTTGCTATGAACATGTCGTTGCAATTGGCGTTTGCATAGTTATTTACGTACTTTTTTCAATGTAGGCATACATGTATGTAAAACTATGTATATAAATGAAACATACATACGTAAATATATATAAATATATATATTTATGTATATATGTAACTTGTCATCTGCTAGATTTTAGTAAATTTTAGAGCACATAAATTTTTTACACACATTCATATTTGTATATAATATATTTTTTGTTTTTTTTTTTTTATGTTATTTGTTAAGTTTTTTTTGTTTTTTGGTTTCCGTGGGATTTTTTCAACATGTATTTTTTATAGAGATTGATATAAATACATTTATTTATTTATCTTTCTTTGTATTACCATTATTTATTATAACTTTTCTTCAATTTTTTTTTTTAATAAAAATGTTGTTTTAGTTTTTATCATCTTGTGTTTGTCAGTGAGCATGTACTGATGCACTTAACTGTACACTGACTATGTGTGTTATACCTCAACCTTCATAAATATTGCCATGTTTTTTTTTTATTTATATATATGTATATATATATGAACTTCCTTCTTCATCATATTCAAATGCAATATTTTTTTTTTTTGTAAAAACATTTTTATTATATTATTTTTGCTTGTATTTTAAATGTCTTTCACATTTTACCATTTTTTGCTTTTTAATTTTTGGTTTTATATAAATTTTACTATAAATATCTTGTTAAAAAATTGATTTTCATTTTTTTCTTTTTAGTAAAAAGTTGGTGTTTCAGTTGTTTTTTTTTTTAATGCAGTTATGCGCTTTTTTTAAGAAGTTTAACTACTTTATATTAAACTCAATCTTTGTCATCGTTTCTTCTTATTTTTTAGTTATCATTTTTTTTTTTTTTTTGTATTTATCTCCTTGCTTGAGTAATTCACTGTTCTTTACAGTGCCGTTCAAAAAAAAGTTTGTATACTGTGGCACTAAAAATCCATACAGCGCAGCTCAGCTCAGACTCAATGCGACTTTTAATATTGAAACGAATATGAAAAAATCTCATTAAAAATACTAAAAGTCGCAGTTTTTGTTCATTTTTAATTTTATTTTTTTTTATTTTTATTATATTTATCGTGAATATTAGCAATTTTATATGTATATATATTTTTTTTGTTACTTATGCTAATCACACACATCCATTGTTAATATTTTTATCTACTGCCAAGAAGCACAAATCATATTTTTCAGCTAAAAAATAAAGTTCATTTTTATTATTTGTATTTTTGTTTTCTCTAATTTTCGTAAAATTGTGTGTTGATCGAGTTAAAATGAAAAGAAACCCAAAATCAATTAAAAATAAGAATTATAAAAACACGTATTTTTTAATTGTTTTTTTTTTAATCATAATATTTTCAATACATATGTATTTATACTGTATATATATAAATGCGAGTGCTGTAGTTGACTTCATCATCCATATTGCTTTGTATCGTTTGTTAAGAAACTAAAGCCTTGTTTAAATCAATTTCGATTCATGTTTGGAAAATATATAGTAAAACACATTTTTTTAATACATCAGTTTTGAAGTAAAGCGTCGTATTGGCAGCACTCAGTATTGATTTATGAAAGTTTTTTTTAAATTTTAGCCAAAAAAAAAAACCTCAGCT
Source organism: Phortica okadai (assembly GCA_034638295.1). NCBI lineage: Eukaryota > Metazoa > Arthropoda > Insecta > Diptera > Drosophilidae > Phortica > Phortica okadai. The sequence goes on from CM067848.1 coordinate 3,005,238, forward strand.
AACAAATTCTCTAGATTATCAATTTATTACTGAAGTGTGAAGCAAACACAGAAATTCAAATTAGTCAACAATACTGGGAAATTTATCAATGGCTTTTATTATTTTATAAATATTGAAAATGCCTTTACATATATTTCTTTTAAGATATTAAAAATAAAACCAAGCTATTTTATTCGATTTCTCGAATAATAGCAGAAATTTCGAATACTGGGAGTTTCCAACGGATCTTAATAAAAGACTTCGAAAAATATTTCATTTTATATAGAAAAAAATAAATCCATAATGTGTAAATATTTCACATATTTCACAATATTGGGAAATTTTGGTTTCATACGCCAAAAAAAAATTTAAAAACGCTCAAAGAAGCATATACTTAGGTAGGCGTTTATTTTGAATATCAATTCAATGTCAATATTTTGTTTTTTCTTCATATTAAGACCTCATTCAATAAAAAAACAAGTTCATTGAAAACCGATACAAAATAAGCAGAACTTTCTTTGGTTTATCTGCTGTGATACGCAATATTTTAAAGCATGAGCCAGTTTTTTTTTCATTTGGGTAACGTTGTTTTTTAATAGCTACCACTGACTTAACAAAAAAAATAGCAAACAGTTACTAAAGTTATTTGGAGCTGACAAAGAAGTATTTTTAATAATGAAAAGACAACTTATGTTGATAAAAAATTATTATTCAATGAATTGTGCTAATTAGCGATTTTTAAAGATTATTAAATTTTTAAAAATCATAAAGATTGAAAAAAATTATCAATTACTTTCTTATTTCGCTCTTGCAGACATCTACAACTATCTAAAGTATCTTGGGAATGTACAAATAATCTTCAACTATACAATTGATCTTCTTGACGAATCCAACTTGCAATAGACATTTCCGTCTGCCTTTTCCAATACTTCAACCATGCGAGTTTTGAAATTAGCGAAATAATTTTAAATCTTGTCAATTTTAAAAAATTATTGAAAGGCTAATATCATTAACTGAAATGCTATTCACTCTTCTGTGTTGGACATACAAATTTTTTCAGGTATTTCAGATTTTTGAATCCTGTTTTAATTTTCTTCATAACAAAACCAAAATAAAATATTCCTTATTCTCACTTGCTTTAGCTTGATCTTCACCTTCTACTATTGTTTGAACTTATTAGCATATGCTATCAAAAATTAAAAAAAAATGTTTAAGTAAAAAAAAGAAAGTAGAAAAAAACAAATTTTTGTAGTTCAAGTGTAAGTGAAACTTTTGTGCCTTGCATTATTATTTCTTTTTATTTATATATTATTTGCATTTTTTTTTTCTTGTGTATTAGTTTTGTTTAATGAAAGATAGAAAAAAGGAATCTAAGAAAGTAGTTTTTTTTTGCATAGTTTTGTAATACGTCACACATTTATTTAATAATTAATTAATTAATATATAATAAGTTATAATCATATAAATGGAATATAATATATAATAATCATAATAATTGGTTTAAGTTAAGTTAATTAAGTTAATGAATTAATTCATATTTAGTAATAATCATATATAATAAGTAATTTGTTTAGTTACGCAAAGTATTGAAATTAATTTAGGTGTCTTGTTTGTTCTTGTTTTCTTTTTGTTTGTTGTTTTCAAGTTTTTTTTTTTTTTTTTTGTTTTGTTTTTTTGTTCTTTGCAATTAAACAAACTATGCATGAATGAATGAAAACATTTATCAATCAATCAAACAATCAAACGAATGAACGAACAAACAATCAATGAAATAATCATTCGCTTTCAATTAATTATTAATTGAATTAATTAGTTTACGTCAATTAAAAATATTAGACATTCAATGGAATATAATATATAATAATTTAATTTAATTTAAAATTAATGAAAATTATAATAATAAAAAAAAATTACACATTACAAAATGTTTTTTGCTTTTTGTTTTCTTTTTTTTTTTATTTTTAACTTTTTTCTTTTTTTCTTTTTTGCACATAAATAAGTAGTAAAGTTATGACTTTTTTTCTTTTTGGTTTTGTTTTCATTTTTTTTTTTATGTATATTGATTTGTTTATTTAAAGTTTTTTCTTAAAAAAAAATTGTTGCGCTAGTTAGTGTGCTGGTTACGATTTTCATTTCTCATATATATCATATAACTATATACTCTCTAACTGTATATATATATATATAATTGTATACATATACTTTTTTTTAATTCTGGTTTGTTGTTTTTATTTTTTATCATTTTTAAAGACAATTGTCTGTTTTTTTGGGTTATGTGTTTGTGGAATGTTATCTTTTCTTTGCAATTTCGATTACCTCACATATTTATTTGTAATAAGTTTACAAAAAAAAAAATACAAAAAAAATATTAAATTAAATCGAAAATCTATTTTTTTTTTAATATATATATAAGCATTTAGTAACATACATTAAAATTAAATTTTTGCTAGTTTTTGTCTGCTTCATCTTAATTTTTATTTTTTAAATATTTTTTTTTTTTTGTTCTTCAATTTTCCATTATTGTTTTTTTTTTTTTTATTTGCTTTGAACTAAATTTTTGTGGCTTCTTTAATTTTTTTTAATCTCTTTTATTATAATTTATTTTCTTTTGAGTTGAGTTTTTGTCATAGCATATTTCTTTAATAGAAGTTAAAGTTTATTTTTTTCACTACGGTCCATCAAAAATTTATAGAATCTACAAATTTATGTAAGTTAAAATGACGTGTTTTAATATATTTATATATATACATATGTATGTATATATATATAAATATTTTTGTGAATTTTTTTTTTTCTGTGTTTTATCAAGACTCTCTGTAGTTCTCCCATAAACATTCGATAATATTTGATTTTGTTTTTGCTTGCTTTAAGTTAATGTTTTTTTTTTATTTCCGTTAAGTTATGTAGTTGAAGCAGCTTTAAACAATAGTCAAAAAAAAAATTCTGTGTGAATAAGTAAAATTTCTTGTTGTTGTTTCATATGTTTCGGCATTTTTGTTTTTTTAAATTTCCAATTCAGTTTTTATCATAAATAGTTGTGTGATTTTTATTCTTGTTTTTTTTTCTGTATATTCCATCATGACATCGCATTTTTTGTTGTGTTTGTTGTTGTTGTTTGTTTTGAGTTTGGATTTATTTAAGTTGTTTTAGTTTTATTTGTCTTAAAGCTAACTTGCAACACTCGATTACCAAGTGTATAGCCATTCAATGATTGTATGGCGACAACCGCTTCATCATAGTTGGTCATGGTCACGAAACCGAATCCTTTGCACTTGCTGGTTTGTAGGTCTCGTATAACTTTAACCGATTGGACGGCACCGAACGGTCCAAACAATTGCCAGAGCACGTTCTCCTCGGTCTCCGGTGCCAGATTATAAACGAATATACACCAACCGGAACCGGTCATTGCATTACCGGGTAGTATTGAGTTAGCCAACAGATCACCGGCCAATGGAGAGTATCTAAATGAGATTTTTGTTTTGTTTTTTTTAATATCACAGCGTGAGAACAGTATCAATGACAGACAAAGAGTGTGTCAATGTATATGTAAGTTAATATTGATGTATATGAGCGTAGAAGAAAGACAGGAAGAAAGTAAGAAGAAGAGAATTAGTTATAATATCAGTAATGAAATTACATATTATTACATCTAACTGCAATGAACGTTTGATGTTGTTTTTTTTTTTTGTTATTTATTTTTAGAGGAGGGGAAAAATAAACAATTAACATTAATTCAAATATATTCTTTGAAGAATTTTTTACTTAGATATTTATTTATTATATTTTGTATAAGATACCCCTGTAGACTTCTTTTGCTTTTTTTTTTTTTAAATTCAATGCTTCAAGGTTTCATCTTTTTACTACACACTATCTGTACAACGTTTAAGAATGGATAAGTCATTGTTTTCGTGATCAGAACAACATAAAAACATGGATTAAAAGGTGTATTATAAACTGTGTCATACTTAGAACCTATCAAATTTTTTTTTGTTTTTATGTTTTGTATAGAAGTTAATACGAAAAAGTTTGTTAATTTTAATAAAAAAAAAGCATGTCTGCAAGGGTATATGAGCATCGATGTACCGAAGGAAATTATCTTTAGTTTTTTTATTTTTTTTCGATTTTTTTTTTTTGCCAAATCAGCTTATTTTTACCACCGTCAAGTTTTGTATGTGAATTTTGTTATTATTATTTATTCATGTCAAAATACTGTTTGAGTAGAGAAAATAGTGTCAAAAACTATAAGCATTACACAACACAAAGATTTAAGAGTTTCAGTTAAGTTTAACCACAATAAATACAAAAACATTTTACACATAAAATACAAAACAAAAAAATAAAAATATAAAAAAACAAAGACCACAAACAAAAATAACATAAAATGGCACATGCTTTTTGGATTCATTTATTTAATTTTTTTTTTTTTTTTTATTCATACATGTAAAACAACAAAAATATTACTAGAGTATACAACAACAAATTATATATTATCAAATTTATGTAATCACTATTTTGGTTTCCCCCTATTTTTTGTTTTTATGCCTGTCATTTAAACTTGAAATTTCTACAGCGGCGATAACTTTAACTTTGAATGATTAAATGATTCAGATGAGCATGGAAATGTGAAGAAGAACATGTGAAATTAAATGCAACGCAATCAAGAATGTGTAAAAAGATAGAAACAATAATCAATTTTCATCTTATCAAAACGGATTTTTTTGAAAATCTCATCTGAACTTATCTGCAAAATTGTGTATATTTATTTTTATCATGAATGTTTAAAAGCACTGTTTTTTTTTTTTTTCAATTTGATGAAATTATTCATGAATGTCTTATTTTAATAATGAATGTGCGAATTTTAATAGAAGCATTTACATATAAGACACATGTGTTGCATTCAATACTGACATCACTCACAATTTATGACTACATTAGTCTTGAATGATATTTTTTGATGTCATGATGACATTTAATATTTTTGCTAATAAATGTCATCATGTATAGTGCTTATAGGTTTGTACGAAAATCCTATAAACCTTAATTTTTTATGAATCAATAATTGGAGATTAATAAATATTTTTTAAATCCAAAATATGATCTATGAACATTAAAAAAAAAGTAATTTATAATTATTGTTATCATTTCTAACTCTTTATTTATGTGTTAAAACATCAAGAAATCTAAACAACTTTTAAATGTTTACAAAAACCATTTAAACCAAAAAGAATTAACATATACGCGTAGTTAATTTATTCATTAAAATTAAAAATAAGAATTACATTAAAAATATATTTTCATGATGACAAAAAGAAATTAATTCACCTTTGCATACCCTTGTTAATCGCTAACATAGGACTTTTTCCAATGCTAAAAATGATTGTTTTTTTTATTTATGTAAAATTGTTTTTTTTTATTCATTTGTTTTTTTTAATTATTATTTTTTTTTATTAATTATTATTATTTTTTATTTTTTCTCAAAGATTGTTTTTTTTTGTATTTTATAATTGATTCCAATTTTTTTTTGTAAAATGTTTTTTTCATACATTTTTTATTTTTATTTTGTTTATATATTTTTTTTTTTTTTACAAAAAAACAAAGAAAGAAAATAAGATAGAAAAGAAAAAAATTTTAATGAAAATCATAAAATAATTCAGTTTAAGACTTTTTTAAAGTTTCGATTTTGTTAGATACTTAAATTAACAGATTAAAAATAAACTTAATAAATTATATAGATATATGATTATATGTTTAATTCTGTTAGATACTAGCCACGAACTAATTTAAAGTAGAAATTTATAAAAACAAAAACTAAAAAAAAGAAAATACTACTTGCTATAGAGAAAGTATAAAAAACTATAATAATTATGACGCGGCTTTATTGGCAGATCGAAAAATTCAACCTATTTAGAAACCTATCTTGTTTTGAACTTGAGGAATTGCTGAAGTTTTAGAGACAATATAAGTACTGTTTGAATGAGAGAATCTCTATGAGTTGAAAATAAAATATTTCATTTTTTTGTGTGAGTGAAAGCTACTTTTCGACAAAGAAACGTGTCTTGAAAATACAATATATGTATAAAAATATGGTAACTCTGTCAAACAGTAACGAACTGTGGCAGCAATGATAAAATCTGTTCTTATGATCATCATTGATTGTCATTATTTCAATTTAAAAACTAAGTTTTACTCAAAGCAAAAACTCCTTAAAGCTTATTAGATACTTAAAAGCTATTAAAAACATTTACAAACCTGATACGTCCAGCGGATGGCAAGGCTCCGGCCAGACGGCGAGTTGCCGCAGCCGCCTGTGGAGTCAAATATGCGGTCAGTGGTGGTGGGATTTGTGCCTTAGCGCTATTGCTTGGATTATTGGCAAATTTCACAGTTATCGGTTCGGTATAACCTTTTGGTGTTTTACCATTCAATTCTTGTATAGCGCGTTCGGCTTCGTTGCGTTGGTCGAAACGTATAAAGCCGACACCTTTCGATAGACCTAAGTATTTTTTTTTTAAATAATACATCATAAATAGGATTAATAAAAAAAACATATATTAAATAAACTAACCAGATATATTATCACAGAGTATACGAGATGTAATTATTTTGCCAAATGAGGCAAACATTGCCTCCAAATCTGGCTGAGAGAGATTCTTCGGAAGACCCGATACATATAAATTAGCACCCTTTATCGATTCAGAACTTGGACGGGCGTATGATACTTTAATGACTTTATTCTGCAAACGTAGACCATTCAAGGTGTTAACAGCTTTCTCGGCATCCTCGGCACGTACATAGTTCACAAAACCATAACCCAGGCTCTGACCTAATTTTATAATTTGTTTATTTATTTATTTTTTTAAACAAAAAATATAAATTATAAAAAGAAAAAATTTACCAGTTAGTTATGCCAAACAGTTTTTTAAATAATAAAATTTAATATTTACGTTCAAACATACCTTGTTGCAAGGCCGGATTGAGTGCGGTAAGCGATGCTGGTAATACTGTAAAAATATTTTGCAAGAAAATTAAAAAAAAAAATGTTAATCTTTGATATTATAGCAATTATTATAAGTATGTATGTATTATATGTGTACATGCAGAATTGTGTAGCGGAAGATATACTGACTACATCGTAATTGTTCAAAAATGATGATAAAGCAGTTTTCGTTATCGTATGACTTTACTACAACTCTTTAACAACACAAGGGGTATTCACGGGAGTTTGGAAAAACCTCGTATATTCGTATAAAATAATTTTGCATAGAATAGGTTTAAGTGTTGTTAATAATTTGTAGGCATAAAATATTCCAAAGAAATGCTATTATTCTATTTAATATTATTTTGTCAACTTAATTTGGAAAACGATAAATAATAAAACAGTATTGTAAATCACAAATTTTATTCTTAAAAAGTGTTTTAAACATAATGTAAACACTAACTGTCGTAAGCCTAATATAACAATTTCAATTATTTTTTTTATAAAATTATAACATAAGTGTTAAAAATAAATGGAAAAAGTGTTAGTATGAACTTCTAGTGTTGTAAAACAGATGAAAATACACACAGATTTATAAATGATGATAAAGAAAACTTTGAATCTTTCGCAATATTTACCCAAATTACCTGAGACTTTATCACGCACCAGCTTGCAACTCTCCAGCTCACCAATGCTTGAGAAGAGCGAACGCATCTCCTCTTGTGTCATGGTTTGTGGTAGATAGTTAACAATTAAATTGGTGCGCGACTCGTCGGAGCTGCCGTCAACGGAGCCATTGGCGCTGCCATTCTTAACGATGTCCATAGCGTTGGTCATTGTGTTTGTAATAATTATGTGTTGTCCACTTGTTTTATTAATGTGTTCTGTGTGTGCGTCTGTATGACCAACAATGATTTGCTTTCGTTTAAAATTTGATTTGTTAATTTATTTGTTTTCTTTTTGATTAGTTAAAGATTCTCTCTCGCGTTTGTTTTGTTTTTTTTTTTATATTTGGTTTTTATGTCTCGTTTTGGTTGTTGTTCGTTAATATATATATATATATTTTTTTTTATTATTATTAATTAATTAATTTACTTATGTTAAGTATTTAATCTCACTGCTTGCTTTGGTTTATCTTAGTTTAATTTTTTTTTTTTTATAATATATATTTTTAAAGAGATTTGATTGCGCTTTGCACAAGTCCCGTTATGTAAAAGAGCTTTTCTTTTTATTTCTTAAATAAGTTTTAGCAAAGTTGGAAAAAAAAAATGTTTTTTTATCCTTTTTTATCTCCGATTTTCTTTTTGTTGTGTTGAATTTACGCGTGTGTATTTTACTTTCGGATGTGTGAAATATTTTTATTGGTTTTAGATCAACTACGATCGGGAAACTATATAAATTATTTTATAGCTTTTGAGAGTTGTTATGTGTTTTTAATATATTTTTTTTTTTTTGCTAAAAGTTAAAAATTTAATTTATATAATAATGAATTTTGTTTATTTTTTTTTTTTTTTGTCTTATTAATTTTTTTTTTTTTTTAGTTAAAAGAGTAAATTTTGCTAATGATTTCGTTAATTTTTTTAAGAGTGTAATTACAGTATGTCTTTTTTTATGTGTATAATTTTAGGGTTTCTCTTTTTCAGTTTTATTGTTGTTGTTGTTGTTGTTTTTTTTTTTAAATTTATTTTTTGGTTTTTTTTTTCTTTTATATAAAATTGCAAAAATGCAAAAAGACAGCAATAATTATTATTTTACTAATTAATTCTTATTGGAACATTAGTTTTTCTCTTCTTCTTTTTTGCATATAATATATTTTTTGTATATATATATATTTTTATATATATTAATATATATGATTATTCGTTAATTTTTTGTTGGATTTTCTTTTTTAATATAGTAGTAGTTGGTTTTTTTTTGGTGGTGTTTGGTTTTGCTTTCTGTTGTTTTTGTTGTTTTTTATTTTTTTATTAATATTTATTTAAATTGTTTGCTGTTAAAATAATTAATTATTTTTTAATATATCTTCTTACAGCTTTTCGATTGCTCTCTCGATTCATTCAATCTGCAAATAAATAAAAATAAATTTGAATTAATAAATTTATATATTTTTTTTTATTTTTATTTAAAATTTTCGAAAATCATGTACATTAAACTGTCACGGATTGAGAAAATAATTTTAGAAAAAATATGACTTATGCCATTTTCCATAATTAAACTCGTGCCACATGTGTGCCTTCAATGTAATCTTTATTTAATCAGCACTACCAATAAGGCATTACCAGCTGTTGCAAATCCTAAGCCAACTTGCTAATAAGAATATGCAAAAACAAAACCAAAAACAAGAGAAATATTAAAAAAAAGAAACCATCAAGTTTGGAATAAAAAAATACAACCCCAAAACGTTGCGCTTTAAATTTATGTATCTTTGGGATAAAAAAATAAGCACAGACAAACACACACGCACACACACACACACGCACAGAGCATACATAATGAACAAATACAATGGATAAACACATAAATTTTAGACTTAGATAAGCCCATTAGACAAATACATTGTCATTGTGCTGCTCCTCATGCTCTCTTGCTCATTTATTGTCAAATTCAAACATATGATTTTTAGATACAATACAAAATTATGTATGTTAAACAACATTTTGCGCAAAATTGCCAACAACAACCCCGAAAAAAAAATCTGTTTATCATTTGCCGTTGAGTAATTTTAGCTTTTGTCAGCATAAAGTACGAAAAAAAAATAAGAAAATCTTGTAAGCAGAAAAAAAAATGACATTTAATGATTTGGAATTTAATTAAAATGCGCGCTTGGCACTTGAACAACAACAACAACAACAACCAAAATTTCCAACATTTATATGCGAAATTCTTCGGCATACTTTAACATAAAGAAAGCGCACACACAACAAATGAGAAAAAGTTGTAATAAATAACAAAAAATATATATATATTTCATGAATTTATTGCCAATTGAAATCTCAGCAATTTGTATGAAGCACACACAAGGGTGTCATCCAAGCCGAAAGTAATATGAAATTTGTGCAAAGTTGACGGTTTTTGAGCGAGATTATCTTTATTATTATTATTATTTTTTTTTTTTGCTGTGTGTATAAGCCAACAAATGCGGCTTAATAAGAAAAGTGAGCGAGCAAACGAGTACAATGTGCAATGAGCTGTGTAAAGCTTAACCTGCGTAATTTACTTTGATGACTTTTTTGAAGTGAATTTTTCAATACTTTTCAAGTTAGGCAGATACACGCAAATACACTGGTAAAAAATATGAGTGCACAACAAAGAAAATTTCGTGATATTGAAAAATATTAAGTCACTGCAAAAAAAAATACCTTAAAAGTATAATCGACAATATATTATACATGGTGAAAAGTGCCATGCAAAAAATTTAATAAATATTTTTACAATAGAGATGGCCTATTTAAAAGTTTTTGAAAATTTTCAGAAAATCCTTTAAAAAAATATGAAATTTATAATCTTTCAGAGATAACAATTAGAATTAGAGATGTATGGAGTTTTAAGAGGTAACTTTATTGAGTTTAAAAACCGTATTTAATTCGTGTATCATATAGTTGTCAAGACAAGATAGTTAGGATATGCAGAGATGTATGTAAAAGTATAGAAAAGAGTTGTTTGAGGGAAAATGGAGAGATATTTTTTCATGGCTTTAGGCTATTGAAAATATGGGCGTGGCGAAAATTTTTACAGACTAGAAATAGCACGTGATCACATGAGTCTAACTGTCGGATTTCAGATCACTAGACTGATGAGAACGAATGGGATAATTGTTACATAAAAAACTCAATGTATGAAATACCATTATATGTATGTAGTGTGTGCACTGAAAAAAACTACACTGAAAACAAGTTATATCAAAACAATAACGCGTGCCCAAAACTCAAAAGGATACAAAAATACAAACAACAACAACATATAAAGTCAATTAAGCATAAGTTCATTGAACTCAGACATTTTGGGTTTATAGTTGTTCATTGCGTTGCATCAGGTTTTTTTCCCCCTATTTTTGTTCACCTAACATGACTTCTAGTGAAAAATGCTGTGTTCTCTATGCACCACCAACATTGTATATTCGAAGCAAACGTGCATACACGTCTGTCCGTCCCTTGTCCGTCATTACATTTTGTAACTTTTCGTCTAATTTTGTATCCTGGACGCATGCATGCACGAATGAACGCACAAACGCACGAACGCACGCATGCAAGGGCGCACACAGTTCATAAGGACATTTTCATCCCTTAATGTTTTTGGTCAAAATTCGTTGTGCATGAAAATAGAAATAATTACATATATGATAGAAAAAATGTTACAAAAAAAAATATTCTACATATTTATAATTGATAATATCTTTATAAAAGTTCAAGTTCTTACCGGTACAAATGTCTGATAGTCATACGTAAAACCTCTAATATAAGTTGAACTTTACCAACGAAATCAAAAATATTATAAAATGATAATAATAGAAATAATAACATTCAATCAATCAACTCAATCAGCGGATCAGGTTTGTATATAGTAAATACATATGTACATTTAAGAACATTCAAGAACATTTAATGGCTATTTATGGCAATAAATCGTATATGAAATAAGGACAACGCCTTTTGACGTTATCAATGCTTAAACAGCGAATATACACAGACATATACAAATGTCAATATATATAAAAGGAGGAAAACTGATTTATTGCATGCACGTATGTATGAATGAATGAATGAACGAGTGAACAAAGTCAATCAATATTAGAAACCATAAACATTTGAATTTCTTTGCTCCTTTGGCTTTTGTTATTTTTTTTTTTTGTTTTTTGTTTTTACTTCCTTATTTTGTTTCATTTCAATAAATGTGACGATATCACGCTGATTAGAAATCGACGGCAATGCGACAGCTGTCAGGATACTTACAAACACACACACACACACGCACATACACAATACAAATGCGCATTAAGCAAAGAGAGAGAGAGAGAGAAACAAAAAACCGGCAACAGCTGCATTTATATAATACAACAAATACACAAAAACACGTAGAAAAAAATGTTTAACGCATGAGATTATGTACATATTTTAGAATATATCATGCGATAAATTTTGTGTAATATGCATAATTATGCGCATAAGGCGTATAAGTAAAAGAAGCAGAGAAGGGAAGGGGCAACATTGGCCAAGGCACTTTCCAATTAAAATAAAAAAAAATCCTTTCTAACACACGCATATTTTTTAACCCTCATTCACACGCACACACACACACACACACACACGCATAATATTGTTCGTCATGTACACCCTCAGCATGTCTTGTTGTTGTTATTTTATTTTATTTTTTTTTATTTTATTTTTGCTGTTTTTCTTATTCTCACTGGAAAAATGAGGTCAAAAATATCGGCGCAAAAGTGTCAATTACATATCTCAGTTTGTTTTTGTTGTTGTTCTTGTTGTTGGTGTTGTTGTTTTCTCACATTGCTTTTTGTTGTTCGTATATATTTTTAACGCCCTTTTACATTACTTGCATGCCACGGTGGCTTGTGGCTTGTGTCTTCTATACTGTCATGCTACTCTTGCTGACTAAAATTGTATCCTTTTTTTATATCCTTTAATTTTGTTTTTTTTTTTTTTGTTTATTTTTCCCCCTTTATTTTGCTTTTTATGCTTGCTTATGTGTTGAAGTGACAGCGTGTGTGTGTATGTGTGTGAACGTCATCACATTCTGCTACTTTTTTACTTAAGAAAAAGCCTCCTTTGCGCACACTGTGTGTGTGTGTATGCATGTGTTTGTGTGTGTTTGTGGTATGCAAGTATCCTGTTTGTTGCTTTTGCTCTAAATCATGACGGGTTCATTGAACAGCAACAGTAACAGTGATAATGAGTTTGAGTTGTCAAGTTGCTCTTCATAGCTTGTTGCATTTTTAACTCACCCACGCACACACAAACAACTGACTTATATGAAAATATCTTGTAGATAAAAAGAATTTTGCAAATGTCAACTGACGTTCGTGTTCATTACAAAATAATTTTAAAAAATATAAATTTGTTTATTAAATTATGAAAATTTATTTTTTTAAAAACGAGTAAAAATCAGAAAAAAAATTTTAATTTTAGTTTTTTAGCAGAATTTGAATTTTTTTAATAAATTTTATGCCAAGAAAATTTTTACTGACATTAAATTAATTTTTATTTTTTAAGACTTAATTATTTAGTAATAAAAAGTTTTTCGAAACGATCAAAAAGTTGCATTTTCTGCCAAAAAAATATATATATATAATATATATAAAATTTATATATTATACGTTTATTTTTCAGCGATCTAACATTAAAAACAACCCTGCAGAATGAAATATAGAAAAAAAATAAAAAAAATGCACTAAAACACTTGAGGCTTTCAGTCTAATGACAAAGAAAGTTAACTCAGACAGAAAGTTTATGGCAAAGAAAGTTTTATGAGCTATAAAAGGGGTGGTTGATTGTTGTGAGCAGGCAGAAGAGTTGGCATGACAAATATGGTAAACATTTTAATTTAGAAAACATTTTAAAATAGTAACATGGAAAATTTTTCAATTAAAAATAAGCGCACAAATACTGAAATACAGACACATATACACAGACACACATACATACATACGCACAGAGACAAATCTAATGTTTATATTCATGTATGTATGTCTGTAATATGTCCTTAAGGAAATCAACACAGATCAACAGCAATGTGCGGGGGTTGGTGCTGAAGGTGGTGGCAGTTGTAGTTGTTATTGCTGTCGTGGTTGTTGTTAACGTAATGCCAACCACCCAGAAACCACCCACGCACTCATACAGTTTTTATTTATATCGCGTGTGTGTTTCTATATATACAGATATATGTATGTATGTTTGTTTGTACATATATGTGTAAAAATAGGCTTGGCTCAGCCATAATGCCAGCACGGAAAATGTCGACAAAACAGGAAAAAATTTGAAAAACATAAAGAAAATGATCAATTGATGTGAATTTTTGTTCTCTCTTTTTTTTTTTTTTGTAGTTTTCATTCAAGCAGTTCAGCTCAAATCATCTCAGACAATGCCACAGACAGTGACAGTAGCGCGGAAGTCTTCAAAATTCTCATTGTCCTTTTTCATATACTCATATTCTCATTCTTTGCTCTCTACGCTACTATTTTACACTTATACTACCTCTCTCTGTCTCTCTCACTCTGTCTCACGCTACACGCTGTCAAGTAGCAAACTAGACATCAACTTGATAAAAGGAAAAGCGTCAAAACAACAACAACAACAATAACAACAACAACAACAATAACAACAACAACTAAAATAACAACGAACTTTGCCCAAAGAAGCAAAATAGCAAAAACTTTTCACCCAAGGGTTGTGAAAATTGCTTTTCTTTGCTTATTATTATTCTGTATTTTTTTTTTCTAGGTTTACACTTGGTTTTCTTGTTGTTGTAGTTGTTGTTGTTATGCTACATATTGATTACTTTCGCCCGGTATATTTTCTATTTTTTTTTTTTTTTTGCCGGGGGTTAACAACATTTTTTTGATGCTTTGGCATACAACCCCCACAAAGAAAAGTTATCAGGCGTATGAGAACTGTGTGTGTGTGTGTGTGTGTGTGTGTATGAGCGTGGGTAAGCAAACTTTTGCAATTTATTTGATTAGAAATTCTTTAGAATTCTTGTCTCATTATAGATTAATGTACATTAATTGCAACTAAGCTAATTATACGATTTTGTAATTGTCATGACGACTACCTCGTTAAGATAATGGAAAGTTATAAAAGTTTGCTTAAATCTTAAAAACAAGTACCAAACAACAGCTTAAAAGTATGCTACAAACATTTATTGCCGCGCTTTTGATGTTAGTGCGCAACTTTATGTATATCATAGCATACTTTTAGGCAGCAATTATTGCATTTTTAAAAATGTTTGTATTTTTAACAATAACGACGCTAAAATTATATGCTATATCCTGTATAATCTTTTTTTTGCAATTATAGGTGACAAAAATCCATTTCAATTCTGTTGATATAAAATGCTCGATCTCTCAACTCATGCACAGATCGTAGAAACCAATAGATAGCCCGTGTTTTTCGTTGCTTTATGTTTTGTAAGTACGCAAATTTTTTGCAATTGATAACTCATTTAAGTCATAAGCTTATGTTGGAGTTCAGGACACTTATAAAAAAATAAAAAAAAAACATTTTAAAGAAGTTGAACTTTTTTCTTTGCACATGAACAGATTCCAAGTGACACATTAATTAAAAAAAAAAATCATCACATATGCAATTAACACGCAGAAGGATAACAAAAAAAAAAAAAAAATACTTACATATTTTTAGACACACATTAAATTGAAGATGTTTTTCTTATTTTTTGTTGTTTTTGTTTCTTTTATTTTTGTATTATTTATTATTGATTGCAATTTGCCCCGCGTGACACGCTTTGACTCACTTGGCCCACCTGCAGACCGACGACGAAATGACGTTGAAGTTGACGTTGACGTTGACGTCGTCGTTGTTGCTGATTATGATGACAATGATGATGATGGTGAAGAAAACTTGGCGAAATGTTGTTGGCTGTCTGACAGACTGACTGGCTGGCTGGCTGACTGGCTGACTGAGCTAAGCCTAGCTACGCTGGTTGGGTTGCTTTTGCGATAGTGTTGTCGAGTCTTGTCTAGTTATGACAGACAATTTTCGCCGACGATGTCGTTAAAAAAATCATACAATATAATTTTAACGAGTACGTGTGTATAAGCGAGATAGTAGAGAGCGAGCGAGCGAGTGAGTGAGCGAATAAAACGAACAAACGAACGCGACAAATGAATAAATATTTTTTTGTATATATATATTTTATTTTTTAATTCCTCTTTTTTTTTTGCTTACTTCTTTGTTATTTTGCAAATTGCCCGACACAAAAAAAGAATTTAAGCGACGACGACGATAAAAAAAAAATATTAGAACTTTTGGTATTTATTTAATACAAAAAAAATGTTTAAACAAAATTGACTAGAATTTGAACACAATTCCAATGGATTTTTCAACAATAGAGACGCGATCGTTTAACTTTGGTTTTGTAGCTGTTTTGCTTAAATTTTTTGTTGTTGTTGTTTTTTTTTTTTTTTTTTTTTTAACTAATATTGCAATTAACCCAAGTTTTTTTTGGTTACAAAAAAAAATTCTACTGCTTTCTTAGTGAATATTTTACTTGCAGTTGTTGTGTTTGTTAAGTTTTGTATTTAAAACAAATTTTTTTTTTTATAACAAAAAAAAAAAAATAGTTGTTGTATTTTGTTGTTATTTGATTTGTTGTTGTTGTTGTTGTTGTAGTAGTAGTAGTTGTTGTTGTTGGAAAAAACCGAGTACTGGAACACAACAAATTGTAACTGAATACAACACAAAAACTGGTGCAGAGGAGTCAAAAAATTATAAATGAATGTTCTCGAATGAGAAACCGAATGGAATAAACTAACGAACGAACGAACGAAAGCAACGAACGAACACGTACGACTGAATGATGACGAAGACAGCGGCGACGACGACGACAACAACGACGACGACGACGGCAACGGCAACGCCAAAAAAGCAAACGACAACAACAACAATATGTAATGATGATGATGACAACAACGACAAAAGCAGCAACGCCGGCAGCGTTGACAGGATACAACAAATACTCACATATATATGTATGTATGTGTATTCATGCTTATGGGTTGCTTGCTCGTTATTGCATTGCTCCTAAAATGAGCGTACTCGTACAAAAGCACACAATACACAAACAACCAACGAGAGAGGGAGAGTGAACAAGTAAAACCGAGAGAGCGTCGCGCGCGTCATTTTCAAATGCATGCACTCAATTTATGTCGCGCTGCTTGCTCAGCTCAGCGCAGCGCAGTTCAAATAAAGCACAGCACAGCACAGCGTCAGCACACGGTAGATGGCACAGCTGAGCGCATTGACAAGGACGACGCCCTATTGTTGTCTCGCTTATACTTTTCATAGCCGGCACATATAAGCCGGCTGTTTCACACCCTTTTGTGCGAATGAGACACACACATATAAACTGACACCGGCGCAGGATAAAAAGCGCTATCATACTCACTCGCTCAATTGGATTTTGCGGCAATACAGCTTCATGCTGTGACTCTGCCTCTGCCTATGTATATGTGCGAATGTTATCACAGCGAAAAAAAAAAAACAATAAAATACAAAGAGCGAGCAACGAACATGTTTAAAATTCTATGCGGGAGTTAGAGCACATTTTCGGTTGTAATGAAATCTTTTATGCGTTTTTTTAAGCTTTAAAATATAAATTATTTTTTTGTTATCAATAAATGTTAATTAAGACTTAAGTCTTAATTAAGACAATATAAGACTTTATTATTATTATTTAAAAGCAAAAACGTATAGAATATCTACTTGGTATAGTCAAGATATAAATATCCTTACAACTATATATCTAACTTTGAATCTATCTGTTTGTCAATTTATAAGTTTCCTTTAGACTTGAGCTGATCTATTTGTTTCTGCTTCTTCTTATAGAGATCTGATTATTACTACTTTTGATTACATAAAAACTTCTCTGATTATATATTCTTCAATATACAAAATTCTTATATACTTCTATAAAAGAAAAACTTTGCTACTTCTTCAAAACTGAAATGAAAAACAAAGCTACCATACTGTCTGCCATATCAACACCACTTTTCCGTTCCCTTTTGCATACCATATATGCATGAACATTGAACACTAAAAAAAAAAAAAATTTTCATTCACAAAAAAAGGAAAAACAAATGAAAAAGAAAAGCAAAAAAAAAAAAACAACTTCAAATGCATAAAACAACAAAAATGTAAAAAGCTTCACGAAGCCGCCTCGGGATGCAAACGCACACACACACACTCATGCACGCAGGCACGCACATATTGGTTACATTTGCTCTCATGCTTGCTCTCTCACATTACTTTGTTTTATGCTCTTTCAATGCTCATTGTTTGAAAGTACCGGCAGGCAGGAAAGGCAGGCAGGCAGTCAGCAAGCGCCGGCAACCGCAGCCGTTGCTAACGTCTGTTGTTATGTGAAATCTAAATGATATTAAATGCGCGAGCGGCGGGTGGAGAGCATGTAAATAGAGGAAAGAGTATAACAGGAACCAAAAAAAAAAACAAACAACAACAAAAAAAGATGCGGAAATACGGAAGTAGGAAAAGCACAGCAGGAAGCCGTAACCATGGCTAGCTTACCTGCTCTTTAGCCACCCACCACCCATCACCCATCACCCAACAACCAACACTCAATGCCACTACCACCAACAACAAAACAAGCGACCAGCAGAGCACAACTTCAGCCTCAGCTCACCCAATCTTCAAGCAAGTTCGACTATCAATCAGCGCGTCCGGCAATGAAATCGCGCAGCTTCACACGCATGCCGACTGATTGACTAAGCAGCAGCAGCAGCTTGCACACACGCACGCACACCCATACATACATGTATATGTCTTATGTATCTACCAGCACTACATAATGTATCTATTTGTTGTTTCTTTTTTTTATGGCATTTCCTTTTTTTTTTTGCCTTTTTTTCGACTTTATCTTTTTTTTTCAATCTACTACTACTGCTTCTACTTCTTTGCCTTTCATTACTGTTGATTTAAGCTCTTGCTAGAGATAAATCGGTTTATCCTTTGACCCAATTCATTTAGTTCTATAAGGGCGTTGGTTTGCTAGTCAGCCAAGCAGGCTAAATCGCTTAGTTGCTTTGCGCTGATTACACTAAGTCTTTATAATTAAGTTTTGTTCTAAAGTTGCACAAAAGCAACTTTGTTAATTTCATTTTATACAGATAGTAAACAATATTTTTCACTTAAAAAAGTAATTATTATGCCACAACCTTTACAACATATCATATCAAAGCTCATATAGTAAACAAATTATTTCAATAGCAATCAACACAACTAGAAAGACATTATTACAAAGATTTCGAGAGTTTAAGTTAGCATAGTACGCTCAAGAACAAATTTTAAATGCAAGACAGACGTATGTGCGCTTAAGCCTTGAGTAACATAGGATTATATGAACAAAAAATCAAAATAATACTAAAATTTCTCTATAATATTATAAACGAAAACGTTTTGGTAATTATTATATTACCATTAAACCTCTTAGACTTCAGAATCTTCAGCAGTGACATAAAAAAGTATTAGAGCGTTACTTTTCATTGCGTTTTTATTTATTTTATATAACGAAAAACTTTGATACTTAACAATTTTATCAAAAATAATTTTCATAAATCTGGCAACATCAAAACACAGGCTGCATTTCATTCATTCATTGTCATTATCAACGATCAATGCAACTGCAGTGGAACAGTTGTGCATCAGAGTGCATTGAACTCTTAATATTTTTGAAGGTATTGCAAATGTCAATGACATTTCAAATGTCAATAAGTCGTTTGCAATAAATTCAGATGCACGTACACACGCACGCACACACATACATATACATATATGTAATACCATAAACGATCGTGTTTTTGTTTAGGTTTTAGTATGTTTTTCAGACTAGAATTTACAACCTTTAGCAAATGCAAGCAAAAACAAAGCGCATGAGGGGGTTGCAAATGCAAGAATTTTGCACATGCTTGGAAAAACATGTTTTTCCTACACACACACACACATAAATGATGCACACACGCAACTCTGATTAGAAAGAGCAGAAACCAAAAAAAAAAAAAAAAGGGTGTTTAAAAATTTCACGATCAAGATTTATGCTTAGCTTAGCCCTTTCAGGATTTTTATAGAGTTTTTTTTTTTTTTTGATTTATTTTTTTTCTTCTACTTCTTTCTAATCTTCCTTCAAGTCAGTAGAAAATCAATTTGTTCTGCAACTTAAAATTGTGCACAACATCAACGTATCTTGGTTAACTTGGTCTGCACATCTGCACGTTATATAACAACAAAATGTTATTCTCGTCATCTAATTGCAGCAGTCAGTGCCCACAGGGATGCATTATCAAAAAATGTCAGCATTTGTTTTGTATCGTGTTTCGTTCATTCCGTTCATTTGTTCGCTTCTCTAAATTTTCTATACATCATCATCATCATCATCGTTATTCTTATCGTCCTTTTTATTTTTTTTTTCACTCCTGCTTTGTTGCTTACAGCATTGTTCTGCCATTTTTATAATTTATTATTACAGGTTATAGGCTTGGTTATTTTTTTTCGTACACGAATTTGATTCCTGGGCATACTACTGCCCCTTTGAGTGAAAGCCAAAACTTGATAAACTGTTATTTTGACATTTGTGTTACTCCAATGAAGACTTGTCAGTCTTGAGTGTAGTCGACACAGATGAAGACATATGGCTATATATTTATGCATTATTATTATGTTTTTTAAAAGGGTTGCATATAACTTTCTCTCTCATACTCTTGAACTCGCTTTCTTTCACTCATTTTGTTACTTAGATCTTTATGCATAATTAGCAAAGGCATTTGCATAAATGCAATAATACATTTTCATTAAAGTTTTCCTTCCCTTTGTTTTCGGTGCATGTAATCGAATACACCAAAAATAAAAAAAATAAAATTCTAGTTTTGATTTAAAAATATGCCTTATATATGCATAAGGTGTGTAACACTATACAGGAAATGAAACAAAAAAGAGAAATAATAATAAATTTTAAATCAAAAGATTTAGCTTACTAAAGTTTATTGTCTTTTAAAACCGTTGAAAAGTCTTAAAAGTAGAATCTACAAACCGATAAAGAAAGCATGTTCTCCAAATGGAACACTCTTGAGTGTAAATCTAATAAAGTTTTTAAGAACAGTTTTTAAAAAGAGTTTAGTTGATAACTTCGGTCTAGTTTCACAGTCAAAATTAACTCAGGATTAACTCAGTTTCACACTCAGTTGTTAACCCTAAATCAAATCTCCCATCATTTTAGGATTAACCCTGAGTTACTAACTCATTTTCTTTTAATGCTTTTTTATGTCAATACAGAAATGAATTTGCCTGCCAAATAAATAAAAATTAAGTATGTCCCGAACACAAAAGAAATCAAATGGAAAAATGAGCTTTTAAGGTAGCCTCACATCATCTCGCATTGCTGGCCATTAAGATCTCTTTCTTTCCACTGGTTGAAAATATGCAAAATTCATACAAAGAACTTAATATGAAAGTACTGAAAGTTCCTCTGTATGAGTTCTTAGTACATCTACTTAAAGTAGTTTCTGACTTTCAAATTTTACAAGAAACCATAATTTATACCCATTTCATTGTTGGCTTTGAATTTTAATACACTTTGCCAAAGCCATTAAAAGTAAAAATTAAGTTATAAGAAATATGTATCTTTACGACAAGTACAAATTAGATGGCAATTAATGTTTTGTAATTTTCCAACTCACAGACTTATGCCTCCTCTATCAATTTACAAGCGATGCAACGACGCAACGCCCCCAGGCACGTCCAACGCGCACTTTACACCGTGCCTTTAATCAAGAAAAACAAGAGTAACGCTAATGATGTATGTCTGTCTGTATGTATGTATGTCTGTATTTCTACCATGATGGTATGACTATGTACACAATTATTCTTAACGTTGAATGAATAAGAGGGTAAATACCTTAATTACACGCAATCAAGTTAAATGCAAAGAAACAACAACAAAAACATTTCAAATTATTTTACAGAAAGCTTAGAAAATGTGGAATGCAAGTTGGCATGGTTAATAGACATGGCATAAACTCAGGCCAAACCTTGTAACTTCATGTCTTTTCTACAAAAATGAAATATATTTGATAATATTCTATACATAAATATATGAATAAACATATACATATATATACAGCACATATAAGCAGTTGCAAGTGAATATGCATAGAGTGTAAACCACCACAAAACAGGCCGCAAAATGTGTTAAACAGGACCTTATGTCCGAAACAGGAATTACATGACAGTCTTAGTTAAAGGCCTAGGTGAGGGTCAAAGAAGAATGCGGTGACGTGTGTAAACAATAGATGGTCATTTAAAGCAGTTATGTGTGTGTGTGTTTGTGTGTGAAGGTCAATAACCCTATAAGAATACATATGAATAGTTAAAAGTAGAGATAATTATATGAACAAACGGCATTTATAAAAAATTTCAATTATACAATAGAACTTCGATAATCTGAAGACAATTAGAAACACGGCACAACGAGTCAAGGATCATTGATTTGTTCGAATTATTGAATTTTTCTTTAGGAAGCGATAATACATTCTACTCCTCATTCATATACAGATTTCTTCAGTTTCCCATAGCCGTTCTTGATACTTTTCTGTATAAAAACTAGGAACTATCGATTTGCTAAATAGATTCATTCGCTAAAGAATTATTTATGTTATAAAACGCAGAGAAGGTGGACGCTAGGGATATTATCTAAGAAAATCTATAGAAATATTGAAAGTCTCCCCTTCGTACGGACTAAAGATTACAGCGTTCTATTTGAAAATATTTGTGTCGTCGATTCCTACGCATAGTTTTGTGTCGGAATCTTCTTGAATGTAATGAGGTTCTTCGGTTCTTTCACCAGAGATGGCATTTTAGTATTTCTTTTATTTTTTCAAACTTATATTTTTTCCGAAATTAAATAAATTAAATTAGTAATTAAAAGAATTTGTTTAAAATGAAACTATAACCTTATGACCGACTGCCTGAGAATTGCTATTGCTCACTGTCGATCACAACAGTTCTCTTATGTGAATCGTATGACCATTTTTTGGATTTCTTTGCATAACAATAGAAAAATCAACCATAAAGATTTCAATTGTGCATCAAGTTTTGCCAAGTCACACAATTATTTACCAAATATGCTTTGTCTGTCTCAGTGACGATCGATCAGAAATCGCCTCACTTGCTTGGATCGCTTCATTTGTCTATCTGTCTGTTTGTCTATAAGGCGAATGTCGTTATTTAATATAGCAACTGCTCAGATCAGCTCAACTTAACGCCTTAATTCATTAATTCTTAAACTTTATTAACCGCAATCAGAAATCAGTATTAAGCAATATGTGTTGTACAATATTTTTGAGATTTCGGGCGTGGCCTATCATGTGTGCAGTGTATTATATTGTCGACTATACTCCATTGTAGTACCTTCAGTATTTATTTTTTTTTTTATTCATTTATTTTTCTTTATTTTTTTTTTTGCTCATTTCCTCTGTTTCTAAGCCAAACAAGTTGTATAAATAGACAAAACGTGCATGGAATTTTAATTATGTGCATATCTTTGACGATTCAACCATTTCTTTTTTTCTTTTGCCCTTCCCTTTACTATTTTTGTTTTACTTAATCCTTGTAGTTTTGTGTGTATTAGCGTTATATGCATGTATGTATGTGTGTATGTGTATGAACTTGTGAGTTTGTCCTGAAGGTTAGTCGTTAAGTTGATATCGTTGGTCCTTTAGAACAACTGTGACAGCTCAATTAGAAAGAATAATTGGATTTACTTTCTATTGCATTTAAAATGTTTCAAATAAATGCTTCTTTTTTTCCAACAAAAATAAATATTATTTAATCTTTTTCGTTTTTTGCTTGACAATGGAGATATATTTATATAATTTATACTTGTCAGATCTCATTGCTTAGTAAGATTTTCAGACTTATTATTTGAAGCAGTTTAAGCTACGGACTGCTCTTATAACCGCACAGTTATATAAGTGTGCAAACTATTATAAGAGAGAGCAACATTTTAATAAACCGAACGTTCTAGTAATTCGGACATACTACGATTCTCGAAGATAGCTCTCCGGTTCTATAATATGTCATAATAATCTGTTATTATTTTATGTCCAAGCCAAATTATTTCTAGAATTTCCAGGTTTATCGGTTTAGAGAGATCTCTACAGAGCAGATATCATGAACTTGACTTTAGGATATCCTTCTTTGAAAAATATATCAATCAATCAAATAGATCTAATATCTCTCATCTCTATTACTTTTATAAGCTGTCCATAAACCATATAAAAATTAAGTTTTTAAAGCTTGTTTCTTTATACAAAATTTCTATATAAAAACAAAGCTCAGTTTGCTTTATCATAATGACATCGTACACCTGCGTTACATTTTAACATAAATTGTTATTACTTGAATAAGTTGCCACAGTAAACTATAAAAAATAATATAAAACACAACAATAACAAAAACAACAAAAGACAAAACAAAAAGTTTACTCTTATCTCATGCTCATACAAACAATGATAATAATGTCTCATTAAATAAATTATAGCCTAAGAAGATGAAGAACTTTAATGACGACCACAACACAAAATTATACAATAAGTAAACATGGTACAAAGCGAGTGAGAGAGAGAGAGAGACGAATTGATTGAGTTGGGGCAAGAAAAAGATAGAGAAAGTTAGATGGATAGGAACAGAGACAAGCTTTGTTAAAGGCATGAAGAGGCTTAGAGTGTGGAGTGTGCAGTGTGGAGACTGCTTTAGGCAAGTAGTATGCGCTCTCCATACATAGCTTTGTTGTTGTTGTTGTTTTTTCTACTGATGCCTTCTGTTAGTCCTGTTGACTCTCGTGTGCTTTGTCAATAATAATAATGCGTTGTCACCTGATTCTATACAACTTGCTTGATAGACACACACACACACACACACACACAGATACAAGCGCAAAAAAAGTTACACGCTGCCATGCTGCTTATACGCCTTTTATGCTGCTACAATTTTTTTGTTTTCTTCTACTTTTTTTTTCTTTTTACTTACTAAGCCATGTATTTTGCTCGCATGCCTTTCTTTGCCTGAATTTTGTTGTTGTTGTTGGTTTTTTATGAACGGCAAGGATATTGAACTCTGACATAACGACAAACATGCTCAAGTTTGCTCAAGTATGTGTTTGTATGTATGTATGTGTGTGTGTGTGTGTATTAGTGTATGTTTGTACCATTTTAACGCGCTCAACGCCATCGGCTGTTAAAATACAATGCCGGTGCCGAAAAGCACAAAAAAAAAATATATATATATAAATAAATAAAAAAAAAATGATTTGCTCATGTTGTGCTATGCTAGTTTTATGTTTGTAAATGTATATATTTTTATATATATGTGTGTGTGTGTGTGTATTATTCAACGCTTCATTCATGTCAAAAATGCAACAATGTTTCTTTTGTTCAAATTACATACACGCACGCACTTTATATGCTTGTATGCGTGAGAGCGTCAAATACCAAAGCAAAAGTATCTATGTGATAGAAAGAGATGTATAAGAGAGAGTGTATATGCTTGTATGCTGGATACATACATAACTATATTTGGGCGTTGTTTTGATTACACATTGCGCAACGAAGTCATCGTAACCTGGGCAACTTGCAATACAACTAAAAACCAACAACAATACCAATGTATGTTTACTGTGAGCACACGCAAGGATACACAAACGAGAGAGCAAAGCAATACAAGGAGACAACGAGAGAAAGGCAGAGGAAGGGAAAGATAGAGAGCGAGTGAGAGAGGAATGGCAACTGAGCACAGAACAATGCGCGGAAATTAAATTTGTGGCTCATATTCCAACGTGGCTTTCAAAGATTTGAGTGGAGGCACATCTTCTTTGTGTTCCTATTACTGAGGAGATGAGTATGTGCGTGTATGTGTGCAGCATGGCTGATTGGTTTGCTCAAACTTGGTTTGAGTTTTGCATTCTTCTGCTAGTGTTTGTGATAAAAACATTTAGCCGGTTTTTAATATACATAAATATTAATACATTTACTAATAATAAAATTCGGCATAAATAGCAACATAAATTTGTATATAAACACATTCATTGCTCTGCTGATGAGCTGTTTACTATGCATAACAATGACCGTGCCATTTTAAGACAATAACTAATTTAATATTTATAGAAAATTACAAAAGCCGCAAGACATAGCCAAAGGTCAGCCTACAAGTATGCTCTATTAAAGTTGAATTTAATTTTTCTATGTACTTTTTACACAAATTAGACTGAAAAGTTTCGTCTTAAACAACATTTAGCGGAAAAAATTAAATTCTGAAAAATTTACTTTAAATAATTCAAACAATTTACAGAATTAAAAAAGCATGGCATACTTTTAAGCAGCTTTATTTATTAATAACTATAAATTTCAATAGTGCAACTTATATTTTTGTAAAGTCAAAGACAAATTTTAATAAAATATAATTTTTTGACAAACCATATGCTTAAAAAAATTGTAGCATACTTTTTGGCAAGCAAATTTCTTTAAACATATTTTAAATTTAATTAATTGCACTGCACAGCTCATGTCATTTACCAAAAAAATAAATTCAAAAGCGCCAATTTTTTGGTGGTTGTTACAAAAGTTAATATTCAATGTCTAAGCCTGACACGTCTCACTTTTGCAAACGCTATAATTTTCCCTGGTTGATGTCCATCGAGCATATTGTGTTGTGGTTTGGGTTAGTCTGCACAGACTTTACTCTTGTCAGAGCACACGGAAATATCAACATCAAACATGTACATGTACAATTTTTTAATTAATGCAATTGAAGTGCACTTCAACATTAAACTCAAGCCTTTGGACTTTCAGTTCACAATAACCACTTCCAATCGCCAGTCAAGTTAGTCAGCCAGTCAGTCAGTCAGTTGTTGTCGCCGTTGCTGTCCGTCGTTGTCCGTCGTGCAGACTCCGTTAACAATAGCCTACCATGTTGCTGTCCAGTTGCTTTCTAAGCGCTTTTACTGATTGCACTTCTACATACACATAAAGAACTACCCTCATCGGTTGCATAAACACAGATTCATTTCACCCAACTCCTCAGGCACTATTGACATCGTCACATTGCTTTTTCTTTGCGCTTTTTAATCATCAAAAATTTACAAGCTGACAACAACGCCGCGCTAAAATTCAAAACTCAAGCACCACTCTAGCAAAGGAAAAAACAAGAACCAAAAAAAAAAAAATAAAAATAAAAAAAAACACAAATAATAATAAATAATCCTAGTAGAAAACCACTAACCTGATGGGGTTGAGTATACGCTTGGTTGGTAATTGAAATGGACAGCATCCGCCGTCGGTGGTCGTTGGTCGTTGGATGTCGGTCGTTGTTCGTTCGTCGGTTGATTGGACTGAGTCTGATGTTAACAGTATACTGGTCTATGTCTGTCGCATTATGTTTTGTTGCATTTGTTGCATTGATTACAACAACAGCCAAATGCAAAATAGGGTTGCTACAAGCTTAACATCATTGTTATTTGCTAGTGACTGAAGTCAGATGATGAGTGATTGCGTTGCATATTCATGTCTGCTAAAGGGCAATGGTAATGTGTGGGGAGTTCGACAGGTTGAATGATCGCTTCGAATGTTGTGCGTTGTGAGTTGAATCAAGCAAATAGGATGAGCTGCAGACGATATGGCTTTCTCTTAAGCTGATTTGAATAATGAAATTTTTTAAGGGCTTCCAGCTTTTCACAATGAAGTTAAATTAATTTCCTTCTTTTCAAATTTCATTTAAAAAAAACCATTAAAATTTCAATATTTTGATAATTTTTTAACAAAAACAAGCAGTATCTGTGCAAACAAAGTTTGGCTAGCCAAAAAGTATGCTACAGTTTTATAATACTAGCAAAGTGTGCCCATTTAACTTTGATTTAATGACCATAAAGAAGAAAATGCGTTACTTCGAAGCTTCTGAAATTTGTAAAGCACTAAACGTACACAAAATGTCTTCACTTCAAATTTTACTAGCTGAAAAGTATGCTACAATTTTTTTAATACGGTTTTTTGTTTTTTTAAATCGATGAATTTTGTTGTAATACACTAGAAACGGTAAAATTTGCAATGAATTTAACTTTGACCTCGAATAACTTTTGAACCAGTAGACCAAATGTCTGTAAGTATCATCAGGTTCGAATCACTGGAACTGATTATTTGTTAAATTGCTCAAAAAATAACTCTACGCTTATTTGAGTTTATTGTTACACAAATTACTTGTAGCATGCTTTGGTCTAACGTTATTAAAAACTTTGAAAATAATTTTTTTTTACCAAAAAGCCAAGTCTGCGCAACTACACAATATTTGTAATTAACTTGAAGCCGAAAGCGAAATATTATTTTAAAAATAACTACCAATTAATTGAAGGCCAAAGTTTTTACTCAATTTGATTTGCTTTCACGCCACTGCGTTTCATTCCAAACCAATAATCAACACCAACACCAACCCTATTACCAACAACCATTATCATAATCGTCGTCGACGACGTCAGCCCACCAATTTCTTAATATTGTGCAAAAAAGTTTCAAGAAGTGCTAAACAATTAATTAGAAAAGTTCTATGGACGTGAAAGCAATTTAAAAGTTTAAATCATAAAAGCATACTTCAAAGCAACACAAAAAAAAAAAAAAACCAGACTAACAGAAGAAGCTGACAATGAGGGTCCGTAAAGCGTTATAAGTATGGCATGAAGCTGTATTTGACAGCATCATAAACATGCTATGGCTCTTCATCAAAGCCGCACACAGAAAACCTTGACAAACCCTAATAAAATAACAACAAAAAAAAAATCTCCAACAAAACGAAATAAGAAATTTCATAAATAAATTAGATAGCAAAAAAAAAAAAAAACACTCACACACAAAAACAAAACAAACAAACTAGTCTAGTGTAAATTTTGCCGGAAGTGCATTGGCAAAGCGCATGCGTCATATTGATTTTTCCCCAAAAAACGAAAAAAATAAAACAATAAAATAAAAAAAATTAAAACAATTAAAGAAAATACAACAAGAATTTTGAATTAATTCAGAAATCAGAACATTATCAGAACAAAGACCAATATCGAAGATGTTCAGTTTGTCAAAAAGGCATAGGAAAATTTGAAATTTACTTCTATTCCGACACACCAAAAACTTGGAATTTCACTCTATTTGAGGTCAACTTAAACATTTGAAGTTCCTTTAATAAAATCGCATGCGATTTATTACTATATTATTACAGTCATGTTACACTTGAATGATTTTTACTATAATACGAAACATTTTATAGAGCGAAAGTTGCTAAACGTGTAATAAAGATATACATTTTGTATATGCGTACGTGTTTGCGTGTTTGTGTGCATGTGTAAGTACAAAATGACTTACTGAAGTCGATTTTTGCAAAGAAATCACGTAAAATGGTTTAAGTGTTTTACTTTATAACTTTCTTTTCCGGCTGTAAATTGCATGCGTTTCCATGACATTCAACATTGAAGCGCATTTAGGCGTAATGAGCCAACAACAACAACACCAAAATAATCCTAGAAAAAAATACAACAATAGAGGAATGACTTTATATGGCATGTGTGCCAACAATTGAAGTATCATAAAAACAATTGCTTAAAACTGATTGCGTTTTATGACCTTTTTTTTACTGTAGATTTCGAAAACTTACAGTAATTCAATGGCAGTTATAAAATGTATTAAACAATTGATTATCTATTAATCATCATCATCATCATCAACGTTATTTATATGGTATCTATATAACACTTATAGCATATTATTCCTTCTAGCAAGTCACACACAGACACAAACAGTCTAGTATCATTCATAAACGATGATTAAGCATGAGTAATGATAAGCAACTCAATGGAATTAATAATAAGAAAGACAATGCTTCATGAATTAATGTCAGTGATAGACATGTGTTGAGTTTCTCGTCTAACCGTGATGATGATATATTATAAGATGATAAAAACTTACCTCCTTATTCTGACCACTCTATTAAGCACTGTTAATAAATAGAATTTTAACAGCACGTCATATTCAGAACAGGTGTTATTCAGTTATAATATAAATATTCTTATTATTTTTCGAAACATTGAAAACATGTTGTATAATTTTTGCAAAAAGTCTCCTTCGAATAATTCATCTGTAATTTTATATTCATTTGTGAAAGGTCATAACACTCAAGGACTTTGTATTTCATGTAATTTCCTGTCAATTTTCATTTTCTATAGCAATCAACTTTAATTGCCTTAATACAGACAAAATGCTGCAATACTTATGAACCCATGACATTTCCATCAATGATGGCAAATGTGCAAAATCCAATTATCAACAAAATGAATGAATGAGTCGCAAATGAAGCGAACATTTCGCATACAAATCAAGCAAATCATAGGCAAACAATGTAATATTGATGAACAAATCTAATTAGTTTCGAGCATGCTGAAAAGTATGCAACAAACATTGTAATAAGAGTAAATTAATTATAAAAAAAAAAAAAATATTTAAAAAAAACAAACTTTTACTCATGTAACTAAAAACAAAACCAATAAAAAATTCTATGAAAAAGTTGGAAAAAAAAAATAACCAACCAAAGATAGCAAAGTGTATAAAACATGCCATAATGACTACTCGAAAATTGATATTAGCAAGTATGTATTAAAAAGACACACACACACACACATACAGAAATGTATCTGGCGCAATTTTGCTTTGAAATACAACGCAAAGCACTCAGCTTAAAGTGGCAAAAAATATTTACACTGCTTCAGATACAAAAAGTACTATGAGTAGTAAGCAAAATAACAACAACAACAACAACGAGAAAGCAATTTTATACATGAAGTATTTGTTGTAGTTGATTTTCATCGGTTGTGCTGCTCTGTTACCCCATTTCACCTTCTTCATCACACTATACCAACAGATTTTTCTTCGTATTTTCAACACGCTTCGGTTTTTCCATCATTGCAAGCAAAATGGCGTAAAGCAACGGAAGTGCACATACATATATGTGTGTGTGTGTGCATTTTTATCTATGTGTGTATGTTTTGGCAGGCGCCTTGTTTCCTTCCTGCACTTTCTATTATTACTTCTGCCCGCACAACCGTCTGCTGCTGCCAACAAAAGAATCTCGTTACAATTTCTAACGTTGATTTTAAGTTTTATGATTTAATGAACAATTATATCGATTTTTAAATATTCTTGTCAAAATGCCAAAACAATAAAATGCAATTTCAATTAATAACAACAAAATATACAATATATAAAGACATCAACTCAATTCAACTCAACTCAACTGACCAAG
This sequence comes from Phortica okadai, assembly GCA_034638295.1. NCBI lineage: Eukaryota > Metazoa > Arthropoda > Insecta > Diptera > Drosophilidae > Phortica > Phortica okadai. Next base: position 3,036,273 of record CM067848.1, read on the forward strand.
CCAAGCTAGCTCAGGCCAGCACAGCACAGCGCATCCTTTGGTTTCGTCAAGGACATTCATACATATTGAATAATTTCATATATTTTTAGTTGTTGTCTTTTGTTTTATACAATGAATGGCTTATTTGATTGGCAATTTTTGCTTTTTCTTTTTTTGGGTTTTTTTTTTTTTTGTCAACAAAGTTGAAAATTGCATAACATATTAAAAAAGTAATATTTGGTTTTCGTTGACAGCAAAAATGCATTACATTTTATAAATTATAAAAGAGTAATACAGAACCTTAGCTAAACTATAAAAGAGTAATACTGAACCTAAGCTAATTTAGGCGATTTGAAGATTTCTTCAATCAATTTATAAGGAAAATAATCTCCAGAGCAATCCAGCGATGTCTTAATAATGAGAGATTAATAAGAAGCATTATAGCTGAGTATGATGATAGAGGCGAATTAGAATTTCACTGACACCAAACAAAAGGAATTTTGAACAGATAAGCAAAAATGATTTTAATCGAGCTTTGGTCTTTATGAGAACCTCGCCTTATGGAATTTGTAGCCAAGAATTATTGATAACTTGAATTGCTTTATTGAACTTTATTGAAAAATGCAATATTGTTGATCAAACTTTATAACAGTGGTAATTTGCCAAATCAGTTATTATCTTAAATAATCAATGCCGTACGTAACTCACTTTATTTAATCTTTGAATAAATATTTAATTATACAAAGTCTATAATTGTGTGGGAACTTTGTGCGTGCAAATTTCTTTGCGAATTTTATAAACAGACTAGAATTTTCTTTGTAAAATTTACACAGCACATGAAACTTTTTGTATGAGAAACGTGTATGTCAACACCATGTGGGGATGGTTTAGGTTAGCATGAAGACTTAGTGACTTTTTATAAAGACATTTCTATGGCTCATAGAACTTTGTGTGAGAATTTTGTATATCAATTTCATGTGCATATTATGAAATGTTATGGAATGAAAGAAACTTTATAGTAAGACATTTATTAGGCTCTTGAGAATTTTGTTTGTTTTGTGGCATGGAATGCAAGATAGTATAGAGACATTGTAAGAAATTTAAACATTGTAAGAAATATGGATTAATATTTCATATAAAATCTGGAAATCTTGAAACTTTCCAAGCGACTTGCATGTGAAAATAATATTTAAAGAGAAAACAAGTTTCAAATTTTTATAAAACAGACAGATCAGTCTTATAAACACACACATACATATCTTCGAGCTTTTTATATTTTTTATATAAATATTTTTTATTTAAGTACAAATAGTTTGATAACCCCAAACGTATATAAAATATCAATTAAAGCAAAACTCAATAATTAAATGTCATTTTTATATATGAGAGAATGAGAAAAACGAGAGTGCGAAAGAGCACACAAGATATTGTGATCTGCAGTCATGGCATATGCACTTTTTTGGATGCAAAACATATATAAATTCATATGAAATATTAGCATTGTGCTTGAAATTAAAACGTAAGAAAGAGATGGCAAGCAAGCCTAGACTCAGGCATACATATATCATCATATGTTTTAACAAAAGACAACGCGAATTTCGATATTCATTTATTTTTGTTTTTTTGCATAGAGCAACCAAAAAAATGCAGGCAACAACAATCGTCAGAAGAGCAACGTTGATGTTGACGTTAACTGCGACGTTGAAGTTAACGTTGATGTTGATGTCGACGTCGACATTGTGACGAATCGCATCGAATTGAAGCGATGCGATACGATTTTCAACTATGGTGGGTGTGATGTGAATGTGTGTGTGTATCACACATACATTTGCAGATACATAATTTTGTTGCATTTCATTGTGGCGCCACCACCATGAATAACAACAATAGCAACTCTCAAAACACTGAAAATAATTTTTTATTTTTTATATTTTTTTTTTTTTTAAGTATACATTCGTCTTTATTACATTTTCCATACAATTTTCCGACAAATTTTCCATTTGTATTATGTTCGTGCAAATTAACAATAACCGAGCGAGCAAAGACAAAAAAAAAAAAACAACAACAGCATCAAACAAAAAGGACTTTTCCAACAAAATAAAATTAAATTAAATGCAAAAAAAAGAATTTTTTTTTTCTTTCTCGAAAGCAAATAAAGCTTAAAGCGTACTTAAAGAAAAGTGGCAAAAGAAAGGAAGGCGAAAATAACACAATAAAAAAAGTAAAAAGCAAAGTAAAACAGTGAAAAAAGAAAAAAAACATTTATTTGAGAAAATTTCTTATTTGAAATTAAGCAGCAAAGCGCAAAGCAAACAAAATTAAGCACAAGAAATTGAATTTCAAAGAGTCTCTCATGCCAAGCTCACTTTTTCTGTTCTCCAACATTTACTTATTTGTTTTTTTTCGCTTTTTTCACTTGATGTTGGCTTTAATACAGTCAAATCAGTTTGTCAGTCAGTCAAGTGAAGTGAAGTCATTGAAAAGCAGCGCCTAAAAACCCAGGAAACCATTAACCAACACCAAACCAAACAAAGTACATACAAAATGACCCCATGGGCTACACGAACCCATAGATGACAAAGCGTTGAATTGTTAAACAAAACAAAAAAAAATAATAATAAAATACAAAAAAATGAAAGAACCGAAAGTCAAAACATTTTCTTAGTTACTTAGGCCAAGCTCAAGCTCATTTCATTCAAGCTTTATTCATTGTTAATACATGAAATTTATGCGTATTTCAAGTTGTCATCTTCTCGTCCTTACAAATTTCCTTTTAAACCTCCATTTTAAATTCAAATCCAAAAACGCAAATCATCACATAAGCAGCACATTTCATTTTTGTATCTTTTTGTGTCGTAATTCTTTTACATAAACTTGTTTGTTCTTGACAAAATGGTTATGCGCGCATATATGCATTGTATTTTTTTTTTTTCATTATCTATGCAAAGTTGTCAATAAAACGATAAACGTACGTAAAAGTCTTGTATAACACACAGCACATTATTTGCTTTCCTTTATTTTTTTTGTCTTTTTTTATCAGCATGATTTTTTTCACAAAAGCTGTGATAAGTGCATTTGCTTATGCAAGGAGGAGACTTTTATTTATAGATGGTATATTTTTTATGACGCTCAACGTTTGGATAACGTGATAAGGACTAAACACGCTTGCATTCAGTTATCAATATCTTACATGCTATGTTATCTAATTCGGATGTATGCACATATCTCTTCCTCTCGATCTTGAATCAGACATTATTAAGCCGTTTACAATAAGCTTCCTCATAGCGCTAGTCGGGCTTTGCTATATATCTAATCAAAGGGAGGATTTGGTACAGGAAGAGATGGTTTGTTCAGCATTCTTGACTTGTCCATCTATGGCAATGTCTAAAATAAGCATCGAAAGGTTACATATCGCACATGTTTAACTAAAGTGTCCCAACTCAAAATTTGTTATTTTCGAGTTTTCATTTAAAAGTTTTTATCGTATGTATATACATATAACACCAAAAAAGAGGTGGTGTAATTATCTGGCTTAGAAAAAGAGTTATGCCTCTTTTTAGTATTGCATTTCCGATATGTTCGTTTTGATACGTTGTTTCGGAAAAAATCTAGCAAATTAACTAAACAAATCAGTGCAATTTTTTTTTTTTTTTTTTTTTGCTGGCCTAAAAGTAGGCTACAAAATATCAATTCCTAATTATTAAATTTTTTATATTTTATTAAGTACCAATCAGGGAACAAATACCGTATAACGTGCTTGATTTCAAGTTCAAAATCGCCAGGTTTGTGATATACAAACATTACAATCCTAATGATAATCAAATTATATTATCATTTAAACCTTTTACCTCACATGCAATAAGTATACGTAATTTTAATGTTTTTGCTACGTATTTCTATATATCTTAATTATATTATACAGTAATACCCTGACTTACGCTACCCCGTTTTACACGAGTTCGGAGATACACGGTTTTTCATTTTCATTGCGCATCGGCTCTCTCGCTCCGCCCTCTCAGTGTTCAGTTTGCGACAGGTTTGAAAGTGTTCCGCGTTTTTACTTATAATCTCTAATTATGTCATTTAAAAAAACGAAAAAAGAGTTATTTGAGTTTAACAAGAAAAGAAACACACTGTCTTTGGAGTGTAAACTGAATATAATTAAAGACTTTGAAGCAAAAATTAAAATTTGTGAATTGGCATAAAAATTTGACCTACCGGAATTAACAGTCCGAATGGTTGATTCGCTAGACCCAGTTAAATCAGTAAATCAAATGACAATTGCAAACTTAACAGAAGAACTCAATTCAATTGAAAAGGGGAATTTTAGAAAAAATAGATTCTAATGAAGAACGCGTTTCTACTACAAAATGGAGAATAACAAAAATTACTGGTATGCCACGAGGAAATTTCGCTCGGACCCACCTATCGCGTAAGTCCGGGGTATTACTGTATATAAGAAACAATTGAAGAAAATATGTACATATATAAAAATAATACTCACCTTATAGATCTCTGTCTTAAGTGATATTTTCTTTGTCAATCTTTTTTCTTTTTTCGTTTTTTGGTATATGTAAAAATCACGTTTAAGCCGACCTCAATGCCACGCCTACTCGATTTCTCTCTTTCTTTGTTGAATACAAAATGTTCGTCGTCTTTTAACTGCTCAAGTCTGTTCCTTTGTTTGTTATATTTTTTAAATTCCTAAATGAGAATCTTTTTTTTTTGTTTTTTATTTTTTTTTTTACGACTAGTCACAAACCGTTTTGCGTTAGTTTTAATTTAAAAATGTTTTTTAAAAGTTTGTATTTTTTTTTTTTTGTTTTTAAATTTAAATTTGGCCTTGTTTGTAATAGTTTGTTTGTTGTTGTATTTGTTAACCGATTTATTCCCACGTTGAAAATATTGCAATGTTTTAAAAAATATTTTTTTTTATTATTTTTTTTTTTTATATTATTTCGTCGTATGCTGAAATCGTTGGAAGTCCTTATTTTTGTCTTTGCTTACTTTGAAAATCAAGTCTTTGTTTGTTTATTATTATTTTTTTTGTTATTATTATATATTATATATGAATATTTTTTATATATAATTTTTGTCTCAATTGTTTGCAAAAAAATCTTGCGTTAAAAAAACATTTACTCACAATTATTTGCTACAACATTTTATTTTTTACTTTGGTGTTTTCATTGATTTGCCGCTGGTTTCCTTTTCCGTTTTTTTTTTCTCTCTCTCTATCTCTCTTTCTCTGTCATACACCTCCTTTCTTTACTTAAATGTTAGTAAGTACTTCCGTTTCCGTTTGGCGGCGTTCGCTTGGTGTAAATTCAGTATAAAATTTTTTTTTTTTCTTTTTTCTACTTTATTATTTTAGACATCGATATTTGCTTAGTTTATCATATTAAAAAAAAAAAACAAAAAAAAATTGTTTTTATTAGATTTAAATTTTTTTTCGATAAAAAGAAGTTGCTAAACTATGCACACACACATATACATTTAATTATTTAGTATAAATACTTATTTTTTATTTTTGTAATATTTTTCTTTTAAATGCTTTGCTACTTTTTTAATATTTTTTTAAATATTTTGTTTTTTTTCTATTCTTTCACGCTGTTATGTTGTCCTTTTTGTTAAAAAAAAAATTCTTAGCACTGAGACCGGACTTAATTGCTTTTCATTTGCTATGAGACACCCTGTATACAGGTTGTCTTATCAGTTTTTTTTTTTTGTTAATTTTTTTTTTTAGGTATCAAGTTCACTCTTTCGTTTTTGTTGTTTTTTTTCACTTTCGCTGTTCTTCCTTATTATTTTTTATTTTGTTTTTGCGTAAAATTTAAACAAAAAAAAACACAAAATTCATTTTTTGTGTATTAGAAAAATGGCTTTGGAAAATAAGAAGTGTCAGTAGAAAAATGTGCTGATTAGTTGTTGTTATTAATTATTTATTTTTTAACTTGTTGTTACTGTTATTCCGTAGACTTTCGACTTGTTCACTTCTTTGCAATGAACAGACACAAACCAGTAATCTGAAAATATATTTAAAAAAAAAGATTAATAATAATTATAATATTAAAATATATTAATAGAAAAACATTTAAACAATAAAAAAAAAAATTTAACTCTATTTTTATATAGATTTCTTTTATGTAACATGAAAGTGCCTTGCACATACGCACTCAAATTAATCATTTCCGTTACGTATTATCAATTGAGCTTGAGCTAAGAAAAAGGAGTACAAAAATTTCAAAAACGATATGTCTTATGTTGCTACAGTGCACATTGCACATAGAGCAATTGAGTTTGTAATAGTTCAAAAATAATAATAAATATCTATAAAAAGTATATCTAATAAGCTTATTACAATCTTACTTTTCTGCTTGTTTTTTATATTTATTGCTTACACAATTTCATCAATCAAGCATGCACTTTGTTGCTCAATCACGCCAAGTTCATAGAATAGCAGCTTAACTCGTTCGAAATTAGCGTCGATGTCAACGATCGTATGAGTTGATCAATTGATTGATTGACTAACTGACTGACTGACTGACTGATTAAGTAACTGACTAATCGGTTGATTGATTAACTGACTGACTGACTGACGGTCTGATTGTTTGATTGTTGAACTGTATGTGTAAATAGTAACGCTCAGAATTGATTACGACCAAAAGTTAATGACAACTAATGGCATACGATTTGTTTTATTTCAACCGATCTGTTTTACTTGAATTCTTAATTTTTTTTTTTTCTTAAGTATTTCAATTTGGAATTTGAAGTGTTTCTTTTTTTTACTTTTTTTATTTATTTATATAATTTTTTTTTTTGTTTGTTTGTTTGTTGTTTGTATGTTCTACGAAACAAGGAGAAATCATATAGCGACGCAAATTATAAATTATATGAGTAGAATAATACAAAACGCGCTTAAAAAAGAACCGCGTTTGCTGGATACGCCGAAGACTGCTTGACTCGTACTAAAATAGAAAGAGAACATTGAATGCCTACCAACCAAACAAAATCAGACACAAAACAGCGCCATGCAGCGGCAGCATAAGCAGCAGCAGCAGCAGCAATAGTAGACGCCGCACTGTGTGTAATGTCCGACAGTTGCCGATCCCCACTGTACCCAACAACCGCTCGCTCCATAAGTCATGTCGTGGCACCAAAAAAAAAAAACTTTTACGCTTTTGTTGTCCTGCTGCAACTTATCATATGTTGAGACTTTTTTACACGACAACAAGAACAACAACAGCAGCAGCAGCAGCCGAAGTCAAAAAAATGCAAAAACAAAAAATGAAACAAAACGAAATGAAACGAGCAACGAGATGAAACGCAACGCAATGAAACCGAAGAATCTCCAACAACAACAGTACAAAAAGCCGTTACCAAAAAGTACGACACCAAGAGTAAAATAAATTTACAACAGCAAAGGACAAAAACAAAACTCTTCGGCACCTACTCTGTGGCCTACTCTCTCTCACTCTCCTGACACTACAAATGCTCTCATTTTGTTGCGTTTGTTGTTTTGTTTGTACTATTTTTTTTTGTTGTTGTTTTTTTTTTTATGTATACAAACGATGCCGCATGGACATCGAATTGCATTTTCAACTTGCCTGGGCAACATTGTAGGAGAAAAAGCTTTTTGACCCAAAAAAGCTTTACATTTTAGGGGCTGAACACACTTTACATGGAAAATCTCTACATAGCCACCACCGACAACAACAACAACAACAACAACGGCATTCAGTTCAATTATTTTAAAATGCATTATTCATTTTACGAACAAGACATTTTTTTTTTTACCCTAAACTCTATACATAGCGCCCTGTGCAGATATTTTTGCTTTAAATATATACATGCATTTACAACAAACATACATATGCGTATGTGTACAAGTATATATGTGTATAGAATGTATTTAAGTATTTATGAATGTAGCACTATTATCCATGGATTTACATAGATCCAAATATAGTACAACGCCCTCACTCCGGAATTTGTGGAGATTTCAAAGTTTTAGACAGCTTTGCGCTTGTCATCTTTGATAAATGTTCTTGCTTGCACCTTAATACCCTATATTATCATACACAAACATACATATATACATATACAGATACACAAGTGCAATGCATATGTAAGTATGTCGAAAGCCTTTGAGGAAAAGTCTGGAATTTTATTCATTATACGATAATAATATCGTCTAATGGAAAATGTCAAATTGTATGAGATAAAAAATGATCTCTCTGTCTATAAGAGCTGCACATTTAATGGGAGCTCTTGAATTCAATCAACTTAATTGCAGCTTAAAGTATTTGATGCTTGAAAATCTTATGTTCTGTGCCTCAAAATCTTATCTCTATCATCAGATTAATGTGTGCGCCCATTAATTTGCACATTGACAAAACAAAAATCTCATTAAATAAAATTTCGTATTTTATATTGAGCGGGAGTGAGACTGAGACTTAAGAGAAGAATGACACTGTGCATAGAAACCAAAAAGGAAACCACAAGAATTAAAACTCATTAATTTATATAATGACATTATGCAATAATGGCGAAAGTACACCAAAAACAAACAAACAAACAGTAGTGACGATGCCTTAGGCATGCATTAAACAAGCGCAAATGACAGGCGAACAAGCGGTAACACGAACCGACGGACAGACGGTTAGATGTGCGAGTGTGATGGAGTAATAATGTATAAGGCAAAGCAAATGCAAAGCAGCACCAATGCTCCTCAGCACTCAGCTCAACTCAGTGCAACACAGCACCATTAGCAATCTTATTATCTAACAGTGTGGGATGACAAGGATGAGGAGGCGTAAGTAAACAACAGTAAATGCGCTTTACATTATCAATAAATAGACTGACTGTTCATGCACATATACATACATATGTATATATACATAAGCGGCGAAAACTAATCGCGATTTTGTATCTCGCTTACTCTTATTTGCAATGCAAACAGTTTCTTTATATACAAATATATATACAGTATATGTATATACATATACATACATAGTTATAAATAAATCCTGTACTAAATAAATTCTCATCAAAATGCAACACATGCAGCTGCAGCCAACAGCAACAACAACAATACCAGTAACAAACCAACAGCAACTGCAGAGCAGCCTCAGTCTCAGCAGCAGCAGCAGCAGCAGAGCAGCGCCAAAGAACAGAAGAGCACAGTCAGTGCAAAGTGCAAGTAACATTACCATTATCATACACAAGCACAAAGCCTAAACTTAGGCAACAACAACAAAACTAAAGAGAGAGTGAGAGCGCCCAACTAAAAAAGCTCTCTCAATAATCGAGTAAGTGGGTGGGGCTGCCAATCGCTGCTGTCTCATTCATTCTGTTGCTCAATCGTGTATCGTATTTCTGTACACACTTTTATGCAAAAAAAAAATCATTTTGCTACACAATTAAGCAAAAAAAAAAAAAAAACTATAAAATAGCGATAATGGTAGAAAGAAAAAAATTTAACATAAAAAATTGGAGCAAATTTTTTAACATCAATATTGTGCAATGTTGCGCTCTTGCAGTTACCTGAGCTGCCTGCTGCTTATGTACATACATACTTGTTTGAGTGCATCAAGGATAATAAGGACATATTATGCGGGCAAAGCTTTCCTTATCACACACACATACGCTAACCAAATATCTATCTACCTATGTATCTATCTAGCTATCTCCCTCTATTGCTTGCTGATTGTGCTTACACTTTTCGCCAATGCAAGAAATTGTGTCAGCATCAGTTTGGTATTTGTATTAGTTTGAGTCCTTGTTTTTTTTTTTTCAACTACCGGTTTTTTGCTTTTATAGCTCAAGTCAGGTAATTGAACAAAATTATATCCGGTACCAACTTTGATGTGCTCTTGAAGTAATGTGAATAAAAATATAATCATTTAAATTGACATATTTTTTTCACACTACAAAGCATTCATTTGTTAGTCCTGAGCTCAAAGCACATACTTAAATATATTAATACAGCAAATCCATCCTGAAAAAAAAATATTCGTCTCATTCTAGAATTCCTGAAAAAATTAAATTCTATACAATAAAATTTATTTACAACTGAATTCCAATTTTCATGTAGATAACTATACAAATAAAACATATCAGGCTTAAGGTCCAATTGGAAGATTAATTAGATCAATTGGAAGATTAATTAGACTGAGAAAATTTTTAACGATCAAAATATCAACGGTCTCTAACTTTGGGGCTATTGGTCGTATCGAGAAACTTAAAAAAAATATATTTTGCTCAACAAATTTTGGTAGTAACGGTTTCAATGCAATCCTGGAAATTGCGAAAAAAAAAATTGCAAAATTTGTTGTCTTTTTTGACTTGCGCCATAGATTTTCGTGATTTTTTATAGGCTAAACGATTATATGGACCAGATAGCCTGTTAATTCAGCTTTAATTGCATTTTTCCGATGCTTGCTACGATTTTTTTCGCGAAGAAACATCCAAGATTGAACCAAAAAAGATCCTTCTAACTTTAACCAACGATATCTCAGCAATGAATAAACTCATAGGAATGGGGAAGATAGTTTTGGAAACTAGAGAAAATTTCCTAAAAGGGACAGTTAAGATATTTGGAGAATTAAATTACAGGAAAAAGTTTTTAATTAAAAGAAAAAAATGTTATACTGGCGCCGTGTTTTATGCTACAATTTTTATTATAAACATGCCAAAAAGTAAGTTTTAATCGTTATAATTAAATTGATGAGACATAAGAATGGCTATTAACATCCCACACACATACACACATATTTTTGTTGTTATTATCCGTTTTTTACTTTTAAAATATTTTTGGATTTTTGTTGGTTTTTTTGTTGTTGTTATTGCTCGTCATTGCTCACACATTGCACTCATGGCACTTGACGACTTCGCACGGCATGGCGCGGAAACGGAAGTCACTCGACGCATGCACTTCAAGTGAACGGCGTTGGCGCTAATGGCGTTAACACACGAAGCGCAATGACGGCTTATAGCGACAGAGACGGTTAGAAAAGCGACCAGAGTATTGAGAGGGAAGCAAAGTGAAGGTGAACAACTCGTTTCGCTCATGTTTTATGCGGGCCCGGAAAGTACGAGTATCAACGGCATGACATTTTTTAAGGACTTTTTCTTTTTCACTCTCTTTTCATGTTGTTGTTGTTCTTGTTGTTATTTTCTTGTTTGCTTTTGAATTTCATTTTGGCTAAATTAGCTTATGGCTCTGTAGGCACTTAAAGGCAATTATATGGCGCTCACATGCTACACCCACACACACACATACATACACACGCAGTCCATGCATGTATTTCATACAATGTCCTTTTTTTTAGCCTCGTTTGATTTTCTTCGCTGCGCTCCCCAAAAACAACATGTCATATTAAAATGGGTTTAATACGCTTTAAGCGTATTTGAAGCGTTAAAATGCCACTTGAGTGTTGTTGTGGGTTTTTGGCTTTAATTAGTTGTTGTTTCTGTTGTTGGTGTTGCTTTCGTTCGTACATTTCGGTTTAGCTTAGGCCGCATGAGTTTGTTTGAAGTGCAACGCTATTAAAGGAGAACTTCCTTAACTTTTAGGGCATGAAAAGTGCTACAGTCGAGAACTACAAATATTTTGTTGACAAAGGCTACTTCAACAACAACAACAACCATTATTCAAAGACTTAAAGCAAAGAAGTGCTCCAAAACCAAAAAAAAACAAAAATATATGTATATACATATATATAGAAACTTTTCCAGCTATAGGCTGATTCTGGCCTACAAAGAACTCTTTGAGTTTATAAAGAGAGAGATCTTCAAAATATAATATCAAATATAAATTTATGCTAAACTGTCCTATGTAGTATATGGCATCTATATAACATACGTTGCTCTAGAGTTGGCTTAACTCTACACAAGGGTGAGAAATAACCTTGTCTAACATATACGACAGAGCTGTAGAGCACAATTTGGTAAACGAGTAAAATCTAATGGACTATTGAGTTACACGTTATAATAGTCTCAAATAAAAAAAACCGAATAGCTTAAGAAAATGTTCGATCAAAAGGTCTTTCAGGTTGATAAATTATATTTCAATGATTTTGGGTAAAAATTACACATTTCTCACTCTCTTTTTGCGCAGACAGCTTAATAATCTAAAGCTCCAATGGAACGTCTTATAAAAAGTATCTTATAGGAAAAACATGATTTAATGTTAAACTAACGTATGTGATCTCTACTGCCTTGAAACATTTGTAACATTAAAATTTAGAATTCCAAAAATGCAAAGTAAAAACTTTTTATAGAATTTAATTTAGAAAACGCAAAAATTGTTTGGTATTGCTAAAATCCTACCATAGTGTATATGTACCATATCAATAATCTTTGAGATCTTCAATAAAATATATTTTTTTTTTACTTTTTACTTATCGTTTATGTATCAAAAGTTGATTTTTTTAAAGTGTTTTTTTTATTTATAAAATATTTTGTAAAATTTCCGAAATATACGCCATTTTAGTCGATATTTCTACATAAAACATGAACAAGCAAAAACAAATATTAATTTCAAGTAAAAAAAGAAATTTGAACATTCATAAATGTTCATCAAATAAGCTTTTAAAAGCAAATTACTGAGTTCTTGTTTATTTTCTCTTTCTGCTTCCGCCTCCTACGCCTGCTCCACCTCCTTTAATTTGTGTTAATCCTTGTGCAGGAAAGCAATCAAACTAATTTCCAATTTGCATATATTGATTCTCTTATGTTTATTTTCCATAGATACTTTTATATATATTTACTTAACATTTATCGTTGTCATACATTCGAATATTTATTTTCATTTGAATGAAGTTTTTTTTTCTATTTTCGTTTTTTGTATTTCTTCTTCTTCTTCTGTCAAATTAAATCAGCAGCATACAAACAAAAGCTGAAAGCGTTTTTTTTTTTTTCATGAGTTTTGGGATTACGTTTGGTCTGAAGTGAAATGGGGGTGCAACACAAACACACACATACGCACAAGGGAGTGTTTGAGTTGCTGCTGTGCTGTGGAAAGTTAAGGCAAATCAAACAAAATATAAATGCATTCATGAAACTACTTGCGGCCTAAGCAAAAAGCTATTCGAGAGATGAGATGAGCTGAGCTGAGTTGAGGTGAGGCAAGTTGAGTTGAGCTTTAGTCTAAGACCCGCATAAGTTTGTTCTATTTTCACGATACGTCTATGCTTCATAGGGAAACTAACACACACACACATACACATACACACCTACAACAAATCCAATATGAATTTGCTCTATATCCATGCTTAAATAAAACCCCAGGCGGTTTTGCTTTGCATGTACGAGCATTGTACGTGCAATGAGCGCTTGAAAGGACACACAACATGTTATTTTCAGGGTTTGTTCAGGGGGGGGTTTTCGATGCTCAACACTACCACTTTTGTGCTCTTCTTGTTGTTGTTGTTACTTTAACGATGCGAAATTTGCATTCGAAATTGAGAGATTGTTTGTTGTTGATGTACGAGCGTGTTGGGTTCGGTCGCTCGGTCGATCTGTCTGTCTGCTTATCTATCTGTCTGTCTGTTTGTTCGTCTGTCTCTTGTTAGCTAAAAAAGGGCGTGAGTTGCTGCCTTTGGTTTTGGTTAAATGTTAAATTTAGCTGAGTGTAAACTGATTTTTTTTTCGTTGTTTTGTTACTGTCTAATGGGTGCACTGTAGACTTTAAAGTAGGCATTCGTTAATTACGTTAGACGATTTAGGAGAGATGTGATATTTTTTTCTTGGAAATCAGATCAATCTCTTCCTACGTTGAGTGAGTTTTGGTGTGAATTTGACGAACCCCAGCCCCCCCTTAGCAACTCATGAGAGATTTTGCTTAAAATTTGGAAATAATTAGTAAATTAATGGACTAAATATTTGACATAAGATTTTCTATGGCCTTCTCCCATCACGTTGATAAGATTTCCGTCTGGTCTATCTATTTTTATTTTTGTTCTTACATTGGGGGCAACGGGTTCAAAAATCGTCTTACGTTAAATTTATAATGGCTTCAAAATTTTATTAACAAATTTTTTTTTAAATAATTTTCTTGAAATTTTTATTTTCATTTTATTTATTGCTATTATTATTTTTCTTTTTATTTTTTATTATTTTTCTTAATCATTAAAAGTTTAAAAATAATATTTTTAAAAAAAAAATAATTGTAAAAATGGAACACCCTGTAAATACTTGGTTATAAATAAAACTCAAAAGAAACTTTTTGCTTGAATAAATAAGCCAAGGCACATAAAATTACCATTACCACAACCAAGGAAATGTACTAATAACAATAACGTTAAGGACTCGAACAAGGATCACAGTGCGCGCACAATTCACGGCATCAATGATGCGTTGGACTGAGCATGGCCTGCAGTGAAAACTGTTCAAGCTTAAAAACATGCAAAAACACAACAAAAAACGAAAACAAAAACAAAAGGAAACGAAAATACGAAACAGCACAAAAATTAACAAAAACAAAGAGAAGCAAGAAAAATAGAAAGAAAAATAGAAAGTAAAAAAGAAAGAAAAATAAAAGCTTTGCTTAATTTCAATATTTAAATAAATGAAAAACGCGCAAGCGACAGAAGCTTAAATGGCAGCGTTCAAAAGAAAAAAAAAAGAAACAACAAAGAAAAAAAAACATAACAAAAACCAACAAAAAGTAAATCTAATGAGATGAACACACAGACACACATACATACATGCATACAAAGATTTCTGCGGAAACGGAAACAGCGCGCACACCACAAAACCGTTGCCGTTGCCGAAGCAGAAGGAAAGCAGAACAACGCCCGCAGCAAAATTGAAATTAAGCGCGCAGCAACGTCAACGTCGACCGCAGTGCAGCCAGCAGCGGCAGCAGCAGCATCAGCATCAGCGGCGCCAAAGTGAAATGCACAAAGCACACAAACACACACACTCACATATACATGCTGTAACAACTCACCACCATTCGGTCAGAATACAACACAGCGCCGCACCCAAAAGCGCATTTTAGAAATTCAACACTCAATCAAAGAAGCCCCCAAAAACGAAAAGTGGCAGCACTTGTATAAAGGCTAGCAGACAAATTCAACACAATGCAAATTCACCGCGCCAGCAAACAATTTGAAATCCACCACATACTACCCAACGGGACTGTCTTATGGCTGCATTCTTTTGCATGGATCATGCCTTCTAATTTCGTCTAATTTCTGATGGCGTTTATACCAGCGATGTCCCGTCATGCATAGAATCACTTCTAAAAGAGGCAACACTGGTTGCAAAAATAAACCACAGAGCATGGATTGTTGTTGTAACTTTTCGCTGTTTTTCGCTACGACGACGTTCAACGCATGCCAAACCCCGCAACCTCTTCTTCATCGCTAATATAAACTTCTATTCGCATGACGGTATAGAATGTGCGGCACTTTTTCCCGTTGGGCACTCAAACACACACACGCATACTCTGATAAATATGTACATAAAACAAACTGCTCATCCTATTCACGCACCCTTTGTATAAAATTAACATTTAAAAAATGCTTATATATAAAAGAAAAGTTTTAAGTAAAGTCGCTTGCTGCATGCCAAGTTGAAATGCTGTGCGCCTGCTGAAATACTTAATTTGAATAATTTTCATTTATGCAAATTTTAACGGAAACAACAACAACAACAACAATTAAGGAAGTTTTGAGCGCATGCTGTAAATATGCGGAAAAGAGATAAAGAGATGATGTTTTTACGCGACGCAAGTCAAGTAACATGTAAAGGAGAGATAGCAACTACATATGTGTGTTTGAAGAAGATAGAAACAATAAAATTCAAAATTTGTACGTTTTTTTTTTGTTTTTGTTTTTCTATTGTGCAAAACGAAAATGAGCATCGACACATTTGCACGAGTGTGAAAGAGAGAGCGCACAATTGTAGTAAAATTACAATGTTTTATATTTAAGCAGAATGCGCAAACAAAAAATTAACTAACACTATTGAATGAAAAAAGAGATTTACGAAAAAAAAAAAAAACAAGTATTTTCTTTTACCTTTTTTTTTTTTAATTTCCTTCACTTTCGCTGACCAATTCAACATTCAATTCGACCCTTTTCAAACCCGCTGTCAAATCAATTCTTTTTTTACCCTTTTTTTTTTTGTTTTGGGTTTGGATTTTTAGCCCGCACGTGGCCGTCGTCCAACCGGCATCATTGACTGCGCCTGGAACAAGTGAACGACGCCCCGATCAGTAATATGCAAATTAGTTGCCGAAAGTGCCCCGCCGCACGTCGTCCTTTCCTCACTCAAAAAGCGTGACAACAGAGCATGCGCGCCCGAGGGTTGGAATAGGTCAGACATAACCGGTTTGGCAAACCCTTTGTCGACAAAAGGGTTCCTTTTGTCAGTGCTTTGACAACAATGGCAACGTCAAAAGGATTGCTGCCAAAAAAAAAAAGGAAATGCAACTGTAACAAAAGCCACCGACTTACCTCCTCCAAAGTCTGTTATTATGCATTAAAGCATAAAAAAAACAAAACAAAAAAAGTATGCAATAATAGGAACAAGCAAAATCGCACACAATCCAACCAACAACGCTTTACTGATCTTTCTAAAAAAAAACAAAAAACTTGATTGACAATCCACTCAAGATTTTAACATTCAGTTATGCCATGTTACAAACGATCACATGCCACATACAGCAATTGTGTGTTAAAACTCAATGATCGAACTCAAACAACAAACTGTGTGTTGGAAATATTTGATTGAACATTCACCCTTTTTCGGTTTACTCTATTTTGAACTAGCGTGCGCTCCTTCAGAAAGAAAATAGAATTTATTTTGGTTAATAAGAAAGTCTTTTGCGCTTCTCTAAGAAACATAGAGCATATTAAATATTATAATTTGGTAAAATGTATGAAAAGCGAGTTGCTTCAGAGAAAATTTTAGCAAACCTTTCAAATAATTAAGGCCTCGGCTTCTTAATTACAAAACTTTTAAACAAAATTAATTATTTACAGAGAAAAATAATTGGGAATATACTTGAATTTACATTTATGTTTTAACTGAATGCGTGTTTTACATTAAATAATGTCTTGTTTTACTTTTTGGCAAAGTTTACAAATTAAGTATATATTTTACAATAAAAATAATCGACAAAAAACCCATTAGTTTATGGAATTACTAAGAAATATAACGATCTCTCATGACTTCTTCAAATACTTGACGCTATTGACGTCCTTTTTCCAGCCGCAAACAATCTACGACGCGTGAGCATTGCTGCCATTAACAATGTCGCCGGCGACGGCTTTAATTGCGGCTTGTGTAACCGCCTTCAATTGTGCAGCGGGTGCAGCCGCCACTGGCGTATCAGAGGAACCGCTGGGCACATGGAAAAAGAATAACATAAAACCGGCGGCAAGAAGAAAATGTGCGCCCACAATGCCAATGATAAGGAATAGCGAAAGTTTTGAATTACGCAAAGCAGGCGTTAGCACAGAGATGAGCACAGTGCCGGATAGCAATGCTGCTGTGATAACCAACAACCACTGAAGTACGGAAATCTGTTACAAAAAGAGAGTGAATGATGTGTAATGTTAATGAAATTACTAAAATAAACTAAAGACGTGTGTTGTATACCTGTATGACCCACAGTATAGATACGGGTATATAAATGGCTAAAGAGTAACCATAGACGCACATAAGCGATAGCAACGTTGGCGTGTAATCGGCCTGAAATAAGACAAGTTAGTTAGTTAACGCAATTGATGGCATGTAGCAATCTGCTTACGCTATCCGTTTCTAAGCTATCATCACTCGGTTTGAGGCTATACTTAAACAACGCCCACATTATGGCTGGCAAGATATTCGCATAGAGAAATATACATGTAGCCGCATATGATACCAAATGGAAATTATAATGCCAATGATAGCCATCGCTGGCATGCTGCAAATAGCTGGCAATATTGCCGCTAATAGCAATCGAAAATATCTAGGAAAACATAATTAGTTGAAAAAAACAATTTAGTCATTCAAATAAATAAGAAAAAACCTAATCCAACTCACTAGAGTTATGGTTATCCAAAAAGGACCATACAAGTCGGGATTTTCGCCAATATTCATGCGCAGATAATTGCCAGCAGCGCGTTTTGGTATCATTGAGTTGGCAATGCGTTCCAGCACCATATATGTATCAACATTGAAGAAACGCTGATAGTAATCAATTGTTAAAAATGATACTTTACTGCTAGCTGCAGCGCTGCCATCTTCGAAGCCATTTCCAGAGCCACCACCGCCGCCACTGGCGCTATTGCTGCCGGTCAACACCTGCGCTGAATTACTCATATCATATATTAGATCTGCCAATGGATCACCACGTTGACGCCCAGCACCGCCGCCGCCACCAGCACTGTTATTGCTGTGGGTTGGCGAGTTTACATTTATCTGTGCCGGTGGGCTGTTCGTTGGTGTTGTGCTGTTGGTATAATCTTTGAATTGCAACAAATCATCAGCATTCGGGGACTGCATTATGACGACACACACACACACAAGCACACACTTAACAATGCGTTAACTAATCGGTGTATTTAGTCAATTTTCTTGAAAGAATTTTCTTTTTTACACGTATTTTATTTGTTTTTCTTCACACACAGATACGTCAGCTGTTTGTAATTTTTGTGTGTTTGTTACGAAAAACATTTGCCACCGCAGCTCACTACGAAACTGAATGGGCTAACGAAGACATCTGCTGAAATCTGACTGGTCCTATGTTCGCTTGCTATATTTCGCGCGTTGGGCTATTTTATTTTTCAGTGGGGCCCCCAAAAGGTGGAAGAATGAGCCACAAAGCATAGCGCTGAAGGAGTCGATACGGTGTCAGAAAAGAAAGAAAAAAGTTTACACAGTTGACAGGATGACACGATAGAGGGCCAACTAAAAAAGTCGAAAAATGCTGGTATGCTCAAATCCGCTTGAAGTTACACAAGCACTTGGGCTATGTCAATCTGGGTGACTCCCCCATATTTAGGGTGAAAAGATACGTCAGCTGTTTTCAGTGCTGGAAAAAGTCATATTTTGGCATTCACAGTACATGCGGTTCGATGCATACACATACACACACAAACACATAAAGTAAAAGTGTAGACGTGTGCGTTGTGAATTGCATATGCTTGAAGAAGCAGTTGATTAAAGCGCAGTCAGAGAAAATTTTTTCTTAAAAAAAAAATTTGTCCAATTTGCGCGCGTTTTTCATATTACATTTATTTGCACTGAGCAGCTAAAATAGTTTTAAATATACTTATTGCCGTGGATTTTGTTATTCAGCACGTGACAAATTGAGATCTTTGTTGTATTTTTTTTGCGCGCGGCAGACAAGCAGACCCAAGTAAAGTAGAAAAAAAGCACAAGACTTGCCAAAAATGCCACCAAAAAATGGCGAATCCGACGCAGAAGGCGATGTCTCCGGTGCCGAATCGGAGCACACAAATTCCAGTCAGGGTCATGAGTCATCCGATGAAGAGGAGGAACCCAACGAATGCGAATCTGACGATTCCTCTGAAATGGATTCAAATGAGATTGAGCGACGTCGCGCCGAATATCTGGAAGATATGGGTAAGTCTGTAAATTGATTTAAAAATACTATATGTTAATTAAAACAATTATCTACAATTACAGGTAGCCTGGAACGACAATTTAGTCAATTACGTGAACAATATTATTACGAACGAATTAATTTAATCGAACGCCAGCTGGCTGAAGTGCGCAGCGGACGTTCCGAAGAGTTCCTACAGCCGCTGAAGGAGCTTGATAAAGTCTATCACAATCGTATCGATGTTGCGGAAGTTTTACGAAAAATGCGACTACAAAATATCGATCATAAATTTCTATCTGAGGAACAAGCGGCAACGCAACACTTTGAGGTAAGTCTTGTTGTCTATACACTTACATTGTTTAATGTCTAATTGGAAATTACGTGAATTGTAGAGCGAAAAGAATCTGGCCATGGATCAAATACGTGACGAATTGCTCGATAAAATACGACGTCTTGAAGAAGATCGCCACAATGTGGACATCTCTTGGGCTGATTGGGGTACAGATAAACGTTCAAGTAAAGTACGCGGTCCAGGACGTAAAAAAGCTGTCTCGGTCAGTGGTCCTTACATAGTTTATATGCTACGCGATGAGGAAATAATGGAAGATTGGACGGCTATACGCAAGGCTATGAAGCGTACAGCGACAACGGGTGCCGGCGTTATCGGTGGCGTTGGTGGCAGTGTTGTTGGTGCTGGCGTTGGTAGCGGAATCGGTGGTCTCGTTGTTGCGGCGATGCCAAACAATGCAGCGACGATAATTGCTGGTGGCATTGGTGCGAATACAAATTCTGGATAACAAGTACGCAACTGCAATGGCAGCATTGCCAGCAGCGGTAGCAATAGTAGACGCAATTGTTGTCGCCTGTGCTGCTGCTGCTGCTGTTGTTGTAATGTTGATGATGTTGGCGCCTGTGCGGTCGCCAATGTCAGTGACAGGGCTGACGGCTGATTACGTTTTAACTTGCGTACCTGAGCGCAGTAGCGCTTCATAATTTTTTTGTATAAACTTAAATGGTAACAAAAAACCCAAACCAATCATCAACAACATTAACAACAGCAACAACAAACCAACTGATCTTTCCTGCGTCGTTCGAAGCGGCTGTGTAGGTTAGACTTTTAGCTTAAGTACTTTTATTTTTTTTTTTTTAAGCTAACTTAATTAGTTCTATATTATTTTTTTTGTTAACACTGTGAATTTTTGTACATTTGGCGCGTTCTTGCTCAATTGCATACACAATTGTCGGTGTTCAAATCACGCTTGTTACATAGATTGTGGCAAAGCGTTCGCAATAACTCCCTCGCGTTTTTTTTTTTTTTCTTCTGCATCAAGGTGCATTAAATTCAGGCACAAAAACTGACGATATCTGATGCAATATAAACAAACAAAAAAAAAAAGAAAACGAAGAGTTCTTCAAAAATGTAAATCACTCTTAAACCCCTCATCAATCGACTTCCACCCCCACTATGATGTATAGCAACATTAAATATAAGATATTTACAAAAAGAAAACAAAAAACAATTAATAAAAGCATAAACTTTTATAGCATAACATTTTAAACTTAGTATTTAATTGAACAAAAAGAAAAAAAACAAGAATTATCTTTTTTTTTAGAAACCCTCCGCTTTAAGATGCTCACGCACAACATCAACATAATCGCCATGGAAGTGTATCTGTCCACTGAGCTCATTAACGCGACTAGCACAAACTTTGCCATTACGTGCCGCTTCCACGACTTTACGCAAATCACGTTCCAATGCCCAAATATCGCCTTGTATGCGTCGCACAAGTGTTATCCTACGCAGACCGCGAAATCTTGTCTGCAAATACACGGGCACCATGTAATTTTTGGTGCGTGCAACATGATAGCCATGCTTGTGTTCGCCTTTCAATAATTGTGGTTGCCAGCCGGATGGACATGGCGCTTTGGCTGTCGGCTTCGGCACAATCGGTGCCGGCAGCAGTCGTTCGACGTACTTCCATTCAGGCGGATTTTCAACAACCTCAACTTCGGGATATTGATCGAGACTTTGTACCGGTTGGGAGGAACGATAACTTGAGTCACGGATTTGTTGCAGCTGCAGCGCCGGAATGGTTCTATGCTGTAATCAGTGCATTAAGCATTTTATTGATAATTATATAACAATAACAAACTAAAACTTACAATTGACAAGCGGCCGCATTGTGTGTGTGTAAGTAACTTAATGTTTCGGATAATTTTCGGTAATGCTGATGCCATATTTAATTCACAATTTTCGATCTACGGCTGATGGATTCGTCGTCAAATAGACAATAAAAAGTTTTTGCAATAAAATGCCGCAAGTCTGTTTTCAATTGATGCTTGCTTGATGCTTTGCGTGTGGCGTAGGCACAGTTCAGTCCAATGTGTCGCAAAAAAAGGAAGAAGAAGAAGACCAGTGCAGTCTGCAAGTTGTCCATATGTTTGCCTTAAACTCTGCAAAACATAAGTGATTTCAATATTTCCGATTTCATTTGTCGAAATTGGTGTTGAATAACGCTAATCTTGTGAAGATGAAGAAGCAGGCGTATGTTCGCTTGCATTTTACGGGCCGGGGGTGAATAGGACTCGATGTGGTATCACTCGGTCACTTCTTTTGGAATTAACATTTATCAAGAATTCTATGAAATTTTTGTGATATGAAATGTTTTTTTTATTTTTCTGTAATCGATAATAATCATCGATAGTTTTTTAAATTATTAGAAGTGTTGCACAAAGTTATAAAATATCTATTTATTTTTCTCACATTTAACTTTTAACGCTTTAATTAACAATTAAAATGCTAATAAAATAGAATAGAGAAATTTTATAAAAACAAGTATTTAGTAGAATTAAATCACATCACAAGGTGGTTTTTGACAACCATCAACACAACTGTCAAAAAAGTAACGGTCAGTTTTAAGTTGTCCAATAAGCAACCGTTATCTCTATTAAATACATGATGTAAGATCAAATCAGTAATTATTGTGCAGGTGTGTGTCTCCTCGTTCGCCTTCGTTGCATGTGTTCAACGTCAATTATGTTGTCGTTAAGCACAAATGCAACAAATGTTGTGCGTGCGCTTTGCCATTTTGAGCTAACTAACTGCTCTGACGTCATTGCATACTTGATAAAAGCTTTTTCTGTCTGATTCTTCTTTTTGTTTTTACTGCACAAATGTGCAATATTTAAACAGACGTTTTCTCTTGCTCTTCTACTATCTTTTCTACTCCATACACACACACACACCACCCTCTGACAAAGGTTTCCACATAATTAATAGCAACTTTGTTATTGTGTTCGTAGTTGGTGTGTGTGTGTGTGTGTGTGTGTGTGCGTAATGTTGCTCCACGGAATGTGGAGTGCGGCGTTGGTTACTTAAGGTGTTAGCTGTTTGTCTCTCAAGCGCGCGCTGCGCCTAACATTGTTAATGCAATTGTATTGGTACATGTGTATATGCGTTGTTGTTATTGTTGCTGTCTGATTTTTTTCTCATTTTCGTTTTGTTTACTTTGACGTGTGTAGGTTACTAGAATACCGTTTGATTCTCGCGCGCGTTGTCAGCAAGTCATACATTGACTGACTCACTCACTCACTCGCGCACTAATTCACTCTCGTTTGGTCTCTCTCATGTTTAAGTTTGTCTGTCATGCATGCATGCAGCAACGTTAGCAGCGGTGTGCACCGTTTGACTAAAAATGATGATGATGTTGATGGAGAAGAAGAAGCATATGAACAAATATTGCACATGCAGCTTTTTCAGCTATTTGAGTTGTTGCCGCTGTTGTTGTTGTTGTCAGCCAGCTTGTTTCTTTTTTCATAGTAGTCATTGACGTTGTTGTTGTAGTTGTTTTTTTTTTTGCTGTTATTAGTTGTTTTTGTTGGCTTTGCATTTGCATTCACACATGTGCATTTGTGTGCATGTTTTTTTTTGCATTATTTTTTTTTTTATTTGTTTTTTTTTTTTTTGTTGTTGTTGTTGTTGCGCTTGTTAAACTTACTCTCAGTTTTCGTTGCGCTTTCGTTGCGACAAGTTGTAAACGATAAAAACAGAATTATTTCGCAATTTGATTTTTTTTGTTGAATTGTTGCGTTTTTTATTTATTTATTTATTTATTTGATTTAATTGTAAGCGCGCGTGTTTATATGTATATACATAAATACATACATACATACATAGACATGTGTGATTGCGATACGTTTTAATTTGCTTAGAACATATAATTTTTTAGTTTAGTTATATTTTTTTTGTTTTTTTTTTTTTCGTATGCATTTGTTTTCTATGCTGCAAAAGTGTTTAGCAACAAAGTGCAGTTGCAGTTTAAAAAGAGGAAGCAGCAATAGCAACAGCAACAGCAGCAACGGTAACGACAAATATAACGACAAGAACAACAACAGCAAGACTAAAAGTAGAGCAAGTGCGTGTGCAACAAGGACGAAACGATAAAATTGCAATAACAAGAACAAAAAATTGGCACAGAACGCGCGCGTCTTCTGCCGACAACAGCAACGTTGACGTCGACGACGCCCCCGCTGCAGTTGGCAACGCCGCCGTTACCGCCCTTCATAAACACACAAACACACACACACACACGCGGTTGCATGTAAAACTTTTGGGTGACAATTAGAACTGTGTTAGTGTGCAAGTGAAATCCCAACGGGACGCCGAACGCCTTCTAACTGCCTTATGGCTGCGTTCTTTAGAATGGAGCATGTCTTCCGATTTCTTCTAATTTCCGATGGCGTTAAACACAGAAATGTCCGCTTTGCGCCATGCATAGAATCTTCCACGTTCGCTTCTAAAAGAAGCAACACTCTCTTCTAAAAGAAGCGACACTCGCGGCAAAAGAAGTAACACAGCATGGGTTGTTGTTGTAAAACCGCTGCTGTTATACGTTTGCGTTCGCTGTTATATTTTTTAGTTTGGACACTTTTTTTTTAGTTCGGACACATTATATTTAGTTCGGACACTTACCATCCTATTTTGCTTGCGTTTGAAGACGCGGGTTCGATTCCCAGCCGGGTCAACAAAAAACATTTTATTTAGTTACTTTTTTTTTGTTTTTTAAAAAAAGATAATCATATACAATATAAAAATACAAAACTACTAAAAACTTGCTGTGTTAAAAAAAAAAAGATTTTATTATTTCTAATTTTCCGACGGTTTTTTAATGTATTTTTTTATATTATAATTTTTTGCCTTTCTTTATTATTCCTTTTTTCCGTGTTGTTTGGCTTTATATTTTCTATATTGAGAAGTGATACATTGGATAATTAATTATTGAATAAAGGGAAACTTACTTATTTATTGAGTGAACGCCGGCACCAGGACTCGAACCGCGGATCATCGATTCGCAAGCCGCCGCTTAACCGTCGCGGCCATTGAGACTTATAGTAAAAGTGCGCTTAATTATGAATAAGAGAGAGCCACCCGTCGGCAAAACAAAAAAGTGCGTTTGCCTGTTAGTTCTATTTTTAGCATGGACAACGAACCCTCCCCTAACTCTTCATCCACAAAGCTGCGTTTCGTTTTGTGAAGCCTTCCACACTCGCTGCAAAAAGAAGCGACAGAGCATGTGTTGTTGTTGTAATTTTTCGCTGCTGTTATATTTTGCGTTGTGTTTCTCTGTCATACGACGACGTCGAACGCATACCAACCCCCGCAACCTCTTTGTCTACACTTACGACACCTTCTACTCGCATGGCGGGTAGAATGTGTACGATTTTTTCCCGTTGGGATAGCAAGTGTGCGTGCATGCATTTGCTTTTTTTTTTTTGTATATTTATGCATTTCTGTGTGTGTGTGAGCTTGCAGTAAATGTGCATTTAATGTCATTCAATTTCATTTGAAATTGAGGCCACGCGCGCGTTTGTTTTTTGTTGTTGTCTTTTTTTTTTTTTTGGTTTCTGTGCTGTCCTGCATGCAGTCACAAGTATATAGAAAGCAAAAAAAAAACACAAACACAAATACAGCAAGTGAGCCCAACAATCATCATTTAGCAGTTGCTTGGTGTCGCGTCACACACATCGTGTCGCATCGTAAATGTCAACGAGCAACACAAACGCTCAAAATAATAATAATAATACAAAAATGAGCCGCAAGGACGATCCTGTTTTTAATGTACGCTTTGTGCAACTTGTCGAAAATCATCCATGCTTATGGAAATCAACACATCCTGGTTATAGTAAAAAGGAGGAAATACAAAAGGCATGGCAATTTGTTGCAAATGAGACAAAGGACACAGGTGAGTCATAGTTAGAAATCTTATTAATAAACTGCAAAAGAAGAAGAACAAAATTCTATTGATGATAAAGTAGTAGAAGAAGAAGCAGACGCAGAACGCACAACAAGTGGGTGACTTACATACACATACATAAATATGTATATGTTCTAATGCTATCTCGCTTTGACATTGCACTTAGTGGGAAAATAAAAAAAACAGAAGAAGAAGCATAAGGCAAACAATAAGATAAATTGTCACATACCATAGCAACAACAACAACAGCAGTAACAATAAACAGCTGCAGCACAGCAAAAATGCAATTTGCTAATTTAACAAAATTGCATTTTTTTAAGTTTTTCTCTATTTGATTTGCTCAAGTTATATTGTGAGCTTTTTTTTTTTGTTATTGTTGTTGTATTTTTTGTGCGCCTTATGATGCAAGCTTGCGTGCACAATTTGAACAACAACAACAACAGCAACAACAAATATGAGCGCCATAATGCAAAAGTTCTTGTGCACGTTTGCACAATCGCGCACACACACAAACACACATACATATTTATGTGTATGTATATGTCTGTTTATCTAACGTTTACGCTCTCATGGGCTCTCTATCGTGCGCGTCATCTACTCTTTCATGCTAATTACGATAGCAGACAACAAAAACAAACAATCAAACAAAGTCACATACACACACACACACACACACACATAGACATTTGGCATGCGCTTTTTGCTGCAGCGCTTCTAATCAATTTTAATGCGCTGTAAATGCATAAAACAGAAACAAAAGCAAAAGCAAAAAACAAATGACAAAAAAAAAACAGAAATAAATTTAATAATACTTCTGTTTTTCATGCGACAAGCTTTTACCATCATGATGGTTGTTGTTGTGCTTGTTTTGGTTGGTCTTACAATATTTCCATTTATTTGTCAAAGTGAGCGCAATCCAAATACGAACCTATGTATGTATGTATGTATGTGTGTGTGAGATGCTGTCTTATTGCGCCGGTGCAAATCACTGAAGATGCTTGAAAAAAAAACTGCGCCTTATTTAAGTCATTGTTGCCAATTTTTGTGTACGCCTATGTTACATAGTAACACGCAATACATATGACAATTATGTGTTAAAGCTTGTTTGTTGTGTATGAATGAATGCTGCATTGTTGTATGAGGCGTGAGTTACGCTATGAAACATAGAATTATTCAATATTATTAATTTTGGAATAGAGTAAATTGGTAATAATGGATTTTAACCTTCAAAGCGCATTTGTTTTTTTTTTTTTTTTTCTTTTAATATTTTTTATAACTTATGTAAGCTTTTTTCTCTCTCTTTCTCTCCGTCACTCTTTATTGCTCCTGTGATCGTTTAACTGACAACACGACACACACACGCACACAAACAGTGCGCAATTGTCGCGAACGTTGGCGAACCATACGCAGCAGTTTTTTACGCTCATTAAAGCTCTCACGCACACAAACCGGACGCGGCAAACGCAAATATTATCTCTCCAAGTATTTGCAATTTCTAATGCCCTACACAAAGACACGCCTGAAGAGCGGCAGTAATCTAATGGTGCTGCGACGTCTGACCACAAGCAGCTTAGGCGCTGCCGAAACAGCGGCTGCATTAGCTGCTGCTGCAGCGGTAGCAGCAAGTGGTGCTGCAACAACAACAGCAACAACAACAAATATAAGCAATTTAGCAGCTGCTATGAATAATACATTACCACATACACCAACAACATCAACACAGCCACCACCGATGACATGCATCAGTAATATGCCTTTGCCATATAGTTGTCATGCAGCTGCCGCCGCTGCCGTAGCTGCAGCAGCAGCAGCAGCGGCAGCAGCAAGTGGTGATGAACATACCAAAGATTCGATGACATCTGATATAGCTGCAATGGCGGCAGCAAATGCAGCAGCAACAACAACAACATCATCATCAGCAGCAGGAGGAACAACAACGTCAGTTGATAATTGCAGTGATACACTAATGCATGATGAGAATAATGCACGTGGCAGCATTGGCCACAGTATTGTTGTCGGTGGTGGTGGTGGTGTGACGCCACGTTTACGCGCAATTAAATTGGAACAGGGACATATGGCACAGACACAGATTGGTCCTGGTGCTGCTGCTAGTGCTAGTCATATGATAACAAATGGTTACCTTAATGCAAACGTTGGCTGTGGCAACATTGTTGAATCAATGCAACAAACGTTGGCATTAACAAAAGCAAATGCAGCGCATTTGTTGCCGCCGACAGGGACGCCGCAACCAATGCAAACAAATACACAATTGGCAAGCGTCTCAAGTGCTGTCGATTGGGCTGAATTGGCCGAATGGATTAAATCAAAAAAAGAATATCATTTGCGTTGTCTTTTGAGTTCAACGAATAATTCACCAACAACGGCTGCTTTAACTGTTGGCGTTAATCAACATAATAATCATCATCATCATCTTAACAATAGCAGCAACAACAACAACAACAGCAGCAGCATTAATAACAACATTAGTAATAATCATAGTGGTAACCAACAACACCAGCAACAACAACCACAACAACTGCAACTAACACCAGTTATGGCCTCAATACAGGCACAGCCAACGCTGCTGCCGCCCACGCCTACGCCCACACCTGATGCCGAGCAAATGTTTCTCAATAGTTTGCATCCATTCTTAAAGGAAATGACAGGTAAACAAAATCGTCGCTTTCGTCAGAAAGTTATCGCGCTTATTGATGCCATACTCGATGATGTTGATGTATGATGATGATAATGATAAAGACGTCAGCATTAAAATAAAAACAAATACGAATAGGAGAAGAAGAAGCAGCAGCAGTGCATTGTCATTATTGTTATTACATTTGTATTATACATAATTGTATGTACACAAATTAGCATTAGTTGTAAGCGCCAAGAATAGTATTGGCTACATTTTGTTTAATTATCATTTTGTTTATGTTGTTTTTTCCTAATGTTACATATTTCGTTCGCATTCTTATGTTATTTACAAAACAAATACAAATTAATAACATAAATACACACATACATATAAACCGAAACATTTTGTTGAGTTTAAAAATTATATTTAGCATCTAATTATTGTAAAAAAAAAACATAGTTTACGCGTACTTGTTATCGTTACTAAAAACAAAAAAAAAAACGCAATAAAAAAAGCTTTAAATATTTTTTCAAATAAATCTAACAGTTTTTTTTACCTTAAAACACTGGACAGAATTACAGGTAGTCAGTCAGCACTGTTTCCACGATAGTGTTGGAATTGCGTTGTCCATAAGTCGAGTATGTCAGGCACAGGGCAGTGCAGTGCACATACAGCAGTCAAACGTTGCATTTTACAGGCACTTCTCATCACTGCCAGCTGCTCATAGGTGTAGAAAGTGCCGTGTTGGGCTAGTTTAAACGTAGCATTTTGGATGGCATGTTCATTAAGTTTAGTTGCATTTGTAAAGATATTGCTAATAAATAAATTTTTTTGATTAATATTCCGGTAAGTATACCTTTAAAAACTGATAGATTTTTCTGAAGAAATCAACAGTGGCAGATTTACATCATATTTTGGAACATAAAAACATAAATATGGCAATTGCCTCAGCGAACTTATACCCAATTTACTTATAATAATTAACTTATGTTATGTGTTGTATGTAGTTATAAGAATTTCCATTAAAACAAGGCATTTTTAGGAAATTTCTATGTCTACGTACAACATTTAACAACATGCGGTAATTTAACGCAAGCTTCGTCATTTCGTGCTTCTTCTTCACGAAAGACCGACGGTGACACTAATTTCTACAAATGAAATTGGGGCAATGTTAATATACTTTATGACTTTGTGTATTTCAAGCGAACATAGGCTTAACAAACACTTTTTCACAACTGCCGAGTCTTCTTCTTCCTTTATTACTTCTGCCTTGTTCTGGATAGATTTGTGAACGAAGAAGTGGCACCACTAGTTTCTGTCTTGAAGCTCGCATCAAAAAACAGACGTGCGGCGTTTTATTGCCAAAAATTTTGTGTGTGAAAGTGCAAAGAAAGAATAATCAAAACTTTATTTGGCAATTCTTTTTCTTTATTTGATAATAAAAGTGCATGTAAAAAAAGGAGATATACGCAGAAATTTAAAAGCAACGCAAAAAGAAGAAAAAAACGGTAAGAAGAAATTTGTTATTTGCGACATCAAAAACAGTTTTTATAGTAATTTTATTGTGGTACGGTTTTTTCTAATACAGTTTTTTTTTTTCTTTCACATTTGCAGCAAACGAAAAACAAGTAAGCCGTAGAAAAATGAGTGCACAACCAAGTCCAATGATCAACCCACAGCAGCAGGCTGAGCAGGAAAAGGTATAAAACAAAATTATGTACATACATATGTGCAATATTATGTATATGTGTCTGTACATATACAGGCATTGTATGTATGCACATAATACTGAATGTGCTATTGTGCTGTTGTTGCATGCTGTAGATTTTGATGATGTATGATAGGTAACTCCTTTTGTACGACTGCATTGCAAATACGAAGCTCTCTCACTCTGGCCGCAAGGCAGTTATTGTCTGACGTTGAGCTTCGGTGTTGTGCATGACAGGTGGAAAGTTCTGGTTTGCTGTTATTTATTTTTTTTTCTAAAAATATAATACGAACACTCGAGAGTCCTCGTCATGCAGTGTATGTATTTGTTATTAGAGCTGTTGACGAGACGACAACACGCGAACATCATACGAACAACAAGTGATTGCGCTAAACAACAACAAGTGGAAAAGCAGAAAAAAAAAACACATACACACTTCTATTCGTACTTATTAGACTTTTCACCTAATCTATATTCATATACGCACAGGTCTATCAATGGATCAATGAGCTTGCACATCCCGATACACGCGAAACAGCCTTGCTTGAATTGAGCAAGAAACGTGAAACGGATCTGGCACCAATGCTATGGAATAGCTTCGGCACCACTTGCGCACTGTTACAGGAAATAATGAACATCTACCCGGCCATATCGCCGCCCACCTTGACAGCACACCAATCGAATCGTGTCTGCAATGCATTGGCACTTTTGCAATGCGTCGCATCGCATCCCGAGACACGCACAGCTTTTCTACAAGCACAGATACCATTGTATCTGTATCCATTTTTATCGACCACATCAAAAACACGTCCCTTTGAGTATTTACGTCTGACCAGTCTTGGCGTTATTGGCGCTTTGGTTAAGGTAATTCAATTATATACATATTTATATTTTTTTAAACTAATAAACATACATTTTCTATCTTAATTATTTTTTCACTTTGCCACACAGACCGATGAACAAGAAGTTATAACATTTTTGCTTACAACTGAAATTATACCGCTTTGCTTGCGCATTATGGAAAGTGGCTCCGAGTTGAGCAAAACTGTGGCCACATTTATATTACAGAAGATTTTGCTCGATGAATCTGGTCTCTCATATATTTGTCAAACGTATGAACGTTTTTCACATGTTGCCATCATTTTGGTATGTTGAATATATTCTTTCTCTTCTTGTTTTGTTTGATTTTTGATTGTCAAATTAATATTGCGTTTATTTATTATTTTTTTTAGGGCAAAATGGTTATACAATTGGCTAAGGATCCGTGTGCACGTTTGTTGAAGCATGTTGTACGTTGCTATCTTCGTTTATCTGATAATCCACGTGCACGCGAAGCATTACGTCAATGTTTGCCGGATCAATTGCGTGATGCAACATTTTCATTGTGTTTACAAGATGATAAATCAACAAAACAATGGCTACAAATGTTAATAAAAAATCTTGATTTGGGCGTTGCGCCACAAGCAGCCGATCCGCGTCAAATTGGCATGTCGCCGCTTGGCTCCTAGATGACGGCCAGCGGCGTTATTGGGCAACAATGTTGGCAGGCATGACCCGCCGATTAACGCATCTATTACAACAATTATAACAACAATTTTGGCAACAATTTACAAGCTTACAGTCAATCGAACACGCACTCATACACATTCAGTTATAGTCTAAGAAACATCTATAATAATTCTTTGATGTATTATTATCAATATTATTATGCAAATATGTCAAAATTATTTGTTTCATATTATCCGATGCACATACAGACATATAATTACTAGCCTAACTTAGCGAATGTAAACAACAGACAAACAAACACATAAAAAAAAAACAAAAGAAGAGAACTTCTAAATCCAAAAACACATATATATAAATATAAATAAATATAAATGAATATACCTTAGTAATTAGCGCAAAGTATTTGTTAAGTTGTATCTATATATATATATATACAAAATATTGATTTTGTGCCATGACAACATAACTTTTACATAATAATAATAAGCTTATAAATAATAAAAAGAATACTTGTACTCATAGAACATGTCATGTGCACAAATTATACAAAAATAAGCAAACACAATGAAACTTTAACATTTGCAAAAAAAAAAAAAAAATCAAATATAATTAAGAAGAAACTGATGAATTTATGTAAAGAGTAACAGAAATTTATTTTTATACACTTTGGCAATTATTTACATTTTTTTCACACGTTTAAGTTAAAGTTTCATTGTGTTTGCTTATTATTAAATAAGATTATAAATCAAAAAAAAAAAAAAAAAAATATTTGCTATTAATTTCATACATTCGACGTATTTGAATAAACAATGTAACGTATAATGTATGTATATATATAAAAAAAAACCAAAACAAAAAGAAATGCATTAGCAAAATGTCAAATGTTATACCCGTGACCTTTACTACATACTTACATATAGCATACATATTAATTATTAACAAAAACAAATGAAACGATTTCCGTTTATAGTTGTTACATTAAAGTCATCGTCAGTTTTGAAAACTGCATAAATATTTACATACATACAAATATATATCACAGAATTATTGTAGCTAATAACTTAAGTAGAAAGTTAAGAACTTTATTTTTGTATTCTGTCGTATGAAAATTGCATTTGATGATCATTAGGCTTCTTCACATGTCATTGTTCTTAATATTAGTTACGCATATGTTAGCGTTTAACTACAGTAGAAATGTGTCCATTTAACATTTAATTGTTTTATGTGTTGTGTTAGCTTAGATAACATATGTTATACTTTTTGATAGGAACGTTGAAATATGAAGAGCTCTAAATTAACATCAATGCTTAGAATAATTAAGCCGCGCACACACACGTATATATATCTAATTTCGACTTTGTTTTTGTAAATAAGTGTATTTTTGCTAAGCGAATGAATACAAATCATATTGTTTATATTCTTTTTTTTTTTTCTTGTCTACTTTCAGTACTTTTTTTTCAACGCTTATAAAATATTTGTAAACTGCTGAGAATTTATGTTTATGTTCAAAAATATGGAAAAATTATATTTTAATTCTATTATATTTTGCTACAACTAACAAACTTACACTTCTGTAAAGCATAGAACAATATGATATGTCTTTATTATACAGACACTCAAACTCAATGTTCCTAATATGATGTAGACTTATGTTATATAGCGGCAATACAACACATTGGTTAGTTTAATGTTCAAGCATTGTCATTGACGCTGTTCATAAGATTGCTGTATGTGTTGTGTATGCCTACGTTACATAGGAACAACTAATATTTCAAATCTAATTAAAATTAAAGAATTTCTTAAATTTTTTTTAATTTTTGTTTTTTTTTTTTCTTCTATTCATGTGTGTGTGTGTGCATATCTCTTGTTAATTAGTGAATTAACGAATATTCAATAGGGTTATTAGCTTTAAGTATATTAAATACGAACGGAGATAAAAAATTGTATATAAATCAGTTCGTTCAGATGGACTGATTAACTCACGTTCAAGTTTTTTTTTGTTTTTGTTTTATTTTTTTGTTAAAACAACAGCAATAAAAACAACAAAAATGGTAAAAATGCGTAGACAGTATCTAAATTACTTTACATAATTAGCATAGTAAGAATGACACATCGCACCCGCTCCCAAAAAAACAATAAAAAAACCAAAATTATACTTAGTGTAATGAAATTCATTGGGTTTGCTGAAAATTTGCGTCAAATATCGTTAAAAATTGTATATACATATATATATATATATATATGAAAATATAATAACGTTGCAATTTTTCAGTGAGCGAAAGTTAAAAAAAAAAAAATAGATTTAAATAAAATTAGAAAATAGAATAGAAAAGAAGATGAAAACAAGTCAAAATAATTCAACTGTAATTAATGTAAATAATAAATAATTTTTATGTAAAATTAAAATAATTGTTGTTGTAATGTGAACAAAAGACATGAACTAAAGATAGAAGTTAACAAACAAACAAACAAACAAAAAAGCAGAGACATGAAAATAAGTATATCGAGTATAGTATATAACGGCAGTTTGCATTATAGATGAAGCTAAATAAAAATATTTTTAATTAAATGTATTATATGTGTAAAATTATAGTATATATTTAAAAAGTATTAAACATATACATACATATAAATCAAAATAGTCTCAAGCAACACAAATAGAATAAAAAAAATTAAAAAAATAATAAAAATCAGCAAACAACATTCAATATCAAAGTATCGTATATTATATGCGAATGCTTGCAAACATGCAACGATTGCATATACCCACAATCGTTTGTTTGCTGCCGTTTGCCTGTAACATACCCTTTTTTAATATTGAATGCTTTGTTTTTTCTCTTTGTGTACAATGCAATGGTTTCCTTGCAAGCTTTGTATTATGTCACTGTATGCGACATGTGCATACATACACGATTTCATATATATATATATGAAATATATGTACATATATTAAATTGGCTGACACTCTATGCGTTGAATATGCTTTAAAGTTTAAACTAAAAAATCTGTTAACACACATAAAGCATATAGTATGTACTTTCTGATACGATCGTAGCTCTCATACGATTTTATATGTATGCTTTTGAATGTCTAAATGTTATATACAAAAAAATATTTAAAAAAAATACAAACACTTGGCAAAAATTAAGTGTTGTATATGTGAAATGGCTGCAAAAAAAAATTACAATTTAATTGTAATAAACTGAATTTTCTGATCATGTGTTTTACAATAAATAAAAATCAAATTGTGTATTAAAAATTTCTTTGTTTTATTTCGAAAACTACAATATAGGCAACTCTTTTGGATGAGTTCAACGTTTAAAGCGCAACAAAAACAAAAAAATAGAGGAGAGAAAAATATTACCAACGATTTAAAATTTATTTTATAAAGTCTTCCTCATCAAAACGGCTGAAATTACCTTCTTTTTGGATCAATCATAAACATAAACTATGGCTTGGCGAAGAGGCGGCAAAATGCTAAAGGAAAAGCAACACAAATGATCAAAGTAAGAACATAAACAAACAGGGTTGTAGCCACACTTTCAATGCATTTTAATCTTTATTGTACAATAAATTTATTTTTTTTCTTAAATTCTGCTACTACAATACCAAACAACAAATACAATAAATACCTTGACTACATTTTTGTTCACTTTTTTTTTCAGTTTTGTTTGTTTGTTTGTTTTCTTTTGTTACTGGCTGAGACCCTTATTGGCACTAAATATGAATCAAAAATACACAACAAATGTTTCGTGTAATATTAAGTGGGGGGCTGTGAGTGTACGATGGTACATAAAAAACATGTGTGTGTGTGTGTGTGAATGTGTGTGTAAGACAATTACAATTTTTTACATATACATTATACATACAAAAAAACTAATATACTACAAAAATACAACAACATTTAGTTAGACTAAAAAGCCATTAATAATTTAATGCTCATTGGCATTGACAACTGTTTCTGTTTCAATTTTAACTTCAACTTGATCGTCATCGTCAGCTTCAGCTTCAACATCATTGTCAGCTTCCACATCGTCATGCGCCACTTGTGGCTTCATGTCATCATTGTTGCCATCATTAGCAACAACAACTTCTTCGTTGGCAACATCATTTTTGGCTTTGTATGGCGAGATATTGCCCCTGATGCAACGCAACGTTGGCAACGCCTCCAACTGTTCGAGCAAATCAAAGCCGCTCGTCCAGGCAAGTAAAACTGCACGTAACTTTAGCTTATTACGATTTTTAATAAGATTCTTTTCCATTGCGTAACCATGACGTGCACATGCAAAATCACAGCCACGTAAACGTAGCACAGGGCATATGTCATTGTTCCCATCACCGACATAAAACACATGCTCATAACGTATGTTATGACGCAGATCCTGTTCGATGACAAAATGTTCAAGTACACGTCCCTTACATAAATTCGGTGCGCTCAATTTGCATTCGGTTTGATTATGATACGGTTGCACCTTTAGTAGACCGGTTTCCGTATCAAATTCGGCCGGATTTGTATAAATGGCACTGAAGCAATCGACAAGATTATGTGCCTGCAACCATTCATCGATAAAAATACTGTTTGAATCACTGATAATGATTAAATCAAAATTATATTGTTTGTGCAGACGCTTTAGTAGGCGCACAAAGCCGGGCACTTCGGGTATGCCGCGTATTGTATCGCGTATACGTTGTGGCGTAATGCGATGTTTGTGCAAACGACGAAATACCTCGGCCA
Organism: Phortica okadai; assembly: GCA_034638295.1. Taxonomy (NCBI): domain Eukaryota; kingdom Metazoa; phylum Arthropoda; class Insecta; order Diptera; family Drosophilidae; genus Phortica; species Phortica okadai. The sequence continues at coordinate 3,072,657 of CM067848.1, forward strand.
TATATTCTGTCCAGCCTGATTTTTCAACAATGTCACTCAAACTCTGTGCAGCAACTTTTTCGGGTGGCAAGAGATCACGGCAAACGGTATCCGTATTTTGTGCAACAACGGTATAATCAAAATCGAAGGCGGCCAAATAGCGGCGAGGCTGCTGTTGCGGCTGCGATTGTTGTTGTTGTGGTACCTTGTCTTGTTCGCTCATGTTGTCGCCGTTTTTTCAATAACAAATGCAGGTATTGCTGATTCCTTTGTGCTTTCTTTCCTTTCTTTTTTTTTTCTTTCCTTTTAACAAAACATGCACAAACGACGCAGTAACAATTAGCCAAGCCAGCCAGCCCAGAGCCAGCAAACAAACAAACACCTGCGCGCACCAACAATAACAACAATATTAAAGCGACGCCACCTTAGCGGCGGCTGTGCATGGAAACAAAACAAAACCTGAGCTTAGAGTTGCCCTCACAATGCGCCGCGCCCCTAATTACTCTGAGCAACTCTGGCAAACTTCGCTTCTGCGAAACAACACACAATGATGGCATGCGTTCCGAGTGTGTCAACAACTAATAACTAAATCAAATAACTGCCTTATATTTTATTGTATTTACATTTGTATAATAAAACGTATCTAAAAACAAAATCGTATGATTCTCGACTGTGCATTTGTTTGTATGGAGCCTCTTTTTGACAGAACAAAACTCTGACGAACGCACGCATTCCGGCGTTGTGTGCTTTGTGTTCGTCTACGCTTGAAAGTGTATATTTTACTTCGTGCATTGTAACATAGTGTTTAATTGCGTCGATAGATGTCGTTGTTGTTGCATTCGTTCAGACTGTCGTCGTCTTCACACGAAACGAGTTGGTAGAAATTTATTAATGCAGCCATGCAAACCAATTGCATTTTATTTTTATTTAAATGTATATATAGTAAATAATTATGAATACAAATGTGATACAAAGTAAAATGAATGATAAAGGTGATGAGAGTGCGATATTGCATTCCAGTGATAATGCAACAGTTGCTGAAGAAACCTTGCAACAAACACAACCGCAGCACTCATTGAAAGATGCTACGCGTGCAACAACAACGCCAACAACAGCAACAGCGAATGATAACTGCAACAGTTCGTGTGTAGAGAGCGTAATAAAGCCCGCCACAATGTCAACGGGACCGAAATTAAATGAAAGTAACTTAACAGCATTGACACGCGAGGATTTCGATGGTGGTCCTGTCAGCTTGGATGAAATTGAGCCTGGCTTGTTTTTGGGTAAAATTTTGCAAAAGAAAATTGCATTATAATTTATTAAATTATCATGCAAACATTTTAGGCAATCTGACGGCAGCCACGCATATGGAAACATTAAAGTCCTTTAAAATTACACACATACTAACATTGGATACAGTGCCATTGCCGCAGCATATTGTCGAGGCGAGCTTTCTAACAACAAAATATATACAAAGTAAGACTGTCAAGTAGTTAGATAGTTATGTATGTATGTCATGGTTAATGGCTGCAACATCAAAGCATGCTACATCAGCTGATAGCGACAATGATAATATCCTGAGTGATGTCCTTGGCAATGTGTTATTGTTGTCGCTCATATTGCTGATTTGAGTTGTCGTTGTCATACATTTTGATACATTAAAAATGCTATTGATTTTGTTGCAGTTGCTGATATGCCGCGCGAAGATATTTTACATCATTTGGAACAGTGTGTTGATTTTATAGCACAAGCGCTGTCAGAGGCCTGTAATGTGCTTGTACATTGGTAAGTCTATTGTCACATACGTATATGCATATCTGATTTAATTAATGCCACTCATTTGTTCAAACACACAGCTACTTTGGCGTCAGTCGCAGTTCATCCGTTGTCATTGCCTACATTATGAAACGTCATCATGTTGATTATGCCGCTGCCTATGAACTTGTACGTGCGAAGCGACGTTTTGTGCAGCCGAATGCCGGCTTTATTGCCCAATTGAAACTGTATCGTCGTATGGGCTGTAAAATTGAGCCAAAATATCAAAAATATAAATTATATTGTTTGCGTATGGCTGGCGAACAGATGCGTAAGGCAAAAATTTTGCCACAAATCTTTCATAATCTTATCAAACCGGATCCGGGCATAACACAAGCAAATCCGGAGCCATTAGTCTATCGTTGCCGACGCTGTCGTCGTGTCTTGGCGCATAAATCACATGTCTTGGATCATTTGCCGCGTCTGTTGCCGTCTGCCATATTAGGCGGAGCTGAGACGCATATAAATAATGCTGCTGCACGTTCATCGACTGCTACACAAACTAACGCCAAGGCGTCTGTCGTGTCAACGGCAGCATCAACGGCATCAGCAGCTTCGACAGCAACAGCGCCTTCGCAGCCGCCACGTCTGCTGGAACAAATTGCTGAGCAAATACGTAAAGCATCGCTTAATGATGCACAAGTTGCCGTTGGCAATCCAACAGCCACAAATGCTGATGGCACATTAAACTATTGCCGTAGCATTCTATTTGTGGAGCCAATTGTTTGGATGCAGCATATCATGCACAATACACAGGGCCGTTTGAATTGTCCAAAATGTGAACAAAAAGTTGGTAACTTTAGCTGGATTAATGGTTAGTCAAATAAACATTATGCTTAACTTAATGTCACTTATTAAAATGTTTCCCTCTCTCAACAAGGTTGTCAGTGTCCTTGCGGCGAAACAATGACGCCCGCATTCTACTTAATACCATCGAAAGTTGAGCTCTCAAAAACTGTACAAAATGTACAAACTACTGTGTAAATGTTTAAGACTAACATAACAAAAGAAAACAAAGAGTATATGAAGAGTTAAAACTCTAGGCATATAAAAAAGAAACAGGCAACCAAAGAATATTCATTTATTCAATGTTTTCTTAGATGCTAATTGTTTTAGTAATTTTTAAATTTCGGTTATTTTTTTTTTTTTAACTCTTCTTTGTTTTAATTTTTAGTGTCATTAAAATGTATTTATTTTTGCATTTATTTATTGATTTTCAATATTATTTATGCTGTAAGCAAATGGTTCCTGTTTTGATATTTAGATTGTGCTAATTTTTCAGGCGTGTCTGTAGAACTACCGTATGTTTGAGTGCGTGCATGCGTGCGACAGAGATGGACAGACAGTTGAAGTATTATGAGCGATTTATTGTCATCGCGTCGTTGTTGGTAGTTTTGTTTTACATTTTTAGGTTAGACTAAAGCATAAAATATTATTAAAATTATACCTTAAAAAACTAAACAAAAAAATGCTTCCATTTTACGTAGCAAAAAATGCTTAAAAAAAAAGAAAAAACAAGAAGAAAAAAAAAACAAAATAGTCATTTGCAAACGGTTTTTGCTTCAACTAACACTCGTTGTCATTCTCTCTATCTATCTATCTCTCTCTGTCTTGTTTTTTTTTTGCTGCTTGCAAAGTAAACGTCTAAATTAATAAACACTTAAAAAAATATAATTGTACTTGTATATTTCAAAACTTTATTCGACAATAAGTCATAATTGAATTATGTGTTTGAAAAGAAAAAGAGAAAAAAAAATGATAATACTTAACTGAAATACTTCCGTGTGGTTAAATGTATTTAAAAATAAAGTTCAGTTTCCTTTGTGCATTAAAAAGTTTATTGAAAAAACGCAAAATTATTTATTTAATTTATTACTGATGGGCAATTGAAAGTACATACAACTTCCATTTAAAAAAAAAATAATAATTTTGAAAAATAAATCAAAAATTTATTTTACATAACAAAAAATAAATAAATTTTGTGATTTCATTCAAAAGAATGCCTTGTTTGTTAGCTCAATTGTCGTGCATGATCATGGGTCGGCAACATATCACAATTGTGGGCATTAAAAGAAGTCTAATGCAGGCAAGGCTAAACGGTTATGAATTATGGGCACAACAACTGTCAACGCAAAACCTGCCGCTGACACAATACAAAAGCTTAGCAACAACAAGAACAACAATAAAATTCAAAAGCATCAGAAGACATTTGCATGCTGGCAACGGAATTGTGCTACGAAGTACAACAACAACAATAGCACAAAGACAAAAATATATTCAATGCAATAACACTAATACTAATAATAATAACAACAAGAACAACAATGTGCATGAGCGAGATCAACGTACATTGGTCATTTTTGATTTTGATATGACAATTGTTGCACAAGATATTGACATGGTTGTCGCTAAAATCTTACCGCCAAGTAAATTAAATGATTTATTGAATTTAATTGAAAGTGATAGCTGGATGTCATTTATGTTAAAAACGTTGCAATATTTACAGGAGGAAGGCATAACAGCCGCACAATTGGCACAAACCGTACGCTGTGTGCCCGAAGTGCCCGGCATGGTGCGTCTTATACACAAAGTCGGCTGTCTGCCTGCCTTCGATGTGATAATCATAAGCGATGCGAATACTTTCTTCATAACGGAATGGCTGAATGCACATAATTTACGTCAACTTTTCACATTTATAATATCAAATCCAGCGCAACCGAAATGTAACGGCCATTTGGCATTGAGTCCGTTTACGCAACAAACGAAATGTCAAGATTGTCCAAGTAACTTATGCAAAGGCGCCATATTTGAACAGTTGTTGGCGGACAGCAAGGTGAATGGCATTAATTACAAGCGCATTATTTATGTCGGCGATGGTGCGAATGATTATTGCGCTGTTCGGCGTATGCAACGTTGCGATGACATTATTTGTGCACGTCGTAACTTTCATTTGGCAGCTGCAGTGTTGCATTTAAGCGAAGAACGCAAACTAAACGATGCCGCCGCTGCCCAGAAAATGCCCCAAATTATTTTATGGTCCGATGGCTGTGAGTTGCTTGGGCGTCTACAAACGGAGACGACAATCTTTAGTGAAATGCATGCCAACAATGGTTGACAGTGTTGGCAATTATAATGTAATGTAATATTAACTTACGTTCATTTTATGTGAAATAAATGCATATTGATACGAGCTTCTCTCTGTGTGTCTTTTCGGTTTATAAAAAAAACCTTGAACTTTGCTGTGCATTCAGCCTGCTTAACCTATGTTACAAGCCGCACACAGCATACATATGACAGTTTAGTATTCAAGCTTAATCATTGATATCGACTTCACTGTCATTTTAACCAAATTGTAAACAAAGTTGTTGCTCTAAGTAAAGAAATGATAAAAAATAAAGTGTTTGTCGTAAGCTTACATTTATGTATTTTAATTTATTGTATTTGTTGTGGTTGTTGTTGTTGTTTTGCTTTAATTTATAGTAAATTACATATATAATACATTTGTCGTTACAAACTAATCGATAACACAAAAGTACATAAAAAAATAGTTTAAGTTAAGATTCACATTTTGTTAACTCCTTTCATCTTTTCCATTTCCATTTTAATTTTATTAATTTTTATTTTATTTTTTTTCCATTTTTTTTCACATTTTTTTGTCGTAAAAATGATACTTTTTATTAATTAATTTTATCAGTTGAATTATTATTACATTTTAGCATAATTTTTTTTTTATTTCGATTCAATTTTTTTTTTTTTTGTTTTTCATTTTAACACTATCAACTATATACGATCGTGTTGTCTCTCTCTTTCTCGCGTTCAAGTTCACACCACACTACCATAGCCTGTCTACATAAATCTTTACTTTTTTCTTCTTCTTCTTCTTCTTCTTAAAACGCGCATTTCATGTCATATGCCCCTCATTGGCAGCAGCTGCCTAAATTGTCACACAAAGCGTACGCATGAAGGGCATTCGAATGTCGACATAGCCGACGTTAGTTTATATTTTTCTTTAGTTTTTTTTTTTTTTATATATATATATATATATTTATAACTCCTGTTATTTTTACTACAACATTAGTTGTTTTTTTTTATTATTATGATTAATGTTTTTTTTTTTCTTTCTTCACTTACATACAAAATTAATAATTAATAATTATAATATAATTGTTACCACGCTTAAAAACCTCGCATTTTTTTTTTCTTAAATTTCTAAATTTACAACTAAAATTTATTATAGAATTAAAGAAAAAAAAACTCAATCAAATTTTAGTTGTTAAATAATGATAGAAAAAAAAAAGAAAATAATTCAACAAATTTTATATTTGGATTAACAGTTATGGTTGAGTGTGTGTGTATATGTGTATTTCTATTTATAATTTGTTTTTGTTTTGTTTTTTTTTTTTTATATTTATTTTATTGTACAATCGGGCTTGAATGTAAGCGATCTATATTCATTTCACTCACTCTTTTACGTTGTGTATTCGCGCAATTCAACTTCTTTTATGCGAACGCATTTTTTTTTTTATTTTTATTAATTATCAATTTAACTAAAGAAAAGAGAAACAGTAAAATAACGCTGATCGTTTTAAGCGACACGGCATTCTATGTATATATATAAAATATTTCCAATTATCAACTAAACTTAAAATTAGTAATTATTAATTCTAAAGCATTGAAATTGTAGTAAAAGTCGAAAAAGAAATTAAAAAAAAAAAAAAAAACCTATCAAACCTACAAACGACGCATAAAAAATATTAGTATTAAGTTAAACTATTTATAGATATAAAAAAAAAAAAAAATACTTAAAAAAATTATTAAAACGTAAATTAAAATAATTCATAAAATAATTACAACATTAATTTAAACGAAGAGAAATAAACAAAGAAAAACAAGCAAGAAAAAAATATTGACTTTTGATTTTTTTTCTTCGTCTCTTCTTTTTATCTTTGTTTATTTCTGCTTTTTTGTTTTGTTTTTTTGTTTTTGTTTTCTCATAAATACACGAACAGCAAAATGTTGCTTTGACGCTGACATGTTTGTTTTTGTTGCTATTGTTGTAGTAGCAATAGGAGATTATAACGAGTCTCCGCAAAAATAGAAATGAAGTTGATCAAGTATTTTGTTTCTGCTTTGCCAGCACTTGTATTTTTCATTTTTTACTGCTATCGTTTAGGTGGGGGGTAGGATGGATGTGGTGGTACTATGTATCCGTAATACTACGCCGTTTTGGGCAGTAGCGTATCACCCCCACTCAGGCAACAACTGGCGGCGGTGCTATCGCTAATGCTGTATTGCCACTGCCGCCGCCATTACTCCCTCCTGCTGCTGCTGCTGCTGATGTTGCTGCGACGGCTGTTGTTGTTGCTGCGGTTGTTGTTGCTGCCGCCGCTGTTGAGGATTTTATCATATTGCCAGCAGCGCCAGCAATTGTTGTTTCAATCGTTGTTGTGCCATTATTATTGCTACTATAGACAACATTATTAATTGTTTGTTGTTTTGTCAAAACTTTCACATGCTGTTGTTGTTGTTGTTGTTGTATTTGACGTGGCATTGTTGCAACAACCGTAAAATGTTGCTGTTGTATTCGTTGCTGTTGTTGTTGACTTAATTCGGCTGCTGTTGCTGTTGTTGTTGCTCCGGCTGTTGCTGCTGCAATATCAGCCGGCATTGTTATTGTTGTCGTTGGCGCTGCTCCTGCTATTATTGCATTTGACATTATTTTTGTGCTCACTAACGTTCCACTAACCGCAGCAGTCGCAGCAGCAATACCTGCAGTTGTTGTTGCTGTTGTTGTGCCACTACATATCACTGTTGAAGCTGGTGTTGTTGTTACAGCTGCTGTTACTGGCGCTGCTGTGACTGCTGTTAATATGCCTGCTGTTGTCGCTCCTGCTGTTACTGCTGTTGGCGATGTTGCTGTTGTTGTTGCTGCTGTTACAATTTGTACACGTTTTGTTGGCTTCATACGTGCACATGGCACACAAAGCATTGAACAATGTTCACGTAATTTTGTTATATGATCAATACGATATTCATTAATCCATTTAACTTTTTTATGTTTAATTAGCTTCATTTTTTCGCCTGTCGGTGAGATCTGTTGCTGTTGTTGCTGCTGTTGTTGTTGTGGTAAACCTTCAGGTTTAGTAGCACCACAACGCATACAAAAACTACAACGTTCACAACTCCAACGTCCTAAAAAAAAGAGAAAAATTAAAATAATTATTTATTAAAACCATTAGAGTAAATAAAAAAAAAACTTACCATCGGGCACAGTTTTCATGCCAAGACAATAAATATGAAAGCCACGATCGCATTGCTCACAATAAAGCATTTTATTTAATTCTTGTTTACGTTTACATTTCACACAACATTTACAATCGGCGCATTGCCAATTATAGTTGCGTACACGCGCCACCATGCGATACGGCATCTCAATGCAACTAGGATGGACTGTAAAGTAGAGAAAGAGAATGTTAACTTCTACAGTACTGTTACTGTTAAGTCATTAAAGATTGACGTACCTTTACGTCGACAGGTGTAACATTGTATGAAACGTTCGGGCAGGTTCTTTGTGTTACGATGCTGTGTCAATTGACAGACGCCACAGGCGGGCAACGGCGCATCGCAATCCGCATCATTATCATCGCTATCGCTGAGGTATGTTACCGTTGTCGCTGCTCCCCTACGTCCTCGTCGTGCTGTCAATGTTAATGTTGATTCCATTGATGCGGCTGTCGAGCAACGCGACGTACGTGATGTTGTTGAAGTTGTCGATGATGACGAAGACGACGATGATGATGATGTTGAAGATGTTGTTGAATCTGTATCGCTGTCACTCTCCTAAATGCAAAAAAAAAAAAAAAATTGATTTTACTTGAGTACTTTGTTGGTGTTGTTATAGTTGTTGTACTTACCGTGCCACTAGAATTACTGCTGCTGCCATCACTACTGCTCATGGTTGTATCGCCACATGAACTTGCGGCCGCCGCCGCCGCAGCAGCAAACTCCAATTTACGCACAACCACCGACAATTTCGTTTGATCATCATTCTCGATCTTAACATCGGCGCCATTAGTTGGCAGCACTGTTGCAGTGCCTGTGGCAGTAGCAGCAGCAATAGCTTCACTTTTTATAAGTTTTGCGTTACGTCGTTGCTGTTGTCGTGCACGTCGACTGCTACGCTTTTGCAAACGTCTTTGTTTGCCTGCCGAAATAACGGCATGACTCTTGCCACCACCACCACCAACAATATAATGTTGTTCATCATCATCTTGGCCGCATGCATCCGCCATTGAATCAATACACGATTCATTATCGCTTAGTGTCGTTGCCGCTGCTGCTTCCTCTAGTTGTCGCAAACGTTCTGGCAATGTCAATGGATCATCCAGCACCGTATTGAGTGGATAACATCTAATAAAAGTTCATTAAAAATATTAGTTAATCGTTAAAATATGATAATATAATATAACAACAAAACTAACCTCAATTCGAGCGGCGTATATTGACGATAATTCGCTGCAAATTGTCCCGGGACCAATGCAATTGGATAAGCGTAATCTGTTGCACCTCTATTTAATGTTGTTAACGTTGTGGTTGGCAGCGTGTTGGACAACGTTGTCAACGTTGGAAGCGTTGCCGTTGCAATGCAATCATATTCATAAGGATCATCATCAATATTATAAATGCGCGGTTTAACACACATTGGTGGCTCGGGTATATTCTCAGCTTGTGCACTATTTAGCACAGCCTCAGCAATGGGACGGTTAACTAATGTCGCAGCGGCTGCTTGCCGCGGCAATGGCATATTTATGGTAAAAGTTTGCAAATCCAAACATGCAACACGTTCCTCTTTGCGTCTACAAAACAAAACGAAACATTAGTTATATTAAAATAATAAATAGAAATAAAAATAATAATTACTTACGTTTTATTAAAGAAAGCATTCCATTTACTTGACGATATCATAGCACGATCTCGCGCATGCAAGCCACGTCCGGTGCCAATATTCAAGCCAAGCGCTTTTTGTTTTGCTTCAATTTCACGTAAATGCTTTTGCCTTATATATTCTTTATACTCTTCATATTTATCATAGAAATCGGCATACATTATATCTAATATATCGGATGCCCAAACAGCAGTTATGCCTAAATCGCACATTTTTTCGGTTACTAAACCCTTCTCTTGCAACCAATTACGCTCTTCCATGTCAACGGCACGACGTGGCAAATCGGGATATTTACGTTTAAAACTTTTAATGCCCAAATAGAGTGCAACCTGTTCTTGTATCATGAATGTATCGCGATTCTTTGATGGACAGCAACCTTTTGGCGGCGGCCAATCATATTCCGCAATTGTTGCAACATTGAATTCAGTGCTAATTATATAAAAAGGAAACATTATTAATATTAAATGCATTTATTAATACAACAAATAAAATAAAACATACTCCTCTGTAACGCAAACTTCCATTTTCTTCTTTTTGGCACGTTTTATTGTGGCACCCTGTGATGTCTCCAATATGCTTGTGCTGCTAACGATAGACGATTGTGATTCTTCGTTATTAAGAAAATCGGGTTGTCTGCAATTGTCAACAAAAAGCATATTATTAACAATAACTGCACAAAGATTATTATCTCTGTAATAAAAAACTTACTTTTGTTGCATTAAAATTGGCGGTTCCATTGTTGTTGACTGATTGCTGTTTGTTGTATTCAAATCGGCGCTCATGCGCGTATCCTCCTCAAAGACCTGTGGCGACTGTAATGCATGCATACAAGAAATGTTAACAAATTAATAAAAATTTAAAAAAGTAAAAACAACAATAGTTGTTGCATGTATAAACTACAAGCACAACAGACACGTGCTCATTATTTGATTTCTAATTTTTATTAATTATTTTTGTGCAAATTATTCATATTTTTTTTTTTGTGTGTATTATATTTATAATATTGTATTTTATTATAATTGTTGTTGTTTGTTGTTGTACAAAACATTACGTTGAAAAGAAAACATTCGAGCGCATCAATTAAAGCAAATATAATATTGTCGCGCCACAAGTGTGTAGCAAATGTTTGAAACATGCGTTACTTCTAAAATCAAACGGTTAGAAATTATTATTTTTTTTTTTTTTGTGTTTTGAATTCACCACAGCAGCAGCAATGATGGCTCGAAACTTTATGCGCGGTATTGCCAACACACTTTGAAAGACACCACACTACACTACACCACATCACATCACATTACAACTATAGATACATGTGTTTGTGTGTATGCATGCGTATTAGGCGAGAGCAAAAAAGAGCGTAAGAGCAGCAGCAGCAGCTGATAATATCATGAAGTGCACCAAACAAGCATTAAGCTGTACGTGTCTATCTCTCTCTCTCTCTCGTTCTCTTTTTCTATGTGTGTGTGTGTGTGTCAATGCTTGCGTTGGTGTGTTCGTGTTTTTTTTTTTTTGTATGTTTTTGTATGCTTTGCTTTATATACTACTTATATGCATATACACATATGTTGTGTAGTTGTTGATTTTATTTTCAGCTTCTTCTTCTTCTCATTTTTATATTTGCCAAGCAGTTGGCAATGAGTGAGTGCACTTGTTCCAGCTATTTATTTAAATGCATTTTTTATAGTACTTTTTGTTTTGTTTTGTTTTTTTTTTTTTTTTTGGTTGTTGTTGTAGTCTTTTACATAATAAAATTAAATAGCTTAACAAAAAAAAAAAAATAAAATAAAATAAAAAAAACTTAAAAGTAATGAAGCAAATACAACATCATCACTATTTGTTGAAAGTAAATTAAATTTAAATTCTCAATAGTACAGTAAGGAAGTCGTAAAAAAGGGGGTTACCTGGAAAGTTTTGCGGGAGTTTTGAAAATTGGCATCTATATGGATTTTGGGCTGCTCTTTCCGAATTTCCACTTTGCGACCTTCTACGACCGCCGCTCGAGCCGCCATTTTGAAAAAATGGCGTCCAAAATCACTTTTTTCACCATATCTCCATTTTGGCTCATTTAACGGCAAAAACATCTCTATACTAAACTAAACTAGAGGAAATTTCCAACAAATAATGTTCTAACCTTTTTTTTCGTAGGACTAATAGTTTAGGCGTACGAACGGAGCAAAGTGTTCAACTTTGGTACTATGGTTTTCATACATTTTGTATGGGATTTGGTATTGTTTTGAATGACAGTCTTACTCTCAGTCCAAGTGATTTAGATTTCACTAACTTTTATTGTGTTTGGTGTTGAGATTTAATGTTATATTAATCATCAATTATAATAAAAACGTTCCAAATTCAAGTGCAAATTTACAAATCCAAACCAACCGTTTTTTCATCAAAAATTTACGTTTTCTTATGAAAGAGGCAAGTAACACTTGCATGGTTCTGGGCCTGTAAGTCTGTTGACGGGTTGGGAACGTTGTGTTTACTTGAATATAAGACAAGTACAATATTAAATATTAGCATCAAACACAACAAATTAAGCAAATTTTCAAAATTTGGATTAATCAAAATCCCATACAAAATGTATGAAAACCATAGTACCAAAGTTGTACACTTTGCGGCGCTCATACGCCTAAACTATTAGTCTTACGAAAAAAAAGCTTAGAACATAATTTGTTGGAAATTTCTTCTAGTTTAATTTAGTATAGAGATGTTTTTGCCGTAAAATGAGCCAAAATGGAGATATGGTGAAAAAAGTGATTTTGGACGCCATTTTTTCAAAATGGCGGCTCGAGCGGCGGTCGTAGAAGGTCGCAAAGTGGAAATTCGGAAAGAGCAGCCCAAAATCCATATAGATGCCAATTTGCGACACTCCCGCAAAACTTTCCAGGTAAAACTACTTCCTTACTGAACTACAAGCTATACTTAAATAGATTATGGAAATGTATCTTATATGATATACATATACAGACGTGTTCGAAATAATAAGGACAACACAGAGACGTGAAGATTTAATTCAACTTAAATTGTTAAAAAAAAAAAAAATATAATAATGTATCAGTTTATTTTATAATACATCAAATATACTCAAGGACAGAATTTTTGAATATCCTCATTTTATTGTACAGTATAAGCTCAAAAATTAGAATTCTCTGAAATTGTAATCTTCCAGAAATTAGAATCACCTTAAAAATTGAACACGTCTGTATATCATACTTATAGTAATATAATAATATAATATCTTTAAAACACTTACCGGACTAAAGAGTCCTTTGAGACGTTCTGGATCAGGCGTATGCTTTAAACCGCCAACACAACGTGGTCGATTCATAGCAATTGCTTTGGCCACGGCACTGGCGCCACGCGACAAACGTGGTGTACGTGCACCACCACCACCGACGAGAGCACCACCCACACCCGCAGCAGCAGCACTCCCATTAGCACCGCCAGCACCACCCACACCAGCAGCACTGCCACGTGTTGCGCCACGACCACCACGAGAACCACGTCCACGACCACGACTACGGCCAGATGGTGTCGTAACCGTAGTGTTAGTGGTCGTGCCCATCATCAACATGCCCAATGATGAACCTGTTGAGTCTTCTATAGAGAAAATAGTAGTGGGGAAGAGAAAGAGAGAACATTTTACATTAGTTAATCTTTTAAATTCAAGATTTCTTTCACAGAGAGCTAGAAATAATTCATTCATTTATCCAACATTTACCTCCAGAATTCTCTAATGCGCTGCCAGCGCCATCCTCATCCATTGAATCATACAACATTCTGCCACTAAAATTGGTCATGCCACCACCAGTACCGCCGCTAGCAACGCCACCACCGCGTAACTGTTGTGTAGCAATTATCGATGAGAAATCATTCGGTTGAAATATAACATCTGGCACCGGATCCGATGATGATAATATCGTTGTTGGTGGCAACATTGATGATGATGTATTATTGCCACTATTAATGCCGCTGCTGTTAGTAGTGACATTTGCCGCTGTGTTTGTTGTTGCTGTTGTTGCAGCCAATGCCGCTGTGCTTGTTGCTGCTGTTGTTGTCAATGAATTGCTACCATTGCTGGCCGCCGATGATGATGATGAGCACATTGTCAAATCAATTTGACTTGATAAGGAGAAATTGTTGCTATTACTGTTGTTGTTGTTGTTGCTGTTTGTATGATTGTTGGCAGCAAAATTTTCAACAGTCTCTGTAGCAGCAACAGGCGCATCAATCTCCATATTATTGCTATTGCTATTCATTAACGCTTCTTTGGCTGCTGCGGCGGCGGCGGCTGCGGCTGCCGCTGCACTTTGCCGCTTACGTGTTGATTTTGCAATTGGCGTTGCTGTGGCCGCCGTTGGTGTTGCTGCTCGTCGTGTTGCACGCAATTGTCGTGGTTCACGTCGTGGCGTCATCAACGGCGTCAATTCTTCTCGCTTATTGCCGCCTTCCATTGCAGCAATGCTAATGCCACTGGCACTACCACCGCTGTTCCTATTGTTCGCCATTGTTGTTGTTGTTGTTGTGGCTGCTGTTAAGGCATCGACAACTGTTGGCGGTTGCTCAGCGCTGACCATATCGATGGCCAAACGTTTACGTAATAATTGTACGCGTCGTGTTTTTGCTGCTGTCAATGTTGTTGTTGTTGTTGTTGCTTTTCCTGTTTCCTGTACATCGCTCAAACTGTTATTCGTAGCCTCTTTATTAATTATAGCATTAGTTGTGGGCGTGGCAACAGTTGCACTACGCTTTGGTCGACCACGTCTTTTACCTGTCGTCGGCGGAGCTGCTGCTGCTGCTGCTGTTGTTGCTGTTGCTGCTGCGGGTGTTGTTGTTGTTGTGCCGCTATCGCTATCAATTTTTATTGCTCCTGTTGGCGTAGCCAAAAGTTGCGTTGTTGTTGTTGTATTATTTATTAAATCCATGGCAGTTGGTGAAGTTATTGTTGCTGTTGTAGCTGCTGCTGCTGCTGCTGCTGTTGTTGTTGTTGTTGATTTTCTTGTAGCATTGCCGCTGCCGCTATTATTATTATTACTATTGTTGTTATTATTGTTGTTGTTGTTATGGTTGTTGTTGCTGCTAGTGCCAAAATCATGAATTGCATTACTGCCACCGCTCATGAATTGTGCATCCTCCAACTCAATATTGAGTATATGATCATGTTTTTGCTTTCGACTACGATGATGATGATGTTGTTGTACTCCACCCCCACTGGCACCACCACCAACTGTTGTTGTATTGGCAGTGCTCATGTTCAACATTGTGGCTTTCTTTTGTTCTTGCATTGGAAGATTCGTTGTTGCTCCTGTTGTAGATGGTGTTGTTGCTGTTGTTGTTGTTGTCTTTCCAGCCTCACTTGCAAATTGTATGTGATTAGATGTGCCCATTGTTGTTGTTGTTGTCAATTGTTGTTGTTGTTTTAAATCATCAACTTCCATGCAATAATCCAAGCGTCTTTGTTTATTCGGTGAAACCTTTGGATCGAAAGAATTAAAATTTTTATTTTTGTTAAAAAAAATTCTTACTCAGTTCTTATAAATGTATTGAATAATATCTTGAACTTCAGGTTCTGTTTCCTAATTCAAGATTCAAATTTCAAGCTATCAAACAACAATGAATTCAAATTGGTTTGTTCCCGAATTAGGGAACGTTAATGAATTATGTATGGTTTTCTTTTTCTTGAAATTTAAACCCTTTCCCACATTTTGATGAACTCCTGTCGCTGTGATATTACTTCAACTTTTGAGAAACAAAGAAAACTACTCAAAGAATGTACTAAAAAGTCGAAATGGGATTTCCGTTGAAAATTCCTTTCCTCTTGGTGAAATTTTGCTGGATACCTTCGCCTAATTTTATCTCTGCCCTAGAAAGGAGTACAGTAAATGAATGTATTCATAATACAGACTTCTATGGGAACGTCCATAAATTATTTTTTTTTTTTTTCTTGACATTTAAAACCCTTCCCCCCTCTTGATGAGATTTAATGAAATTTTGACAAAACCCTATCTCTATATCTGACATGAAATTTTGCTCAGAATTTTGAAATAGTCGAAATCGAAATTTTCGATGAATCTACCTGCCCCTTGATAAGATTTTACTGGACCTTCCCAACCACTAATTTTATCTCACGTAATTTATGAACATTCCCTAACCCAAATTCAGTTTGTATCCTTCTTTTTGTTCCCTCTTTATGCCCATTTTTCAATCAAAACTTAAGTTAAGATTTATATACTTACATCTGCATTAGTATCATGTAAATTTCTGCCCTCCTCGATAAGCATAGTGACTGTGACATCGCAATGACGCTTCAGATTACTGATATTACCGACAGTTGGATCAAGTAAAATATTATTATTATGCGAATGTTGCATTATATCTGTCGTCGACGACGATGATGAACTATCATCTGGATGATGTTGTTGATGTTGATGTTGATTATGATGATGATGACGTTGACCAAGGCCAATATGTTGTTGTTGTTGATGATGATTTGTATGATTATTCATTTGGGCCATATTTATATCATTACTATCACTACAATCATCATTGGGTTGTGGACTACCTTCTGGTGTATCTAAGATTTCAATAGAATCGATAACTTTTTCATTGCCACTAATCGCTTTAGTAGCCAACATATTTGCTGTTGTTGTTGTCGTTGTTTTCTTGGCATCTGCAACAGCATTGCTGGGATTTAGACCTCCACTAAGACCACCAACGATGCCAATACCAGCGCCACCATTAGCTAATAAACGTTCAGTCAATTGTGGATATTTGCTGGCGGCATTACTTGTTATACCACCAATTGTTGACGTCGATGATGATGTCGATGTCGATGATGATGAAGATTTCGTTGCAAAATTCTTAGGCGGCGCAATTAGTTGACTTAGTAAAATAGTTGAACGTGTTTGTGTTGTTGTTGGTGTTGTTGGTGACATGGCTGCCGCTTGTGTTGGTGGTTGTTGTTGCTGCTGCTGTTGTTGTTGTTGCTTCTGTTGCATTGTTAATGTTGGCATACGTAAACAATCTAATAATAATTTTTGATTTTGTCCTGTAACAACTCTATTGCCTCCTCCTCCATTAGGATTATCATTAATTGTCGCATTTGTTGTTGTTGCTGCTGCTGTTGTTGTTGTTGTCTCATAATAATTCATAACATGCGCCGGTGATGAACCTGGCGATGGTGATGATGTTAAATCAACAGTATCAATCACACGTACATGTTGTCGATTTAATGGTGGCAATACTTGATTGTTGCTAGTAGTGTTGTTGTTGTTGTTGCCGCTGGCACCGCCATTTGCAGCATTTGTTAAAGTGAAATTATTATGAAACATTTGTGGATCATGTTCTTGTTGTAGCGCATCATCAATGTCCATATCATCGGAATTACGTCGCAATTCATCAGCATCGACAGCAGCATCATTGAAGCCACAAAACTCTTGACTACTACTCGATTCACCGCCATTAACCATTAACATTCTTTCGACAACAATCGCTGATGCGGATGCTGATGATCCTGTTGCTGTTGCAGCTGTTGTTGTTGCTGTGGCTGGGGCTGTTGCTGAGGATGTTGTTGCTTGTTTGCCGGTATTATATTTCTTTGATATCGCTTCAGCTGCTGCCATTTTAGCACTTTTATCTTCTAAGACAGCACGCATTTTATGCTTTGGCGATGATAGATTCTTGATTAATATCTTTGGCACATGTGGCGTTGGTGTTGGTGTCGCTTGTTGTTGTTGCTGTTGTTGTTGTTGCTTCTCATTGCTATTACTTTCATTATTTGTTAATGTTTTTATTGTTAATTTTGGTATTTTCTCATAAATACCAATGCCACGTTGTTGTGCAGGATAATCATCATTATGTTGTTGTTGTGTTTGAGAATTATTACGCACACCAAATAATTTGACTGTTGGTGATAATAATGTTGTGGTTGTTGTTGCTGTTGCAAGTTTTTCTGTATTTTTCATTATTGATTCATTCTCATTAGCATCAAGATTATTATGTTGTTGTTGTTGTTGTTGGTGTTGTTGGTGTTGTTGGTGTTGTTGTTGTCGTGATATCATTAATTTTGGCACACGATCTGGTGAATTTGATGATGATGTCGATTGTCGTACAACTAATGGCGCTGTTGTTGCTGTTGTTGTTGCTACTATTGTTGCTGCTGTTGTTGTTGGATTACCACCAACACTTATCGTCAATTTTGGTATTGTTGTTAATGTTGCTGCACTGCTGCCATCATCCATTGTTTTTATTGTTAAACGTGGCAATTTTTCAATTGTCGTTGTTGTTGTTGCACCTGCTCCTCCTCCTCCTCCTCCTGCTGCTTGTGTTGTTGTTGTTGCTGACGTTTGTGTGATTGAGTATTGTTGTTCATCATTTGCTGTTGCTAATGATGATGATGATGTTGAGGCGCCCATTGCCACGCCTGTTACATCTTCAATTAAATCAATAGATTTTGTTTTTATTGTTAGCTTCGGTATGCTTTGTGAATTTTTACCATCATGACTCATAATCACTGTATGCTCTTGTTGTTGCTGCTGTTGTTGTTGTTGTTGCAACATTTTATTTTTATTTTTTGTTAATTTATTGCCAACAATTAACATTTCCAAAGCATCATCAGTCGCAGCATTTGTCTTCTTCTCATCAACACCAACAACTTCACCAACAACAACATTATTTTCAACAATTTTACTAATGCCCGTTGTTTGTGTTGTTTTTATTGTTAATTTTGGCACTGTGCCAACAATTAATTCAGCATTATTGGCATTCATTAACATGGATTTCTTTTGCAATTGTTTTATTGTTAATTTTGGTACAATTTGCGCCGTTGTTGCTGCCGCTGCCGCTGCTGCTGCCACAGGACTTGTTGTGGCCACCAATGGCGATGTACTAGCGCTCGATGATGTTGATGATGATGCCGATGCTGATGCTGATGATGATGTAATTGATGCTGGCGATAAACTTGTTACCATCGATTCACAATTACCATCAATTAATGTTGTTTTAATCATTAATTTTGGTAATGGCGGCGGCGGTGGCGTTGGCGTTGTTTCATTTCCCTTTGAGTTGTTGTTATTATTATTTGTTGTTGCTGTTGTTGTTGTTGCATTATTAGCTAACTGCTGTTGTTGATAATCAATTGGTTCGGGCATTTTGATTGTTAATTTGGGTACAACAGTTGTTTGTGGTGTGCCACGTTCTTCATTTGCTGCACGTATTGTTAGCTTTGGTATTATATGTGGTATGCCACAATTAGGTTGACCAAGATTGCCGCTACCACTACCACTACCACCACCACCACAACCGCTGCTACTACTGCTACATGGTATTAATTCATCATCAGCACATGATGATGAACAGGAACAAGATGATGCATCTGATGCGCTTGCTACAGCAACAGCATCTGTTTGTTTATTTTGTTGTTGTTGTTGCTGATGTTGTTGTTGTTTTATGGTACATAATGCTGTGCCTGCTGTCGATATGGTTGCATTTGGTAAATGTATTATAAGCGGTTGAACACGTCGTACATCTTCATTCAAACAATTTGTTGTTAATGATGTTGATGTTGATGATGATGACGCTGGCTCCATATCCAATAGAGATTCATGGCTTTTATTATTATTATTATTGTTGTTGTTGTTATTAGTATTGCTGTTGTTGTTGCTGCTATTTAATGGTTTTGGTAATTTTAATATAATTTTATGATTGCTTGTCGATGTTGTTGTTGTTGTTGTTGCTGCTGATGCTGGCGCAACAGTTTCCTTTTCTTGTTGTTGTTTATTAGTGTCAACACTATCATTATCATTATCATTACCACCACCACCACCACCGCCAGGATCAGCCATTGTGGCTGCCATGCTATTAACGCCAACTGCTGTTGTTCTTGTTCTTTTTGTTGTTGTTGTTGTTGTATTATTATGTGCTTGTGCTAATTCTAACTCTTCCTCGTCCTCTTCCTCCTCGTCGTCTTCGTCGTCGTCGTCTTCTTCTTCGTCGTCTTCGTTTGGCTCGTCTGTATCAATTTCACTTTCAATTTCAATAGCATCAACAGCGGCAATACTTCTTCTTCTTCTGCTTCTTCTTGTTCTACAACTAACACCGACTCCCCCACCACCTCCTCCGCCGCCTCCTGCACCACCACCACCACTTGTTGCTGCTGTTGTCGTCGACGCACGTTGATGAAGTTGTGTATCATCGTCGCGCATGCGTTGCGGCGGCGATGCTGTTGTGCTTGTTATATGCGCGGGCGATGAATTTTCTAACGTTTGTTGTTGTTGTTGTTGATGTTGTTGATGTTGTTGCTGTTGTAGTAATATAGCAGCTGCTGCTGCTGATGTTGTTGTTGCCGCTGTTGTTGCTGCTGCTGCTGTTGCTGGTGTTGTTGTTGTTGCTGTAGCTGTTGTTGCATGCTGCGTTTGCGCTGGCGATGATGTTGAACTAACTCTTTGTTCTTCTTCACTTGATGTGACGCACTTCAGTGCTGTTGTTGTTGCTGCAGCTGCTGTTGTTGCCGTCGTCGTTGTTGATGTTGTTGTTATTACTGTTGTTGCTGTTGCTGTTGTTGTCGTAGCAGCATCGGCATCGGCGTCGACAGCGGCAGCGGCATCGATATCGTTTGTTATTGTTGATGAAATTGTTGAAGACGATGATGAAGAAGCCGCCGTTGTGTTTATATTATTATTGCTGCTGCTGCTGCTTGTTGATGATGATGTTGATGCTGATGATGTTGTTGTTGGTGTTGTTGTTGTTGTTATTGCTACTGCCTCCTGTTGTTGTCGGCTTATATCATTCATTGCAACAAAGCACTTTAAGTATTTAGTCGATTTTTTTTTCTTTTTTTTGCTTTATTCTACCGACTTTTTTTATTTTTATTTAATTCATGAATTTTTTTTTTTTTTTTTGTCTCGTAGTTGCTGCTTTGCTTTGTCTTTTTTTTTATATGTATTTTCTTTCTTATATTATGGCTTTTGCTTGTTGTTGTTGTTGTGCTGCTGCTTCTTGCTGTTTTAGCTTAGCTCGTCCGTTTTTTATTTTTGTATTTGCTACTTTTAATTCACTCTTCTTCTTTGTCATATTTTTTGTTCAACTTTATACTTTTTACATCTTTGGCGAAGCATTCGAATAAAAAAACCGTTAAAGAAAATTCAAAATTTTTAAAAACAAATCCAACGTTAGCGCCACTTTCCGTTTTTGAAACTGCAAAAAAAAAAACAAAAAAAATTGCATTAGTTAAACAATAAACAATTATTTTTTTATACTAAAAATAACCTAACATAACATTATTCAAATTCAACTTATAAGACAAAAACCGTCTGAGCGTACAAGCTCATGCATGCATGCATGGCAGTAAGTGTGTGTGTGTGTGTGAGTGAATAGGATGCTGAAGTGAAGTGTATTTGCATGACGTTATTACGCGTTGATGATGACAATTTTCTGCTTTACACACATTTTCACGTGTCCTGTTATATTTTTTTTTTGTATTTTTTTTTTTTTTTCTAATACGCGTGCTTCATTGTCAGCGCTAAACAAGGCAGCAACGCATCGCATTGTTGTATTTGCTGCCTGCTTGCTTGGTTGGTTGTCGAACCCGTTTGTAGTATGCCGAAATAAAGAAAAAGAAGAAAAAAAAAAAATAATAATAAGAGCGCGAGGCAAAGCCTTAGTCACACACACACACACACACACACACACACACACACACACACACAAACACACGTACGCACGCCACTTGCTCTCATCAAAGTTTTCATCAACACATCGCAGTCTCAGTCAGTCACTCACACACATGTTTTAGCACTCGTTGATTTGCACTCGCAGCATGCTACGGCCACTTCGCTCTCAACTAAGTAACTTCTTCTCGCTCACACTTATTGTTTATGGTTCTTCGGTTCAGAGATCTTTATGTGCCGCGCTGACGACTGACTCGTTGCTACAAAATATATTCCTCACTATGATTTTTTTTTTCTTTAGTTGTTTTTTTTTTTTCGTTTTAATTTTTTTTTCTACTTTTTTTGGCGCGAAATTTTCTTGCCGGTGCCGGTTTATCATGTCTTTGCTGGCATTTCTTCTTCTTCTTTAGCTATTTTTCTGTGTTATCAAAAGATTTTGATTTTTTTTTTTTTTTTGTTTGCAAATTAATTGTTTCTGTTGCTTGACGAAGAAGACGACGAACAAGAAGAAGAAGAGTGACAACATTGCGGGTGTTGATATTGTTTGTTAAATAGAGAAAGAGAGAAAGTGTGCGACCAACACACATACATATATATATATATGTATTAAAAGCGTGTTATTTGTATAACGTAAAGGCAAAAAAGCAATAAGCGCAGTTCAATAGACTCAAATATAATTATTATTTGTTATTTAAGTGAAATTTGTTCTTCTTCTTCTACACATTTTGTTACAATATACTTAGTTGTAAGGTACTCCAATCAAAAATTTCTAAAATAAATAAATCAAATTGCCTTTGCTTTATAAGCTATAAGCCTTTCAATTCAGTCAGTCAAACATTAACAAATTGTGAACACAACAAAACTTTTAACAAGCTAAGAAAATAAAAAAATATATATAATATTAAAAAAAATGTCCATCTTAACGGCTTATAAATCTTTTCGTCAAAACTTAAGCAAACGCATTTGCTCGAAGTTCAATAAAAAGTCATACATCTCGACCACAGTAAGTATGAGCTTAAAAAAAAAAAAAAAAATTATGGGGAACATGGATTTATGACGTGACAAAAACTTACAAATTTTGATCCGACATATTTTATAATTTTCATTAAAAATATTTTCGACCTCATTTAACATCTGACACGACTATCTAAAGGGCCGTCAGTCCATAAATTACGTGAGATAAAATTAGATAAGAGGGAATCCAGCAAAAACTAACCAAGGGGGAAAAATTTCATGTGAACTTTTTAGTTAATCATTTTAATTCAAAATTTTAAGCAAAATCTATCGTGAGTTATCTGTAATTCAGCAAAACTAACGAAAAGGGGGATGAGAGGTGTAAATTTTAAGAAAAAAAAAACGTACGCATAATCAATGGACGTCCTGAATCAATAAATCAAATTAGTTTATATCCCTAAAACTGAAAAATAGAAAACATTGAAATTTCTGAGAGAACATTTCGATTTTTTTTTATTTTAAATTAAATTTCACATTTCTTTTAATAGTTAGTATTTTGAAGTTGTGTTGAAAATTTCATCAAGTTCGGTTCAGTAGTTTTCGAGAAATCTTGACATTTCGACGACTTTGAAAATGAGGTTTAAATGAATTTGAACTTTTACGCCGATCGACTTGAAAATTTTGAATGAATTTAGAGAAACAATTGATTTTTTGAAAAACCCACCACTTTATACAAAATTTCCACTAACAACAAGAACAACAATATTTGCAGAACAAAACGGCATTAGACGAACCATCTCATTTAGCAGATAATGTACAACAACAACAACAAAAGGATGCTCACTTGAAGAGCACCAAAGAAAACAACAACATTATGCTACAAGTGACTGCTGTTGTTGATGCTGAACGTGCTAGCAGAAATGATATTATTATTAACAACTATAACAACAACAACGAAGAGATTAACGTACGTAAAGAGTACGAAAATGAAAACATGTGTAAACGTCAACAAAAGTCTAAGAAAGGTTTCTGCATTAGTATGTGTAAGAGTTTTAATACTTTAAAACGTTATGTGCTGGCTAAAATAATGCGAAATGGCAATAAGCAGGATCACAGCAAAGAAGAGTATAATAATAATAACAACAAAAACGAGATAAAAAATAATACAGGTGCATATTATATGTATATATGATAAAATTGTAAATATTAATATAAACGAAAATTTATATTATAGAAAATGTAGAAACATCATCAATGATCATAGCATTGAACAACGACAACAACAACAAGAACAGACAAATAGTCCCAGTTGTAGAAGAATGCATTATTAACGATCATCATAGTCTTATAACAGACAGAGACAATGACAGTATAGCGAGTTCAGAGTATATTGAAATTCAAGAAATTATTTATGAAGTATACATTGAAAATGAGGACGACTCTGATAGCAACGATAACGATGACTATGCTTATAACTCGGACAGTGCGTATAATATTGATGTTGATACTGATGATATGGATACCTTTGAAGATGGTATTGAATTTGAATTTGTCTCTAACGACAACAATTGGCGTAACCTGGCATGTGCTGAACGGGGAATGCCACAAAATGTTACTAGCAGCATTCAATATGGTTCAGAGAATGTCGTATGCCCGTTGATTGATCAGATTGAACTTGATTTTAAAAAAAGTCTGGAAGAAAAATTGCGTGCAGAAAAGATGGCAAAAGAATCTCAAAAATAATACGAAGAAAAATTAAAATGAATTTGTTTTAATGTGTTAATTATTTAATTATTAAGTTTTATTCAAAAAAAAAAAAAAAAAAAAAAAAAAAAAAAAACCTAGGCAAAATTTGTAGTATTCGTAAAAGGCAAGCAAAAAATTACAACATTAAATGAAAATGTGTATAAAAGTCCTTTGAACTAATTCTTTAATGTGAGTTACATATGTAAGTATAAATATATGTATATGTGTGTGTGTACATTGCAACTTATGTTGCACTGTGCGTTTTTTGACCACCAATGACTAATGAGCTGAAAGAGTAATCGAACTGCAACGTTTGGATTTTTTTTTTGTTTTTATGGGGGAGTGACGGAAGTTTGTACGCTTAAATCGATATAATGGACATGCCAAATGAAAAGGGGTGAGGAAGTGTGTGAGAGCGAAAGACAGAGAGAGTTAAAAAAGAGCAAGCGCAAGCGAACAATACAACGCGCGACAGGCGCATCAGATGCACGCGAGCATATATGACCGTACGTACGTACATACATTCATACATATAAACATGCATGCATGCATGCATAAATAAACGCATATGTATATGCATGTATGCACGTGCGTATGTACAATACAACAGACAGAGTCATCATTATCAACAACAACAACATCAACATAGGGAAACCGTTACACTAAAAGATGTTCCACAGGGCAAGTATGCAAGCAAGCATCAAGCACGGCGGCTGGCAGACCTCTTTTTGTTGTTGTTGTTGTTGGTGTTTTTGTTATTGTTGTTTTGTCTTATTGGATATAACACACATAAACTGTGCGCGTTTAAGTGTGTAGCAAAGAAACATAAAGAGCGCAAGAGAGAGAGAAAGAAAGAGCTCGCGCGAACGAACAAGAGCCTCAGTATATTTGTGTGTGGCAGCAAAAAAAAACAACAACCACATTAGCAAATACAAATTTAATTCACCACAATTATTCATCAACATCACAACGAACGAAATATACCAAAAAAAAAAAAAATAACATTATATCAGCTATTTTATTTTACACAAATAAAACAAGGAAAAACAACAAAAACATAACAATAAATAAATATATAATTAGGGAGCAGCACACACACACACATACAACACATAAAACACAAAAAAATAACAAAAAATATTATTACATTTGTAAATGCCGACGACGACGATACCACGACGACATGATGAAATGATTTATAAAGAGCGCGGAGCGACGCAGCGCGTGAGCGAACAAACGAACGACTCTCGCAGCAGCAAGTTGAGTTATTTCGTATTTCGAATATTGCTATCACATTCGCACATAACAATTTTTATATATGTATAGTAATACGTTGGCTCGTTCTAACTCGTGTACACTATTAGGGATTTCTTAAATTCAACAAAAAAAAAAATTAAAAAAATAGAAATAAATGAAAATAATAAGTAAATAAATAAATAAAACACAAATCACAAGCAATTTGGCAACTTCGAATGGCAATCGCAACACAAATGCAACTTTTTTTGTGTAGTCTGTGTATGCGCGCGGCGCGGGTGCAACTACTACACCTCACCAGCACCTTTCAGTTCACAATGAACACACACATGCATACATGAAACTAATAAATACTCTCTGAGTTAGAATTATTTAATTTATACTTTGAAAAATATGCAAATTTATAGAAAGACAAAAAAAATGTATTATGTATTAAAGCGTATATACATTAAATAAGGAAAATCAAGCTTTGCCTGTAAACAATTAAAGGAGCCAACAGTTGCATGCATGTGTGTAGTGAAAGTATTTTGCGCAAAACACAACACTATGTAGGAAGAAGAAGAAGTAATTCGTTGCAGGCATGTTGTACAATATGTTTTCTATACAATGTTGTTGTTGTTGTTGCTGTTTGGTTGTTATTTATTTAACAAGGTTCATGATTTTAGGAGTTGTAATTAAGACAGCTCAAAAACTGCAACAACATTTAATAAATACGCGCGCACAGCTGTCACTTTAGGTAAGGCAACGTCTGCGGGGCAATGAATGTGCGTTAGCGAGTGTGAGCCAACGAACGGAGAAACGCGCCAGAAACATACGCACGCACACACACACACATGTATAAATACATATATATATATAGATATATATATATAAACAAACACACGCTTCTGTCGCTGCTCACTTTTCAATTCAGTCAGTCACTCACTCAATGTTGGGCGAAACAGAAACACAAGAAAAAAAAAAAAATAATAAAACAGAAAACTCACCACTCACAGCACAGACACATTCTACTCTACATCACACCACACATACAATTCACCACACTACGACGGCGATTAACGTACGAACAAGCGAAACGTACGGACGAATTGTACCGAAACTCAAACGCAGCGAACAAACGAACGAACGAACGTAGCGACAAAAGAAGATGGTGGAGTATATATATATATATATGTATGTGTATGCGTACTAAAACAGGAAAAGCGGCGACGGTGGCGGCGGCTACTGCTGCTTCTTACTAGTTGGAGGGATTTTCAAATTCGTTGATGCCGTTTTTGCCGCTTTTGTTGTTTTTTTTTTGTTTTTCTTCTGCTTCAACTTTAAACAATTGTATTTTGTTGTTTAAAATTACCGAAAAAAAATTTCACTCGTCAATAACTTTAACGCTTTAAGCTTATTATTTTTTTTTTTCTCATAAATATACATATATATGTGTAGATATATATATATATATATATCTGACCACACTCACAAGCACACACACACAATCTTGCATTCACTTACAAACGAGACAACTACGACAACGACGAAGTTAAGAAGCAAAAAAAAAAAAAAATAAAAAAAACGTTTTTCACTGTTTCATTTATGTTTTGCAATATTCTTGTTATACGATTTATACGCACGCATGGCTTTCTTGCATGTCGCACAGTTTATTTGCACTTTTCTTGCATTTTTACTTCACTTATTTAGTTTTTATTTTTTGGATTTGTTGTAAGCAGCAAAAGCAATCGTTCTCTTATTGCCGTCGTTCTATGCTGTTTTTTTTTTATTCTTTTTTTTTTCACCGTGCTTCGCTTTGCCTTTATACACTCGCTGCTTACTCGCTTGGCCCACTTTCATATGTTGGTTGGGTTTTTTTTTTAACGGCAATAGCGCACAAATGGAACGTACGACTTGTGTGTGTGTTTTTATATCGAAAAAAATATAAGTTTTTTTAATGTTAAAGACGCGTACTTGTTTACAAATACAACATAATTCGTTATTCCTAAAATGTCGTGGTCGCCCGTCTATTTGCTACGAATTTAGCAATAAAATGCCGCACGTCTGTTTTAATTTGATGCAAGCTTGCCGAGCCACTGGCTGACAGTGCTGCCAACTTTCAATATTTTTTCCCCCTAAACGCTAACCAAAAACCCTTAAAATCCCACTAAATAAATTTTAAATTAAAATAAATTAAAATATAAATTTTAAAAATTTGATACTTTTTACGTAAGATCTCAAAAATGAGCAAAATTAAGATTATATTACCGCGAATTATTTAATTTTTCTAAGTTCGATTCGTCTAAACAATTGAAAAATGCATAAACAAAAAAAGTCGGCGCGTGTTGCAAAACCACCAAACCATAAAATGCTGTCCCTCTTTTGATAACCTTTTAATAACATTTTCACCTTTTTTTATACGATTTTCTAAAATCTGTAAATACTCTGAAATTTAAGAATTTCAATTCGAAAAACTTGCCATTTCAAGCGAACATACGCTAAACTATATATATATATATAAATCTTCGCACATTCACATGACCGTATCGTCATGTGTTCGTCAGATAATCGATTAGAGACTAGAGACTTGCAGGTGTACCCATTCATGTCTACCTAAAATTTAAAGCGAACATGCGGCACTAGATTTCCATTGTCGGTTTTACCAGCGCTAATAGTGCACTGTTGCTTTACTGTAAACCTGCTGCTAACACTCTGTAAGTGTATGTTGACGTACCACAGACTCTCTTTTTAGGACAAAATGTTAAATTTAACAGAGTTCGAATATATGCTATCCAATGATCAAAACACTTTCCTAATAAGAATGCTGCCTGTCGTATAGCGACTATTAAAACATGCGATGCATATATATATATATTATATATAAATAAAGTTAGTGCGGCGGATGTTAAAAACATCAGGTCTCTCAATTTCTCTCTTTAGCCCTGTTAAAATTCTAATGCTCTCCGAGTCGTGATCTCACCATCTGGTGAATTCTGCATCGATGATAGCATCGATAATTCTCCCCAAGGCTCTTGATGAGGCTGGAACAGTAGTGCCACTTCTTCCCGCGAAAATTAAGTCAAAACGAAGAAAAAATGTAGACTAAAAATTTGTAACAAATTAAACCATTGAGAAATTTAAACTGTATTCGTATAGGTTATCGAAACGAACATAAAATAAAAACAAAAAAATTGTAGTTAAACAACAGACAGATCTCTTCAGAAAAAGACTGAAGTGGCACCACTGGCAAAAAAAAAAAAAAAAAGAATTTTTCAATATTCATTTCCTAAAAACTATGTCAGAAGAATCTTTTGAACCAAAAGCAAGAAAATGGTGAATGCTCATATATTTACTTGAAATCTGCAGGGGCCATGAGCTATTTCAACATTCAGTTGTCTTAGTTTGTGTCAAAAGTAACCAAATAATGTGTTTCTAGTGAAGAAGAAGCACCAAAATGACAGGAAATGTTGGTTAAGCCCCAGAAAATAGGGAAATGTGCATCTCGTTTACTGAGCTAGATATGTTAAGAAAAAAAGTCATCGTGACATCGATAATCGATTTTTTTCGAGAAGACAATTTGCGATACTTTTCTTATAGTGCGATACACTTATAAACGCATCAAATACAATTCTGTGTTACACTTAAAAAGGACTCCAAAATTAACCGAATGTATCTTTTTAGCCGACTTTTCAAGCAATTGTCATAAACTTTGCCATTTGAACCATGTGGCTCTTTGCAATTTTCGGCCGTTAGGTCGACGAAACACAGCCGAGCAAGAATTAGTGAATTTTATCAACGCTATTTAAACAACACTTAAGCATCAACGTATCATTTAAAAATGAATTAGACCACCGTCTGTGTGATTGTAGGCGAACATAGGCCCAACCATCGCTGCGATTAAAACAACCGGATCAAGTGCGGTAGCAAATTTATTGTTCTTTCTTGTTTGGCTAAAATTACATATCAATTTCATATTTAAAATTAAACAAATCTACGGATTCGTTAACGAATTTGTTAAATAAGCAAAGAAACACAATGACAACTTTACGACCATTTACCATTGACGATCTCTTTAAATTCAACAATGTGTAAGTCAGACCACCGGCATTTCTTTCCTTTTTTCTTTTTTTTTTGTTACTGTTTTTGATGTGATTTATTTATTAATGAAGATGAACGCTTACAGTAATTTTGATCCATTGACTGAAACTTATGGTCTATCGTTCTATACACAGTATTTGGCACGTTGGCCGGAATATTTTCAATTGGCCGAATCGCCAAGTGGTCAAATAATGGGCTATAGTAAATATTAAATTTGTATGTGTACCGTAGTGTGTAAGTTTTTTTTGACAAATTGTACAACTATTTCAGTTATGGGCAAGGTTGAGGGTCATATGGAGAACTGGCACGGACACGTTACAGCGCTAACAGTCTCACCGGATTATCGTCGACTCGGCTTAGCTGCTTTACTTATGAATTTTCTCGAGAATGTTTCCGAAAAGTAAGTGCACATTTGCATGCAACTTGCGTTTTTCAACATACACTTTATGCTTCTATAGAAAACGTGCCTATTTTGTGGATCTTTTTGTGCGCAAGAGCAATCAAGTTGCTATAAATATGTACAAGAATTTAGGTTACATTATCTATCGTACAATATTGGAATATTATTCCGGTGATCAGGACGAAGATGCTTATGGTTAGATATACTATTTACAACGTGAAATTTACATATTGATAATACTTATCTTATTTTACAGATATGCGCAAAGCGCTTTCACGCGACATCGATAAAAAATCTATAGTACCCTACACGCAGCCAGTA
Source organism: Phortica okadai (assembly GCA_034638295.1). Lineage (NCBI taxonomy): Eukaryota > Metazoa > Arthropoda > Insecta > Diptera > Drosophilidae > Phortica > Phortica okadai. The sequence continues at coordinate 3,102,814 of CM067848.1, forward strand.
CGACTGGAAGATTTGGATATGAATTAGCAATAATTACAAAATCAATAACAATTCGCGTTGATTTAGTTGAATTCGTTCGTTTTTTAGCCTTAACGAAGTTATCTGAACTTTATTGAAAACAAAAACAAACAAAAAAAAAAAAAAAAAATTACATACAATGCAATTGGCTGTTCCATTTGTCAAATATCATCGATATTAATTTAAATGTGAATGATATAAATTTAAAAAGTTCAGACTTCGTTGTTCTTAGTTCAGTTCTATTGTAAATAACGCGAATGTTTACTTTTTTTTCGGCACCTTTTCCCTTAATTTCATTTCATAATAAATAATTTAATTCTAACAATATTGTTACTAATATTTGCACTCCTCTTTGACTAAGTTATTAAGAGAAGACGTTGACTTTTGCCATTACGTTTGTTTGATTTAAGTTTTAAGCATAACCTCAAAAAATATTCAACGTAAATAACGAAAAAAAAAAAAACAGACAAAACACTGAAATATTAGACCAAAATTCAATGCAAAAGGTAAATAATTTTTTGTGTCAAGTATTGTTTCTAATTTAGTTAAGTTTTTGCAAGTCAAAATTCAATTGTTTTTGTTCTTATTGCTATTTTTTATATTTAACTTTTGTTTAATGAATTCATTTCTTTTTTTTTTTTTTTCTTAAATGCAATTTCACAGATAACGTTGAGGGAACTTCGCAAGCTCAACAATCAGACTCAATGATAAATTTGATTGTTCTGATTGTTTGCACATGGCAAGGTGTTTGTGTCACGCTGGAGCAACGATATCAAGGCACCTTAGAGAAATGCTTATGAATTTGAAAATAAAAAAAAAAAAACATACTTTTGTTTTTTTTTTTTTGACAAATTAAAGAAAGTTAATATTTGTTCAATTTTTCGTTTATTAAAATTTTAAATAATTTATAAGCATTAATAAATTTTTAAAAATATAAAATAAAAAAATAACGTATAAAGTTAGAAAACGAACTTTTTTTGAACGAATTCAAACTTTGAACAGTGCACCCCATTTTGCTCTTGTGGCACGTTGTGCGAACGAACGCAGCTGGTCACGCTTTAGGGGCTCCGTGCGGGTTTAAACATGTTTTCAGGGTCTCTCAAATCAAGTTGTACGCGCGGTTTTGTCTTTGTTCTACTGTTGTCGTTGCTGCTGCTGTTTCATGCTCTTCTCTCGCTCATTTATTCCATACACACACACACATACACATTCATCAGACACTTGCGAAGTGTGCAAAAATTGCAAATAAAGATAAACTGTGTGACAGCGAGACGACGAGAAGGAATGCAAGACAGAATGATTGAAAAATCGGATAATGTAAGGTACAAAAGAAAATTTAACATTAAATGGTAAAGTTATATCAATGTATCTGATCCTTTGACAGCACATTGTGGAAATTTTCCAAACATTTCCGCTTAAACTTGTATTTGAAACCCTTGTGACATGCTGCATTCACTTTTAACATCTGACATTTTGTCTGACATGTCTCTATTTTATTCAGTTCATGGGTTTCCCCTTGATTTTGTGCCATAGTTTTTCTGTTTTCAAAAACGAGCTTGTGAGCTTTTTGTCGCATGAACATAAGCATTCAACAGTAGAACGAAATTTAACTTTATTGGTTTTCATGAGCAAATATTCATTATTTCCATTTATTTATTTAGCGCAAACTATATACATTTTGTGCATCTGCCATGTATTGTTTCGCTTGGATCGTTTTCTAGATACCCTACAATATAAATACACGTAACAATGAGAACGGGCACCATTAAAAGAACATCAACTCATGCATACAGATACACACACACAGTCACACACATTTAAAACGAACGAACGAACGAGTGAACGTGTGAGCTAAGCCAAGTACATGACCTTATATACATTGTTTGTAGCATAGCAAAACAAAAAAAAGCAACAACAATTGTAATATGAAAAAAATAAATGTTGCGCTGCTGTTTCTGGTTGGGTTGCTTTGCGCGTTCTTTTTGTGTCGCTTGGGGTGCATGTGCCGACGAAGCCGTCGCTAAATCATCGACTTTGTCGTCGTTGGGTTTTGTTTAATTTCAAAAGCCCTCATTCTTTTCCTTGCCTATTCTTATGTGCACATTGGCTAAATTGTCATTTTCAACCTACGAGTATATATACACATATCGGTGTTATAGGTCGTTTTGTCGGATCTAGCCTAAGTCGAAGACAGGTTATGGTCAGACCTAAAGCACATTTTTCATAGTTCCACGCTTAGTCCAAAAACCAGTTGTGTGTGAGCGTATGCGCGTGTGTCTGTCGTTTCGTTTGCTTGCCTGTTTCTCAACGCGCATACAAATACGAAAAAATGTATGCGCGTATACAAAAAAATGCAACCCTGATTCAGCGATTTTTGTATTAAAAACGTTGCCAGATTGATGCTATCTAAGTGAGATTATTTTTTTATTGCTGTCAAATACTTGCGTTTTTTCATCTTCATATTTTTTACAATTAACATTTTTATAACATAGTTTTTCACAGAAAACTCAAAATAAAATTGTTGAAAATATTTTAGAAAATGTGTATGAAATAATAATTGTTGGACCAACAATTGGGAACTTGTAGCAATCTGGCAACATTGAAGTACGCCCGATGGTGAAAAGCAAAACGCAAATAAATAATGTACAAGGCAAAATAAAACCGTATAAATGATTGGTACGCGTTCGTTCGTATGGGTCGTAGTGGTGTCAGTGAAATAGGCAGAGTGAGATAGCAATAGTAAGAAAGAAAATGAGCGAATACAAACAAGTATGAATTTCTGTTGGTGGCCAGGCCAGGCCAGGCCTGCTACCTTGCCTGACTGACTGCCTGCTTGCTTGCTTACTTGACACTGTTGACGCTACGATCAAAAAAACAATTTTTTTTCGCTTCCTCTTATTTTTCCACTGTTCATTCGCTCATTCGTTCATATGCTCGCTCGTTCTGCTTTTTTAACATTCACACACACACACAGCAAAACTAAAAAATAAAACACACACACTCAGTCTTTTGTTGTTGGTTCGCTTTCTGCTATTACGCTGTTTCTGCCAGTGAACGCATACTGCCAACGTATGTATGACAAAACGGCTCACGACCGCGACGTACAATAAGCGCGCTACTGAGCGAATGTATCAAACAACGGACAGCAGCGGTTAAAACGAATACAGGCTGAAAATATAATCAGAAAAAAAAGAGAAAAAAAAATCAAAGAATATCTAATCAAAATTTCAAAGCGCTAAATGTTGCTTGTAGACCGCCTGCTGTAAACGGTTTCTGTTCTGCTTGTGCTGATTTTAAATAACGTCAGAAGTCAAAAGTAAAGCAAAGAAGAAGAAGAAACAGTAGAAGGTAAGAAACATTCAGCATGGCTAAAATTTTTACGTACAATATTTGAGTGTCTGTTTTTTTTCGTGTGAATGTTAGTTTGTGTGCGTGTGTATATTTTTGACTGCTGCTGTTGTTGCGGCTACTAATCATTTTGTTGTTGTTGCGCCACGGCTATTGCTTTTAGTAGTAATCAGAAGAGAGCATTTGCAAATATTTTAACATTTTGTGTGCGCTAAGTTGCTTCTTCTTTATACTTTGTTATTCGAATACAAATGCGTGTGAATTTATATGTTGAATTGCTGTTTGTTCGTGAGTGCGTACATGCGTGCAATAGCCTCTATGTGTGTGTGTTTTTAATAAGCCTATGTATATGCCTTACTCTTTTGTGCTCATTGTCAATAAAGCATAGTGAGTAAGTGCGAGCGAGTGAGAGAACGAAAAATACGAGTGAGTGTGCGATTTTATCTTCTTCTTTTTCAGCTGCCGCTGCTGGTGCTGCTTGTGCATAGTAAATTCGAATTTCGCTTTGCAAAAAAAAAAAACTGTTTTAAGCTCAACATTTTTTTTCTCTGTCTTTTTCATTACATTCTTGTCGATTGCAACAATAACATTGTTATTATTATTGGCGACGGTTCGAATCACCTATTTTATACAACATTACTGTCGTCGCCGCTACTACATAACGTTATTATCATCATCACGATTGCGAACACTACAACCGTCCATCGACGACATCAAACAACAACATACAATAACAACTTTAGCATTGCGTCCATTTTGTGCTTGTGCACTCTGCAAGGAAATTGAGGACAACAACCATTTGGTTAGCAGCAAAGAAGAGAGCACTAAGGGGAGAAATTTCATACATACTACATTATTTCGTATGTGTGTGTGTGCAAGCGTATATATGTGCATGTGCTTCCACTGCTGCTAATGTTGCTACAACTGCTCTGAGCGCTGCTCAGTGTCGCTCTAGTACGAGTATATTCGCGTGCGTACGTTTGTATGTGTTTGTTGTATGCGTGCGTTTATTCGTACGTGCAAATACAAGTATTGTGATTGTGTTTGTGTAACGAAGGCATAGCAGAGAAGCAAAGAAGTGAAAAAAGCGGAGAGGAAAAGAAAGAAGAAAAAAAAAAAAGTAGCTAAAGCGGCGTCAGTCGGTTTTTAGTGTAGTTATACATATGTGCTGTGCGCTGCGCTTGAAACAGGAGTCGTTGTCGTCGTCGTCGTTGCCGTCGTCGTCGCCATCGCCACAGCCAGTCAACAGTTCAGTCCAGTTGCTGTATAAGTTATCCAAGCAAGCAAAACCAGTCAAAGTAAAGTAGCAAAAAACCGAACGGAAAACAGTAAAAAAAAAAGAAAAGTAAAAGAAAAGAAGACACAAAAATAATAAAATAAAAGGACAGACACGGTACGGTTGTCCGTACAAAAACTAGGAACGTAAAACAGCCAAAAATCAAGTGAATCAACGTGTCAAGCAAATGTGTAAAGAACACAAAAGCATAAGCAAAAAATAAAATACAAAAAAAGTGCGAATAAAAAAGAAAGAACGAAAGAAAGAAAGAAGCCAACAAGAATAAAGAGAAATAAGAACGAAAAAGCAAAAAAGGGAAGAAAAACGTACGCGTACCGTAGCGCGCAGGATACGTGAGAAGGACATTTGAAGCGAGCGAGCAAGCAAGCAGCGAACGCACGCAAGCAAGCAAGTTAGCAAACCAGCAAGCTGCGTCATAGTCCATCATCGTCATTAACGGCAGTACAACGGTGAGTTGAGTGAGCATGCAAGCGTGCAATTGTGAAAATTGTCATATATTAGTAACATTTCACTTTTAAATTACAATTCCAATAGAAAATTCCGTTGTAAAACATCAAAACATCATTAAGAGACTACAATATTTTGACGGAAATCAAACGGAAAGATAAAAAAGGCGCTTAGCGAAGGTACAAATATCATAAACATAACGAAGCTTTAAACAGCTGTCAACAATTTTGCAAAGCCAGCCTACAACTATAGGCAAACAAGTAAAAACAACAACAATAACAAACCATACGATTCAGTACACTGGCCACCAGCATCATAAGCATATACCACAATACGCGAAAGCAAGCTGGGCACACGTATCAACACCAATCATCGGATCAAAGCAATTTCCAATTCTTCAAATAGAATATAACAGAGCCAATAGAAAGAAAGAAAGTTAAAGAAAAAAAAAAAAGAGTTAAAGCAAAAAAAAAGGAGTTTATACAAAACGCTACAAGTATGGCCAACGGCAAGGCCACCGCATCGTTCTTTGAGAACGGGACAACGGCACAGTTTGAGTATTGCTTTAAAATGTATCCACAGGTGTTGAAACTAAAAGCCGAAAAACGTTGCAAAAAGCCACAAGAATTGATACGCCTCGATCAATGGTATCAAAATGAGTTACCCAAATTGATAAAGGCACGAGGGAAAGATGCACATATGGTCTATGATGAGCTAGTACAGACCATGAAATGGAAACAATCACGTGGTAAATTCTATCCACAATTATCATATTTGGTTAAAGTGAATACACCGCGTGCGGTTATGCAGGAAACAAAGAAGGCCTTTCGTAAGCTACCAAATTTGGAGCAAGCGATAACCGCGTTATCAAATCTTAAGGGTGTCGGCACAACAATGGCATCAGCGCTATTGGCCGCCGCTGCGCCCGAGAAGGCACCATTCATGGCCGATGAATGCCTAATGGCAATACCGGAGATTGAAGGCATCGATTATACGACCAAGGAGTACCTCAATTTCGTACAGCATATACAGTCAACAGTTGAGCGTCTTAATATCGAAGTTGGCGGTGAGACGCCCAAATGGTCACCGCATCGTGTTGAATTGGCACTGTGGTCACACTATGTGGCGAATGATTTGAATCCCGAGCTATTGGAAGAAATGCCAGCGCCAGGCGTCGGTGCAGTAAATACAAATGGCAGCATTAATAATACAAACGCTGATGATGATGTCGATGGCGATGGTGTCAGTGATGGTGTTGGCGTTAAAGTGCTTGACGGTGAGGACGATACAAATGATGGCGATGATGAAAGTTTTGGCGCAGGTTTGTAATTAAAATCGTTGATTTTGTATTTGAATCGTTTAAAATATAATTGAAATTTTGCTTTTAGTTGGACGCCGCAATAATGCCAACGAATCAGAAAATGAGAATACAAATTCAGCGTCCTTGGACAAAGCAACAGTGGCTGCCAATATTGTGAGTGGCGTTGGTAGTGGTGGTGGTGGTGGTGGTATTGGTGGTAATAGCGGTGTCAGTGCCGTTATTAATGCTGCAAGCGGTGATTCAAATTTCATTTCAAATGATTCCACCTCACAGGAGCAAATCATCGATGAGAATACAACGCAGACAACAACAACCACATCGACCGATGATGGCGAAGCGATTGGTACGCCGCTTGCCTCTGATTCGGAAAGCAACATTGAGGCACCACTGAAGGCTAATCATCATCACATCGCTAACGCAAATGCCAATATCAATGCCGTCGTTGCCAATACGTCGTCGATTGATATCACAGAAATTGGCGTACAGCCACAGCCGCCGCCATCGGCCACTGCAACGCTGGTCAGCAACAACAAAATAAATAATAATGGCTCAGTAGCGGGTGTTGTTGTAGAAGGCACAACAGCACATTTGACAGATGTTGCAACAGTAGGAGCAGCAACGGCTGCACCAGTAACCAATAATGCTGCTAACACGCTGAGCCCGTTGGTGGTGGCAAATGCCATTGGCAATGGCAATGGTAACGGTAGTTTGTCCATTGGTAATAGTGATCGTGAGAATAGCAATTGTGTGCTATCAAAACGTGTAGCACAACATAATGAGGTGGACGATGATGATGACGACGATGATGATGATGATGTCGATGACGAGGAGGATGAAGATGATGATGAAGAAGATGATGATGAAGTCGTTGATGATGAAAGCAACAGTAACAGTCATGGCCGCATTGATAATGATGTTTTAGCCGTTGGTAAAACAAAAGCAACCGCCGTCGGTATTGGCAGCGAAAACGTTAAAAATGATACATCAACGCTTAGTAGCAGCGGCGGTGGCAGTGTCGTTGGTGGTGGTGGTGTTGTTGGTAATCTGACATCGCCAACAATTGGACAAAAGCGTACCGCATTGCATTGTGGTGTAGATGCTGGTGGTGGCGGCGTTGGCGGTGTTGTTGGTGGCATTGGTGGTGAAACCAATAGTCAACCAGAATTAAAGAAGCTGCGCAGCGAATAATGTAACAAAACAAAACAAGAAAAAAAAAAAAACTGCGAACAATTATTATATATTTTTTTAGCGTCGAAAAAGACATCAAATCAATCATCATTAAAATCAGCAACAACAACCACAATAACACAACAACAACAACTACAGCAACAAATTGAACTTGCAAGTAGATGTGAGTGAGTGTTAAGAAAAGAAGAAGAAGCAGATAAAGTATATAATGATAATGATTAAAAAACATGGAAGCTGCACTTTATATTGTAATGCGTTCAGAAGCAGAGGAATATTTAATTAAGTAAGCTACAAAAGTATATATATATACAAAAAAAAAAAAAAAGCACACTAGCAAAAAAAAAAAAAAAAATCTCAAAAAAAAAAAAACGAGGTAGGTGTTGAAAAAGAGAGGAGCAAAACTACCAAGAGGAAGAATTAGTTTAAGTGGGTCATATTTTGTCCAAAACAATGCAAAAAAAAAAAAAAAAACAGAAAGATGAACAAACAAAACGTAAAAGCCATGTATAATTTTTTTTTTATAACTTGGCCTAAATCTGCAATAACAACAACAACAACAATTCAAAACCCCTACAACAACTACAAGTGCAAGTATACAAAAATTTGGACATTTACATATTAAACTAAAATAAAAAATAAAGTGAAAAATTGTAATGCATAATTATAAAATTGTTAGAAAATAGCGCGCGTATTAAAATAGGAAAAAAAAACATAGAAATTTACAAAAAAAAAAAGACAAAAACAAAAAAGATATTTTTACACTGTCTTAAAGAAGCCATTAAATATTAAAATTAAATGATAACAAAATACCGCAGTTGCCCGCAGAACGCAAAAAAAAAAAAAAAACGAAAACAAAAATAAATAAAATGAAACAACAAAAAATAAAATAATAATAATAATAGTGAAGCGTATTAGATGAAATTACACAGTTTACACTGACAAGAGAAACAATAAAAAAAAAAAAAAACAAAAAAAAAAACACTATTTAAATACTTAAAAAAGAATACAGCAAATGGCAAAACAAAACAAAAAAAACAAGTGTTGAGTCAAGTAGAGTACGAAGCGAACGTTTGCGTATGCGTGAATGGTCACTCTAGCAGCGACAACAAGATTCCAGCAGAGCAAGCATAGAGAGACCGTTTCGTTTACATGTACGCACGCATACATGCTATCTCAGTCACACTTTAAACCAAAAACGAAAAAAAAAAAATAAAAACATTTTACAATATGATATTTACCGTTAACACATCTAGCGCTCTCACTTTTGTTTACTTGCTCAACACAACAATAGTAACGCCAAAAAAAAACAAAAACAACAAAAACGACTCTTGCTTGTATGCTGCATAATACACCTGGACACCTTTTATACGAATCAAACTAATACACACAAACACACACACGAAAACATTATTTTACAAGTGCGCAGCCAGCCACCATTCATATTCGTATAAACACAAACCCCTCCACTTTATCCCTGGCCCGTACTAACTCATAACTACGCGCGCTTCATTTAATAAACTTGTAGTAAAACACATGCAACAACAATAATAACAACAACAACACGGTAAATAGAGAGCAGTAACAAAATATAAAAGGAGTAAAAAAAGAAAAATAAAAAATTATGCTAGATTTTAAAGATTTTTTTTTTTTAACGATTATACAATATTGATTATATGTAATGTACTTCTTCGATAATTTATACAACGTATTAAATTTTTTTTTGTATTTTTTTTTTAAATCGAATTATAACTAACAAAAAAACAAAAAAAAAGTCTAAAGTGATTACATGCATACTTTTAGTTTATTTTATTACTTATACATTTATACACACACACACACACCCACACAATCACACATACATACATAAATAATTACATATATAATTATGCAGAAACAAAAAAAAAAAACAAGTAACTCTTTTTAACTCATATATTTATTATTAATTGATTGATTCTCTGTTTCGATGCTATTTTCTAATTATACAAAAAAATATATATGAGCAAAATTTACTTTTATTATATTTATATACAATAATAATAATTTTTTTTTTAAGAACATGTGTATAAGCGTAATTATTTATTTGCTCGCACTGACAGAGACAAAACAAAAACAAAACCTAAATAAAAATAATAAGAGAATAAAAAAACGAAAAAAAAAAAAACAGTGAAAACTTTATTAACCCAGAAATTATAATTTTTCTTTATCATTTAACATTTTTGGTTTTAAAAGAAACAAAAAAAAAAACATTTTTTTTAGGAGAGCATATTATTATAACTATTATAACTGTATTTAGCGGCCTGCGCCCGCCGATGCTGAAAAGAAGAAGATGAAAAACAAAAACAAAAAAAAAAAGAAGTAGAAACGTAAAATGTTATTATTTTTAATTAGTAATAAAATGTATACTAAAAACAAAACAAAACAAAATACTTTATAAACGCGATGAAAAACAGTTAAACCGATAAGAATGCAAAACAAAATAATAATAATAAAAACGCCGACAACGGATAAAAACCATAAACTAAAAAAAAAAAAATTATATATATAATTTTCTTACAAAAATAAAACCAGCAAAACAAAAAAAAAATCAATGCGTATTACTATACTTTATTGTCCCTTCTAGTTTTGTCCAAAGAAAATTTGAGCTTGATTCCAAATTTTATTTACAAACATGTTAACGCATGTCTTGCACATTTCGCTTAATTAAAAAAATATATGTATGTGTGTAATTTGTTATAATTGCTGCAACGAAAACGGTTTGTTGGGATTTCTTTTTATATGTGTTAATTTTAAACAGATTCAGGAGAATGTTTGTGTAGATAAAATTGGATTTTCAATTGGTTATTATTTCAGTCTTTGTTTCCGTTAGCGGTAGCAACAGCGGTGGTGGCGGTGGTGTTGGCAGCGGCGGTGGCGTTGATGCCAATACAGCCGTTGGCGTGGCTGGCTTTATCGGTGGCAACAAATTAGCTGATGTATTGATTTTAGAACGTTTTGGTAAAGTCGCTGCGCGCAAATATGGATTATCAATGTTTGGATTTTCCAGTATGGCTTTATTTGTGCTTGAATTTGGCTTAATTTCAAGTTCAGGTTTATTATCTTCTTTCGACTTATCACCATCAACATTGTCTTCGTTGTCACTGTCATTCTCATCGTTATCATCTGAAATACATCAAAGCATAGAGTCGACATAAGTGTGATTAGAATATATTTACAAATGTTTCGTTTACCTTTGCTAGTAACATCTTCTGTACGATTAGCTACTAAATAATGATATTCAAGCTCTTCGAAGTCGAAAACCTGATCCGTGGGATTCAATGCGGCCAAGTAGGGCGGAAAAGCTGGCTTGCAAGCGATTACTATTGGAAGAAAACAAAAATTGTTTAATATTTTAACTTGTTAAATTTTTTTTGTTACTTACATGGAAACATGTTGTCTTCCGTCTCAAACAAACTGTCCGTGTCAGATGTCTTGCAGAGGAACTTTGTCAGAGCCTTTTCAATATCACGTTTCTGATTTGCGGCCTTCTCGCGTATTGCCTCGTATTCGGTAACCGGCTGTTTGTGCGTCGGAGTGCGTATATATGCATGCGGATCAGGCAGCGGCGGCAGATAGTTGGGCACATGCGGCGGATGTGGCGCCTTTGTGCCAGCTTGCAGTAAATTTAACTGACGCTGCTGTGACATCTGTGGTGGTATGGTTATCAGACCGCGATCTTCACGTTTGGCGAATTCCTCGAGACCGTTAAGCGCAAGCCCCATATTGGCGAATGTCAATAAAACATCACCAACAACGGGCATGGTACGGCCTGCAAGCTCATAGTAGCTGCGTGCTGACTGGGCAATTTCTATAAGCACTGTTATGACGAAGAATATGTATTAATGAATGATAAGTGACAAATAGTGTCTTTAACTTACAGCTCTCGTGCATCTCGATGAGTGCTTCGAGGCAATCGCTTTCTACCGCATGTATGCCATTCTCCAAGAGATATTGCGATATCGCTTTGCCCAGCACACGCCTATATGGATCCGCCAGTGGTTGAGATACCTCCGGTTTCTCCATACCACCAGTTTCTTGTGTCAGTGCCAAGATTCAAATTTTTATGTACCTTTCAATAAGTAAATTTTTCTTTAACTGCTAATTATGTAGATCTTTTCCTTCGATCTATTAATGTCCTCTCATTGCAATGAAATTGTACGAAATTGTGGTTTGTTTATTCGCTTGTGTTGCAAAATCTTCTTTATTTTAAACTGATAGTGCTTTTCAGCACTTTTTCACTTTTTTAGAAAGTGCTGCTTGGCTTATGTCTGCCGGGCGATGTTTCTAAACATGAGAGACTTGAAAATGATTTCGGTTGCTGAATAATCAGTGCTGCATATTGCCTCAATTCGGAAAATAGTGGTGGGCATTGCAATATTGTTAGGGAATCAACAAATAAATGAAATAATAAATAAACGATTTCAAGACGGTTAAAAAACTACTACTTTTATATAAGCTGCAAAACAAAAATAATAGTAACAAGTGTTGAACAAAACAAAATATGACTCTATTGAAACGACACGGCGCTGCATTTTCTGGAGATCTGTGCACTCAATATCTGAAAACTAGCTTCTTTCTGACTCTAGGAATAATGAGGGTACCCACCAATAGTTCAAAGCATCGATGTAATCGATTGTCTCATCAATATTTTGCCAGCTCTGTTCCTGAGACATATAGGCTGACTCTATTATGAAACGACACGGCAGTATAGGTTTAGCGTATGTCACGCTACTTTCGCTGGCAATTTGTGCGCAGCCATCATTTTTCGGTCATTTTTATACGGGGGTGGTCCGCTCTTCCTCTTCCACTTTTGTGACACTCTTGCGTCACTTGGCTCGTTTAAGTTTCTCGCCAATTTTGCGCTTGAAATTTGCGAGAAGAAGAAGAGCAGGAATTTGGTAATTCCCCCCACTCATTGATCAATAAAAGACAAACAATTGACTAATAATTAATTATTACATTTTCCAAACTGTTTATTTGGCTTTGTTTAAGAACAACTTATTGCCAAAGTAATTTAAAAAGCTCCGCACAAATTGGGACAAAAAGAAATAAAAAAGAAACTAATAACAAAAATCCTTCAAATGGTCGAAAAAGCAAAAAGAACAAAAAAAAAAGAATGAATGAAATAAAAATTGTTTGTGACTGGCGGTGGTTGTGGTTGTCGCATAAGGAATCAGTTCTGTTTTAAGATCCTCAGAATGGCTGCCATTGCAGGCGTCTTAGTTTACAGCATGCGGAAGCCTTTGGAATAGTTGATGGCCTTGAGCAGTTTCTGCTGTACTCCTTAATCGACTTACACCGCCAACGGGTATGCGATCCGAGCGCACAATTCACAGCCATTGCGTTTATATTATACGATATATTTATTTGGTAGTGACAATTGCTACTGCCAAACAGCCAACTTCTCTACGATCACTGGTGGAAGACGGGATTTAGAATGGCATCAAAATGCGAATTATGTTTATATGCCAGTCTTAACGGGGGGTTATCGTTATTCGGATTGAGACTATTAAATATTTCATACGGTGCTATAAAAAAAATAAAGCAAGTTGCTATTTATGCATATAAATTTCTTATAGTTAATAGAATCTTACTTTTATTATAGCGATAAACCTCAACGGGTCGGCTATACATATCCGATATAGCTTGTATCTCGATGTGATTCCCATGTGTAACTCTGCGGTGCTTACGTTTTACGTAATCATCAAAGTTTTCGGTAATAAATGGCTCGAAATGTTCCCGATTATTACTCTGTAATTTGCACAAATGTAATTGACATGTTCTACATTATTAAAGTGGTCAACTTACTATAAAATCCATTGTATTTCGACGTACGACGTCATGCATATCTTCGTCACCATAAACCTGCAATGCGATTGCTCTGAATAAGCATGCGCCATCTCCCTTGACAATTTCAATTTTATAGCCAAGTTCTTGCATACTCAATGTAAACAGTGCATCCTTTCTTTGCCATTCCTTTATGGATGTTCCATTCACTCGATGCTCATCAGCGCTGTTGTAACCGGAACTGTCCATTTTTCGCTTAAGTGAATTTGGCGGTTCATTCCCGTTTACGGCGCCCACACTTATAACAACATCGTCAGCTAGATGAATGATATGATTTAGGGATTATCTATGTTAGTTATATTTAACTTACGATCTTCAAATGAGCTGCTTGCATGACTTGCCATATCCTCAATTACTTGAATGTCTTTATTTTTTTTAATTTTCCTTCTTGAAAGTTTTTCTAAAACTTGAGTTGGCAATTTGGAAGTAATGCAGCTATCATCATTGCGCTTTAAACCGAATCTTCAAGGAAAGGAGGTTATTATATGTACAAAAGCTTTTAGCATTTCTTACTTACTTAATGTGCATTATTGAATTTAAAATGTCATTTTTTAACGAGGCTCTCTTCGTTTTGATATTATTCATTGCTGAGAAAATTCCCTCTAAACTTGCATTCGAAAATGGCACGCAGTAAATTTTCTTCGCAAAATCTGCCAAATCAGCAAAGATTTTTGCGTCTTCCTCATCTTCGAATCTAGCCACTTCCAACCAGAATGCGTCGTTGTTAGCATATGCCCAACTCATTGATCTTACTTTGTTAAGTTGGCTTTTTATTTTTATCTGCAAGGTTTCCTCAACATCTAATAAATTAAGCCCTTCGTCAATATTAGGGACCACATCACCTAATATTGACTCTACAGACATTGTTTCGTCTATGCGTAGTGTGTTGGTTGGCAGTCTTAAAAAAAATAATTATTATAATCAAATAATTACTTACATTCGTTAAATTCTTATCTTGTCTGTAACTCCATTATGAAAAGGGCGACGAAATTGACGCAGCTTTTTCTTAATTCTAGAAGCTTCTCGTTGTTGTCAAGGCTGGCAACAGCTTCTTCAAACTCGGGGGTCAAACCGAGATTACTATTGATTGATTTTACATAATCAATAGTAATCTCGGCTTGGTCCTCTGCGTCAATTTGTATCAAGTTTTTTAAAAATATTATTGCCTTCTTAATTCGGTTAATAGTTTTTTTGCTGCCTGATTTTTTGGCAAAAGTTGATGAGATTTTGGAAACCTTTTCAAGGACTGGCAAAATGAAAACTAGGCTCGCAAAATTACTAGAGTCATTAAAAAACTGGCTCAAGTTTTGGCCAAACGGGTCATCCCCTTCAATGGAATTGAAGAAGGCCTTCAGGTTACACCATTGGTCTTTGATGCGCTCAGCCACCTTTGTTATTGTTAGCCAACGAGTTCTTGCTACTCTGGGAATTACTAGCGGATCCTTATAAAAAAAAAAAATTAATAATAATGTTTATGTGTAATGCAAAGACTCCTTACTTTGTAGCTGTCTGGCTCTTGACTTCTCAAAAAATTCTTATACTTCTCTTTTGTATTTACATCGAACCACGTCGATGTATGAAGTAGAATATATTTTAGGCCAATTGGAATATGCGCTTGGCAAATGGTCCGAGCTAGTAAATCCAAAGAATGGCAAGCGCATCGCACATGAATGGCTTGTCTGGCTTCGTTTTTGATTAAAGCAAAAACTCCCCCATACTCGCCAATCATGACATTGGCACCATCAGTGGCGATTGCTATTAAATTCCCTATATCAAGCGTCCACAACCGGAGCTGTTCAAAGACGACTTTAGCAATATCTATTGATTTGCTTGAATCTAGGGGCACAATGCTGAGCAAGCTATTTTCCACCTTGCCTTTTACTTCGTTGTAATAAATTATAGACATACCTGGAAATGGGATATGTTGATTAATTGAATGGGGTCGATATGGTTTTTGAACTAACCAAGGACTTTATTGTTGAGTACGTCGATTGACTGGTCTAACTGCAAGCTAAACTTGCTGAGGCCGATGTCAGTCCTTAGTTGGTCCATATAGTGACGCCCCAATATATTAACTGCCTCTCTTGTTTTGGTATGGTATAATTTAGACTTTGAGCCGAAATGTACCCTGCACAACTTGCCCATATCGTTCGATGCTTTAAAGGGAATGTTATGGACGACCATATATTGATATATTGCAGCTTCCTGCACTTGTTGTTTTTCAAGATCGCGATTCTGATCTGTACAGGTTTTATTTTTTGCCGCATTAACCATGTTGATATGTCTCATAGATTGGGCATGGGTTCGTAGCTGAACGGGCCGAGCTCCACCCATTTTTTTCCCGCATACACTACATGTTACTTGTCCTGTTAATGGGTCTTTGACGGCCCAGAATAATTCGAATTTTGACATTTTATAATTTAATTTATATTTAGATGGAGTGGTGTGACAATAAAACGCAATTACAATTTTTTTTTTTGAACGTTACAATTGTTTTTAAATTTAAATAATTAGCGAATTTTGATTTTGCGTATTTTTGATTTTGAAATGTTGTAAAAGTACGTATACGACTGTTCGATATCGAACAAATTCTGTTAAATGCTCTGTTAAAAAGAGAGTTTGTAGTAGGTTAACATACACCAACAGAGTTTTAACAGCATTTGGATGAGTGAAACGCCCGGTGTTTGGATTGGAGGTTGGGAAATATCGCAGGCGGCTGCACCGCACATACGCTTATTCAATACCCCTGTGTCGTGTCACAAAAAAATGACACGGGAGAGTAAGAATTCTCTCTCTGCTCTCACGACGCAGAGTTGTCAAATAAAACAATGTATTTTTCGGTTTTTTTGGAAGTTTAAGTGAGCTTTCGCTCTGTCTGTTTACAATTTGAGAAATTGAAAATTGAAAAGCAAAATACTGGAACTAATCGTGGATAGTCGTTTTTTACGTAAAAATCTCACGGTATTTAACCGCTCATTTGGGGCGAGAAACACAAACGAGTCAAAAGAGTCCCCCATGATGCGAAAGTGTCGTAAGTGTCAGTAAGCTCTTCTTCTTACATTTTTGTGACATAAACAAAAACAAAAACAAGCGACGGCTCAAAAAAATTTATTGAATCTGGTTGGTTGAATTGGTTGAAGCCTTTCGCAAAGCGCCTTTTGATTCAAAATGGGCTTCCCGCGTATATTGAGTAAGAATAACAAGATATACACAAAGCTGGGCGAATATTGTTTGGCGGGCGATAGCTTTTGGATTGTATGCCACACTTGCCAGGAGGAGTTACAGACACAGGATCAATTCTGGAAGCACATACAGGATGAGCATAATTTCATGCTTGGCGTGGGCTTGGGCGTGGTTAAGGTACGTGATTACTTGGACACAAACGCAATGCAAAGCTCACACTTGGTTTTTGGCGCCTTGCAGCAGGAACCAGGTGGTAGTACGCGCACCACAACGACAGCAGCAACAAGCTACTGCATGGAGGTAGATAGTACGCCAACTGGCGCAACAGCTGCTACAGTAGCGACGGCTGGCCCAAGTGCTACCACAATGGTTACATTGCCCGCTCTATCACTATATCACCGCAAGTACAATGATGATGAACAGCACCAGCAACAGAATCAACAACAACAACAGCAGCAGCAGCAGCAACAACGTAATGATCAGATGACTGTTGACTTACATGAGCAACAAACGCACCATCATCACCAGCATCATCATCAACAAACGCAACAGCAATCACAACAACCACAACAGCCGACGACAGCACAACGCGATGCCACAGAGTTACATGCCGTCGATGAGAATACAGTGCCAACGACAACAACAGCTTCTGGTATCGATATAAAATTAGAGCCCGCAACAAATCTCACACTACCGCCACCGCAGCCAGACGATACACAAGCGCAAATAGTCCAACAGAGTGCCGCCAATGCAACGCACAGTGGCGCTGTTGTCGCTACAAGCGGCAACACCAATGCCGCAACGCCCACCACAATCTATCACTTGCCACAAGTAGTGCCACCACCACCGCCGCCAGTACCAACGCAACATACACAGCCGCAGCCTCAGCCGCAGCCACAGCAACAGGTCACCACCGCCGCATACCCGCCGAATAGCAATACAGCAGCAAGCCCCAGTCATGTAACAAGCGCCGCTGCTGCTGCCGCTGTTGTTGCGGCCGCAGCGGCTGCAGCGAATATAATGCATACAACTGCAACCGCCGTTACATTACCCTCAGCGCTTAGTATATCATCGGTGGCGCCATCAACAGCGATGACTGCAGCTGCTGCAGCGGCAATGCTAGCACAACAACAACAACAACAAGACTTGCCACCAAAGGATTCAAATAGCACAACGGCAAGTGCAAGCAGCGCTGTTTCATCCGATGATGGCGAACGCTGGTACATTTGCGACTATGAGACCTGCGGCTTAAAATTCAAATATATGTCACGCCTCGAACTTCATAGGGCCGTGCACAGTAAGGAGCGTCGCTTTATCTGCGATCTGTGTAGCGCATCGTTCAAGCAATCGTGCAATCTGTCAACGCATCGTAAGAAAAAACATGCGCTCAAAGGCAAAGGCATGATACTGCCGCAACGTTAATAATGCGGCCGCAACAACCAAAATTGAACATAAAACAGCGCCAAACGTTGTTGTTGTTGGTGTTGTTCTGTTCTGTTAAAAGTGAAAGTGAAGAATGAAAGGTTTTTTTTTTACGGTTTTTGTCTCAAGTTCAAAATTATTTGCTAGCTAATAGTTAAGTATTTTATACTTCTCGTTTTTGAAACAAAATTCTTAATATTATGTAAAATGTTCATATGTATGTTCGTTCGTTGATCTTGACCTTTCTTTTTCTGATTATTATCATAACATATTATTTATATCCGTTGGCGCCTTTTGTTCTTCCTTTTACTAAATGTAAGAAGTACGTACAGGTTCTTAACTTTAAGTGAGGTCATAGTTCTATAGTATTTAAGACTTTAAATATTGTATGCAAGTGTTCTAGAATTAATTGTTAAGCGTATTTAGGCAACGTTTCGAAAGCTCTTGCGGGCGGCTTGAGACACTTGAATTTAAAACACACACACACACACACAAATACATACATGCAACCATATACAAGACACAAAAGTGGACCGACCCGCTTAGCTCCTAATGTTTAGATGATCTAATTTTTTAAACAATTAGCGTTACGTTATATATATACATATATATAATACTTAATTGTATCATAAAAAAGAAAAGCTATATAAGAATAAACATTCGATATTTTATTCGAAGCGAAATTCATTATAATGTTCTGAACATAAATGAAACATTTAAATCATAATGATTCAATACTTAAACATTTTTAGATACTTTTGCGTCCTTTGCTCTTTGACATCGTACTGGGGGTGAGTGGTCGTGAGATACTGCTAATCGACGATGTTGTGCTTTGTCCAGTGCCGTGGCGGCGTTGCTCGCGTGAATTGATGTACGTTTGGTATCTTGCGCAGCGTGAACGTTCGACGGTAATTTGGTCCTGCAACTTTTTCTGAATCTTTAGAAGAGCCGCTTGCCGTTTTTCGTCCTCGACTTGCCATTGATGCAGTTCCTTGTACAAATGATTGTCGAGTGAGGCACGTTGTTCCGACTGAAATTGTGCGATTTTTCTACATTGACGCAACAGGATTGTTGGATCGGTGAGTAGATGTCTGAATTGTTTCGGCAGTTCGTTGTTTATTGGAATATTTTGATATATAACTTTACATAGCGGACATGTTGATGCCACACACTGATCGCATAGCACATGTGGACAGTTTTGCGATACATGAAAATTCAGTGTCAGCGCTTCCATTGCTCGCATACGGAGGCAATTGTTGCAGTGCAACGGGAATGGTTTCAGTTCCATTAATTATTTTCGTATTTGTTTTTAATAATATAATAAACAAAAAGCACAGAAATTCAATTTGTGCGTTGAAAATACACTAGAAACTCGATTAACCGGACCTCGATTAAACGGATCTTCGATTATCCGGACTCATTCACTGCACGAATTGTGGGAAAGTTTGTTGAAATTGCTTATTTTTGTTGACAATTACGTAAAACGTGGCATTTGTAAGGATGAACGAAATCCATCAACATCCGTGCACAATCTTTTCCAGCCGCAGCTCGCGCTCGACTCATTTTAAAATTTCTCGTTTTTATTATTTTGCACCAAGTTGCGATCTTAGCAATTAAAACGCCGTCCAATAACGAGCTGGTGGTGGTTTTTCGCACAAGTAGCAGTGCTTAGTGGAAAGTTGTAATAAATAAAAAGCACAGAAATTCAATTTGTGCGTTGAAAATGCACAACCAAATTATTAAAACGGTGTTTTCTTAACAATCGCCATGTTATCGATAAATTACATGAATTTCCGATAAACAGCAATAATAAGCTTTTTGTTGTCCCAAAATTATTGCAATAACCGCTTTTCAACAAAAACTGGTCGTATATTATGGCATATAACAGTTGTTGAAATTTTTCCACAGATAAGTTGTTGTAAAAGCTTTAAAAGTTTTGTTGAAGTCGGCATAAAGCGCCATCATTCGGCTTATAATAAAAAGTGAAAATCAAATAGCAATTACGTGCTAGCGTGTCTCATATATCAATGAAGGGAAGCGTAACATGCGGCACGCCAAAATGGCTGGTTTATAAGTGCATTAATTCAGCGTGCTCGGAAATGCACAACTAAATAAATAAAAAATACTATCAGAAAATATGGAAAAAATCAAAAATGCTATTTCCATTTACTTCTTTCCGCGTATGTATTGTTGTATCGTCATGGAATTTTAGCCATTTTAATGCGATTTTCATTGTATTCTCTTTCAGAAGACATGAACAAATTACTTCTTCTTCTTTCTCTTAATGTAATCCGATTAAGGGTTTATTAAAACTATCGCGTGCGTTGATATGTGTGTACATACATGTATGTATGTGTGTACACAAGCTTTGCAATAAACGTAAATTGTTGTTGCATTTCTTTTCTATTTTGCCAATGGCTTAAGAATTTATGCAAACGGTATTTTTGCACATACTAGCATAGCATGCACAAGTACAAAATTCAACAAGAAGAAAATTTAAACAGCCAAAAAATGCGTGAGCAAAAACAATATATTACAATAACAACAACAACAGCAATCGAAAAAATTATTTCCTACGCTCTTATGCATGTACGCCGCAGTCGACTAACACAACAACACACTCACACACATATACATGCACATACATGGATGCATGCATATTTGCGTCTTGTTGCAAATTCTGCCGAAAATATTTGTAGTAAATTTTCAAATTTATAATTATGCGAAATATTGCAAAGCAGCAAAAATTTTCAAAAATATTAAAAATAGGCAACAAAATTGTTTGAGTTAAAAATTATGTCAAAAATCCAAAAATAGTCAACTCTGTTTGACTTGCATAACAAAGTGCGATGCAGAAGAAGAATACTGAAAATGTCTTATGCATTTGGCATGACAAACTAAAAAGAAGAAGAATAAATTAGTATTGATATTTTGAACTGTTGTATGCAACAAAAGAGAAGCTGAGTTCGGCTAAGCTAAGCTAAGCATTTAGCATGCCCATTATTATAGCAACGACTGTCGAAATTTTCTGACATTTATCAATTTAAAAAGTGTCAGCCATGAAATGCTTTCACACACACACATAAACACACAAGCGAAAACGCGATAAATTGAGTTTGATTTGAAATCTTTATGCATTTTGAACGATCGAGCGAACAAATAAGTGCCAAAAACAAAATGGCGGCTTAACAGTAACGATATTTGTATTGTTGCTACTAACAACAATTCTTCTTTTTCATCATCATCATCATCATCATCATTATCATCATCATGTGCTGTCACTTAACGGCACTTGGGTAATGCAAATGCTGGAAAATGTCACACGTAGGCAACGAAGAGGCAGAAGCAGAAGAGGTAAGCATTTTGTGTAAATGAAGCGGAAATTGAATTGAGGCTTTTTGGTTGTTGCAACGTTGTTGTTGTTTTTGTTGCTCATTGCGCCTGCAAGAACCATCAAAATACTCAAACACACACACACACACACACATACACATGCAAGCACGTGAATTTATTTAGCAGGCAAGCAAGTAAACAATAACAACAACAACTATAACAAATGCTTTTGTCTGTTGATTTTCACTTCTGTTGTTGTTTTTTTTTTTTTGCATATTTTATGTAATTTATTTTTTTTTGTTGCTTTATTTTTTTTTTGTAAAATTGAATTGAAAAATAAAATAAAAACAAATTTCTGCCAACAAGAACTGTCAACGTTTTACGATTTTGACAACTCTGGTACGCTTAAGCTTTCTCTTTCCCTCTTTTAGTCTGGCTCTTTCACTCATATAGAGGACACTGAATGATGAACTCATCGTTCATCGCTTAATGTATACTTTTTGCTTTGCTTTGCTTTGTTTGTTTGTTTGTTTGTTGCCAATGCGTTCACTCAAGCGTGTTAAGCCTTGCCTTGTATTCAGTGTAGAAGTAATAACAACAACGACAACAATAACGTGCTTAATGCTCAATCGCTTGTCACATTTGTTCAGTTCATTCATTCAAGTCAGTCAAGGCGCGCGCCTCGCAAATGAGTCAAGTCTATCGTTTATGCATGCATTCATTCCATCAACTTTATCCGACGTCCTTCATCCTTTAGCCTTTACATCATTTTGTCATTCATTCATGCGCCCACTCGCTCAATCATTCATGCCTTCGTTCAAGTGAACATGAGTGCAGTTGTGCCTTCACTTTCTATTTACTGTAATCAAGCGCAATTACACTAGCCTACACAAAACATGGATTTTGAAATTTTTCTTTTGTTTTTGTTGTATATAAAAAAAAAAAAATGTGTTTATTAAATAAACAACAAATATATATGTATTTATAAAAGAAATAATCTGCAAAAAATTAATTTTAAAACCTTAAAAAAACAATAAAACAAAATTAATTTTACTAAAAAATTAAACAACTCTTTTAAAACACAAACAATTATTTAATTAAATAATACTTCTATTTTAATTTGTGCCAATAATTGTCTCCGTTTGTAGGATAGTGTAAAATTTCTACGATTTAAAATTTTCTGTTGTTTTTTCCTGTTGCAAAAGAGCAAAAACAAAAAAAAAAAAAATTATAAAATCATTGCATAGCCATAGGCGCACACGCTACTGGCAAAGCACAGCAAGAAAACGTTGAGCGGGAAACTCAACAGCTGACACATCGCACCTCAATATGTTCATTCTTAGCCCACCACCCCACCCCCACCAAACTCACGACTTATATAAAGTTCATTGGGTTTATTATTTATTGAGTAATAAAGGAGCGGAAATAACGGTAACAAAGGCAACAGCGAAATTTATAAATGAGCTAAAATTTAATATGTAAGTACATGAACACACACACACACACACACAGCCTTGCATACAAAAACACTCACACAAACTCATTTCCTTACTTACTATTCTGTTAATTTCTGCTTCTTCTACTCCTTCTGCTGCTCTGCCGCACTCACACCTTTCGCTTTTCGCTTAACACACACACAGGTCATTTGCCTTCGCTTTCTCTCATATATTTAATCGCATATTTGTTGTCTCTTTTGCACCAAGCAATGCTGCTTGCACAAGTCAATGTGCTGCCTTTTGCTTTGATTTATTTATTTATATTTTGTGTTGCATACAACACGGCGCAACTTTAAAAATTCAACAAAATCGCGCAAAATGTTCAACGACGACGACGATGATTGTGCTTTGATATTATAAATAATGAAAACAAGGGAAAAAAATTTAAAAATATAATAACAACAAAAAAAAAAAGGCAAAACATTTTAAATTAAATGTGGAAACATGAATAATTGAAAGAAAGCAGCAAAGCAAAACAAAAAAAAAAAAATACTAATCAAAAAAATGGCAAAACACTGAAAAATAATTAAATGTTGCTACCCGCTACTTTGGACAGTGAAAATTTATAATTTTATTAGTTTTGATTTTTATTTTTTCTCTGCTTTTGCTTTGTTTTGATTTAAAATAAAACAGATGAAAAAATATTAAATGTTTTTTTTGTTATTTTTTTATTTAGGCGTTGCAACAAACATGACTTCATGCAATTTGTGCGCCAACCAAGTGTCAGTCGTGATTTAAAATAGCTGTCTAAGTGTATGTCTCTGTGTGTGTGTGTGTGCATGTGTATCAGCTTGGGTCGACACATGCAAATAATTATGCAACATTGAAAAATTGATGACCAAAAAAAGGAAAAAATGAAGAGCAACGCCAGCTAATGATACCCTACACAGTTTGCCGTACGTTTATTTGTTGCTTTTAAAGTTTGTCTTAATTTTAATATGAATTGTGTCGAATTCTGTTACAAATTGTTTGAATGATGTTAATTAACATGCAACATGCCGCTGTTACATTACATTTCATAACACATGCAAACAGTTTAGTATTTACAACTCTTAATTAACATTTAATATTAAACAAATGCATGTGCCTTGTATCACAAAAGTAACATAGGACATAATAATTCAAATTTCATTACATACCTCCAGTTTGCTTTGCAAGTCACATGTATTTTAATTTTACGAGTTTCAACGTCTAATCAGCAGCATTGCACCAATCAATTTATTAGCTTTAAAGCTTAATTGAACTTTAGCCTTCGTGCATTCAATCATTTATTCAATCAATCAATCGAAATTCTGTGTTTTTGGTTTGTACGAAACTTGGAAATTTCGTTGGTCGCAAGAACTCATCTGATAAGCATTGCGGTTAATGTATTGTTATTGTTCATCAAATCAATGGACAAACACACACACACACACACACATAGTATTATTGTAAACAGTTGATTGCTTGGTTCAAGAAGTTTGGCAAGGAATGTTCGTACGATGATATGAAGAGCTCTTCAGTGTCGACCGACCGAACGAACGAGCGAACGAGTTGTCTCGTTTGATTAATTTGCTTGCGGGTTATAATAATCACATATGTATGTATGTATGTATCTCCTTTGTTTGGCTAAAATTGTTTAACTCATGTGTGTGTGTGTGTGTGTGTGCGTGGTCATTGTTGTGGTTGGGAGGAGTTTAAGACAGACAGACAGTCAGACAGACAGTAAGTGAAATGAGTTGTGTTGATTAGAATAGAAAATGTAAATTGTTTTGTGCTCATTCTGTCTATCTGTCTGTCCTTTTGTTTCCTCTTGTTCGCTTTTTCGTTATGTCTGCCTTAATTGCCCATCTCACACTGTATTTCTTTATTTCCCTTTTGACCATTGAAACTTATAGTTTTCTTTTTGGATCACTCTTGAACTTCTTCTGAACATCATCATCATCCTCTTTTGACATTAATACATTTCTGTCGTCTGTCTTACATTTTGCCACGCCTTTACACACTCACACACTTTGTCATTTCTTTCGTTTATTGCATTCCATCTTCATTGTCACTTCCGTTTGTACATTTGTTGCTTCTTCCTTTGTCATTTCGTCGTTTTGTCGTTTGCCAATTTTACCGTTAAATCGCAACTTCCGTTTTTCAAAATAAGAATAAGCAAACAAAACAACAACAACAACAAAATTGTAAGTTAAAATGCTCAAGAGAAAATTTCCCTTACATTTCCAATGTCACATTGGAAGCCATGGACAATTTTCTCTTAAAAAAAATTTCCCCAAAGGATTTTTTTAATGTATGAACTTTGTTGTTGTGTGTGTTTTTTTTTTTTTTTTAAATATTATTTTGTATTTTCATACAAAATTGTTTTTGTATTCAAATCCAAGTTGTCGTTTCAGTGACATAAAGAATTTAAATGTTGGATTTTCAGTTAAGCACTTTTGTGGTCATTTTTGGATTAAACCCGCCAACCCGTCAACCCTCCAAGCCAACAACCACTTCACCACTGTCAACTCACTGACTCACATATACTAAATCTCCTTCTTCTTGTTCTTTCTGCTTGTCGCAATGTGTTTGTGTGTTGGGTTCATTTTTGTTTTTGTGGCTTGAGAAAATCGCACGTTCGAATGTAGATTTGTATATGAATATGAAATTATTCACCATTTAAATAAAACAAAATGCTCAACAAATGGCGCACGCTACAAGGAGGGACAAGTGCAGGAAGAAGAAGAGATACAAAAACATAAACATTTTGAAAAAGTCATTAAATTTGAGTGATTTTGTGGCTTATATTTTTATATGCATATTAAGAGATGAGTTTTTTATATACCCTACACTTGTTGTTGCAGTAGCATGAGTGTAAAGTAGGCATGGCATTTTCATATATTTTTTTTTTATACTTTCAGAGCTTTGAAATCATAATTAATTAATTAAACTTCTTTCGATTTATGAGATCACATATGTACTAAAATGGTACATGTCTTAATATTTACTTATGTAGGTGATGCCCATAAATAACGTGTGGTAAAATTGGAGAAGGGGGATGCAGCAAAAACTCACCCAGGTTGAAATGGAGCTATTGAAAATCTCATGTCAACATTTAAGTACAATTTAATAATAATTTAGTATTTGAAAATTTTAATTAAAATTTTTCGTGAAATACAGAATCTCTCCAAAACTCAACAAGAAGGGGGAGGGGTCTAAGTGACTGTAAAAAATATTTACGTAAGTTATGAACGATCCCTTAAGTATTATAATATCTTAAAGCATTTTCTTTATTTCTTAAGAGATTTTTAAGAGATTTCCTAAAATGAGATTATTATTATTATTGTATTATTATGATATTATTTTATATTAGATTGACGCATGTTGTAGTATGCGCTTCTATAACATTGGTCACAAACAAATGAAGTACTTTTAAAGTACTTATTTAACTCGCTGTTTCGCTTTCTCTCTTTCTTTTCAAATGAGTTACAACGAAAAGAAATTTAATTATTTGTAGGAAATTTCGAAGTCGTACACACTTGACCAAGACTTGTTTCTTTCTTATTTTCGTGGCTTTGGTTTTGGTTGATGTCCATTACAAAGTTTTTTTTGGCTTTTTGGTTTTTTTTGTGCTTTATTTTTTTTTATTTTGCATGACTTTCAAAATGTTTGTCGCAAAAAGTCAAATTTCAAAGCAAAAACAAAAGAAAACAACAAACGACAAGCAAAAACCTAGTAAACGGCGCACATAGGACACTTCAATATGTAATTTATTACAATTTATTTCATTAAGTTGTACTTATCTGTTAGACTGGCGTATGTATTGTGTGCCGCTGTGTAACATAAGTGAGAACAACTTGAAGTGAATTTTTTTTTTTTATTAAGAATTTTTTTTTTTTTTTTTATAGTTTGTTTTGATGTTAATTTAATGAAGAGTTATTTGTGATCAACTTTGTGGCAGTAATTTTAGTTGGATGTAACGTTGCAGGACACGCAGGACATGCAGCAGGACACAACATGCTGCAGTCAGAACTGTTCTATCATTTAAGTTTTCTTTTTTTGACGTTTTTAATGGCAACGAAATCGAATGCGACCTTCGCGTCCTTTTCGTCCTTTGATCTTTACGGTTTTTGCGTTGCGTTGCGTTGGATAAGATGACAATTTTTCTAACTCTCGTGAATTTGGTATGTGTGTGTGTGTGTGTGTTTTTTTTTTCGAAAAAGCAACGCAAGAATGGCAAGGACCAAAAGGACGACCACGTCGATGAAGTGCCATAGCCGCTGCTGGTCTAAGGGCCTTTATCGTTGGCAATACACACATGCATGAGATACATTTTTATGCATGTGCACATGTGTGTGTGTGTGTGCTTTTTTTTTTGGTATTTCGTTTGTTCGCTTAACTTGTTCCTCTTCTTCTTTTTTATTTCTACTTTGTTGTTGCTGTTGTTGTTTTTGATTTTATAAATTCTGCAGAAATATTTGTGTCTTTTGTGCTTCAAAAAAAAAAAAACAACAACAAAAAATAAGGCAAATTGAATTTATTTCATTTAATTTATTGTATTTTTTGTTGTTGTCGATTTTTTTTGGGCACTTTTCAAGCATTCTTTTTGACAAACAACAACAAAAAAATGGAAAAAACAATAACAGCGAAAAAGGCATATGATAATTTATTGTTTTGTTCTTATTAAAAATTTAAAATTTTATTTCATTTTATTTTTTTTAAAGATAAAAAATGACTGAAAAATGTTTGCAAAGTTCAAGTGCTCAAATGGGTTAGTGCATGTGTGTGCGTGTGTTTGATCAGACAATCTTCAATGTGCGCCAAAAAGGCTGCAGTGTTTTTTATGCCAGTGTCACATTGCGGTTTCCATTTCGTTGCACACAAACGAAAAGGGCCAACAAGAAGAGGGCTCAAAGCATGGCTGGTAGAGCGCGGGTTGGCGGCGGTGCAAGCGAACGTTGAGTGCAAAAAAGAAAGCTGTGGTTAGCTTGGCAAACATGCCATTAACTAAGGAAGGGAGCAAAAAAAAAAAACACTGCATACTTTAAAGATCATTTGCTAAAAAATGTAGCATACTTTTGCGTGCTTTGCTCGCTTTGATATACGGACAACTTTAATTGATAAAAATTCAATGAATTGTTGTTTTGTTGTTGTTGTTTTTGTTTCTTGTATGACAAGAATTTCAACTATTTTTGAAAAAAAAAAAAACAATTCAAGAAAACAAAATAAGTGTAGACAACTTTTAGGCATTATACACTTAATATAAACAAAAACAACAAAAGCAATAAAACACATTAATTTTTTGTATTGTTGTTGTTGTCGTTCTTGTTGTTTTTTGCTAAATAAATAAATAATTGCACATTCATTTCATTGATTCAGACATTTTCATGTTCATTCGCCTAACTTGTCTTTGTGCAAAAAGTGGAGGAGTTTGAGTTTGCTTGGCCGGGGGGAGGGTGTGAGGTGTATGAGTTCTGTATTGAATCAAATTGAAGTTTGACCAAAGCGATTTTTGCGTTTGCTGAAATTCTCATGCATGAAAAAACAATTCGATTTTCTTGTTCGACCATTAAATTGCTTTATTATACCAAAACATCGTCTTCGCTTGTCCTTCTTCTTCTTTACACTCTGCACCCAACGCCATCACCCTCAATTTCATCTTCTTCTTTATGCATCTATGCCAATTTCAACATGAGAGCACTCTTACTTAGTTGCCTTTGACTCGTTCATTCGTTCGTTCGTTGCTCTCCCCCTTTTTGGGCTTCAATTCAGCGCAAAGCAAAGCAAAAAATATTTATTTATTTATTTACTTATTGTTGTTGTTGTTTGTATTGTTCGCTGTAAACCGAATACATTGTTTTTTTTTTTTGTTTATCGAATTTATTTCGGTTTTGCTTTTGTTTCGTTTTTGTTTCTTGTATGAAATTAATCGTTTAACATATTTTCTTGTTGCCCTTTGCCGCCCTTTCAGCCCCAGCCTCGGCACCAAGTTTATAGAGTTAGTCATGCGCTCTTATCTTAAATGGTTATTGCGCTAATCTCTGTGTTATTAACTTGGCTTAATGTTTATGGCTTTGACTGCAAATAAATCAATTGCCAAATGAATCGAATATCTTTTGTTTTATTTTTGTGCATATACATACATATATATTTATTTTTTTCTATTACTTCTTCTTATTTTCTGCTTACAAAACTAAAATTCATATAAATTTTGTTAAAAAAAAAAGAATAACAATATTATATAAGCCTATGTCAGCTGTTGGTGACAGCGCACATACAGCACTGTTAAGCACAAAGTTTTCAATGTAAGTGACAACATTAAGTCTTAAACTGGCGTATGTGAAGAGTGCCTGTATGTAACATAGTCGTGTTTTTTGTATAAAAAAAACATAAACTCCTATTGTTTAGAAAATCATACAATATTTTATTCAAATAAACAACTTAAATTAGTAAAAAAAAAAAACAAAAAAAAAATATTTATAAAATAGGTATTAATAATAATCAAAAAAAAAATACCATAAAACAAACAATTAATCAATGATCGTGCCAGCGTTTCATGATTGCAAATTATCGATAGTTATAAAAATAAGTGCGAAAACTATCGATATTAATTCAAAACAACTATCGATAATCAATGTTAACGTTGCATTTCAAATGCATGATGATCAGCAAAAATACATTATCGATCGCATGCATCGATTATCGATAGTGGTGCGATTATACACAACATGCTGGCGGCGGCGTCGGGTGCGACAGAGGGCAACCACTATTTGGTGTTGTTGCTATACATTTTTTTGTTGTTGTCCGATGGATGTTTTTCTTTGTTGTTATTATGATTCGTTTCGTTGTTGTCTTTCTTGTTGTTGTTCGTTTCGTTGTTGTCCTTTTAGTTGTTGTTTTTTTTGTAGTCGATTTTTTCGTTGTTGGTTTTTTTGTTGTTGATGTTTTTGTTGTTGTTCTTTTTGTTGTTGTTGTTGATTTTGTCGTTGTTGATTTTTTAGTTGTTGGTTTTTTTGTTGTTGATTTTTTAGTTGTTGGTTTTTTTGTTGTTGATGTTTTTGATGTTGATTTTTTTGTTGTTGATGTTTTAGTTGTTGGTTTTTTTGTTGTTCTTTTAGTTGTTGGCTGTTTTGTTGTTTTTTTTGCTATTGGTATTATTATTGCTGTCGTTTTGGGCTTCTTTGTTGTTTCAGCTGTCGTTGGCAGCATTGTATAATCCGCTATACGTGTGCTGCTCTCCACCGGTTTCGTGGCTCCACAGCCGTCACTGTGTCGACACTCGCATCTATGAAAGACACACGGATCATCAGTGACCGCATGACAGCCATGATCGTGTGCATCATCATCCCATGGATTATTGCCGCCTTCGCCGCATCCGCAATCTGCTTCTGGCTCCTCTGTCGTCGTTGGCGTCGGCACCGGCGTGCATGTGTAGATTGGCGGCGGACATGTTGAGCTGTCAAGCATGCAATGTTCAACAATAACATTTGCATGCACGCACGCAACAACAAATGCAACTGAAAGATATAAAAAAAAACATATATTTAATTCAATCACTATTGAAAATGTTTATGTCACACAGCACTACATGAGACATACGTCAGGCTAGCACGCGCACACGTTTGACTTGTGTGTGTTCGCATTGTTAGACTCTCGTATGTAACCTGTATCGCTATGTAACATAGGACTAATTTTTCGTTTTTGCTATGAACAATATCGTTAATGCTTTGCAAACGCACTCGGCAATAAAATACATGTAATCCGCTTTGTTAACATTTTCCTTGCGAGCGTTTCTGACTTTCTCAATCAAAAATCGTTGATCGATAATTGTTAATTTTTTATTGCAAAGTTGCTTTTATATGCAAAACCCTAAAAAATCCGTACCACTTAAAATGTTCTGAATTCTTCTGCCGCCGCAGCCCTCAACCATCTGTCAGTTGACGTTGTTGTTTGCACAAATGTTTCCGCGCTTGTGCGTTGACTTGAGTTGACTCGTGTGCTCTTCAGTTTTCGTATTCCGTAAATATTCTGTGCATTTTATTGGCCGAGAGTCTCCTTCTTCATCTGAGCATTCTCATTCCGGGAGTTCGAGAGGTTAATGTTATTTGTCTTTTGGCGCAGCGAAAGTTATTTTTAGTTTTGAGAGTTCGTTTTTGGTTTATTTTAGTAACGAAGTGTCAAGTGACTAACTGTTGCTTTAATTATGCGAATTCGTATTGAGGTAACAAAAAAGTAGTAGAAATATAGTAGTAGTAGAAAAAAGGTAGCAGAAAAAAGTAGTAGAACAGAGGTAGTTGCAAAAAAGTAGCAATAAAAAAGGAGTAGTGAAAATGTAGCGACAAAAAAGTAGTAGAAATATAGTAGTAGTCGAAAAATAGTAAGAGAAATTAGAAGGAAAAAAGTAGTAGGAAAAAAGTATCAAAAAAGGAGTACAAGTAAGTTGTAGTAGAATGGTAGACAAAAAATAGTAGTAGAAAAGTAATAGCAAAATAGTAGTAGTAATAAATATTACAAATATTTGTACAAAAGTTAGGAGGACCTCTATAAGTAATAAGAAGTCTGTTTTTTTTTTACCCCTTCTTTCCCCTCTCGGTGAGGTTTTTTTTTTAAATCCTCTCCGCCCTAATTTTATCTCACGTAATTTGTGAATCTCCATTTATGGCCTAATGTTTTTCAATTGAATTAATTACGCAGCACATAACCTTCCTCAAACATCTGTCCCCTCCCCCCAACACACCAGTTTCCATAGGTTTGTATGTACTCATACATTGCCGCTGTCGAAACCCTTGTTTTAGATCAACAGTTTTGATTGGAAGGTGTCAAAAAACCTTTCCGGGGGCGAAAATTTTTTTTGTGAAGCTTCTCGACTTATGAGTCGTAAGAGAAAAGATGAAGAGAAAAGGAGTGAAGTGAAACGAAATGAAGCCAAAAAAAGAACACCTGTCGTAACTCAGTGTGTGTGTGTGTGAGTGAGATAGCAGTAGAGCAGGAGGAAATGGAGAGAGAGTGAGCAAAAAAGTGAAATGGAAACAAAAAAATTCTTTTTAATCGAATTGTGAAAGTTTTTTGTTTTTCTTCTTATTGTTGTTGTTGTTGCCTTCAGTATTTAATTAGCTTGGCAAATCCTTTAATGCATTTCAGAAACAAGGATTGTGAGCTACCAAAGGATTGGCATGGACAAAATCGGCTTAAAGGCAAATCAAGCGAACAAAAAAACGATAAGAGAAAAGAAAAGAAAATAAAAGTGAAAACGGCGCAGAAAAAAATGAAAGAAGAAAACTTCCGAGTGTCAAGACAGGAAATGCTTTAATGCAGTAAGAAGAAGAGGAGGAGGACGAGGCAGAAGGAGAAGAAAAAGTGAAAAACAGAGAACAGAAGTGACCAAGTAACACAAGACAAAACTATGTGAGACATCTTCAGTTCAATGAAGCCATGAGACGGGAGAGAAGTTGAATAAAGAAGAGGTGAGTGGTGATGGTGATGATGATGATGATGAAGGGGTAAAAGGTGGTGAGGTGAAAGACTTGTAGCGCTTTAAATCTTATTGAATGTCATTGATATTGAGCGTGCAATATATATTTGTATTAGCGCATTAGTGTCTCCTATGTGAAATGCTTTGTGCAAATAACAACAACCCAAACATTCGATTTTCTATACCCTACACAGAATTTCTCAGCGGCTTTATTAGATTGCAGACATGCTATGACAAATATTTCATTAAATAACGAACAGACAGACAGATGGTTTTACTCATAGAGCGATAGGGAAGTCACACGATAATTTAGCATACAAATTGAATGCACAAATTGCATACTAAATTGTCTTATGTGCGCGGTGCTTACATTGCACATAAGCGTATATAAAATTGTTGATTATGATTTTAAGTTTTTTAATTTTTTTTGTAAATTTCTTTTAAAATTTCATTTTTTTTATATTTCAAAATTTAATATTTTTTTTCAATAAATTTAATTAATTTTTGCAATATTTTGTCTTCTTCCTCTATTGTTATTGTTTGAGTTTTGTTAAAAGTGAAGCGGATTCAAGTGTCTCTGTATGTTTTTCTTGTTGTTGTTGTTTTTGTTCTTTGGGTAAACAACATAAATTTCTGTTAAAGTCAACAGGACAATGTTGCTTAGCGTGTGTCCTTGCTATCCTTGCTAACCTCGCCTCTCACTCTCTCTATCTCTCTCACTCGCTTGTCTGTTTGTGTTTTACGTCATACTTCTTCGTCTTTGTTGTCTGCTTCTTCCGATTTGAATTTGTTTATCGAACTCTGTACGTTCTTGCTTAGCCACAAAATAGCAGATTGAAGCATTTATTTCTATACCGATATCCTTTACAACATTTGCCATTCTTATCGTCCTTGCTTGTATGCTTGGGCTTGTAACTTTTGCTTCTGGCACACACAAAGCACACACACACACACACACACACACAGAGCACATGTCTTGTCGTTTCCCTGAGAATTCACCGTTTTTCCCCTCACACCCCACGCCCCCCCCCAAACGCACACTTGAACACGCTTTAAAGTCAAGTGTTCGCCACTTGGCATACATTTTAACTTTTAACCAACACATATTTATGTATTTGTGTGTTTGTGTGTGTGTGTCTCGTGTACTTTCATATTTATTTTTTTTATTGCATACTTTCGTGCGCGTTCACATAGCTGTATTAAAGCATTGCATGCAGGTAGCTTTATATTTTAACATTGTTGTTGTTGTTATTGCTGTTTTTGTTGCTCCAAATGTTTTTGTTGTTGTTGTCGTACTTCTTCTTCTTCTTCTTGTTATTACTTGACTTGCTTACTGACTGACTTGACTTTTTACTTGGCTCAGCTTAACTTTGTCTTCGATTATGTTTTCTTTTTTTTCTCTTCTTCTTCTTTTGCTTGCCTCATGACGCCACGTGGCGTTAAGTCTTACCGAGGCATACTTCTCTTCTGCCTTCTTTCTTGTCATGCGTTCTTCACACTTGAACAGCTTTAAATATGATTTTTCTTTTAATTTTAAATTTTTTGTTGTTATTTTTTTTATTTTAATTTTTATTTGTTTTTTGTTGTTTTTTGTTTTTTATATATTTTTTTTTCTTTTCAAAGTTTGACAAATCTGTATTTTAAGACCTTTTCTTCTTTACTGTTGAAATTCGCGCACATTAAGCATAATTTGGCCATGTTGTTGCTGTTGTATTGCCAGGGTTGCCAACAGTGGCACATGTCGTGCCAATAATTGCAGTCAATTTGTTGATTGATTTATCGTTTGTTGAAAATTATTACATTCGCTTATGATATTTCTACGCATGCTGTTTCAGTAACGTATACGTAACACATACATGTGCAATTACACACACACACAAACACACACACACACACGTACTTATGCGACGTGCTTGGCTCACCTGCGGTTCACGCAACTCATGTGCTTTGAATGACTTTTGTGTTGTTGTTGTTATTTTTCTTTATTTTTCTTTGCTTTTACTTGTTTTGCTTTCATTTTGTGCTTGATTCCATTTTATTTATGTTACACTTGTGCTGCTTTCTGCTTATTGTATTTCAAGTGCTTAACAACAAAAATTACGTGTGTGTGTGTGACTTGAAATGTTTTTGAAAAGAAAAAAAAAAAAAAACAAACTCTTTAATATTTCGCATAAGTTTGCATAGTTCAGCAACTTGAATGAACAAGCATGAACGTGCCAAATATTATTCAACTTTGACACAAAATGCAACGAAATTTGCATAAAGTTACAACACAAGAACCAAAAACTGAACAACGAAAATGTGCAAAAAGAAAAGCAAATACAAAAAAAAAAAAAATGTTATTAAAAAAAAGCGAAAAAAAATACAATATTGCATTTGTGACCAAAAATCTATTTTTCGCATCACGTTCCTTCTTAACTCGTCTGCTATCTTCTTTCCTTCCTTCCTTCCTGCCTTCCTTCCTTGCCCACTCACCACATGACCAAAATTGCGCTGACACAACTCATGCATAGCACATGACCTGCCCCTTTTCCCACTGAACCATGCCCTTGTAATATTATTAAAATAATATAATATATTGTAGCATACTTGTAAGCGCTACTTGTGCATCATCGTAGCATAGCGAAGTGAACTTTTTATTTCAACATAATATGCTCTTATGTTACATAGTATGTATTGTATACATAACGCAAGCAAGCATTAAATTTCAATTAATAAACGTAAGCATTCAATTGGCGTATGTTGTCAATGTTGCTATGTAACAAAAGGTGCATAAGCAATGTTGTCGTTGTGTTGTATGAAGTAACAACAATAGAAGTTGCTTATGTGTTGACAGACTTACCGACAGGCAGACAGACAGACTGACTGACTTACATCGATGTCAATGTCGATGTCGTTGACAACGTGTCTATTTTCGTGACACACACACACACACACACTCGCATACACAGAAGAGTGTAAACTCAATTTACGTGATCGAATTTTTTATGGCACTTTACGTGTAATCAGATTCGAATTTTTATTTGATTTTGTTGTCGTTGTTGTTGTTGTTGACGTTGAAGTTGACGTCGTCCTTCATTCATTCATTCATGCATTCCATCATGCTCTTCAACACTTCTCGTCTTTATTGTTCGTTCATTCGTTCGTTTGCCTGTTTTTGTTGTTGTTTTTGTTGTTGTTATTGTTGCTTTACTTTCACACACTTTTGCTAAGCTATTTTGATTATTGGTACACTTTTTTTTTCTACTTTTTTGACTTAATTTTTTTTTCTCTTATTTTTGCTGTTATCCTTTGTCCTTGTGCTGACCGTTGATGTTGTTGCGTTCTGTGCTGATTTATTGTATTTTTTTTTTGTATTTTTTTTTGTTGCTTAGCATTGTTTTATTATTATTGTTGTTGTTGTTGCTAATGTGTTTTAGTTGAGTTGTTTGCCTTTAGTCACACACACACACGCACGCACATTTTCCGGCATTTTGCCGATGTGTTGTTGTTGTTATTGTTGTTGTCGTATTTGTTGAGCTCTTCATCAATGCTCGTTTGCTGAATTATTGCACTGCTTTACCATCAATATGGCACTTTGGCGCTTTACTTTCGTCTTCTTCTTCTTCTTCTGTTACTTTAGCTGCTACAACTTTATTTTATTTTTTCTTCTTCTTCTTCTTCTTCCACTTCTACTTCTACTTAACTTGTTATTATTTGTTTTATGTTGGACTATAATTTTGATTTATTTTTTTTTTTTTGCTAAATTTCTTTGCTACTTTTGCACTTTGTTCTGCAACAACAACAAAAACTTTTCCTTAAACATTTGTTGTTGCAAGTTCGATGGTTTTGCATCCTTTTTGTTTGTTGTTTTCCTATTTTTATACAAAGACGACATTTTAGCAAATTTCAGTGCATACTTTGGTGCGTTGCAATTCATACAAGGAGCCCATTGAATTCCAAATGTTAAAACTTCTTCCTCTGTCTATTTAAGTATTAAAAAAATAATAAAAGACAGCTCAAGCAAGCCTTAGTTCGAGCCACTACCCCTTCCCTTCATTTTTAATCGCATTACGTTATAAATGAATGTCTGGAAATCAAAGAGTTTCAGATAAATGTTTAAATTAAATTGTAATTAAGTTTAATTTATTTAATTTTATGTATTTCCTCTGAAATTTCCAATGAACATGTCTTCAATATATTTACGCTTTAAGATTTTTATAATATTATTATTTCATAAATACTTCTTTTTATTACTTTATTTATATATGTACGTTCATATTACCATTTTCATGTCTATTACAACAACATCTGTTTTGTTCGACTTAAAACTTTCTCGCCCTCTCTCTCTCTGTCTCTCTCGGACTTTCTACTACTTTTCTTACATTTTGTTGTCTGCCTTTTTGGCTAAAATTTGAAGGCTTCTTTGAAAAACTTTGCTGCTTCGAAATACGCCTTTTCTTTTTCGTTTTCGTTTTTTTGAGTTGTCAATAATTTATGCCTTAACCAACCTTTCTTCTTCTTCTTCTATACACATTATTGTTCCATTATGGTAGCAAACTCTTGCTTGACTAATTGTTGCCAACCGTACCTTTTTGTCGTCTCAAAAGTCTCAGACATTTTACTTTCTAAGCTTCTTTACAAATTGTTTGCGCTCCATTTTCTCTCCATCTTCTTTTTTTGCTACACCTTTAACACTGATTTGCGTCTCTCTTCCTCTCCCTCTGCCACTCTCTCTCTCTCTCTCTCTATCTCCGCCCCATTTTGCTTCAACTTTTACTTAAATTTCATTTCCTTTATTTTTGTTTTTTTTTTTATAATATTTTCTTTTTTGCTGTCAAATTGTTCTCTTTACATCATTTTCAATTCTTATGCCTTCGTCTTTTCTGCCTTGTCATTCCACTTAATCGCCCACTTTTGCCCCACTTGCTGTTCTACTAATGTCTCCGCCCCCAAGCCCCTCGCTAGGAACCTCATACTCAAATGACAGCCTCATTCACCCTCTTTAACTGACGACAACAACAACAACAATCGCAACAACTTTGGCACTTTTTATGCAAAAACACTTAAAGTGAAATTTATGTGTTAAGTGTCGTTGTCGTCCTTTTCGTCCTTGCGTTCTACCAGACTTCAACATACGTAATGCCATGTTACGTTACGTTACTTTACATTACATTACGTTATACGTTAGGCTTACGTATGTGTAATATAACATGCACTTAGCGTTTAATGCCATTAGCAATGGGCGGGGTGTGTGGGGGTAGGGCTGAGTGAGGAACAAGAGTGTAGTGAAAGTTAGGCAGACAAGTTTATGGGTTGAATTCAGTTGAGTTGTGTCGAGGAAGGCGTGGTATGGGTTGGTAAGATGGAGGGTAAGGGGGTGAGAGGGGGTGGCCGAAATGATGGTAAGGGTTTTGGGGCATGTTGCTTGTGGCAAAGCATGTGCTAAAAATAGATTTCTTTTCTCTTTTTATTTTTTTTTTGTGATATCTCTTCTTCTTCTTATTTTTCTGTCAACGTCATTTGGTTGTATAATTTTTTTTTTTCCTTTCGTTTGATAAAAGTTGCAAACTCATTTTCATTTCCATTTCCATTTTTATGCGCATTTCAATATCAATTTCCGTTTTCAACATAAAAGGACTTCCGCTTTTCTTTCAATATATAAGTATATGTGTGTATGTGTGTGTATTATAGTTGTTGTTGTTGTTGTTAACCACAACACGTTAGCATCGAAAGCAATGCAAAGTGAAGACCATTCAAGCCTTTTTTTCATCATCATTTCTTATTTTCTTTCTTTGACACAAACAAACACAAACAAGCACACACACACACACACACACACACAAAGCGATATGGAGATACGATACAATATGGCAGACTGAGACAGGCAGGCAGACAGACAGAGAGACGGACAGCTAATAAAGCATCTCATGAACGTTTCTCTTCGTTCGTTTGATTCAAATCCAAAAAGGAAAGACAAAAATTATGTGTGTGTGTGTGTGTGTGTGTGTGTGAGAAGCAAATTTACATAATTTCGTATGCTTTTGACGAATGTTCTTTGCGTGCCTCTTCTCTTCTTTGTCTGATACTTTCACTACTTGTCTTTATGTTCATGTTGTTTGTCAAAAAAAGGGGCAAAAGGCAAAGGGAGGCGCAAAATTTTGGAATCCTTGTCAGACAAACAATTTAATGAAATTTTCAATTTGCAACAGTTGTTGTTATTGTTGTTGTTGTTGTTGTTGTTGTTGTTGGTGAAGGTATTGTAATGTGCTATTTATGTGTTTGCTAATGTGCGTAAATTTTGTTATTGGCCAATGGGGGGCGGGGGGGTCTAAAGAATGCCTATCATGTTACAAACTCTTTCCTGCTTCAACACGTTCTTTGACAATTAAAATATGTATAAAAACAATTAAATCGAACACTGAATTTACTGACATCTTGTTTTGGTGTTTTTGGTGGCTTTTTTAGGGGGGAGTGGTTGGTTTTTGTGGTATTTCAAATATGCAATAATTGCTTTTTAGCATGTTTGACTATTAAATGCGCTCGATTACGGCCACAAAACCACGCACACACACACACACACACACACCCAGTTATACACACAAACAATTATAGATAATAGCACTCATACATATAACGTATACGCAATATTTGCAGTTGTGGCTTACAATATTACGTATACGTAATATTAAATTCTTCTTTTTTTTTTTAATTTATCGTTGCTGTTAATGTATGCGTGCGTTTAAGTGTTGTTTGATAATATGCAAATGCTCGAGGCACTCAAAATTCTATGTTATTTTCAGAATCATAATTATAGTAAAATTTTGCCACAAATCTCATATTTTAGTGGCGAGCCAAACTAAATGCATTTTTAATATTTAAACATGCACACGCACGCACGCACGCACACACAAGCACGTTAAAATGATTTACAGCATTTCAATTTACTGTAAGCTCGTTTTAATTTTCTTTCTTACTTTCTATTTTTGTTTTTGGTTTTTTGGGCACGGAACGTTGGCTTAGAAGCTTAAGCGCTTATTACATACGTGTGTGTGTGTGTGTGTGTGTAGATTTGTGTAACAAGTTTAATGCTTAAATGTCACAACCAAAAGTTCTTTTAAGGTTTTATGTTATAAATAAATCAAAAATCCACAACGAAAAAAAAAAAAAATATTACAAAAACAACTACAAAAACAAGTAAAAAGTCATGTTTACAAAAATTCATACGAGTGCAATAGAAATTTACAAGTGTGTGAGCGTGATGCATAATGCTCATGCATGAGCGCGTGCATGTTCAAAATTGTATGTGTATGTGTGTGTGTGTGTGTGTGTGCTATTTTTGCCACTTCATTTTATGATGAATGCAACAAGCAACAACACACTTGTACGTGCATACATATATGTAAGTACATATATGCATGCCTGAATGCGCACTATGCAATAAAAAGGCAAACAACAACTGCAGCAGCGTCAGCGTTGACAGCGACGTCGGCAGCAAATGAAATTTTCGCTTTAAAATAATTCCTTTACAAGTTGAGCGCAACAAAAACAACAACAAAACTACTAAGCATGGTATAATTAAGTATAATCGACAATATAATACACTACATACACGATAGGCGGTGCCACGCCCTAACTCTAACAAAAATAATGCAGAAAATATCAAGAAAATCGATCAAAAAATATGAAATTTACGAAAAAAATTAGTTTGATGGTCTTTGAGGGGCAAACATGAGGCTGAAGGGTATTTTGTGGTATGTAATTTTAAAGATGTATATTAATTGAGCTTGCATACAAAATTTCAGGGGCATAACTTTTATAGTTTTGAAGATATGTCAATTTTAAGAAAATCATTTTTTGAATGGCTTGAAATGTGTGAGGGAGAGAGAGAGTTTTGTGGTGCTATACATACTGAATATAAAAACCGACTTTCATGCTACTCACTCAACAACATAAACATTTTTTTGTATAAGCAAAACTTAAAGCAATAACAAAATGCAAAGAGGTGACACGAAATGAGTTGAAGTGAAATGAGTTGAAATGATATGAATTGAAAAGAGTTGCTTACGCTCACCGCACTCACCTTCGTTTCCATTCCAATTCGTACCATTTCACGTTGCATACATGTTCATTGCATGACAGCGTTGCTTAACGTCACCTGCGCTTACATGCTTACATGCGTCTTTGCATTGCGCGTTCTCCCTCTCTCACACACTTACTCACTCACTGACGGAGTCCAACCTACGTTAACAAGCAATTATGCTTTGCTTATGCAAGCATGCATGGTTGCGGGCATGTGCTTACGTACGTACTTACAGTCGCTGTCAAAATCATGCAAGCAACAATTGTTGATTACGACTTTGCAAGCTTATGAAAGCTTTGATGGAAAAATAATATATTTTTATCAATTATATAAATAATCAAATGTTTATTATCTTTTTGTACTTTTTTATTTATTACTTCACACATTATTACTTGATCCTCACCATTTACTTAGCTTCATAAGGCACAGGGTATGATGAAAGTGTAAAATATGTTTTGTAAATTTTTTTGGGTCAAAAACTTCGCATTGAGCAATCAATAATTTATGCGTGATTGCCATTTGGTTGTTGTTGTTGTTGTTGTTACTGTTATTTGTCTTGTCAGTTCGTTTTGGACGCATAGATCCTTTTAATCCTTTTTATATTTGGTCGCTAATTGATTTAGTTTTTTTGCGAGCAAAATGATATTGAACGACACTGACAAGCAGAACATTCTTAAATTTAATTAAGTTATACAAGAAAATTTGATGTCCTTTTACCGGCTGAAGGAGTAAGCGGTGGGCAGTAAGGTTCAAGCACAATTACGTTTAAGTAATTGGTAAATTTGCCAAGTTTCACGCTTAAATAAAACAAAAAAAAAAAAGGTTAAATGAGGGCTAAACGCTGAACGTGTCCTAATGAGCGTCAAGCGAGAATTTAACGAATTAGATAAAGAAAAAATACAAAAAAGAAATAGAAAAAGAAGAAGTAGAAGAGGACCAAAAGGTTTTCTTTTTTTTCTACTGCCAAAGTGAAGAAATAATTTTCTTGAGTCGAAAGATAAAAATTTCCTGTTGCTTTTTCTCTCTTTTTTCCCCTTTTCTTTCCCCTTTTTTTGCTATTGTCGCTTGGTTGCAAATGAATTGGCAAAGAAGTGTGTTATAGGAAAGCATACAAAGTGGCATCGTTTGTTGGTTGGCGGCGGCTCTTGCTGTTGGAGAAGGAGGAATAGACGGTTTGGCAGAAGGATACTCGAAAAAAAGTGCTGCCTTTTTGGTCATTAATGAATGCCACAAAGTGTTGTGCTGACTTTATTATATTGACTTTGGTCTTAACTAATGTCAGTGAGAACATATTTCAATGTCCTTTTTTTCCCACACTCAAAGAAAAGCAATAACAACAACAACAATAAACATTACATTCAAAGAAATGTGTAATGTTTGTGTAGCTGATTAAAAGGTGTTGTGATATTTCAAAGTGGTGATTTAAATGATAATGCAGTGTTGAAATTGCCTCAAGAACTGATAAGGAATTATTCAAAAATTAAAAGGAATAATTATTAAGATTAATTATGAAATTGGGAACAAAAACATATAAGTTTAAAAATAGAGGATGTGAAAGAGTTTGGTCTGTTTTTTTTTTAACGTAGATCTTATAAAGAATTCAGGACATGAGGGGAAAACCTGTTGTTGTAACGACTATTAAACAAGTCTAACATCTAGAATGGTGGGAATATCAAAATCCTGGTGTATGGTATAATTAAACTTAATTGTTTTGTTGGATCTAAACTTTGCTTGCAATAGGATAGAGCGATATTTTTTTTTAAGAGATGATTCTTCCACATTAAATGTTTATCGAGGTAAACAACAAGACAAACCATTTAAAAAAATAATTTAAACATTTTTATTAAAGATTTTTTTCAAATTTCTCTTTATTTTTTTTTTTTTTTATTATGTTTATTATTGTATTTTTTAGTATATATGATTTATCTATTTATTTAAATTTTATTCTTCCTTTTTTTTAAATATATAAACATTAATCAACCTTAGAAGCTAAAAAATATTGCCGAATATAAATACGTGCAAAATAAATAATAAAAAAATATAAATGAATGGAAAAAAAAACAAAAATAATTAAATGAAAGTAATTATTTTAATTTAAACCTTTATTATTTACAGTGCATAGTTTTTCGCACATTTACATATGTATGCGTAAATGGCAAGATTTATTTTCTTTTGAGAAAATTTTATATATGTTTTTTTTTAGGGCAATTTTTTCCATGCTTGCTTTTTGGATTGGAAATTCAATCCTTTACCGTTTGTTTTATTTTTTTTTGTTTTTACTTTGCTGTTTGCCGCTTGATTTTGG
This sequence comes from Phortica okadai, assembly GCA_034638295.1. Lineage (NCBI taxonomy): Eukaryota > Metazoa > Arthropoda > Insecta > Diptera > Drosophilidae > Phortica > Phortica okadai. The sequence goes on from CM067848.1 coordinate 3,145,553, forward strand.
GATTAGCATCAAAGACACAAATAAACATTGGCACACACACACACACACACACATAAACAGAAACGTATTGAAAGTCACACAAAGTCAAATACAATTTCTATATTTATGCCAAACGCTCACACATACACGCACAGGCTGTCCTGTCTGTGTGTGTGTGTATGTGTTTTATATTTGCCTGCTTTGAACTTTGACTTGTTTGCAAATTTATTTGACTTGATTCGCTATGCATTTAAGATGCCAAGCCCCCCTCTCGCTTACACTTTTGCATCACACACGCACGCACGCACATTCAAATTCAACACACACACACACACAAACAAATATACAACAAGAAACCCACCAATCCCGCAAATACGTTGTAAGAAATATTCTTCTTCTTATACGTCTTCTTGTGCGTTGTACCAAAGCTCTTCTTCTTCAAACTACGACGGCTGCTGTTGGTGCTGCTGCTGCTGTTGCTGTTACTGTCTTTGCCACTGTCACTGCTGTTGTTATTTTTTTTTTTTGTTTCTCCTCTCATCGCACAGAGAACGTTTCCCTCACTCACATACGCCAAACTCACGCGCATTTACTTACTGACTTACTTCAATACAAGACTCGCATTCATTCCCTCCCGCTCACGTACGCTCGCGCGATCTCACTCGTTTGTCATGCTGTGTCACATGTGCACTTTGCTTAATATTTTAGGCTCGTCGTTGACTTATAAATAAGTTCATTTTAAATTGAAAAACAAAAAGAATTTTTTCTACCGCTTGTTCCTGATGTATTATTTATTTTTTTTTTCTTATTATTTTTTTTTTAAGAATAAAAAAATGTTGTATTGTGAATTATAATTTTTTTGGCACCTTTTTTTTTTTTTTTTTGTTTTTTTTTGCGCCTTGGTCAATGCACAAATTAAAAGCCTTGAAAAGGCAACAAGAAATTTGTTTGTTTCTCAAAAATGGCGCAAAATCAACTTTTCCGGCAAATAAAGTTTGTTAATTAATTTTAACAACATGCTAAAAGTTTTGTAGTAAAGCAAAACAGCAAACAGCAACAACAACAACAAACAAAACTTTACCCACAGTCATTAAGAAAACAAAGCAAAATATTGAACGCTCTTCTTCTACTTATTCACGCCTTGCTTGCATAAAGATAACATTTCAATAATTTTTGTTTTTTTTTTTTGTATTTATTTTGTTTACTTTCAAAGTTGTTGTCATTGAGCTGCTTAAAAAAAAGGGAGAAGAAGAAGACAGAAGATAAACGTGGCAACAACGACAATTATAAGTCTTTGCTTGCCATCTCGCTCATACACATAGAATAAAGTGGCTTGGCAAATATTTGCATTTTTGTTTTGAATTTTTTTTTATATAAAATTTTAGGCATATAAAACAATAACAATAAAAAGTGACAGAGTAGAAGCAGAAATTTAATGCATTCGCGCATTAAAATTCTTTTTATTTAATATGCAAAAATAAAAACACAAAAAATAAAACACATAAAACAAATGTTCGCACATATTTTTCATGTAATTTGTTTTACAATAACTCATGTTGAATGCATGAAGTCAGCCAGAGCACATGTATGCTGTTTTTGATATATTGAGTGATGAATGTTTGTATATTTTTTTATTTTATTTTTTTTTTGCACTGCATGTTTGAACACGCAACAAACACAATAACAACAACAAAGAGTTTATAAAACAAGCACTAACAGAAGTCAATATGTCTCTGCATGCATAATGTTAAATGGAAATGTTAAAAAAAATCATTGCATAAACAAAGGCGCACGTTTTATTGCCTGTGCTTGACGCATGAAAAAATCATGGAAAATTTCCAAATTTACGAAATTTTAACGTGCATGCGAAACTTTACGTAAATGCAATACGTTACGTAATTGCACAGTTACGTTGTGCACGTTGTGTTTTGTGTTAAGTGAACTGCTCAACTGAACGGCGTTTGTGAATGACAGTGACAGCTTTGCCTCATCTTCATTTGCTGCAAGTGTGCCCAAATCCCATGTTGATGAGATTGTCTCCACCTCCTGCCGTTGTAGCGCTTAGTGGTGAACTTAACATCGTCAGCTACAACCACAACACCCTGTATAGATGGCATGAACGCTGGCATTAAAAACGTTAAGTAAAGTTTCGAACAAGTTTCCGTTTCATTATCAACAGGTTGATGTTTGCATATGCACAAACTTGTTGTTGTTGCAACGAACGGAGCAACTTTGAACATTTGTCTATTGCAAGGCAACAACAAAAACAATAACAACAAAGTTTGGCAATGTTTTTTGGGTTTTTGATTTTAATGAAAGTTGCCAAAGTTCGTGCAAATTCATACAATGTTTGGCTTAAAGTTAAGTAACAGACAAATGTGAGAAGTAGAATGGAAGGGAAGGAGAATAGAAGGCTAGAGAAGGGAAATTGAAGAGTAGAGAAGGTTTGAAACGATGAGTAAAAGGGTAGAGAAGCAGAATAGAAGTGTAGAGAAGCAGAATTGAATGGTAGAGATGACTAATAGAAGGTTAGAGAAGACTAATAGAAGGGTAGAGAAAAATATATAACTAAAAAAGAATAATAAAAGGTTAGAGAAGGAGTATAAAAGTATAGAGAGTGAGAATAGAAGGGCATAGAGGGACAATAGAAGGGTAGAGAAGAAGAAAAGAAGAGTAGAGAAGAATAACAGAAAAGTAGAGAAGTAGAATAGAAGGGTAGAAAAGCCGAATTATAAGGTAGACAAAAAGAACAGAAGAGTAGTGCAGATTAAAGAGGCTAAGTGACGTGTAGTGTAGATTAGAGAAGTGTAGAGTAGCTTATCTAACATGAAGTAGCGAATGTTGTTATTTATTGCATCGAGCATAGCCGAAACTAACGCTCAACTTGTTGGCGGATTAACACAAAATTATATGCAATCTTCTTATATATCGTATATATTTTTTTTTGGAGAAATTAAATTTCAATTTCTGTGCTTGTTCTTGATAGCAAAGTTAGTGGCAAAAAGTTGTAGCTAGCTTGCTAAACTGAGTGAAGTCTAAAATTCTTATGGAAAAACAATTTTTCAATTAAGTTTTTTTGGGTTATTGTTTTTTGTCTTACATTTCATTGAATGCATTTTGTGCGCTGCTGTCTAAAAGTATGCTACACTTTTGTCAATAACAGCTGTTCGTGCGCACAACGCAACGACATGTGACTTAAGTGTGTGTGTGTGCATGTCAATCAAACGTTTGCACTACAAAAAAGCCAACAAAAAAATAGTCGATTATTACGGCACATGCACAACGATATGACACTTGCGACATAAGCAAAATTTTCTCATTAAAATTGCCCAAAAAAAAAAAAAAAAATGGCAAAATATAAATGAAACATAAAAATATTTAATGGTAATAAAAAAAACTATAAGCTGACATGTTCTTTTTTGTAACCCTAAGCCAAATTTGGCAAGTTTTTACAACCAAATTACGTATACGCAATGTGTGTGTGAATTTGTGTGAGACATTTTACGTTCTTTGCTCTTATGTAGCAATTTTTTTGCCTCTTCTTCTACTGCTTTTTTTTATTATTTTTTTGCTTTTACGTAAAGCACATTAAATTAAAATTCAGTGGCAAAAAAAATAATAATAAAAATAAATATAATAAAAAATCAAATTGACAACGCATGAAAGGCTTCTTTTTGATATTTGGCATATTTCGTATTTTTATTTCAATGCAAAAAGTACACAAAAAAAAAATAAAAAATATATTTCTTTTCCAAATATTTTGTGTAAAAATTTAATGCATGGAATATGCAAATTTTGTCATTCATTCATTCGCTTTTAAATATTTAAGTTAAAAATTCTCCACGCTCGATTTATTTCTCAATTTTTGTTAAGTTTATCTGTAGGGAAAAAATAAGACACCACAAAGCAAAACGTTGCCAAGAAAATTGTTGTTTTATAGAAAACAAAGGCAATTTCGCTTTACGAAAGATAAAAATGCCGCAAATAAATCATAAATTTTTGAAAGTATCTTAAACTGCAATAAGACACACACACTCACACACACTCACACACACATACACGCACAGAGCGAGAGTAAGTACGCTAGAGATAGACATTTTGCGTATACGTGATATTTATGACATTTTTAAAATAATATAACGCATACGACATGCTGGCAAACGCGTGCCGTCATTTCTCAAATGTTATATGTTAAAGAAAATTACGAACATAACGCATAAATATCTATTTACACACACACACGCACACACACACATGCGACCGTAGACACAGTAAATTTTAACGGTAACAATAACAACAACAAGTTAAAACGTAAATGAATACGTAGCAACATGTTAACATCATTATCACTATTAACATTGGATGTTCATTGTCATCATGATGAGCATTATTAGCATGTCACATCAAAAAAAGGCAAATAAACTTGATTCAGCGCTGAGGTGATAAATTCATCGCTTATGTTTTAAAACTCTATTAAAAAAAAACAAACTTAATAGAGCGTTTTTAACAGTTTTGTTAATAGAAAAATTAATAACCTTCATATGGCAATATGTATATTCGTCGTTCCGGACAATCGTAATTACTTAGGGGACGTCCATAAATTACGTGAGATAAAATTAGGGGAGGGGGGGTTCAGCAAAATCTCACCAGATCTCACTCATTTCTAGAAAAAAACCTCACGTAATTTATGGACGTCCCCTTATATTACGTTGAGGCTCAGCTCAAGAATATGACAAGCTATTAAAATTCTATTAACATGCCATTTAATAGAATATTGCTAAAAGAAAAGTGTAAGGAAATTGCCAGCATGAGTTTTACAGACTCCTCACACTTAAGTGAACAACGACACATATAAGCAGCGCTGCCAACTTGATATCCGATACTTATTTGATTAATTTTTGGATTTTTTTCTTTAATATTTAACATTTTATTAGTTCAAATGTAATGCAAATTTGAAACATGTTCGGCAACATGTCGTGCCATCGCTAAGTGCAAATCATCAGCCAAGCCAACAGCGCTGCCAACGTCGACGTCAACGTCAAAGCAACGGCATACATACAGCATTATTAAAACTCAAATCGCATGGGGAAACTAAATGTGAGGCAAATGTGGCAAAGCTTGTGGACAAAAAAAAAAAATAAATAAATAAATAAAATAAAATATGTAAAGGTACAAACTGAGCTCACTTCGCAATGCTATACACATTGAGTGGCACACAGACATACACGTACACACAGATACATATACATGCATACAAACATGGCCGTAAACATAAAAGGAGATGTGATGAGATGATTACTGTCACCGACACTTATGTAATTACGAACGCATTTTGTGTCATCAGGCAACGCATAAATGAGCTTATGCGCGTATTTTACTTTCTATGTGTATGCCTGTGTGTTTGTATGTGTGTGTGTGTGTGTGTAACATTTATCAGGCGTAAAAACACCGGATTAGTTGCGACCGAAATGAGACGACAACGCTGCGGGTAACATCAAAACGCCTTGATTTCAATTACAGCACACATACACACATACATATATTTATATTAGCACACAGAATAAGCCATTTGCCACATACGCATTTAATTAGCGCCTGAAGTTAGGCATTAAACATTTTACAAATTATCTGCAAAACGTTGACTTTTCCTCTTTTATGCTTTGCTTTTTTTCACCACCTTTTTTATACTTTTATTTTCCTTACTTTACTTTACTTTTCTTAGCTTTATGTTCCTTTTTTCCGCTTTTTTGCTTTTTTGCTCTTTCACAAAAGTTTTTCATTACATTAAAAATTTGCCAGAAAATATAAAAAAAAAAAAAAATCAAGCGAAATCTGTTGAAAAGCATCCAACATAACGGTAAAGTTTTATTCGTGCTCTCTCAGCGTTGTCGTCCATTGACCAAAATAACGAGTACTTCATTTCCATCATTGCATTGGTAACAACTTTATGTTTATAATTCAATTTAAGGATTTATTAACTTCTTCATTAACTTGTTTTTCTTCAATTTAATAATTATCTGTCCATGTGTCTGTCTGCCTTGTGTGACTTATAGAAGTTTAGGCATTTCGTTTCGGCACATTGTCTGCTAAGTCGTTCCAAACGTCTGCCAAACAGCTTCCAAATACCTTACAAAAACGTTCCTAACTTTTTTCAACTAAAAGACCTTCAAATCGTTCATCTTCCAATCGATAGCCAAACTCATTCCAAGAGTCTGCCAAAAGCTTACCATCGACTTTCATCTTAACACCTTCAAACTAAGTTTGAACCCTCGTTCATCTGGTTTCAAAACCTTTCATAACATTGACCATTTACTTTCCAACTACATTCAAACCAACTTCCCATGCCTTACCAACTACTTACCATTTACCTTTTCACTAATTTCAGAGCACGTTCCATCCTCTATCAAACTACTTCCTAAATTGATAGCAACTGTCTTCCAACTGCTTACCATTTACTTTCTAACTGGCTTCTTTACGCTTGCAAAGCACCTTGGCATCCCTCACCAACTGATTGTAACTACCTTCCAACTACCTTCCACCCACATTCAAGCCCCTTACCTTAGAACTAAGCTCACGGCACTCTTTAACCACCTTCAGATCCATTATCAAACGCTCACCAACTGCCTGCGAGCTAACTTCATATAACTTCTTACCAACTACTTTCAAACTGCCTTCTAAATGACTTCTTACCGTCTTCTTTTTGCATTCCAAATGACTTCTAAACGCATTCCAACAACCTTCCAAGCACTTGCAAACCCTTCTACAAATTCTCACTCAAACTATCTTCATACAGCCATACAACTTACTTATCATCTTACTTGTCATCTTACTTATCATCTTACTTGTCATCTTCCATATGCATTCCAAATGCCTTCAAAGTGACATCTAAACGCCTTCCAAACAACCTTTCAACTGCTTACTACATAATCTGCTAATAAAATTCATCTCTAAATTAGTCTTGATCTCTGCTTGTCCTCAAAACCACACTTGACATGAAGCGTATAACAACTTCAAGCAAACTGAATGTGTTCTTTTTTTTTTGTTTGTTTTTCATCTTTAATTTTATTTTCTTTGCCACAGAAACTTCTCTTTTGAGTTAAACGACTTTAATTAAACAATTTCCGTAAGTTGAAAATTTTTGAAAAGCAGCTCGTCTTGCTTTTTATGCGTGCACACGTCACCCACACTCACACGCACAGACACGCACAGACACACACGCCGACTAACTCAGTAAGGAAGTTACTTGGCGACTGGTTTACGCTTTGGCAGCAACGTGTGTTCCTTTAAGGTGTCTTAATACGAACGCATTTGCTTGAATTTGTTATGCCTTTCTGAGTTTTGCTTACTTACTTTTTATGTGCGTGTGTACTCATATCCTTTTTGTGTCTGTCGTTTTGCGGTTTCCTTTCTTTGTTTTTTTTTTTTTGTTGTTGTTGTTGTTATGCTTGGCACTCATAAAAAGATTGTTGGCGCTTTTTTTATGGTTTTTATGCGCCAACGCAGATTGCTTATGATGAAGCTGACATTACCGACACGGCGTGTCTGTGTGTCTGTTTGTGTGTGTGTGTGTGTGTCAGCAAAGGCCAAAGGCACAGGATAACACGTTACGTATGAGTAACAGAGATGACGATGGCGATGACGATGACGAGAGCGACAAACGGAAACGGAATTTCATAAATGGCTGCTTTCACATGTTTGAACGTGCGAATTTATGTTACTGTAAACAAATGCCGGATACACCAACAACAACACACACACATAGACATAGAGCGACATACATACATGGCAGCATCATGTACAATGACACGTTCATAAGACTATTATAGACCAGACGCGAATGAACAGCTGTCATTGAAGAGCTTTTTCACTTTTGCTCTTTTCATTTCATTTTATTTTATTTTCATGTCAATAATATTTCCACTTTTTTGTATACTTACCGCTTCCTCCTCTTCTTCTTCTTCTTGTATATGCTTACCTTTTTTTAAAGTTACTATAATATTTTTATTTTAAATAATATAAAATATTAAATAATATTAAATCTTTAAGCATTTTTCATAGCAATAAAAAAAAAACATTAAAATGTTTCAACATATTTTTGGTCTCCACTTTTTAAAATTTTTTTTTTTATTGAAAAAAATATTTAAATGCTTTTCAATGAACTACGAAAAGTCAAAGTGCCTTGGCGGTCATGACATGATGACAAAGAAAATGGAAGAAAAACAAAAAAGTACCAAAAAACATTAATAGATGAATATTTGTTGGATTTATTTAGTCATTACTCAATTTCATTGTCTTGTCAATGACATGCGACGTTGAAAGTTTTGCTGTTGACGTGGCCAAGAGGCAATGTACCAAGCAAAGCGACTAAGAAACAAGAAAATAAGAAGAAAAAATCAGAAGATAAAAAAAAAATCATAGTAAGTAAGCCAAAGAATTTTGTATGCGTATGTAAGCAAGTAGAAATAAGTGAATTACACTTAAGGCACACACTGTTCAACATGATTTCGGTTAATGACAAAAACAAACCAAAAGACTGTAAAAAAAAAAAACTTCTAAATTGATTTAAAGTCATTAAATGCGACATGTGTTTTCAGCGTATTTGTGACAATAAAATGTACAAATGCTTCAAACACGCGCTGCTTAAAAGTATGCTATAAAAATTGCACTTGTTATTACTTGCTTAAACAAATGCATTAAAAAGCGCTGTTCTTCTTAAGAAAAAAACAAAAAAACAACAACACACATTACAAAAATAAACTGCAAAAGAAAATCGCAAAAATAAAAATAACATTGCATACTTTCAGTTGCTTATGATCATTATTTTGTCGAAATAACATGAAATTGCTTCAAATAATTTGCAATAAAATTCGCATTTAAGTTAGAAAAAAATATTTATGTCATAAAAAGCAAATTTTAAAGCAAAATTAAAAAAAAAAAAAAAAAAACAACAACCAAAAACTGTTGCCTATTTGCAGGCACTGAACTTGAACAAACACCGTAAATTTATTTGTCGACCTGTGTAAGGACCAAGACCAGATAAACACGGTGCTGCTAAACAACAACAACAATAAGAAGAAGAAAAATGTAAGAAATATAGAAAAAAAGGCAAGGCAAAAAAAAAAAATGTCAAACCAACATGTGCGTGACTCATTTGCATACATCATTTCTTTTTTTTGCTCGTAACTCCACCCCCCCTATTTTATTATTATGCCAGCATCCTGACATCCTGTCAACGTTATATGCTCTCGAGTGCTACTTACGCTTATTATGAGCGAGCAAAAAACGTGGCGAGGGAGGTGAGTTGGTACAGAAAAAAAAAAAAAAAAATGAATACATGAAAACAGTGAAGAAAAAAGAAATAATAAACGCACCACAGGATAACAATAAAGCATGTCAGTACACGTCATCATTATTATCAAGAACATCAACAAAGCTGCCACAACCGACAACAAACCGACCGAATGACACACAATACACGTCGCCAAACGCAACAACAACAACACAGTAACAACAACCGCATCATCATCATCATGACCATCATCATCATCATCATCCACAACAGCATCAGCCGCAGCTTTATTGTGTTTGTAGCACAAGCGTCTTTAATAAGAAGACAAAAAATAAAAAAAAATAAAAAATAAATGATAATAAAATAACCAAATTGTTGTATCTTTTGCTGGCTGGCATGATTCCCAGCAGCGACGTGGCTTTGCATATTTCGTCGCATAAGTGCGACAACGACAACGACGACAACAACGCGTATTGTCTAAAGTCGCATCAGCAACAACAACAATAGCAACAACAACAACAGCAACATCATCAGCATGACAATCATCGAGCGACGCCAGGAAAAAGCGTCGCCAATGCGGCCAACGACAGTCGCTCATATTATTTTCGTGCATGACATGCTGCCTCATTCCCTTCGTCCGTCCCTACGTCCGTCCATCTGTCCTTCAGTGCGTCTGTACATTTTGTCTATTTATTCGTTTGGTTGACAGACCGACAGACAGACAGTTGGACGTACAGAAAGACATCATAGCTGTCATTGTGTGTGTATGTGTGTATGTGTGTGTGTGTGCCAAGTGCCTGTTTATGGTTTCTTATTTATGCTTGGCAAAAATCCCATTTAAATTAACAGATGTCACACTTGTGCATTTGGCATAATTTTTTTTTGTTTAAATAAAATTACAAAACTTCTGCTTAAAGCTTTAAGCATGTAAATAAAAACAACAGCAATTTTTATATACAGAAAAACATATAATTATATAAAAAAAAAATACAAAGCGCCAACACGACGTATAAGCAATGCTTGTAATAAAACTAACAACTCATAAGAAACAAAAAAAAAACAGTAAGGTATGCACGACTTCGACATCCCTGTAACGCCTGTTTAAGGGCGTTGTCACGCCCATCTTTCAATTGAAACATATACATATGATCCTCATTCAATATTCGATCAATAAAAAGTGTTGCTCTTCTAGAACACTTGTTTCCAGAGGTATAATGTTCTCAATTTTGACTATTTAAAGACGTGGCCACGCCCATTTTTTGATTGAAAATTATTTTTAGCCAGCCCAATAGCATACATATAAAGTTTCATACTTATAGTTTATATGGTTCCAGAGATATAAATCGACTACGGTTTCGATATTTTTCAAGGTTTCCTGTAAGTGACATTTTGACCACCCTCTGTATCTCACATGAGATGTTGTTTAAAAATGAAAAAACAAATTTTCAATTAACGGAATAAAAAGTTCACATGAGATGTCCGATAAACCCCGCTCTCCCCTAGAGGAGATTTGGTAATGTTTTGCTGAATCCCACCTCCCCAAATTTTATCTCACATCCCCATTATACTTTAAGGGTTATGCCACGCCTTCTTTTAGATGTTACATACAATTTCCAAAGCGCATAAAACTAATATACCCTTTTACCATAAGGTATAACAAAACAAAAGCAAGGCAACTCCTTTTGGTATGCTACGAAAAAGTGTACATTGCACACAAGTGTGTATGAAAGGGCAAATTCCCACAAGTCCAAAAGGCAAAAGAAACATATGGGAAACAAAACGAAAGCCACTTAAAATGCAATTTATTAAAATGCGTTCAGCATGAGCAAGACAGCAATAGCGTATGCGGGTACATAACAAATGGAACAGACAGAGAGACAGGAAGACAGATATAATATGCGCAACGGGCGCTATGACAACTCTAAAGGGAAATCGAACGCTTAATTGGCAAAGCAAATTGAACACGACTGACTGACTGACTGACTGACTGAAATAATGACTTCATGAATTGCTTTCGTGTTATTGTATTTGATTTTCTGTTTTTTTTTGTTTTTCTTTTTTTTGTAATTTAATTTTGCCAACAGAGCTGTGTTAAACAAGCGAAGAATGAAACAACAAATGTAATTAACAAAGAGCACAATTGCAGTAAAATTGCTGCAAAAGCAACGCAGCGCCAAACAATAATAACTATGAACAAAAAAAAAAAAAAAAAACACAAACTAAGCCGAAGGATAACGTTGACAAGGACAATAGTAACAACAACAACAAAGTATGACGATGACAAAGAGCACGAACAACGACCAAGGCGACCGCAAGTCAGACAACAGAAACAGCATACTTTTCACTCAAGCTGTACTACACCAAAAACATGCCAGTCGGAAAAATGAGAATGCCTTGACGAAAAAAGGCCTTACAAAATGCCTTCCCGGTAGAAAAATTAGAATAAAACTTCATGTTATCGCCGTTTGCCATTGAAGGTGTTTTGAAGGACAATTATGACAACAAATTTGAACTGAAAAAAATTTATTTCAACCAAACCTCTTCTCTGAGACTTCCAAATGCCTTCTGAAGCAGTTCTATTTCTCACTGGCATGTTGATAACAAAGCGTAGCGTGTGTTAGTGTATATGCGTGCGTGCGTGTGTGTGTCTGTGACAAGAAATGTGATAAATCGCATGCAACGAGAGCGAACAGACAAACCGCTGCGTTGCAGTGAAACCGAGCCTGACTAACTGCCATGGCAAGTAGCCCAGTACCTGTCAGCAAGCCAACAGACAATTACGCACACACACACACACACACACACGCACACAAAGAGTATGTCATTGCATGCAATTGTTGTTGTTGTTGTTGTTGTTGTTGCATACTTTGTAGCATGCTGTCACAGATGCCACAACGTTGCTTGACGTTGCTCGACTTGATAAATGGCTGTGTAAGGCAATGCAATAACAACAACAATAACAGCAACAACACAACTAATCTCTACCATATGCCTGCCACAATGCACAGCACAGCAGCACACCGCCCCCACACCCCCCTTCGAAAGCCATTCATTCAGCCTTTTGGGGCGTGACATATTATTCTGCTCGTCGTTCTACACCTCCCCTCTCTTTCACCACACTTTTTTTCACTCATCTACGACAGTTGAGTTACCACAACAATGATGCTCAAAAGGCGCATTGTTGCCAACGATTCTTTGTGTTGTTTCGTGGTATTTCTTCAATTATACTATTTTTCTTCTTCTTCGTCGTCTTTTATTTGTTAATTCGTTGTTAGCTTTGTGGTTGTTTTTATACTCTTCACGCATTAAATAGCCGAAGGAGGCATCTTCAAATATACAAAGTACATACATGTATATATATATGTATATATGCTCGATCAGCATAACAAACCAAGTCGATTAAGATATCCGTCTGTCTGTCTGTGTATATGCAAACTTCTACCACAGTTTTCAAAATATCAGACTGAAATTTTTTGTAGGGTGTTATTTTTTGTGCATTCAACTTCGGACCACTAAAGCTGGTAGAGCTCCCATACAAAAAAGAAGAAGAAATATAATCAAAATTTGAAGCGTTGAAAACTATTAAGTTAAAAAGAGATAAGAATCCAACGAATAAATATGCCTGACACCAAAAAAAAAGTTGTGAAGTGTATTCAAGCTTCGACAAGGCCTAAGATAGCGGTTTTACTGTTTTTATTATTATTTCTTATTTTCCTCTTTGCGTTACAAAACAAAAAGAAACAACATCAAATCAAAGAAATGCCATTAGTCGTCAGTTGAGTTGAAAATTGCTTTTCAATTGTTACAACGATCGGGAAAACCACGCACGCTCATGCTCTCCTTCTCACACTTCATTGATACAACACGCACGTCCAATTGCTTTTCACTTATTAACACCAACTACTCACCACAAGCAAACGTATTCGTCACCTTGACCACAGACACCCACCTGCACGAACGTACGCACTTTGTGCCATTCACAATGAATTCTTAAAATGAAATATAAATAAAAACAATATTTTACATATTTAAATGCATTTTTTAATACAAAAAAAAAAAAGACAAAATGTTATAATTTATATTTTTCTTTGTTTTTCAACCAAAGGTTTTTAGTTTTATATTTGATTTTCTTTTTTGTTTTTTAAAGTTTAGTTTAGTTTCATTCAACATGTGACATGTGTGAGTTTTTTGTATTGTTTTTGTTGTTGTGAACAGCGCCGCGACGTCGTTTGAATTCAGCAACTTAATGAGTTTAGATTTAAAATACTTCCGTATTCCATTAAGAATTAGTGAAAGGGAGAAAAAAAAATTGTTTAATAATAATAATAAGAGTAAACATAGTGTTGTATGTGACTATATTATAAATGAAAGTCAGCAAAGCGGGTGTTTAGCGTATTCATCACTTGGCGGCAGAGCAGCTAACCAAGACTAACCCTTCAGGCTAGTCATGCCCGCACGCATAACCTCATCCACAAGCAGCAAATTACTGGCAATCACCGAACAGGAGTTGAGTATTTGCTTCTTAACAATGTAATTATCATAGACGCCCAAATCGACGGGTTTCATTGGCTCACCGGTGGCCAAATCCAAACCGATTAGATCAGCACTGAGACGATCCTCTTCGGTTAGCTTAACAATACTATCCTGAGCATCATAGCCACTATTAACGGCCAATGTCTTTGGTATAACCAAGAGCGCTTCGGCAAAGGCTTGCACACCAAGGCGTGCCTTGCCCTTGATTGTATCCTTAAACTTCATTAGTTGATTGAAGGCGCGTACCTCAAACGAGCCAGCGCCCGGCACGACACAACCATCAGAAATTGTATTATTGATCGCACGTAAGCCATCACGTATGGCATCCTTGATTTGTAGTATGGTATGTTTGTTTGGACCCTTAATCAATATTGTCACCGATTGTGGATTCTTGCATTCCTCAATGAACGTAAACTTGTTCTCACCGAGCACATGCTCGTACACAACGCCAGCATAACCCAAAACTGAGACATCAAGATCATCAAAAGAGTTCATGGCAGTACCGCCGCAGGCGAGCGCCAAACGTTCCATGTTGCGACGCTTGGCACGACGTAGTGCCAGTATGCCTTCCTTGGCGAGCGCATCCAAGGACATGGGATCAATGCCCTTTTGATTGATCACGACAAATGTCTTGTCGGTGCCATCGCAAACCTTACGCTTCAGTTCGATAATTTTCTTCACACGCTGATCAATGAAATCACGTTCGGCACGCACGAATGCTTCGCGTTCCTCGGCGGTCTTGTAGAAGAAACCGGAGTTCACTTCGGACTTTTCGTATTCGAGCGAAACGTTGCACGTCAGAATGTAAGCATTTTCCAAACGTTTGGGCATGTCCGGATGACGTGCACCATGATCCATAACCAGACCACGTATCAATTGGGTATCGATGTCAGTCTTATGCTGCATTTCCATCAATTCGACCATATGCAAGTCCACTTGCTTCTGATCAGGTTTACGTATGGCCAGCACAGCGTCAACGCAGACTTCGGTGAGCAAATCGGCTAGCTCTGCATGCACTTTGGTCTTAAGACTCGTATTGGCCACCTCCATAAGATTCTTCTTATTGATATCAACTGGTATTTTGACCTCATCGAGCAGTTCGATAGCCTTGTCGCGTGCCTTTTCAAAGCCTTCGGTTACAATGCGTGGATGCAAACCCTCAGCGAGAAAGACATCGGCCTGCTTGAGCAGCTCACCGATGAGTAGCACAGTGCATGTGGTGCCATCGCCGGTGGCGTCATCCTGGGCAGTGCTGGCGCGTGCAATCATCGAAGCGGTCGGATGCTGAATTTGCATTTCATGCAACAACACATTGCCGTCCTTGGTAATCTTGATGTCACCGGCGCCAGAGACCAACCTGTTTTTTTTAACAATAATAAGAACATTCGAGAATTGGCATGAGTAAGTGAAACGAAGCAAATGGCAACTGTTTTGTTGTTTTGTATATTACGACGTGTCAATGCAAACGGCAACATGCCGCAGCCCAAATTTATAAACGTCAAGAAATAAAATTTACTTTAGCGCAAACATTTTTAACAAATTTGTAAGTTAACATTTTCAAATTTGTAGGCTTATATGCGCCATCTCATTCACACGCATGCTTGCACTCATATGACGATGACGCATCGCTAACGAGACACCGGCGCGCATAACCTCAACGGCAGCTGTCGCGTAGATGTCAAAATTCCGGCTTTTTTATGCATTGTACATGTGCAACATGCACTCCCTGATATCCTTAATACAAAAATGTCCATATTACTTACATTTTCATTGTGCCTTTCGGTCCCAAATTTGTGCGCATCACATCTTGCAGACCCTTGGCGGCGCTAATGTTGATGGACAACGCTTGTGCCGCACGTGCAAATTCAGCTTTTGGATTCAAGAGACTAATAGAAGCCATTATTGCAACAGTGATTTATAATTTTTATTCACTATTGAATCAATTAAAATAACGAAAAAAAATTAAAATTTCTTGGCAGCAAACAGTCACAACTAAATTGACAACGAGCGTGAACACGAAATGACATGTGAGTCTTTAAGGTGTGGTGAGTAAACGCCATAGAGTTGCCAGCACACACTTAAAAATTGTCGCGCAATTTACAAACATTGGTTTAATAATTCTAATTTTACACAAATTTAATTCTATTCTAAAACTACGCGTCAATGAAACTACAACAATTGCAATTGCGACAACGGCCAGATACGGCAGACCACACGACTCTTGACCAGGCCCAACGGTATAGCGCCATAGTAACGTGAATCGGAGCTATTGTTTTTGTTATCGCCCTCGAGCCAAATACAACCACGGGGCACATATTGCGGCTCCAGTTGTACCGGTTTGTCACTAAAAGTATTCCTATCCTTCGGCAGTGTCATCGAATCGCGTCCTTGTTCTGTGTCCAAATCAAGTGGCCGTGGTACTGCGACCATTACCTTTTCACCAGAAACGGCAACAATACGTTTACAAATGTATTGATCGGCATTAAGGGGCGATATAGCAATAACAATATCGCCGGATTTGTAACCACGCCAAAGACGTGAAAAACGTTCCGTTAGCAGTATATTTTTGGAAAACAGTGTTGGCTCCATGGACGGCCCATTGCACTGCAACAAAAGAAAGACAAAAATCATTACAAAATAATATTTAAAATTAAGATGCTTGCAATGACAACCCTATAAATGTTGCTGTTAGAAGAAAAATACAACTAAGCAATTTTGCTAATTAATGTCACAATAACCGAAAATTAATTGTTACTGCTCATATACTTAATATCATTTACACGCTCATTATCGCTTTTATTGCAAATTAAACTTACCAACACAAAATCGCCGACATACTCGAATGTACAATGTGTTATACAAGCATATTGTACGGTGTATTTGAGAAAAGTTCTTAATCGCGCAAAGAATTTCATTGAATTAACATTTAATTTTTATACACACAGCAAACTTCAAACATACTTAACAAATACGTTATGCACTTAGCGCTCTATCTTTTTATTTACAAATAAATGTCGTCTTGTATACGTAAAAAAGTAAAAAATACAAAAAAAATAGTATGAAAAATTACCCACAGCGTAAACATCAGCTTCAGCTGCTTGTGTGGTAAGTTCGCAACAGATGTTTGACCTGTGGTGAGTTGCTGATAAACGCGGTATGTTGAAAACCCACATGGCGCCCATTTGAATGTTTTTGAATAATTTGATTTCCAACTTTTTCGCTCGTGTAAATAAAAACATGAATACAAAAGTATTTACAACACATAAACAGCTTTATTAGACAAAAAATATATTCTGTATACGCCTGACTCATTATATTCATAAATCATTTAAGATTTTCACATATCAAATCTTTATTCTTAAAGATTTTTTCCCGAGTTGTTTAACAATTTCAATACATAAACGCATACAAAATGTATAAGGAAATTTTATGTGTTTTTCATTTCATTATGATTTTCGTTTTATCTTCATAGACGTTAAAAAAGAATAAAATAAAATAAAATCTTTCCGTTTAACTTAAGAACAAAAAAAAACAAAATAAAAAATGCAATTCAATATTAGTTATTTTCACTTTGAATTAGACATATACATGTATAAATGTATATATAAATATATATTAATCACAACAACTAAAAACTAAAATAATAATTGTAAGGAAAACAAGATTTAAATATCATATTTCTTTTTTGTTTTTAAATACTCTGCTAATTAAGCGTCACATTTTGTAAGCAAAAATTATCTAAATAGAAGGAAATACAGACTTAGAGTGAGAAAAAAAAATTATAAGATAATAATAAAAGGCTTTATACAGCATATAAATAAATACATAACTAATTTAACTTCGTCTAATTAGAGAAAGCAGAAACCTTCAGTAAAAACTAATATATTGTTTCGCATTTCGTTTGGAAGCAACGAATTTTTTTTTGTTTAACATTTAAATTGATTTATGGAAAGTTGTAATGGATTTTTTTTGTTATTTTTCTTTACATCTTACATTGTTCTTTGACTACGATTTTTTACGTTTCTTTTTTTTCGGTTTTTCTTTTTTTTTTTTTGTTTAAATAATTTAAATAATTACGACTAAACATCAATAAAAATCCAAGACGTTTTTTACGCCTCATGCAATGGAATATTCTTTGTTTTCATTTCAATTTCAATTTGTGATTTCTTCTACTCCAACTTTTTGCCACTATCAGGTGTATTCGTGAGCTTAGAACGTTTCTCAATACGTTCCTTAACATCGACAGCGGCCAAATCAACGCCAGCAACGTAAGCGTGCATGCATGAGATCAATGATTTGAGTACGGCCAATGGAAAACTGAGCACGGCGACTATCTTGAATAGCGAGAAGCCGAAAACTGTAAAAAAAAAAAAACAAATTTTAGTATACATAAATAACATTTAATAAATGATATTAACATACTCAATGGTCCATAGGTGAAATGCAATAGATAAAGAGCAACATAGAACGCTTCATTGGCACAGCACATGAAGGTCAAAACATCCTTTTGATAGTAAATGCGCATTATAAAGTTATCGTTCACTTTGTGTGAGGTGCGTCCAACAACGACGGCGCTATTAACAAAAGAAATTCATTAATTACAATATGCAATAAAGACAAAGCAAATCTTATCTGTCTTGCTGTTGGCAAGCACAATACAACTTACGTTTGCATATAAAGCCAATGACAGGCAACATCGATGGCAATCGACAATTGGAACCAAAACATATAATTCGGATAAAAATATGCAAGCGTTACCAATAAGCCAGTTGTGCCACAACGATCGGTTAACTGATCCAGCATGGCGCCAAAGCGTGTGCCTAAGAGAAATAAATATTTAGAAAAAAAAAAAATCACTGTATTAGTAAATTTTGTTATCTTTTACCAACTTCAGGTACCGCTAATCAGTCAAAAGCAAACGGCAAACTTGAAAACAAAAAAAAAAAAGCAAAGCAAAGCAAAATGTCCGTCTTAGCGATTAAAAGTAAATCCAAAAAACTTAATTTCTTATCAATTAATTACGTACAAATAGTGTACGCAAGCTACATGTTGTTGCCATCAGCGTCATCATCAATGATTGCGACATTCTGTTACAGGGACCACCGCCTGCCTTGGGGGTATAGAGCATGTGTGTGAGAGCGTTAATCACGCCACTTTAAAAATAAAACAAAAGATTTCTTCTTTGTTTGTGATTTGTTCTTTTGGGAAGACAAAATTACACATTGGCTCATTGATATTGGATAGGTTATGACTATCACAAACTAACTCGATTAGCAATCTGGACTTTTTAATTATTTTAATGCCAACAAATCATTTTAATTATTTATGGTTATATACGTGACGATTGACAATACGCACGCGACGATATTCTCACGCTCACCCTCAGCACACTTGGCCTACAACAATTGGCTAAGCCATAAAACTAATATTCTTATAAACAAATAAATGTGCTATACATATATGTATGTATCTATGTATGTGTGTAAATGTGTTTGTGTTTATATACACCTGTGGCTATAGAACTGTTAAGTATTTAAGGGGCTTATAGTGAGTTATCGTTGACGAATACAAAAAAAAATAAAATAAATTGAACATTGTTTCTTTTGACTTCTACTTCTAGTATACTTGAAATTATTGTCTTTTGTTAAAATGTTTGTTCGCTTTTTACGTGTCCTTTTGTTAAAATTAATGTCGTTAGTTGGCCAAATCTTACTTTGATCAAAAGCGCGCGCTGCATGTCCGTCCACGGCATCCAGTAGTGCGCTTATTACATAACACCAGCCCGATATAACATAATTAGTGGACATGAACCAGAAAGCGATCAGTGCCAAGACGATGCGCGCATATCCTGTAATAATGTGAAATGCATAAACATTAAGTTCATATCCTGTAGTCGATGCTATGCACTATGAAAATCAATAACAAGATTGCATAGTAGTTGTTGTTGTTGTTCTTGTTGCTGTCAGTGGTTGGTAATAATTAGCGTCAGAACGACAAACTGACAATCAAACTAACTTTGTTTGCTTCTCGCTAATTGAATTAGTACAATTCCATTATGCGCCATAGTCGCTGCCAACAGCAGCAACAACAACAACAAAAACAGCGAAAGAATACATAAACTTGCCCATAAAGTTAATAATATTTTATAACAAAGTACATTTGTTAAAGTTTAGCTGCCGTCATGGAAAAATTCACACACTTACCAATTAAATTTGGCACAAATATAAACACATTATCATTCTCAGTTTTTGCCATTTTTATTTAATTTTTATTTGATTTTTCCTGCCGCAGCACACACTTCACAATTGCTCACAAATTACAGTTGCCCCTCAAAAAAAAAAAACTGCTTGCTTCAATTGGTTGAGAAACGCAAACGGGCCATTTGACACAAAAGTGTCGGCCGACGTCGGCAGAAGTGGAAGAAGAAGCAGGAAAAACCTGGTCGGAATTACCCGTGATCGCGGGTAGGTGAAATATCGCAGGCGGCAGCACCGCACATACGTTTATTCAATACCCCAGTGCCGTGTCACGAAAAATGACACGAATCCTCTCTCGCTCTCAATTGAGCGTACATCATCTCTTGCTCTCAATCTCTTTCACCGCGTTGTTTGACTTATGTTATCATATAGAACCCCGACACTTGAACGATTATGCGATTATGAGAGAAAGTGAGTGAGTGTGTGAGTATATGTGTGTGAAGAACTGGCAAAAAAAACTGCTTGCAAATAAATTAATAAATGCCGATTCGTTTTTTTTACCCCCTTTTTCAGTATACGTCGTTCTTCTTCTTTTGCTTATAGAGTAGAACCATTTGTGTATCCAAGTGGTGCATTTGCGTTTCAAAACAAAGGGAAGAAGAAGACTAAACCATTCTCAGATACAGCTAGTTGGGCCAATGCATGCTTGAAATACTTGAAGTCATAAACTATTACAATATTGATAATTTCATTTGTCGAAATTGGTTTCAAATGTAATCAATTTCTGTGTCTTTACAGTAGGTGCTGGCCGCACTGGCGGTTCGTTTGCTACCACAGGGCGACCATAATCAACAAACAAGCATTGGCAGCACTCCCGACAAGAATTGTCGAGTCAGGTGTCCAATCGAAACGCGCTTGTGCCGTATATACGCTTAAAAAAGCACTCAAACTTAAGACAAATTTATTTTTAAATTCGGTTAATGGTCAGCTGTGTTCGTGTAAATCTGCCTCGATGAGTGTGTTTTTGTTGTTTGTGTTTTTAAAAACAAAAAACATTTCCCAGTGTATAACGTATTAAATGACTCAAATTCGTAAATTGAAGGAGTATTGTCTACAATAGACCCATAATAACAAAATAACTGGAACAGGCATTCGTACAGGTGCTGAATATTTCTTGGATTTTTGAACTTAAGTCGACGATGAACAGCACAATTGCCACACACAACGCGACATTATAGACAACAGACAGAAGTGTCACATATTGCGCGATTATTATTGCCAACTATTAATTTTCTTAGCCCATTTTTTTGTTGATTGCCATGGACAAATTACGCGGCCAATCATTAAAAACTGATAAAATCGAAATATATCCAAAAAATCTTATTGAACAATACCTGCGCGCATCAGCTAAACTAAAGAAAGTCGAACGCGTTTTCTTCAAGTAAGTAACATCAACAATGACAATCAAAACGTGTTCATACAATAAAATATCGCTTCTTTTAACCAACAATCAGACGTCTTGCGCCAAACGTTGCCGATGTAAAAAATGACTTCTATCGTTTGGCACTGAAATTCGAAGAATGTTGCATCTTTCAATATGCCGCTATGTGTCACATTGGACATGCGAAATGCGAACAGTTTGCCGGCAGCCTACAGGAAGAATCAAATGCATATTTACGTGCTGCGCGCAATTTTATGCAGGCGCACATTGAGCATACAAAACTACAGCTAAGCAGCGTGCGCGATGAATTCCGGCAGGGTGCATTGCATTGCTATCAGCATGCCTTGGAGCGAGCCGTCGATGGCAGTGTCATTAAGGCGGCGATAATACGTGAAATGTGCAATCTAACCGAGTACACGGACAGCACAAGTTCATTTGCATCGCCAACGCATCGTATACATGATCTTGAATTGGCCGCCGAGACGAGTATACGCCGTGAGGATTTCATTACTGCATTGCGTCAACTTGATGACATTGTCGATAATATATACGAACGTAAAACACAAGAACTCTATGGCGAATTGTTGCGCAGCGTCGAAATCTTAAGATTGTTGCTACTTGTGCAACTCAATTTGCCGCCGTCGCGTCAATCGCCGGCGCATATTAAACTAATTGAGCATTACTATCAATTGGCTTCGTTTGAGACCGACGATTATGCACAATGCAATGCAATGGAGGACAAACATTACATTGGCTTTGATAAGCAATTCAATCCGATGACTAACGGTAATAGTGCGCCCGGTGCTTTCATAACATTACAACAGCAATACGCCTTGGGTGAGATAATATTGGCTTGGTCCGAGCGGCGCACAAGCGATTTGAAGTATTTACTTAAGGATTTTGCCGCTGAATTTACATCAATAAGCAACAATGAACGTCACTTGTTGAAGCACATCTATGCCGAGCTGTGTCGTGGTTATCATTGAGTTGTGCAAGTCCCGGCATAGACGCTGGTCGTGTATGCGTAGATTAAAACAAAAATACACACACACACACAACCACTTACATAAGTACACCTTAAACATAGGAAAACAATTATGTTTGTTAAAAATTATTATTAATATTATTTTTTCTTCGTTTTTCTTATTTATTGTTGGTTTTAATAGTTTTAGCGTAATAAGTTTCATTGATAACATAAATCATAAGTAACTACATATAAGTATTATGGCAGCAATCACATTGGCGCAATAGATGACTTTCTGTCATACCTACATTCCAGGCGCAGAAGACGATTAGTAGCTTGCATATATATCCTGTACTTCCTATTTAAAATTACTAATTACAATACTCCTTCAAACAAACTCACTTACAGGCGTGCCTTCAGTCAAAAATGCAAAACCAAAAAAGCGAAAGAAAACAATAAGAGATCTAAGAAATTGTAATGCTTTACCTCATTTTTTTTATTTTTTAGAAAGGAAGGAACGAATTTCGATTTAATGTATTTTTAATTTTGTTTCAATTGTAAGAAATAATAAAAATTCATCTTTCAAAACTACATATTATTGTGTTTTTATCAGTTTCGTCCATAAATAACGTGAGATAAATTTTGAGGAGGGGGTTCATCAACATCTCATGCAAAATCTGAAAAATCCCACTAAACCTCAACAAGAGAGAGCGTTTCAGCTTTCGGTTACTGGTTCCTGATCCTGAAATGTTTTTATAACAGACAAACTCTACAAATTTTTGGCTCTAAATAATAATAATAAAAAAATTTTAGTTTTTTTTTTTAATTTGGATGATTAAGTATTCTTTACAAAATTACCAAATTCATCCAAAGTTTTTATTTTTCCATCTTTAAAAACTTAATTTTTGCAATTTTTATTTTCAATATTTTGTTCTTTTAAACAATTCTTATTAAGCTTTTTAATTTGTTACTATTTTGGTTTTTTTTTTCTGAAAATGTTTTTCGTTTTAATTTTTTTTTAATACACAAATTTTAGTCGTTTCATATAATTTGGTCTAATCTATATAAAAAATATTAATATTATTTTTTTTTTGTTTTGTTTTTGTGTGTGTTTTGCTGTAACTAATTTGTAAATTATAAATTTTTAAATTTTGTTTCCATTTTTTCAACTATTTTTAATCCAAATTCCCAAAAAAAAAAAAAAAATCCAACTCACTGTCTCACTCGCACATGTGGCTGCCCTTTCAACGTTTTTCAACACATTTCAATAAGCGCACCACAAACTCACCACACTTCACTCACCATTCAGTTGTATGCGCGAGCGAGCGAGAGCGCACGTTGTGTTCGTTCTGTCGTCACGCGTTTCATTTAATTACATACAATTGTTTATATATATAGTATATATAAAAAAAATTATATATTGTTTAAATAAATTAAAATTTATAATAATTAGTGCAACATCACAAGCAGTTTTTTTTTGTTTATAGTTTGTTTTTTTTTTAATTTGAGGCGCGAGCATAACTTAAACAACAAAAAATGTCTATTCTTCTTAGCATAAGTTTTGTTTTCTTTTTTTATTTAATTATTATTTCTTTAACTATTTTGTTTAAAGTATTTTTTAAAAAGAAAGTTTTGCTTCAACTATATTTTTAACGTCGGTTTGGTTTCTTTATGTTGGTTGGTTGCTTGGTTGAATGACTTCATCTTACTCTCGCTCTGTCTCTCTTCCTCTTTCACACTTATCGACGACGACAACGACGCTCAACACATCCATCAATCAACATCTTTTACAAGTTCCAAATTTACAAGATTCGTGTTTGCTTTGCTGCATAGTTGTTGTTGTTGTAATTGTTTTTTTTTTTTATTAAATAATTTAACTATTTAACGCATAATTTGTTGTTTTTAATATTCATCATCGGTTTGTTGACAAACATTTTCAAAATTTGCACAGTTGAGAAATTTTATATCAAACAAAATACCAAAAAAAAAAAAAAAGAATAAAAATTTAAGAAAAAAATAATATTACTAAAGTTAAACATATAAAATTGAATTTGATTTTGTTGTTGTCTTTAGCTTGACACAACAATAAAATACATGCTGCATCATCGCTTGGAAATGCTTGACAATAATTTTCTATGTTTGTGTGTGTGTGTGTATGTGTGTGTCTGATTCGATTGTTACATTTTTGTTGTGATTTGGTTGTTGTTTGTATACTGTTGACAGCCAAATTTGACTATGCTGACTGACTGATCGTGTGTCTGTTGTTGTTGATAATGATGTTGTTGTTGTTCTTTGTTTGTTTGTCTGTCTGCCTCCTGTTTCAACACCATCATCATCTTCTTCATCATCGTCATCATCTTACTTTTTCTGTTTCTTTTCGTTTTCTGTTGTAATTTTGTTCTTCAAATGATCCTTATAATCGAGAATGCCACCCTTCCACTTGGTGACCGTTTCGTTCTCGCATACCCAAATTTCTTCAGCAACCTTGAAAAAAAACAATAACAAATACATCAAAAAACATTGTTTATATGCTCAAATATATATATATGTATTACGCACCTGATTGATCAGACGGAAATCGTGACTAACTAATACCATGCCACCATCAAAATCATTAATGGCATCGGCCAATGCATCGATGGTCTCCATATCCAAATGATTGGTCGGTTCATCAAGCAACAACAAATGCGGCACCTGCCAGGCCAGCCAGGCGAATACCACACGGCAACGTTGACCATCTGATAATTGGCGTATCGGACACACTTGCTGGCGTCCAGTCAAGCCATACCGGCCAATAATCTTACGCATCTCTTCCTTTTCCTTAACATCGGGAAACGCGCGCATCATATACTCCAACGGACTGGCATCCAGGTCGAGCAGCTCATGCAAATGCTGATGATAACGTGCAATACGTAAATGTGAATTTTTACGTATCATGCCCGATGTTGGCACCAAATCGCCGTACAATAATTTGAGCAATGTCGATTTGCCGGCACCATTTGGTCCAACCAACGCGAGACGTGTATCTAAATCAATGCCAAATTCAAGATTCTTATAGATCCATGGTGTGCTATCGTTATAACGGAAGTGTACATTCTGTACCATAATGACCGGCGGTGGCACTTTGCCGCATGATGGAAAATAGAAATTCAATGTCTTGTCATCCGATACCTTCTCGGTAAGGCCTTGGGCAACCATTTTGGCCAATGTCTTTTCCTTCGATTGTGCCTGACGTGCCAATTTCGCTGAACCGTGACCGAAACGTGCTATATAATTTTTCATATGTGCGATCTGATCTTGCTCCCAATTATATTGTTTCATTTGATTCTCAAGCAATTCCATGCGTGTGCGTACAAAAGCCTCATAGTTGCCAGTATAGTATTTAAGTCGTTTTTTGGTCATGTGTATGATGTTCGTACATACGCCGTTAAGGAAATCCTGCGAATGCGATATGAGCACCAAAATGCGCTTATATTCCTTTAATTCCTCCTCAAGCCAAACGCAGGCATCCAAATCCAAATGATTGGTCGGCTCGTCGAGCAACAGCAGATGCGGTTTTACAAAGAGTGCACGGGCAAGCGCTATGCGCATACGCCAACCACCTAAAATACAATAAAATATTCATAACAATTCACTCAACAATACTACCAACAACAATAAACTTACCTGAAAAGTCCTTAGCCTGCTTTTGCTGCATGTCTTTGTCAAAGCCAAGACCATGTAAAATACGTGCAGCTTTCGCTTCAGCCTGATCGGCGGACATGTCATCCAAGCGCTCATAAATATCAATCAACTGCTCCTGTGCATCATCCTCTTCGCTCATGGCCAATTCCTCGGCCAACTTCTCGAGCTTGATACGTTCCTCATCCACTTCCATAACGCATTGCAATGCGCTCTTTGTACTCGCCGGTATCTCACGCGACAAATGGAATATATCAATGTGATCCGGTATGGGTACCTCACGATTACCCAACACCGAGAGCAACGATGATTTACCGCAGCCATTCAAACCTATAACGCCATAACGTCGTCCGCAATTCAACTCAAGCATTGTGTCCTGCAACAATTCCGAACCGAAGAATGTTATCGAAAAATTGGCTATCTTAACATCACGCGAACGCGGATGCACCGCCAAGGAGCCCGTACAGGAACGCGCCTCAGCGCTAATGCGTGCCTCTTCTTCCAATTTGGCGCACAATTTCTCCTCTTCGGTCATTTCACGTTCCGGTTGACCATTAGCCGCGCCCTTCTTGGTCGATGAAATCTGTGTGATCTTCTTGTTGCGCGCATCTTTCTTGCGTTGAGCATCACGTTTCTTTGAGTCTGATGGCATCTTGACGTTGTTTGAGTAGTTCGAGTTTTACTTGCTTACTTGGCTGCTGGCAAGAATTAACGATGACGAAAAAAAAAACCGATCTGTATGACAAGAAATATATAATTGTTTATTACTTGGACTTTTTATTTTTTTTATATATATATTATTAATTATTATCAAAAAAAATTTGGCAATGCAATGTCAAAATATTTATTTACTTTGAGTTTTCAATACTCGCCAACGTTGACAACAATGCATGCAACAAACTCTGCACGTTGGGTTGCTTCAACAGTTTCCAAGTCATTTCGTCTCCTCTCTTTCCACTGCATTGACATCGCATACGCAGCAATAACCTGTGGCTCTGCTCGTCGCTGTTAGTTATATTTGAAATTTCATTCGTCTAACGGAAAAATGCACAGGACTAACATATGACCAATTTACATACACACATACAACTCTGCACATCATAGGAAGATGAGCTTAAATGCAAATTGTTTCGACAGACAGAAAAACAACAACTTCAGATTAAATCCCCGAAGAGGAGGCGAAAGACATTTCTGGCACACTGACATTTTAAAAAGGGTTGTTTTTGGGGCTAAATCTGTGTTAGGAGATTTCCAGCACACCACTGATTGAACTTTTTATGCAATTGTTGTATGTTTGTTAACACTACACAAACACATACAACAAATTTATATTGAAAAAAAAAAATTACAAATAAAATTGTAAACATTTTTGCTTTGCGCAACATGTAATAATATTTGGTAAATATGTTATACATCAACGATTAAAAAAAACAATAATGCAGAAAAATTACATAATAATTTCTGAGAAGTATGTCCTTTGAATAGAATGTTTTTTGTTGCTTTGCTTGCTACTGATTAATTTTTTCAGTTATTGTGCATTTGTTGAGTTTCGATTGAAAGTTTCTTATTGCAGATATTAGCATTCAACTTTAGAATCATCGACCGGCAGCATTTTACGCTCTTGAGTCAAACCACTTGTATAAAAGCATGAGAATCGAATTTTTCTTCGGTTGTTGGCGGATTTTTAGCAATAAAAAAATCGAATAAAGCTACACGCATCCTCTCGAGCTCAGCCAACCGAAACTGCCAACGTGGTAGCTCTGGCGGCTCAAAAAGACTAAATAAATTTGGCGGTGGCTTAAACTTCATATTTTGTTGTACTTCAAACTGAAGTTGGGCAAAGATAAAGTCGTGTTCGGGCTGCATGGCCAGACACACATAATGAAATGGGGTGGGAGTTCAATGCGTTGCACCGGCTTTTTGTTGTAACAACAATTCGATCTGCAAATTACTAAACTTGATAAATTAAAAAAAAAAAAAATGTGCAATTGTATTTGTTGTTGTTGTTACCTACATATATTTATGTACATATGTATTTTGCGTCTTTTTTTGGTCTTGTATTCTATTACAAAAATTGTGCAAATGCGTTTAGACCCAAAAACAACAAAAGCAACAAAATGCAGCTGTTTAAACGATAAGTGACACGAAAGCGAAACATTGACAAAGACCTCTTTAAGTAATATACATATATATATATATATGTACATATATATGTATTTGACTTAGTTTTGGTCCAAAAGGTCCAAAATAGTGGCAATTTTAGTATTTGCTCAAAAGTTAGAATCTAATACACGACGCTAGCGCTCACTCTCCTACACTCTCTTTGACACACACACACACACACACACACACACACACACACAAAAACGCATTGCAAAGTCATCAGCTACAGAATATTGAGTACGAAGAGCAGCCATAAGGAAGCAACGTAAAACGAAAAAAAGAAATTAAAATAATAAAAAACGTGTAGATGACATACAGCAATAAAAAAAAAAGAGTTATTGCCAAATTCATTTTAACTCCTTTTTATTTGTTTAAATCTTTTGAGTTATTACATTCGGCACAGTTATTATTGTAATATAGGAATTTTCCACAAAACAGATGATGCATAAGTATTAGAAGAAAAAAAAAAAAAAAGTTGAGAAAAAGACATGTAGATTAAACGCCGGCGGGTAGCGGAGAGCGTATGAGCGAGCAATTGTTCTGCGCACATTTTACAATGCAAACCGACGAACGGACGGACATACACTCATACACACAATCACACTTACATGCGTTACGATGACGAGTGTAGCAACCTTGTTGAATTGCAACGGATTTAACCATTTAACAAATGTATTTTAACAAAATTACCTTCAAATTTACGTCCGTAATATTATTAACTCAACACCTTCACTGATGTCTGTGTGTTAACAATTCCGTTTTAGGAAGTAAAAAGAGTGAGACGACAGACGACGATTTTTCACGTGTACGACTTTTTTTGCTCGCCTACTGCTGTTCTTGTTCTGCTTTACGCGTTGACCGTACCGCGCGCCCGACAACCAAAAACAAAAAGAACATGTGTCAGAAATTTGCACAGCTTTTATACATGTTTTAATTTTTTCAGTATATGTTACTATTCAATATCAGCGTTGCATAAGTGACTTCAATATTGATCTTCTTTAATGACATATATGGAGCGTTGCCAAGTCAAATTTTTTTTTCACCGTTTTTGACTTTGAAATTGGATTGCAAAAAGAACATGTGTAACGATGAGCCGGGGGAATTCGAGCTGATTTCTCAGTTTTTTTTGCTTTTTGAGATATTAAATCTCTTTAATTTATCTCTTTTCACCTATTTTATATAAAACAGTTTTTTTTTCTCCTGCAAAGATGGCAGCACTGCACTTATAGTAAATATTGGCATGAAACAGCAGTATTGAAGCGACTTATGTTTTGCTTTGCTCATATAGCAATATAGGCGATAAAAATGATTAAATAACGATGATTCTCCATAGTTCGATAATTTAAAATTTTTATAATTATAAATTTTAATTTTTTTCAATACCGAATAAAAAAATCTGGCTGAATGAAGCTTAAACTGGTGAAAAATTTTAATGTTTATAATTTTTCTTATCGATAATAGACTGTAGTGAGATTAATCGGCCAGCCTCGTTATTCAACTATCAATGAGACATATTTCAATCCACTTCTACTCTTTCCAACATGTATTGTCCCGTGTGAACAAAAGCCCATAGAAGTATCTTTCGCGATCGTTTTTTTTCGTGTCAGCCGGCAACAGTTTTTTTCGGACATGAAAAAAAGACCTCCTTTTGCGAGCTGTGCTTATTAGTAAATTGACTGTAATCGATTTTTTTTTATTTCACGCTGCATTGTTATTCATTATGTTATGTCAAAATAAGAAATATCTAACAATACCCAATCAACCAACAGCTTTTTGGTTATAGATTTTGTGATTTAATATGCAGCATACTTATAAAAAAGACAGATCAGTCTGGAAAAAAACTAAGGTGGCGGCACTGATGTCTGTTTACTTTACGTTTTTTAAGTGTATTCAACGAACGCATGCAGTACGCGACGCATTCTTTCTGTTTCGAACTTTACGCTCCTTGTGAATACGGCAATATTGGGTTGCCAACTTGGGGGTTTTCCCCCTAAATTTAGGGAGTTTTTGAGTTGATTGCGATTTTTTTTTTTAATAAAAACGCAAAGAACATCTGGCAAAGTTGCAAAGGTCACTCGAGAGCAACAGAATTTTAACAGGGCTAAAGAGTGGAATTGTGAGACCTTGATGATTTACAGTGTGGTAAGAGGGGGGTAATAACGCTGTTAAACCGATAATGGAAATCAAGTGCCGCAAGTTCGCTTGAAATTTTAGGTAGCATGAGGTGGTACACCTTCAACTGGTTGAGAAACGCAAACGGGCCATTTGACACAAAAGTGTCACCAACGTCGGCAGAGTGTCGGCAGAAGTGGAACAACAAGAAAACCTCCCCGATTGGAGATGTGGCTAAAATCGCCAGCGGTGGAAGCGCAACATGCGCTTTGTCAATCTAGAAATATGGCAGAAATATAACAGTGACACAAAACTGACTCGAATCCTCTCTCGCTCTCAATTGAGCGAACATCATTTCTTGCTCTCAATCTGATTTCCAACGCGTTGTCTGCCTCATGATACAATTACTAAAGGTAGTCTCGTCGGCTATCGAAACGTTCGGGTTTTGTTCGTGTGCGTGTTCGTTTTTTGGTGAAAAAGGTTGTCGTTTCGCTCGCACTTACTTATTTAGGGGCTTATCCTCCCTCTCACTCGCACTTATTGTTATAATTGTAGAGGTACCAAATTTTGCCGACGAGACTACTTGAACGATGATTATGAGAGTGAGTGAGTGTGTGAGTATCTGTGTGTGAACTACTGGAAAAGTAACTGACAAAAAATTTAAAAAGATTTTAACCATTTTTTTATTTACCGTTGGTTTCACTGGTCGTGTGTCGTTCCGTGGCTCCCGCGGATAGTTTGTTTTTTACGTAAAAATCTCACGACGCAAAGCTGTCTAATCGCCGTTCAGCGTAAATTTTTTTTTTAATGAATTTTTCAATTGTTTAGACAGAAAAATTATATAATTCGAATAATGATTTTCTAGAAATTGTATGGTTTTTAGGGGTTTTTGGTTTGTGTTTAGGGGGAAACAGTTTTGAAAGTTGGTAACACTGCGGCAATATTGTCATTTAGTCTACACAAACGCTCATATGGTGTGGTCAGTTAAACAATAGTAAATTTAATAATCGAAACAAATAAAAAAAGAACTAAATATATTGAAAAAAAGTGCATTTCAAAATTTTTATTCATGCTGAAAAAATGACTAATTCATTGCTACAACAACATCAACAAAAATAACAACTTAGCCATCAACAACTGCAGTCATTTGGCTTAAGGCGCGTATCGTACGCATGAGAGGAAAAACGAAGTTTACTACGAATACGACGAGATACATTCACACTTACAAATAAGTACGTACGCACGCATGGACGCATGCATGCACGACCGCCCGTCCGTACAAATACATGTATACAAATAAAAGCGAGTAAATGCGCGAGCGTGTGGGAGAGCAAGCAACAAACATATTCACGCACATAACAAGAGTAACGATACAACAACAACAACAACAAAAACGAAAGCAATACGATTGCCTGCTGCTGCTGCATTCGGAAGGAAATAGAGGCAGGCTACAACAACAAGTAGAAGTAGAAGAGCGGAAGAAAAGAAGCAGAAAGCGGCTACACCCAGAAAAAAGCACTAACATCAGGAGGAACAAAACGACAACAACAACAACTACAACAAAAATGAAGTGAAATAAACGTACGGCACTTTTTATGCATACATATGTTAGCCTGTCAAACTGCTCTCCTCAATTGTCCGCCTTTCGTTCGAGCTCTATGCCAATGCTTGTGTATGTGTGTGTTTGTGTGTGGGTGTAATAACGAGTAAAAGCCGCTACCTCTGCCAACGTCGCTGCCATAGTCAGTCAGAGCAGCAGTGCAGTGCCGCAATTTAGTTGCTGTAAAATAAAAAAACAAAAAAAAAAAAAGTTGTTCAACGCCGCCTACGCCATCGCAACAAAAGGAGTAGCAATAGCACAAAAACAAGACATGAACTAAAATCGACAAAAAAAACAAAAACACAAGAAAAAAGTCGTATATCGAGTTAAGAAAGGAACAGTTGTTTTTTTTTTTTTTACTCGTTTCATTTTCGCGTTGAGTGCATTTTTTTTTTTTTTGTTAATTTTTTTTTGTATTTCTTTGTATAAAACCAATTTTTGGTTTACATGTGGCAATAATATGCAAAATTGCAAAATATGAAATTTCAATTGAATTGAAATTTAACGCGTGAGTTCCATTTACTCTTAATGTGTTGTTGTTGTTTTATGTCTTACTGTGCATTTGTGCCATAAACGTGAATATCATTTCATTTGTCTGTGTGTGTGTCTGTGTTCATTTTTTTTATTTTTATTTTTTTTTTTATTATTATTGTTATTCATGTGTTTGTCATTATTATAAAAGTAAAAGAACCTTTGAAAAAAAAAGTGCATTGCAAGAATTTTATTTGGCATAAAGTTGTCATTATATTATCAACGATAAATGTGAACGCGTCGCGCATATAATACGTCTTTTAATTATCATCAATTGTCATAAACATCAACATAATTGTAATAATAAACATGATCATCATCATCATCGTAGTATAATCGTTGTTGTTGTTCATCGTAAACGTCGTCATCGTCTTGTCGTCTTGTAGCACCCCCCCCATCAACAAATTGATCGTCCATATTATTAATATGGATTGTGGTCTTGCAGCGCAACAACAACAGCAACTACTCATAATCCAGCAACAACAACAGCAGCAGCAGCAGCAAAATCTACAGCTGCAACAACTTCAAATACAGCAACAGCAGCAGCAACAACAACAACAACAACATCAACAAAGCACACTAAATTTTCTTGAGCAAAATGTGAGTATATGAAATAATAAAAGAAACAGATACAAATACATACATATACATATGTGTGTATATATATTAACACGCTGAACATAAAAAAATAAACTTTTTTTGTTTTGGTTTTTGTTTTTGGTTTATTTTGTAAGTTTTGAAAGCGCATTTACTACACAACACAAACGCAGCCAACGTTGGCTGCGTTTCACTGGATTTTTTGCTCCTTCTTTCTCTCTCTCTCTCTCTTACTCTCTGCCAAACTAATGCGCTGGCTTGCCTACTCTCATCACCATCATCGGTATAGCACAAATGCACGCACGCACACATAATCTCTTTTCTTGCACGCGCGCGCTCTCCCTCGCTCTCACATACTCTCTCTCTAACTTTATGCGCTGACCGCCCCCGCCTATAACAATAACATAATGTTGAGTTGTTGCATTTCCATTTGGTTGCGTTTCTTATTGGATTTTTCAATATGAGTAAGCAAACAGAGCAGCAGTAGCGGCAAACCGCACACAGCGTTGCCAGATTAACATTTTAGTTTTAGATATACATATATACATATTTGTGTGCTGTTTGTCTTTATGGTAATAGGCTTATTTTACAAGACAAATATTGTTTTTAGTAAGTAATAAAAAGAAATGTATTTTTAATGCTAGACTGCTGTATGTAATGCGCGTGTTCATATAAACATAACATAAACTTCGTTGCGTTTGTTGTAAAAGCAGTGATGCATACTTTTATTGCAGTAAAAAAGGGGGAAGATAAAACACCTATTAAAAATTTAATAACATATACTAAATGTAGAAACATTTGTATTTGTGCTGTTTGTCGTGCATTGATTTGGGCTCACGCACGCACGCACGCACGCATGTCTGTTTTGATTTTTTGCTGTGCGTTTGTAAATTATTGCATAGTACATTAAAGAAAAGTGTTTTTTTTTTATTATTATGACTATTGTTTCCTCTCTGCTTTTGTTTTACATAGAAAATAGAAATAAAAAACACAAATGCAAATAGTTTGACGACATGACTTTCTCCCAAAAGGCTCATAAAAATGGTACAACTTTGGCTAATATTTAGACACAATAATGTGCATGACAATCCCGGATTGACATTATGGTTGGTGTTGTTATTATTGCCGGTTTCCTTTCTTTGTGCATGTGTGTGTGTGTGTGTGTTTGTATGTTTTCACCACACTGTGGACATCGATGCCCTGTTTGTTTGTCACCATGATTTCTTTTGTTAGCCGCCAAAAGAAGTTGTCTTTCTTTGTCACCATGCGACTTGCCGTGCATTCGGGCTCTGCTCGGCTTGGCTCGATTTGACTTCGTACGTCTTTGCTTCTTCTTCTGCTTGTCATTCGTTTCGTTTCGTTTTGACTTGAGTTCGGTTTTGTTTTGTGGTACGTGACTGTAATAAATAATTTTAACTGCATTTACGTGCTCTCCTCCAACTTTAGCCTGTTATATCTCTTTTGTTTTCTTTTTGTATTTTTTTTTTCCTACGTTTTTGTTTGTTTATTTCATACTTTTTTTGGTTGTTTTTTTTTCGAGAAATGAAGTGTAAAAATATGCATTAAAATTTCTATAGTACAATTGAATTTATTAGTATTGTGGTTGTTGTTGTTGTCGCTTTCTTTGTTGGCCGCCTGCGCGTAGCTAAGTGACCATTAATAGTTATTTCAAGGATAAATATTGTCGGCCTAAATCGGCTCAGCCAGCATGCATTTTGTTGCAATTGTCTGGCAACGAAGGCATTTGTTTGTCTGTCTCTCTGGCTGTAGGTCTGTGTGTGCGTGTGTGTGTGTGAGTATAAGAACTAATAATATGCTATCTCACTTAAAACAAATGTTGCCATTTTTTGTGCTAATTTCTTAATTATTTTTAATTGTTTTGGGCTTTTTTTTTCTGTTTCTATTAAATAAATATTTTTATGTCTTGGCACTATTTTTATACCCTGCAAAGATATGTATGTACGTAATTTGTCAGGGTATGTTTGAGAGAAGGTGTGTAAGAAAACAAAAAGTATATGCCATATAGAAATAATAAAAGAAATCATTGTCCATTTGTTCATGCCTCATGAAAATTTGTTGTCAGATTTAGTAAGGGCAGGCGTACCAGAATTTTCTTCACACACCCTCAAATAACCCCTTTTTAATAATTGTAAACTATAAGAGATATGAACCTAAAATTTGGAGTGCAGGCTTAGTATATATTACCCCTTAAAAATTGCGTACCACAAAAAATGGCCTTTCCCTACATTGTTGACAAAGATCTTCAAACTGAAATTTAAAAAAAAAATTGATATTTGATTTTTCATTCAATTTTAAGCAATGTCAGAGACCAATTTTTTGGACCATATGTGCAGAGTGTTTTATGTTGTCGAGAATACTCAACTCTTGTTGCACTTACTGGCTTTCATATATCTTTTTTATGTACGTTTGTACTTTGAACATGTGTAGGAATGAGCACAAATATGTTTCTTTGAATTAATTTCGATTTATTTTTGCTGCAAATATGTATGTATTTTTGTTTTCTAAGCTAATAAAAATCAGCACTTTTTTTTTGTGCAAAGACAAGAAATTTACATTTTTCAATTTGTTTGCAATTCTTTTCAATTGTATTTGCATAACTCAACAAACTGTTTGAGTATAACAAACTCAAGATAAGATAATATCGCAAGTCAATGCCCAAAGGGTCACTGACTGAATGATCGGTCTTATCTGTCGCTCCGTTCCTCTGTCTTATAGACAGTCATGGCTTGCAAAATTAAAACCAACAAATAAAAAAAAAAAACGATTCCCGGTATTTTTAGCTGAAATTTGAGAAATTAATATTTATTTTTATTCAATATAATTTTTTTTTTGGTGATTTCCGTTTCGGATTCGAAAAAATTTGATAACTTCAGTGAAGTTTTGTAACTTCTTTTTTTATTTATTTTTTTTTTTTTCTTATTGTTTATTGTACATAAACTGAATTATTGCTCAATTTTTTAAAAAATGCAAAACAATTAATTTTTTAATGAAAAGTTTTTCGTGTTGTTATCGCTTTTTTGCACATCTGGCAACACTCGGCAATTTAACTGACCTCAATTCGTTTTTTTCGTTTTTTTTTCTTTATTGTTTAACGCTTATTAATCAAACTAATTATATATGAAGCCAACAAGAATTGTATAAACATAAAGTATTATGTGATATATATTTTTTTTGTCACTGTCGCAATTCTTGTCATTCGTCATTTTTTTTTTTTTGTTGTTTTCTTGGCTTTTCTGCGCAATTGTGAAAAGGCACGAACATGTAATTATAAACGAGTATTTCAAATGAACAAAAGCTGATATTGGCGTCTGATAGCATAAAAGAAACAAAAAAAAAAAAAAAAAAGACAACTGTTGTTTAATTATTTATAAATAAAAATCAACAATTGTTGATTAAAAGTGATAATTGCGTGCTGCGTGCCACTTTTTTTTTTTTTTTTTGTCATGAACGGCACAGAATACTTTTTTTTATCGAACAATCAACTTGGCGCGCGCGCTTCTGTTGCACTTCCCTTCCGGGCGGTCATCAACAACAACATAACAGAACGACTGCACTTGAAGAAAACTGTGATAATCCAATTAATTGAGATATAATCATATTTTTAATACAAATCTATAGAAATTGCATTAGTTTTTGTTAGTAATAATTTGCTACTTGAATGCCGGCTTTACGATAATTACGTAAAACGTGTAGTAAATAATAATCATGTCATTCGCTTCCATTCCGCTGCCATGCAACAAGCTCATTCCAACACAACCGGCAATCGGCTGACTGGACTTGAAATTTAATTTGACTCAAGTGACGCATGACTTTTAGCAAGTCATACGGCATCCTGTTATTGCCAGGAGTTGGCAACTCTAGTCTGTCCTGGACGTGAGCATTGAGAGAGGAATCGCACTTTTAGGTCGACCGCAAAAAAAAGGGACATAAATTTGATTGAAATTGCAAATTTTCAACATTAAAATGCCATATATTCTAAGCCGATACAAAACAACATATGCCGGCGCTATAAAGTTGCGGATTTAAAAAAAAAAAAAAAAAATTAGTTAGCATTTTTTTTTCATTTACTGTATTAAAATTACGATTCAAAATTTAGTTACTCTCAGTGTGCAAAAAAAGAGTGCTGCCACCTTCAATGTTGTATCGTTTTTGTCGAAAATATTCTCATGTATTTTTACCAATGTACAACGATATAAAGCAAAATATTACATCAACGGGGTTTCACTGTTGTTTTCCTTCCGGACGGTCGTCAACAATAACATTAATCAGAATCACTGTACTAGCAATCACTATCAGTGTGTTGCACGTTGAGTTAAAGTAAGTCATAACATGCGCTGACCCGAATTTGGCTTTAAAGTTTAAACAAACAGAAGATATGAAACGTGTTATAAAAGTGATTGCACAAAAAAAGTTAACAAAAAGAAAAATAAGTAAATAACATATAAACAAGCTTATAATCGAAAAGAACATTTTGGTTTCGATGGAATAAAGTTTTCTTTAATCTTTTTAAAAATATTTAAATTTGATATATTTGATATCTGTTGTCGGGCAAATTTACAAGTGCAACAAGTAAATAGAAAAAGGCAAATGATGTTGAAAAATCGAAAAAGGTTTCCTACAAAATTTGAATGTTTGAATTTATCCCCCAAAAAATAGTAAAGTGGCAACACTGTTCGACAATAGGCTGCCGCGTTCTCTTTCTCACTCTCTCATCATTGTCTCTT
This sequence comes from Phortica okadai, assembly GCA_034638295.1. Taxonomy (NCBI): domain Eukaryota; kingdom Metazoa; phylum Arthropoda; class Insecta; order Diptera; family Drosophilidae; genus Phortica; species Phortica okadai. The sequence continues at coordinate 3,183,385 of CM067848.1, forward strand.
GCAATGCCTTGCTGTCTTGCTGTTGCTCTTGAAGCGTGCTCGCATTTCATTTTCATTTTGCCTCTCGCGCAGGTTGCACACACATTCTGAATGTTGCGTCGAGCGACGCGCAACAAGAACCTGCCCCCGTACGAAACGAAACTCAAAGAAAAAAAAAACAGCACGAATTTATTAAAATAAAGCAAAATACAATTTTTTTTTCGAAAAATAGAAAGACACAATTTTTGGTCATTGTCGTTTTTTACTTCCGCGTTTGTTTTATGGTTTAATAATTGTTGTTGTGCGTGCGCGTGTTCAATAAGTTCCTTAAACGGTGATTATTTTTTTGTTTTTTTTTTCTTTTTTTTTTTTTGAAATACTGTTTTGCGGTGCTTTGACTTCGACTTCGAATGCAGTTAATTAAAAACAAAAGAAAAACAAATACGCGTTTATTTGTTTGTGTAAGAATAAACGAAAGCAAATAAAAAGAACTTATTTCAACGTTCATCAAAGCCAAAAGTGCCTTATGGAAAAAGCCTCTGCATTGGCGGCAGTAAATTAAATTACGACAAAGTACAACAACCACAACAACAACAGCAAATACATTGATACCAACAACAACAGCAGCAATATAACAAGCATTCTGGTAAGAATTCAACCAATAAAAGCCAAAAACAAAGTGCGTAGAAAAAGACAATAAAGAAAACAAATTGAAAGCCAAGAAAAACAACAACACCAACAGCAATATTGTGTAAATAAATGAGAGCAAATCAAGTCTCTTCATATTGTTATTATTTATTTATTTATTATTATTATAATTTTTGTTTTTTTATTTTGGTAATCTTTTTTGTTTATTTGATTTTGATTTTGCGGCTGCAATTGAGAAAAATCAATGCCGAGCGAACCAAATGAGCGATTTAGTAAGTGTGAGTGAACACGACGAATGTATGGGAGAGCGAATGAAACGACGACGACGACGATGATGCTGTGTATGAGAGACGACAGCGTATGCCGTTTTAATAATTATTTTTGTTGTTTTTGGTTCTTAAATGGCACTTGATTGCTTTTATATGCGTCGTCGACATGTGTGTGTGAGTGTGTGTGTGTGTATTTTTGACTGCAAGCAAACAAAAACGCAGAAGGTTAAATGGGAGCGGTAGAAGTTGTAGTAGTAGGAGGGCGAGTCAGCAAGGAATACGTAGAAAAAGGACAGCAGCACACACAGTCAAACGTGTAAAGCGTGCAATGTTTTTTATGCATTTGTTTTTGTTTTTCTGCTTCTTGTTTTTTGGAAGTTTTTTTTTTTTATGCTTTCAATTTGAAAGCAATTTTGGCATGTGCATACTGAATGCCGGCAACACTGGTATGCAGCGACGGCGACGGACGAAGGCCCCCATTTTGCTTTGTCTCTGTTTTGTCTTGTCTTGTCTTATTTGCTCTGATCTGATCTGTTTTGTGTTGCTCTGTTCTGTTCTGTTATGTTGCAGAGCTGCTCATTTAATTGCCGCTGCACGTTCCACAAATATTTGCTCAACTCTTTTTAATTACATTTTATCATCATTATGAGCATAAGCATCAACCATATATACTAACATGATACACATATAAACTGTATTTGTTTGTTTGTATGAGTGTCTCCATGTGTGTGTGAGTGTATGTTTGACACCCCTTGTACATTTAGCCGCCCATATTCAGTTTGCTTACTCGTTCAAAACGCCCGCTTGGCATCAACTGTTTGTTTTTTCTTCTTCTTCTTCCTTTTTTTTTTTTTTTGCCGACACAAAGTTCAATTCTTTTGTAGAAGAAGTACAGCGCATAGCAGCAGCAGTAGCACCGCAAAGAGCATAAAAGTCAAAAAGTGAGAGAAAGAGTGAGAGAGAAAGAGCGAAAATTGACTTGCAAAGTGAGTGCATATTTAAAGTACAGTAAATACTCATTGAGATGCATAATTGAACTTTGTTTGTTAGTAAATTTTATTGTTTATAATTATGAAAATCTTCTCTCTACACAAGTGTATATAAATTACGTGAGATAAAATTAGTGCTATGTGATCCAGCAAAATCTGAACAAATCTCACGAAGGGGGAAGAGCGGTCATTGAAAATCTCATTGACAACTTTTTAAACCATTAATTTAGTAATTTTTTTAAAAAGTTGTAGCAAAATCTCACAGGATTTCTGAAAATCTCATTAAAACTTAACGAGAGTTACGGTGGAGCCTAGATTTCATAGTCGCCAACTTAGTGATCACTGACTGACTGAGATCTCTAAAAATTATAGATTCAATTTAGTTGTAAAATGTAATTTTCGAAAGTTCTGTTAGTTATGAACTGTAAGTAAATTGCAATCCCCATTCAGTTCTATTTTTGCTTTACTGTTTTGTCCTTTTCATTTTCTCTCAATTTCTCTCTTTCTCTCTCTCTATCTCCCTGTTGTTTACTTGTTCTTTGCTGCCCTGACTTCATTTTGAATGCTTTATGCACTCTCATTTTCATATGCAGTCTAGTAATTGTGCCCTCCCCTTTCCTTACCCCACCACACCACCTAAACACTGTTGTCTTACAAGTAGCTTGTTTGCTTGCTGATTTTGTCATGTTCTTCTTTTTCGTCTTGTTCGTCATTGCACATGGGATGACAACTTACTTTGAAATAGTTTAATTTATTCTTCAAATAATTACATACTCTGTAAAAATTCCATTTACTTGAAATTCCCTTGAAACGGAACGGATGACTCAGCGTTGTCTGAAATGTTATTAAAAGCGTGATAAATTACAAATAATAATTATGTATCTAGATACATTTGTGTTGTGCTTCTAGGAATGTTTGCTAGAAATTGTTGGCTAAAGACTGACAAATGTTATACGCTAACAATTTTAGTTTAACGTATGTTTGCACTTATGATCGATGCATAGTGAGTCCAGTCAATGCTGTATGAGAAATTACAGTTATTTTCTCAAAGACATTATTGCTTATCCTTTGTTATTTCATGGTTATAAATTTCGATTTTAAGGGTCTACTTTAATGAATCTATTAAAAAAATGTCAAGAATGCTTTTAATAGTTTTATTAATAGAAAAAAATAATAGGTTTCATATGCTAGTCATGATTTAAGTTATTAAAAAACTATTTGTTAGTTTATATTATGTGCTAAAATTCTCCTTATAAAATTTCCTTAATAGAAGGAATTAGCCTTTTAAAAAAAAATTGGAAAAAAAAAATAATAAAAATTATATATTAGACATTAAAATATGTGCCATGCTTAATGATATTTTAAAGCGATCGAAGAAAAATTTGAAAAAGAAAATCTAATCAAAACGAGTGTTAAATGTATCTGTCAATGCTATTTTGCGTCTTTTAAGTATTTGCCGACGCAGTGTATATATACTTCCACATGTATATGTAAATATATAATTTTACAATATTTTTTTTTTTTTTTTTTTTACATTTGCTCATTTATAATTTTATGTCGCGTTTGTCTGTCTATTTGTCTTTTGGTTTGGTGTCGGCAATGTCGTCGTTGTAAATATTTTATTATCGTTCGTTTCCGTTTAGGAACAGCATAAGGGGGAGAAAAAAAAAAAAATCGCACACACATACACACACACATGTAGGCATCGTTTGCATGCATACATATTTAAAATTCTTTTGTCGCACACACATTTTTACTTCTTGAAGTGAATTCATTTCGAAATCATTGCGTGTATTTTGGACTTGCCCCATGCTCTGCCCCTCTGCTCTGTACTGTATCCTCACCACTGCCCTTGGTTGTGTTACAACGTATGAAGAACGACGAACGAACTTTACGTACGTATAATGATGTCTTTTACTGCGCAAAGATTATTTCCTCTTGACATGTTTTTCTTTGCTGGCTGCTGCTGCTTTTATTTCTTTTCCTCTTTTGCGCCTTTTACTTTTATAGTTGCATTACACCATATTGCTTTTGTTGGCATTATTCAATTCAAGACCATGAAATCAAACCAAATCAAATGTAAGCAGTCAATATGACTTGAACTCCCCCACAATTTTGTTTGTATTTATTATTTTTGGCAGTATTGGAACATATTTTCAACTTACAACTTATTCACTCTCACTTACTCCCACACACACACACACACACGTATGAAAAACATTGATGCCAATTGATTACGCTAAATTGAATATTTCTTATATAAAGTAGGTCTATGTTATGCAGAGCACAGACAATACATAAATTATTTTTATGCTTAAGCTTTAATTAAATTGCTATATGTGCTGTGTGAGCGCTATGTAACATAGGCAAATTTAATATTAACCTTTTTGAATTTAGCGAAGTGAATTAGCAACTATGTCGGGCATAAATGCACATGTGTAAGTAAGAAAGTGAAGTCAACTGAGTGACCTCGCTGTTTCATATTCATGTTTCTTTTTTCCTGTTTCATATTCATGTTGTCCCCCTTGTCGGTCGAACGAACGATCGACCGTCCGCCCACGCAATAAATTTGCTACGTAGCGTTTTGTTGTTGTGTAGTTGTTGTAATGCGCTTTTATTGATTCGTTTAGCTTTGGTTTGACTTATTGATAGTGTGGGCGGTTGGGGCATGCGAGGGGTTGGCGACTGTAGACGAAAGACATTATGATTAGTTTTATTGCTTTTTTCCCCGAAATGTTTTCTTCCTTTCTTGACTCATCTTCTTCTTTTCTTCTTCCTATGGTGCCTTCTTATGGTGTGTGTTTAAAATTAGCACAAAAATGCGAGGCATTAAATACATTTTTGTTTTTGTTCTTATTTTTAGTTTACACGTAATTTTTTTTACATTTTTTTTTTTTTTTTGTGTATTTGCTGCTTCTTGACTAATTTTGATTGATTGAGAAAAATTTTTGTGCAATTAAAGCATTTGGAAAATTGTTTTTTTCTTCGTTTTTGGTTTTTCTTCCTTCACGTTAAAAATCACTCGTAAAAACTGTAAACAAGATTACTGTCGCTATTTCTATAACATAGATTGACTAATATAATAGCTTAGTTATATCATGTGGGCAAAAAAGTTACACAGTAGCCACTACTTTGAGTCTTCCAATAGGATAATAGAAAGAACAAGAGCAAAGTTCCAATAAAGTTGTTAATTTTAAATCTATTGGCAGTGCTAAGTCGTCTCCAGACCTCAACACAACTAAGAATTACGTAAACAATCGTTCATTGCCAAACAATTGATAATACAGTGAAAGCGTCCATAATTAAACACCCAGCTTTGAGGTGTTTTTGGAGTTTCCGGTTATCGGAAGGCATTTTTGTATGTATGAAAATTATAATAAATGAAATTTGTACGGTTGTGACAATAGTCCGTTTATGTGTGATATCCGTAATGGGAGCTTTCACTGTATAACAAATCAAAAATGATTTGTATTTCATAAAAATAAAATAAACTTTCTGTTTGTAAATTTCTAAACTTGAAATTTATATTTGCAAAAATAAAGTACAAAATTTTATAGTTTAAGTTCAAAAGTGTCGAAAATTCTTAGAAGACTAACAACAACTAAACAATAAAAACAAAGTACAGCCAATAATTTTTGAACTTTATTTGCCTAAAGCAATTTTCAAGCTATGCTCATGTTTAAATGCAAATTAATTTGACCAAAATGAGAAGAATATTCTCTCATTCTCATTCAAGTAACAAACAACGACGACGACGACGAGAGTTCAACGATCTTGAAAAAAAAAAAGTATTAAACATTTTACTTGCCGAAAATTGTACTGAAACCGTAAGAAGAAAAAAAAAGTATTGTTGAGCCTCAAAAAAAAAAAAAAAAAAACGGGCAATGAACGAACGTATGAAAGAGACATGTCGGTCGAAGACCATATAAGTAAGTGATGGCACTCGCAATTCGCGCTTATTTAATTAATGAAACGACAGTTGGAACTGATGGAATGACATGAGCGAGATGATGTGATGAGGCATGTGATGAAATGGTATGGGTTGGCTTCATTTGAGTGTAATGGCATGGCATGGCGGTTGGGGGGGTGTTGAGAAGGCATGATAGTTGTATGTAATTGTTTAGGTATGGAAATAAAAATGATGGCCGAGCGCACATGAACAAGGCAATGGTGCAGAATATGAGTAGAGTGTGTAGGCAGTGGACGAGGACGAGAAGAGTTGCTAAAATGAATTCATGTTTAATTACTTGATGCGTTTGTCATTTTTGTTTTTTTTTCGGTAGAACAAAATACAAAACTCTCACGCCATGACATGAAAGACACGCACGCACGCACGCATTTACGCACAAAATTGCTGAAATGATGACAAAAAAGAATAGAAGGCGTGAGGGGTGGTGAGATGAGGTTGGGTGAGATGGTTTTATTTTAGTTTGGGGTAGGACCAAAAATCCACTTGAGACTTGATGGCGCAAAAATGTAGTTGCAAAAAAAAAAAAAAAAAAAAAAAAATGTAATTAATAAAATAAAATAATTTAATAATAATAATGAAGTTGATGACACGAACATTTTTCAAATGACGTCATATTGAAGCGGCAAAAAAAATAAATTAGAAAAAAAGAGAAAGGAAAAATGAAGAAGAAGCAGAAGCAGAACAACAACAATAGATAACAACAAAAGCAAAACTGAAAATTTATTTCATCATAATTTTCATTTGTTGTCGTAGCGTTTCTTGTGCATTTTTCACAAACGCACACACACACACACACATATTTATATGTATATGTAAATTTATATATTCATGTGTTGAACAAGCGGAGGTGGTCAGACAGACGGACAACTTCCGTAGTCAATTATTAATTAAGCGAACGAGCAAAGCGTGCGTTTCTTGCGCTTCTTTGCATCTCACCTCACCTCGCCTTCCCCTTCTGCTGTTTGTTTTTTTTTTTTTGTTTTTTTTTGAATATTCATTGTGTAAATTAATAAAATTATAATAAAACCATAATAGAGCAAAGCATTTTGAGTGTGTGACAGTCGCGTGTATTTGAACATGTGCTTTTTTTTCAGCTGCTTTTTCTTCTTCTTGTGCTGTTTTTTTTTTTTTTGTCAAATTTTTTGGCTTAAGCAAAATTAACTTGTCCTGTTTAATTTATATACATTTTTTGGCTAACATTTTTTTAACGTCTTTTTTTTTTTTTTTTTTTGTTGTTTGTGTCTTTTAAACATGCATGACCGCATTTGGTTTTGCGCATTAAATCGACACGATTTTATTTTACTTTTTTTAAAGGCAAAAGTCGTTAAAAATTGCCAAAAAAAAAAAAAATAATAATAAAAAAAAAAATAAAATAAAAAAAGGCAAGAATTGTAATTGCGTAAAAAAAAAAAACAAACCAAAAAAAAAACATCTGTCCACGCATACAAAATCTGCGGTAGTCAAATATAGCAGAAGAAGAAGAAGCAGAAGCAGAAACGCATTAAAAATGTAATGAAACTTGAAAAAATTGTATTTTGTATGCACACATATGTGTCTGCGTCCATGTGTGTGTGTGTGTGTGTGTGAGTTGAAAGGCCGGCTGTGTTTTTTTTATTTTTTTTATTATTATTGATGTTGTTTTTGTTAGTCTGTATTTAACAAGCGACGGCGCGTGTCCGAAAATTGAGAATGAGTAAGAACAAAAAAAAAAGAACCCCAAAAAAAGAATCTTTAAGAAGTATTAACGCATGACATGCTGGAAAATACGAATTGCACCTGCACAAGCAAACAGATTGAACAGAAACCAAAGAAAAGGTGCAAAAGTAGATGGCATGTGCAAACAAAAGCAAAGAAGGGAGAAGAAGAAAAAAAATGAAATAAAATAAAATAAAAAAAAAAAAACCATTGCTCAAGACTCAATTTCGAGTTTTTAAGATCAAGATAAACCTTGTTTAGCCTGCACCCTTGTCGATGACAATGCAAACAATAATGATGATGACGATGATGAAGATGATGATGAAGACGATAATGATATTGCAGCTGTTGAATTTGAGATTCATGTTGAAGAAAGTCTGAAATTTAATGCTAAAACAAAAGAAGAAGACAACAACAACATCATTATCATTATCAACATTAACATCATCATCATCGTAGTCGGTTTAAGCGTCAATTGAATTGAAGTTATTTGTTAGCATTCGTTAAGGGTTGTTTGCAGTCAGTCTGTTCGTCTGTCTGTCTGTCAGCATGTGTGCGATCAATCAGTTCAGTTCGCCTTCTTAACAACTTCTTTGCCTTTTTTGTTGCTTTTATTGCACTTCAAATGCAATAAGCATGTGTGTGTGTGTGAGTGTGAGTGCAGTAAAGTGTACACTTTATTTCGGTTACGGCTTAAGACAACAATAACTACAACAACAGCAACAACAACAACTGCAACACAGTCATCAATCACTTGTTGATTACATCTGACAGTAAAAAGTGAAATGTTTGTAGTGACAAAGAGAAGGGGAATCTAAAATAAAAGTGAAGGAAACAACAACGAACAGAACGTGACAGAGAAAGTGATAGAGGGGAATAGCGAGAGAGAGAGTGGGAAATGAAAAACTAATTGGGAAAAATCTAATGAAAAGTATATAAAATAATATGAAAAAGTGAGAGAGAGAGAGAGAGTTTTATTTGAGAGAAAAATAAAGACAGCTTTAAGATAGACAAAAAATATTGTACGGTAAAGAAAAAAGGGACACTGAGTAGTGTATTTAACCTCCTGAGATTGGAGAAAACTTTCTCTTTCTTTTTGTGTCTTCTTCTTTTTTGTCCCACTGCGTTCCTTTCTCTCATACTCTTACTCTATCTCCTCTGACTTTGAGACGGAAAAAAGATTGTAAGGGAATTGAGGGAATTAGATTTTGAGTTGTGTATCCTTCTCCTTCTTAACCTACCTCCCTCTCTCTGTCTGTCCATCTCCTTTCGCATAGAATCAGAAACACATAAACATATTCTAAGAACATTATTTTTATCAAAAATATTTCTATTTTGAAGTTACACTTAAATCAAATCATAATCCAAAATTGCCTAATGAAAATAGCACATTATCAGTTTTACAGTTCCTCGGATGATTCTGGAATTCATGTCTATAAAAGCAAAAAAAAAAAAAAAATCTTAAAAAAAAAGCAGAACTTTCTGGAATGTCAAACTTCTCTATGCTCAAAACACATGAGAACATTGACGAATTAATGTCATTTGTCACGAACTTACGAAGCGTTGTTTTCTAGAAGGGGGGGTTGTGGTGTGCGAGAGAGGGAGAGAAGAGTAGAGTAGAGTATAGTATAGGAAAGCCGCTAAGTAAGACACGAATGCATGTCGCTATGTTCAAGCACTCTGACTACAATTTTTTTTTTTCTTTTTTAAATGAGATTGTTTCATGGTCAAAGAGATAAACAAATGTTTTTTTTTCGGATTTTTTCTTTCTTTATTTTTTTCTTATTTTTTTTGTGGTTTCATTTGATAGAATCTTTGTTCCAAAAACCGCGCATTGAAGAACAAAATTACTTTCCCTTCGATTTATAACAGAAAAAAAAAAAAAAAAATTAAAAAAAAAAAAAAAATTAATTACAACAAAACAAATTGAACAAGACAAGAATTTCTTTATTGAAGCTTCAGTAAATTTTTGTTGTTGTTGTAGTTATTGCTTTCAGCAGCTTCAAACAGTTGTCACTGTAATCTAATCTTAGCGTTTTAGTGTCAATTCTGAAAATTATTAAGAATTTATTGTTGTTGTTGTCGTTTTTATTAATGTTATTGCCGTTGAGCAATTTATCGAAACGTATGTTAAGTAAAGTAACAAATTGTAAGTCACGTTCTTGTCGTCGGCAACATCATCATCATAATCATTATTATTATGATCATTATCAAGAAGTTTTGTGATTATGATGATGAGAATGATGAGGATGTGGACAGCTGCTACCGACATTTGAAGGCATTGCATATGCGTTTGCTTTCTAAACACGACACTTACTCAACGTCTGTCCAACCGTCTGTCTGTTTGTCTAACCAATGGCTTGTTGACAAAACAGAACAGAAATATATGTATGTATGTACATATGATGATGAACAGTCAAAGGCCGCAAAGCAACGGTGGGGGAAGTTGTGTTGGTTAAGTAAAGTCGCGCTTTGGATGACTAATAACAAACAAACGAATAAACGAGCGACCGAACCACCAAACAAACGAATGACCGAACGAACGACCCAACGAACAAACGGGCGAGTAAGTAAACGAACGAACGAGTGTGTGTGTGTGTGAGCGAGCAAGCAAGCGTGCGCGCAAGTTCGGTTGGCGCTTTGTTGTATGCATATGCATATTAAATTATTATTATATGCGTACCAACATTGGTTTATAGTACAAAGACAAAGGGTGCGGTGTATGAAAAGATCAAGCAGCAGCAATGAAGGTGATAGTTAGACAAATGACTAAAGAAGTAATGTAAAGGGGGGGAGGGTTGGTTGGTGGTTTATTAAGATGAGCAACAGCGATTAGTGATAAGCATTTGTATGTATTGATGAAAAGGTCGAACTTATGTTTGTGTCGCATGATGAACACGCGGTTAGATGGACAAACAAACAAACAGACAGACAGACATACGATCGGACGGTCAGACAGTCGAGTCAGTCCGGCAGCGGATGTGTTTACAAACAGTAAGTAAGAATGAATGAGTGATGTGTTGTAAAGCAAAGTGAGGGTCGTTGGTCGGTCGGTCGGTCGTGCGTGCTGGAAAGGAGAAGAGGTGTGATGTGTTGAGGTAGCAAACGCATTGATTATGTGTTGAGTTCAAGTATGTCAACTTTTTGTTGTATGTATTTATGTGTATGTATTTTCATTTAAGGTCATTGCACGTCAAAATATTAAAAGCAAAAAAAAAAAATAGTAATTACAAAAATAAGTTGTGCGTGATTTATGCACAACTGATCTCGTAACGTATGACTGAATGACTGACTTCCGTTTTGCTATATATAAAACAAAAAGACATCTACTTATGTGAGCGTGTGTGTGTGTGTGTTTGTGTGCTGCAATCACATGCAAAGCCTTAACCTAAAACCGCAGTTACGCTTGTACAAAGGGGACGACCTTGAACCAGAGGAAATCATTATGCAAACGTATAATTAAACACAAAAACAATGAAATAAAAACAAAACAAAACAAAGAAAACAACAATAACAATAATAATTTTTGTTTTACTCTTTGTTACATTTTTTTTTCTTTTATCTTTTTCATTTACAGCTTAAAAATCACACAAACATTGCTGGCGTCGCCGGCGTTAGCAGCGGCAGCAACATTAACATTAACAGTGACATTAACAGCGCTGTTAGTCCATTAAAAATTATTCTTGCGGCTGGTGGCGGCGACGGCGGCATTGTAGGTGGTGGTGGTGGCGGCGGCGGTGGTGGTGGAGGAGGCGGTGAAGGTGGTGGCGGCGTGATTACAACAACAACAACAACAACTACAACAGCAGCAGCAGCAACAACAACATCAGTAGCAGTGGCAGCAGCAGCTGTAAAATTACGCAAACACAGTGAACGTTGCCTAACAACGCCCGAAGCAAAATCACATACTTATCGCATTTCAATGGCCAATTTAGAGGATACACAAGAGTCTGAACTCGATTTAGTATTGAGCGAATTAAGTTTACTTGAAGCGCAAATCAATTGTGGCAATGCTGCCTTTTTGCCTGGCGCAACGGGGCCAACCACAGCAACAACAACACCAACAACAGCAATTGCCACAACAACAGCGACATCAACAAATAATGGTTGCCTAAATGTTGTTGCCGCCGCCGCTGCTGTCGCCGCTGCCTCAACAATAACAACGCCGGCATCCGCGTCCATTACATCAGCATCCTCATCGACGGCATCATCACGTACACACTCACGCACGAATTCAACAATTTCGGGCGCCACAACGATATCCAGCAGTGATGCCACATCAATGTGCTCCTCATCGGGCATATCCGAATTGAATGGCTGTCTGCCGGCGAGTGGCAGCCTGGCGAGCGTTAGTCTTGCATCGACCATTAGCAGTGGTCTTGGCTTGGGTATGAGTGGTGGTGGCACTGGTGGTGTTGGCGGAAGTGGTGGCATCATAATGGGCAACAGTGGCATGAATATGATTGTACGTGAGCCACGCACTGAATCCCCGGATAATGATTCGGCTTTTAGTGATACAGTTTCGTTGCTATCAAGTGAATCGTCAGCATCGTCGAGCACATCATCAGCATTGCATCAACAGCAAATGCAACTACAGCAACGTCAGCTCCAACAACAACAACAACTGCATCATCAACATCAACAACAACAACATCATCAACAACAGACACAAACACAACTACAACATCAACATCAACAATTTATGGCATTACATGCCAATGTTGCCGGTGGTGGCCATACATTGATCGGTGGCGGCGCCACTGGTGTTGGTGTTGGTAGTGGTGGTGTTATTGGCAGCAACGTTGGTAATGCCGGTAATAATACAAAAGCCGCCAAAATACAATTGGCTTTACATAAAATGGAAAGCGCATCGATACGACGACTCTTTGTGAAAGCCTTCACATCGGATGGTGCCTCCAAGTCGCTGTTGGTCGATGAGCGTATGACATGCGGTCATGTAACACGTCTGCTGGCAGATAAAAATCATGTACAAATGCAAGCAAATTGGGCGCTCGTCGAAAATTTAGGCGATCTGCAAATGGGTAAGTTTACATTAACCGTTAAATATATAAAGAATTTTTTTATTAAAATTATTTCTTTCACATATAGAACGTCTCTTTGAGGATCATGAGCTATTGGTAGATAATTTAATGACCTGGAATTCCGATGCCGGCAATCGTGTGCTCTTTCAACAACGTGCCGATAAATTGGCCCTATTTGCCAAACCCGAAATTTATTTACCCGGACCACAGATGGCGCCCGGTTGTCAACATGATGAACATACGCGTAGCATGTTACTCGAAGAATTCTTTGAGACAAATTCACAGCTACAAGTCGATGGTCCATTGTATATGAAAGCCGATTCGAAAAAAGCCTGGAAACGTTATCATTTCGTATTACGTTCATCCGGTTTGTATTATTTTCCCAAAGAGAAGACAAAGAATACACGTGATCTCGCCTGTTTGACGCTCTTCAATGGCAATAATGTTTACTACGGGCTGGGCTGGAAAAAGAAATTAAAAGCACCAACCGATTATACATTTGGCTTTAAATCAGCCATGGACTCATCATTGGGCAAAACATGTCGCACACTGAAAATGCTATGTGCCGAAGATCTCGAGACAATGGAAAAATGGCTGACAGCCATACGTATATCAAAATATGGCAAACAATTGTGGGAGAATCATAAAGCATTAATGGAAGATCTTTGCATGAGCGATGGCATGTCGAATAGCAGTTTTGCGGTCTCAATGCGCAGTGAATCGATCAGTAGCATTTCATCGGCAGTGCCCTCACAATGCGGCAGCGTATCATCGGCCATATCGAGTATGTCAAATTCATCGGGTCGTATATCGCGTGCATCCAGTTCCAGTTCAAGTGGTTGTCTATCGGATGATAATAATGGTTTCGATTCCGAATTTACAACGGGCACAATTAAGCGTAAACCATCGATGAAACCAAATTTGCCATTGACGACAATGACGCGTCAGCTGAAGGAAGTCGGTGAGATAACGATTTGTGAGAGTGCAGGCAATGCAGAGGATGCGAATGCTACTTCGCCGGATCGTGGTGGTACGCTGACACGTCGGCATAGTCGACGCAAATCGCAAGAGAGCAATGGCAGTGGCACATTGAAAAGGCGGCCAGCGCAACACCAACAACAACAACAGCAACAACAGCAGCAGCAACAGCACAATACAAAAAGAGAATCAACGGATAATTTCATATCGACAACAACAACAACAACAACAGCAGCAGCAGCAGCGACATTGTGTGGCAGCATTGGCAGTGGCGGTGGCGGCAACGGCGGTGGTTCATCCTCCTCGTCCAATTCAACGCCTACGCCAACGCCGAGCATTTGTGCAAAACCATTATTGGAGCTTAGCAGCGGCGTTGGTGTTGGCATTGTTGCAACGGCACAGGATTTAATGTGCTCATCAACGTTATCGTTGGACTCATTGCCACCGCCACCGCCGCCACCGGCTTTAATTGCCGACGAACATGATGTATATGGCTCACAATTATCATTGGCATCATTGCCACCGCCGCCACCGCCTGAGGAGGTACTCATGAGCTCATATGCTGCAGTGGCGCCCATACCAATGGCAGGAACAGCAGCAGCGATGCCGAATAGCAATGGCGCATTGCCGCCAGCGGTGCCTGTGAAACCGATTAAGCCAGCTGTCAAACAGATTAGCACAACAGCAACGTCCGCTTTGTTGGGTGGCAATACAAAAGCAGCGCCACCCTACAAAGCACCGCCGGATTATGTTGGACCGGCGTTGTTGGCTGGTCAGCAGCAGCATCATCACCAGCAGCAGCAGCAGCAGCAACAACAACACATGTCTGGCTCAGCAATTAATACAACAATGAACACGTTAATGAGTCCGCCATCAACAATATCAATATCAACAACAACTACAATGCCAACGCCGACAACAACAACAACGACGACGACAAAAAAAGTGTCCTTTGCCGATTCACCCGTATTGTTGCGTCGTAAAATGTGCTCACCGGAACCATCATCATCAATGCCACCGCCGGCGATACGTTTTCCAGCCACATCCTCATTGACGACAACGCCAATGGCCAATAATCATCATCAACAACAACAACAACAACACTACAGTCATCATCAGCACCACAACAACAACAACAACAATCAACCATTCTATGCGCCCGGTCCAATGTTACCGCCACGCACTGATCTCGCACGTCTGTCCAATACAAGCAGCACATCGCTGGGTGATTATACGGTAACATCACCGAAACGTCTACAGGAATCAGCATCAAATCCGCCACGTGATTTTCTCAAAGATTTACAACGTGTTATGCGTAAAAAATGGCAAGTGGCACAAAAATGTAAACTGGAACCGGCAACGACGCCGCATGAAGTGCTCGGCTTTCGTGATTTCAATAATGATGATCTACTAGCGGCACATAACCTCAATACCGCAGGTGCAAATTCATCGCATTATTATCGTGAAACGGCAAATGTTAGCAATTGGGTGCAAGAGCATTATGGCGCTGGCGCAGCGCCACCACCGCCGCCGCACAATGAATATGCATTGTATGAGAATGTGCATGCGAATAGTAATGGCGCTGCTGCCGCTGCTGGCGCTGCCACTGTGCCTACTACTGTGGGCGTTGCTATGGCAACTGGCTCAGCTGTTGCTGCTGGGCCAACAGTACACATTGAACCGCAGTATGTTAGCAACAGCGCTATGCAACAACAACAACCTGCCGCAGTCGCCGCTGCTGCTGCTGCAGCGTATGCAGCGCAACAGGCCGCTTTGCGTAAGAAACGACCACCGCCGCCGCCGCCCAAACGTAGCGATTCAACGCATTTAACGCATCGTGTTTAGGAACGAGTGCACAAAGCGACGGTAGGCTTGTAAAACAACTACCTTTTTTTTTAAATTTTTAACTGTTTTCTTCATTTATTAAATTTCAGCAAGCTGTGCATGCTGCTGACGCTGACGCCGCTGCTGTGTGCAATTGCCGTTGGCTGTGCAGTTTGGGACAACTGTTTGTGCGTTTGTGTCGCCGTTGGTCAACTAACAACTGAACTGCAATGCCAGAATTCCTCTTATTACGTACGACAACGATCAACGATATTCGAAAATACTATTTTATTATTGATTGTCATAGCTAAATGGTCAGTCTTCGTCTTCGTCGTCGCTCGTCGTTCGTTTGACATGCAACAACTAATTAATTGTTCAGTGCTGTGCTAAAGTAGCCATATATTTGTATGTCTGTGACTCCAAATCTGTGTTCTCGTGTATGTGTGTTGGGTGCACTTTACATAAATAATAGAAGAACTTTGCTTGCTGGTCCTCAAGCAGCCTAAAACATACACATAAACACGCCGCCATTTTAATGCAGCCAGTCGGTGGACGGACTGACTTGGCAGGCTACAAAAAAAAAAAAAAGAAAAAACAAAACTGATTAAGAAAAAAATCAAATTGTAACACATTTTGCATAAAAATGATTAAAAAAAACAAAAGAAAACGATAGAAGTCAAATTAAGATTATTACTTTTTATATATACATTGTACAATACCTATAAATAATATACATGTGTAGGTGTCAGACGACTGTATTTTTATGTGTGTGTGCTTCTCCTATATACATATATATATATATATATAAAAAAAAGTAATTGTGTCATGCGCCTATAAAAGTTTATTGGCAAGTTTAATGCAACTCTGCATGCAGGCTGAACAACACTTGATTTCAATTCCAGTGACCAATGGCAGGTGAGCATTCACAATAATACAGCCTGCCAGACTTGTGTCACATGTTCGAGTGAATGTGAAGAAGAAGAAACATAATTCGAAAACCAACATTGCAATCTCGTAAATTATTTTAATCAAATCAAATCAATTAAATATATATAATACAAATATTTACAAATTAATTTAATTTTATTTTACTTTTTTTTTTTAAACTAAATTTATAAACATTTTGTAAGCAAAAAGAAAAAAAAAAAAAACGAATTTCGATGAAAAAAATTGCAATCTTAAATTAATTTTCAACCATTTTTGGATTAGTGAAATTATTTAAGCAAAATTTTAAAATTTGTCGTTTAAATGCGAAAAAGAGGATTTTATTTAAAATTTTTCTAAAAAAAATTTATAAAAATATATTTTTATTTTTAATTATGTAAAGTATAAAATTTCGCTGGCAACAAATTATGTGTAGTCTACTTTAAGGTGCATGCAATGCGGTAATGAATAAAAAATAAATAAAAATAAAAAAACAAAAACAAAAACAAATTTGCGCCAAACCAAAATGCAAGGAAATATTTGTATACTTATATATAAATAAAAACGATAAAGAAATAATAAAAAACAAAGAGAAAACGCCTTAAATATTTGCAAAAAAAAAGTATATATATATAAATGCATATATATATAAGCAATTCTGATTTTTTTTTAAACAAATTAAAATTTGTACTAAAAAAATGCATTAATTTAATTGTACTTATTAAATGTCGTTGCTTTTGTATTTAAAGCTTGCAAAAAATATGAAAAAAAAATTTAATTAAATTACACATATAAATAAAAAAAGAAAAATGAAAAAACACTTGTGCTATATAAGAAAGAATAAAATTAGTTTTAATGCAAAAGAGCAAAGCGTGCAACAAGCAATTAATCAAGAAGAAGAAACGCGTTCCTAAAAATTTATGCACTTTTCTTTTTTTATGTTTATTCTTTTAGTTTTTTATTTGTTGATTGCAACTTTAATTTTATTTCATTTCTTTTTGTTTCCATGTTAAAAATAAATTTTTTTGTTTTACAAAACAACTTTACTAAACTCAAAATGCAACTGCAAGAGTTATTACAAAATAAAATAAATAATTTAATTAAAAAAGAAAATAATAAAAAAAAAAATAAGCAGAAATCGATTTTTAATTAGTTTATGTAAATTTTATTTATTACAAAATGTGTTAAATATGTAATGAGAACAACTATTTTTTAAATCATAAATAAAACAAAAATAAATAATGCAAAACGAACAAACAAACAAACAAATAAATAAAAAACAAAACTGAATTGTTGTTAAAATTAGTTTAAATCGAATATTTAATTGTTAAATTAATAGCAATAGAAGGCAATTTTTTTTAAGTGTACTTTTTTCCCATTTTATTTTATTATTATGTTTTTCAGTGTGCGTGTTTTGAAATAAATTTTTTTTTTGTATGAATTATAAAATACTTTATTGAAATTTTCTTTTTTATTTATTTTTCACAAGTCACATAAAAAAGCGACGTGTTCGTTGAACGATTGTCACAGTCAGAGTTGCCAACACATTTCATGAAAACTGTCAACAGTCTTGAAATATTTGTATTATCATAATTTTTTTGTATTATTTTTTGATGCTTTGAAATAAGCATGCTTAAGAATGAGTTGACAACTCTGGCGTATACTTAATATATCTGATATGTCGAGCACGTCTTAAAATGCCGCTCCTAACAAATTTTAAGCTACTACAAACATACGAAAAACAAAAAAATGAATTTATTATATAAAAAAAAAAAAAAATAACAATAATAATAAAGCATAAAAAAATCTATGTTTTAATTTCTTGCTTGTGTAAGTTTAACTGCTTGGATTGGATTAAAAATCGCCTACTAAAAATTACACAGAAAAAAAAAATAATAATGATATTAAAGATAATAAATGAAAAATAAAATTGCAACTTTTAACTAAAAAATTAACAAATAATAATACAAAAAATAGTTTTAAATATATATGTATGTGTATGAAACGCCAATTTTATATATAAAGAAATGCTTATTGAAGTGCCATAGGCCAAAAAATTAAACAAAAAACAAAAAAAAAAAAACAATTAATGAAAATAAGCAAATAAAACAATTAAATTATATTAACTAAAAACAAATTTTGCTATTAAAAAAAAACGTAAGCATACAACTAAAAAAATATAATACTTTAAGTAATAAAACAAAAAAAAAAAATGAAAAAACTTCTGCAAAGCCAAGTAAAAAAAAAAAAATAAGCTGAACATTTTATATATATAATTATATATTTTATAAACACATTAATTTTCAAATTTTTTGTATAAAAGAAAATCTTTCGTTGAATAAACAAAAAATAAAAAACGTTTCAACTAAAAAAAAATTTATGTACGCTTGAAATTATTATAAAAAGAATTATGCTTATTTTAGTTAAAAATAAAAACAAGAGAAAAAAATTGTTAAGACATTAAAAAATGTAAACAATATAAAACTTAACGCCTCAGAGTATGCAACATAAAATGCTGTGTGTGTGTGCATAAAAAACGCCAACATGAAAATCCTAAGCAAAAGTAAGTAAATGAAAGAGCAAAAAGCAACAACAACAAAAAGACTTCAATAGTAATAAAAAAAAATACATCAAATGAAAATAATAATAAATAATAATTTTGCAATTTTCTACAAATTTACAACAATAACAAAACTATAAACAAAAATAAAAAATCAAAGCCGCAAAAAATAAAACAAACAACCTAAAAATAAAATAGAAATAGAAATAAACAATTTTGTACGCAAAAAGTAAAAACTTGAAAGTAAAGAAAAGAAGAAGAAGAAACATGTTGCCATTTGATAAGAATTTTTTGTCACATATTAAAATAAAAAAAAAAACCAAAAACAAAAAAAAAACTATTTGATACTAAAAAATACTTTATTATATATTTATTAATTCCGATTTGAAAGGAAGTCCCTTTTGTAATTTTGATATAAAAGCGAAACATAGCAAAGAATAAAGAAAGTATGAAAGGAAGAAAGAAAGTAACTTAGTAAGACAAAAAATGCAAGCGAGTAAAAGAGAATGTGCGAAAATAATGTAAAGAATACAAAGAAGAAGAATAATTGGAGAAAAAGAAGCATGAATAAGAAAACTCGACAGCTAAAAGAGACGAAAAAAAAAAAACAAAATAAAAAACATACAAAAAAAAACACCAAAATAAAAATTAAAATGCAAACTAAATTAAAAAATAAATGTCTTTTTTTTATAAAAAAAAAACTGTTGTCTACTTCGTTTCTGTCAGTTAGTTCAACGCATGTTACAAAAAATTCACAGTAGATGGCGCCAGCTGACGCATTGCCGCAAACTGTGATGAAGCTTAAAATGCGTGTCAGTTAGACGTATGTGTTTATGTAAGCGGTATAGACAAACAACAAATTGAATTTCAAAATGATCGTTTGGGTGCGTGTCTCAGCTGTCATTCGTTATTTTCGATGTGCACATGTTTTTTCTTTCAATTGCATATTATTTTGCCGTTTGTGCTTATGCATGCATTGCTTGCTTGAGATAAATCAACTAAGAAATTGATTTTCTGTCTGCCTTAATGGCAAATAAATGCATAATTATGTTTATTTGATTTTAATTCCACAAAAAAACTTTCGAATTAACAAATGCAGGAAATTTTTTTTTTTTTTTTTTTTTTTTTTTTTTTTTTTTTTATCTTTATTATTCTTAAGATATACGAGGTTATTAGTGTTCCTCTTTATACTCTTATTATCTGTTAATTCAGCCCAAAAGGGCGCGCCGGCTAGCTGATAGTCTAGCTTTATCTTTTATAGACATAAAACAATTAACAATTAACAACAAACAATAAATAATTAACAATAACAATATCACAAATAACAATCACAGTTGATAACATCAAGACCTTCGAGTCCTTGGACGTCGCGTCATCAGTTCTCTCGGTTGTCGCCTTTTTAATCTCATTGGAGGGGCTTCTCTTGCCAGAACCCTCGCCAGTCTATTTCTATGGCTCACAAGCCTGTCATTGTATCGACTTGAATGCTTATTCAACTCGTCAAATACCGTTGTCATCTTCAAATCCCTATGTAACACCGTGTTGCGAATATACCACTCACAACCGGTAATCAGACGCAATATTCGGTTTTGTGCCACCTGTACTCGCTTTATCTGGCTATCACATGTGATTCCCCAGATTTGGCACCCATACCTCCAAATCGGCGCGATAATTTGCTTGTATATAGTCACCTTGTTGGCGAGTGACAATTTACTTCTCGAGTTGAGTAACCAAAAGTTTTTAGCCGTCGCAGCTCGTACGCGTACTCTGATTGCCGTTACATGCTTAGTGAAAGTAAGTCTGCGATCCAAAATGACGCCGAGATACTTAGCCGAGTCGGCCTGAAGCACGGGATTGCCCTCTATTGAAATGGCAGGCGGAGTTCTCCTTCTCAAGGTGAAGCACACGTTAGCCGACTTGTCGCTGTTGATGCCAATGTTCCAGCGCTTCGCCCATTGCGCGAACATAGTGGCGTACTCTTGAACTCCGTCGGCAGCAGTGACTTCACAACTTGATCTGTGAGTGACACAGACGTCGTCTGCAAAAGTGGCCAACATTGTTGTTAGGCTATCGTCTGGCTGCGGCATATCACTACTGAAAAGGCAGTACAGTAGAGGACCCAGTACACTTCCCTGTGGAACACCAGCTTTAATATCGTACTTGGCAGAGACGGCCGAATGGAAGCGGACCGAAAACTGTCTTCTCTCCAGATATGAGCGCAGAAGTCCAAAATATGGGGCGGGCAGCTTTTCTTTAATTTTGACTAGTAGACCTGTGTGCCATACTCGGTCAAACGCTTCTTTGATATCCAAGAAGAGGGCGTTGCAGTACTCTTTTCTATCAAATGCCGTCAATATTTCCCCAACTAGCCGGTGAAGTTGCTCAACCGTGCAGTGACCAGCTCGGAACCCGAACTGGTGCTCAGGAGTAATCCCCTGAATATCCACAATCCTGACAATCCGTGCAGCAATTAGTCTCTCAAACACCTTCGAGATCGAAGGGAGGAGACTGATCGGCCGATAGGACGCAGGGTCCCTTTCCGGCTTGCCAGGTTTGTGGATCATGGAGATTATCCCAAGCTTCCACTGAGCAGGAAAGTATTGCAACCTCAATATGGCGTTAAACAATAACGCTATGTAGTTGACTGCGTGTCTTGGTAATGCCTTTAAAGTAGCGTTACAGATGGCATCGTGACCTGGGGCTTTGTTCACGTTTTGTCGACCAATGACTTCAACTATCTCGCTAGGGGCAAATGGCCTGATAGGAAGATCCATTTGAAGCGCTTGGGATAGTCTAACATGCGTCTCTTCAACTTGCTCTGGGCTGGCCAGCTCAAATGGCTGAAAGCGCTCGGCAAGGTGCCCCGCAAACACCTCAGCTTGCTCCAAATCTGTCCGACACCATGTCCCATTGCTGTCCATAAGCGCCGCCTTCCTGGTGCACCTCCTCTTGATCGCGCGCGTGGCCTTCCATAGCGAGTGTGTTGCGTCGCAGTCAATGCCAGTGTTAGCCAGTCTTGTGTCAAACCAGGCAGCTTTGTGTTCCGCTAGTGCACGCTGAAGCACACCCTGCGCTCTATTCCATGCTGCTTTATCCAGAGGATGGCGAGACCTTATCCATCTATTGCGTAGGCGTCTCTTTTCTCGGATTAGGAGCAGAATGGCGTTAGTGATCGGTATGCCTGATACTGCTGGCTTTCGAAGCGGGGTAGGAGTAGCCATTTTTGCTGCTGTCTTTACTTTGCTGGTGAAAAGGTCGATGGCATCCTCTAAGTCCTTCCCAGAATTAATCTCAATATTAAGGTGCAGCGAGCGTTCAAGCTGGCCTTGAAATACTTTCAGGTTGCTGCGCATGGTTATTAACCGCTCAGACCTTGCGTATGTCATTGCAGCTGCGTTTAGCGTGATAATTAGCGGTATATGGTCGGAGCTAAGCTCAACAACAGACCGTATATCAACGTGGATATCCAGGATGCCTCTCGTCATAGCAAAATCGATGTAGCTTGGAGAGCCTCGGCTGCCGTGCGGATACCGTGTGGGGCCACCTGTTGCTAGACAGCTCACGTCAGTGCTCAGAGCAATGTTAGCTAACGCACGACCTCGTTGATTGGACCTTCCCGCTCCCCATAGCCAGTGGGACGCATTCCAGTCACCCGCAACAATGTATTTAGGACAATGCAAATTCAAAATGTCGTCGAAGTCTTCAGAAGTCCATGTAAACCTCGGGGGGCAATATACAGCTCCAAAGTTTATAGGACCGAGTGCTGTTTCGATGGCTGCAGACGCAAGTTGCACTTTACCGGTAGCTATAGATGTTAATGGGAAATGTACTAGGCTGGACTTAACTAGGATAGCTGCCCCTCCTCTAGCGTTGCCATCACTTGGGACATTGGCAGGATAGGCATCAAAACCATACATCTTTGGCGCACTCGTTCCTCGACAATGAGTCTCGCTGAGAAGCAAGATGTCGATTTCTTCTCGCCGCACCAAACATTCCAGTTCAGGCAGCTTCGTGGACACGCCATTGGCGTTCCACACTAAAATGCGCAGCGGCATTATTTTGGGGCCTGCTGCACTTGTAGTGCAGTGAGCAAATTGAGAATTTGCCCCTGCTGCTGTGTCTGTTGTTGTTGCTGCTTCAGCATCATCATCATTAGGTCCATCTGTTTTTCCTGTATCAAGCGCAATGAATTAATGCTTTCGTTAAGCGCTTTCAGGAAGGCTTCAGTAGAGTTGGTGTCTGTCACTGAGCGCAGAACAGAATTATGGCGACTTCTAGAACGGGTGCGGCTTCTGTCTTCACGCTGTAGATTGTTTTGTTGGGGCTGCTTGTGCTGCACTCTGCCTCTCGCTATGTCGGCGTAGGATACGCTACCTCTGGGAATGGTTACATGGCTGCTTGTAGCGATATTTGGCTCCGAACGCTCGATGGTACTGCTTTTAGCTCCCACGCCGCGCTGTGGCCTAGTACGGTTTATAAATGCTTGATACTTGGAGCAACCCGAGTAGTTAGCAGGATGCTCCCCTCCACAGTTGAAACATGTGCAGAGCTCATTGCGTGGCCGAGTGCAACTATTTGCAGGATGCTCACCTGCACACTTAACGCAAACATACGCTTTTCGGCAGTATTTAGCCGAGTGACCGAACTGCTGGCATCGGTGGCACTGCACAACGGCTGTGCGCTTGCGGAGTGGCTCAACTGCAACCCTCATATGACACAGAGCCTTAACATCCAAAACCTGTTTATTATTGGGCGCAGCGGCGATGTTCACAAAGAACATGTTTCTTGGTCTTGCATCGGGACAACCGGGCTCGCTACGACGCTGGGGCGTGTGGGCGTCGAGCATCTTATGGCCTAGCTTTGCCAATTCATCCTTGATTTGGCTATGCAGCGTGCTGTGATGCAGACCTTTCACGCACACCCTGTACGGTCTATCTTCCTTCAGCTGGTAACAGTGAAACTCGTAATGCTCTTCTTCGAGCCATCTGGTAACACAACGGAAAGTGTTAGTGTCGGCCGCATAAAGACGCATAACACCACCCATAGAGGCCCGAAACTCAACCTTATTAACATCAGTGATTTTGCTGACGTTTTGCATAAGCAAGTTGACATCAGAAATACCTTCCATTACTATCGGAGGTGGCCTAGGCGGCGCTTTAACAGCATTACTCATCTCCACATTATTAGCAGCTTGACGGCTAGTGCTGGGCTGTTCGCTCAAATCATCACCAGCATCGTTCTCACATTCACTTTCAGTGGGAAGTTGAGCAAGTAATGCGAATCTGTTAGTGTTTCCACTGTATCTAGTTTTAGGTGCAGTATTTTCAACTAAACTCGCTCTTTTTCTTAATACTTCAGGAGATGTGCTTGAAGTTGTCCTACGCTTAATAATTTGAAATCGGCGAGAAGCATCATCGGCTGGGATAAAGTTTTGGTTGCTAACGTTTATCATGTCTACAGTTTCATGAGCGCTTGGTGCGGGTTCAGTTTCAAATGCCTGTGCTAATGCTGCTGTCAGCTTAATTTCGCTGTCAGATTTGGCATTGACGGCTTCTTTTAGCGCTTCGCCAAGGGACAGCTTCGACTTACTCATATTGAGATCTGCTTTATGAGATTTCTGGATATGTCCAGATTTCATAGCAGACCTAAAAGTATGCAATGAAAATTTTATTGCCAAGCTATTAGCCGAGACTCGATCCTTAGAAATAAGTAGCTTGCGTGAACTAAAGCTTTTAGACGAAACAGCTGTTTTGCACAGATGTTTTTTTGACGGGACGCTTGCCGGCACGTAAATGCCGGCATCGGCCAATTTGGAAGAAAAATGTATTTTATCAATAGCACTTGTTTTGCGCGGTAATAACACTTTATAATGACTTGTTATATCACTAAGCACTATTTGTGCCACAAATGTGGGCTTGTCTTTGTTTAATAGCAGGTAGATTTTATTTTTTCCACGGACGATTTCAAAACGCGTGTGTCACACTCGACATTCACAGTGAAACTCGAAATTTTGTTGAAAAAAAAAAAAAAAAAAAAATAAAAAAAAAAAAATTAAAAAAACAATATTTATTACGATTTTCTTTGTTCTGTTTATTAAAGAAGATTTCAAAAGTTTTTTTTTTTTTTTTTGCTTGTTATAACAGTTTTTAACTGAATTTGAGTGCGCTTAAAGTTGAGCTACATGTTCATGGTGTTGTTGCTGCTTTCTCTAATTATAGCATACTTTTTGGTGAGTTGTTGACATTTTAGCTTAACAAATAAATAAATATTTGATTGTTTTGCTCATCGCTTATTAAAAAAGTATTATTTTTTGTCGAGTCAGAGTCGCTGATGAGCTTCAAATTGATATCAAAGACTATGCGATTCAAATGTCCTTAACATGACTGTTAATAATGATTGATGAAGAGCAAATCATTTGTTTGTTCTATCTGATTGAAGCTTATTCCGTGTCGTTATTCCTCTAACTACCTTTCTATCCAACTATCTACATATTTTAAAATTTTTATCCATGTATTTAAACATTCTCTACACAGCCATATTTTTGGAAATCTATCTATCCATCTTTTTATATATCTGTCTATTCATCTATCTATCTATCTGTCATATATTTATCAATCTTTTCATCTGTTCACGTCGTTAATTTTCCAGCAAATTAAGTAAAGTAAACTTAAGCAAGTACGTTTATTGCCTTTCAATTTCCTTAAATTACATTAAAAAAAGGACATAAAGAAGAAGAAAGATGGCGTAATTTTTCATTAAAGCAAATGTATTTGCCAACTCAAGGAGCTAATGAATTACAAATGTAAGAACATGAACATGTTTTGTTGCCAACTGTACTTTCATTCAAAACTTTTGGCCCTTTTGTTTCGATGTTTTCTTTTTTCTTGCGTTACCAATTAAATTTAGTGGCGCATTGTGGGGGAAGGGGGGAGGTTTTACAAAAAAAGTGTACGCAATTACGACGCACATTGAAAATAAATTACCCAAGCAATGAAAGAGTTAAAAAAAAAAAAATAAAGTAATAAAGACTCAAACGAAAGAAAGAATGAAAAAAAAAGAAAAACAAGAAAGAGAAAAAGAAATGAGACACAAATCGACGCAATGAAATATTACAAAATTTAAAAACCATTATAAACAGACAAAACACAAAAAACAGTTAGCGTGCGCTTGGGGTAGGGGGGCTGTACGGTCAAAGGCGTACAGTTTGGGGGGTTGATTGTCTGTTGTCTGTAAATATGCAAAAAAAAAAAGAAATTCGTTCATTCTATTCTCATTACCCCTTCTTGTCATACATATATATATATATATTTATATCTATATATATATATGTATATGTACATGCCGCTGCCCCACCGACAGACGCTGCCATGCATAGCATCTTCAATACGCCGCACTCATTCTTATCTTCTTTTAATTTCTTTTTCGGGTGTTTTTCCTATCAAAATCTTAGCACCAACAACAATAACGACAACAGCAACACCAACAACAACAATGGAAAACCATCCACTTTTACTGGACCGAGCGAGCGACCGACCAAACTCATTGCCAAAAAAAAAATTACCAAAATATAAAAGAATACAAAAAAAAAAAAAAACAGAAAAAGACAAGAAAAACTCCTTTTTTACATAATTTCCTGCAATGACCATAATCAACCCCTTTACTTTGGCGCGAACTTTCGCGTTCATTGTGTATTTCTGTGTCTGTGTGTGTGTGTGTGTGTGTTGGTGAGGTGTTTGGCTTGAAAAAAGTGGGCATTTTTTATCATAAGTATTTTTCTGGCCAAAATTTATTGCACGACTTTAATGACATCTGGCAATGTCTTCATAGCCCGCCCCTTGCGCCAACCCTCATGCATGAGCAATGATTAGCTTTGAATGCTTTCGAAAACATTTGCATTTTTCAAACAAATTGTATAACTTTTATCATTTTTTTTGGTATGAAATTTTCAGAATTTTAAAATTCAGAACTTCTTAGTTGCTTCCTTATAAGAAGTACTTAAAAAGCGATCATATGTTTTTGAAAATTTCACTAAAAATCAATCAAAAAATTCTAATTTCATTTTCGGAAAATTTATTTTATTGAAATTCTGAAAATGAATTTTGTTGAAAATTTTTTTGAAATTATTGAAATGTGTTAAGAAAAAGTTTCTTCTTCTTATTGGGAAATTTTAAAATTGTTTCAAAATTGTATGCAAAAATGAATAATTTTCGAGTTCAATAAGGTTTTGAAATTGGAAAAAAAATAATTGTATTAAAAAATATTATTATTTTTAATTGTTTTGTTTGGTCAACATGTTGATGATGAGCAAGTCTTCATTACTTTCTTAAGACAATTTAATTGCTTCTTCTTTCACACCACGCCATTGCACAATTTCTCTCCCCACTCTTCACCTTCATTGCTCCTTACTCAAGGCTTTTGTCGGTTTCTGCCTCTGCTTCATTATTATCTTTAGCTTTGGTCTCATGCATATTCAAATACGCAACACGCAAAAAGATTTTTCACTTATTCTTTTTTTTTGCGTGTCCACGCCCCCAAAAAAACCCAAAACCTCAGTCCACACACCAACCCCATTCCCCCCTTTGCCCATACACAAATCTTAACGAAATACAATCAACGCAAACCATGAAAAATCAAACCCACGCAATTTCTCGCCAAGTGTCCAACCTAATCTCTGTACTTCTACCCGGCGGCCTGCCCCCCCTCAGCACACACGCCATGTGCCCCACTCCCCCAGGCCGCTAACATTCGCAGCAAACGCTTTACGCGCCTAAAGTTTTGACAGCTGAATTGGCATAATGATGGGGTTACTGTCGCTTACGCCAATGACGTTGGTGGTGGGGGGCAACTGAGGCGTGGGGTCGACAGAGGATGTTCAAAATTCAAAGGAATTTTGTTTTTTTTTTGTTTTTAGCATTTGGTTTTTTTGTTTTGGGCAAGAAATTTTTTAACAAATGACACGCGTACAGAAAAACACTCGTTGTCCATTAGTTAAGTGTTGGTATTTCAAGGGGGGCGGGGGTTGGGGCTTTAAGGGGTGGGGTGGGTGTAAAGCAAAGTAAGTAATGCAAATTTTGTGCGTGCGTTTATGTAGAAGGTTGATGAGGCATTGGGTGGGGGAGGGGTGTAATGTTGGAAGGGTATAATATTTGAGATATATTTTCTTTGCTTTTCAATTTTAGCGATTTTTTATCTCACTCGCTCGCTCTATCTCTCTTTCTATCACTCTATCTCACGCGTTCTGTTAATGAAAACAAAAAGTAGACAAAAAATGCAAAAAGAAAAAGGGTTTTTGCCTAAAATTGTTGCTGTTAATTTTATCTCAAAGCGAATGTCGAATAATAATTACTTAACTTCACAACTGTTACGACGATGATTGGTCCTCTGCTGCTTCTTCTTCTTACTCTACAACCTCGTATCTTATGCCGTTAACTCCTCATCAGCTTCCTATTCAATGACATTCGTATCGGTTTTGAATGTACATTAATTTTTCTTTCCATTTTTTTAAGATTTTTTGCTTTGTGCGCGAGATTCCTTCTTCGCCTACCACCGCCATTCATCGCTAATACTCCCCTTTATATCGTCCCCCACCACACTGCCCCGCATTCATGTTTGGTCGCCGTCAGCTGTCGCAATGATTTCGTATCGAAAAAGCATTTAGAACAAAAAAAAAAAAGAACTTCTATGTAAACTGGCCCCAAGTACCGTTATGTGCGTGTGCATCCATCAACCAACTGTCGGTCTATCTCTTTCACGCTTATGCAATTCATGCTTTGCACATCTTTTTTAATTTTGTTTGCGTTTTTATTTTTTTTTTTTTTGCTTTCTTTCTTAATTAAACAAAAGGGTTAAAAACTTTTTCAACTCAAAAAAAAAAAAAAAGAAAAAAAATTACAAAGAAGAAGCAGCCTAAGTAGAAAAGAAAAAAGGGTTAAATCAAATTTTCATTTTCTATTTTTTTTTTTTTGTTTTGTTATTTTTTCTGTTTAGTTTTCATTTATTTTTTAAAAGGGAATTTTTAATAAAAGCTTCACTTGATAAACAAGCGAAAATTGAGACAAAAAAAGCCTTTACAAAAAAACTAACTACTGGCGAGTTAACTTCGGTCTTATCGTAGCTTGGATACGCTGAACGCCTTTTTTTTCTAGTGCCATGCCCACTTTTTTACTGAGTTTTATTAAGACATGAGTGAGTTATGAAAATTTCTGAATTCATTTATAAGTGGGCGGTGTCATGCCCATTTTTTGGTTCAAAATAAGCTTATAGATAATAAGTTTCCAGACAATTGGTAAAGAACAAATAAGGTTTTCATACAAGTATTAAAAACGGGCTGAGAAATCCTCATGGGCGTAATCCTTTCGATGGTCTGAACTTTTATGTTACTAAGTGGGTGTCCATAAATAACGTAGAGTTTTTTTTCTTGAAATTTGGATCCTTCCTCCTACTTTTGGTAAGTTTTGGTGATGTTTTAACGAAGCCCCATTTGTATCTCACGTGAGATTTTGGAGAAAATTTTGAAATAATTAGAAAATTTGAAATAATTAGAAAATTTTGAAATAATTAGAAAATTTTGAAATAATTAGAAAATTTTGAAATAAGTAGTAAATTAAGGTACTAAAAAGTTGTCATGATATTTTCAATGACCTCGCCATCACATTGTTGAGACTTTACTGGACCCATCCGTCCCAAATTTTAACTCACATAAATTATGAACGACCGTTTTAACGCTCTTAAAATAAAAGCTTCTTTCTTTTCTATGAGAGATTTCATTGAACCGATTATATTATTTCCGAACAATAATTTGATCAATGAAAATAGAAGAACTTTTGTTAAAATTTCAAGTCATTGGTCATTGATTTCATGGAAACTTATATACATAAATACAGATTTACAGACGGACATATGGATTTTGCTCGTCTAGTAGAGCCGTTCAAGAATAAATATCTATAGATACTTATACACTTTATAGGATCGAAATTGTGTTACAAACTTTAGAACAAAATTCAAATGCAGCGTGAAGAGTATTTTTTTTATACTTTTAACAACAAACAACAAGAACAACAACGACAACAAAATAGAAATGAAAGAAAATAAAAGCAAGAAAACTGTGAATGAAAGCACAAAGAAAATACATTAAGTAAATTTTCGTTGTGTCTCTGTGCGTTTCTCTGTGTGTGTGTGTGCGTGCATGCGTGCGTAAAAGGGTGACCATCGACTGTGGGCGTTGAGCGTTGTGTAGGCGTGGATTGTCATGAACAAAAAACCCAAAAAAAAGGGTTAAAACGCGTTTCTTCGCTTAATGTCCATTTCAGTCACTCCAGTTGTTGTTGTTGTTGTATTTATCTTTACGTCTCAGTTGTCAGATTTTTTTTTTTTTTTTTTTGGGGGAGAAATGAATTTGAAAGAAAACGCGCGCAGATGAAAAAGCGAAATTGAATAAATGTTTCATTACGTTAATTTTCAGCGAAAGTTCTCCTTTCCTTTTTTTTTTGTCTTCTTTTTTTTTATATTTCATTTATTTTCATTTTAGTCGTGTTGCTGTTGTTGTTGTTTTGTTTTTGATTGGCGTTGCTTTGGTTTATTGCAGTTTGGTCATGTGCTTTGGTCATTTGCCATTGGTCATATTTGTGACAATGATTTGATAATTTATATACCTATGTAATGTAAAATAGGAATAATAATTAACAGACAAACAGAAAAATAGTATAGAAAAAAAAACAGAAATAAAAAAATTAATTTCGATTTTTTTCTCATTTTGTTATATGTTTTCATATAACGCAATGAAACATTGGAGAAAACATTACAAGCTCGTAATAAAACAAGAAAATCTGTCATTAATAATTAATAAATAAAATATATGTCATAAATATAAACAGTATAACAGTTTAATTGTAGCCTATACAGTATAACAGTGCTTTCGAACAGTTTGCATGCACTGATGAGGATCGCTATCAAGCTAGAAAACAATTTGCCGTATGTGTCTATGTACAGCAATGCCTACATGAGACAAAAACTGGAAAAATATGCAAATTCAATGCAAAAAAATGCAATTTCAATAAATTAAAAAAACAAATTACATATTTCAATGAGATTTGTTAAATTTTATGTATGACTAAACCTACTTTAATGACATTTAAAATTAATTTAAAATATGAAAAACTTGTGTGAAATTTTACTTTAAATAAGAGTTAACAATAACTTTAAAAAGATGCCATGCAAAGCCAACGAGCACACAACAACAACAACAACAACGATAACTACAATAATAACAAAACTGTGGACCAATAAAAAAAGGAGGAAAAGAAAAAAAGGAAAGAATTGATAACAATTTCATTTCAAATTGAACTTTAACATTTTCAAAATACAAAATTCAATGAAGACAAAACAAAAAAAAATATATAACTGACATACTCTGTTGTTGTTGTATTTTCTACACTTCAATTTTTCGTTTTGTTGTGCTTTTTTTTTTGTTTTTCAATATTCAAAATGAAAAATTTATGTACAAATACGAACGCATAAATAACACGCATAGAGTGAAGGGACACCGAGAATATTGAAGATGTTGTCAAATAAACAAATAGACAGACAGACGGACGGACAGACATACATACTTTGACTCTGTGTGTGTGTGTGTGTGTGTGTGTGTGAAAGAGTGCGTTTGGCGGAGTAGTAAGGAAACAAGTACAGAAGAGAAGAGGAAAAGAATGATGGGAGTGATGTTGATTTCGATTGAGAGACAGAACAGGAAACAGCAAAGAAAATTGAAAGGCGATGCTGAATCGACGCACACACACACATACTGTAATGCCTGTGTTCATGTGTCTGTGTGCGTGTGTGTGGCTAAGCTTAAAAGTGAAAGTTAAAGGCACGTAATCGCACGTAGCATGTAAGTCGTTGCGTCCAGTAAAAAATGCAAAAAAAAAACAACAACAAAAAAAAAAAAAAAAAAAAGTTTGTTCGACTATCGTATGCGCTATGCATATGAAAATGTACCCCATAGTAAGGCAAATGTTTGTATTATTTTATTTTTGTAAAATTTATGTGTAGCGCAACACACAAAAACACACACACACACACACACACATACGCACATATACAATTGTAAAAGTGAAAAGTGGCAAGTTACGTTCGAATGTAAAAGATTCATGCCTTACGCATGCTGCATGTCAGTCCATCAGTTTGTCTGTCCGGCTGTCAGTATGTTTGCGTATAAGTTGTATATGTAATCAGCATCAGCATATATGTATGTGCGTATGTGTAAGTGATGGGGCTAAATTGTAGGCAAAAGCATTTTAACGAAGGCCGACAAAGTCAGCAGAGCAGCAGCAACAACAACAACAGCAACATTGACAACGTCGTTGTATGCTGTACAGCAAAGGCAATGGGCAATGACGTTGACGTTGACGACGACGTTAGCGCAGCGTATGTTAAAAAATGTAAGCGTCGCATAAGCAGCTAAACAGCCTTTAACTATATTGCTCTCTCCCACTCATGCTAACGCATGTGTGTCGCTTTTGTGGGTGGTGTTTGGACAGTTGCTGCTCTGCTCTGCTCTACTCAACTTTCAAATGAGTGTGAGTCTGTTGTTTATGCTTTGCCTTACAGTCGGCTCGCAGCATCTTTCGTTCGTTCGTACGTTTGGTGGCTTCAATTCAGTTCGGCTTTGCTCGGTTTGGTTCGTTTCATTTCGTTTCGTTTCATTTGTTCGTTCGTTCGTGCGTTCGGACATGTGACATGCGTGCGTACGTACGTACGGTACGTTCGATTGCTTATGTGCCCGCTTGTTGTTGTTATTTTATTTTTTTTTTATTTAATTTATTTTTATTTTTTTTTTGCAATGCTTTTTAATAAGAAAACGTGTCTGATTCAGTGGCTGCCATTGTTGTACAACTAACCAAATAAAATAAAAAAAAAAAAAAAACAGCCTATGTTGCCATCAACTACACACACACACACACGCACACACATATGGCTTTGACTTTGACTTTCAATGCCATTTTAGAGAATATTTAAAGACTCACAAGTTGGCATTGGAGGCTTTGCGAATGTAAAACGGACGTTGGAAAGATTGGCAGCATTTACTATACGCCTAAGGGGGCTGCACGTATGTACACACATATAAGTGTATGTTATATGTACATGTGTGTGTATATGCATAGAAGGCAATGTAGTTGTGTGTGTGTGTGTGTTTGCTTGGTGGGAGATTTCGAACGACCGCTTGCTTATTGTAAATTCGACAAAGTGAAGGTGTGTATTGTATGTAAATGTATGTGTGTGTGTGTGCATGCGTGTATGTGTGTGTGTGTTCTCATTTAAAATTCATTTTACACTTGTAAAAAATAAGCAACACAACAATGATCAATATCAACACAGCAATGAAGAAGAAGAAGCAAAGGCAGCGACATGTAATCGAAATAACTTTCGATATATGTATGTGATCGCTCGTTACTCATAAATATCGATTTATTTGTTGATCATGGTTTGATTGTTAAGCTTCACTGATCGATCGATCGATTGATTGAACCATTGATTGCAAACTTGACTTGAAGCCTTAAAATATACACGATTATTTCGCAAAGTGAAACAATGTAAGAATTTGCTAATTTTGCATATAACACACGCACATACACATACGCACACATGCACAGGCATTGAGTACATACATGCATATGTAAAATAGTGACCGAAAACCTCCAACCATCGCCCATTACCCCCCCATCCAACAAGCAAATAACCAACCGAGGCTCACTCCCCTTTGTCACTTTCACTAACGACTTCTAACTCGCCCGTTTGCTCTACACACACCACCAAACACACACGCACACACATGTATATCGAACTGTCCGTAAGGCAGTCAAATTTCACTTCGACTTCTTCTCTTCCTCCTCTTCACTCTTCTCTTGAAACTTGCATGAAAATAAAAAATAATAAAAAAATACAAAAAATACAAAAAAAAAACGAACGTCAAATCAAATTGCTTTGGTTTGAGTTGAGTTGATGTTAAGTGTTTGAGTGGGCAAAGGGGGGGGGGGGGCAGGTGGGAGGGGAGTGCAGCAGTGTGAGGTCAAGTCTAAGTTTGGCAAAGCAAAATGTTCACATTTGCAAATCTTCATGTGTCGGAAATTTAAAATTTCTGTGTGGAAATTGGTTTATCGTCCTTGTTGTCCTTGTCGTACACATCGTACACACACACACACATACATACAGCTTGTAAATGATGGTTGTTGTTGTTGTTGCTACTACACTCATCTGTAGTCAAAGCATTTGTGCCAAAAGGACGTCTTCCCATTGTTGTTGTTCTTGTTGTTGTTGTTGTGGGCAGGTGGCATAGCCATGGGGCATAATGGGGGGAGCGGTGTGCATGCATGTGTGTGTGTGAGTTGATGGCAATCAGCTTAGTTTCGGCGTCTCCAATTCACCGCTTCCCCTCCCCTCTCCCCCTACGGTAGAGTAAGCCACGGTTTATGCGTTCACGTCGACGTCGTCGTCCTCGTCGTTGCTCTAATATACTTGAGTGTTGTAGCAGCGTTCGACACACACGCAAACACACACACAGACAAACTACTATGCATGAGCACGCCTTGATGTATGCTACACTTAACTTCATGTTGCGCTATTGTGCGTCCAATAGACATGTCTTTGTGTCTATGTGTGTACGTTTGCATGCAGGAAGTCTCGTCATAGATAAACTTACGTCTATGAAAAGTGAAAGTCCAAGCAAAGCAAAGCTAAAGCAATGTCTTTGTGCATGTCCTTGTCGTCCTTGTTGGTGTGTTGTGTTGTAGTTGTTGCCGATTATTTTGCGTCGTATTTGCTGCGCTGCACAGTGTGTTTAAATCAACTATAATTCGATTGAATATTGTCTTATTTCATATATATTTGCTTATAAAATTAAAAAAAAAAAATTTAAAAAATTAAAAAAAAGAATTCTTTTGTTAATCAAAATAAATAAAAATAAAATCAAAACAGGGATAGTGAAAAATTGCACGATGAATGTAAAAAAAAAATTTATAATATATTTGAAAATTATTTTTATTAATATTTATCATTATAATTTTCAATAAACGATTTTATTTAATATGTTATACTTTACTTTAATATAAAAAAAATTAAACAAAATTTTAAATATCTTTTATTAATTTTTCTATGTTTCATTTTTGCGTTTTAAACATTATAAAAAAACTTCCTGATTTTTTTTTAATATAGTTTTTACATAAATAGGATTTTAAAATTCTTTGCAATATTTAATTTACTTATTTATATTTTTTTGAATTATTTTTATGTGTATTCTTTTTTGTTAAATTAGCATATTTAAAATTTAACAATAATTTGCGAATTATTTACTATTTTATTTTTTCACAACAGCTGCCTAAAAGTAGGCAACATGAAATATCAGTACACGGTCAATGCTTCAGGCATCGTTTGCCGTTATAAATTAGAAATGTCCTTTTGTTGCGACACACACACACATGTGATTAAACTCTATTTGCATTTACACATACACACATATATATATCGGTTGATATTCTTCTTCTTGTTGTGCGTCTTCGTTGTTTTTGTCGTTTGTTGTAAAGGATTAAATTCTGTTTTTGTAATTAAGTTGAAATTTATAATCGTTCGCTTTGAGCAATGCGGTGTTCGTTGGACAAATGTTGGCGGGTGAGGAGGGGTTGGCGTTTATTGGGTGGTGTGGGTTGGTGAAGTGTGTAATGATGGCGTTGGCAAGCACGTGTGTGTGTGTGCATTAAGATAGATAAGTTTGTTTAAGGCCATAAATATTTATGTGCGTTTCTTGTTGTTGTTGTTGTAATTGTTGTTATAGTTGTTGTTTTATGCAAAGTAGTTTTTGAAAGTAAAATATTTCGACCAAAAATTGTTGGACAACGCAAACAAAACTAACAGAAAGTTTTAACAACAAAACATGAACGCCCAAACACACACACACACACACACACACATGTGCATACATACTTAGACAGACAGACAGACAGAGAGACAGTTGGACAGACAGACCGACGGCTACCTTTTGCCAAATACTAACATATAAGCCTTTGTGTGTGTGTGTGTATTTGTGTGATAACGAAAGGATTTCATTATGTATATATGTATATGTGTGTGTGTGTGTGTGCGTGTGATTTTGGCTCATGGCATTTGCACGCTCGAGCGCATTAGTAGTTGAATAAATTTTTTGGGTTACAAAATCTTCTTCTAACCAAAATCAACCAAACAAAGCCCCCGCCCCCCCCAGCACACAGCGTCCCCCTCACCACATTTGTAACTATCATATTTAATTTATGGCCTTTGAAATTTTACGCTTCACAAAAACTTGTAAGGCGTACATTTTCTTAGCCTTGCAGCAATGAATGAAGTTTGCTGATGAACAAAATCCTTTTGGCCAACGAGACTTAAACATAAAAAACCTAAAAAAAAAACTAAAAAATAAAACTTATTTTTCATAGAAATTAAACGTAATCGAAGCGAGAAGCTTCTGGCGTAGCAAGGGGTGCTGTGGTGGGCTGGTGTGAGCTGAGTTGATAGTCAAATACAAAAATAATAATAATAATAATAAAAGTGAAAATCTTTCAGCTTCTCTTCTTTTGAGGCTTTGCCAAACGATTAGTTTTGAGCCTTGCACTCTTTCTCTCTCTCTCTTTTACGCCCCTTGTCACACTGATTTGGCCTCAGCCAACTGACTCAGTTTTGAAAATTAGGTTAAAAGTTTTTTCTTTTCTTTCCTTTCCATTTTTTTTTTTGTTTTGATTTTATTATTTATTTTCTTGAGTTATGCAAATTATTTGCGGTTCGAATGAAAGGGTTTATTTACTCGTTTTTACACATTTTTGTTTTGACTTTAAGTCGTTTTTAATAGTTTCATTTCATACGTTCTACTTCAGGATACACTCTAGAAGAAGAAGAGGAATAAAGGGCCAAAAAAGCATATATGAGATGACAATCAAGACGTCAAGCGAAGTTTTGTGTAAAATGTATTATATGGCCGTTATCACCTAAGGTTCTCAGTGATCCGAAGAGCTAAAGACTTGAAATTCGTAGAATGGACTCTAATAGAGCTAAAGGATAAGGTATTGTCCACTTATTCCGAACTATAAATTGCTTTTACTCTTACATATAATTAAAGAATTCGAGATTTTTATCTTCCAACATTTTGCCTTAAAAACTTTTTTTATTGATTAGAATATTAAGAGTTAGGAACATGTAATTTTTTATATAGGCTTAATAAACATGCCTCTTCACATTATTACCCCACAAAGACCATCACATAACCTATAAATTCTATACTTTTTATTTGTTTTTGCTTTGATTTTCTTCTAATTTTGCATTTTGTTTCAATATGCAATATTAATATTATTTTTACTGGTATTTTTCTGGTATTTTTCTATAATTTAACTAAAAAAAATTAAAATTAGAGTTTAGATGAGCTCAGTGACTTTATCAATGCAATTCTGGAGAAACATGTAATTATTGGGAAGCACACAGACAGGACGAAGAGGTCAGAGGGATGATTGTAAACTTTAAATAATTTTTCTAACATTAATAATGAAAGATTCCTATGTTATATAGTGACACAAGGAAAGAAAGAAAGAAGGAGTGAAAGAACGCTCTTGAAAACAAATTGGAATGGCAAATATATATATATTATGTATTATGTATTAGTAACCACGATGATTACTATTATTTTGTTATAGTATATTTCCAGAATTATATTTAAATCACTCAGAAGTGTTCTTTGAACATTCCTTACTACAAATTTTCACAAACTGAAAAAGTTTATCAACTCATTTAATAAATTTTATTTTATAAAAATCTTTGAACAAATTTGAAAGTTGTTGAAAGTGTTTCAGAATAAAAAAACAGGTTTAAAAAACAAAAAAAAAAAAAAATGTATGCCAAGTGAAAAATGCGCATAAAGAAAACTAAAATCAAACAAAAGGCGAATTTCAAGGGGGGGTGGGTCAAAAAAAAAAAAAAAAAAACAAAGAAAAACTTGTCACAAACAGTGTCAATAAGAAACAGAAGCAGAAGAAGCAGTTCAGTCTGTGCCATTAGGCTACAACAACAACAACAACAACAATAATAGAAACAACAAGAACATCATTATCGTCAACATTGTGAAAATGTCAGTCAAAGAAAAAATATGCAAAATCACGAAAAAACGACAGCAACAAAAACAACAACAACAGCAACAACAAAGATGAGAAGGCGTTTGGAAAAGCCGTTTGAAGGAGATGAAGAGTGAAGTTGACGTTCGTCGACAATAACAACAACAACAACAACAGCAACAACAAACAATTGTCGACAAACAAGCAACATTAGCAAGCAAGCAAGCAACCAACGGCCAACACATTATGCGTAATACAAAAGGACGAAGGACGAAGGACAGCGCACGTTGAAGGACACAATCCCTTCTCAAGCAACGCAGAACAACAACAACAATCGAAAATAAAAAACTCACTAAAAGCGACACAAAAAACAAAAAAAGAAGGGAACGTTAAAGGGGGTGGGGGCAAGGGTGAGGCGACAATGATGGCGTTGGCAACTGAGAAGACAATACGAAAGGGTTGCGAAAAATTCTTGTTGGTTTTTTTTTACTTTCAGCTTACATTATTTTATTTTTTTTTCGTATACTTTTTGTTGTTGTTGTTGTTGTGCATGTTGTCCTGTCGTGCAGCCGACATTGCCATTGATAAGCGATGCTTTTTAGCGTTTTCGACGTCGCTCGGACACGGACACAATTTCCTACTTAAAAAAAAAAAGTAACAACAACAACAACAACATGCAACAAACATGAAAATGAGAAGAAAAACGAGAAAAAAAAAGTGGAAGAAAATTCAACAAAGAATGATGAGAAAAAAAGTGCTCGTTTGCTTGTGTGTGTGTGTGTGTGTGTGTGTGTG
This sequence comes from Phortica okadai, assembly GCA_034638295.1. NCBI lineage: Eukaryota > Metazoa > Arthropoda > Insecta > Diptera > Drosophilidae > Phortica > Phortica okadai. Next base: position 3,222,173 of record CM067848.1, read on the forward strand.
TGTGCATGAGTCTGTGGAAATTTAAGGGAAGATTTTTGTTTTATTTTATTTTTGTTTTTTGCATATAAAAAAATATTCTATAAAAATTTGTGTATATAATTTTTCTCGTTTTGCTTTTACATTAATTTTTGTTGTTGTTGTTATTATTTTTAATTGATTTTTGTCGCATTTTACATTTTAGTACATTTCTCATTTATTTTAATTGTTACATTGATTTTACTTATGTTGCATACTTTTGAGCGCCCATCTAAAAATGAATTATGCTTTGCCTCACGATCGGTAAGGGTTTTCTCTTGCTGTCTCTCTCTTTCTTTCACTCATTTTTAAGTTAGAGGACTTAAAAAAAAAAAATAAAGAATAGAAATAGAATAGAATAGAATAGAAGAATAAATTTTATAAAATATGAACAAAATTTTTGATCAATGAAAATTTTTGATTTTGTAAAATTTATTTTTATTTTATTTTTATTTTATTATTTTTTTATTTGAATTTATTTTCAAAATATGTTTGTTTAAATAAATATTAATTAATAACTCTTAAGTTTAAAGGAAAATAAAAAATAAGCTCCAATCTTAAGCATTAATTTTTAAATTTGTCTAGTATGTCATATGTTACATAGCAATACTCAATACATACGGCAATGCAGCGTTTGCACTTGAATCAAAAATCAAAATTTTGCATATTAAATGTTAAAGTAACGTATGTATATGTCATATGCCCGCGTGTAACATAGGCGACGCAATGAGTTTTCTTATTCAAATACTTCTGCTTTTTCTTTGCTTTGTTGCAAAGACATATCTTTAAAGAAATCTTCAATTACCGCGATTAAAAAAAAATAAATAAATCAACCAAATCAACGAAAATACTTCATCCTCTTAGCAGCAAATGAGTAAAATTGAAAGGTCCTTTGATATTTAATATGCTCAAAAATGTACGAAGAATCCTTTGATGAAATTTAATGGACGTAGATCGAACATACACACATACATACATAAGGCATTGCAGGACAACAAGTCCTGTCTGTGTGTGTGTGTGTAACACATACAAATTAAGCATATTTTGTTAATGTCTCCAAGAAGAAAATCAAGAAAATGTTGAAATCAGCAGAAAGCAGGACACACACACACACACACACATATACATGCCGGCAGGACATGCAGGACAAGCAGGAGCGACCAAGCAAAAAGAAGAGAGAAAAAAAAACACAAGTGAAATTCATTCAAACGAAACGAAATGAAACGAAATTCAATTGAGACGAATAATGCCAATAGATCGATATAGAAAGATAACGAACACACTCACACACACACACACAGACACACACACACACATGCACGTAGGTATATGTGTAATGCAAACTGTCAGAATGCGTAACTCAATTTAGAATTTTTCTACTCAGCTCAGCAACTTGTTCACTTTCACTTGTTTTTTTTGTTGTACTCTATTTTTTTTTTTTATTTTTTTATGTTTCTGCGTCTGCTTCTTCATCCACATACACATACACACATACTAGGTCTAAAAGAAAGGGGCAAAAAATTAAAAGAAAATGGAAAATGCAAAAAAACCCAAAAAAAAAAAGAGCAAGAAGAAGAAAACGAAAACCAAAGGCACAAGTAATCGAGAAGAAACGAAGCGAAACGAGCTGAAGCGAACAGAAGAGCAAAAAAAAGAAAAAAAAACAAAAAAAATGTAATAAAAAATATAAAAAAACCGGACACGATGTCCTGGACGTTGTCCTGGCCTACGGACGAGATGCGAGTGGTAGGGGTGTGCTGCCAAGACGAAGAGAGAGAGCGAGCGAGCGAGTGAAAGTGTGTTAGAGTGTCTAAGGGTGAGGGGCGCATACATATTTTGCTTGATGGAGCGAAAGGGGTAAAGGCAATTTTTTTTTTTGGTTGCTGCGCAGCGTAAAATGCGTAAAAAGGACATAAAGGACGATTTTTGCAATGCTTGGACTTTGGTAAAACTGAACGGAGCAGGGGAAGGGGGAAGTTGGTGTTGGAGGAAGAGAACATTTCAGGTTTGAGTTGCGTTGCTAAGAAAGCAGGAATAAAAAAGTCATACACACGCACACACACACACGCAGACAGTGTGAGTGTGGGAGAAAATCCTGTCTGCAGATGTGCCATGTGCCGGCCACTGGCCTAAAGGGGTGTGAGGTGTGATGAGGTGAGGTGTGGTGCCTGGTGGGGTAAGGCAATGGTTGCGTAAGCGAGCGAACGTTAATAATATACAATCTTATGTCTGTGTGTGCGTGTGTGTTGGTGCGTTTCGCATGAATCCTTTCGCAAAAGGATTTGTGCACGCTTGGACGATGACGATGATGCCAACAACAAGGACAATTGGCCATGCTAGCAATGTTGATACTGTCCCGTCGTTACTTCACATCCCCCCCCCCTCCACCACGGTTCCCCCTGCACTACCCTGCCCAATAACGCTAAGACAACATCACACAGTGAACAGCATCAAGCAACCCTCTGCTCCCACACCCGCCCCACGCCGCCACTGCTTTGTTGGTCAGACGCATTGCCGCCTAAACAGCCCTCATGTCAATGCCATGTTGTTTCCCACACAACAACAACAACAACGATGAAAAAAGAGCTGACCAGCACAAAAAATGAAAATGTTACAAAATCAAGGAACAGAACGTAGAAAAAATAACAACAACAGCAACAACAACAAGGACAAAAACACTCGTGTAAAACGAGCAGAAGAAAAAAAAAAGCCAAGCGAATTAAGTAAAAAAAAAAGAAACAAATGAAAAAAGGGTTACTGCGAAACTGCGCCAAAAAGCAGGCAACGAAATTTTTTTTTGTAAAGAAATTCACTGTAATTTTCTGCGAGTGTTCTTAAAGAAGTTTTTATTAAAAATAAATGTTAAGAAAAAAAATTTTCAGCAATAAAAATTATATTTTATAAAATGAAATTATAATAATAAAAGTGAAACTAATATAGGACAACTTTTATTTACATACTTAGAGTTTAAAAAGTAATACTTTTATGATCTCTTTTATTTTTTGTTAATTTTAAATTTTTTTCTAAATATTTATAAATTATTTATGCACAGCAATTTGTCAAATTTACAATTTTTCGCTTTGATAATACAAATTAAAAAAAAGTAGCATACTTTTTGGCATCAACTTTTGTTGTTTCGTTGCTAGTGCCTTATCAGCGTTATGAGTTTAACAACAACGTGTTTTGTACTAAAAAAAGCCAACTAGAAAACGGAATCAACGATAAAAAATCACTAAATAAATAAAATCAAAGCTCTTTGAGCTCATTTTTTGGGCAATAACAAATGTAATACGCAAACCAATGCTTCATTAAGAGTTTTATGTATGAAAAGCAAAAGCAAACATATACAAAAAAACATCAAAGAATCAATGAAGAAGACCGTTGGTTTCAAAAATTTAATTAAAACATGCGCATAAAAGTAGGCAACATTTGCTTAAAATTAATGAAAGCAATGAAAAACATGACGAATAAATTACATAAAAGGCGTGTATAACTGTACTTTGCATAAAGTCGCCAATAAACACACACGCACATGCACGCACACATACACACACGTCTAATCATTAAAAATTGTTACTTTTATTAAATATTTAAGGCGCAAAATGAAATGAAAAGCGCGCTTATTTATATATACATATACATATATATACTTATACAGTTGTACATGTATATCTATGACCATATAAGCACAACACATGTGTCCAACACACATACACACATGCACACACATACAATATAAGTTAATTGCAAAGCCCGAAGGCGGAAATTTCTGCTCGCCTGAGCCAATTTAAATTTAATATTGACGAAATAGCAACCGACAACGACCGTCACACACATACACATACACACACAGACAGACAGAGAGACAGTCACACACATGGAGGCAATGAAGCTGCTCTTCTTCTTCCGTTTAATGCTTATTGCGCCTCCTTTTGTCGTAAATCTATTTGGCACATTCATGCATAAAGTATTTAGTATCTTTGAGATACTATTTTAACCACATGGTAACTACACACACACACACACACACACGCACACACATGACGACCAACAATATCGCCACTTTGTCTACAATGTCGTTGGTCTTCTAACAACTCCAACCACCAATCACACGCCCCTTCCCCCACACACCTTTTTGGACTTTTAGCATCAAATGGAATTTACAATGGACGCTTGGAGAGCATCAGTCGCGAATATTGAGTTTACTTCACTTCACTTCACTTTAGTTGTTCATAAAGGAGCAAACGATGCGGTAAGCAAGAGAGAGATAGAGATAGTGAGAGGGAGTGAAAAGACAGAAGGAGAAAGAGAGAGTCAGAGACAGAGTGGGTGATGGTTTGGCGTGGGTATAAAGTTAGTCAGGTGGCATTTGGTCTGAGACGCAATTGGAGCGCTTCATTTAAATAAATTAATTTCAAACACACACACACTCATACACACATATGTATGTGTGTGTGTGTGAGTAGCCAATACACATTTGGTTGCAATCCGCTCGGCAACAATTTGGAAATTACGCATACGCGAACATTTCGTCACGGCGAAGAAAGCAAATCGCCATGCACCGTGCAACGATATTGACTGCGAAAAGTATGCTACAAATATTTGTTTTGTTAATTTTATTTTTTTTTTTTGATTAATCAAATTTTTAAAACAAAACAAAATAAGGCCAATGAATATATTTTTGTAATTTTGAACAAAAATTTGTTATTTATTTTTAATTTTTATTATTTAGGAAAAATATTTGTTTTTAATTTTAGTTGTTATTTAAAATAATATAAATAATGTGTATAAAATTATACGTTACATAATTAATTATTACTCTAAAAAATATATATATCTACATACACATAATAAATAGTATAACATTTGTTATATTTTAAACAATTTTTAAAATAAAAATTTGGTTTTTTTTTTTTAATTTTTTATGATTGTTAAAATCACTAATTTTTTATTAAAATTTTAGTTTTAAAAATAGTATAAAAAAAATAAATAGTATAAATAAATTATTCAAAAAAAATATATTTATATTAAATATAATATTTAAAACAATTTCTTCATTTATTTATATTTTCTTTAAATTATTTAAAATAAATTCTTCAATGAATGCCTCAACTTTAACCACTGTGCACTGTACCCCTCCCCCTCTACTCCTATGGTATACATTCTGCATAGTCACCAAAGCACAAACACACACACACACATACACATACATGTGCGTAATCGTATAGTCCATCTTATTCGCACAGCATGAATGTGAAAGTTTTCGTTTGCTTTAAAATGTTTGCTTGTGTGTGTGTGTGGGTGTTTATGTGTCTGTGCATGCGTGTAGTTTTACAATGACCCAACAACAACAACAACATGACAAGCTCAACTTCTGGCCAGCCTACAATCAACAGAAGCAGCCAACAATGCTTGCTTGTCCACACAACCACTAAAATACACACACACACACACACACATATGTATGTACGTCTATATATAATGCACACATACACAAAGGGATAATTTACGAAATTTGAATCTTAGAAAATGCTAAAAAGGATACTTCTACTTGTGCGTGTGTATGTGTGTGTGTGTGTGTGTGTGTGTGTCTCTGCGCGTGTGTATTTCAAAATTGTAAGCCAACGAATTTTTGGACCAAAAAGGACTTTGTCCGTTTCTCTACAACAACTGCAACAACAACAACAACAACAAACGGTCACAGCTGAAGCCTCAAAATCAACTCATGTCTAACAGAGTGTGCGGTAGAGTGAGTGAGGGGCGGGGGGAGGTTTTTACTAGCGATAGCTTTTCATGTTATGCGTATAGAAGGTAGTGGGGGGTAGGAGGGGGTGGGGTAGTGAATGTACGAAGCACTTTTGTGCCTGTTTTGAATGTGTGACAGACATCGTTTGTATGCTGGACGCACACACACACACACACACATGCACACCAATACTGTCAAATCATCGTCTTGTCTTGCATTACAACACACCACCCCTACCACCCATTGAGCTCACACACACACACGCACACGCACACAATGAGTTTGTGTGTTAGTTTTCTTGCGATTTTGCACAATTTTCATTTTCATGTCGTTTCATGTTTGTTGTAAAATGTAAAATCATGAGTGGACCAAACAACAACAACAACAACAACAAATGAATGTTAGCATGAACGATTGAATACATGAATGAATGAACGCACAAACGAAGAGAACAAGTTTTCTATATATACATGTATGTGTGTGTGTGTGTGTGTGAAACTAACAACCACCACTACCAACACACACACACATGCATACACAGTCGCTTTCATAGTTGTTGCTTTTTTTTTTTGCGTAATTTACGAGATTATTTTGCACACAGCTGAGTAAGTGTGTAAGTGAGATAGCATGCTTAAGTTTAGAGCGAAACACACACACACACACATACATACATACATACAGAGACACACATGGCCATGCATAATGATGTTGGCTTTGGACTTTTGGACAGCGGCAAAGGCAAAGGCAAAGCTCTCCTTCCTCTTTGTTTGCTTGTGTGTGTTTGTTAGTGTGTGTGTGTTAGTGTGTGTGTGTTAGTGTGCGTGTGCATGAACAAAAGTCGTCGATGGTCGTCCGTTTTACAACATGTGTGCAGCATTTTTGGGTTATTTTGCTTTCTTCTTTGGCTTTGCCTTTGCTCTTCGCCTGCGGGCATTCATTTTAATTTTAAAATAACAACAACAACAACAACGACGACATTATGACAATAACAAATGTGCATACATATACATTTGTATGTCTACTGTAGTGCGAGAAGGCACAATGAACGCAGAAAAAGAAGAAGCAAACTTTTTTTGGTATTTTTTTTTGTTGTTATTTTTAAATTTTGTCACTCGTCTAGCTAAAAATTATTTACTTAAGTCAGTAAAAAGTTATTTCAGTTGTTTCATTTATGTCAAAACATAATAAAATTGCCGATAAAATACTTCAGACAACTTAGTAATCAATAGAGGATAAGCGCTGTGCAGCAATGTTAAAAAATTACAATGTTAGGTAATTATTTGTAAACTTTTTAATTTGATGACACCTATGTTACACACAGCATATATGACACATACGTTAGTTTAGCGCTTAAAAGTGCTCGAGCAGCTTTGCCGCACAGCAACAGCGATCATTTAATGCACGAATGTTGCATTGAGTTGGACTATGTTACATGGCAACATGCACGGCACATATGACCAATGATCGTTCAAGCAGTCCAGTGACTAAGTTGACGTATGTTTTGCATGGCGCTGTGGCACATAAACGTAAATAATAATTAAGTTGGTGTTGAAAATAAAAACTCATTACTAACTTAGTAAGAATTGTTAGCTTAAAAGCAAAGAGTGCACTTGACTTGTCTCATTGCATGCTAGACTGCCGTATGTGCTTTGTTAACACATACTAACATAAGCATAAGCAATATTTAAAATTTTTCTTTAAGGCCTTAATTTTTGGTAATAAAAAAAACAATAAAAAAGATTAGCCTGATAGAAATTCCAAAATACTTAAAAATATCGCAACGCATGTATTAACAACTTTAAGCATTAAACTGCCGTATGTGTTGCTTGAACGCAATGTAACATAAGACATGAGTTTGCATATGAAGCGCTAAAGCAACGCAAAGCAACGAAAGTGTTGTTGTATGGCATTGTAAAGTGAAACTATGTTTAATCAAATGTAGCAGCATGATTTTAGTGACTATAAAATTTGTCAATGTCTCATATAAGCATAGAATAAAGTACGAGAATTGTTTGCGTTTCAAAATGTTAATAAAGAACCCCCCTAAAAACCACACATCCTAAACCAACCCCGTCCCCAAGCCATGCCACACCAACAACACTTTAAGGCAACCGAGAACATTAGTTTTCGCTGAATGAGCTATAAATTTGTGAGATTAAAAACATTTACCTTTCATTCATAATGGTCATGTGACATGTGCGTAGTTTTTGTTTTTTGTTGCATACTTGGTTGGGCAATTGAGCGTTTTGGTAATGGGCTGAAGGTAACAAAACTTTGGCGCACAACCCTTAAACAAAGAGTAAACGAACGAATGAACAAACGCATGAGTAATGAAGTTAGAAGAAGAAGAGGCATAATCAGTAGCAGAAGAAGAAGAAGCAGCAAAAGCGTAGGCGGGGAACGTTGAAAATTATTTTAAAACAAGAACCGAGCTGAAGAACAAAGAACAATGAAGCAGAAGAAGAAGAAGTAGCAGTAGAAGTCAATGAAGGTATATGAGAGGAAGAAGAAGAAGAACATGTTGACGCGTACGACATTTGTGGGCGTGGACGTTGGACTTTGGACTTTTGGGCGGTTTAAGCTACATGTGTGTGTGTGTGTGTGTGTGTGTGTGTGTGGTGGCAGCGTTGTTGTCGTTGTTGTTGTTGATGATAAAACATGAGCTTCATTGCCGCTGGCTAAGCAAATCAGCTTCTTGCCCCAACCCCCTCCGACGCCTCAACCAACAACGTCTGTTGTGTACCGACCATCTGTCCGTCTGTCCATCCACCCAGTAAGCATAGCAAATTTGCATATGTATGCGTGTGTGTGTGTGTGTGTGTGTTTGCTTTCGCTTTTTGCGTCTCACAAATCGCCACAAAATGCTGGCGTAGGTAAATTAGTTGCATACTTGTAGGCTGATATGTTTCTGTGAACTATGTATGTATGTATGTATGTATGTATGTGGATGGGGGGTACATATATGGGACAGCGTTGCAAAGCAATTGTATGGGATAGTGTGATTGACATGGTGGTGGGGTTGGAGGGTTGGTGGGGTTGGAGGGGTGGTGGGGTCACGGCATAGAAGTTGGTTGTCATATGAAGTTGAGAACATAGAGACAAGTGATGCTAAAGCGAACACTGTATGTGTTTAAGTGTGTGTGTGTGTGTGTGTGTGTGTGACTAGCAAGACAGGACACAGGAATATACCTATACATATACAAATATGTATGTGTGTGTGTATTTTACATATGGTTTTGGCAAGAAGGTAAACAATTTCGGCGTCCAATGCCAAACGCTAAAGGGGATTAGGACAGTGCCTTCGTATGTGTGTATATATGTGTATGTGTGTGTCTGTAGATCTCGTTACATATATATTTCTGTGTATGTGTGTGTGAATGAGCTGCTTTGGACGTTGTTGTTAGCATGAGTAATGCTCGCGCGCGCTCAAAAGTATGCAAAACAATTGTTAACAATGACGAAGCAGGCAACAACAACAACAGCAACAATAGATAATTTTCGAACGTGCGTGTGCGTGCATATATGTATATATATATATGTACATATATGTATCTACGTCCAACTAATCCCTTACTACGACATGTGCATAGGTCTGTCTGTCGGTCTGTGTAACCTAGCCCTCCCCCCTCCTCACTGCCACCTCCATCTTCTCCGGCCAACAAAGTCATGTAATTTTAAAACGTTTGCTTTCATTCCTTCCAAAAACTCACACACACACACACACACACAGAGACACACATGTACTATGAAAGTTTTTAATAGTTTTCGTCAAATGTTATATACACTCATATTACTACACATCTGTGTGTGTGTGTGTGTGTGTGTATAACTTCATTTGTCTGTCTGTCGCTGCAAAAACATGTTTCATTTGCTAAACATTTGTTGGGCGTTGATTTTTGACTCATCACTGTCATTTTTGTCTCTAAACTAACGGTACACACTTGCTTCAACAATGTCCATAGGTGGTAGGTGGTGCTAGGGGGTGGGGGGATGGTGCGTTGAGTGGGATTTAAGAGACTAAATGATGTATGTAAATTAAGCATGAACATTGTTAATATTATTCGCATTCATTTCTTCTCAATCATGCTATCTCTGTCTAGCTATCGGTCTGTCTGTCTGTCTGTCTATCTCACATTTATTCTGCTGCTGCTTCTGTTGCAGCTTTTGGACCGTTAAACATTTGAGGTTTTTATTACAGTTTTGTCTTTTTTAATCGTTTCAAATATTCGCACTTAAATGTCATTGTCAAAAATGTTTGTTATTGTTATTGTTGTTGTTTTAGTTGTTATTTTAGTTGTTGTTTTAGTTGTAACTTTAAGTTATCATTTGTTTCTAACATTTCCTATGTTTGAGTGTCGCATTGGGCATGTGTATGTGTCTGTGTGTGTGTGAAACAATTTTTTTTTTGTACTTAAATTCATTACATTATTTTTATTATTTTGTATATTTTTTATTATCACATTTATTGTTATATTTTGTTGTTACATATTTTTATTATTGTTATATTTTTTTTTGTATGTTTTATAATTATATTTTTTATTAATACATTTATTTTTATATTTATTATTAATTTATTTATTATTGTTATATTTATATTTTTTATTATACATTTTTATTAATTTATTAAATTTATCATTATTATATTTATTATTATTTTATTTATTTTTAATATACATATTTAGTATTACTACATTTATTATTTTGCAATTTATCAATTTATTATTATTTTTATTATTTTTTTCATTTTTTTTTAATACTTCTTTTTCAAATGTCTATAATTTTTTTTTAGATTTAACCATAAAACGAAATTGTGGTCAAATTATTATAACATGATAATAATAAGAAAAGAAAACAATGACTATTTCAAAAAGGACCAACAAGGACCAATTAAAAATAATTGCGCATTTGGGAAAAGAAAGAAAACCATTTTTTTTTTGTACTTTCCATCACTTTCTCATGTCGTTGAATTATTTATAATGAGTGCAAAAAGCATAAGTCAAAGTAGAGTTGCCAAGTTGCCAGAAAAATAAAAATAACAACAACAAAAAATAATTTAATACGCTTAACTTGTACCGCTTGTGAGTGCGAGTGAGATGGCAATTATGAGAAGAGAGGAAGAGTGAGAGACAAAGCGAGAATTAGTAAGCAAAGGACGAATGTAAAGCAAACAAAAAAGGATTAAAGCACTTTGTTGTTGTTGTTGTTGTTATTTTTTATATAATTTTTATAATAAAAATTGACATTTTTTCAGCTTCTTCTTATTCTTCTTTTTCTTTGCAAATAAATTTCAAATTACTGAAAGACATAAACAAAGAGAGCAAATGAGACGGAGAGAGAGTGAGCGAAAGAGGGAGAGAAAGGAGCGAAATAGTTGCCAAGTCTTGTAACATTCTTTTAACATCAAATACACCTATGTTACCTAACATTATATACAGAACATATGCCAGCCCAGCATTCAGAATACTAAAACTGATCGTCTCCAGAGTAACACCGCCAGTTTCTGCTCTCCCGCCTGTGGTGTGAGGGCATGAAGTCGCAATAAAGTTGTTTAAATTAAATTTTTCGCTTATTTTTAAATATTTTGTATTTTTTATTAATTTTATATTTTTTTTTTATTATTGTTTTATTATAAATTTTAGTTATTAAAATTAAAAAAATTGTTAATAATTTTTTTAAGTGTTTCTATTTGATTTTTGTACCATTTTTCAACACTGTAGTAGCAAAATAAGTAGAAGAAGAAGACTTTCAGTTGCCGCAACTACAAGCATTCATTACCCCTCCTGTCATCCCCTTACCACCATCCCACTTTTGGCCAGAGATCCCGCTTGCTTCAGCAGTCACGCTGGCCAAGCATGCCATATATGTATGTATGTATGTGTGTATTGTATGTGTGTGTTTGTGTGTGTCGACCAATGCGATTTTTTTTTTTTTTTTGCCTTTTACACACTTTTTTACTTTACAGAAACGCACACACACACACACACACACACTTTTATTTTAAAAGAAAGGGCAACACAAAATGGCGACCACCCTTTAACTCGGCCACTTCCGTCGTCTCCATCGCCGTCGTCGTCGTCGTCTGTCCATGAATCGCCTTCAACGTTTTTTATTTACTCGTTTATTCAATGTACTTTATGCCCAATTTTCTTGTTCTTCTTGTTGTTGTTTCTACTTCTTCTTCTTCTATTTTTTACAATTTTTTTTTTCGTTCTTACGCCTACACAACTCCTCCCACTCCGTCGCTTGCTCAAACGCCATCTATCGTGCAAACGAACACTTGGCATATTTGCTTGGTCTTCATGCAGCATTCTATGTGTGTGTGTGTGCGTGTGTGTGTATGTGTGTGTGTGTGCTGCTGTTTAAATTAGAAGTTTTTTTCGTGCTTTGAATTTTTAAGTTATAAACTCAAGGGGGTATTTTTTTTTTTTTTGTTCTGTTGGACAATCAGACGGACGCGGGCTAAGACAGCGGGGGGTGGGGGGTATTTCGGTTGAAGTTAAAGCATAAAAGGAAATCAGCAAAGAAAGCACTTTTATTTTTTTTTTTCTGGCTACCTGCGCTGCCCCTCATGCCCTGACCCATTGAGCAAGTCAAAGGGGAAAATGATTTTTTACTTAAAAAAAACTTTCGCTTTTTTTCTCACTCGTTTCACTCGTTGTTGTTATTGTTGTTGTTGTGTTTGGAAAAAAGTGCGTGTTGCATGTGCTTTTAGGTGAGGGCGTGGGGGCACAAAGGGGCTGTGGGGTAATGTTTAGTATACGAAACAGAATTGATGCTTTGGGCAGCATTTTTTTTCAAGCACAATGATGAAGCTGATAAAGGAACTAAAAGAGACGACAAAGCAGAAAAGAGAAGGCTATATGTACGGTACGTAGAAGAAGAAGAAGAAGACATCAATGCCAAAGCGACAACAATTCCTTTGCCGTTCCATTTGGCTAAATGCTCCACTGTGGCATTCATTGTGTGACTTGGACACAGAGACAGACATGTGGCGCACGGACGGATGTATGGACGAGCAGACAGACGGACATACGGACGAGCGCAGCTGTTGTCCGTTCGTTCGTTCCTTGGCTCTTCTTCTTCTGCTGCTGCTTCCTCGTCTTCTTCTTCCTGTATGAATACATCGGAAACGGAGTACGGCACCGCTGGTCCATTGAGACACGGCCCACGCACGCTTTCACTTAAATTGCAAAACAAATGCTCTTTCGAGATATCCCGCTTGTATTTCAAGTCATGTATGTAAGTAAGCAAGAATTGTTGCTCTTAAATTAGTTATGAGCTTTTAGTAGTTTATCGCTTAAACAGCTAAAAAGGCTTTCATTTTTTGTTTTTTTTTTATTTTTCTTTACTTGAATGTTGATTTTTAGTTTTACTTTTTTTCAGTTGGATTATTTGGCTGGAAAAAAAATACTATAAGAATTAAAAAAATTATTTTGATTATAAAAAAAACACATATTTAAAACAAAAACGATCATTGCTATAAAAATTAAGCGCAAAAAGGACAAAAATAAAACGACAAAAAAAAATGCTCTTCAAGTCATTAGGCAAAATCACCAAGCAGCCTGAATATTTCTATAAAAAATATGCAGAGTTCAAATAAAAAGATTACAAAGGAATTAACCGAAACCGCTCGAAATAAATATTGCAAACAAAATCGCTACCAAATTGCTTCAAAAACTCTACAAAATCAACTGAGTGAAATTCAGCAGTAAAATTACTTGAAAAAAAAAATAAAAGTAACTACAATAAAACAATAAAAAAATGAAAAAATAAATTTAAAAAAAAATCCCTACTGAAAATTAGTTGAAAAATTGTCTGAAATTGCTTATTATACTATATAAAAAAAGAAAAAAGCTAAAAAATCGCGAAAAAAAATTAAGGAAAGCGCAAATTTTATAATAAAAGCCCAACAAAAAATAGAACAATTAAAAAACAAACAAAAATATGTGAAATATTTTATGAAAAATTACAAAAATAAATAATATAAAAAACGTTTTCAAAAACACCTCAAAATCATCAAAAAAAAATTATTTTTATAAGCTTAACTATTTGTTTAATTGAATATAATTTTTCATATGTTTAGGCATGTTGACAACTCTAATAAAAAAATAATATTCAACGCTCCACTGTTGAATGAAGAATTTTGAAATTTTTAAATAGAAAATATTTCATTGAAGTTCCAAATACAAAACTCAGTGAGACAAATCTACGCATTTATGCGCGCACACCTGAAGCAAATTCACATAGTTTTTCATGCCTAATAGAACGAAAAAAAAATTGGTGTCTACTTTTAGGCTGTCATAAATGTAATAAGCATATGCATTGCCAAAATAGCAACAACAAAGATTCACGCACACACTAAAGGCTTATAACTTACGCTTCTCACCCCTCACCACCTCACCCCTCTCTCCACAGACCCCCGCCCGTGCGCAAACACAAAGCCAAAGGCATTCATTTGTGCGTTCGTCCGTTCAAATTTCCTTCTGCCCTGCTTCTTCTTCTTACACAACGCTTACACAATCAGGCCGAGGACCAACCAAGGACCAAAGTCGTCTTAAACTCGTTTTCACTTTCACTTTCACCCTTTTTTTTTTGGTATTCTTTGTAAACTCTTTTTTTATTTCTTTTTCATTTTCATTTTATTTTTCGTTTTTTTTTCAGTTTTTTAAGGGAATTCAGGCTTGTTGTTGTTGTTGCCAACCCTACATCTTTATATAATAGTGGCGAAATGGCATAAAGCAACAATAACAACAACAACTACAACAAGAAGAAAATCAAAAGCGGCGAACAAAAAAGTAAAAAATAAAAAAATAAAAAAAACTGAAAGAACATGTTAGCAGCGGAAAGTGTGTGAAGAGGGGTGAGGGATGAAGAGGGCTGAGGTGAGGTGGAGACTTTGGTCGAACATCAGTTGGCCAAAAGAGGCGAAATAAAAAATAAAGAAGAAAAGGAAGAAGAAGAAGACAGGACAGCGCACAGTGGCCAACAAAAGTATGCAAACGTCGTTGTTGTTGTTGTTTATCTGCTTCTTCTTCTTCTCTACTTATTATTTGTGTTTGCTGCGAAGGTTTTTTTTTGCAACCCTTTTTGTTGTTGTTGCTGTTGTTGTTGTTGTTGTGTTCGGCAAATTTTTTATTTTATTTTATTTCAACTTTTACTAACAAAAAAATCGCTTTGCCATATTAAGAAGAAGAAGAAGAAGAGTACACAGAAGAGAGCAAAGAAGATGTAGAAGAGGAAGAGCAATAAGTAAGTAGCAAAGAAAGTCCAGCACAGCAGGACAGGACAGGACAGGACATGACGAGACATGTATGTGTGTGTGTGTGTGTGTGTGTGTGTGTGTGTGTATGTGTTGGTGAGGGCAATGGGTGAGGGGCTTCACCGTTTTTTAACATTTTTTGGCCAACACTGCTGACTTATACAATACTAACAACAAAGCCCCCTTCCCCTAATTGACCGACCCCCGCCCCTCGCCCATGCATATGCCCTGACCTGTCTGGTAGGCCTTACTTTCTTTCATCTGCATACATGTGCCGTCTGTTTGTGTAACACAAACGCCCCCATCACCCCCACCTCCCCTCATCATACACCGCCCCGCAAATTTACGCATTTTAATGTCCAAGCAAAGCGTATGTATGTGTGTGAGTGTGCAAAAGAGAGAGAGAGAAAGAAAGTAAAACTGACCAATGATGTGACGTTGACTGAGGCAGCGACTGCGACTGCGACAGCGCTGTCGGCATAAAAAAGTGAAAGTGTTGTAAGAAATATTTTCCAAAAAAAAAAAAAACAACAACAAAAAAAGGATACGCAACAACCCTTGGACGAAAACGCAAGGACATCATTTTACTTCGTCGGCATCGTTGTTGTTGTTGTTGTTGTTGTTGTTGTTGTTGTTGTTGTTGTTGTCGTCGTCGTCTTCTTCTTCTTATTCTGCAACATTGCGACATCATTATTGTCGCCGGCATTCATGGCCGACCAGCGGTCTCTCGGTCACTCTACCACCAACCGCCCACCACCCACTGACCAACCACCCACTCGTTCACTAGCCAACAATGTTGCTGCTTCTTCTTCCTCGTTCAGTTTCGACCAACATTCAAATGCCATTCTCTCTCTTTCGCTCTCCCACACTCAGTGCGAAAGGGTTGAAGGACATCAGCGCCAAAAACAACAAAAAAACGTGAATTTTTGTTACGTTTTTTACACATTTTTTATTTATTTATTTATAGATGCGCTACGCATATACCCTACACTTGTATTTTTGCACCAACTTATTTGATTAATTGATCAATTTGTTTGCTGCGCTTATGTTACCTAGCGCTTCTGCAGCACATACGGCACACTTGCATTTAACAAAGCGCGCAAATTCATGCATTAGCAAAAAACATTTTTACGACAAATTTAACTTATGTTACATAGAAACACACAGCACATGCGGCAATCTTATATTTAGTAAACACACGCAAATTCTTTCTTTAGCGCAAAAATTAACGAAAATTTGACTGATGTTGCATACAAACCACACAACACATACGGTAATCAAACATTTAGCAAAGCCCGCAAATACATACATTAGACTGCCGTAAGTGCTGTGCATTTCCATTGTGACATAAGTGCAATTTGCGTAAAATTCTTACAATTCATGTGAATTTTGCTTTGAAGCTGCTGAAAAACATTATTGCATATAGCGTGCCATCAGTCGTTGTGGCCGAGTGTGTGTGGGCATGTGTTTTTTTTATTTTTTCGTATTTGTCTGCACTCACTTTGCTTTGCTTTGGCGTTCTGTTTAAATTGGCAAAAAAATAAAGGACGACGCAATGCGTCTGATTTTTTTTTCCGGTTTTTTTTTTTTTTTTTTTTTTTGGACCACCACCATCGACCATTGCCTCAGCTTCTGCACACCCCACACACACCGCGCCTTTGGTTAGCCCTTCTTCACCCTTTGTGCGTGAATTTTCATCTGTTTTGCTTTGCTTTTTTTTATGCTGCTCTCTGTCCATTCGACATGGTGGACACAACGAGTAGAGCAGAGCAACCACCAGCCATTCAACCACCCACCGTCCGCCGCCCACCTCCAGTCGCCGTTGCCGTTGCCGCTCAGACATGATGGTTTGCTTAATTTAAGCACTTTTTTTTTTGTTTGCCGTTTTTTGTTGTTGTTTTTTGCATTCAGAAATTTTTTTTTTTATTTATTTTGTTGTCTCTCATTTTTTGAAAGGATTTCTTTTTTTGTGTTCTGTGTGTGCGTACGAAGGACTCGTTATGTTGTCTTTTGTTTGCATTTCTTCTTCTTCCATAATATTACTTCTTCTTCTTCTTTTTTTCTATGCTTTTAGCTTGTTTCTTATTTAACCCTTTTTTTCGCCCGCTTGCGCTCGCTCTCTCTCACTCCTTCTCACTCTAACACTCACACACGCTTTCAACTTGTTTTGCTTATTTAACTTTGTTCAAGTTAAACAATTTTAATTGAATTTTTAACAAAACAAAAATCCATTATTTTAGAAATAAATGAAAGAGTGAAAGAGAGAGAGAGAGAGCGCTAGAGTGAGTGAGTGAATGTTAAAGGACATAAGCTGAGACCAAATGACCTGCGGCTGCCATTCGTCCTTTCAACACGCACGCAAAGTCATGTCTTGTGATCCTTTTTTTAAATGTCCTTTTTTTTTTGTTTGGTCTTTTTTCATTTTCATTCAACTCGTGCACGATCAAAGATCATGTTTTGCATTTAATCTTATTACGTAATAAAAAATAAAAAAAATGAAAACAAAATCCATCAACTGTCTACTTTGAGCATGTCCTTTGTAGAGTGTCCTTTTTTTTTTTTTGATATGTTTATTAATATAAAATAAAATTATTGCAATCAAAACAGCATCCTTTGTGTGTCCTGCGACATGCAGAAGACAAAAATTTCATTAAAGGAATGCAGCAAGACACACTTGAGTCCTTGTGATCCTTTACAGAATTTAACTTTCTTTCATGCAATTCCTTTAGACAATTTCAATTTGACCTTGAGTCCTGCCGAGCCATATTCTGTTCAGCTGCTCATCATCACTGTCTGTCACACTGCTTATTGCTATCTCATTCGCACACACGCAGGCATAAAGAAGCTGCAATGCCATAAATATAAAAATTGCGCCAAAAATGCAACGATGAAAAAAAAAAAACAAAAAATAAGAAAATAAAATAAGAAAAAGAAATGCCATGAGAAAATGTCGTGCAGAATAAATACAAATATATATATACATATATATATATTGTACATGTTAAACACTGACAGAGTGACTGAGCAGGATGCGTGCAGGATGTGCACTCAACCAAAGAAAAACAACAACAACAATGAAGCAAAAGTGCCTCGCATACAAAGCAATCATAATTGAATACACACAAAAAAAAAAAAGAAAAAATTAATGAAAAAAAAAAACCAAGCAACAACAACAACAACCACAAAAGATGCCAAAGAAAACAACAGCAGATGCAAAGGAATGCACAGCGCAGACAGACAGACACAAACACACGCATACATAAATGCATTGGTTTGTAATGCGCTTAAAAAATGCAACGAACAAACAAGAGAGCGAGAGAGCGCACAAGCCAGCAAGCAAGCAACCGAGCGAGCGAGCACAAACAAGTGAGAGACGAGACGAGTTGACTGAGCAGCGTACGATAGTAAGTGAGCGGAACGATATGGCAATGGAACGCACATTGAAATAACATTAAGAGCGACAAAAGTGGCAAAGCATGGAATGCATAAGGAAGGAACATTACGCGTGAGTGAATGCATGCATTTTGTTAGCGAAAGAGCGAAAGAGATGGCAAAAAAAAAAAGATCGTGCAATAAATGAGCAAAGCGAGCGAGCAAAAGAGTGCGTATGTTTGTATGTGTATGTGTGTGAAAAATAATGAAAATGAGTAATTAAGAAAAACAGCAAAGATTTAAGTGGCAGACAGCGACAGCGACGTTGGCAGCGGCAGCGGCGTTGGCGGCGGCGATAAGGCGTCAGCGATTAAGCCCACCCCGAGTGCAAACGCACACACACACACACACGCACACACAGACAAATATTCATTACGTTGCATTTCGCCACAGGATCAGAATTAAAATCGGCAATGCTCTGCGTGCAACATTTTCGTTATTGTTGTTGTTGTTATTTGAAATTCTCTTGCTGCTGTTGTTGTTGTTGGTTTTTTGCAGCGTCATCTGCCTTTTAAATGAAAGCATGTCCTGCTGTGTGTGTCTGTATGTGTGTGTGTCAGAGCGAGACAGAGCAGAGTTGAAAAGGACGCCATGTGCAACACGTTGCCAAAATTGCATATCCTTAGGCATCCTTGGGAGCGTGTGTCGTCATCGGCATCGTCGTCATCATCATATGCCAGACATATTTTTTTTTTGGTACTTTGTTGTTGTTGTTTCCTTTTTTATTTTGTATTGCGTGACTTAAGCCATTTTAGCCTCCTTTATATGTTTCCTTTTCAAGCTGCAATGCCCACACGCACACACACACACACACACACAAAGAAATAAGTCAGATTAGTGGGCAGACACACACAAGTGTCAATCAATCAATCAGTCATTTAATCAGTCAATGAGTCATTCGAAAATCTTTAAAACTATCATGTCAGGTGTCAACCGCGCGCTCTCTCTCTCTCTCTTTCTTTCTCTTTTTTGCTGCCCCATTGCTCTTGTTAAGACTATCAGTCAAGTTCTCTACCCCCATCCCTCACACTTGTCACGCTTAGTAAATCTCTTCATTTGTGCTTATTGCGAAACATTCATTTTTTGTAATTTAGAACTCTCATTGAAAGATGCATGAGTTTTAGCGAGATTTTGAAGAAATCTCACGTGAGATGTTGCTTAGAATTTTTTTTATAATAATTTAATTAATGGACAAAACAAATAAACATGAGATGTTCAATAACAAACCCGCCATTATTGAGATTTGTTGAGATTATGAAAGAATCCTTCCTCCCAAATTTTATCTTACATCATTTTTATACGCTCCCTAACTACCACTCAACATACTCGATTTGTCCCATCACCCTCAACCCCCCAATCCATTTATTTAATTGCTCTTTCAATATGATTCAACTTAATGATTGTGGCAGGTTTTTTTCCTCCCCCACCATTTTATTTACTATTGACTTTTGTGCTGTGAGTGTGTTCCTTGACCAAGAGTGATAATTTTTGTTGTTGTTGTTGTTGCTTTTACCTTTGTTATTTCCTATTTTTATTATTTGTCTACGTTTATTTGTAAAATGCATGAAAAAATATGCATTTGTTTATTTTACTGCATGTGTGTTGTTGCCTTAAACACAAAAGAAAAACAACAACGAAAAAAAAAAATATTTTTATTTTCACATTTTTGTTTGCTTTTTGCGTTTTTCCGTCTGGTGATGACTTTTGTTGTTGCTTATTTTATGGCTTTACTTTTGCTTTACTAAATCGCATGCTATTTAAGTGTTTATATATGTATTTGTGTATGCGTGTATGAATATTTTTTGTTGACTTCTATGACTTTGAAATTTTCAATATTATTTTGTTTTACTATTTGCTTTGTAAAACACAAATAACATTTGCAAGCACAAAAAAAAAAAAAACACACGTGTGCATTTCAGGAAGTTTACATGTGCAACAAAGTTAGCTTAGCTTTGCTTTGCGTTCGCTCTCTCACTCTCTTAATGCGATCAACTTTGCATGCATTGTGAGCGCCAACAAAAAAGCACGAGAGTGCACACAAACGTGCGTATCAGCAGCAACAACAAAAACAACAACTAAGCGACAAAATTGGCACACACAAATTGATGCCAATCGACGCCACTAGAATCAACATTTCTTCTATTAAGTACTCTTATGTTTCATAGCGCATATGCAACACATCAGACACTTTAATGCTTAAGCATTAACTAAACTGTCTTATGTGCTGTATGACCTCTGTGAAACATAGCCAGAATCAATATTACAAAACAATGCGTGGTATTAACGAACGAAAGCATCGCATTAAAAAAAATAAGAAGCAGAAACTTACATGAAATGAGCACGTTTTTTGGCACAGATTTGAGGCTGAAAATATTAAGTCTGCTTCTTCTTCACCATTTTGTGCTGCTGTCAAAACAAAGGCAAAACACATACACTAACGATCTTTGCCTACAAAACTAAAGAAGTGGAAGTTGCTGAAATGTTTAATTCAAACATTTTAAATGATAAATAAAATTTCAATTAACAACTAAGCCAACAACATGTTAACTAATGTGCACATATTCACACATATATATGTATGGATGTATTATTTTTATTATTTCAGTTATAATTATGAGCAGTCAAGCGCAAATGTCGACGCCACAAATGCGTTTGCCGCCGACGGCTTTTTTAGGCACATTAAACGCGCCGCTGACTCATGCTCTTAGGCCATGGCCAAGCTGACATTATCGTCGCCATTGCCACGCCTACAACGACAAGCCAACAAACCAACAAAAACATGCCAAAGGGCCAACGTGCAAAATGTTATACACTCACATTGATGCTTCTTCTTCCTATTCTGCTGTTTATTCTTCCTCGTTGACGCTGCTAAGCACAAAGAATCAAAAAAAGCTTCGCAAAGAGTTTACAGCCGACACACACACACACATACACATACAAAAGAAAAGTGCGCAATTAAAAAGTAATTAACGGCAAACAAACAAGATGCGCGTTGCAGTTTCATCAGCAACATGCAGCAAGAAAGAGAGGGAGAGCATAAAACAGACGCAAGCAGTGCGCATTTAAGCGCCGCCGCCGCCGTCACCATCGACGACGTCGCGGAATGCATAATTTTATGATGCGTAACGAGATCGAACAAATGAACGAACGAACATGTTCTACCTGTGCGCTATGTTAAGTAAAAGACAAAGAGAAAGATTAACAAATTAAACTCAGGACAACAGCGCTCAACAACAACATCTGATCCGAGTTTATGAAACGCGTACCCACACACACACATATAAATACATTTAGGAACATATGCGCGCACACCTACGCAACAGACGAATGTCATAAAAGTGATTACCTTTTTCATATTTTATTATCTTTGTTTTTGTGTTATTCCGACTGCAACAACAGCAACAATGTGCCCACCATTCCCGTTAATCCTTGTGCACAAACTCGCGCTTAATTAGGCTTTTATGGAACAACAGCAGTGATATTTGGCCATAAAATATTTGCAATTTGTGTAAAAGTATGCAAAGTGCAACTATGGACAGGTAAATGGAGTTTTTGCGGGGCTGGAAGTAAGTATTAACGGAAAAGCATTTCATTAAACTAAGAATTTAGCTAAAACATTCATGCAATGACAGTGGCAGATTGGTAGAGAGAGAGAGAGCGCATGCAAAAGGATCGGATGCTGTATGTTAAAGTCACTGTTATGTTAGAGTTACTGTTAAGTACAATATTGCTTCTTTTGCGAAAATTTTGTAACTTAAATTGCTAACAAAAACTAACGAAGTCTTAAAGGAACAATTTCATTAGGTTAACAGAAAAAATTATATAATTAATTATTAATTAAAAAAGTAACAAAGTTTGTTTTTCATGTAAAATACATGATGTCAAAAGAAAGGCGAGAAATAACTGCTGCTGTTAACAAACACAGCCAACTCTGTTAGTTAACTGACGCAGTTAACAGTTATGTTTTAGGCGCAGGAATTCAAACCAATTTTGGGTTTTGTATTTTTAGCATTCATTTTACATTTGCTAAATTTTAGTTCAAGATGCCTTCTTTCTACAACGGTGACAAACAACAAATTGGCGCTGTCAATAATTCCTGTGTGCACTTTTTTTAAACTTGTTTCGCGCTTTTGGCATATAATATTGTTGTTGTCTTTCTCGTTGTCATCACAGCGCGTGGCTCCATTCTGGCAACCACCCAACAAGCCAACCATCGAGCGCCATCATGTTTAAGCATGAGTCAGTAACCGGAAAAGGCTACAAAAACAAATAATAAAGCTGATTTTGTAGATTCGGTTTGCTAAAAAGTATATATATAATGTTGGCTTGGCTTATAAGCCAAGAATGTTCAACTCAGAGTTTGTTTGCTGCAAATATCAGCAAAGAGTAGTTTGTGTTTGCCTTTGACTCTCTCACAACTCATCTCTGTTGTTTACAGCGCGCTTAAAGTGGTGGTTGTCCGACATCAACAACATGCCAAATGTACCGCTTATATACACAGTTGACATATGTAATGTCAATACTAAACAAACATGTTTGATATAACAAATTCGCGTCTAACATCAAACCGTTTGTTGCAAGCGCTTTGCTGTATGATGACCAATTTTCAAGTCTCGCATATTGCACGGCATTTGCTTATGCACTTGAGGGACTGCAACGCTGAAACAACAGTCGACTTAAAATTTGAATTTTGTTTGTTTAACAAAAATCTTTAACAAATCAAATATGTATATTCTTTATTTATAACGCATGATATTAACAAATTTTGATATAAATTTGTTAAAACTCTTATAGTTATTGTTTACATTTGAAAGCATGGATGGATGCCGTCTACATTCATGCTCAAGACCTTTCCCAATCATACTGATGTCAAAATTAATTTTGCTTCAAGTTTTGCATTGCTTTTTGCGGCACTACAATGTTGACAGGAGTGGACGGAACTTACGAAACCTTGAGACTGATCGTAGAATAACTCATATTAGAAAGAAAAATATTTACTTACGATACATTGAAAAACAAGTGGAGTTTTTTTTGGTGTCAACATTGAAATCCCCTATGTCCTTAGGCGATACATGACGACATACACGTACCATATAAAGTGGAAAATGAACTAATTTCGCGTTTTTTGTTTCTCACTGTTTGCTTCATACAAACACTCAACCATTCGACCACGTTAGAGTTGCGTGGTTTTTTCAGCAGCTACGTAGCGTATGTTGTTAGATGCTTGTAAGCAGACATAAGAATTTGCAAAAAATATCGTGGTTTTTTACGTCTCTCTCATTACATTTTGCACCACAGCCAAACACAGTTTTATTTTAACAAAAACTGTTACTTCAGTCCGCAAGACCTCTGTTGCTCTGTTCGCAACAAAAATAAGTATTTACCATTAAACTGACTTACGCTACGCTATTATTTCAACCGTACATACGCCAGGCCATTGCCATCCATACGTTTAACATTCTGCTAGCGCACAATTTTACACATTTCTATTAACAGAGCACTGTTGCTCTCACGAAGCAGTCGCTGTCAGTAAGCGGGCAGCGGAAATCGTGACTTTTTTTTTGAGAACGTGGTATAAATAGCGTGGCAGAGGCTTTCTCTTTGTGTATTTGAGAGAGAACCGCCGGACAAGAAAGAAGGACACGAGTCGAGCGAAAGCGAATCGTGCGAACGGAGCGGAGCGGCTATTTTAGCGCCCTTTTTTGTTTTATTTTTTTTAAATGCAATACTAACTAAATAAAAAAACAACCAAAATCAACAAATTTTTGGCAAAAATTACATTTCGGCAAAACGACAACACACATTTTTCGGACTAAAGTGACAACAAAAAGAAAAACAAACAAAATTGTTTTAAAAGAAACAACAACAAAAAAACGTTAAAAATTAATTTTTGAGTTTTAAACGCGTTTTTCAAATTGTGTTTTTATAATTTAATGCAAATGTAAAAAATTGCAAATTTTTAAAACAACAACAAAAAAGTGTTTTTGTGTTCAAAGCAAAGAAAAACAAAATTGTACAAAAAGAAAACAAAATTTTTAAAAAATCAAAATTCAAAATTTCTAAACTAATAATAACAACAACAATAAATTTGTGTATTTTATGTTTTTTTTTTTAAGTTTTTTTTTGAGTTTGTTTTTTGTTTAAACGAACGAAATTAAAGAAAAAAAAAAACGGCGAACAAATTTCTAAACACAAAATCATTTAAAGGCAAATAAAATGTAAGCAAAACAAAATTTTTTTTTTCCCTAACAACAAATTAAAAAGCAAAGACAAAATTGCAAAAAGAAAAAATTAAAATACAACAACAACGCACACACAAAGTTAATACAACAAAATAAGAAAAAGCAAAACAAACAGAACAGAACAGCAAAAACAATATTAATGAAAAAAAAATTAAATAAATAAAAATAAAACAACAATAATAAATGCGCACACATAATACACATTAAACATTTTCTCATAAATGAAAAATTAAATTAATTCTAATTAATTAAAAAAGATAACCAAATTTATCAGACTTAAAATAAAGCAACAAACAATTCTAAAGTTTTTAAGCAACACGCATTCTTTTCATTATTTTTTTTTTTTTTGTATTTGCGTAAATTATTTTATTTGCAAAAGCAAACAAGAACAAAAAACAAGAAAAAAAAAAAAGAGCATCAAAGCCATGCTTAAAAGTGAGCAACGCATGTGCGCAACAAAACGGCAAATGAAACACGCGCGCAAGAGCACAAACACACACTCACACACACACACATGAACACAACAAACTGATGATTTTGTTGTTGTTAGTAATAATGATGATGACAACGTCGCTGCTTTAATGCGTACAGCAGAGAGGGCAAGCGAGAGAGAGAGTAGAGTTGATTAGAAGCATTTCGACAAAGCACTGAGCGAACACAAATGAACGAGAGAGTGAGTGAGTGAGTGTATGTTAGACAAAGAGGAAAGTAAGAGCGAGAGAAAGAGCATTTGTGCGTGCATGCGTGCGTGTAAGCGAAAGCAAGAGGAAACGTATAAATTGTTATATGCCTGTATATTTTGTATGCACGTACATGTGTGTATGCGTGTGTGTGTGCTTGTGAATAAATGCCGACGCCGTCGGCATTCACGCAAAGTCAAAGCAAAAGCGAATTTTAGTCGAACGCGCAAGTCTACAGTTTTTATACAACAACGACGACGACAACGATGTCGATGACAGCCGCCGCAAACGAGCGAAGAAATAACACAAAAGTATTTGCGAATTTTACATATATAAACAATTGTTTAAACAACAAAAAATACAACAAATAATTAAATAAAAAGCAAGAAAAGAAAACAAAAAAAAAAAAAAACAGTGCAATTATATAAATGTGTACGTGTGTGTGTGCGCTAATGTTTAAATTTAAAAGCAAAAAAAAAAATAGAAAACATTAGAAAAATAATGCAAAACAATAACTGTTAATGTTGGCAAATTTTGTGTATGTTTTATTCGCTGTGTGTGTACATGTGCTTTGTATAACTTTGTTGTTGTGCTTATTTTTTTTTTTTTAAACAATAATGTTAAATTAATTAACATACATATATTATTAATACTAATAAATATTTAATTAATTTTTTTTTTATATATTTTTTGCTTAAATCAACGCAGTGAAATTTAAATTCAAATGATGTCAATGCAATAATTGCAAAAACAACAACAACAAAAACGAAAAGAAATTAAACAAAAATAATAAAAAAAAAAAAAAATTATATAAAAAAACGGCAAACGTGAAGGAAAAAGCAGAAGGAGCGAAAGAGAGAGAGAGCGAACAATCGAACGAAATAAAAGTTTGATGCTAAGAGCAAAAAGAGCGTAACAAGCGATCTGCAATAACAACAACAACAACAACGAGAGCAAATATATACAATAAAGAGCGCCGGCAGAGCGAAAGGAACGCAGAAAACAAAAAAAAAAAAACGAAAATATTTGTGCGTGTGTGTGTGTGTGTTTGCATATGTGTTGTTGTATCTGTGTGTCAGCAGTACAAAAACAACAGCAACCACAGCAACAACAACAACGACGACCACGGCAACTAGGAACAACGCAAAATTAAGAAGAAGAACGACAAAAAAAAAAAAATCATTTCATTAGTTGTTGTTTTCTTTCATTTTGTTGGTCTGTTTGTGTGTGTGTCTGTGTGTGTTTATATGAAACTGAGTATGCGCGCCGATACACGCGGCACATTGTAAAATCAGCAAACACCACAACAACAACAACGACGAAGGCAAAAGGAATAAAAATTTATTTTGCAAAAACAACAAAAACACACGCACATAAAAAACGTAAGCAAACTCATTAGCATCATACTAAAGAAGAAGAAGCAGCAGCAGCAGCTGCAAAAACGGCACATAAAGCAAAGCAACGCGCAAAGAAGCAAACAAAATTACAGCCGGCGACTTATGTAGTTTATGGCGACAATAAAAAGTGAAATGCCGCCATTGCATGCGGCAGAGGCGCTCGCCACAAGCAGTGCCGCTGACGTTGCAAGCAGTGGTGGTGGTGGTGGTGGTGCCGGTGGCGGCGGCGTCAACGTCGGCGTTGGCACTAATAGCGGCACAAATAGTGGCGCCAATACGCCAACATCAATTAACAGCAACAACAACAACAACAGCAACAATAATAATTCAACGACAAACACTACAACAGCAACAACAACAATTAATTCAACAACAACAGCAGCTGCAACAACAATAAGCGCTGCTGCTGATTCCAGTGATAATCAACCAGGCACGCCGCAGCCTCAGCAACAACAACAACAACAACATAATCAACAAACAACATTGTCAGCCAGTCTTGTTGCTAATGAACAACAACAGCAGCAACAACAATCAGCAATAACACATCAACCTTATGCAACGCATAATATGTACGGCAGTGGCAGCAGCAGCGGCGCCAGCAGCGGCACCGCCGCAACGCCTGCACAGCATATGTATAGCGGTCTTTATGCTACGCCTGGTGCACAAGACATGCAACAACAGCAACAACAACAACAACACACCGGCTATGCGACAAGCTATATGAACAGCTATGAGCAATTCTACCAACAACAACAACAACAGCAGCAGCAACAACAACAGGCGGCTAATGATTATGGCAGCAATGGCGGCGTCATTGGTAATCTCTATGGCAGCGATTATAAGCCAACAACAAGCGTGCGCTATCATCCCTACTTGCAAACGCCGACCTCTGGACTGCCCAGCAGCGCTGTCGGCGGCGCTGAAGAAGAACGTCTTGCCAGCGGTGGCGCAACAGTGACAAGCGCCGTCTCTACCACAACCGCAATGAGTCCACGCGTTGTTAGCTCAACCAGTCCGACCTCAACGTCATCGCATCTTCAATTGAGCGGCGGCGGTGGGAGCGGCCTTGGCGGTCATACGCCCAACTCGCCCGGCGGCTGTAAGCTGCAATGCAAGAAGTGCGGCATCATGACCACCAATGAGAGTGAATTGCAAGAGCATATTGCCAATGTGCATGGTGAGTCGCCGTATGGCAGCAGCGGCTATGCCAGCTCACCGTATATCAAAGAAGAAATGCCAACGCCGCAACCGCCAGTCACCGGTGGTGGCTCCTCGGGTGGTGGTGGCAATCCCGGTGATATACTTGATTTAGATTCACAAAAAATGGTCTATCCGCCATTGCCGGGCAGCATGCAACACATAATGCAACATGATGCGAATGTTGTCAGCGGTCTGATGGCGCCCGATCCCTTGCATTCAATGCAAACGATGCAGCAGCGTGCGCTGCACAGTTGGGAGCAAACAACGAACGAAGGTTTGCCGCCGTACATGCAACAACAGCAACAACAGCAGCAGCATGGACATCACATCAGCGATAAAGCGCCGCCAAATCATTCGCCATATTATTCGCCCAAACAATCGCCATATCATCAAAGCGTTGGCATGCCAATGATCAAGCAAGAGTTCGGCGGTTTAATTAAACAAGAATTTCCCGATTCGCAACATTATGTGGATAAATCATTCGATCCGACGGCGGGCAGCGCTGTTGATATGTGCCAACAGGCAACGGCCGCCAATGCACAACAACAACAACAACAGCTGCAACAATTGCCCGTTGCAACAAGTCCCGCTGAATTTCCGACAACAACAACTGGCGGCGCACAAGACAATGCCGCACAACAACAACAACAACAGCAGCAGCAACAATATCGTGGCTTTGAGCCGCCTAGCTCATCATCGGTGCTGCCGGCCAACAGTTTGACCGCCAAGGCAGCCACATGGAAGTCCAATGAGGCACGCCGGCCAAAGACATACAATTGCACGGCCTGCAATAAATGGTTCACCAGTTCGGGACACCTGAAGCGTCATTATAATACGACATTGCATAAGAATGCTGTGAAATCGAGCGGTCAA
The DNA here is from genome assembly GCA_034638295.1 of Phortica okadai. NCBI lineage: Eukaryota > Metazoa > Arthropoda > Insecta > Diptera > Drosophilidae > Phortica > Phortica okadai. The sequence goes on from CM067848.1 coordinate 3,251,017, forward strand.
CCGGATCCGGCCACATTGCCCATATCAGCGCATCATCATCCCGCACGTGATCCGGTCACGAAGTCAAGTCGTCGCGGCGGCGGCGGTAATAATAATAATAATAATCAGAGCGCTAGTGCAGCGGCGGCCGCAGCTGCTGCGGCTGCGGCGGCAGCGGCACAACAGCAACAACAACCGCCAGCGCCGGTACAACCGCCGGAACCGCCTAGAAGTCCGCCGGATTATGGTGGTCATGGCGCGGCTGGTGTGGGCGGACCCATGTCGCAGTATTCGGCCTCGCCGTCGCCCACCGCTCAAAGTCTTGGCCAGCAGCAGCAGCAGCAGAGCAATGGTCTTGGCGGTGTCTATGGCCAGGCCAATGGTGGTTATACCAATCAGTATATGCAACAAACACAACAACAACAAGTGCAATCGACGACAAACGCTTCACCACAGCATGCTTCCAATCAACAGCAGCAACAACAACAACAACAAACCGTTATGAACGGTCACCCAAACGGGCTAGCAGGTCCCTCCGCCCCAACAACAACAACTCAAATGCCGTCCTCCCAAATGAGGGGCCTGCTGAACACAACAATAACAACAACACCAACAGTTATAGTAAAGACCGAAACAGTGGAGGACAGCAGCAACAACAACAACAGCAGCAGCACCAGCAGCAGCAACAACAACAACATCAGCTTAACAGCGCACTCACCAACGGACATGTCGGAAATGGCAGTGGACGAGGAAGCGCCACCGCCGCCGCAGCCTCCCTTACACCACCCGCACTCGGTGCAATTGGTGGCCATGGGACAGCAGCAGCAACAGCAGCAGGTGGGAGCTTATCTGGATCTGGATCGGCATTATCACAACAGCACGCCCAGCAGCACGCACAGTCACAACAACACCAACAACAACAGCAGCAGCACCACCAGCAGCAACAGCAGCAGCAACAACAACAACAACATACAGCAGCGAGCACAATCGCCCCTTACTATTTGCCACCAACAATACCAGGGGCAACCGCTGCCGCCAATGGCTTTCTCGCCCACCCCACCGCCGCCGTTGCAGCCGCTGCAGCTAACCCATATGGTAATGCACAATATAATGGAGCAGCAGCAGCAGCAGCCATACAACATCATACCTTTGGATATCAACATGCAGCAGCAGCTCAGCAACAATATGCTGCAGCTGCCGCCGCAGCCGCAGCACATCATCAACAGCAGCAACACAATTACTACCAATATGGACACTATGCTGCCGCTGCCGCACAGCCACCACCACCAACAGCAGCAGCAGCAGCAGCACACGGACACCCACACGCTCACGCTCACGCACCACCACCAACAGCCGGAGCAGCCGCAGCATCATCAGCAGTATCTTCAACTCTTGGCATCACAGCATCAAGCAACAACAACAATGGCGGAAGCGGTGGAGGAGCAACAACAGCAGCAGCAGCAGCAACAACAGCATCAACAACACTTATTGGAGGCTCAACAGCAGCAGCAGCAGCAAACAATAACAACAACGTCGCCGCCGCCGCTGCCGCTGCTAGCACACATGCCGCACAGTACGCTGCTCAACAGTATCAGCATCAATACCACCATCCCCACCCACACGCCCACGCACACCCACACCACCACCATCACCACGCAGCCGCTGCAGCAGCCGCAGCCGCACATCACCACCACCACCACCACCATAGCGCCGCAGCTGCCGCCGCTGCAGCTGCAGCCGCAGCAGCACACCATCAACACCATACCATCATTCCAGCAGCTGCAACAGGCGTCGGGGCTGGCGCCGTTGGAGCACACAATGAGCTATCACACTATTATTGGTAAAATGGCTGCCACTGCAAATGGTGAATTATTGCAATTCGATCAATATGGCAATTTGCAACAACATCAGCAGCCACACCATCACAACAACAATCATCAACAACAACAACAACATCATCATCATCATCATCAAACGCAAATGATACAAACAAGTGATGGTCAATTATTACAAATAATACCAACGCATACAACGACAGCGGCTGCCGCAGCAGCAGCAGCAGCGGCGGCTGGCCTCTATCAAACGGCATTATCACCGACTGCAGCATCGACAACATCATTGTACACAACGACGTCAGCTGGTTTGCCGCCGCCAATGTTGCCAACTCGCGTAAATGATCCGTATGCGCCAGTGTCGCCATTATCGCCATACACAAGTGCACAACGTTCGCCGCAAGAGGGCGATTTGCCGCCGGTGCATACGCTGACGACGCTGCATTCACAGCCAGAGACAACGCAGACAACAACATTAACCGTATTGCCATCGATGCCATATTCACCGACCATATCATCGACATCGACAAATACGGCGGCCACAATTGATGATTATGCACAACATTATCATCCAACACACAACAACAACAACAACAATAATAATGAAGTTGTATTAGTGCGTCCATTATTGATCGCTGAGCAGCAGCAGCAGCAACAACAACAGCAGCAGCAGCATTATATTAACAACAACAACGAATGTGAACCGCAACCACAACAATTGCCTGACAGCAGTCCAACATCTATGCTACAACAACAACAAACAACATCAACAGTAACAACAGCTGTGCCCACAACAACAACAACAATTGTAACAGCAACAAAGAAGCCAACACGACGCGCTGCCGCTGCCGGCGGCACAGCAGCAAAACGACGTCGTACAACAGCAGCAGCAACAACAACGACGGCGAAGACAACGTCTAAAGCGGCAGCAGCAGCAGCAGCAGGAACATGTATAACAACATCGCCGAATGCAACAACATTGCCATCGGGTCGCATTAAATGCAATGAATGCGATAAAGAATTCACCAAGAATTGTTATTTAACGCAACACAACAAGAGTTTCCATTCGGGTGAGTATCCTTTTCGCTGCCAAAAATGCGGCAAACGTTTTCAATCCGAAGATGTTTATACAACGCATCTTGGACGACATAAGACACAAGACAAACCGCACAAATGTGAACTTTGTCCCAAGCAATTTCATCATAAAACCGATTTACGTCGTCATATCGAAGCTATACATACAGGGTTGAAACAGCATATGTGTGATATATGCGGTAAAGGTTTCTGTCGCAAAGATCATTTGCGTAAACATCTTGAAACGCATTCACGTGTTGTTGCTAATAAAAAAGCAACAGCAACAACAACAATCGGTGATAGTAAATCGATTGTTACAGCATTTGCAAAAACTATTAAAACGGCTGCTAATAAAAAAACAAAAGTGGCAGCACTGCAACAACAGCAGCCCGAACAGGAAGAGCCACAGCAGCTGCTAATACAACAGCGGCGTCAACAGCATATAACATTACCGCCAGCTTCATCGCTGCCGGCATCAAGAGTTGCCATGTTAGCAACATTGACAAAGCCGACAATGCGTGTTGCGCCCGTTGCTGAAATAAATCTTAAGCGCAACATTGAAGATGTTGCGCCTGAAGATGATTCGTTGCCCATCGATGATGATGATGATCATGACATTGATGACGACGACGATGATGATGATCATCATCTTAATAGAAACAATAATAATGATGATGTCATTGATCATATTGTCGCTGAAGAAGCAACACTTGCGGCTGTTGTTGGCAGTGGCAGCGGCAATATTGTGCCACTTATGCTGCCACCGCCGCCGCGACCATCATCAAATCAATCGACAACAACACCGCCATCGCCAACAACGGCAACACAATTGTTTCAGCAACAACAACAACAACACCACCAACAACAGCAGCAGCAACAATTGTTGCTAACAGCAAAACATGATTTTCAAATAAGAAGCCTAACTTTTGAGATCAAAAATGAATATGACGAAGAAGAATACCAAATGATCGAGCGTGACATAGCGCTCTATTGAGCGAGATAGCGAGAAGAGTGCGTAGAGTTGCTTTGATGAGTGCATTGTGCACCTATGTGCGTGTGTGTGTGTGTGTGTGTGTCTGTGCTGAAATGCGTGATGCTTTTGTTGTTGTCAATACAAATTTAACAATTGAGTGTTGAATCAATGATGAAAGCATTGCAAGCATTTTATTTTTTTTTTTTCATGGAGCACAAATAAATAATGAAAAATAGTTAAATAAATAAAGAATATTGCAATACACATGTGTATATGTGTGCATTGTTATCTTCTTTATATGCAAAAAAAAAAAAAAAAACAACAACATAACATAAACTTAACATAAACGCGCACATTTCTTCACACGTACATGCTCTCACCTCAATGCATGCTCTCACCTCAATGCATGCTCTCTGCACAATGCATGCGCTCACCTCAATGCAATGCACAAGCACTCGCACACACATTCACACACACACTCTCTCACATTCAATCGCTCTCGCATTCAAGTCACTCACGCAACATACTCACCACCTCAAAGATTACCTCGCCGCTTCAATACTGCAGTGAATTCCATACGATTTTATAATATTTTATTTTTATTATTTAATTTTTTTTTTTTTAATTATTATTATTATTATTTGTTTAATTTTGTAACCAAGCTGTAATTAAAATTGGCCATATTTAGTAGCAGAATGAAGATAATATTGATTACGATGATGAAGTATAAGAAAAAGCAAATATTCCTAATTGTTTATAATTTAATTAAGTAATTATTTTATATATATATAAATATACATATATACAATTAAATGAATAGCTGTACATGTATAATTGTAATTTTTGACTTGAATTATGAATTTGTTATTGTTTAATTGAATGAGTTTTTTTATTACACTTAAAACGACGCATACCTCAGAAAGCGAGATCAGGGCCGCCGATGGCACACATTGAGCAGTTTAGTACTTAAAAACAAAACAAAATTATACATATTTTTTATTTATTTATATATATACTTTTTTTTTGTTGCTTGTTTTTGTTTTATAAAAATTTTTTTTTAATAAACAAATTTTTTTCATGCAACTCAAACCCTAAAAAAAGAACAACAGAATATTACAACAACCACAAAAAAAAAAAACAAGCACCAAAAAAAAAACCAATACTAACGAAAAGTAATTAAAATGACAACAACAACAACAACAAGAAACATGCCAATAAACAAAAAATAGTGATAAAGCCAAATTAAAAACAAATCAGGGATTTATTTGTTTAATATTTTTTAAGCAAATTAATTTTTTTATAGTATTAATTAAACGCTTAATTTTTAATACCATTTAATTTGTAAGTAATTTTTTTTTATTTTTTTTTTTTTTAGTATTTTAAGTTTATTTATGTAATAACAAATTTTTTTTTGTGTCTAAAAAAAAAATTGTCTCAAAGCCTTCAAAGTATTCCAAAATTGTTTAATATATAAATATATATTTTTATTTTGTTTAAGTAAAGAAAAAAAAAAGAAAGAAGAAGACAATCTGCGCAAACGCTTCGAAGAATAAAAAAAAAAAGAATTATTAATTTTATTTAAAACAAAAAAAAAGCTTTCTTGTTAAATACAAAAAATACTCAAATCAAAACCGTCTGCCAACATTTTTAAAAACTATTTTTATAGGAAAAAAAAAAACAACAACAAAAACAACTAAGCAATTTCGTACGCATTTGTTAATTATTTGTTTAATTAAAACAACAAAAATGTGCATAGTATTAATTTCTAAGCAAAACATTAAATAATTAATTAATTTTAATATTATTATTATTTTTTTTATTAGACTTTAGCAACTTTTTGTTGTATCTAAGCAAAAAAAAAAAAACCCCCTATTAATTTGAGCCGAGATATAAATTTTTTTTTTAAATTAGCACAACAAATTATTTTATTTTAGTAATAAATTATTTGAAATTGTTTCAAACCAAAAAAATTCAATTTTTGTTTCATTTATTCATTTTTGTTTCATTTATTTCATCATTTTTTATGATTTTTGTTCATTAACAAAATTTTCAATATAAAAATGACGTATATCACACCGCAATATTAGCAAACATACAGCCATTGCATATGCAAAATATGGCTAAAATTTGCTTGACAGTGCCGATCGCAGTAGGCAGGCAGGCCTACGTTGTTTGAATTTGAATATTTAAGGAGCTCATGCCACAGCTTGACGTTACTGAACATAGATCACAGTTGCATATTAAATAGTATGCTATGTGTGCAAACATTTGCTTGTGACATACAACACTTGCATATTGAAAGCGTTGCTTAGTTGACTTTGCTTGCTCATTGGTGCTTCCTGCGTATTCCGTAATTAAAAAAAAGAAGATACAAACTTGTTTTAGCATTTATGACACGTTTAATTTGATGGCCTTTTTTTGTTGTTTTTACTTTTTTTTGTTTTTTAAATTCGCTTTAATCCTTCTTCATGTTTTCTTATGACTTACAACATTACAGCATTGAAGCACATAGCATCTCTCATGATCATTTCAACGAATTTGCGTATCTTTGCAGAAGTATCTCATAGTAGTCTTGCAAGCCAAATGTATCTTTGATTTTAATACAAATGTTTTACATGTTACGCTTCTAATTCTTCATAATTGTTGTATTTTTTTTTTTTTTTTTTTTTTGAAGATTATTTGTTTTCAAGAAATACTCAAAATTTTTCCAATGAAATTACGTGCGTGTTTTTATTTGAAGTGAATTTTTTTTTTCCTTTTTTTTTTTGTATAATTTGCGATTTAACATAAGTTGAGGCGACAAACAGATATAGAGACATACATATATATGTATATACCCTTGCGTAGCCAAAACATGCATGTATGTATCTATACATATGTTTGTATCTGTATCTGCACAAAAGTACGTAAGGCAAACGAACTAACGACTCAACTAACAATGAACAACATAAAAAAAGAACGCACTACACTGAAAAAAAAAACAAAAGTATATGAAATCCAACAATGAAGGATCATTTTTTAAACTTTCTTGCTATTCTGTAGAATGAAACGTGTATTATTTCTATATATAACATAATATGAAGAGTTATAGATACATTAATGTACGCTATTTGCATCTAGATACTTTTGGCTTTTTAAATTAGCATTTTCAATAAATTTCGCTCACTGTAGTCAACAAAGCCGATCCAGAAGAGCTGAGCTGAGCTGAGCCGAGACAAGCGACGGCGACATGTGTGCCTTATTGTTGTTGTTGTTGTAGTTGCTTTGCTGTCTTCTCCTGTTACGACAACTTCGTCTCAGGAAGACAATATAATGAATAAACGAGAGAGAGAGAGAGAGAGATAGAGCGAGTGCGCAATAGACCAAAGTTATAAGACAAAGGGACGCACATGAGAAAAGCAAAGCAAAAAAAAAAAAAATGAAAAAAAAAGTATCTTAAAGATACCATGTGGAAATATGAGGCAGTCAAGCAACAGCTTAGCAGTTATTGTGGTAGTTATTTTACTCAAGGCATTGTTGTTGTTGTTCTCATTGTTGTTGTTGTTGTTGTTGACACAACGCTCAACGAACACGCTCATGTATCTTATGTCTCGATCGTATCTGTGTATATGAATATATCTCTTCGTTGCTTTCTTTACTTTGGCTATCTCTTTCGCTCTCTCTTGTTATCGCTGTTTCACTTTTCATTCTTTTTTGCTCTCTTTGCTTATCTTTGGTATTGTTATTGTTGTTGTTGTTATTGTCTTCTTACTTACTGTTCTGCTGCTGCTTCTTCTTCTTCTGCTGCTTATTGTTATTATTATTGTTGTTGTTGTTGTTGTTGTTGCTTGACAGTAAAACTGGTTTCCTGTCCATATGCCTTAGCTTGATGATCGTTTATTCTGCTGCTTCTTCTTCTTGTTTTTGTTGTAATTTAAAAAAAAAAAACAAAATCGGTAAATTTTATTGTTGTTGTTGTTCTGTCTTGAAGTTTGTTGTTCGCTGTCTTCAGCTTTGTTGTTCTTGTTGTTGTTGTTGTTGGCAGCAGCAGAGATTTCAATCGTTGTCGTTGTCATCTTGTTGTTGTTGTTGTTGTTATTTCATATACCTTTTTTTTTTTGTTTTTGGTTTAAAATTCAGGTAGAATTTTATACCTTCATTTTTATATATAACCAAAAACCGAAAATTTGAGCATTGAACAAACACAGCTGAGTGGAAGAAGAAGAGGAAGAAGAAGATACACTTAAAGTGCCTTTAGCTGTACGTGTATCTGTGTGTGTGTGTGTGAGTGTGTGTGATCCTTGAAACTGCTTTTATTGTCTTGTTTCTTTCAACATGACTACATATATCTTTTTTTTTTCTTTTCTTTTTTTTGGCCACAATGGCTATGCATACATGTGGCAGATACATTATGTATCTGTATATCTTATGGCTGTTGCTTCAAATGATTCATAGTTGTTGTTGTTGTTGTTGTTGGTGTTGCTCCTTAAACCACATAATTTACTACTTTGGCTATATGAAGAGTTATATACAAGTATCTACGCTATATGTGGCATGTATACTAGCAGTAACAGCAGCAGCATTTATGTATCTAGATACATACAACTGTTTGCTTGCATACAATAAACAAAAAATAATAAAATTTTGTTTTTTTGCGTAAAATTTCAAAGAAAATTCTTCGCTTTTTAATTTTATTTTATTTTGATTTGTTCTTTTGTTAGCCTTATTTTTTGCTCGCTCACTCATTCTAGCTAACACTTTGGCTCGAAGAATGAACTCTCTATAGCGCAGGCTTTCCTTAGATATTTTTGGCAATTTTTTTAAAATTTTTTTATTGCCTTTTGATGCATTTTTTTTCATTTAATTATTAAAAACAATTTTTATTTATTTTTTTTGATTATTACTATTTTTTTATAGTTTTATATTTTTAAGAAATTAAGAAATAAATGCCTAAAAAAGAGAAATTATTTTTAATTCGAATTTTTTACTCAAATCTTTTTTTTTTTAGATTCTATTTAATTATTTATTTTAAACTATAAAACTTTATACTTGATTTTTTTATATCCTTTTTTGAATAAATAATTTCAAATTGTTTTCAAACATTTTATGAAGACTTATATTTGAAAAAGGTAGAACAAAGTATCTTTTACCCAACACACACACAAAACGAATGTCATTGGTTTTTCTATATGAAGTATCTTTTCATATGCCAACAGTGAAATGTCAAAACAAAAAACAAAAGCGTAGCAAAAAGTTCAAATAACGAACGCTAATTTTTACTTAATTAGGCAAAAGATACATTTTTATTTGTAACTGTTTTATTTTCGAACAATGATGTTATATATATGTCAGTCAGTCAACCTTTGCTGCTTTTCGTGCTTCGACCCTTGTTAGTCAAAAAATTAGCCTCAAACATTTGCATGATGATGAACTGCTGAAGTTGCAGAGCTGTCCGTCTGTCCGTCTGTCTGTCTGTCTGTCCAACTGACTGACTGATTGTCTGACTAAGTGACTAAGCGAGTGAACGAACGCATGAGCGTATGTTTCAATTAAGTTTGTCAAAAGTATCTGACATATGCGAATTATGCGCTCCACCCCCCCCTTTTCGTTGGGCAAACATACAAGCACACACCTACCCCAACCCCCAATTAGCTGGCAAGCTTTCAACACAACTTGACAACAAACAACGAAATTCAATCAAATTAACTCTGCAAGAAATTAAAACTTAAAAAAAAAACAAAAAAAAAAATGATTAAAAATGAAAAATCCGAAAATAATTTTCCACGTTTTGGCGTGAAAAGTTTTTCTCTTTTTTTGGGCCTTTTCATTTTTGTGATTTGTTGTTTTTGTTGTTGTTGTTGTTGTTTGTGTGCGACACAGTTTTTTAATTATCGAAGAAATCACAAAATTTTCCTCGCATTTCAATTTGGAAAAATCTTTTGTGCGCTTTTCAACCCCAAGCACAACAACAACAACAACAGCTACAAAAAAGGGCTTTACTTAATTTTGATTTCGTGTTAGGTTTGCGTGAAATCAATGAAAAAGGTTAGAATTCTGAAACAGAAATCAAATCAAATAAAAACAAAAAAACAAAAAAAAAGATACAAAAATTGAAAAAGGCTTTGAGTGAAATTTTCACATTTTCTCATGTTTTGTTGTTGTTGTGTATGAACGTGAAGATGCGACGACCTTTGCTGATGCTGATGATGATAATTGTGTTGTTGTTGTTATTGTAACTGAAGGAATGATTTCTTCAGCGCTCTCAAAATAGAAATAATAAATTTAATTGAAACAAATGAAAAAAAAGAATAAGGAAAAAGGCAAAGAAGAAGAAGAAGGAAAGATTTAAGATTTAACCGTTAACATTTTGGGGGTTGATATCTGTATCTGTATTTGTATCTATGTTCATTGGCACGGCTAATTTACATCAATCTTCATTTTTAATGCTATCGATTTCTTTTCTTCTTTTTATTTTTTTTTTTTTTAACAACATTTCGTTGTTGTTGTTGTGCTGCTGCTGCCGCTTCTTCTGCTTGTTTTCAAACAATTACATTCTGCATTGTCATTAAAACAAAATTAAGGCAATGAAATTGAAATGAAGTTAATTTCAAACAAAAAAAAAAATATAACGCTAAAAGTATCTTTATGTGATTGATTTCTTTTTTGGATTTTTTTAGTCATTGCAGAAATTTGTAATTGTCAAAATTTTTTTAATCAATATATTTTGAAGTTATTATATGATAATAATATATTATAATAATATCTTTAAGATACATGTACTAATAATGTGTTTGTTTTTTTTTTTATTTAAATATAAAAACAAAAATAAATTACAAATTCTGCTAACATGACCAAAGATACATTTGTAACTCAAAGTTGCCTAACATATTTTAACTTAAAAAAATTACCTACTTTTTTTGCTTTCGATTTTCATTCAATTTTTAATTTTATACAAAAAAAAAAAATAGTTAAAAAATCTATTGCCAAAAAGTATCTAAAGCCATAAATTTAGAACCTTCGACAATGCCGAATCATTTGTGCTTCAAAACCAAAAAAAAAAAGAACAAAACAATAAAAAAAAAATTTTATATTTTTTCCGTTTTTCAAACAGAACACACAAATGCAAACAAAAGACTTAAGCAACGAACGTGCAGCAAACAAACATGGCAAAAGCCGAAAATGAAAAAAAAAAACAAGCAGAAGAAGAAGAAACATTCAAGCAAAATGAACAGAAACAAAAAATAATAATAACAACAACAACAACAACAAAAAAGGCGCACAGCTGCGCTCAAATTGTTAACTTCATGTGTGTTTCTGTGTGTGTGTGTGTGTATGTGTGTGTGTGTGTGTCCTAATTTTAATTCAGCAGAAATGTTTTTATATATAAGTTTATTTTTTTTTAATATTTTTTTTTGTTTTTGTTGGTGTGAAGTAGAAGAAGAAGAAGCAGAAGTTGAAGCTGACAACGAAAATGACAACAAATAAAACTTGAAAAATGCAAAGCAAAGTTTTGATTTGTTGTTGTTGTTGTTCTTGTTGTTGTGGTATCCGCTAATTGCTGATGCGATGCGTTGCGTTGCGCTCTGTCCGATTAAAAGATATAAAAAGTATCTATGCATGTATCTAAATGACTATCAAACAGTTGTTGGCGGCAAATGAACACAATCACACACAGATACATTTATAAAAAAATATGAAAAAAAAAACAACAAAACAAGATTCGCTTTAATTATAAGCTTTGCTAAAGTAATAAAACAAAAAAAAAAGAACGCTGAACAACAACAAATGAAATACAATAATTTTTCTATAATTTCACACGCTGAAATTCGAGCGAACAAGAACAACAAAAACATACAATCATACATATGGGAAATCTAAAGAAGGGCGGTGTCGAGCATAGAAACCAAAAAACAAAAAAAAAGGAGCAGCAAATATATTAGAACAAGAAGAAGAAGAAGAAGACTAAGTAAAATAGAAGCAATAACAACAACAACAATATTGAATACCAACAACAAACACACACACGCACACAGGATAGCAGTAAAAGTAACGCTTAGATACATATGTATGTATGTATGTATATTGTATTGTATCTTTGTATCTGCTGCCTTGCCAAGCCTTGCGCGACATGCCTCTACGCTGAGCTCATGAACGCTAATGATAATGACGATGATGCTGCTGCTGCTGCTGATGATGATGATGATGATCATGCTCATCATTAATAACATCATTCAACCGCTCAGTCTTAGCCGTCTATCTTTGTATCTCAGTATCTGTTTGAGTTGCTATATGTTTGCGGCAAAGCATGCTTGATTCATTTGTGTTAAAGGGTGTGTGTATGTGTACACATTTCTTCGTTAAGATACTTTTTGCTGCTTCATTACATCTTTTTTTTTTTTTTAAATTTAATTTTCATTATTATTTTTTTTTTTAATTAAATTTTTGTTGTTTGTATAACGTTTTATTTTGTTTTGAATCATTGAAAAGGAAGAAAGCGTTAAAAAAAGAGCGAGAAAACAAGACAGAGAGAGAGAGTGAGACAGTAAGAGTATTGAGTACACTAAACGCTTTTATTGAATTATAAAATACAAAAGATTTGTAATACTTTCAACATGTTATTGCATATTCATATATTGCATAATGTTAGGCGTCTGCACTTTGCCAATCTTCTCTTGCGACACTTCCACCCTTTGCCCCTTGAATGATGACAAGTTGCTTACCACAAATTCAACTGAACTTATATGAACGGCAACAAAATTCAAGAATTAAATCCCAAGCATATTTTTCAATCACGGGTTAACGGGATTTTTGATGCATAATCCGGACCATCCCGAGATTAAACTATGTGGTTTCTAGATTTGATCTCCAAGGTAGCTTCGAAATTTATTGGGAATTTAATAGATAATAGATATTTGTATGATATTCACGAACTCCTCCATTTTCAAATAGGCTCATACTATTTAACAACCCCGATTTATTTTGTACTTCAGGATCTGGCGACTCCATGCTCTTATCAATTTCCATATGTTACTTTTTCTTGAGTCTCAATTAGAGTTCAGAGTTTTTTTTTGCCTTGAATCATCATCTGTTTGACAACGACATACTCAAGACACAACGAAGGATTACGGAATGCAAGTTAGACGCATTTGTAGTACTACCGAAAATTCCGATATTGGCCAAGTACAGTCTCTGGATTTTCGGGATCAAAGAGCGTTTCGCGAACGCGTGATTGTATTCTCTCTAATTACATACAACACATACACTCATTGATATCATTTAAAAACAACAAAAATATGTCTATCCATGTGACTTTTAATTGCTTTTACGCTCAGTGTATTTTTACATATACACAAGCGACAAAATCAAAGCAATTCAAAGACAAAAATTGAAATGAGAAACCAAAAAAAAAGTATGAAAAAAAAAAACAAAGAAAAAAAATATATGAAATTAAGTGAAGTGAAGGCGAATCGAGACCTTTGAGAGATTGTCAGATACTGCTTAGCTAATAATTCTAATACGATCACACACACACACACATACACACACACACACATACATGATTGTGCGCATATAAGCATAATGAGCTATAATTGGATTAAAGATTTTTTTTTTGTTGTTTGATTGTTGAAGTTTTTGAACGTTTTCTCAATGCATGCTACACTCAATTGTGCACGGCATAACGCTTGTATATTATTATTATTATTATTCATTTCACATTAAAGTTGGAAACATTTGATACGATTTTGATAAGCCTCCCCTTACTCATTCTATTTCACTTGAGTTGTTGCTTAAAATTTTTAAAATAACATTATTTGTAAATTAATTAACATAAGATTTTCAGGATATCTTCCCCCAAATTTTTCAATCTTGCGTTATTTTGTGGAAAAAAGAAAGAGCTATTAGTTGTGATTCTGTGATCTTCAGTTCTTTCTTACTTTCTTCGCATCTCTTTTCGTTGGCTTTTCTTTAAACAATTTTTGCCACCTTTTTTGATATTCTCAGTGACCTTTATGCGTTGTAGGTGCTACATAAGTCGCTGCAAGCTAACAAACATTTGCGTATCTTCTTTGTCTGTCATGTCTTTTGTCAACAAAAAATATTTAAGTGAAAAAAAATATTAATTTCAAATTTCAATTGAATTTCAGCTTAAAAAATAATCAAGAAAATGTTTTTATTCATAAAAAAAAATAAACTAAAAAAAATTTAATAATTTTCCTTCTATTTTTTAATTTTCTTGCAGTTCAACGCAACTCACGGCCAAAAGTATCGCTTGTTTGGTAAAGAAAATTTCCGTAATAAAATTAATAATAAAAAATTTGCTCAAAATTCGGCTCAGACAACAAGAACAACAACAAGAAAAATGTTTATACATTTGTTTCTTATTTTTTTTTTCAATAAATTTAAGAAAAAAAAAATGAAATTATTTACAAGAAAACTTCATTTGCAAATATATAAAAAACAAAACGACAAAAACGAAACTGTAAGTAAAAAAATACAACAAAAATTATAAATTTAATTTAAAAGAAAAACAAAATAAGCAAAAGCAAAGAAAAGTAAGCGAAAAAGAAATATATATCAACTTGTGGCATATCATTTTTGAGAAAACCAACAAAGCAAATAAATTTATAAAAACAAAAATAAAATAATTAAATAAATAAATAATTTAAAACAATAAACAAAACGCACGGCAATAATTTAGTTAAAATTATTATTAATATTATCATTTTTTTTAACTTTTTTTTTTCTTTAAAAAAAGAAAAAAATACAGTAATAAAAAAACCTATAACCAAAAAAAAAACATACAAAGAAAATGAGTGCAATAAATTAACGAAAAAAAGAGAAATTAAAAAAATAATTAATTAATAAAAAATAAATTGAAAAATTTACTTCAAAATTTTTTCGACCCTTCCCATTTTACTATATGAACTTTTACGATATGTAAGCAATTTTACGATATTAGTTAATAATTAATTAATGTGAAGAAGAAGTAAAAAAAAAAACAAGAAAAAAGAGAAGAAGAAGTAGAAACAACAACAACAACTGAATTAAATACCTCAGCCAAGTAGTAGAAGGTAAATAAAAATAATAATAATAAAAGACACAAACAAGGGTTGTCAACACAGCTCAAGGAACTACCTCGAATTATTGTATTTATATATACATATATATACATTTACAAATATAAATTATTATACATAAAAAAAAAAATTTTGCAATTAGCAAATGAATTTTCGTGTGAGAAGAAGAACTAAGATGAAGATAATAAAGAAGGAGAAGAGGAAGCAACAATTAATACGTAAATGCCAAAACAAATAAATTTAAATGTTCAACAATAATTGTGAAATTAAATTAAATGTTAAATTAAAAAAAATAAGGAAAAAACTAACTTAGAACTTTTTTTTATTAATATAATATTTTTTTTCAATTAAAATTAAATTAATATTAAAACATTTTTTTTTAAGAAAAAAAAAATATAAATAATTGTTTATTAAGCAATCAATTAAAATTATATAATATTTTTAACAACTTTTTTTTTATACTACAAAAAAAAAGAAGAACAACGAAATGGTTTTTTTTTTAAATTCATTTTTTATTATGATTTTCCTTTCTTGAAATTAATTTCTTTTATTTTTATTATTATTATTGAATTAGTAAATTAAAAAATAATATTTCAAAAAAATAAATAAACTCGAAACTAAAAAACAATAAGCAATAATTTAAAACAAAAACAGGCAAAACAGCATTTAAAAAAAAACAAAAAACGAAACCAAAAATATATCATATTTTTTTCACAGTGTATGTGCAATTGTTACACTTGAATAAACAATCACACACACACAACCTAACTAAACGAAATTAAACATATTAAAATTATGTAGTAACTACATGTTAAACTAGTCATTAATATTAATGAAAAAAGGATTAAATTACAAATAATTAATAATAATTAAATTACTGCAATTTATTTGAGTAAACAATTAATTGTAGCAATCGAAAAACCAAACAAAAAATAAATCAACAACAAAAATAATTTACAAAAACAGTTATTATAAAAAACAACAAACAAACAACAACAACAGACAGCAAAGAAAGTTTTTCTTCTTAACTTAAAAAAATTTGTTAAAGTCTTTAATGAAAAAAAAAATATATAAATATAATAAAAATTATAATTTTAGGTGAAATAAAAAAAGAAACTTATATAAAAATATATAAATACAGACAAACAGTCAGACACAACAACTACAACAATATGCATAAATAACAACGTCAACTAAGTAGAAGAAGAACAACAACAACAATAACTCAACATGGAACCGTGTACCTCCGCGACTCGCTGCAGTCACCTTTTTTGTAGAAATATTTTTACAAAACATTAAAAACAACAAATAAAATAAAACAAAAGTGTTAATCATTGAAGAAGAAGAAGAAAAAATGAAATTAATAAAAAACATAAATAGCAATTTTATAAACAAATCTAAAACAAGAACAATAACAACATGAAATTGAATATTGAAGACGATTCTTCGTGACATTCTGTGTGCAAATGCGCTTTGGCAATGAAACTTCTCAGCAAGAAGAAGACTGCAATGAGCTTCAACAGGTATAAAGTTCAATGGCGCAAGGAACGTTGGCCTATGATGGAACACGCATCAATTGGCATGCAATTGGCACACAAAGCAAAAGCGTTCAATATTCAAATATTCTATGTTACAGCGTACGCAGCAATTGCATACACTAACAAGTTTTATGTTCATTAGCGTACGGTGACGACATGCGATATATTGATATTGAACATTTTGCTTTGTTGTTATTGCACTCAGTACTTTGTGCTTTACATTTTTTACACTTGATTCAAACATTAAAAGCATAAGCAGAATGTCAAAACAGTCAAAGAAGACAGGAAAATAATAAACATAAACAAAAAAAATACATTTTTCTTCAAAAGTTTCGATAAATATATCTTAAAAATATATATAAATTTTATATATATAAAAAGTATGTAACTAAATGTATAACGTAACTTGTAGTAAAGAAATTTTTAATAAAAACAAAAAACAAAACAAAAAACTTGATAAACAATTTAAGCAAAATTAACAAATCGAAACATTTGAAAGCAAAGAATTTATTTAAATTTAAAATACAAAAAAAAAACTAAATAAATAAAATACAATTACAATTACAAAAAAGAAACGCCCAAAAGCAAAAAAAAGAAAAATGTAAGCAAGAAAAACAACAATGAGTGACAATTTTAATTATGAAAGTGAATATTATATATGTAAATACATAAAAAATATATTTGAAAAAAGAAAAAACAAAAAAAAAAACTTCTAATTATGTAACACATTTTTTTTTTGGCCAAAATAAAGTAAAACAAATGATGTATAAATCGTTTTTATGTGTTTTTTCTCTCTTGTATTATTATTTTTATTTTTTTTGTTACTCTACGTCTGCATTCATTAACGACATGTTGCTTTAATTATGAGTCGAGCGTTTGAAAAATCCTTACACACACACACACACACTCACAAAGCAATGGCAGACATTTGAAATAATCGTGTGCGATTAAATCGACTCCACACGCACACACATTCATATAGAATTCGATACGAACGCAGACCGTGTCCAATTAAAAGGCGCCGTACATCATTCAATGCATGCACAATGCAACAACAAGAAATCTACAGGTGGTGGCGACGCTGACGCTAACAGCATTGGCATTGACAATGATGATTTTAGTGTCGGTGGTGCAAGCAAGTGCATGAGTGTGTGTGTGTGTGTGTGTGTGTACCATTTGAACGAAGAGTGTAAACAGCATTGGCGACCAAGGTCATAAGTAGGCGAAAGCGAAAGCAACACACTATGTGTGAGAGAGCACAATTCAATGCCTATGTGCACATAGTCAAAGAGCGAGCGCACAAGAGAGCGAGACAGACGAGAGAGCGCACAAACTAAGATCAGAAGAGATCAAACACAGCATGCAAGAATGACAAACAACAATTGTTAGAATCAAACAACATTTGACCATACACTTTTCTCCTTGCATGTATGTGTGTGTGTGTGTGTGTAAGTGTGCCTGTCAAATTGTTGTAATTTATTATTGCATGCCAAGTTAATGAGCAGTCCTGTGCAGCATATAACAATAGATATTTTTCTCCGAGCTCATCGTACTTAATCCACTGGAAAATCAACATTTTCCTTCGTCGTTGTTGTCTTCTTCTTTTTCCACAGCAGGTAGGAAAATGTTTTTTTCAATCAGCCAAGGTGAGTGGTGGCGACTGCGTTTGGTTTTCATTGTCTAAGTGTATGTCTGTCTGTCTGTCTGTCTGTGCTTGGTTTTTGTTTAAAGTCTTCGAATTTCCATGGATTAAATGCACTGAGCGAAATTTGTGTAAGCATGAAAGTTATTAAATTTAAAATTTGTATATGATTCGGCCTTGAAGCTTTGTTGAAGGTACAACTTCGTGTATGTCGATTGATTTAAATATAATTTTATATGTAAATTTTATTTTTATGATTAACATATACTTACACAACACACACACATCCCCCTTGTTGGCGTTGTTGCAGCCTGTGGCAAATCGCCAAAGTCCAGTTTTTTATATTATGGAAAAAACGTTGTTTTTTGTTCTTTGCTTTTGCATGAGGGTGACCATATGTGTGTGGGATTAAGGGTGACCATGTATGTTCGAAAGTGGTGTGGGAAAAGCAAGTTGGATTGCTTGCTGGGTGGTTGTTTGCTTTACAACACAATATGTTTGCATATGTGTGTGCACGTGTGCGTGTGTGTGAGAGTGGGTGTGGGCTATGGGCGTCCAACCATTCAACCATTTACAGAATCTAAAGCATTCAACTCGCTCAATTTTCAATTTTTTATTTTTGTTCTTTGCCAATTCAGCAATGCGGGTGTATATGTGTATGTGTGTGTATGTGCTTGATGGATATACATACATACATACGTATGTGTGTGTGTTATGTTTAGCATTTCACTTGGCAAACATACAAAAAACAGACCAAAAGACTTGGCAGCAGGCAGGACAAGTGTCTGCACCGTGGTGCAAAAACCTACAAAAATTTTGAAAAAAAAATCATTTTATATCAAATACAACTAACATGTGACGTATGTTTGCAGTGTACCAGTTGAACATGCGGCAATTCATTTTTGCTTTGTGTTTTTATTGGGCAAAAATATTTTCATAGCGACAACAGACCACTGTGCAATGTGCATGTGTGCGTGTCTGTCGTCCAGAAGTCGAATTTTAAGCTATTTGCAAATTTTAAGCTGCTGCCCAACTACAACAACCACCATAGAATGTTGTGGAAAGCATCAACGATCTCCCACACCCACAGAGCCTCAGCACCTTTAACAAATTTCCGCCCGGCTGACATGCCTCACACACACACATGTGCTTGTGTTTGTGTTTATAAGGGTGTCCGTGTGTGTGTGTTTGTTTGTGCTCGGCACATGTGACCAAACGCACAGAACTTTTCAGCATCATCATCATCATGATGTTCATCATCATCTGTCCAGCTTCATGTGGCTGTGTATATTTCGATTTTGCATGGACTTTGAAAAATTTATGCGTCGTTATTTGAAATGTGACGCACGTATGTATGTACATGTATGTGTATGTGTATGTTATGTGTGTGTGTGCGCTAAATAAACACACTCCAACACTATCTTACATATACAAAATTAAACAGCTTCCGTTGGCTTACGCTTGCTTAAAAACCCCACCGCCTCATCTCAGCAGCGACGCCAACGCTTTGAAAATCGGTATTTAAATCAGATTTGGTTGCGTGAACTTTAAATTCAAAGAAATATCAAAATAAACTAAAATATTTCGAACCTTTTTGTTCCAACATTAAAAGATCGATCAGCTGCTGTCATGCCTATCTGCTTTGATAAATAATGATTTTTTTTATTAATAAATTTTTATTGTGTTTTGAAATTTCTTCTTTTTTTAAATGTCAAAATTTAAAATTAACTCTTCATGTCAATTTTAGGCTGACAAAGTGTCCTTCATCTGCTTAGTCCTCACAACTCACATACAAACAACAACAACAACAACAACAGACAGACATGACACACCAAATGAATGTCATAAATGTCAAAACAAAGTGTTAATTAATCTTAGCTGTTGAAGCGAGACAGCATGAGC
This sequence comes from Phortica okadai, assembly GCA_034638295.1. Classification (NCBI taxonomy): domain Eukaryota; kingdom Metazoa; phylum Arthropoda; class Insecta; order Diptera; family Drosophilidae; genus Phortica; species Phortica okadai. Next base: position 3,271,014 of record CM067848.1, read on the forward strand.
GTGTTAGGCAGACCAACCGACAAACAAAAACAACAACAACAAAAAATCGGACAACACACAAATATATTGTTCGTTCTTGTTAGTTATGATAATTTATTAGAACTAACCCTTTAAAAACAAAAAAAAAAATAATAAAAAAAAAGAAAAATAACAAACCAAAGGGTTAATACTTGCGCCGCAGGGCACAGCCACAGCAACAGACGCTTACCTCCACCCGTTAGCCATCATCAACATTATTGTGGCCCCAACGCCCACTGCACACTGGCCAACATGTCGTCGGCTCGTTAGTATGCTCCACTACAAGGGCGCAGCCAATCAAGCGTATGTGCATGCCTACGCCTTGTGGGTGGCACAAAGGCAAAAAGATAATTTACGCCGTGGGCTTTATTTAAACGAAACCCGTTACAAAATTATTCACAACAATACATGCATGATTGCTTTTTGTGTCGCTCATACGACAAGGACCATGTGTTAAGTAAATATATTGTGGTTTTTCACGGCCAAATCGGTCACGTGGTAAAGTGTTAGCTGATGAAATTACAACAACAAAATACATTGGTGGAGTTTACCCCGGCCCATGCTATTCGCTAAATTTAGGCGCAACATGCTTCAAACAATAAAAGGGAAAGGGAATATAAAAAACACAAGTTCGAATTTATCAACCGCTCAAAGTACAAATGGATGCTCACGGGCCAACACTCGGTAAAATTAATATTCGAACGTTAAGACGTTACCAAATTGGCTGTGAAAACCCAAATTCTTTAAATTCTTACAGTATCGTCGTCATAAAATATGTGATTCACAATTGCGATTAATCATTGTGAATGTTACTGTAAACTATCACACTTTTGAAAATGAAATAGGCCACCGCCTGCATGATTGCAAGTGAACATAGAGCAGCCAGCCAGTACTTTCTTACGAGCAGGCAGTGTTCCCCAAAACAGTGATTTCTGAACAGTTGGCAGCACTGCGGCGAACATATGTTGAAAACAAGCAAATCGCTTTGGAATGCACGTGTTTGGTTAATTTCACAAAAACTGTAAACTTATTCAAATAGAGGAGCTCCACGAGAATAAAAAAACTTGAGAAATTAATGTAAATTTGTAAGTGGTTAGAGTAATTATGGGTAAGAAGAACAAAAGTGGTGGAAGTAATCTTGGCCGGCAGCTGATTAAGGATCGGTTTGGACACACGGCGCGACGCAAAGTAGACAATGACACAATGGTAAATAAAAAGTTTTATTTTCAATTTTAGTCGAACCAATCTAATAACCTCAAATTTGCAGCTACATACCACCGAACTACAGGATGGCTACGACTGGGGCCGTCTGAATTTATCATCGGTCACAGAGGAATCGTCGTTTCATGATTTTCTGCGCACTGCCGAATTGGCTGGCACAGAGTTCAAAGCAGAGAAACTGAATATAACATTTGTGAATGCCAAACAAGGCGCCGGTCTGCTTAGCAAAACCGACGAACAACTGTTGCGCAAAAAACACAGCGAACATAGAGAGATGCTTAAGATACCACGACGTCCCAAATGGAATAAAGATACCACGCCAGAAGAATTGGATCGTGCAGAGAATGAAAGTTTCCTAGAATGGCGTCGCACCTTAGCGCTGCTGCAAGAGGAAAAAGATTTACTAATGACGCCATACGAAAAGAATCTTGACTTTTGGCGTCAATTGTGGCGTGTCGTCGAACGTTCCGATGTCGTTGTACAGATTGTCGATGCACGTAATCCATTGCTTTTTCGCAGTCCAGATCTCGAACGTTATGTGAAAGAAGTGAATCCCGAGAAAATGAATATGATTTTGCTGAATAAATCCGATTTACTCACAGAGGAGCAACGTGCACATTGGGCCGCATATTTTGATCAAGAGGGCATACGTACGGCATTCTTTTCAGCTGCCCTTAGCGAGGAGGCATTGAAACAAGATTTGGCAATGGCAAAAGCTTTAGCAGAAACGCCAAAAACAACACAACCAATCCCTGAAAATGACAATGTAGCATTCGACGTAACAGAACTGCGTGAGGCGACAAAAGCTTTATCTCAATCATTGGATAAGTTGGAGCAAAAACTCGAAGTCATTGAGCGTAAGATTGAAACCACAACCAGTGCAACAGCTGGCGCAACAGCACAGCTGAAAAACGATCCAAAATTGCTGACACGTGTCGAACTAATTGAATTCTTTCGGCACGTCTACAGCGGCAAGCGACAAAACGAGAATCTGCTCGCAATCGGCATGGTCGGCTATCCGAATGTCGGCAAGAGTAGCACAATCAATGCGCTGATGACCGTCAAAAAGGTATCCGTATCGGCGACGCCCGGCAAAACGAAGCGCTTTCAAACGCTTTTCCTTGACAATGATTTGCTGTTGTGCGATTGTCCCGGCCTGGTGATGCCCAGTTTTGTGCTGACTAAAGCAGACATGTTGCTCAATGGCATACTGCCCATCGATCAGATGCGTGATTTTGTGCCACCTGTAAATCTGCTCTGCGAACGTATACCGCGTCATGTACTCGAGGATAAATATGGCATACTGATTGCAAAGCCACCAGAAGGCGAGGATCCCGAACGGCCGCCTTATGCTGAAGAACTATTGCTGGCCTATGGCTGTAAGTTATAATGATCTCTATAATCAATATGTTAACATAATTACATTAACATTTTGTTTATATGCTTTTGTAGATAATCGCGGCTTCATGACAGCCAACGGTCAACCGGATCAGTCGCGTTCAGCGCGTCTTATACTTAAGCAATATGTCGATGGTCGTCTGCTATATTGCATAGCGCCGCCGACAGTGCCACAATCGGAATATCATGTGTTCCCAGAGCGGCAGCGCAAAGAGATTGATGAACAACAATTGCCCACCCAGCAGCAACGCGCTATGCGTGTAAGTTTAGACCAAGTCAACGACTGCGTGAGCAAATCACTAATTATTTTTTTTTTTCTTTTTTTAAGATTAATAAAACCGCGACTACTAAAGAATTAGATCAACAATTCTTTGATGCGAATAGCAGTAAAGCTTATGTGAAGGGTCGTACCAATTTTCCACACATACGCATGGCCAATGATGGCACATTGCTGGCCAGCACATCGGAACCGTCGGCCAAGCCGTGGCGTAATGTGAAAAAAGAGCGACGCGAAAAGCTGCGCAAGAAATTTTCACATCTCGATGAGCACTAATGTTGGTTTTGATGTTCGATACAATTCTAAGTGTGATGAAAATTTTTTAACAATTTTTTTTTTATATAAATTAAATTTAATGAAAATTAAAGATAAAAAAATAACGTATTCTTTTTTTTTTATTATTAGTAAAATAACATTATTAATGTACTTTGTGTTAGTGATTTAGTTATTTGTTTTGGGCTTAGTTTCCTTTTTTTTTTAGAAGAACTAATTTTTATGTTAGTTGTTGTGATAAGATTATGTCAGTGTTATCAATGATGAGCATGTGCAAAGGCCAAGCTTGCGATTAAATTAATATGCAAACATATTTATGTTTTGTTTGCCATTTTTATTGTAAAAACAACTCAAAGACAGTTCTACTTAATAACAACGCGCACTAGAATCTGTGACATAGCCGCAGAAGACGAGCAATTGCTTATGTAGTTTTCATTATCTTTCAATTGAGTTTTATATATATTAAATGAAAATGGGCACAAGTGAGAGCGACAAGTAATGGAACAAAATATAATGAAAAGAGAATGCGCGCATGCGAGAGACAAAAAAAAACAGTTTAAATAAAATGCCTGCATAATCAGCACAAGAACAGAAAAAAAAAAAAGAATTGCTGCAGAGTCAAGGAACGAACGAACGAGCGATCGACAATGCAGCCAAGCCAGTTGACGGTGTGCTTTCAAAATGAATGGTGTTAGTCAGAGCGTTGCTGCTGATGAAGTTGCCTTAAATCCAATCGTTGCTGGTGGTGGTGGGGGTGCTGCTGCTGCTGCTGCTGTTGCCTATAAATCATACAATGAACTGTGCGTTGAGCGACGTGACAACATTTTGATCATACGTATCAATCGACCCGAAGTACGGAATGCACTGCGTCGTCGTACAGTTTATGAGCTGCTGCGCGCTATCGATGAAGGCATCAATGCGCCGACAATCAATGTAATTGTGCTAACCGGCAACGGTGCAACGTTCACGGCGGGCGTTGATCTCACGCAAATCGCACAACTCGGGACTGGCAATGAACTGTCTCAGTATTTGCGCAGTGCAAATTTTGTTTTACGTTCGTTGGTTAAAAAATTCATATACTGTCCAAAGGTGCTGGTCGCATTGGTTAATGGCGATTGCATCGGTTTGGGTTTTACGCTCTGTGCACTTTGCGACATTGTCTATTGCACGGAAGGTGCCAATTTTTGGGCGCCATTCACACAGCTTGGCCTCTGCATGGAGGCATGCGCCAGCTGGACATTTCCACAGCTATTTGGCCGTGCAAAGGCATCGGAATTATTGCTGTTCGGTACACGTTTAAATGCGGACGACGCACGTGCGTATAACTTTGTGGCTGAAGTGTTGCGCGCCGATGAATTGGAGTCCAAATTCTGGCCGAGTTTAGTGGCACACGGACGTTTGCCGGCGGTTTCGTTGCGCGCAAGCAAACGATTGCTAATGCAAGCGAATGCGCGTGATCAATTGCTTGAAGCTTTGCGTTTGGAATGTCATGAATTGGATAAGTTGCGGCATGATCGTGTTTATTTGAGTCGAGTGATCGAATGGGCTAAGCGGGCGCAACGCAATAAGAGTAAACTGTAATTGTAATGCATATAAATTTACTATATACATTTAAATATACATATATACTAAGGTACATAAACAATAAATTTGTTGTTGCTTTTATTTATTGTTTACTGTATGCCTTGTAGCTGAGATACTATCAGTAGCAGTATAGACAACCTGTTTAGAACAAGTTTGCGCTTGCTCTGTGTGCCATTGACGCCTTAAAAGCACCATGTAAGCCGCACAGAGCGCACACAGAGCGTACACAAGTCATGGAACGTTGGCAAGGTAAAGTTGCCGTTGTTACAGGCGCCAGTTCCGGCATCGGTTGGTCCATAACGCGCGACTTACTCGCCGCTGGCATGCATGTCGTCGGTCTGGCACGTCGTCTGGAGCGTATGTTACAGGCACGCGATACATTGCCGGACGCAGTGCAACGTGCACATTTTCAGCCGCTGGCATGTGATCTCAATTCATTGACGGATATACGGGGCGCATTCGAACGGATTGAACAACAGTATGACGGTCGTTTGCATGTGCTGATCAATAATGCGGGCATGGCGAAATTTACACAATTGCTGGATGCGAACAATGAGGCGACACTGCAAGAGGTCATTAATGTCAATCTAATGGGCACGGTGCATTGTACAAAGCAAGCGTTTCGCTTGATGCAAGGCACATTGGCGAAGGCAACGACAGCGATCGAGACGGGATCAACGACGGTGGCCGAACAGTGTCATGTCATCAATGTGAACAGTCTGTTGGGTCATACAGTGCCGCCGCATATACCGGCATGCGGCTTCAATCTCTATCCGGTGGCCAAGCATGCAATACGCGCATGCAATGAAATTCTACGCCGTGAGTTTTATGCCTATGATAAAACACGTATACGTCTCTCGGTAAGTGTTGTCTAGAATTTATTATTCTTGTTGTTGCATATGAGTTTTTACTTGCAGAATATTAGTCCCGGCCTAACCGAGACGGAGTTCGGTGAGAGTGCCGGCGGTGGCTTAAGCGGTTTGCCGGATTTTGGTGGCTCATTTTTACAGCCGGCAGATGTCTCACGCAGCATTTGTTTTATACTCGCCGCGCCCGCGCATGTCAATGTCGCTGAGCTTGTGTTGGTGCCCACTTGTGAGGCTTACTGATACACACAATCTGAGAATTTGTTGTTCGCCCTAAGAATATCCTTCTGGCACACATTGCAAAAAATTTTTGTGCTTATAATTTATTTATTTACTTTTTTTTATTTTTGTTTGCTCTAAAAACTTCCTTCTCGAATTACAAAATACTGTTGTGCTTATATTATATTTTTTATTTTTTCTATTGTCAGAATTATTTCTTTTTTTTTTTTTTTACTGATGAACTTTGATCAGCCAGAAAGTCTATAAAATATCAATATGATTTAAAAAAATAGTGACATTAAGTTGGTTGCCAAATCGGATTGAAATAATTTACATAAGTTGGTTTGATTAATGAGATATAACTAGATCATTCGGATGGCGTCTCTTAAGACATCTTTGAATCGTTGTTCTGGTCAATCGATTTGCAAGTTGGTTGGGTTGCACGAAGAGTCGATTGATGTACCTACTGCTGTGGAAATTAATTTCCTTCTGAAGTCATAATTTTAATTTGAAATTACAGAACTTTTTTTGGTTTTATTGTATTGTCTTTAAGTTTCTTCTCATTTTTATATTATAGTGCAATTCGAAACATTTTATTTCTTAATATTTTAAGTAACTAATATTTTTAAATCAAGTTCTTCGTTTTGAAAACGTTTCTGCGTCTTGATATTTTAATATTTGTGTAGATTTGATTTGGAATTTAGACATTAATTTTTTTTCTCTTGTTCCTATTTTTTTTTAATTCGAAATTATATTTTTTTTTTTTGTAATTTATTTTTTTTTTTTTTGTTGGAAAACATTTCGTCTCCGTTTTATTAATTTGCGTTTGGATTTATTTTTATTATTAAATTTTTTTATGGAATTAGCTTTTTGGCAAATCAACTTCAATAGTTACTGTTATTCTTTTTGGATAATTGGTTCATCTAATTCTTCCCAACAAATTGCGCAAGCGTTCTTTCAATACTTCTCATTCAACATTTTCATCAATTTAATTTAAATTTATTATCATTTATTAATTTTTTCCGACTTCAGATTTTATTAGTTGTGTAGACTTGATTTGGAATTTAGACATTTATTTTTTTCGCTTGTAGCTATTTTTTCTTTTTTTTAATTTTAAACTTTAACCAGCCATGAGGCTATAAAACATTGTTGTAAGAAAAATTTAAAAATCACAGATTGATGTATTTATTGTTTAGTTGTGAGTGGGGAGGTCGTTTGGGTGAAGCCTCTTTAACCGTTTTCGGAGCGATGTTGTGGCTAAGGCTTCCGCTTTTATTTATTTTTTTTGTTTTTTGTGGAAAGCCAGTTTTTTACCTAGCAATCATTGGAATAATTTCTTAGAAAAAAAAACTCGAAAATACGAGTTAAAAAACTTTTACATATACATACATAACTACTGGCACTACGCCGAGCATTTTGCCGGAACGACTTCTCCTTCCGACTGCACGTTTCGTTTTCATTTTTTTGCGTTTGAATTTCTTTTTATTTTTTAATTATTCTGTGGTGTTAGCTTATGATAAAAGTCATCTGCACATTTGACAGGGATACCAACTTAATCAACTTTTAATACTTTAATATGTTTGCAAAATTGGTGTAGGCAACGAAATATTATTGGATCGTCAGATTCATTGTAACAAATTGCCCACGGACGGACATACTTCTCGTTTATCACACATGCATTTTTTTAATTTCAATTTATTAAAATTTTTTATTTATTAATTGTGTAGAGTTGATTTGGAATTTAGACATTAACATGGCTTGCTCTGAAGTTACTAATTGTAAACTGTCATGGCCTGAAAATAAAATTCCTGTTTATTTTTATATATTTGTATAATGTATTTTCAGTTGAAAATTAAAAAAAAAAAGAAAAAACAAATTATAATAAATTAAACATGATAACCGCAGCATCGACATTTAGTATACCTGTGGAAAACAACAGAAGCGAATCGATGGCAAAATGGCGCGGCAAACGGATCATTGTAGCGCCGGTCCAATTTAAGGCCACCAGTGATTTCATATTGCATCTATTGGTCGAAGGCTGTAAGGTGATTGGACTGACAAACAATCTGCGCCGTTCAGAGACATTGCGCAGTACATTGCCACACGATCGCAAGGTGAATTTTTCATCACAGGAATGTGATTGGCATTCGATGGTCAGTGTGCGTGTCGCATTTCAACGTATACACGAAGAGTTTGGCAAAATTCATTTATTTATATTTATGTTGCCGAAATTTTCAAAAGATGATTATGAGCATATGTTTGCACATGGCTATGAGATGCGTTTACAGCAAATGCTTGATGTCTCACTTGATTCGGCGCGCATGTGCCTACGACAAGCCGAGAGTATATTGTTTCCGCCCTGTTGTGAAAAGATGTGTAACAGTGAATTAATGTGGATTGTCCGTTATAATTTTGCGCTTGTGGAGAATGTTGTCGAGCATTTGATTAAGCGTATGTCGAGCGAATTCTATACAGCTGAATTGTGTGACAAGTCGTCAAGTCGACGACATTCGTCTGATGAGCAACAAATACGTTATTCATGGCAACTCTATAAATCGTCTGCCGCAACAACGAGAAGCAATTCGCTTGAATGAAAGTGGTAGATAGAGAGAGAGAGAGAGGGGGGCCGTTACAATAGTTGTTGTTACAATAAAATATGTATGATTTGTTTTTAGAAATAATTGTCATATTTTTTAGATAATTTATTTACATTTTTTTTTTTTTCATACTTGCTTGATTGGTTTACTTTTATTTTTTTTTATTTTTTTTGATTTATATTTGACAACTTTATTTTCGGAAAAATGACTTCGTTCTTGGTTACTCGGGCAAGTTTTTCACTCGACGCCATCGATCTAAGTAAGTGGCGCAACAAGTATTGTATTATCGCGCCGGTGCAATTTAAAGTCGCTGGTGTGCTTATACAACGTTTACTCCATGAAGGCATACGTGTAATTGCATTAACCAATTTTCTGAAACGTGCCGAATCATTGCGCACCCAAATGCCATGGAACATGTCACAATATTTTATATCGCGCGAATGTGATTTACATTCAATTTCTAGCATCCGTACTGCATTAATATGGATCAAAAAGAATGTTGGCGATGTGCATCTATTAATTTATCTCTTGCCAAAGAAACTCGATAATAAAGAGGAACTTTTTGTTAGAGGCATGGAAAATCGCTTGCAACAATATCTCGATGCGTCGCTCGATTCAGCGCGCACATTTCTACGTCAGGCAGAGCGTATACTCTTTCCAGTATGTTGTCCAAAATTCTGTAATAGCGAATTAATGTGGATTGTTCGTTATAATTTGGATTGTCAGGATGAAGTACTTGATTCGTTGTTAAAGCGTATGGCTAGCAGCAAATTTAACGGCAAACTGTGCCAAACCGATACGCCCCACGTGGATGCGCGAGCAACAATTAGACGTCCATAATCAGTGAATGAAGTTTATTGAAATTCCAAATTACTCACTCAAAATTATATCAAAATTAACTATGTTTTCATGTTTTTTTGTTATTCAAAAAAAATTTCAAATTTTTTCCGTCAGCTCAGCCAGTAATTTTGTGGTAGTCAGCACATCATCGGCTTATGTCTCAAATCGTCACGTGTAACATACCGCAATACAATTTACAATGAAAATTCAAAATTGATTCGGCAACTCTGCATCACTAACGGACCATTGCTGGTTTTCAAAAAAGTTCGTTAGTCACACGTTTTGTTGGCAACAGTCTCCGGTCCCATTTATTTAGCAATAGGCCATTTCAACTGTTAATGTAGCCATATTATTTAGACCATTTGTCAACCCCATTATTTTTGTGTGTCAGTACGTGAAGGCACTCCACGGCACTTTGGGCAGTTTCGAAGATTTACTTTATTTTGATGCCTCATAAACAAAGAATGTGCTCTCAAATGATCCTTTGGGGATCCCTTCATAATCGTATTGGAAACATTGAAATGAAAGAAATACGTTAAAAAAAATTCCGCATAAAATGGCAATGGTAATTTAGAAATGAATCGCAAACAGGCAAAATTGACGCAAAAGTGTCGCAAAAGCAGAACAATTTTAAAAGCAGAAGAATTCTAAAATTAGTTAGAAAAGAAGGAACAAGACAAATCCCTAACGAATGCAGCGCGACATACGTTAAACCAATACTGCAGTGTCGTTTCACAATAGAGTCAAGGGAGCCTCTAACGACGCAGTGTTGTCTAATCACCAAATTCTGAATTTTGATTGTGTGACAGCTGCTGCCGCTGCAGAGGGACCGAGTTGCTCAACAATTGTTTGTTTTTCTAATTTGCCTAAATTAGGCAAATAGTTTTTTTTTTTATTTTTAATTTTTGGCATTTAATGCATTTTTAAGTTGTTGCCGTATACGTAAACTTAAGCCTTAAACGTACAACATGTCGGAAGTACGAATACGTCCGCGCCAAGTGCTCGTGCTAATCATTGTGTTCATTATTGTGCTGATGATGGTACACCGGAATGGCAAACGTACTTGCCAAGGTCCAGAATTTGTACAATTGATGTATGCACAACAACAAGTGAACAATTTACCAACGATTTACGCTATAACACCGACATATGCAAGGCCAGCACAGAAAGCAGAACTGACCAGGTCAGTCGGAGTACAATAACCATTCGTCAGCCGGCGGGCATAGAATTTTTTTGCTGACGCGTTGGTTTCTACTCTTCTCGATGTTTCTTTTCTATATTTTGTCATGTCTTTCTTTTATAACCAATTTTGGCTTTGCAGATTATCACATATTTTCATGCTGATGCCAAATTTGCATTGGATTATTGTCGAAGACGCGAATACAACAACTGGCCTCGTGCGCACATTGCTCGAGCGCGCTGGCTTAACACAGCGATCTACACAGTTGCATATTAAGACGCCGCCAGAGTTCAAGTTGAAAAGTAAAGATCCCAATTGGATAAAGCCACGTGGCGTCGAACAACGTAATCTAGCGCTATCGTGGCTGCGGGCAAATGCAGATCCCGACAAGCATGCCATTGTCTTCTTTATGGACGATGATAATTCATATGCATTGGAATTATTCGCTGAGATGTCGAAAATCGAACCTGGACGTGTTGGCATTTGGCCAGTAGGCCTAGTCGGTGGTCTAATGGTGGAGAAACCGCTGCTCAACGATGATCGTACACAAGTGACTGGTTTCAATGCTGCCTGGCGACCAGAGCGTCCATTTCCCATTGATATGGCCGCATTTGGCATTAGCATTGATTTGTTCTTTAAATTTCCACAAGCACAATTCTCGTATGAAGTGCAACGCGGCTATCAAGAAAGTGAAATACTTCGACATCTGACGACACGTGAACGTCTTCAGCCACTGGCGAATCAATGCCGCGATGTGCACGTGTGGCATACGCGCACCGAAAAGACGAAACTGAGCGCTGAAGAAGCGCTCATCAAACAGGGCAAACGCTCGGACGCTGGCATTGAGGTGTAGTCGGATTTAACAATAATTAGAAATATGTAAATGCCAATTTGACTTGATTTTATTTATTTGCTTCTGTCTTCCATGTTGTTTGTGAACCAATGTTGCCTCCTGTCATTATTTTATTTGTTTTTGTTTATTTCTGTAACGTAATTTTTGTAAAGCATTCAAACAAAACCCAAACGAACGAATTTTCTATACAAATCATGTATTTTTAAGTTTACAATTATTTCAAAATGTACTTATGTAAATTTTTTATGTCCGTATCTATGTATTTATATGTACTATGTACGAGTATATGGTTCATTTATTAAAAAATGTGAAAAAATTCTTTGTTAAGAAAGAATGCATATTTTTATGTATCTATGGGGGGGCAATGGACAACAGAAACACAATTGCCACCACAACCTGACAAGGATTCAAGGATTCCATTGGAATAACGTGCATTGCTTGCATTCCAAGCTAGAGTGGAGAGTCACAGTAATCAAGGGTTAAAATTGTCCTCTCCAATTTTAAAAAGTCTCCAAAATGGCGGAAATTCAAATAACAAATAAGAAAAGCGCATACATTATGAAGAAGAAAGTAGAAAATTAAATGTGTACTAAATTAGTGCAAATTAACAAGAAATGTTTGTTTATTTTATTTTGTCATGTCATGCATACAGAGAAGTCAACGAACAGAACCTTGCAATATACATATGTATGTACATACACACACATATACAAATATTCCACCGAAAAGAACAAAAAGATTGTTGGCTTTTCTCCGCAGTTTGCATTGTTTTTCCAGTAAAATAACAAGGAAATTGGAAATCGTCAAATAGAGAGCAAGAGAGAGCAATTGCAATCTCAAACGACGCAATTTCACCTGAAGTTGCCAGACATTGTTTTTTAAACTAAAATAAACCAAATATATGCAACTTTAGCACTAATATAATTCTTTAGTTTGAAATTTATAAATATAAAATCTTAAGGCAAATACATATTTTAATAATTTGTATGCTCTATCATCCAATTATCTTCTACAAACCCCTTAATTATTCACATTAAGAAATCTGGCAGCTCTGACAATTCGGTACCCGAGCACAGTCAGATAGAGCGAGTAAGCATATATGCAATTTTCATTTAATATATAGTAAAAAATCACTTTGAAACCCGATTTAATACTTCAATTATATGTCAGAAGTAATTTAAAATTCATTAAATTTATTTTATACATCTTTTTAACTTTGCTTATTAACTCAAAAGAACAAATTTTATCGAAAACATAATTCGAAGAGAAGCTTGAGTGAGCGAGATCGCAAATTATTCCAAATATTCCAGTGCATTGCACGCAGACTATAAATATCAGCATCAATTTCACAGTTGCAACATTTGCTCTGAGGAAATAGTTGAAAGCGCACCGTTTGTAGACACTCATCCAAAGGAAATTGTGTATTGCATTTCTTGCAGTTAAAAAAAAAAAAAAATAAAAAAAGAAAAAAATAAAGATTTAAAACGATTGTCCATAAAAAGTGATTCAAAGTTTATAATTTGTTTTCGTTTTTGTTTGTTGCTGCATTGTTTTTCTAAAGGTAAGTAAAATAATTGTACGAATTGAAATATTTTAAAGAATTTTCTTTGGTGAAAATATGTAACATATATATATATATACATTTCTTTTCAAAATGGCGTCATTTGGCTAACTTCATTTTGGTTTGAAAGTTAAAAAATTTTTTTTTTCTGACATTCTAATATTCTAAATAACATCAAAGTTTTGGTGAAAAAAAAATTACTCATATTTTCGCAAATGATTCTCCCTTCTATTTCACCACAAATTCAATGATTCATGAAGTAGGTCACTGGAAGTTGGCTCGCCAAATACATACACAGTTCTAAATCTTGCATTAATTTTGGTTGATTTTTTATTTTTTTAGCAAAATTCAAAATGCAGATTTTCGTTAAGACTTTAACTGGCAAGACCATTACTTTGGAGGTCGAGCCTTCCGATACCATTGAGAACGTGAAGGCCAAGATCCAAGACAAGGAAGGTATTCCCCCAGACCAGCAGCGTTTGATCTTCGCTGGCAAACAATTGGAAGACGGACGCACTTTGTCCGACTACAACATCCAAAAGGAGTCAACCCTTCATTTGGTGCTCCGTCTGCGTGGTGGCATGCAAATCTTCGTCAAGACCTTGACTGGCAAGACCATCACTTTGGAGGTCGAGCCTTCCGATACTATTGAGAACGTGAAAGCCAAGATCCAAGACAAGGAAGGTATTCCCCCAGACCAGCAGCGTTTGATCTTCGCTGGCAAACAATTGGAAGACGGACGCACTTTGTCCGACTACAACATCCAAAAGGAGTCAACCCTTCATTTGGTGCTTCGTCTGCGTGGTGGCATGCAAATCTTCGTCAAGACCTTGACTGGCAAGACCATCACCTTGGAGGTTGAGCCTTCTGATACTATTGAGAACGTGAAGGCCAAGATCCAAGACAAGGAAGGCATTCCCCCAGACCAGCAGCGTTTGATCTTCGCTGGCAAACAATTGGAAGACGGACGCACTTTGTCCGATTACAACATCCAAAAGGAGTCGACCCTTCACTTGGTGCTCCGTCTGCGTGGTGGCATGCAAATCTTCGTCAAGACCTTGACTGGCAAAACCATCACCTTGGAGGTTGAGCCTTCTGATACTATTGAGAACGTGAAGGCCAAGATCCAAGACAAGGAAGGCATTCCCCCAGACCAGCAGCGTTTGATCTTCGCTGGCAAGCAATTGGAGGACGGACGCACTTTGTCCGATTACAACATCCAAAAGGAGTCGACCCTTCATCTGGTCCTCCGTCTACGCGGTGGCGCTTTCTAGATTTCCCCCGTTTAAAGTTTTACATAAATTTACAGAGAAATTCAAAATAATTGATAGTAGTATTTTTGTCGGAGTATTTTACATCAGCAACTTCGTATATAATATAATATAATAAAAATAATAATAATAATAAATTCGCTTTGTGTGTTTAAATAAAATGTCTTTTATTAGGTGGATTTTTGAAATGCTGTTTTGGATAATTTGAGTTCAGAGAGCCTTATTTTTCTGTCGAAAACAATCTTTATTTAAAATTGCATTTGGATCATGAGTATTACCACTAAAGGATTTACGCCCATCATACATGTGGAAGTGAATTTGCTCCATGTTTTTTGGTCCGCTGTAAAAACATGAGACAAATAATATTTGAAAATTCGTTTCGTTGGAAAAGAGACAGGTAACAGCGTTGTCGTTTTTAACTCATAACTGAGCATCGCCACTTAGGGGCCATTCTTTATTTTACATTGACTTCAATGTGTAGATGTTAACAGCAACTGCACGAGAAATGTCGTAGTCTAAAACTGAAGGAAATGAATACATATAAGACTATATGTATGTGTATACAAACAAAATTTTACATAACTGATGATTTGATTTTAAGTGCTGAATTCCCCGCCAAAGAAACAAACAACCGTTAAACCGACAAATTCGACACGGTGTCAATGAAAGAGGTTCTTGTGCGTCGAAGAGCCACTTGCGCCTAAAAGTTGACGCAGTCGCTGCAATTAATCGGATCAAACGGATTGGGGCTAACTCAGAAAGTGCTGGCTAGCTCAATTTCGTTTCGAGTTACACGGGCATTTGGACTACGACAATGTGGTTGACTCCACGGTATTCGGCGGTGATATTCTACTATTGATATTTTATATTCGGTCATCGATAATTGACGTTTATATTCATACCTTTCCTAACGTGCTTAAAGACTTTGCAGGTTTATCAACTCATGTTACTTGACATTTTTAAGGGAACATACGCCAAGTGATTTCCATTTTCAACAGCTTAACAGGGATTTTTGAGTTGGATTATTTTTAGGGTTTCTTCTTAAACTCTGTTATTATTATAATAAAGGTGTTCACGCCCAACTCGGTGACGGGCCATTCATTTATTTACGGTAAGGCGATTTTTTTCGTAATAAAAACGCAGAGAACATCCGGCAACGTTGCATATTTCACTCGGAGTGCAACAGAATTTTAACAGGGCTAAAGAGCGGAATTGTGAGACCCTGATCTTTTACAGCGCTGTTAAACCGATAAAGGTAATCAAGTGCCGCATGTTCGCTTCAAATTTTGGGTATACATGAGGGGGTACACCTGCAATTGGGTGAGAAACGCAAACGGGCCAATTGACGCAAGAGTGTCGCCAACGTCGGCAGAGGTGGAAGAAGAAAACCTCCCCGATTGGAAATGTGGCTAAAATCGCCAGTGGAGGTAGCGCAACATGCGCTTTATCAATAGTCAAATGTGGCCGTGACACAACAAAGACACAAAAGTCTCTCTTGCTCTCAATCTGATTTTCACCGCGCTGATTGACTTATGTTTTCATATAGAACCCCGTCACTTGAACGATTATACGATTATGAGAGTAAGTGAGTGTGTGAGTATCTGTGTGTGAAGAACTGGCAAAGTAAACTGACAAAAAATTTAAAAAGATTTTTACCGTTGGTTTGACTGGTCGTGGGTCGTTCCGTGGCTCCCGCGGATAGTTTGTTTTTTACGTAAAAATCTCACGACGCAGAGTTGTCTAATCACCGTTCAGCGTAAATTCTGCATTGTTTTACGTATTTTTACGGGTTTTTCCGCGTTTTTTTTGTTTGAACAGAATTTTTATGAGCTTCTTGTCACTTCTTCTGTCTGTTTACAATAATATTTATTTAGGGGTTTCTGGTCGGAGTTTAAGGAGAATCAGTTTTGAAAGTTGGTAACACTGAGTCGGCTTTCAAAAGCCGGTGGGCATCGCATCTAATTTTTTTGTTTATGAATATTTCAATTGTTTAGACGAATCCAATTTAGAAAAATTAAATAATTCGCGTTTCTTAAAAAGGAGTATAATCTTAATTTTGCCCATTTTTGTGATCTTACGTAAAAATTATCAAGAACATAAGACATAATAAAAATGAATATTTTATTTAAAATAATAAAATTTATTTATAATAATAAAATTTAGTTAAGGGGATTTTAGGGGTTTTTGGTTAGCGTTTAGGGGGAAAAATTATTGAAAGTTGGTAACAATGCCGTATTTGCTCAGAAGCCAGCGCCGACGCCGGTAACGGGAAAATTCGTATTAGCATCGCCGACGTCGTCGTCGTTGGTTTTTATTATTATTAAAGCCTTTTTTTTTTGTTTGTACAATAGAGAGTTCTATTAGATTAAAGTGTGTGTGATTGTGAACTCCGCTTAAGTATTAAAAAAAGTGTCGTAAAAACAAAAAATGAATTGATACCGGTTAATGCTCTCTTAAGGGAAAACGAGAAAAATTCTGCAAAAATTCGTCAAAAAGGTACGACAAGAATCAACGAAAGAGTACCTAACAGATGGTATAGGGTGGATGGCAAATAACAAAACGAACCACAACAAACAAGAGTAGCAAAAAAAAAAAAAGAGATAAACATAAAAACAGTAAAGTGCAGTCGAGTGTGTCGTGTGTTAATTTGTTATAATTTTCAAATAAACACAACAAAAACATGGAAAAGACAATATGTATGTAAATAAACAAACAAAATGCGTATTTTTTAAACTGTTCTTAATTGAACCAAGTCTCAGTAATAATTAAATCGTAATTAAATTGATTCAGTTTCCCCCCCTCTGCAGTTTATTTCATTGTTCCTTTTTGTGTTGTGTACAAAGCTTCATTACTTGCGCGCTCTCTCATTTACATTTGTATTCATTCATGCATATTGTTGTTCTTGTTAAAGTTGTCCTTTAAATGGCGCTCAACATTTTAAAATCATGAGTAAATTATTGTTGTTAATGTTTCTTTATTTTTATTTATTTATTTATTTTTTTGTTTAATTGATTTTTGTTGCTTGGATTGAAGATTGCTTTTTGTAAAAGCAAATAAGTACGTATTAAATTGATTTTCCCGCTGGCTGTCAACTGACTATGTGTTCATTTATGTGGGTGAAGTGTTGCACGGGCACGAAGAATGTACACGTATAAGCATACCAGAGCAGAGGCAGTGTACGAACAGGCCAAGCAAAAGAATCAGCAACGCAACAAGAACAACAACAACAACAATAAACTCGATTGTTGCAGTTCGTTCGTTTAACTACAACAACAATACAACAAAAAAAAAAAATGAGAAAAAAGCACAACAACACAAACTGTAGTAAGTTTCTGGCGCGTGCAGTATGCAATTACACGTTCGTTTGTATGCGTGCGTGTGTGTGTGTGTCTGTGTGTGCGTGCGTTGATGTAGTGTGAAAAGGATGAGTGAGCGTCACTGCAACACGATAATTCTTTGTTTCATTAAGGTGACCATTAATGGCATTTACATACATAATATGTATGTATATGTATTATTGTGCAATTGGCGCAATTGTTAAAGAAATACAAACGTAATAATATAATTCTTTAATTTATTTTTATTTTACTGCAGCTTTATTTGTTATGCAAATAGAAACAACATACATAAAGTTGATTTTATTTGCATTGCGCCTTCTTCAATATGCATGGTCACTTTTGTCATATCATTTGTAATGCACGTTTATTGTCGTTTGTTGTTGTTGTTGTTATTGCTTTTGATTTTCTAAATGATGAGTAGGGTGCAAGAGTTGAAGAAACAGAAACAACTACAATAAGAAGTAAATAAAACAAATGTTAATATTCACATGAGGAGGCGTCTTTGTTCTTGCTGCTGCTGTTGCTGGTGTTATTGTTGCTGTTGCTCTTGTTCTTGTTGGTTTACACGTTCATATTTGTGCAATCGTCATTGTTATTGTGTTCTTTGCATTTATTGAGTTAAAAACGTTTATAGACCTTTTGCATAATTTATTCTAAATGAACTGCAATTATGCACAATGTAAAAAAAAAAAAAAACAAATAAACTAAAAAGCTTTAAACAACAAGACACGAAGCGCTAGAGTGCTGTTGCAGTTGTTGTTGTTGATGACAGCAGCGGCGTCACCAGCAACGTCAAGTCAATTAATAAGCAATGCACATGCAATGCAAAAAACGCGACTGCAGAAATATTCTGCACTCTACAGTGTTGCATGTTATTTTTGCATTTGTCGTTTTGTTCTAATAATTCAATAATATTTATTTTTAAATTATGAGTAAATGGTAAAATTCTTTATAATATACATACAATGTATATATAATTTTCTTATTTAATTGCAGAAACTTCATTGTGGCAGGTAGAACAAGAAACAGATAACTGCATAGAAAATCCAACAAGCAAGCCAATATCAACAAGCTTGTCAACTTTTATCTAATATTGACAATAAAAGGAAAAAAACAAAAGAAAACTGAACGTCATTTTACATTTTGGCATTTTTTCCAACGCTGCCGCGCAACTCTTAATACAATCAATGCAAAATTAACACAACAACAAGTAGAACAATAACAACAAAAGGCACAACAACAATTATCAATAACGCTGCTACCTTTTGAAGAACATTTGCATGTAACTGTAATATTTGTGCCTGTGCTGTGTCATTGAAGCCAAACATTGCAATTTTGACATACGGAACGTTTGGAAAGGGTCGCCACAATTACAAAACCAAACAAACACGCGCACATACATACATATACTAGACAACAACGACGACGACGACGACCAACGTCCGCGTTCTGTTAAAACAACAACAGGATGGCTTCATACATCGAGCTGCTCGGTCTATTTGTGCTGCTAATGTTGCCATTTCTGTACGAGACCAATCATATATTTCGCTATTATTTTAAATTTTTTATCTACTATGGCATCGTATCATTCAATTCGGTTATACTAATACCGGCATTCCTCGCACGGCCCTGTGATGTACGCAATTTACTGTAAGTATTTATTATAGAATATTTAATTGAAAGTGTTTTTTTTTTTGATACTCTTGCAAGAGTACATTAATTATGTCATGAAGTTTGCAATCACCGACAATATAAAGTATATACATACATATATTTTAAATCAGCACCCACTAGAGTCTTAAAGGCATTCAAAAAATGATATTTGTAGGCATTGTATAGCTCAGAACTATAGGATATAACCGCCATAGAAATAATCGGTGAAAAATACGATTTTCGCTTGAAAAAATCTTATGTTTTTGGAGTTATCAACTCAACTTTGCAATTACGTGTTTTTATTAATGCTTAACTATATTGTAAAATTTTGTGCGCATTAAAAATTAAGGCGTGGCACCGCCCACACAAAGAAAAACTGAAAAATAAGATTTCTCTATAAGCTGTTTAAGAAAAAGAAGATTTTAACATTAAGTTTAATATGATTGCAATGACTTTTTAGAAAGTAGGCGTGACTACGCCCACTTCTCTTTAAATACTAACATGTTTCTTATTAAAAAAAACTGTTATAAGAGCTTTTTCTGATAAGAATAATGGGTTTAATGCTTGCAAGAGTATATAAATTTCGGCAAAGTCGAAAATAGTTGCTTTTCTGGTTTTCATTTATTTTATTTTTGTTATCTTTTTATTTTTATTAAACTTGAAGAAATCAATATTGCGCACACAGTCAGGCAGCGCAGCATGCAAGCCAATCAAGCGGTGTGTGTGTGTGTGTGTGTGTGTCTATCTGTTGTTTGCGGTCTTTTCAATTGTTTTCGATTTTCTTTTTTTTCAGTTTTATTTAATTGTTGTCATACATATATTTGATATTGTTGTTGTTGTGCCTTGGCATTGTGGTTAATATACGCGGCGCTTGCTTATGATTGTCTGTCATCGGTGCCAATCATTCAATCGTAACCAAATGCTGTGCACATTATCGCATTACTCAAGGCACAAAGATGAAAAAAAAAAAAAAAAACCGAAGATATAAAAAATAATTTAGCTACTGTGCTTTTGTCATTACTAAAATTAATTTGAAATAAGCCAAAATATAATGTTTTTCATTATCTTTAAACCAAAAATAAAGTGCGACAATTATTATTAACATGCTCATTGAGCTTCATTCAACACCGTCCGTCTCTCAGTCTCAGTCTCAGTACTCAGTACATTTTGTTGTTATTATTTATATTATTCAACTCTTTTTTTGTATGTGCTCTTCTTCTTCTTCTTGCTCTGCTTGAGTTTAACGTTTGCGCAAATATTTAAGCTTGAAGTCCAAACGTTCTAAATAGTCACCATTACGTGTCTTTGGTATTTCGGTCTGTGCTGCCGATGAATTCCACAATGCGCCAGCGAGTCTTAGATATAATATATGCATGTTGCTACTGATAATGTACCACCAATTAATTTTATCATCCATGTCCATGTATTTGAGCTTTGTACGCTTCACCATAGTTATCCTTGACTTCGTTCTTTGTTGTTATTTTGCAACTTTTGATCGCTTTGTCGCCAAATAAAATTTTGTTTTTCTATTATTGTTATTGTTTATTTTGGGCCCCCAACCCCCAAATAAACGCCTTGTCGTCATCCACCTGCGCGTAGAGGGGTTTTGAATGTTATACAAAATATAAAAATATATGATTGATGATTTTTCGTTTTTTGTGCTTTCGAGCAAAAAAAATTTCAACAAAATATATTTTGAAAAGTTTTGCTTCGATCAACACAAGCCACGTTACTATCTGTTCGTCTGTCACTGTCAAACAGTCAAACTAAATTTATATAAACTTTTTGTATTGCTTTTCTTAAAAAAAAAAAAACATCTTTAAATAAATGTAATGACTTTAAAGTAATAAAAAGTATTTTAAAGTGGCTTTTGTTAATAAAATGCAAATGTCATTTTTTTTTAAATTTTATTTAAGTTGAATTAATTTAAGTACAGAAAAACTTCAAATAATCCATTGTATTAAAGTTTTCTCGGATTCGATAATTCGGACACTAGCCGGTTTATAGTTGTCCGGTTTATCAATGTTCTTCTGAACTTATTAAAGCAATTGTCTTCATGGTCTTTTGCAGTTTGATTTTCATAGCATAATTCATATACGTAAATTAATTATAACTTGCAACTTCACTTAACTTCAATTGCAATTAAATTATTCACAATTGCTTCTTCAGTCAATTAAAAGGCTCATTGAAAATTTAATTGATTCAATGCATGTATTATTGCAGACCTCTAATTGATATGTGCACAATTCTGATAGAAATTATACTTTATTATTGCAAATAATAACAAAAAAAAAAAAGTATTGAATTTTATAAAAGAAGCGGTCGTGGAATTTCAAAGATCAATATGTATAGATCTCCAACAATAATAAAGAAAAGTAAAGATCAGAACAATAAAAATTTTATAAAAAATAAATTCAATTTAGCACGGATCTGTAGTTATGTTGATAGATCGAAAGAGATAGATAGATTTATGGACAAATTGGAAGATAAAAATACATATCGTTGGATAGATAAATATATTGACTGATGGAAAGTTTAGTAGATCATTGGAGCGATTGTTGATTTGTACGTTAAATACATGATTACATACATTGCCTTATAGTTGACCTCCCAGAAATAAATCGATCGCTAAATAAACATTATTAGTTAAAGAACTAATTGTCTGACTAAAGCTTTTATATAATTGAAAAGAAAATAGAGCTTATTATATATAATCAAATAGCATTTGAAATGATTAAATTTAATTTCATGCCGTAATTTTATCGATTGCAATTAACAACAAAAGGTTACAAACACAAGTTGATAATATGTTTGTACGATAAAATATAATGTAATTTTGTTGTTGTTGTTGTTAATACACTCTGACTCTGAACCCTTCGATGGATGAACAAACGAACGGTGAACATCATTAGATGATAATGAGCGAATGCATTAAAAGTAATCACTGACATTCTGAGTTATTATTACATAGAAATAAGCATTTTACATTGACAACAATAACAATAATAAAAACAACAACAACAACAACAAACAGCCAAATGACGTTCTCGTTATACTCAAAGACGTCAAGCAGGACATCAATCACGTTGGCCATGTTTATGCGAGCGTGTGTGTTTGTGTGTGTGTATGTGTGGGTGGTTGATGTCTTACTTGCTTCGTTGATTCTTGTTTGTTTTGATTGTCAAGGCACAAGGTCAACTTTAATACAAGAAAATGTTAAAAAAAAGCAAAAAAAAAAAAATAAAAATTTTCATTTTAATTTTTTTGCCATTGAAATGTATAAAGAAACCGCGTTGTTGTTGATGATAATATTTTTTGTAATAATGATGATATTTTCATACTATTTGTGCGCATCGACACATGTCCTTTCCTTCGTGCACATGTTATTGTAAAAAATTGACAAGGATAGTGAGTCAAGGCGCAATGTGTGCAAGTTTTGGCTCATTATTTATTCGCTGTTGTATATAAATAAATAAATAAGTAAGTAATTTGACACACTTGAAAATATTGTCACACATTCATTGTTGCATATTAAATATGGTAAACCATTACGTACTTTTTGTGGCTTCGACAATTTAACGCTTGTTAAGATTGTCTGTAGTTTACAACAAAAGGTCAACGTAAAATATAAACACAAAAAAAATAAAAATAACGAAGGTTTAACAAAGTTAAATGTGTTCATGGTTCAAAAGACATTGAGAAGTTTGGTTGAAAGCACTAATGAGCTTCAAGAATCAAGTAATTATCAGCAACATGTAATGTAAAGGGGGAGAATTTGTGTGGGAATTTGTTGCTAAGCGTTGAACTGCCGTATGTTGCATGTGACGCTATGCAACATAAGTCTATTCATTATTGAAAAAATGTTCTTATAATTTATCTATTAAAACAACTTTCAAACAAAATAATAAACCGAATACACTGATAATACGCTCGATTTGCGTTTGTTGGAAAACGATTGTAAATTGATTTATTGATAGTTTGGCAATCAGTTGGTTTTATCAAATAGTCAGTCAATTAAGAGTTTATCAAACCGCAATCACATACTTAAATAAAGATATCAATAGCTATTTTTTTATATCTGCGACAATCAAGGGAATTCATAGAAATCGTTATTGTGCTAAGAAATTTCCAAAATGTCATTAAGTGGAAATAAAAAACTATAAGTAAGAAAATTATAAATGATTTTTGTTTTTGTGTTTATTTTTGCTTGTTTTATTTTTGACAAAAAAAAAAATATATATATACCGCATCGATTAAAGTGTGTGTGAGTGTTTTGCGTCTGTAATGCTGGGCTAAGTCAAAAATCGTATTTTATATAAATTTGTTTAAAAAAGTAAAAAAAGACAATTAAAAAAAATATACACAATAAAATTTTTGTGTGTATGAATGTGTGTATGATGTTTTTGCACGTGCCTTGAGAAAATATAATATTTACATCCATATATGTATGGCAAGATTAAAGATACGAGGATTTGATGAAATGAGTCGTGCGAAAGAGATAGCGAGATGTGAGGGTTTTTAAAATTTTGTGCTGTTTTTATCAAGTACTTTAAAAAATGTATGTATTATTAAAAACTTGCTAAAGAGAAAATTTGAACTTTGCGGTAATTGCAAAGTGGCATCACCTAATTTAACTGTTGTGTTGTTTTTGTTGCATTGTGACGTTTTCATGCACACGTACAATTCAACAGCTGCGCCTGCCAGAAGCAACAACATTGACACCACCGCCTGGTATACGCGTATTACTTGCTGTTGTTGTTGCATTATTATTTTTTTGATTTGCTGTTGCTGCTGTTGTCTTTTTTTTGCTTTTTTTGTTTTTGTCTTTACTTTTCTCTGTCAGTTTTGTGTTGCTCTTTTGTGTGCCCACTGATGTTGTTGCTGTTACAATGACCAATGCGATCGGCCGCTGTTGTTGTGGTTGTTGTTGTGGTGGTTGTGATTGCTGTTGTTGTGGTTGTTGTTGTTGTTTGTCAACGGGTTCAGGCGTCGCCGACACCAACGATGCCTTGCCGGCGGACTGTTGATCATCTAAACGATTCTTGTATAATTTACGACGATCGGACACCATTGCACGTTTTGCTATCCACCAACTGAAATCAGGTTTGATGAATTTATTCTTTGTCTTTATACTCGTCTCTTTGAGATATTCATCACGTTCACGTAACCAAATGCGTCCATATTCCCAGCCTAATAAAAGATTCATTGGTGGTTTCGATGGCTATCGATTGTAGTACATAAAATAGTTAGTTAAGAAGCATGATAAGAAAAAAAACACAAACTACAAAAATGTTGTAAAAAGTGAACTTACATCATTTTCAAAAGATGCGACAAATATGCGACGCGGTGCCGGTGGTTCATTCGGAAAGATAGGTGCGCTTGCCGCTTGCTTAGCTGAAAGCGAACGACTCCAAAAATTGGGTAAATCACGTCGTCCTGACATTTCCATTCAAATAATTAAGCTGTATGGGAATTGATGTGTTCTACGGTCTGCATTAAGATAGTCTTGCTTTATATTATTATTTTTATTTGATTTTATGTGCATATGTTTTGGTTTTTTGTTTAATAATTGTTAAACGTTTGAAGAGACAAAATCAAACAAACTTTATTTGGTGAATGAATGAATATAATAATATTTTTTTAATTACCGTTACATAGATAATATAAGCAAAGCTTACTTGAAATAATTATTAAACATTTTGTTTTTGTGCTTCTGCTTGGCTTTGCAGTTGGGCGAGCACCTTCTGTCATCGCGTTTCGACGCTCATCGGCTTGCGTTGGGAGCTGCGCGGCAAGGAACATTTGGAAAAGGAACGTGCATGCATCATTGTTGCCAATCATCAAAGCTCGTTGGATGTGTTGGGTGTGTAAAATTTAGAATTATTTTATTAAAATAAATAAATAATTGTGCTTTTTTCTTTTTTTGCTTCAAAACCAATATAGGCATGTTCGATATTTGGCATGTGATGAACAAATGCACAGTGGTGGCAAAACGTGAACTCTTCTATGCTTGGCCATTCGGTTTGGCAGCCTGGTTGGCTGGTCTCATATTTATCGATCGTGTGCGTGGCGAGAAGGCACGTGCCACACTGAATGCGGTCAATAGTCGTATTAAGAAGCAAAAAATCAAATTATGGGTCTTTCCGGAGGGTACGCGACGCAATACGGGCGAAATACATGCCTTTAAAAAGGGTGCATTTCATATGGCCATCGATGAACAGATACCAATAATGCCGGTTGTCTTTAGTTCGTATTGTACATTCTTGAATGATAAAAAGAAAATCTTAAATGCTGGCAACATTATTGTAACAACATTGCCACCGATTAGCACAACTGGTCTAACCAAAGACAATATCGATGTGCTAATGGAGCATGTACATCGGCAAATGTCTGAAGTGTTTAAAATAACATCGGCCGAAGTGTTGATGCGTTATAAACCGCATAAGGCAACGTCGATGATGGCAACAACGCCAAATGTGCCGGTGTCATCATCATCATCATCATCGGCTACAATCGCATTGACAAAGAATTGCGGCAACAATAGCAACAACAGCAGCAGCAGTAGCAGTAGCAGCGGCAGCGCAAGCAGCAGTGGCAGTACCAGCAGCACCAGCATTAGCAACAGCAGCTGTAATAATACAGTTGTGGTCACAACAACAGCATCAACAACATTAAAAACAACAACAGCAGCAGCAGCAGCAACAACAACACAATACAGTGACAGTGACCATTATGTAGACACAGCGGCGTCGCCACTGACAATAGCGACGCCGGTGACCATGCTTAAAAATAATATATTAACAACTGTTGTAAGGGATATTGGAGTACTTGATGATAGTGGCGGTGGCGATGACAATAGCAATGGCAGTGGCAGTGGCGACAGTGATTTTGATGATAATGATGGCAGCGATGAAGACTACAAAAGCTCAATTAGCGGCAAAGCTGCTGATATAAGAAAAACGCTGCAAGCGATTTAAAGTAAAGCAATCTTATCCTGGCCAGGATTGCTTGAACGCATGCACGCACTCACTGAGAAGAAAAAAAAAAACATAAGTAAATTAATTATACACTCTAACATTCATTACACACACACACACACACATACACACACAGCACTTGTTCGCTCTCCCTGTCTTACACACGACTGTCTTTTGCTATGCGCGATTTGTCGCTTTCAATTTGTATTTTAATTTGTTTTTATTTTCAATTTTTTATTTTTTTTTGTCTGTAACGTATTCCATGTATTGCAATGTAAGTGTGACATTACCGTAATTATATAAGATTTTATTTTTATGACTAACAAGCAAGAAAACAATAGAATTACCAAAAAGTATAAATACTAAGTTAGTGTAATTATTTTTGAGCCAAAAAAACAAAGCTAAATTTCCAAAAACACGATCAGCAGCAATGAAATGAAACAGGATACTCAAATCAAGGCTTGAAGTTAGCGCAAATGATTTTTTTTTTTTTTTATATATAAATATAATCGCGAATTATTTGATGGATTGATCAATATTGCGGCAAAAGAAAAAAATACTCTAAGCTTAAATACGCGCCGCACATAATTGTAAACCATATTTTTTAAGCAAAGAATTTTAGATACAAAACTTACATCACTGAAAACGCATTCGGGTTTTTTTTTACTCGCTCTATTTTATGTTAAACAATATATGATTTGCTTTATTGAATGACACAATCAAACATTCCTACAAATACTACCTTAACAAAGTCCAAGTTAAACGCGTAGGACATTCCAAAAGTCTATACTGTTTTTATAAATGTAAAAAATGTGCATGTCAACTGTATACTCAATTAAACGATCAAATCCTTGCATAAGTTATTAAATAAATAATAATAATAAAAAAAAATAACTATGGAAATTGAAAAGTAATCGTGTAATAGAAAAATCGGTTTTACAAAAGTATTAGTAATATAATAAATTATTTTTTTTTTTTTTATATTGTAATATTCTTTTTTTTTTTTTTTTTGTCAATATGCCAATAAAATATAATTTGCGGTTTTATGTACATAGATATGACAAACTCGTTTTTTTTTAAAAATAAATAAAAAAAAAAAAAAAATGGTTTTGGAAGTGAAATTCAAATTATTCAAAATGGAAGTGCGCGCACAACACATAATCAAACGGCGATAAATCGGACCAATTCCGTTAGCATACAACTGTGTCGGAACTGAAGTTTGAAATAGTGATGATAAAATAAGGTTAACGAGTTATTCTGATTATTGCAATTGATTCAGAAAATTATTATTATTGTCAAAAACTGGCAAACATCGTTTTACGTAATAAATTAATCGATTTCTGGTTAATTCTGCCATGCTGCAACGTGACGTTATATGCACAAGTTGGCAGTTCTATTGTTGACAAACGGTTGAAGTTGATTGTTTTGAAGACATTGTGGTGGGCTATTCCAAGCGAACATAGGGCTAGCCAATACTTCGAATCATGGAAGTGCTTCTTCTTCTCCGAAGACACACAATTTGATTACTCTTGACACAAACGAAATATAAACATTGACATTGTTCATGACCTCGAGTGTTGCAACCGAACATATGCGTAACTAGCAGTTTCTAAGTAGGCTGATCTGCTTCTTATTTCTTTTTCTTAAAAAGCAAGTGCGTCATGTGGACACACTTGCGTGGTTGACTGACACAGTTTCGTCGAATTTGTCAAATGGCCGAGGCGAGCGACAGCGGCAAAAAAAAAAGTTTACAATCGCGTCGTTCGTCGCGCTTTTCGTTTCAACGTTAAAGAATTGTTTCCGTTATTTTCTTATTATTTACGTTTATTCTGTTAAAGAACATCAACACTCATTTGCCTAAGCTGTCAATTCGTATAAACAACTCGACGCATTGAAATCAAATTGACCGACATAGACATACATACACATATATGCAGATACATTGGTGCAAACACTTCAACAAAAAGTAAAACCAAAAACAAAAAAAAATTGCCGCGTAAATTTATTTATATTTAAACAAATTATATAATATAAACGGTGTTGCGCGCCGAAAACAAATCAAGTAACGCAACGTGTGTGTGCCGAAAAGGTAAGTCGGTCGGTGAAGGGGCAGGGATGTTGTGTACTTCAAGAAGTAAAACTGTAAATTTTTGGTTAGTGTGAATTTCTTTTTTGGCGGGCGGACGGACGGTTTTGCGCTCGCTCGCTCGGTCATTCAGGTCGGTCAACGAAGGCGACGCTTTTTTTTTGTTTTTTTTTTTGCATGAACTTGCATGTGTATATGTTTGTTTGTAAGGTAAATAAGAAAACGAGAAGAAGAAGAAAAGCAACGTAAAGTAACAAAAAGCAATGCAAAAGAAAAATTAATGGAAAATGTTTAGTAGCACAGAGAAATTTTCAGTGAATGAACTGAAGGGGGTAATAAGAGCAATGCAAATTGGTCTCTGGAATATTTTGCATGATAACAACAACAGAACGAAAGCAAACAAACAAACAAAAAATGTTTTGAATTTGTATTTTTGGCGCTTATCAAAATGTGCGCGCAACCTTGATGTGAAGGCTCGTTTATTGTTTAAAAAAACAGAATAAAACAATACATATATATATATATATATATGTATTTAAAAAACAAAAAAACAAACTTCAAAATAAAAATTGAATTTTGTCTGTTTATTCTATTTCAGTCACTGCCAAAACAAAAAGCAAACAAATTTTTTTTTATACACTGAATTTTCCAAACGCAAATCAAACCGTAAATTACAACAACGCTGCCCAAAAAGTAACAACATAAAAAGCCTAAAGCGGCGACATCAACAAGATGTCCGCTGCCGCAGAGCAGGCAAACTTAAACATCACCATGCTAACGGCATTAGCTGCGTCGGCGCCGCTGCCGCTGCCATCAACAGCGAATGCAATGCCGCTAACCATTGACCAGCAATGCGGCAGCGCAGCAACGTCGTCGCCTGGTATCGTTGAGCAAATAATGCCGGGCATATTTTTTACCAAAGACTTTATTACTTGGAATGAGCACAATTTACGTGAATCCAATTTCAAGTACATCATCATCATCGATAAGCACATACAGGAGCTTTACTATCCGGCTAATAATTTCAAGCTGATTGCACAATTGCCGCATTCATTTGGCTTGGATTTCGATGATTATGACATTGGCGGCCAAATGTGTGCCAATGAGCGTTTAACAGCGCCCGTTGCCACCGGCGATCTATTAAATTTGGGCGCCGATTTTGAGACAATTGTCTTGAATTTTGGTCAGGAATCATCGCTGGCCAATGTGCTGCCAAATTGTTATCGCGCTGTGCGCTTCATACGCAAAGCACAAAAGTCTGCCGGCGGCAAATTGTTGATCATCGATTGTAATGGCGGCGAACAGAAGTGCGTAACGATTGTCGTCGCATATCTCATGTATAAGCACAATAGCAGTTTTCGGTAAGCTTAGACAAACTTCTATAATTATTATGTATTAACTTATTTCTTAATTTTGTTTTTTTATTTCTTTTTCATATGTTTGTTTGTGCAGTGAGGCATTTGCACGTCTTAAACAATTCTATAGCAAAGCTGATTTGGATCGTTTCTATGCAAATCAGTTATATGAATATGAGCCCATATTGAAAGTGCAACGTGCGAGCTCCTGCGGCCAAAGTTGTTCACGTGCGCAGCGTGCTGTGCTCAGCAAGCGTAAACATAATGTACATCATCATGTCTTTCAGCATGCTGATGATGATGTTGTTGATGGCAGCAATGTCAATGTTAATGTTAACGTCAACGGCAATGTTAATGCGACTGCGTTTGACAACGGGAATGTGAATGTGAATGTGAACTTCAAACATGTGACAACGGCTTATGAAGATGCAGAAATGTTATTCAATCCATTGAAACAATTTAAACCATATGAGGATGAAAATGTCGCTATTTTTGGTGGTGGTGGTGTTGGTTGTGTTGTAGAGCAACAACAACGGAATGAATGTTGGCTATATCGAGCATGTCAACAACAACAACAGCAACAGCAGGCGCAACAACAAGAACAGCATGTTGGCTTACGTTATGGCATAACAGGTGCTTATGCATTAAGCAGCATACATAACAACAACAACAACAATGATAACAACAACAACAATGGCAACAAGTTTAAACAAGCACGTGTATTCTACAACGTGCCGACTTCTAACTGTGATAATGATAATGAAGATGTTGTAATGGAGTAATTAGTTTAAACTTTAAAGATTCACACACACACATATGTATGTCATATATGTCTATGCAACACGTACTATAAAATAGTATCTTAACCTAATGTAAAACTCATCATTATTTTGTTTAATGTTAAACTTGTGCTAATTCACAAATGTAATTTTTTTATTTTGTTACTACAAGCAAGTAGTTTTTTTTTTTTTTTGTATGTATTTATGAACATAATACTCTTTTTTTTTTTTTTTTTTTGTTGCATTGCAAATATGCTTTTGTGAATTAGCACAGCATGTATCTTCATATAGTATGCATAATTTGTTCGTTTAAGTTAAACTTTACTTTTCACATTCATACAAATACTCATACACACACTCACACACACACACATTAAGAATATCATATGTTAAAGAAAACAAACAACAACAACAAAACAACATTCCCCTGGCGCACACACACACATACACATATAGAAATAAAATTGTTAAGAATTTTATAGATATTTTCATAACAATTAGAACATTAAGTTATTATTATATAAACAGTTGCTATTTGCAACAAAAAGATGCACTGATATGTCATGGCTCAACGGTGGTTGGCGCAGGAGGCGGAGAAGAGCCTGATATAAATATTAAAACGCGTGGAATGCAACAACAACAACATAGAAGTTGCAAAAAAAAAAAAAAAAATTTGTTTAAAGCAGAAAAACTAAGGAATTGAGCAGAAGACACAAACACACTTAAAATAAACATGATGATTTTCATTATAAAGAATTTAAATGATTACAAAATTAACTCTTCGAAGAAATAAATAAAAAAAACAGATTTTTAATAACATAAAAACTTCCAACAAAATAAAAAAATAAACAAAAGCAGAAGCAGTAATAGAACGTACAGTCGCGTGCAACAATATTGTCATACCTTCAAGTCAATTAACAAGGACAGTGGCAGCTAAAAACAAATAACTAAATGCATTTCTTTTTTTTTTTACTCATGTTTTCTGTTTTATTTATTTATTTAATTTTTTTTTTTTTTGGTTTTTGCATGCATGTGAAATTAAATGAAAAATAAGTAATTTTTTTTATTAGGCTAATATAAATATTGAAATTCTATATGTTTTCTAAGTAACTTTATAAACAAACAAACAAACAAACAACCTTTGATGTCAAAAGACTTTGTAATAAAAATGTGAAATGTTTGTAATTTTTATTGAATTATAATTGTTGTTGGTAATATTTGGATGGATACACGTTGAATTCTCAGTTGACTATTTTTATATGAAAATACACAAAAAGTTGTTCAGCATGTTGGGCTATAAAATATTGTTTTAGAAACTGATAAAAAAGAAAGTTAAAAAATATTAATTATAATTGGGAAGAACATTTGAATGGAGAGACCTTTAGGCGCTCAGTAAGATTTATTTAAATTTTTATTTTGAAAGATTTTGTTTTACAGAAAGAAAGAAATCACAGTTTATATATTACAACAAAATTAGTACTTTTATTACTTTTTGAGTTTAAATAGAAAAAAAAAAAAGAAAGAAACAGCTCATAATTCATGCTTGCTTGAGTCAAACATGCTTTATGATTAACAATTGAGATTTATAATGGGGAAAAAGAAAAGTATAATTTATCCTTTTTATTTATAATTTATTAATTGTATTAAGAGCGCATGAATTTATTGTATTTTGGCGGGTATCTCAACGCAAATAATATCATCGGTATTCTGATCCTGCAGTTCCCATTTCACTAACACTGAGACCTGTTGTTAAATGTTTTATTATTGATATTGTTATTGTACATTTTACTATGACATAACATACCTTTGGATATGATTTTAAGACGGGCAGCGATGCTGTATAACGATAGGTCTCATCCTTATCCAAAGGACACTTGAGGCCGCTATCAACACAGGCGTCGGGATTTTGTAAATGGAATGGCATCTCGATGCCTAAAACTTTGCCATGTACGATCGTCTTGACTGAAGAAACTTGCTCAGCTGCAGGCAGGTAATAAACAAAGTAATATATATATTCATATATCAGTGCGGATAAAAGTGATAACGGCTTACCAAGTGCAAAGTCAATGGTTATGGAAACGGTCGTATCGCGTTTCAATATACATTCAGCCTTTGTTGTATCACAACCAGAGATAATCACCTTTGTGAATTTACCGATTTTTGAGCCTGTAATTAAACAAAATGTAAAATTAGCGCATCATGTATCTGTGCAGGTGTGTTGGGAATTCAATTTTCATAAATATTTATAATAACAAAAAATAAATTTATATCAATTTCTGTTTACTAAAAGTTTATGGGGCAAACAAGGCGCGTGGGGTTCGATAAACGAGAGCTGGTGGTTTTCTGAAGAACAATAAATTCTTTTGGAATTCCAAAGAATATCATTATTGTTCTCGAAGCTCTTCTTCAAACTTTGGACACATTTTGAGAACCAAAAAATAATTGAAAATGTTTAAAATTTGAAGTTAAATATACAAAAATTGTTTAGTCCATAAATAATGTGAGTTCTTGAAAATTAGAACTCTCATCTCGGTGAGTATTTGATAAAATTTTGCTTAAGATTTTAAAATAATTAGTAAATTGAGTAAAGGTTTAGAAAATCAGTGAGATTTGGTTGGACCCACTTCCCTCCCTTATTATATCTCACGTAGTTTGTGTGTATTCCCTAATGACATATGGAGGAGGTTACGATCTTAATGTTGACTATCATGTTTACAATTTCGAAGGCAATCAGATAAGATTCTTCCGCCGCCGGCGTAGTTCTATATAGAAATAACTTCAAGGCCCCGACTGTTTCATGCACCTGCGTTACTTGAGTCATACGACAGTGGCGAGAACTACTGGAACTCCTATATTGTTCTTGTATACTTTAAACAAGTTAAATTTCAATGAATCAAATAATAAAAAAAAAATACAAAAATTTCAGATAAATAGAAAACTCGCAGGTGTTCATTGAGGCACGTTGCCTCATTTATATGACACATGATACATGCTATCAATAATATGATTAATCTTTTGCTCATACTTATGTATATATAATTTTTTTTATTGCAATTTGTGTAAACTGTAAAAGGCCAAAGAAACCAATCAAGAAAATGCGCAAATATTTAAATGTTCTGCTGGAAAATGTTTAAGGAAATCGTTTATTACAATAAAAGTTATTACAGAAAATTTAATTGCTTACACAATTTGCATTTTCAATGATCGAATTTATGATGGATTTATGGTAATTGTTGCTATTGTTGTAGTTGCAACAGTTACTATAAACAATCAAGCTGTGCGATAAAAAAAATTATCTTGACATATTTGAATTTCTTGTCTGATTATTAAAATAATATCTTTTTTTTTTGGATCTTTTGTTCTTGTTTATTTTTTTATTATTATTTTGTTTTCCATATTTGTTCAAAAAAAAGCTTGGTTGATGATAAGTATAAAAAAAATAATAATAATCAAAGAACGCAGAAACTAAAGTCGATTCTTTGTTGTCAATAATGTTATTCTTGTTGTTGCATTTGTTTTCTACCGATAAGAAAACAGTTACGGCGCAGCTAAGCTGAGCGGAATTTCAGATTGCCTGCAAAGCTAAAAATAGTGAGAGATTTGCTTCAAATGATGGGTCAAGGGCAGCTGAAACTTGTATATGGAAATCGTTTAAGAAAAAAGAGACTTTATGAATGTAGGAATGCATTT
Organism: Phortica okadai; assembly: GCA_034638295.1. Lineage (NCBI taxonomy): Eukaryota > Metazoa > Arthropoda > Insecta > Diptera > Drosophilidae > Phortica > Phortica okadai. The sequence goes on from CM067848.1 coordinate 3,305,050, forward strand.
AGGTACGTAGACAAATGAAGTAAAAGTTTAGGAGGTTGAGGGGCACAATCAAATCTCAAATTATCGCATCAAGGGGGGAAATATGAAGATTTTAGCTCTTCATTTAATAAAATATTTCGCAATTTTATGGGAAATCTCACCAAGGTGAGCGGGGTAAGGGGCTTGGGTACTAAAAATTTATATAAAAAAACCTCTCATAATTTATGAAAGTCTCCTAACCTAATTGTGTTAGTGATCGTGAATATTTCTTTAGTCACGTGCACATCTTTTGTTTTTCACACATAAATGAAAGAAAGTTTGTCTAAGCGAGCCAATAAACTCATGTGTAGGGTATGTGCATGCATAAAGCGCGCAAAAATAAACGCTGGCATTGTTATTGTTGTTATTATTCTCGTCTCAAGTTAACTTTGTTCAACGTAATCGTTGCTGATAAAAAAATTAAAAAAAAAAAAAAAATAGTCAAGCCAAAAGGTTGACTTCGCCCGTAACCGATCAAGCCGATCATACGTTCACACACACACACACACACGCACACAAATACATGCTTACATATATTCATGCAAAATGAATAATTTACTAATTGCAAGAATGATTAAAAAAATAAATTAGCACAGCTTCTCTATCTGAGCATCATCTGAGTCTCCTCAGACAAACAGATGACTTACCGCAATCGGTAAATTCCAAGGCGTTAATCTCGTATTGAAAGACACTCAGAGCAAACAAAAGTATCAATGCGATTTTCAACATTTTGTTTTGTTTTTTAAATTGCACAAAAATTATTTGAAAGAAATATTTGTATGAATATTGAATTAACACAAGTCGACGCGATTTATTTATTTTGATTTAATGCCGTTTTTGTTTTACTTTCTTTCTGTGCGTTTTTTCGCTCTTTAATTAACAAAGTACGTGTGAGACAGCACTGAATATGATCGAGCCGTCCGTTATTTTGTTCTATTTATACTAATTGAACGCCAACAGAATTTTAACAGTGTTCCTGCTAAATAACATTGCAATGTAAACAAGACTGCTAAGCATTTGCGGCTGTACTGGGACTTGTATACGCTGCAAGAAATGAATATACAAATCAGTATTTCTCTATAAGAAATTTATTAGTGCTTTGCGACAATCAGCCACGCCCATTATTTCTGATCGATCAGCTAATTGTGAGTTATAAAATGCGAGCATATACGATGTCTGTCTGGGCGAAGTTTGCAGTTAGGCAGACTTATGTTATCAAGCTGATCCAGTATACTGCAAACTCCATCATAAAGTGAATATACTCTTTTAAAACTATCACATATGTATATTTACAGTGAAAGAGAGAGTGAGAATGGAAATGTGATTTTATCAAATAGAAATTTCGTTACTCTTCACTAAAATTACTCAGCATTAAAATCGCTTATGTGCACGCAACTAACATTGCAACATAGAAGAAATTCGAATTAATAATAAATTCAAGAACGAAGCATTTAAAAACTGTAACAAAGATAGAAAACAAAAACAAATACTTTAAGTAATTATTTGTCTTAAAACATTTTAAATGTATTGCATGTCGAGTGAAATTAAAACGTGCAACAACAACAATGCAGCGTCTTAAAACAGACACAGACATAACGGCGGCTTACATGTATCAAGCTATCCATCCTGCTCACTTGCATGCAATGCGCGCGTTAATTGAATAATAAGTCTTTGTGCGTGTGTTTGTGTGTGAGTAAGTGAGTGGGTGGACATTTAAAACTGTATGCAATGCAATTGTTGTTGTACTTCGTTACTCACTTATGTTCATTGTTATCTTATTTCTTCTACTTTTTCTTATCTAAATAAAGCGGGGTTTTTTTTATCTTTAGTTCGTATTTAAATATTGCTTAAGTCATTTCAGTTATTTAACATGTGTTATCAAGTAGTGTATTTTATTATTGTTATGACCGATCCTGCCCGTATGAAAGCTGTCATATGTCTTTATGTGTATGTGTGTGTGTGACAAATGGTCAGAAAATACACACATATTTCTTTCAACATTTATTGATTTCCATATGCAAAATGAGATTAAGACATATGTCACTTACCGTTAGTACAGCACTGTTATGTATAAATACTCACATACAATAAACAAATAGCTTGATCGTGCACGCTATGCTGAGCATATGTCTATAGAATCGGGATTATGGAATATGTTATTTATTATCTTTTACCAAAATTTCCTTTAAAGCATTTTTTTTAAACTTTACAGCATTGTATGTTTATGTTCTACAAACGCCTCAGCGTATGCTACATTTTAAAAGTCTTTTGATTTACAGTCTAAAAACCTTCGGATAGCGCATTGAAATATCGACTCTGCTTCAATTCACGTTGCTCTTGATTTTTATTACGTTTTATCAGGGGTTGTTAAGTTTGCTTGAGTCCAAAAGTAGAAGTAGGGTGTGTGAGTCCCTACAAAGTATAAGCAGGAATATTGAAGCGACAAAACAAATTAATTGAGTCATGTTTGGACTGTATTCATCAATAGTTCCCGGATTTTTTCTCCTCCCCCTATTACCTCATTCATAAAAATAGCTGTATCTTGGAAGCTATAAGATGTATGAACCGGAAACTGCAAATACAGACCCAATAAAAATACCTCTTTAAAACTGCATGCCGCAAAATACCCCTCCCCCGCATTGTTGGCACACAATATTACATTTTTCATGAATTACACATTTTTTGACCGATTTTCTTTAACTATATTTACATAAGCAGAGTATTATATTGTCAACTATACTCGACTAAACCGCCCTTACTGCTTTTTTTTTTTTTATTTATTAACACTTCAATGGGCATTGTCCAAATTTTATTTTCATTCACACAAAAGTCGTAAAGAAAAAAAAAGAAAAAACCAAAATGAAGAAATCTTTTTCTTTTATGAATGAATCATTTAGTAGTACTTACTCATCATTGCTCGCATATGAGACTTAATTCAATTAAGGTTATACTTATTATTGTCAACTGTTTTACGACGACGACAACAACGACAGCGAATCCAATTCATCGTTAAGTACATGCGATCATGTTTACAAGGTCTATGTGAAATATTTCTTAATTCCAAAATAAAAAAGTAAATTATTTATAAAAAATCTAATTTAAATAAAGAAACTTAAACCCTTCGATTAAGCACTAGCTTAATTTTTTTTAGAACGCACTGCGAATTTCATTCAAATCCATCGAGCAAAAGGGTCCGATATAAATAGTTGTAACTTTTTATTTTATGAATATTTTTTCTCAAATTTTCGTTGAATTAAACTTTACTAAATATGCAATAAAGTTGTATTATTATTTTTGTTAAATTAATAAAATTTCTATTAAAAAAAAATATTAAAAATTCTTGTTTTTTCGTGACGTAAACCCTTAAAAAATTCTACTTGAAAAAAAAAATAAAACTATGTTCGACGAATGTTTAAATTGAACAATACAATTTTGTTTTTTTTTTTTTTTTATTTACATAACCAACATATGCTCAAACATATATTACATATATATATGTGCATCAGTTTGAATTTAAATTTTTTTTTTTTCTTTTGTTCCTCTTTTTTCTTTTTTATTTAAGCACAAAAAAAAATATTTATATATATTATTGTATGATAACACAAAAAAGAAAATAATAATAATATAATAATAATATTGTATAGAAAAAAACAAAAAGCAGCAGAAAATTTCTTGACGCGAAAAAGAAAAATAAAATACTAATCCTTGCTTTATATGTTTTTTATATGGAATAAAAAGTTATAAAGGCAAACAAAGACAAAAGAAAAGAAAAGAAAAAAAAATTAAAGTTACAATAATTAATTGCAGAAAATATTGTGACTATCCAACGTCAAATGAATACCCTACCATACATATGTTTTTTTTGTTTTGTTTTAATCATTGTTTATTTGTTTTTAGTCCCCCCCTGAATTATTTATTTTTTTTTGTTATTTTGTTTTTACTTAATAAGCTATCAATTGAAATCTTACAGCAAAGAATTGTTGTTGTTGTTGTTGTTTTTGTAGAACTTAAGTGCAAAAATAATTTTTAAATAATTGTTTTCAAATTCATGATGTGTTCTGTTGTTGTTTCCGTTTCCGTTTTGTTACAAAGTCACGGCGTTGTCCTTCTGTTGTTGTTGTTTTTGTTGCGGCGACAATACATACAACACATACATGCACGCACGCACACACATACACACTCACACACAGCCGCCGTTACATGCATTGTGCCGCCATATCATTTGTATCGATGCCCAACATTGCCAGTTCCTCCAATTCCGCCTGACGACGCATCTTCTCACTCTCTGTGGGCGATGACGGTGGCTCCGGTATATCATTAACATCGCAAAGGACAACCGATGACGCCAAATCGTTTGACTCAATGTCAATATGCTTCGTTGCGGTTGCTGCTGCTGATGAGGATGTCGTCGTTGTTGTTGCTGCCGCTGCTGCTGATGTTGGCGACAATGCCGCAGTCAGTTTATCCAATTCGGGTGGCGGTGGCGGCGACTGTGGCATTGGTATCTCATTTGGTAGCAATAAGGAGATTGCATTTACAACAACGCCATCATCATGTTTGTTGTTACTGTTGTTGTTGCTGTTGTTATTGGCATTATTATTGCTTTGTTGTTGAACGTTGCCAATGGCAATATTGTTGTTGTTTTTATTTGTTGGCATCAACGTTTCATCATCGGAAGCAATATCCATGGGTGAATATGTTTGTTGTTGTTGTGGTGGTGGTGTTAGTATTGTTGTTGTTGTTATTATGGGTGGTGGCGGCGGTGGTGGCACATCTTCACTATGAGTGACAACAGGCGCAGCGGCAATAGCAACTGGCTGTGGTTGTTGCTGCAGTTGTTGTTGTTGTGGTGGTTGCTGTTGATGTTGTATTGTCACCAAATGTATGCCCTGCTTAGCCAAATCCTCCATTTGCATAACATGTTCATCATTTTCCATATCCATCATATTTGCATTATCGATTATTCGGTTATCGATATTTTGCTTTTGTATTGTTATTAATTTTTTATTATTATTATCCTCGGCCGCTTCATCGTCTGTGCGCTCAGTGGGAAATATAATATCCAATGCCTCGGCTAGATCTTTTGGCAGCTCACCGTCACGTGTGGGCGCTTTATCAGCATTCAATGGCAGTGGCACATGTTCGGTATCGGCTTCATCGATGCCGGGCGGCAAAACATCATCGCCATCTTCGGCATCACTGTGTGCATCAGCGGGACCGCCATTGCCTTCAATTGTTTTACTGCCGCCGCCACTGCCGCTAGAGGCATGAGCGCCGCCATTATTATCGCTATCATCGTGCGACATCATTGGCGGCGGCGGCGGTGGTGGTGGCGGTGGGCCGTGTGTCATTAGATTATGAAATTGTACCGGATCGGGCATTAATTCATCATAATCAACCATCATGCCAGAGACTTCGGGATGAAATGGTGGCGCATTGCCATAAACATCCTCCATCATTGCCATTTGGATTTGTGCGGCTGTTGGCGCTGGCGGACGCAATTGGTGTTGCTGCTGCTGTTGCTGTTCGCGCTCATTGCCGTTCACATATTGACGTTGTTGCTGTTGTTCAATGCCACCAGCAGCACCGCCAAGCGCCGATATGTCACCACTTTGGCTTTGCTTCTTGAAAACCGGCATTTTGCCAATGAACGGCAACTTTTTATTGCCACCGGGGCCCGTTGCTCCTGCCGCTGCCGCCGCTGCTGCTGCCGTTGCACTGTTGCCGGCCGTTGATGAGGTTGTCTTGGTTTTTGTCGCATCGCGCTTTGACTTTGTATCGTTCGTTTTATTGCGATCGATTGCTGTACGTGGCCGAAATTCGGAATGTTTGACTATCGGTTTTTCGACACGTCCAATCCGACTGCCGGAAAGTGAGCGTGATCGTGAACGTGTTGTACGCCGATGTCGATTGTCACGTGAACGACTGCGTCGACTACGCGGTGAACGACTACGACGCCTGCGACCACGACTGCGTGAACGTGTTCTACTACGTCGACTGCCGCCGCCCATGCCGCGTCTATTCCAATCACCACCACCACGACCGCCATAATCACCGCCGCCGCCACCACGTCCGCGACTACGACTGCGTGATGCACTGCGGCGACTATGCATGACTGGGCTACGTGAACGTCTTGTTGTTCCCGTACGTTGTTTATATTTATCATCGAATGCATTGCCACGCAACGATGATGATGACGATGATGTTGTTGCTGTTGTTGGTTCATCGCCATCACCGCGTTTATTCTTCAGTTTGCCTTTCAATTGCTCCAACAATTTCTTCTCACTTTCGCTTATAACCGGCTGCACGGTACTCCATTGCTGTAACAAATTCTCATCACGTCGTTTCTCATCGTCATCTTTTGCCTTTGACGTGCCACCTGATGACGATAACACTGGCGGCGGTGGCGGCGCCAAAGGCGTTTGTTTTATACCCTCTTGCGCAACAGTCCAACGACTCAAACGTCCGACATTTGTTGCATCTTTGGTCGATGTTGTTGCGGACATTGATGCTACTGAATTGTTACGATTACTACTGCTGCCACTGCCACTGCCTAAAGCTGTTTCCAAATCGATTGTATCCTGTTGTTGTTTACGCATCGAAACACGTATTGAGCTCGCTGCTCCTGCTGCAGTTGGCACATGCAATTTATTGCTGTTACTATTGCTGTTGTTATTATCGGCGCTTGTATCAATACGCGTTTTCTTTGGTTTATTTGTCGTCGTCGTCGTGTGTTCATTATTTGATGATGATGAACTATCCGTTGACGATGATGATGCCGCGGCAGTTGACGTTTGCTTTTTATGCTTTTTGCTATGTTTACGTTTTTTCTTCTTTTTGTCTTTTTTATCAATGCTAAAAGTAATGACAACACATTAGTTTTTTTAATGCTTTTGACACAAATTCGATACATTACCTCTTCTTACGTCGTTTCTTCGGTGAGATTTTTTCTTCATCTTTTTTGGATTTACTTTGTTGCTTCTCCTGTTCGGCTTTTGAATGCACCTGTAGCGCAACTTCACGATCCTTAAGCCAACGTGTCTCATAGTCCGAATTTTGTTTGAGAAACATCTGTTTTTGAAAATAATGACAAATAATTGTGAAAAAAAAAAAAAAAATTATATATAAAGACATTTATGTCTAGGTTACCTCATATCTTTGGGAATGCGTTTGGGATTTAAGATGTGCCGATGCACAATGTAAATCGCCAATCCAAAAACTACACAATTTACAGAACCAAGCCGATGCGGGCACTAAAAATTCCATACCACGCACGGGTACACGTTTTATGGGCGCATCAGCATACAGTGGAAAAGGCTATAAATTTAAATACAAATTATATTATTATTATATTATAAAAAAAGACATAGCAATGCTTATCCTTACATCATGATCGATATCTAAATGCCAGGGCGTTTCGACAGTCTCCTGATTCATGTGCTCTTGCGAATGCAAATGATTGAGATAATCACGCGCCGATTTCGGGAATACATTACACATTGGGCACCAATGTTGCTCCGGGTCGAAGAACACATAATTATAGGGTTGCACCGTTGAGGCGCTGTGAAAGATAATAAAACATTAATTATCATTTATTTAAATATAAATTAATTAATTTTATAGTTATACCTTTTTTCAGCATTGAGCGCTGCTTCTTTTTCTTTTTGTTTTGATTTCATTGATTTAATTGCTTGATTCTTCAAATGTCTGGTTGGACTATCATTGCCATCTTCATTCTCGCTTGTTGACTCCGATTCGGATGATGATGAACCCGATGAAGATGTTGTCGAACTGCTGCTATCCGCTGAGCTATCGCTGGTCGACGAACGTGCCACACCGCCTGTGCCGCTCTCACGTTTCAGCTCTTTATGTGGCGAACTCTCAGTGGGCGTTGTTGGTTTACTATTTGTTGTTGCCGCTGCTGCTCCGCCGACTTGTTCATCATCATCGACGCCATCAGCTTCATCGTCTGTATCATCATCATCATCTTCATTGTCACGTATTATGCCATTAAGCATATCGATGACATTTTCAATTGTGTCAAGTTTCTTTTTGATTTGTGCCTATAAAGATTTATAAAAAAAAAAATTTAAATAATATTTTTTATATGCTTGCAATTTATCTAAATTTACCTGCAAACGATCATTTGTCTCAATGAAATTCTGTGTTGTTGGCGATGGTGGCGGACCACCACCAGCGGTCAAATCATTACGTTGATCCTTTAGTACTTTCAATTCATTACGTAACATAACAACTTTTTTAATATAATTAGCACGTTGTTTCTTAAGTTCATCACGTTGATTTTCAGCTTCCTGTGCCACGGCTGTAGTTTGAGTGTGTTGTATTGTATTGTGTTGGTTGGTTGGTTGGATGTTGGCGAGAGACATAAAGGGGAAAGAGAATAGGTTAAAAATACGTTAGTCTCTATAATTGTTAGTAATTAAATTCAAAATTTCATTTACAAAAATGCTAAGTGCATTTCTCATCTAGTTACGCTGCTGCTCTCAACACGCTTCGATTTCTTATCAACGAACGCAGCAGCCCAGAGACCAGACCATAGACCAGCCTGCCTGCCTGCCAGCCAGTCAGCCAGCCAGCTAGCCACAGTTATAGCTACAGCCTCAGGCCATGCGGCGGCCATGCCAATGCCAGAGTTCAGCTCAGCTCAGCTCAGCTGCAAGCCAGCGCGCGCAATTGTGCTATCGTGTAATGATGTTATGCTCATAGTTTTTATTTTATTTTATTATTTATTTATTTTGTTGCGTGGCTCAGTGCCGTTGTCGCGCTGTGCAGCAGCTTGGGGGTTGATTATAGACGCATAATTATTAAGTTGATTGGTTCGTTGGTTGGTTTGTTTGGTTGGTTGGTTGTTTCTATGGTTGTATTGTGGCTGATAGTTTGTTTTGTGTGCACTCATCCAGCTCCAGGACGTTGTTGTTCGACTCGACTCGTCTCGTCTTGTCTCACCACAGCATGTTTGTTGGTCCGTTTCGACGTTGACGAAGATGATGATGACGATGAAGTTTCATTTCATTTCAGTTCAGTTCATTATGTCGTACAGACTGGCGGCGGCATAATGTACACACATGCATGCACACTCATACACATACACGTGCAACATACACACACACACACACGCAGGCAACGCAACGTGAGGGTGATGTTGCACGCGCACCATACGGAGGTCATATTTTAGTTTACACATAAGAAGACAGCAGAAATCTAAACGTGATCGAGGCATTGTTTGCTAATTTTTTTTTGTCTCTTTTTTTTTTTGTTTATGATTTTAGTTAATAGTTATTTTGTGATTTACCAATCTGAGTTGTGTGCCATTAAATCGTTCTATATAATGTGTAGTACATACAGTAGTAATTTTTGTACTTTTTTTTTTTTTTTGTTTTTTTCTTTTGTATCTTTGAAGTAAAAAAAAAAAAAGAAATCGGGGAAAATCGCGCGCACACATACACATACACAATACGTTTAGAATATGATAATAGAAATACAATTATGTGAGATATTGGCAATATGAACGGAAAATTAATTAAACTCATTTGCCTACCGTCTTGGGTAGCATTGCTGCCAGCGGCATCGATGCCAGGCACTGCCGGTGTTGTTGTTGCGCCTGTTGCCGCTGCCACTGTCTGCTGCTGCTCATCAATTGCATTATCCGTGTCCGTTTGTGGCATTGGCTGCGATGTCTGTCTTGTCAATGTTGTTTGAGCGCTTGCATTAATTGGCATTGGACCACGGATGCCTGCTGCTGCTGCAGCGCTCACTAGCTGTTGCTGCTGCTGTTGTTGTTGTGTGGTTGGTGGCACTGTCGGTTGTACATTAGGCACACTGTGCTGCAACCATACTTGCTGACCATATTCTGTGTATGAGTGTGTGTTTATTATTATTTTTAATGAGATAAATTATTATTTAATAAGCAATCAAACAGTATGATTTTAGTATTTAGCTGCACTAACCATTTACGCCCCATGCACCTGGCGGTGCATAGGCGGCATTAAAGTCGGCTGGCGGTGGTCCTTGTTGCATGCCGTAAGGCGGTTGTGGCGGAAATGCACCTTGTGGTGGCATTCCGTATTGATGATTATATACGGTATTACCGTATGGTTGGCCGTACATTTGTGGCGGCATAACGCCATACTGCACTTGGGTATTGGGATGTTGTGGCTGTAGGCGCATGCCACCCGGTGACGGTGGTGGCGGCGGTGATGCTGGTTTCTTTTTTGGTGACCAACGACCAGAACTGCCACTGATAGCACTGCCGCCACCACCGCGACGTGGTGAGCTACTGCGCGAACGTGAACTACTACGACCACGTCCGCCTCGATAACGATCACGACGCATACGGCGTGGCGGTGGCGAACGTCGTCGATCCGGTGAACGGCGTCTGTCATAGCGACGACGATCTGGTGAATAATAACGGCCACGTCGTGGCGATGGCGAACGACGTCGTCGATGGCCGGGTGACGGTGGTGTACGCGCATTGCGTGATGATGACCGACGTCGTGATGGTTCTCTTGGCGGGCTTTGAGCGTGTGGTGGCGTACGGCGTGCAGCACTCTTCGTTCCATTGTTTGTTGTATCTTTTTCTATTTGCTTTGCTTGTGTTTTCTTCGAGTCTACAAATGAATGCAATAAACATGAGTGTGTGTTTGTGTGTTGCGCACACACATACAAATATTAAATCATTTATGTAAAAATTTAAATCAATCATTGAATTTGCATACCCAACTCGGTTGTATAGTATTCGGCGCCTGGTGGGCCCGGTTGCAGCTCAGCGGCATTGCCCAGACGTCTGTCTGTTGGCTGCGTGCTAAAATCTTCATCCATTGTACGTATGGATACAATTTATTGATCAACGCACAAAAATTGCCGGTTTATTTTTTTTTTCTTTCGTTCAAACGACTGTTCTTCCTTGTAAGAAAAAAAAAAACCTATAAGTGTGCGTGCAACGGCATCGGGTGGCGTATAGCTGTCGAATGTGTATGAAAAGCTTGATATTGTTATCCCTGTCCAGAGGCGATGACCCACCGCTCTTGCCTCACAAGCGACGGACAGATGGCGGCGACAAAATAACTTTTTTTTCGTTTTGGCCCGGATACAAACACTTGTAAACGTTTACACACAACTAATTTAAGCGAGTGGCACACTTCTTTGCAATGTTTTTATTCGTCTTCTCGCTTTTTCCGCGCAAAAATATATACACTTCCCGCACACGCCACGATTAGCCTAGGGAGTCGAAAAACGACCGACGAAAACCAAACGTGACAGTGACGCTCATGTGTTCAATTGACGCACTTGCGCCTAGAAAAAAAAATACAGAAGCAGACAAGCCGATTTATGTACTGCTAGCTATGCATATGTTCGCTTAGAATACTCAATATCATGAGCTATTTCAATATTCTATTTGCAATTGTTGAAATTTGTGTCGCTTCAGTGAAGTAAAAACAAATATAGTAACTAGCTCTATGTTCGCCTGCAATCAGAGGCGAACTTTCTGCACAAGCCACAAAAAAATTAGTGTGAATCACTTGATCTGGAATCGTTATCGGTTACCAACGTCACTCGCTTATATTTCACCCCGAATCTTGAGGGAGTCACCCACATTGACCTGGCCCAAGTGCCAGTGCAACTCCAAGCGAAGTTGAGCTAGCCAGCACTTTCACTTTTGTTGGCCCTAATCCGTTTCACCTGACTAATTGAAGCGACTGCGTCAACTTTTCGATTCACAAGTACCTTTTCACTGACACCGTGTCGTCTCCTTCAGCACTACGCTTTGTGGCTCATCGTTATTCCTGTCGCAGAACCGTGTTGATTCGCGGTTTTATAAATAATTTTTGCGATCAAATGGGAATGGCAACTCTATTATTTGTATTTGTTGACAGCACTGTCTGATTTTGTTTTTTTTTTTTGTGTCTTTGGCACGATTTCACCTATTAATGATTTAACATGCTGTTAGCGCCAAATCGGATGCCAAAATGACATATACATAAGTCAATAATTAATCTATTTGTAAATCCAATTCTTTACGACCTGGCAACTCTATTTGCCTGCGATATTGAGTTAGCCAGCACTTCTTCGACGCATAAATGGTTCTTTCCTGACACGGAGTCGACTCATAACGGTTATAGTTTTCGAAACTGACTCTCGGAAATTCAAATTTTGTGATCGTTAAATTTAATTATCAAATGGCAGCTAGTAGGCAAACTTTAGCATGTCTATCAAATAAAACATTCAAAAAAGATAGAATAAATTTACTATTACAAGTATATTTTTTTAAAAAAACACAACGCATAAAAAAATAAATAAATCATAAAATACACAATAAAATTTATTTGGCACTAATCGCGGAGTCGCAAGATTGTATAATAACTTCAAGTAGCTGTGTAAATAAATATAGTACACAAGATGTTGCGCATACCGGGCATGCCCCTTTTGCCGGGCACACTTTTTCGGGATGTAAGTAATCCGACTTATGTATGTATGTAATCATATAATCACTAATACAATTAATGCATTTGCAGGTGGCCAAGTCACATTATCCAAAACCACAATCGTTAATGAACTATCAAGGCATCAGCATGTTGAACGATCGGCAGCAACCAGCGCTGGTCGATCCGCATGGCAATATCGTTGATCTCAGTTGTCCGCCAGTACAGTTCCCATCCGTATATCCGCCCCGTACGGGACCACGTCTGCCACCTTGGGTAGTTTACGACAAAAAAGTGCTGAGCTTTAATGCATACTTTAAGCAGACACTACAAGAGGTCTACCATGCGCCATACCTGGTACGTAAAGTGAAAATAAACTTTTATCTGGAGGACGACACTATTGAAATATCCGAGCCAAAAACCGAGAATTCGGGCATCGTGCAAGGCTGTATAGTGCACCGGCAACGCGTACCGCGACCGCCGCCTTGCGAGAATGAATTTATGACAATTCTCGATCTGAATGTAGATACTACTGTAATGATATTCGATCGGAATTATCACATAACGAACTGCGATAAGTTTACGCGAAACTTTCTCAATCAGCGCGGCATTGCGGTGCCGGATCCAATCGAAGAACCGGAGTAAGTAGATCCCATTATTCTCACCTATATTTTCATATTATGGTCTTTTTTAATTGTTTTACACACGCAGAGATCCCACTCAAGCAGTTCGCAAACGTGGCATCGTGCGCCAGTTTAATCCGCCTGAGAAGAAGCATGCTTTTGCACAATTTCTCAAATACGACCGTCAGATACTAAAATTTCAGGCTTATTGGGATGATCGCACCGAATTTGGTGATGTGCGTAAACTGGAGGTCTGCTATTACCTTGCCGATGACACAGTCGAAGTAAAGGAGCATTTCCCACGCAACTCAGGTCGTGAAGGACCCGCTGTTTTTCTCAAACGTGGTCGCCTGCAACGCGTAAGTTATGAATACAGAACAGACAATGATGGAAACTAACAATAAACTTCCAATTTAAACAGGAATTCGACGGTCTGCCGGCGCCTGGCGAGATAACGCCTGTCTCACTTTTGAATGTTCTTGGCACAAACTCACGTAATATACGCTACTGCATCGATCCGCTCAATACGGGCGCTCGTGAGGTGCTCTACTATAACGATCGTGATTTTCAAATTGGCTCTGTTCTCAATGTGTACGGTCGGGCCATTGTCATAACCGATGCCGATCCGTTTACCAAAGAGTATTATCGAATCAGATATGGCATTGATGATTTTACACCAATACCGACACCGACACGTTCCGATGAGTGCGGTGTTTATAATGCCAAGGATCGTGTATTGCCACCATTTAACGGTTGGGGTTCGTACGAAGATTCGGTCGGTAATTGCATATCGGTTGAACCGAAACCGCCAATGGTTGATTTCAAAAAGTTCATCAAATACGATCGTTATGTGCTCCGGTTTGGCGCAAAATTACTATCGACTATCAAAGAGAACTGTGAACGTATTTTCATTATTAGTTACTATCTGTCCGATGATTCGATACAAATCTATGAGATTGCCGTGCGTAATTCTGGTTTTCTCGGTGGTGAATTCATGAAGCGTAGACGCATGTTGCTGCCTGGCCAGGAGAAGTTCTCCTCGAAGCCACCGCTTTATTATCAGCCATACAATTTTTACATTGGCGCAACAATGAGTTTAAAAGACTTCATCTTTCATATCGTATCGGCGGATGAGTACACATTGCTCTTTATGGAACATCATCCGAATGAGGTGAGTGCAATTTACTTTCAAAACATTTGAACAATTGTAATGTATTGCCTACGATCTTTCTGTTTTTTACCAAAACTTTCAGTATCCATTTGCTAATGTTGATACGGTTTTGGAGAAGGTGCGCAAAGGTTTGACCGGTCATATGCGTGAATTTATTGGACGTTGTATGCCCGCCGAAACGCAAAATGTTTTGTCTGCACCGAATATATTTATCGGTTTTGAGAGCCTCAAGGGCGCACTTATCACAATCATGGGCAATGAGATCAGTGATCATGAGATCATAACGCTATGTCGTTTCTACTCAGGTGAGAAACAACCTGATAATATTTGTGATCGTAACACTGTACGAGCGGCCGCACTACTTGAAATGAAACGTTCATTGTGGAATGGTCGTGATGATCTTATCGAGCATTTCCATCACATAAATCCAATGAATCGACCATTCTTGCCTGAAAATAAGATACGCTCAACGATGCGCGGTTGTCGTTTGCCCTTTTCACCCGAATTGCTTGATAATGTGCTATCAATACTCAATCGTAATGAATGCGATGAAATTGAAGTCTGCGATCTGATGAACTTCATCGATGTCACATGCGGCAAACAATGCGACATACCGCCCATGAATATCGCCTTTGAGCTGTGCCCAAAGGTACCATTCCTTACTAAGGGACGTGTTGTTAACTTAAGTTGCTTATTGAAAGCGCTTGGACTTAAACTTGAAGAGGAAGAACCACCGAAAAAGATGGTGAACTTTTGAATATGTTAATTGTTATTATGAATGTGATGGATGGATGGGTGTGGTGCGCACTGTGTTTTTACACTACCTGACGACCTGGTTTGATAAAATTCTCTTCTGTTATTTTTGATTTTTTTTTCTGTGGCTCAAGTGTGCAATCTCTGGACTTAAATACAATCTGTTAAAAATGTTATATTTAAATGTTTTTTTTTTTTAATCGCTTGTATAGAACACAAAATGTCGACCATATTATACAAGTGATGGCACTTGAACTAATTGCCAAGTTCAATCGGTTTCCGTTTCGCGGTCGCTTTATGTCATAACGCTTATATACTAAACATACGTTAGTTTAATATTTTCATTTCGTGTATTCAAAAAAAATGTGTCTTTTTTTTTTTATTTTATATGTTTATTAGAATATTTTGAAAATTGCATAATTGATTGACAAAAAATTACAACTAATCATAAAAAATAATATACTTATATATTTTTATTTATAATTTTTTTTTTTTTCATTTTTTAATGGAGCCTTTCAGAATTTAATTACAATAGACACTTGATTTTATTTTTGCGCTAAGCTTGATGTCTGCTTATTAGAAAAAAACAAAAAAAAAATAAAATAAAATATTTATATATAATACATTTTAGTACTTGAAAAACTCTTGCTTGAAGCTGCGTTAATAGCTTGACTGACCACCAATTAAACAACACATTGGCTGCCAGTCAACAATGACAACAATGACGCTGTGCGAGGAGAGGGGCGAACATGTGTGTATTGCATAACGAAAATGTCTTTTGGCCAAACATTCTTTTGTCGATCGGTACTTTTAGTTCGTCGTGTCTAATCGTCTAAACGCTTACGGTCGGCCACATACGATTTTAAGTACACTCCAAATTAATTTTTCTTTCTTTTCTCTTTTTTTTTTTTTTAGCAACAAAAAAAAATTACATAACAAGGAAAATATAAAATAAGATATCATTATAATAATAAAAATATAAAAATGTATGTTTATAAAAGTAAATTGAAACTAAGATTTTTGGCAAAAGAATAAAAAATGAATAATGAAAATCTTATAAACTTATTGCAAATTTTTGGGCAATTAAAAATTAAAAACACAAAATCAACTAAAAAACGAACGTAAGACTCGACTCCTCTAATTTGCGTGTTGACCGCTGTTCTTCCTTTGCACTTTCTCTTTGAACAGCGCTTATGGTAATGTAAAAAAGCAACAACAAAACCACATAAATGTTACAAGCCATGTGTGTGTGTGTTTCCGTGTGGATTGTATTTAATTTGCTTTTTCTGTTTTTTTTTTTTTTCGCTGCTGCCGCGTTGCAATGCAGTCATCACTCAATGCAGCGCAGCACAGCCGCTGCTTTATGTCGTCGTCTTCTGTGCGCGTTACTTATTGGCATCACTTGGCCTGACATTGGCGAAAAGTTTTCCTTCCTTTTCTTATAACTGCTGCTTATGCTCGTCTACTGCACATACACACTACAAATTTTGTTACTACTTAATTTTTTTCACTCCTATTTCGTTTTGCGTCTGCTGTTATTATTCTTGTTGTTGTTGGTGCTGCGCCCTGCATTGCTTTCCATTCTAAACTGAAAAACTAAAACTGTTTAAAAACTAAATTATTATTCTCATTTCTTTTTTTTTTCAGTTTTTGTATGTTCGCTTTTTGCTTATTTGCTATTACGTTTATGTTCTGCTTGTATTTCCTTCTCTACTATGTTTCTTCTAACTGTTCTTTCACATACATTTGTTAGCAACTTAGTTAATTGGTAATTGTTATTTAGTTTTTTTTTTTGTATTTTTTTTTTTGTTTTTGTAATTTTTTTTGTTTTGTATTTTTGATTTTTTTTTGTAATTTTGTTTTTTTTTTGTAATTTTTTTGTTGAATAGTTTTAAATTTTTGTTTTTGTTTTTTTTTTTTTGTTTTTAGATTTCATCAATATCGATCTCATCGCCATCCTCATCGTCATCGTTCGAGGACTTCTTTTTGCCATCGGCAACAGCCGCAGCGGCGACAACGACCTTCAGCGGCTCGACACGTGCACGATCATTATACTCGATCTCCACATCAGAATCAGCCTCGTCATCATCCTCAGATGATTCCTCCTCTTCGGCCTCTTTTAGCCATTGTACAAACGGCTCAGCCTTTTCGTGTATCTTCTGTGCGACATTTTTCGATACATGACGTTTGCTAACCTTTTGCGCCCAATCGAGTATAACCTTCTCATCGAGTATATCCAAATCATAGAATATCTTAAAGATGCCCGCCACCTTATTCATCAATGCATTCACATGCAATTCAACCGTCTGCTCAATACCGCCAATCAAATAACGTTGTGCCTTGGCATTGTCGTGTGTGAAACGCAGCAACAAATTACGATTCTTGCGCACATCCTGTATGATGTTCTCGGTGAAGAGCAATTCGGCGAGCACAAGCGGTGCCTTATTGACAATATCAAGACGCTCGGCCTCAATCAAGAGCTCCTTGTGCGTGGCAACCGAGTCCAGTTGCTTTTTGTCGCGCTTCGACTTTACAAGTTCATAGAATATATCAATGCGTTCCTTTTCGCTTTTATCATAATCATCCGAAATGGTCATGCCCTTGGCGCCATCAGTAAGATCCTGTAGACGTGCGCGTATCGCTTCCTAAATGAGAAAAACAAAAAATGCGAGTTATAATAATTAGTGAGTAACGCAAAAATATAAATAATGTATATTTTACCTTTGACACATCGACACTCCAGCCGCCGTCATCATCATCATCGGCATTGCTTGTCTCCGGTATGGCTGCGCTTATTTCCGCCTCAGTCTGGCTGGCCTGATTGCCGCCGCTGCCGCCATCCGATTCGCCGCCCGAATTGTTTGCCATCGAATTATTCGAACCATCTGAGCTATCGTTATTCTTCTTTTGTACACGCTTTGAACGTTTACCCTCAGTCAGCGATGAGCCCTGTGCGGCCGGATTCAATGATGGCGGATTCTTGACAATGAACGTATTCACTTTATGATTAACCTTAAGCAGGCCATGGAAACCGCATGCCTTGCACGATTGTGAAATTGTTTGATTTTTAGCCGAGACTGTTAGATTAGTCTCGGGATTATCACATTCGGGACAAAGCACAAACTTGCGTATGAAGCCATCAAGCAAATCTTGCAATTTATTCACATCATGTGAACCATTCACAATGAAGCGTTCGTTCTGTGAATTCAATAGGGGGGAGAGAGAATAAACAATGTCGCTTACATACAGATAACAAAAATGTATTAAAACTCACCTTATGATCGAATTGCGTTTGAGCGCCCAACTCACAGCCAAAATACTTGGTCGGATATGTTGCCGGACGGCCGATGGCGCGTGCCACTTCGGCCATGTTAACAAGCACGGTTTTAATGCCGTTACCTTTGCCTTCGACCTTGGCTTGCAGACGCGGCATTTTATAGCGATAGAACATGTCAGTGACACTGCGATTTACGTTAACGGTACCCATTTTGATAGTATTATTGTTGTTGCTGTTTCTGTTGTTGGTATTAGTACTTGTTTTCTTTGTGTTGTTGTTGTTGGCTGCTGCTTTTGATTTTATTACTTGCTGCTGACTATGTCTCTATCTTTCTCGCTCTTTTTCGCGTCTTAACTCACACACAACTTTTTCTTGTTATTACTATGGTTGTTGTTCTTGTCTATTGTGTTTTTGTTGGTTTTTGTTTTTCTTTGCGCAATTTATTGCCTCTTATTAACACCCTTGACTTGTAGTTTAAGCAACACTGACACGTGTTTATATGCTTGTGCGTGCGCGGTTGTGTGAATGGCAAAACCAAAATTATAAAAAATATGTTAATCAAAATGATCGATCAGCTGTTTTTTGTTTTGTTTTTTTTTTTTGCCAATTTTAGCCAATATATTGTTTGTTGTTAGTGTTGTTGTTATTGTTGTCAACACTTAGGTAGTTTTTACAACAATACCAATCAATTTCAATATCTTGTATTCTATAATGTTGCTGCGCCAGTTGTTCGTGTTGTTGTTGCTGCTGCTGCTGATGCTTTTGAAAATATTGTTGGTTTTTGATTTTACTATGTTTCTTAATTGATAAATTCATTAAGTTTGTTGTTTGCACTTTTAACGTTGTTGTTGTCGTTTTTGCGTTAATTTTACGAAAAATTTCGCACAAGAATACCTCTCCTTTGCTGCTGTTGTTGTTGTTTTTGCTTTTTCCTTTGTTTTAATATATATATTGTTTGTTGTTTTTAATGTCAATTAAATGTTAACAGGTTCTTTTTTTCGCCTTCTTTTGTTATTTGCTTGCAAAAATGTATTTGATATTCGCTTATTGTTGTTGTTGTTGTTGGACTATTTCTTCTTCTTCGCTTCGCTTTAAGTTTGATTTAAATTTGTATCATAGAAATTTATTCCTTTTTTGATTGTTCTCTCTCTCTCTCGCTCTTTCTTATAATTTTGCAGACATGCACACGTCAATGTTAGTTTTGCTTTTTTTTTTTTTTTTGTACGTACAGAAAAAAAATACAAAATTTGATTTCTCTTTCTTCGCTTAAACTTTGCTTAGTTCTGCGGCGCTTTATTTTTATTATTATTGTTGTCGGTTGTTGTTGTTGTTGCTGTTAAGCTGATGCTGTTACCACGCGTTGTAAGCAAATCGAGGAAATATTTATTGTTGTTGTTATATTTATTTTTTTATTTTTATTTTTTTCTGCACGTTTCAAAGTTTGCCTATTGTTGTTGTTGTTATTTATTACTTTGGGCTCCACTAATTCATTGAGTGTTGTTGTTGTTTTTTTGTTTTTTTTTTATATAAACATTAACATGGATGTTTTGTTGCTGTTGTTGTAGTTAAGAACAAACGAACGAACAAACAAAAACAAATGTTTGGCAAAATGTTGTCGGTATTGTTGTTGTTATTTTAATCGATGCTTTCGGCTTATCCTTAAACGGTGCGATTAACGTTAATAGTTGTTAGTGCTTTTGTTGTTATAATTATAATTTTTTTTCTCTTTGCATATGTGTGTGTGAGTGTTGTTGTTGTAGGAAGGTCGGCTGATTTTCTTTGGAACGGTACAATGATGAGCGTTTTGTTGTTGTTGTTGTTGTTGATGCTGCTGCGACTGCACGACTGTTGTTGGTGTTGTTGTTGTTGCTGCTGCTGCTGATGTTGTTGTTGTTGTTTCGTTGTCTTCGCTTATATCGAAGGCTGCTCACGTGCTGTACCTGAACGGTTGTAACTTCCGATGTCTGTTGCTAGAAGTCCTGAAAAATACAAGAAGAAGAAGAATCAAGTTTTGTCAATTAAGAAATGCAAAGAAAAAACCTTAAGAACTAACAAAATTAAGCGCAACAAATTAATTTAAATAAAACACAAGCGTGACAACAACGAAGAAGAGGAAGAAAAAGCGTGGCAAAATAGTTCAGCGAAATAAAAAAAAAAAAAAAAACGGAAAAACAAACAGAAAATTATAAAAAAAAAATGTAGCCTACTTAAGGGCGCATTAAAAATGCACCGCTTGATTACAATGACAACTAAAACGATAAAACTTTTGACATTAATTTTGATTTGTGAAAAAAACAAAAACTAAAAGTAAGTAAGGTCGTCAAAAATTCGATCTTGTCGAAAATTAAATACGCTTCACAGTAGTGTCTTCAAGTGCCACGCCCATTTTTCATTATCATTTTTTTAACAAAATAGTTCTAAGAACATATGTGAAGTAAAATTCGTTCAGAAAAAAAATACTTTTTCATATAAGAATTGAAAAATTCTCAAGATCCCACACTATGGGATCGGACCCCTTTTCTAGGAGTCGGAACTTTTTTATATTAAGAGTAGATATGCTAGAACATTAACTTATACTCCAATCTCAAAGAACAAAAAAGTTTTCCATACAATGTTTCAATTTTTGCTAATTTTTCTTCCTCTTTTTTTTTTTGAGGACCACCAGTTCTAGTGATCCGATCCGTTGCTCATGCCGACAAATGATTTAATCGCACAAAACAAAAAATTCTCCACAATCTCAACTTAATAGGAATTTTTATATCAACTTGTTTTGTCATCTTTATCAAGAATAATTCTATAACACATCATATAGTCGGCGATGTCTCCATTGAGGTGTTACAAACTTTGGAACAAAGTTAATATCCCATTTTGGAAAGAATTAAAAAACTCAAAGAAAAACATTGTTTGCGAGCTTTTAGGCGCAATAGTTTTTTATGCCGATGTGCGTGTCACACAACAAAATGGCGTACAAACACGCACACACATGCACGACATTTTAAAATAATGTATACAACAAATCATTGTTGAAACAATTTTAAGGCATTCATTTATTTTTTTTTTTTTTTGATATTTTTACATATATTATTGATTTATTTATTTGTTGACACACAAATGACAGAAAACAGAGAAAAACTTTTGGCAAAACTTCGACACCGTGAAATAAGGGCGTGTAAATAAAAGTTTTTTTTATTATTATATTTAAAAAGACAAAAAAACAAGCGAAACATAAACCAAAGTTTGATAGTTAACATTTGATAGGCACTGACAAGAAGAAATGCATGTCTACAGTTTGACATTTATTGCATTTGCAGCAAATAGAGTTTAATAAGCACTACAACTGTAGGCGAAAGTTTGAAGGCTATCAAGTTGAAATGTTAAGTGACGAAAAATAGTAAAAATGTGAAGAAAATGAATATTTTATTTTTTATAAAATAAATTTTAAAATAAAAAAAATAATGGTTTATTTTAATACTCACCGATGACTTATACTTCGCCTGTTAGAATTCATGCACAGTTCAAAATCTTTACTCCGTTTTTGCGGAATTGGAGGTGCTCCTTTTTTTGCTGGTGTTTCTGCGCCGCATGAAACAATGAGAGAAAGATCGAGAAAGAAAAAAAGAAACGTCAATGAATTCAATTGCATACAGTTACAGTTATAAAAGCACTGGACAATTGGCATTACATTATTTCAATTAAGTAAGCAAAATTTAAAAAAAAAAAAGTAATAATAAAATAAAATGTGTGTGAGTGTGCGGACTTTGTTGCAAGTTTTTGTTGTCGTTGTTATTGCAAATTACTTTTGTTAATTCTTTGTTGTATTTTTATTTGATTGAACTTCTTCAATGGCGCTATTTTTTTTCTATAAAATTGGCGATTGTTGTTCTCTCCAATATTTATGACGTTGACGTTGGCGCTGCTGCTGCGACAGCACTTGTTGTTGTTGTTGTTGACCAAAAATAGCCAAGGCCAAAATATTTGTATGTCTTTCGTTGTTGCGTTTGACTTTATGTCGTTGTTGTTGTTGTAGTTGGCGGTGGCGTTGTCGTCAGTTTCTGATGCTGATGCTGCTGTCGTCGTCGTTGTTATATTTGTAGTTGTTGTTACTACTTCTGTTGCGTCTCTGCCACAAATCAACATTGAATAGAAATTTGTAAAAGAAAACCTTTGATTTTCTCTCTCGCTTCAAGAACTTTACTTGATATTTGTGTATATGTGTGCGTTGTTGTTGCAATTTGTCTATTTCTTGTTGCTTTCCCCACCCCTTTTGCCAATACTTTTTTGTCAATAGAAAATTTTGCTGCTGTTGTTGTTCTGCTTCTTCTCCTTCTTCCTTGTGTAAATATATATATATATATATTTTTTTTTTGTTATTCTTTAGCTTTGCCTTTTATACTTCTTTCTTCTTTTTTGTATTTGGAAAAATGTTTAATTAACTTTTACATTTGCAACTTAAGCACGATTGTTTTTTTTGTATTGTTATTATATGTTATATGGCCGGTTTAGAAAAATAAAAGTTATTATTGTAGATAATAATTATAATGAAAAGAAAACTAAATTTAAAATTCAAGTAAGCACACACGATGATTTAAATAATAAAAAAAAAAAAAAAAAATATTAGACAAACAAAAAGGGTAAAAAAAAAGGCAAAAAAATAAACCGAAAATTTCGACGGGGTGCTGGTTAATTTGATCTATCAAATGATTAACTGAACTGAGTTTTTGAATGAAACTTGTCAACAAGTTTTTTGACAAAATGCTTTTGAAAATATCAAAGCCTGCTGTTCTCTGTCATTCACAGAGTGTAGATTCTATAGGAATCTCATGATTCCATGTTATTTCAAAGTTCCCATAACTGGAAGTCTTTTTGTTTGCTCATTGCAATGTCCATCCGGTTATGAGAACACATTTTGTATGAAACGATTATAATAAAACGCTTATGAGAGTTGCCCGCTTTAGAAATTATTGGATCAGCCGTAGGACCAGGTGTAGAGCTCAAATAAAATACCATCAATAAGTTTGATGTATTGGTCAGTTACACATGTTTCAAAATCTCAAGAACCACGGGTCTAGCAATATGGAATTTATTTTAAATTTCACATGAAGTTTTCAGGAGGTATGTTTACTGAGACTGCATACGAAATCAAACTTTATCAACTGCCGAAACGTCACAAAATTTCAACACTTTAGCTCTTACAGCATCCGGCAACAGACAGACGAATGGACGGAAGTTTTTTGCAAAAATATATTAAAATTGCAGAATTAATAATTGTTGTACCTTATGATATTATGATAGGATATATATTTACACTGTAGTAAACTGACTTTTGGTTTTAATGAAAAAAAAAAAAATCTTTGTGTACACTTTGAAAAAAAAAAAAAACACATACAACCAAGTAAATCAATAAAAGTGCACCATTTTCCAGGCACTCAAAATTCAATGCAACGAGAGCAATAAATCTTTTTCAACTAAAAATGATGGTCACTCACAAAATGATAAAAAAAAAACCAGCAAACGTGTGTATTGCATTTTGGGATGCATACAAAAAAACCCCAAAAACAAACATGAGTGAGTGTGTATGTGTGCGAGAGAGCGCAAAAAGTCAAGAGTAATTAAGGCAGAAGCAGACCGACGATGCACACACAGAGCCATTGCCATCGTCATCAGCATCATCGAGAGATGAGTAAAAATACAAAAAAAACACTTGCTTATTGATAAACGGTATTTTTAACCAATGAGAGCAGCCTGCAGCTCACCTGCTTGAGTAGTTTGCATGAAGAGAGTAATGAAGAGTAAAAAGTTTGGCAAATGCAACTCTGCTGCGTGAAGAAAATGTTGTACAAAAAAAAAAAAAAAACTAAAAACAAATACAACAACAAAAGGTATTAAACTGAAATGTATCAATGGCCAGGCATGGACGAATATTTATCTATTTGTTTTTGTTGTTGTGTTTTTTGCGATCAGCAAACTCACCGCTGTGATCATGTGTATTAAGGGCGGCCGCAGAAACGCGTCTGTTGCTGCTTCTGCCTCTGCTTCGGCTGCTGCGGCTGCTGCTGCTGCTGCAACGCAATGAATCGGCCAGCATAAGAAAATGTCGCTTGACTGTTTTCGCGTTTTTCGACGGCGTTGTGTACAACGTCAATCTTATTGTTCTGCTTCTTCTTTTTGTCGTAATCGTTGTTAGTGTTCTTATTGTTGTTGTTTTTGCTGCTGCTTCTGCTGCTGCTACTGTTGCTATTAGCTTTGTTGCTTTTGTCGACTTTAGCAAACGGCGTCGACAGCTTATAAACGACAACAATGATGATGATGAGCACAGTTTTGTTGTTGTTGCTGTTATTATTACGTTTGCTGCTGTTGTTGATATGATTGTTATTGATTTGACGGCAACGTCAAAAACGTTCGCGGCCACGTTTGTGTTAAACCAACAAAAACAACAACAATTATTATAATAATAATAACTGTAAAATCGTATAAGACACGATTTACACACCAATTACAGTTTGTTTAACACAAAATGGCGTTAAAATTATTATTATTGCTGTTGTTGTTGTTGTTGTTTTTAGAGCAGTTTTTATTGTTGTTCTTATTCTTTGCTTGAAAATGTAAATAATAATTATTTTTTGTTTTTTTCTTTTTACTGATTATTTTGCTTCAAGTTGCTAAGAATAATTCTACTGACGACGTACTTGTTGTTCTTTTTTATTGCTGTTCTTCTTCTTCCTATTAAACGTATTAAAAGTCTAATTGGGCGTTATAAAAGCAACGCCGACGCATCCAAAAACATATGCACCAAAAAAAAAAAAAAAATTCAATGTTGTTTTTTTTTTGTTGCCAAAGCCACAATGAGAGCGAGCAAGCAATATTAAAGAAGAGCATAAGAGCGCAAATACGAAATCAATGAGGCACACACGAACGTATGCAAGCACGCGACGATGTGTGCCGACTGAAGCCGACAATATTAATGTGCAGGACGACAACGACAACAATAACAACGCCGACAACGTTGTTGTCCACGACGACGTGCATTGATTTTAACACGACGAGAGTATGGCGGAGCCGAGCGCTGTGCCGACGACTTGAGCCGAATCAAAGCAAACGAACCGTGTCGAATAAAAGAGTCAACGTTGTGTAGAGTAGGAGTTGTTGTTGTTGTCGTTGTTGTATACCCGTTGTAGCATGAGCGTAAAATTTCGGCAAAAGAGCAAAAATTCGTTAGAAAAAAAAAAAAATAAAATAGTTGGCAAAAAGTTAAAAGATAAAGAAAAATGTACGTTTGCTCTGTACACGAAAAAAAAAAAAATAAAATTAGAAAATAAAAAAAATATATAACGTAAAAGAAGAAGAACTTATAAACTATTTGCTTTGTTGCTTCTTCTTGCTTTGCTGCCAATTTGATGATTTGTTGACTGTTTTTCTTTTTATTATTTTTTTTTGGTTACTTTTACACCCGTCGTCCTGCTTCTATTTTTGTGATGCGCTTGTAATGATTTTTGCTAAACTTTTATTTTATTTTCAATATAATTTTTATTGTTGTCAAGAGGTGAAACAATTTTCAAGAACAATAAACTTAAATATTTTTCCTTTTTGTTTTTCTTCCTTGTAAAGTTAAAGTTTATTTAAAAAACAACTTGAAGCACACAAACAATATAAAAACAATAATAATAATAATTCGACACGTTTCAAGCATGCTTTTCGATTTGAACAATGACAATAATAATAAAATGCACTTGTTTAACACCCAAAAAAAAAAAAAAAAATAATATAAAAAAAATATATATGAAAAAATGACTTCACTATTTTATATATTCAATTATTGTTAACTGAACAATTTTTGAATGCTGTTTTTAGTAATTTTTCGGCGCTACCACGTTGCTTAAAAAGTCGATTGAAACTGAGAAAATTGTAAATGAGACGCTTATATTTATGATATTCATAGTGGTGTACGACCGACCGACCAACCGACTGACAACGACGTGGGTCGAAATCGTTATCCTGCGACACTCAAATACATATACGAGCATAAAATGGGCATGGCGGCGTATGTGTTGTAAGAGGGTGGCGGTGTGGCGACAGCAGCAGCAGCAGCATATCTGGAGAGCAACATCGAACAAAGCGAACGAGACAGAGAGAGAGAGAGAGACGAGTGTGTGTGTGTGTCGAGCGAGTGAAAGAAAGAAAGAACAAGTGTAGTTGGCAATCGGGAAAATTAAGTAATTTATAAAGTTTGTCGTCAAGTGCAGCAACAGCAACAACAACAACGCCAGCAGCAACAGCAAGAACAGCTGTAAAGAGAGGCACAAAACGAAAAGAGAGCGCGCGCATAAGGCAGGCAATGACGTTCGCATGTACGTGCGTGTATGTGTGTGTAAAACGCATTGCTCAACTTCAGGCCGGCATATTTTTTTTTTTTTTCAATATTCAATTCTCTTCTTTTTCATTGTTGGGTGGTTGGAGTTAACACAGGCGATATTTTCACATTGCAATTGTATAGCAAGAAAAAAAAAAAAAAAGAGAGTAAGAGCGAGCGCGAGAGCGAACAAATCCAAATAGTGGAGCAACGCCAACGCATCATCAAATGTATTTCGTATGCACACAAATGCAATGATGACAATACAACGCAAGCGTACTGAAGCGCAGAGCGTGCAATTGCTCTCTCAAACATGCCTATGCGTTGTGCATTAATGAGTGAGTGAGGGGGGGAACAAGATGGGCAGATAAAAAAAAAGAGGAAAAAGACATATACATTGTCATAAAATTAACAAGGAAATCAGCTGAAAAATGCAACAAAAATAATTAAGTGTTTCTCTCTCTCTGTATATGTGTGTGTGTGTGTGTGTGGGCGTGTGGGGGTAAAGAAAATTGTTAAGTTAGGTCGGTCGGTCGTTCGAGATGAGTTGAGTTGAGTAGATTTGTGTGTGCCTTGTAGCAAACTGAAGCTGCGACGGCAACTGAGGCTGACAACGTCGAAAAAAGTGTACCTCAGCCAAAAAGAGGCAATTGTGAAAAAGAATGAATGCGACTGAGTCTGTACAAGCGAGATAGACAATCAAAAAAAAAAAAAGAATTATTGTATTACACCTGATTAAAATAATGAATAAATAAATAATTTATTTGTTGCCATAATTCCATATTCCCTAAATGAACAAAATTATTTTAGCAAAAAAATAATAATTTTTTTTTTATAAATTAAACCCAAGTGCATGGAAATTTTCAATAATCGTATATGATAAGCGTATTTTGTTGCTTATATTGTTTACTTGATTTTATTTTTACCAATAACTGATAAAGACATGTTCATTTTATTTGCTATAAACAAAAGCACAAAGTAATAATAACAAAAACGCCATAGAATTCATTGAAAACGGCTGAAAAACGAAGCTTCAGATAATACACAACAACAACAGCAACAAAAACGTGGGTGTCTCGGGCTTTGTTTCCTTTGAATGAAATATTTTACATGCGTGGCGAAAAAAAAATTAATAAACAAATAAATAAAGAAAAAAAAATCAACGAAGACAAAAGCAAAAATATTGTTTATTGAATGAAAGGATCATTTCCTTTCTAGCCAATAAAAATAATAACAAATAAATTGCTTAATGGGTTCTTTTTTTTCTGAAAGGAAAACAAGCAAGCAAAGCACAAACAAATAATTTACTTAATAAACAAATTCACAATTTATCAAATGTCACTGAAACTCAAATTAAATTTCAGGTTTAAAGTAAAAACTAAAAAAAAATAAGCAAAAATTATGCAAAAATCATTAAAACGAAACAAGCTAAACAAATGAAGTCGAGTAAGGGCATTAAAGTCAATCATACACGACAATCTAATACGGTACACACTTGGTGGGCGGATGCCATGCCCCAAATCTTTGAAACATTGTTCAAAATTTCTAGAAAATCGTTGGATAAATCTCAAATTTATTCAACATTTCAGTTGGATCGGCTTGGTGGGGTAATAATAAGGGGAGGAGTCATGCACTTTTTAAGAGGTATGTTTCTAAGTTTGCATACGAAGTTTCAGGTACTTAACTTTTATATTTTATAAAATCTAAACATTTCCATTATAGGATTATTTGAGATATAATGGCAGGTGAGCAAAAGTAGGCGGTTAAAAGATGTGGGCATGACAAGAATTCCTTCAAACTAGACGACATGAGTCTACCTTCCAAATTTCAAGTCTCTATTCCATACAAACTCCCAGAACCATTGTTGAATACGAAGCGATGAACGGGCGAGGAGAGTAAAACTTTAAGAAACCAATCAGTAAAACAACAACAACAACTTTTATTGCAATTACGTCAAATGAAACATCATAAAAATTAAAAGGTTTAAAAATAAATTCAGAAAAAAAAACTTGTTTCTGTGACTTTTTCAGTTAAAATGAAAAATAAAATAAATATTGTATATATTGTATTATATTGTTTCATTTGTTTGTTTGTCGCAACAACAAAAAATTGTAAAAAGCTGAACAAATAAGCCATTGAAATTCAACAAAAATGTAAGAGAGAGTGAGACAGAGAGACAAACGTGAGCGCAGTCGACACGCTGAGTGAGTGAGATGACTGCAAAGAAAAATAGCTTACAAGGAACATCAAAAGGCCACAAAGTGGAAGTTCATAGCCATAGATACAATATTGAAGGGTCCTTCTCGACCCATTTTTCTGCTTTAAAAAATTTCATTCATTTCAAAAGTCATCATTCAAATTAAATGCGATTTATTCTCTTCATTGTTACGTGCTAAATTTTTCATTTTACATCGCTTTCCATAAAAAAAAATCCATTTTTCACTTGTAATTTTACCACCTTCTATTTTGGTTAAAATAAATTATAATAAATCGGAATCCAGTTCCAAGAATTTATTGAATAATACTTCAAATAAATAAAATATATTATTTTAAATAAAATTTAAAAATTTCTGCATTACTGAAGTTCTGCAGTATTAATAGAGTATCCGACAATAACTACTTAATAAAAGGGTTAAGGAAATTCAATTCAATTCAAACATATCTTAACGACGTCTTATGTTACACAAGCTCACAAAGCACATACGACATTTTAGCGTATACGTACTTAAGCCTTCTAATTTAATGTAATACTAGCGCATGTAATGCACGTTACAATGTAACATAAGAATATTTAATGTTAAATTTTTTTGTCAATTTCACTTTTAAAAAACCTCAACTTTCTCCATTTTTCTCATTGACAAATGAGAAATTACGTCTCAAATTATGGCATATTCAAATTTTGTGTGTAGAATTATGATATACCCTGATTAATGCTGAAAACTACACATTCGTTTAGGCCACAGACCGTGACAAAGAAACAGAAAAAATCAAAATAATCAACGAAGCAGTCGAATGAGAAAGAGCAGAAAGAAATAAATAAATTTACATATATATTTTCCAATGAATTTTATTCATTGCGTGCATTCAAATGTGAATATGACACGTTTTTTTTTTTTTTGAATTTTGCTTTACGAAAAACAGAAATCCGAAAAAAACAGAAAATTGAGAAACTTATAAACAACCAAACCCAAAATGACCTTGTCAAATGAGCCAAGCCAAGCCAAGTCTTGTCTTTGTGACTGTCACGCTTTCAACACCAAAGCAGCAATCAAAAGCAACAGCAACAACAAATGCAATCCAATTGGAATAACAACAAAACTGATGTATGTTTTTTTTTTAATGCACATTCACCAGAAAAACAACAAATACAAAAAATTTCCGTTTACTATTTTTTTTTTCCATTTTATTTTGTTTAAATTAGCAATGCGTGAGAAATCTTCAATCATGGTTGTCAAGCGGACAAAAAAATATAATAAAAAAAATTAAAAAAAAAAAAAACTCAATTGAAATTCTTATCAGTTACTATAAATTTACAAATAAAAAAAGGAAAGAAAAAATAAAACAAATTAAATAAATTCAAACAGTTGCAATGTGTAAATTTCATCATCATGTTTGTGTGTTTTTTTTTTATTTTGTTTGAAGTTAAAAAAATAATAAGTTGCATGTTTTTTTGCTCAAAGCAATTTCAAGTTAATCAAACAACATTCAAATAATAATAATAAAATAAAAAGCTTATTTTTTTCCAATTTTTTTTTTTACTCTTTGAATGAAACAATCAGAGCGCAAACAGTAAATTTAATTTGTTCCCCCTCCCCTCGAGGCAATCACAACATTATTAGAATTTAAACATGTCACATGATGGCAGATCAGTTGAAAAAACAGTAAGTCTGCCATCGACACAGCTCGACTTCGAAATACTTTGTGCCTTCTTCAATTAATAACAACTGTTGCAGGTCATTGCCACGCCCATTTTTCAATC
The DNA here is from genome assembly GCA_034638295.1 of Phortica okadai. Taxonomy (NCBI): domain Eukaryota; kingdom Metazoa; phylum Arthropoda; class Insecta; order Diptera; family Drosophilidae; genus Phortica; species Phortica okadai. The sequence goes on from CM067848.1 coordinate 3,335,658, forward strand.
AAAACTGTTTTTATTTCTAGTTCGGTTAATTTCATTGCATTTTATTAAACTTTATCTGAATAGCTTAAATATGAAGTTACATTCTTGTCTCTCATATGGTTCCAGAGATATGTGTTTCAAATTCCGAATATATGTGGGCGTGGCTAAGTCTATTTTACTATTCTATCTTGTTGAATTTCATGTAAGTCATTAATAAACACAAAAATTTTTATATTTCTAACTCAGAAGACAACTTAGAATATTAGATTTGCTTTACTAGAGTAGCTTTAGTCATTTCACCCACACCCACACACAAATGAACAGGGGGAGAGGCATGAGTGATCTGCGTAACGAATAACAGAATCAAGCTGGCGAAACAAATTTCCGAGATCAACGAGTTCATATAGACTGACATGACTAAACTAGTTTTTCTTTCAATACTGATCACATAGATAGATCTGCCACGACTTCTTTTCTATGTTAATATATTAATATAATTTTTCTTGAATATTACAAGTTATAAAAAGAAATTCCAACAACAATAATTGACCAAAAACAAAAATGGAAAACCCAAAAAAAAAGTTCATTGCTATAAAAGTACTTTTCCATTAGTTGATACATGATGATGTGTCAAGGTACAAAGAATTTCCCTTTGCTGTTTTTCCACATCATTTCGTCTAACTTATGTAGAAAGGCAAATTCATGCAACTAAGGAGAGTTTAATATTAAATAGCAAATGGATTACGTGTTCTGAGCAATTGATTTCAACAGCAGCAGCGATAAAGAGAGTGCGCTGAGCTGGGCGGGAGCGGCAAAGGGGCTGAGACATTTATAAAGAAAAAGTGAATCGGTTCAGTCATTCATATTAAAATGCGTTGTTACATTTTATTTACTAATTCAATTAATTTATAAATATTATTTTTCATATTTAAATATTCATTTTTCACAGTAAATTTAAATGAAAATAATTATTATTTAAAATGTTTTGTGATTTTGCTAATTAATCGTATCATTTGATTTAATTTATATTTTTTTTTTATTCAGTTCCGCACACTCATAATTATAGTACATGATTAATATATATGATAGATTGTATATAAGTAAAATACTTACCGCTTAATCTTTCAAAAGTCATATAAGAAAATGTGTCTCCCCTGCTTGGGGTGCGCAACAAAATCTCACGAAAAAATAAAGTTTTCCAAAATGGAATACCGAAAAAAAGTTCAAGAATCCAATAAGAATTCAAGTTCAATTGCACTTTTCACGCTTTTCTCGAACTTTATATGTTCTTAAGTTTTTTTTTTTTTAATCAAACTTTTGTTTGTTTTTCAACGTTCTTTTATTTTTTGTTATACGACGACTGCGATTTGTGTCTGTCGTGATTAAAAAAAAAGTAAAGTAAATTTAAAAATTAGAGATCTTTGTTTATAAAAAATTAATAAAGAAAACCAGGCGCATTAAATGAAGTTTACGTCATGAATATAAAAGAGAATTTCTATTTTTGCACTTATGTGTGAATCCCCCTAACGGTAAAACCTTGAAAAATAAGAAGCAGCATGAGATAAAGAGATTTTTGTTTTCTTGTTATATTAAATTGAGTTGAAAAAAAAAAAATAATTCAAACTCGTTCAGTTTCTTTGCTTTGTTAATATTGAATTTGAATTAAATCAATAAAAAAAAAAGTAAAATAATTTTATCTGACTTCAGTCGCAATTTCGTAGCAGACAATTTCAAACTTAAAAGGGAAATTCGTGTGGGATATTTGTGTGCCAAAAGGAAATTCAATTATTCGGCCCATAATCAAACATGATTATCCTTGATGAGTATATTTGTTTTTCTTTAGGCTAAGCAGACGATTTGACTTCAATAACGGCAGCCGGTTTTTTTTATTTTTTTTTTTACAAATAAATGCATAATTCAAAAAAAAAACCAGTCTTTATTTATTATTTATTTTTGTTCTTTTTTGGTTTTCAATAATGCCACGTGAGAATTTTGCACAATTGTTGTTAACCAAAATGGCAACACTTAACCACAAAAAAAATGTGTTTTTGATTTATTTATTATATTTTTGTTTTTGCTTTTTGTTGAACACGGTTAAACTGTAAAGAGCAAGAGAGAAGAGAACAGAGTATGATAAGTAAAAAAAATAATACACATATATAAATGAATATATTCATAATTAAATATATATATAAAGTGTCATTAAAAAAAATTGATATTTGAGTCAAAAAAAAAAAAAAATGCAGCAACTTAAAGAAGAAGACCAGCAAAATGTATAAATGTGACATGAGCAAACGCTGTGGTGGTGGAGAAGAAGAAGAAGTACGTGTGCAGCTGACAGCGACGCAAGCAGCGAACATACGTCCACTCCTTCATTGCTGATCCATTGTTGTCTTCTACTTCGTTATTGTTATCGTTGTTACTTTTGCTAGTTTTAAGGGTGTTCATACACACATATACACACGAGCACGCAATGAAACCCCACCAGCCCCTTAATAAAAAAAAGCTAAAAAACACTCCAGTTTTGCTTAACCAAACACCTTCTTCAACATTAGCCCATCACACACACATAAAGGCAGCACATCATATATATATGCAACTGTGTTGCGCCGCTATCTCTTTCACGCACATATCATGTACAAGTAAAGCGCCAACTTGCGATATTTGCTTCTCGCTTACGTTTGCATGATTGCCTCTTTTTGTGTGAAACGTGCGCAGTTTTTCATGATTTTATAGTTTTATTTCAGTATGCATATAACACATAAAAAAAAAACAACAAAAAAAAATTACAATTTTGCTGACGAAATGGAAGCTGCAAACGTTGCAAGGATTACTTGCAAAAAAAAAAATCACACACAAAAATTTCGATTTGCACGCGGCGCACCAAAGAAAATTTACATAGTGTTTTCCAGAACGTGTCAAAAGAAATATGCAAAATAGAATATCGCTTTGAGTTTCCTTTTCTTTTGGTCTTCTTCATACAATGCGCATTAAATCATGTTTTTGAACATTTTGCTGATCTTTTCTTCCTTTCATATTACTTTTTTTTTTTTTTGCTGACTCTGCAACTCGTTGCGTGAGCCGCTGCCATTGTTTTCAATGCTTACCCGTTCAAATTGTTTTTCCTTTTGGTATTTTTTGTCTTTTGTTTGCTTAATCTTTAATCACGTCACTTGATCTCACTTGACTATGTAACTGTTTATTTACCAACTTTGCTTTCTTAATGCACGTTTAATTTAGATTAGCACGAAATAATTTTTCTTTTTTTTTTACAAAAATGCAGATAAAAAATAGAGGAAGAGCTCCAAACAGTGTTTCCGACAATCGGGAAGTGAAAAATACCAGTGTTACCAACTTTCAAAATTGTTTCCCCCTAAACACAAATCAAAAATCCCTAAAAACCATACAATTTCTAGAAAATCATTATGTGAAAAATACTAAAATTCGCAGTAACATTAGTATTTCTGTTGTTAGCAGAGGCGAGAAAGAGACGGGGCTTGAAAGAGTGAAAGAAAACATAGAAAATGTTGCCCAAAACGGGCACTAACAGAGCTGTTAAGCTTTACAGTGGCAGTCACTTGACGTATGTTCGCGACAAATCTCAAGTGACATGAGTTAGTACACCTCCGAGTCTTTAAATTAGAGTTGGCCAAACAGCGATGTGACTATCGATTACATCGATGTTTCGGAGTTTTGTGTGCACTTATCGATGTTTTGCCAGCCTTACCTCAAACCGGCAATTGACTGGATTTGAAATTTAATCTATCTCAACGTTTGTGTGACTTCAGCAAGATATACGGCAACTTGATGTTGTCAAGAGATGCGACTCTGTATTTAACATTATATTAACATATGTTCCTTGGCGTTCCAACGAGACATAATCCGCTTTTATCCGTCGTTTGTTGCTTTCCAACAATCCAGCTGCGTTTCATTGACTTAACTGAGCTAAAAACTCAATGACTATAAAACTGGCAGCTTACCGCTAAAAAGCGCCTCTTTTGGCCAAAAAATTAACCTCAACAAATTTGCAGTGTCATTGCAAACCTTAACTAAAAATACAATGTCTCTAAAAATGTAACAGTTTTACGTTCGCCAACAAAGTTTTGTGGTCATCTCCCATATTGACATAGCCTAACTGCCTATACAACTCCACAGCACATTGGGCTAGTTAGTAATAGAAAAAATGACGCACAGGGCTAACTAAAATTGACGGTTTTAGTTTGCAAGTTTGAAACCCTCCATTCCCTTACGTCTTACTCAAAATGGCTGATTAGCGAAATGGAGACTTATAAGCATGTAATAAGCCCACCTTATCTTAATCTACCACGTAGGAGTAAATCAGCCGTTTTTACAGAATCAGTGTAACTACGAAAATCCCCGCTTGGGCTCGCTCCCCTACTAATATGCGCAGCTAGCTTTTTACAGTCTTGTTCTTGTCTGTGTTGATAAAACTGCGTCACTTTCGACGCACAAGAGCCTCTTTCATTGACACCGTGTCGACCAGCTGAGCGCGTTCTTATTCGGCGGTCGACTGCTGTATGTTGTTCCTGGCCCTATGCAACATCGTATCAAACTTGCAATAAAACAAAAAGGCTAAGCTATTCTGTGCTTAGATTTAAACAAAAAGAATTAAAATTTAGCCCACGTGATAGTTTATGTATATTTTGTTCTATTTTCAGCAAAAATAGGCCAAAGGACTTCTACAGCCTTATAAGTGCAAAAGCCTACGCACGGTGATGGTATTGAAAAATTACACAAGTGCACCGTTACACTTCATCGTGAACAGTCATTATTTTATTTAGTCTGTAAGGCTGAATCACTGTATTTTTTATTTTTTAATATTAAAAAAAAAAAAAATTTCATTTGTTTTTATTTTAAAGTTTTTTTTTATTTCATAGCTTCTTTGAATTTATTTTTTTTTTTGTTGATTTTTTTTTACAATTGTTTACTGTACAAGTGCAAAGTTTTGCATCGTCTCTGCTTCTTTGCCACTCTTTTTTTAATTTTTAATACTAATTTGGTGTGGAAATTCTTTATTATTATTTGAATTTGTTTTATTTAAATTTCTTTGTTTTATACAATAATTAGTCTTGGTTTTATTTTATTTTTGAGTTTCTTTTTATTTAACGAAATTTTTGCTGTCTATTTTTGTTGTTTTATATTTACTATTATTATTATTTTGTTTAGCTTACAAAAAAAAAAAAATAGTTTTAATATATTTCACTTAAGAACTAAATAAATAATTATTTCTTAATTACACTTAATTTATAATAATAAAAAAAAATATATATATATGTAACTTTAAATAATAAAATTAAATGGTTTTGGTATTTTAAGACATTTTATTATCTTATATATTTATTTATATATGTATATGTAAATATATATATAAATAATATAACAAATACTTTTGTGGCTGTCTTCTATACGTAAAAAAAAACTTGTTTTTCTAAAATAAAAAAAAAAAAAACGAAAAAAGAAAACAAAAACCGCAACTTTATACAATGAAATTGAGCATAGAAAGGACACACGGCAAACTTAAGGCGAAACAAAAAAAAAAAATAGTACAAAAAAAAAAGAAGAAACATTAAAAAAAATTTGCATCTTTTCGGTTTTTTCTTTGCATACGAAAATCCATAAAACGGATATAGCAAAAAATTCGATCTCTTTTTTTCTTCTATGTTTACTAACATGTTTATAAATTTTTTTTTGTTGTTGTTAAATATTGTACATATTGTGGCTTATATAGACGAAAAAAAAAATTGTTGTATCAAAAAAATTACTAATGCTAAAATTGAAAGCTTACAAATACATATTCTTTACTTATTCACTCTTTACTTATTTAAATAATTTTATAATATATTTTTTTTATCTTTAGTTTTGCTATGTTTTAAACATATATTTATATATATATATCTGTATATTTATGTATACATTTTAATGCTAAAAAGAGTGTTTTTACATATTTTATTATTATTATTATTATTTTTTTTTGGCTCGTTTTTTGAGCCTGATTTTATTTTCTTTTGTATTTTTTTACCGAATTAAATTTTTGTATTTTTTTTAAATTTTTATTTTAAGATTTCTTGCTTGTTTTATTTGATTTATTGGAATAGTTGTTTTTTTTTTTTTTTGCTTCTTCCTATGTAGAAATTAAATTTCTCACATAAATAATTTGCTAAAAAATTTAGTTGAAGTTAATTTTCGTTTTTGTTTTTGTTGTTGTTAAGAATTGATTTTTTAGTTTCTTTCTTTGTTTCTTTTATTACTTATAACTATTTTATATTTTAATAAATTTATATGCAAATCACTTAAAAAAATTATTAAGCTAAAACAGTCGAGAGAACTTTTCATTTGAATCTTCATCATTTTACTTCTGTTTCATTACTTCATTTTCATATACCATAAACATATATATATGTATATATAATATGCAAATTGTAATTTGTTCTATTTATATATATGTATATATATTTTGTCACTAAGCGTTACCACTTTGTGTATGTATTTGTGTCTTTTTTATTCACCAACGATGATTTTGGTATTTTTTGCTCACGCAGATTTCTTTCATTTTTAAATCTTTTTTTTTTATCTTTCTTTTTTGAGGTTGTTGGAAACACTTAAAAATCTGTTGTTTTCAAGTGTGTGCATGTGTGTGTGTGTGTGTTTTTTTTTTTTTTTAATAACATCAGTTCTTTATGTTCTCTTTGTATATTCTATTTGAATTAATGTGATTATTGTTTTTGTTTTTCGACTATTTATTTTGAACTGCTTTTCGTTTGCCATTAATAATTTATAAAATAAAATAGTTAAGAAAAGTTGTAAAGTAAAAAAAAATTATACAATTTTGTTTCATTCTAATATTTTTTCTCATGATTCAATTACAAATTAACCGAAAACAAAATAACTTTGTAGTAACTTTTTTGGATTTTCTTGTTCCTTGACAGTGCAACTATCAAACGATATTCTTATTTAACAATTAATGCGATTTCTTTATTGCTTACAATGCGTTATACGGGCGCTTTTAATTATATGTCAGTGCTGCTGCAACTAAACACAGTGCTGCTGCAACTAAGCACAGCGCTGCTGCAACCATTACACACATTATACAGTACTGCGGCGCAACAGTTAATGCATATTTTTGGTATTATTTTGGCAGTTGAAAGCAAAACAAAACAAAACGTAGAAAATAACAAATGTTTGCTATTTTTCATTTATTTGTATAGAAGAAACAACAAAAACTAAAACACAACACAAAACAACATAATGAATCGTGGGAGGTGAAGGGTGGGGGGTCGGAAACGTAGACAAATTAAACAGTAAAGTGTGAAAGGGAAAATAAAGTAAATGCTTTTTTTACATCTGACCGAGAGAGAGATTGTGTTATACTTAACCTCAAAATGATTCACCGGCATACCATGGATGCACCCAGGGCGCCGATGGCGGCGGCGTCGGTGGATATATTGTCGGCGACGGCTGTCCATGTCCATGCACACCGCCAGCGGCAGCGGCTGCGGCAACAGCTGCCGCAGCAGCCGATGCGTTCGACAAATGGCCATGATGCGTATGATGATAGCCATGACCATGCATTGCGGCAGCCGCTGCAGCAGCGGCAACAGCAGCGGCCGACGATGATGTTGACGTTTGAGGCGCAGAGAAATGTGCATTGTTGGCAGCAGCGGCGGCGGCGGCGACGGCAGCAGCATGCGGCACCGTTTGATGATGCGGCATCGACGATGATGACGTAGCAGCACCGCCACCGGCCGCAGCAGCTGCCGCAGCGGCAAAGAATGAAGCATGCGCAGCTAAGGCAGCAGCACTTGTTGCATGATGCGCTGAGGCAGCCGATTTAGCAGATGATGAGGCTGACGAAGGCATTACACAGATTGATTCGCGTCGTCTTATGATGCGTTGATGTTGTTGCTGATGCTGCTGCTGTTGTTGTTGCTGTTGCTGCTGGTGACGACGCTGCTGTTGGTGATGATGTTGTTGCTGCAAACTACGTTCGGCCGCTGCTTGCTTTGCTGCTGTGCTATTCGATTCATGTGCATTCAATAATGATGACATTAAATCATGTGTTTGTTGTTGAAGGCGTGTTTTACGTATGCCACTATGTTGTTGTTGTTGTTGCAATTGCTGTTGTTTGTGTTGCGCAGCATCGCTGCCACTGCTGGCGCCACTAAGCCAATCGGCAGCAGCATTTGTGCCAACAAACGAATTCGTATTGGAGTTGTTGTTATTGTTATTGTTGCTGCCACTGCCGCTGCTGCTGCTATGCGTTGAACTGGCGCTCAAGGGCGGACTGAGCATTGTCGCTGCGGCAGCGGCCGCTGCTGCTGCTGAATTATATAGGAAATTATTGTATGCACTTTCAGCGGCGGCCGCAGCAGCAGCAGCAGCGATGCTAACATTATTCGATGCTGCTGACGCCGACTGTGCGGTCGTTGATGATGAAGAAGAAGAGGTAGTGGCATTTTTATTATGTTGTTGTTGTAACATGGCTGCTCTTGTTGTTGAGCTGTTGTGTTGCTGTTTTTGTTGTTGCTGCTGCTGCTGCTGCTTGTGTTGACGTTCATGTTGTTGCTGCTGTTGTTGTTGTTGATGATGATGGCGATCACTAACATTTTTGTTGCTACTGCTGGACGTTCTATGTGTTAGTTGTTGTTGTTCGTGTTCGTGTTGTAATTGTTGTTGCTGCTGGTGGTTGTTGTTGTTGTTGTTTGGCAAGTGTTCGTTATTACGGCTGTGGGAGTACAACATTTCAAGCGAATGTGCTGGTGGTGGTGCTAATGGTGTATTGGCGGCGTTTGTACGATGTTGTTGTTGTTTTTGCTGATGGTGTTGTTGTTGTTGTTGCTGATGATGTTGTTGTTGTTGTTGATGATAATGATGATTGATATTATTACTGCTACTGCTATTGTTGTTGTTGTTGCTTTTCTCAGCAGTGTTGCTTAACTGCAGCTGTTGTTGTTGTTGTTGTTGATGTTGTTGCGTTGAGGTTTTTTGTTTTATCTGCTGTTGTTGTTGTTGTTGTTGATATTGTTGTTGTTCATGTTGTTGCTGTTGATGTTCATGTTGTTGCTGTTGTTGTTGATGATGATGTAAATGTTGTTGTTGTTGTTGTGCTCCCCAACCCAATTCCTAGCTTGCGCGTGTACGTTTTGCCGGTGGCTCCTCCGGATTTCTAGTCATGAACGTCAATTGCGTCATATATTTCATAATATCTCGCACCTGAACTAACGGTATATTCTCATTGTATGATCGATCATTTTCCATTAAAATTTGTATTTGATGCCTGTCAAAAAAAAACAACAATAAAAGGTACAATAGTTAAACAACAATTATAACAAGTTCTTTTAAGAATATTTCATTTTAAGGATAATAATGTTTAGACATGTTTGTACGCGCTTAAAGCCTGGAGGCCTATAGAGATCCTTTGGGATAAACATGAAATTTTTCGTCAGATAAACGAAAATTAATCATTTTAGACGAAAAAATATAGAATTCGACATATAAAATGATACAAACGAAGGGAAAAAAATCATGGGCGTGGGATACTTTAGTTTACGGATCGTTCCCAAAGAAACCCATACCAAAGAAACTTTCTAACTGTGAGCTTATTTCACTTACCATAAAGATAAAGGCATTCTTAGCTTAAAATAAATAAAATAAAAGATGGGAACTACAAGTTTCAGTGGTCCGATAGATAATGTTCAATTAGTAATGAAATTCCGAGTGTCTAGCATCAAAACTGCAAGTGGAGATCGTATATACGCAGACAGATATATGGACTAAAGACACTCAACTCGTCGAGCTGAACAAGAATTTTATATGATCGGATCTGTGGGCTTCTTCTGCCTAAAAAGTCACTTCGAAGCGTTGCTAGAAGACGCCGGGGCTTAATTAGCATGAGAAGTATTAGAATCAAGGCACTTTCATACATAGAAACTGTTGAAGTTGCTTGAAAATGACTAAAATGTTTTATCGATTATATAAGAAGTCTTAACTATACAAATTTTGTATCTAATAAAGAGTCAACTAATATCTTAAGCTTACAAAATGGGCATTAAACTTGTATAAAAGAAATGATAATAAAGAAAGTAGTATAAATATTGAAAACTGTTCAAAACTTACCGATTACCCTTGTAGAGTTCAACGCCAAGCGCCTCAATTAAACGCTTACAATGATCCAATGGCACTCGCGAAAAGAAATACTTTTGGAAATCGGTCAATGTCATTAGCTGTTCAGAATCATTGTAGCCCTTCATGTTGATGCACGGCACCAAATGTTTATCGACAAAGACCTTTTGCACTTTGTATGGATGTAAATTGAGATTGCTTGTCGGTATTTCGGGTATAACACTAAGACGTTGGGCACGGGCGCTCTCATTGGCGGCGGCTTGGGCGGCATGACGCTGCAGATGCAAACTCGCTGACGCTGGATTGATGACGCGTTCGATAATTGTTGTACGGCCGTTTTGTTGGGCCTGTTGATGGGCGGCCTGTAAACGTTTTTGTGTTGCTGCGGCAGCGGCTTGCTGTTGTTGTTGCTGCTGTTGTTGTTGTTGTTGTTGTTGCTGTTGTTGTTGTTGTAGCAGGTAATCGGTTGGGCCTTGTAGGGACCTTCGAGATGAAGATAAATCAATTACTTCCATAGGGGGTGTGTTTTGGTGTTGTCGATGTGTTTGTTGAGAGTGTTGTTGTTGTTGTTGGCTGTGTTGATTGTTACTAAGTCGCTGATGCTGATGCTGTTGTTGTTGTTGCTGATGATGATTATGGGTTTGATTGGTATAAGAAGCATTAGACGTTTGACCTTTCTGATAATGAGCACCGCCAAGAATGCCACGCGTCGGCGATGGTGATGCACTTGAGTGGGTCGGTGCATTCATTTTGGTCGAACAAATAACACTCTTTTGACGTGCAGCAGCATTGGCGGCACTGCTGCTGCCACCGCCACCGCCGCTGCCACCACTACTGCTACCACCCAAGGGTGAGGCATTCGTTGAGGCATTGGAGGAACTTGAACTTGATGGTGAGTGTAGGAAATGGGCTGGCAACTGTGGCGTTATGGTAACATTTGGATTATTTGAGACAAGCGAAAGTGTTGTGCTCGATGGCATTGAGGCGCCAGCGATGCCACCGACACCGATGGCCGGCGATATCGGCGGCGATATAAATGGCACATTCGTTTGTATATATGTCGATAGATCGGGATTGGAGAGCACCTTTTGTACAACTTTACGCATTTCATCGGTCATTTTGAATTTCTTTTTCAAATCCTCGAGTCCTTGCATTGAATTCAAGGACACGGTGGCCGGTCGTTTCTTATTCAATGCGGTGACAGTTACACTACCATTGTCAGCGCTCAAAGGCGGCGGTGGCACATTTGGTTTCGTAAATGTGCCACCACCGCCATTATTGCTGCTGCCCCCACTACTACTACCACTACTACTATTGCTATTTTTATGCTTATTGGAGTTGTAATCCAACATGGTTATTAGATCTGTATCGAGTGGCAACGAAGGCAAAGGCAAAAATGATTTCTGACCATTGTTGCTGTTGTATTTGTTGCTGTTATCAATACCACCACCAACGCCACCACCACTAACGCCAGCGCCACCTAAGAGACGCGCCGCCGCGCCGCCAACATCGACACTGTCCGCACCGCTGCCACCGCCACCCAGTAATGCATTGGCGGCGCCGCCATTCTTCATCTGTTGTGTCAACATTAAACGCTCCGTGGCCGTTAATTGATTCCAGCGTGCTAGATTCGTATAATCGGCACGTGTTGAGGGCATATTGAAATTGAATGAATTGCCTAGTAGAGCATTCATATTAGCTGCCACTGCGGCGACCGCTGCGGCAGTTGTGGCGCCGGGTGAGCGGGCAGATGATGATGTTGTTGCGGCTGCGCTTTTGGCAGTGTGATTGTGATGATTATGATGATGATGCTGCTGTTGTTGTTGTTGGTTTCCGTGTTGTTGGTGTTGATGATAGCTATGATTGTGGTGTTGTTGTTGCTGTTGGCTGTGGTGGTGTTGATTGTGCGCATTGTTGGTGTGTCTCTGCTGATGATGTTGTTGTTGCTGCTGCTGCTGTTGATGCTGGTGGTGTTGTTGTTGTTGTTGTTGATGCAGTATTACATTCTGTTGATCGTCATTAGCTGACCTAGAAACATTATATACAATATTTGTTGGTGTTGTTGTTGTTGATTTGAATCCATTACATTTTTTTTAGTCTCTTCTGTTATTATTTGTTGCTTCATCATTTTGTGTTTTTTCATTATATATTTTTTTCATTTAAATTCTTTTTTCTTTCTTCTTTTTTTTTGTTTGTTGTTGTGCAAATTTCGCGTTTTTCAAATTTTCATTACGTCTTTGAGCGTTTTTATTTTGCATAACTTTTCCAACACTGAAAACGTATTTTTTTTTTTTTACATTTGCAATTTAAATTCACAGCATTACGAAAAAGTTTAAGATTTGTTGTTTATTTAATTGTTTTTTTTTTTTTTTTTCTTTTTTGTTTTTGTTATTTTTGTGATGAATTTGTACACGCATTATATATAATGTTTCTAGGCATGGGCGAGTTGAGTGGCGTAGTGGTAGTGGTGGTCATGGTATTGTAAATTTTAATTGCCGAACGTTGGCGTGAGAACGTAAGAAGCGTTGCAGCAAACCAATGTCGATCGTTCGATGCGATAGATTGGGAGAGTTCCGATAAATCGGTCTGGAAAAATTGTTCAGACGAACGAGTGCTGACACTTTTTGCTAATTTTGGCAGACATTTTTAGTGATGCGTTTTACTGTGGTCACGCGAACGTGAAAATTTGACTCTTTGCTTATGTGTGTGTGTGTGTGTGTTTAAGAGAGGGGGAGATATAGAAAGAGTTGAATTGATTGCACGTTTGCAAAAAAAAAAAAAAAAGCAAAGAAAGGGTAAGACAGAGCGGGAGCGGCACGTATTTTGAGTTTGTCTCGAAGAGCTGGTTTGACAGCTCTAAATGCCGCAGCAGAGAGAGATAGAGGTCGCGCAAGTGAGTGAGCGAGTGAGAGGGAGAGTACAGCGCACAGCACAGCATTGCGCCTCTTAGCAACACGTACACAGCCTTGAAATTATTTTTAATTTGATTAAAAAATTATTATTTTGCAAATAGAATGAATTGATTTTATGTTTTTTTGTTTTTTTTTTTTTTAATTTTTGTTGTAGTACATTTTATGTTTTTCAAATATGTTGTAGTTGTATTTTTCTCATCTTTTCAAACTTATTGGCTCGCCTTAATTAATTTATTTATTTCTTTTTTTTTTTGCTTTGTATTAAATCAATCAAACAAGAACGAAAATCGAAATTGAAAGAACTACACTGTAAAAAATTAGTTACATAGGAGAAAATTATGTAGCTCTGTAATAGGTTTGAAAATAACAAAAAAAAAAAAACGAAAAAAAGCGAAAAAGTTAGCATGCAAAAATTTACTACAAAGACTACGAAAACAAAAAAAAAAAAAATCAAATAAAAAAGTGCTACAGAACAGTCTTAGAAAACAATGTTGAAAAGCGTTTTATTTTTTTTTTTTTTCTGTTTAAGCGTATTTGAACACGCATTTTTGTGCTTGTGTGAGTCTTTGTTTCTCCGTCCAATATTCAAAAAAACAAGTAAAGAAAGTAACTTAATTAGACATATACTCAAGAACAAAGTTTCGCCCTCACTTTGATTCAAACTAACCTCAAACTAAATTTGTAATTTCTTTTAAACAAATCTCTAAAATGCTGCAAGACTTTTATCCCTTTTTTACGCTGTAATTTATAAAAAAGATATTGGAAAATTCCTAAATTTCTATGAAAACGGCAGAATTTTGTGTACAATGTTTGTTTTTTTTCAATATTTAAAAAAAAAAAATATTAAAAATTCCCAGCAATACTTTTGAAGACCCTGCTTTCTCAATACTTTATATATAACTCATTATCTGCAAGTCTTTCTTTGTTAATTTTGCTGTAACTAAAATAATAAATAAACAAATAAATAAATAACAACACAATAAAACTAACTGGTAACTACAACAACAACAATAAGAAAAACATGGAAGCAATTAAAACATAAACATTTTTTTTTTTGTGTCAAGTTTTAGATTGAAAAAGTATTAAAAAAAGGAGATAAAAAAGTATCGTACGTCGTTAGTGTTAATGAAACAAAATGAAAATTCTTTTTTAATTTTCGAATTTTTTGTTTTGAGATTTAGTAATATTATATATATATATTTTTTTTTGTTTTGTATTTTTTCTTGTCGGTTTTGTCGAAAAAAAAAAGAGTTAACAAAATATAAAATGCGTGCACAAACGCCGATTGTTTGATAATTCGTTTGATTGTTTTTTTTTTCTCAGTGTATTTACTTAGAATTTTTTTTTTTCAAATTCGAAAGTAAAAGAATGCAAGGAAAATGAAATTATAACTAATACGAAAACGGTGCAAAAAAATCATTAGATGTAATACAAAAAAAGAAAAAAAAAAATAGTATTATAAAAAACAACAACATTAAATTCTGTATGTGGAAAATAGTTCAGTTGCACCCTTTTTTTGACTCTGCTTCTTTTTCAGCATTGTTTTATTTTTTTTTTTCTTTTTCTCGATCGTCTTCTTCTTCTTCTTCGTTAAACTTTTCTTCAGCTGTTGTGCATTCACAGTGAATGACAGTGTTAAATAAAGTGTGTTTGTCTCGAAAGCAAACATTTGTTTGTTTTTTTTAATTATATTTAAATTCAATTTGTATTTTTTTTTTTATACATTACAACAAAATTTGAAAAACACAAAATTTGTCCAAATAAATAAGAAAAAAAAGTAATAAAGTAAAAAAATATATATGTATACATATGCATATTTTTATATACAAAAATATATACATATGTATGTATAGAATTTTTGAAGTTTGTGTTTGAACAAAAAAAAAATGTATCAAATTTTTTTTCAGAATTATAAAACAATTTTTTTTACTTAAATTGTTTTATTTTGGTGAAAAAAAATTCTCACATTTTTTTTTTTTTTTTTTTTGTTTACTGTATATGAGCAGTGTTTTTGTTGTTAAAGTTTGGTGACAACAATTTTTTATTCGTTTGATTCGTTGAGATGATGAGGTGACAACACTTACATATTTTGTCCGGCCGCGGAGCGTACGAGGGGCGGCGGTGCATTGCCCTGACTGTGATTGTTGGCCGAGGACATGGAAATGGCCGCCGCTGCAGCATTGTTGTACGGATAGGGTTGCCTATTGCTGCCGAGTATTAGATTCTCCATTGGATTCCGGTATTGCACACGATTTGCTGGATTGCCGGCAAGCGATTGTTGTGCCTGTAATGAGAGCATAAGACGAGACGAGAAAAAGAAAGAGAGAGGGACATGTGGCATGAGTGAAATTGTTCAAAACAACACAAAAACTAAAAAAATAACATTAATTAAATATAAACTAAATAATAATTTAATTAAAATACTTTAAAAAAAATTAATATAAATCTTAAAAAAAAAAGAAGATAATCTGATAAAAAAACACGCGGCATGCAACAAGTGGCAACAAAAATATTTTTTTTTTTTTTTATATCATGTGTTGGCGACACACATATGTGTGTGTGTGTGTGTGCATGCGCATGTGTTTGTCTTTGTGTGACACACTTTCTACGCAATGTTGACGTTTAAATGTGCGAAAAATTGCAATAAGTTGCAACAACAACAACAATTCACATTGCAATGAAGCATTGAGGGCGATAAGAGCGTTAAGAACTAATTGCCACCTACAGATGATGACGGCAAATGTAACAGCATCCAATTAAACACACAAAAAAAAAAGAAAACAAATACAAAAAAATGGCAAAAAAAACAACAAAAAAAAACACAAATAAAATTCACAGACAGCGTCGCTCATTTATAACGTTTTTGTTGTTTTTTTTTTTGGTGAAGTTTTGCATAAACACACACATGTGCAAAGAGCATACAAAACTAAGGCCAAGACACCTGTGCTGCATAGAGCGTAAATGAGCGTAAAACAATTGAACAAGAGAGAGAGCATGTGCATGTGCGTATGAGTAAGCGACAAAGGCATGCATGTATTTTGCACACACTCACACATGTGTGCGTACTATAAAGCAAACAACAAAAGCACATATTTAAAACTTTAAATGATTTTTTTTTTTTTTTGTTTATTTTTTATACTCTTCACACTTTACGTATATAATTGAGTTAAGTACGCAATGACAACGGACGGGACCACACCCACAAGGACGTACGTTATTCTTATGCTTAACGCGAGAAGAAGACAGATACCACAGACAGTCATAACTTTGTTGGATTGATATTCCATTAATAAAAATTCTATTCTGATTCAAAATAATACAAGTTCTTATATATGCCACATTGAAGGAACGCAGAGTATCAAAACTTCGATATAGCCGAAGTTAAGCTTATCACGGTTTGATTTCTTTTTTTGTATTTTGTTGTTGTTGTTGTCTTTAGTGTAGTATGGTACAAAGTCTATAAAAAAAAAAAAAAAATACATACATAAAAAACTGAACAAAGGCTACAACAACGAAATAAAACACGTCATTGTAAGCAAACCCAAGAATAAATATAAAAAAAAAAATAATAATTTATGATTTAAAATTAAATGATGAATAATTTAAAAATAATCATTTTTATGACGAAAACAAAAATGATAAATAACAAATATAGAACAACGCATTGCCAGCCACTCAAATCGATGATTAGACATGAAGACAGACACACGGACACATGAACTAACTGCGCTGCGATAAGAAAATGTCAGCAAAAGACAAACACCCCACACCTCTGGTGTCTTACTCATGGTCTTCTACTGACCCACCGAAACAATAAACATCTCAGCAAACAATCTAAACTAATCCAGCGTTTTTATCCCCTTAAATACATTTTTAGATGAACGATTCAAACATAATAATGTCAAAAGTCAAGACTTTTTAAGCCATCAAGTCGCTTGCGTTACGATAAGAATTAATTATATATTTTAGACATATCAGAGATATAATTAATTTGTTTATAAGTTCAATTTAGGCCTACAAAACCAACAAAAAACAAAAAAAAAGTGCTCTAATTTCGTAATAAAATAAAATGTAGTACAATGAGATTTGTTTGAGGCCTTGCCGACTTGTTTGTAAGATAGTTATTCTAATATAATATAAGCAAATTCGTCTCAGCAACCATACCAAGTGGACAGGCCCATTTTAAACAGACAGACATTCGACGGTCATAACTTGTTTAATTACATGCTAAATATCAAGCATGAATCATAATTTACTAGTGCTCTTAATAGTCTAGAAAATATTGTTGGTATAAACATTATTACTGTTATTGCATTATTGATTATTATTATAATTATTTACAGTCACTAACAAGTCGTGTCATATTGTTACAAAGTGAAATTAGCACAACAAATATGAAGTCAAATGCGATATGACTTTTGAATAACATAAAATATATGATCAAAAAACAATTGCAGCTTTTTAGCAAAGAAGTTAAACAAGTTAACTATGCAAACATAGCGAAAATTCCGTTAACCATGGCTTCTTGATTAGACAACGTTTTTAGGTTAATACCAAAATAACAAGTTACAATAGTCACCAAACAAAACTGTAATTGATAGTAAACAGTGCTGCCGCTTGCATTTTTCTTGAATCAAGTGATGTCGAATTGTGACGCTACGCATATCGATATATTGTTATTGTTGACCGAACAATGAACTGACCTATGACCGACAATAACTACAACAAAAGCGACTTTGTCTAATTGTCATTTTTTAAACCCAAACCTAACGATTTAATAGATATCTAAGTGTATAAAATGACGTTTAAATGAAACAGCTGTTGTCTGTGTTAGTATGCATGTGTTATTGTTATTGTTGTTGTACTATTAGTAGTACTCATAGTCTGCTTACTCACCAACATTTGGGCATGCAACATGGGTATACTGCGATTCGATGGTATCCAGGCACTATTGGCCAACGCCTGTGTCAGCATACGTTGATCGCTTGCGGCAGCGGCAGCAGCTGCGGCCGTCTGTTGATTAAACGTATTCTGTCCGGCATTATGACCGGCAGCGGCAGCCGCTGCGGCAGCACGTTGTTTTAATAATTGTTGTTGTTGTTGTGCAGCGGCAGCAGCAGCGGCGGCCGCTGTATGTGTTGTCTTCTGGCCGGCAGCATTTGGCATAACAGTCTTTGGTGGCGGCGCCGGTGGATGTCTTGTCCAATTCACGGAACTATTTGCATTCGAACGATTGCCGCCAATTAATAAATTCGAATCGACAACCTTACTTGGCCAATAATCTTCGAATTCGGTGCCATTTGGAAAATAGCTTTTAATATCTGTTAATGATATGACCGCAACGCTTTCGCTTGAAAACAATTCATTACGTATGCCTTGAACTTTACAACAAAATTTCAAATACGCAAGATCCCAGCCTTGTAGCTTTTCGGCTTTAATTTTTAAATTTTCCGTTTCGCCTTCAAAGTAGAATAACGGCACTACTTGTGCGCCATTACGTACCGTATATGGCACAACCGATTCTTTATTGATGCGTATAAAACCGCATTTTTCCGATACGGTTTTACTGCCCGATACAAGTTTGCGATAGCAAATCTCAAGGAACTGATAAAATTTCGATGCATCATTCAGCCGTACAACAAGATCCTTTTGTGTAAATATATCACGACCGAATTCGCCATCACAATGCTTATGATTGATCTCAATGAATAGACGTGCCTCCGCTTCGGTTATATAATAACTACAAACGCACGTACAACTCGAATAGATATCAGGATGCAAACAATTTAAATATTTGCCCAATAATTTCATTTCCAACATTCGTACCGAACAATATTTCTCCTGTTGACGAAATATATATGGTATACATGTTTTGCCGAATTGCGCCCAACCGAAATGACCCTTCAGTGATTCCTCATCGCATGGCAATTTATCCTTTTTGTCGCCGGTACTGCCAAGACTGCCAGTGTTGCCATCATTACCGTTTGCCGCACCGCGTCCGCCACCATTTGCTTGCGCTGTATTATTTGTATTATTATTGCTATTGCCGCCACCAATGCCACCGGTGGCGCCATTTGCCGTCGGTCCGCCTCTCGGTTGACGTGACAAAAAATTTAGTATATTCTGTTGACCATTGGTCAATGGCGGTTGCATGCCACCGTTTGCCGCCTGCATGGCCTGACGATTGGCCAGCTGTGCGGCCTGTTGCTGTTGCTTTGCAAGTATATCCTTTTGTGATTCTTTAATTTTTGCTGCCATTTCACTTATTTCGGCATCATCGGCACGTTCTTGCTTAACCGGTATACTCCAATCGGAACCGAGACTATTGCCATGTATTGGCAATTGTTGACCATTTGCGCCGACCACGCTTATAATTTGCAATTCTTCGGTCATATTGACGGCCGCACGGTCGGTCGGTCGTTCAATTAGTCGTCGTCGTCGTCGGTTCAGGGGAGGAGGAGGGGCGGTTTATATTGTTTATGTGTATTGTTTTTTTTTTTTTTTTTAAATTTGTTTTTCTATATTTTTTTCTTTTATTTTGTTATTTTAAAAACACTTAAATTCAGCTCGATTTGCGCACATTGGCCAAATTCTTATTAATTTCTCTTGTTTCACTGTTTATTTTTTTTTTTTTTTATAATTTTCATATCAATGCATTATTGTTTTTGTGGCTTCTTTATTTGTTAACACATCTGTCAAAAGATAAAAAAAAGAAAAAAATCGTTAAGAAATTAAACTAAAACTTTTTTCGTCTTCTGCTGCTTCTTCTTTGTTGTATTAACTTGTGTGTTTGCCTTATGCCGTTCTCGTTCTCTCACTCTCACGCACACACAACGCGCTCTTCAGCAATGCTGTTTGTTGTCTGCTACTGCTGTTGCGCTCATATAATATACAACGGAACTCCAGGCGCGCATTATATGCGTGTGCATCCACTCACACATATGTATGTATGTAGGTACAATATTATGTGTACAATTGTAGCTATCTCGCTTACGCAAATGCTTTAAGTTATTAATGTTGTTGTTGTTATTATTATTATGCGGCGTTTCGAAGAAGCAAAGCAAACAAAAAAAAAAAAGCAACAACACTGTTGCTAATTCTTCTCAAAAAAAAAATAAATAAATAAATAAAAATATATATTTTTAATTTATTTATAAGTTTAAATATTTTGTTGTTTTGCAGCTTTTCTTTAACGAATTGTTGTTTTGTTTTTGTTTTCAATTGCACTACTGTGATTGTGTTTGTTGTTGTTGTTATTATTGATAGAGCGCGCTTGCACATTTGATTTGTTTGTTGTTGTTGCGCTCACTTTACAATAAAACACTCTCTTTTGTCTCACTCACTCATGCACTCATTCTCACTCTCGCTCTCGTCACACGTTTGCTTGCTTCTTCTTCTTGTTCTCACAACGCTTTGCGTTCTTTGATTCTTCCTTTACTTTTTTTTTTCGTACTTTACATTTTTATTAACATTTTTTCAAAACTTTTGTTTAACATTTTCTTTTTATTATGCTTTTGCTTTACTTTCTTTATGCATTTGCACATTTGTTGTTTGTTTGTATGTGTGTGTCGATTGTTGAATTGCGTGCGTGTATGTGTGTGATTTTTTTCTTCTCTCTCTCTCTCTCTTTCTACTCTTACACTTTTTATATTATTGCTTCATCACTTATCAAAGGCATTAAATAAATATTAGCAGAGACACAAAACACAAGCAAAAAAATACAAAAAAAAAAAAATAACAAAATCTTATAATTTTGTTGTTGTTGTTTTTAAAGCATGCCGCGACAAATTTTTTATTGTATGATTGTTGTTATTGTTGTATTTGGGCGGATTTTTTACGAATTTATTTGAGTGTTGCTAAATGTATATAAATTTCTTTACTTTGCTTTGGTGATTTTTAAAACTTTATTTATTTTTTTTTCGTTTTTCTATTAGTAATATTTTGTTGTTTTTCTAATATTTTGTTTCAATGTGCGGCGGCCACACGTTGAATACGACAACGTGAAAGCGACAAAAATGACGACGGCGACGACAGCGACTGCGACGACGTCTTCCCGTCTTCGCAATACAAAAACGAGTGTGATCGTTGTTACGAAAATTGTTTCTACGAAGTGGAAGTTAAAGTGCACACACACACACACACACACACACGCACACATAGATATTTGTTTGTATATACATATATATATATATAGAAAGAAACGCACACTTGCAGACGTAACAGTCGCAAAACACATACAAGTACAATTATACATACACAGACACACACACAGATACAGATACATACAATTGCTGCAGTGACGTTGACGGCGCCAGCAGAAGCAGCAGCAGCGGCGGCGGTGGCAATAACAACAGCAACAACAACCAAAACAGCAACAACAACAACAACTATAACGACATCATCGAGTCTTTGCTAACTTTGCTTGTGTCCGTGTGTGTTTTGAACTGCGTGTGTGTGTGTGTGTGTGTGTACATAAGGTTTGCTGTTAGCGCAACATTTTGATTGTGGCGCCGGCTTTGCCCGGTTGGCCATTAATGCACACACACACAGTCATAAATTTTATGTTTTTTTATGAGCATTTTGTAATAAAATTAAAAAAAAAAAATTTTTAATCTTCCCTTAAAATAGTAAAATTTTTTTCATAATTTTCCATGAATTTTCGATAAAAATTTGAGAAAATAATAATTCATATCTTCATAGTTATTTACAGTCATGTTTGCCTAAAATTGCCAAGGTGAGACAAGCAATCAATGGCCTTGCACATTAACTACGGTGGGCTAGAAGGGTAGATAGTCACATAAAAAGATGGTACAATAAAACTTGAGATGACTTCCAGTAATTGGCAACACTATAAAAGTAAAACTTCGGTAATCCGGACACTCGGTAAGCCGGATATTTCAGTAATATTAGTTCATATATGGTAATTTAGGTGTCCGGATTACTGGAAAGTTTGGATTATCGAGTGCCCAAATTATACAAGTTTTATTGTTCTATAGTTGCACAATAATTTCTTCTATTTTTAATGTCAAAAGACTTTAAAAATTCGGAAAAATTAATTCATAAATTTATAATTTATATCTATTTAAAATTTAACTTAAATAAATTCTTAAATTTATACTTTATTTACTCAAAATAAATTAATATAATTATTAATATTTAAGGAATAAGACTCAAGTAATTCGAACAATTACTAAATGTCCGATTTAGCGAAGTTCCTCTGTAAGCGTAAATCTTAAAATGTATTTTTTTGTTTTTCTATATTTTTTAAATTTTAAGTTTCACAAAATGCAAGTCAAAACATTCAGCATTTATTTCAGTGTATTTTAACAAATTTTCATATTTTTTTAATGAATTTTTCAATGAATTTCAGACGTCTTTTGCGTCAAGTGCACTTCGTTATATATAATGGAAAATTCATGTTCACACAAAAGGTTATAAAATGGGAACAAATAAAAATTTTTTTTTTTTTTTAGTTTAGAACATTCTTCGTAAAACTTTCTTTTCGAATTTAAAGAAGTCTTTAATCTTTTCGATAAAATTTGGCTCAGATGATCAGCATTTTCAATTGTATCTATATGCAGATCCAGATTAATATATATATATATATATATATATATATATACGAGTGTATACAAATATATACATACATATATATTTTTATATATCATATATATGCAATTATATTATATACGGTATTTGTATTTGTGTGTGTAAGCGAAGATTAAAATGAAAAACAGAAGAGAAAAAAAAAAAATAACTGAAACGTATGAAAACATGCAACAACAAACGCAACAACAACAACAAAACCACGCGTTGCGACACCAACACCAACAAATATGCTCGAACGCAGACGTCGGCAGACCAAGTCGAACGAAACGAACCCAAAAAAAAAAAAGAAAACAAAAACAAAAACTAAAAAAAAAAAAACAAAAAAAAAAGAATAAAAACAATCAAAATTTGCCGAACGCAAACGAGCAAAAACGAACGAAAAACGAGCGAATGACCGAACGTACGAACGAACGAAAGCCTTCAGCTAAAATTTCGAGCTCAAGTTGTTGTTGTTGTTGTGCGTATTCTAGCATGGTGTATGTATCTATGCGTGTGCGTGTTTCAGCTGTTAGCGTCGGAACGTAAGGCGGTTGGTAAGGGCAAACGAAGTGGTTTCTTCTTGTGTGCCGGCAGGGCCTTCGTGATTGTGTGTGTGTGTGTGCGTGCGTGCGTGCTTGTCTGTTCGTTGAGGGTGGCGGGGTTTGTTGTCGTTGTTTTTTCCCCGTAAGTAAAAAAAAAAAAAAATAAAGAAAAGAAACAAAAAACGAGCGCGCGCGGCAGAGGGATCAACGTCTATGCAAGCAAGTAAGTGAGTTACTAGAAAATACATACATACATACATATTTTAGCAATGGCAAGTAGCATGAGGGGTATATGATGGAATGGCTGGAGTGTACCGTTGCTACAGGGGGCAGCAGCGGTACAACCAAATTAATGATTGATGAGGGGTAAGGTTGGTTATTATATATATGTATTTATGTAACTGTGTGTATGTATTTTCACACCATTTGGACAGCAAGCAGGTTGATTACAACTGACAAGGATGCTTAAATTTGTGCGGCAGCTTACAAGTAAAACGCATTAAGAAAGCGAAGCTATAAAACAAAAATTGTAATAAGAATAATAATAATAAAAAACACAACAACAAAAACAATAAATACATAAATACAGCACAACAACAAAGTCGTCGTACGAACAACCAACACCAACAAACGCATGTATGTGTGTGTGTGTGTGTGTGTGTGAACGAACAAAAACTAAAAATCAAAAAAAAAAAAAAATCCGAAATCAACAAAAAAAAATGTATGTATGTATGTATATACATATATAAATACATATAAATTAAACAGAAGAAAAACAAAAACACTCAATTCAAGTTAAGCGAGAGGCCCCGTTTCGTATAGATGACGAATGGAACGAAGCACGAACGAAGCATGAACGAAGCGACGCGCACGAACATGTTTTCAGTTGTTCCATTGTTGTTGTTGTTATTATTGTTATTGTTCATATCGGTATCATACATGTGCTTTTCTCTGTATCCGTGTCTGTGTCTGTGTGTGTGTACGCTTGACTACATTTTAGCACATACATACATACATATATATATTTCTATATAAATACATACTTATATATATAATTTATACATACATATACTATATATGCCCTTCTCTACGTCCCGTTAGCCGTTTGCCTTTGTCATCATCCACCAACATTTACAACATGTTGAAGGCGTTTCTTTTTTTTTGGAAATTCTAAGTTCGATTTTCATTGATCGAAAAGACCTTCGTCATCATTGGGTTATTTATTATTATTGCCGCACCCCGAAGGCCGTTAAAAACGTCAATGGTTTTTTTTTTGTTTTTGGGATATGCTGAAATTTTATGTTCTTAAAAATTTATATCTTTTTTTTTTTTAATTTTTAGCTTAAATTTCAGCGTACAGTTAATTTTCAACTCTTTTACGCTTTCATTATGTTTGTTTTTTTTTTTGTTTTTTTTTATCTCTTATTTTTCTGCTTTTCTTAACGCTTTTTCCAATGCCAGAGCAAAGCACCCGCAGCGTTAAACTTTTGTTTAAGAAATCTCTGTCTTAATGAAGTTTGATTAGTTTATAATGCTTTAATTAAGCGTTATTATTTCTTTTTGATTTTTTTTGTGATCAATTTTCATCGAATGTTTTTCCATTGCAACTCTGCGCGCATGAATTTCACCACAATGTGCTTCTTCTTCTTTTACTACGTTGCCTAAACCACTGCCTAAGTGCTGCTTCTTCTTCTTCGTCTTGAACATTTTCTGCTTCTTGCTTAATATTGTGCACTGTTGCTGCTTTGTCTTCTTCTTCTTCTTCTTCTACTTTACATAGCACGCTTAAATAGTTGTTTTTGTTGTTGTTGTTGTTGTTTTGCGTCTAATTTAGTTTGCTAATTAATCGTGGGGTTTTTTTCCTCTCCAAAAATAAAACAGCAAACAAAAAAAAATACAAAAAAAATAACAATAATAATAAAAAAATTATTAATACGAAAAAAACAAAAAAAAAAGAAACAACAACAAAAAAAAAATCAAAAAGCAAAAACATTTAACAGCAAAGAAAATTTTGCAAAGTCTTGTGTACCTTGAATGAAAACAACGTGCTAGAGAAAAAGAGAGAGAGAGAGAGAGAGCGAGCAAATGTGTTGAACGAGAACGTGTGAGAGAGCACGCTTGATTAGCAGTTGGCTTTGTTTTTGTTTATTTAAAGTAACATAACATAAAAGTCACAATTGCACGTGATAGCATATGTCAAGAGAGAGTGGGAGAGTGAGTGAGAGAAATTGCCACCTCAAATGACCACTTGAGCACATGCATGCGATTGTGCGCCTGAAAGAAGCAAGGCAGTCAGGAAGGAAGGAAGTCAGGAAGGCAGAATGTAAGGAGAGTAGAATGTGTGAAGATCATTTTGCTTGCCGCGAATTTTCTTTTGCGCGTTTATGCAATTAACTCAGCTGCAATAGCTTACACACACACATATGTATATACATATAAATATGTGTGCATCTGCTTCCCTTCCCCCTCAGTAACACACAAGCACTGTGAAAATTGGTCATTTTGTCCAAGTTTTTTTTTTTTTTTTTTCATTAATATATAAAGTTACACCCATGCACATACATATGTATGCATGTGAATGTATCTTTTTATATACATATACATTTACTACGCCACAGTTAACGTCGCGTCGCAGTCAGCGTCGCTGCTTTTTTCTTCTATTATGCATGAATGTGTGTTGATGCTCGCACGGCAGGCGGCAAAGACGTCGATGATTATGAGGATGATGACGACAACGACATGCGTCAGGCTGCAAAGGTTACAAAACAGCTGCGCTTATCTTTTATTTCGTTGCGCACGTTCTTTCCTGCATACGTATATATATATATATATGTATATATGTGTGTGTGCGTTTATCTATTTTATAACATCGGCTGATTACAACAACAATAACATTAGATGCATGCAACTGACATGCACGTGCTGACGTCGCTGCTCCATCATCCCTTCGCCTTAGACCGAGGATTGCAAAAGTTGTCATAACCTCACACACACACTCACACACACTCACACACACACAAATGTTAAATTCTCTCGTATTTTATTCTTATGCATGCAAGCTTTCGCTGTCTCTTTCTTACGCTCACACCCTCTCCCTCTCTGACGTACTTATTCACTTATTTTGTTTTTGGCTGTTGTTGTTGTTTTGTTTTTTCTTCTTCCTTCTCTGTTACGCACACTCATTCGCGTGCACACGTGTTGCTTGTGCGCACTCGCTCGCACTTACATAACCGAAGAATGTCTGCTTCATTTTGTTAGTGTTGTTGTTGTTGTTTTCAGTAATTCGTTCAGCTCGTTCACCTACGCCCCGTAACACTCATATAACAACAACAACAACAGCAACAACTTGTGTACGTGTTCATTCTTGTTGTAATTTTTTTTTTTTTTATATTTCTTTTTTTTCGCACCTTTTGTTGTTTTTGTTTTTTTCGCCCACTTTTGCCATTTTATTCTTTTAAGTTTTACCTTGCTTTTCTTTTTTGTTGTACATTTTTTTTTTGAAACTCATAAAATTTTTTTCTTTTGTTCTATAATTGCCAATAAATGGTTTCAGTGCAACTGTATGTGTGTTGGCGTGTCTGTGTGTGCAGCTCGGACATTCATATGTATGTATGTATGTACATATGTATTTTTTTTTATTATTTCGTTCATTACATGAAATATTAAAGTGGATTACTTTGGACTTTATTTGAAAAAAATGACCATAAATTAAAAGAGTTGTTGTTTCTTCAAATTTAGACTCCTCCCCCGCTTGGTAAGAAATCTCCCTCGTTAGCTTATGTAAGGTTTGGTATTATTCAGAAATTAATGTCTTCAAAAGTTGCCGTGAGATTTTTAACGCTTTGTGAGATTTAGTGGAATTAGGGGAAGTCCATAAATTACGTGAGGTTTTTTTCTAGGAATTCGGACCCCTCTTGGTAAGAACCCCTCCCTCTATGAGTTTTTGCTTAAAATGTTGAAAAAAATTTTAAATTAATGGATTAAAAATTTCACATGAGATGTCCAATGAACCCCCAACCCCCTAAGTGAGATTTGGTGAGATTTAGCTGAATCTTCCCTCCCCTAATTTTATCACACGTAATTTATGAACGTCCCCGTTATTTTTTTAGATTAATTGGCACAAAATAATAGGAAAATGTTCAGTAGAATTTTTCGAATTTTCGTTAAATTTTCGAGTTATCGCTAATAAAGTTTGTAATTGCTACTTACCAGTGCTGCACCTTTCGAAATTTTGTGTTAATTCAAAACTATTGCTACAAATAACACAAAATAAGGCCAGTGTAGCGCATACAAATGTCAACATGGCCGATTGTTTGATTATAAATGCAGAAATTTTCGTTCGACAAGTGAATTACTCTATAAATTTTACATTTTTGGTATTATTATGAATGTTAATGTTGTTGTTGTTGCTGTTTGCCTTTTAAGCTGCGAATTTGAACTTATGACCTAACACATATGTATGTACATGTGTGTGTGTATTTATGTATATGTATAGACGTGTTCGAAATAATAAGAACAACAAACACTTAAACTAAATTCGTTCTATAAAGTTGGAAAAATATATAAATTTTTGGAATATTTCAATTTATTCATTTTAGACAACACATTTCTTAAGCTTTAAGTATACTAAAGGCCAGTATCCGGCCCTTGGGAGGCAACAGGACGAAAGGACACTACAGTACACTACTGAGGTTTTGCACTTAGAACAAACCTAGTAGCGGATACATTTGCTTAGAAAGCCCCTTACGCCGATATCGGAACGCTAAGGACCGAATCGGTTTATGCAATGATCTCTGTGGGTATCACCCGGCATAACCTAACCTAACTAAAGGACCACATAGGTATAAATGAAGGTGAATGAAAGACAAATGTTTTCAGCATAATGAATATTCAGAGTTGTATTTGCATTTACACTGAGCGGTTACAATGTTTGCTAATCGGTTGCTGGGCAGTGTACATACACACATACATACATTCCAGTGCGTGACGTATGTATATACGTGTGTATGGAAATATGAGAGTTCCAAAATCGACGCCAAAAATTCTTATTTAATATTTTAACTGAAACGAGTAAAAAAAATCATAGTAAATAACAAGAGGAAGCAGACTGCGCAGAAGAGAATGAATGATAGATGATAACATTACAAAAGCAATAACAATAATAACAACAACAACTGTAATAAAATTATAAACTGTATATATGTATTGATATCCCAGCAAAAATTTTGGGATCCTAGCATAAAATTCATAGCTGCGATGCGGCATTTATTGATGCAAGTATTCATCGGTCGCATACTAAATGCGACTCTAGAATTAGAATTGGATGTTGCTCTGTCAACGTCAACGACCAAAAGTTTGATCGAGCATAACTTAACAACATGGTGGTGATTTGAATGCCGGTCTGAAGGCGGTTTGGATGCAACGAAAAACGTACAAAGCTAGATCAAACAGCACAGGCAACCATTTACAACCTTAATACAATACAAAGCAAGATCGAACAGTTGAGCGAACATAATTGTTTCGTCCCGCAACCCGCGGAAATATCCACAAAGTAAGACTTAGCGAGCAAGAGACATTTCACAACGGAAAAACAACTAAGTCTTTGTTCGCTCTGTTTCTCTTGGTTGTTGAGTTCGGCATTCAGTTGATGTGTATACGGTAGCCAAGAAGGTTGGCCTACGGCACGCAAGCCGTTGAAAAATGCGCAGTTGAAGCGCAATTAAATTACTCTGACTTATGAAAAAACATAACGTCAGAGTAATTTATGTATGAATATGTTATTTTTACAGGTTTTATTAATATTTATATTAATACATATTTATAGTATGTATTTATAAATTAATATGAATATATGTATATATATAAATTGGTTGGGTTCGAACCCGAACCTAAGTTCGAACGAACGGTATGATTGGTTGGAACGACCAACCTATCATACATATTTTGATCGAACCACTCGCATTTGTCGCGGCCATCGCTGTGTAAAATTCATTATGGTTGGATGAAACGGATGCGACATCCTCGCATACAATAATGCCGCATTTTACCAATGAAAATGCGCATGAAATTTTTGCTGGGATATTTTGCTAGCACATACACACACACACACAGGCAGACACAAAAACACATGCTTAGACGATGACGACCGAGTGTCATCGTTGCTGAGTCAGCAGTCGGATGGATATCAACGTGGCGTCTCACTATACATAGAGCAAAACAAAACCAAAGTATAGCAAAGTAAAGTAAAGCAGCGAAGCGAAGTGCCTTCGTGCGCTTTGCTTCGTCATCGTCAACGACAACGACGACAAAAGCATTCGGCTTCGGCAACCGAAAAATACAACAACAAAAATAACAAAAACAAGAAACAACCAAAAAAGAACAAATGCGACAATAATACATTTTTTTATATGATTATCATTGTTGTTGTTGTTGTTATTATTATTGCTTGTTGCGTATACGCGCCGCTGCGCAAACTATTTCGGCTTTTTATCTATCCTTTTTTTGTATATACATATATTTTGCTGTCTGTCTGTCTGTCTTTGTGTCTGTCTGCCTTTCGCCAAAAATATAAGCGCACAGAACCTTTTCATGTATGTTTATTTATACATACATATATAAATATATACAAACTTACATACATACATATATAACCATTGTTTGTCTACTATGCACACACACACACACACACACACACTAGTTGGCCGCACGCCCGCCCGCTTACACTACGCCCTGCGTCGCTCGCATCAACGCTTCGTTTCATTTCGTTTTGTTCGAAATGTTGTTCGTTCGCTGAATCGCTCGCACATTAATCCGCTTGCTCTTTCTTTCACATACGAAATTCCATTGAATTTGCTTCGTTTCGTTCGTTTTTCGTGTTTCGTTTGTTTGTGCATATTTAAACGTGTTCGCTCGTTTGTAGTCTCTTGCAAGGCCCTTGTCGCAAACGAGACGCGCAGTAACATCACCGACACCGCCAACGACAGCGACATCAGCCGCAGCGGCAGAGGCAACGGCAGCAGCCCGACGTCGTTGTCGTTGTAGTCGTCATCATCGTCTTCTGCTTCTTCTTCTTCGCCTTCGTCGACAACTAACCGTTGCGCTCTTCGTCACCTTGCTGCGTCTTTTATACACACACACATACATACATACATATATACGACAGACATGCTCTTTGCCGCCGCCAACCCTTCGTCGTTATCGCTTGTTCGCTTTTACTCACTCCCTGTGTTAGTGAAAATGCTATACAATAACAACAACAACAATAACGAATTCAATTGGCCTCAATAATGAATTAAACAGCAAACAAAAAACAACAAAAAAAAAAGCAAAAACAATTTTTGTTTCGTTTTATCTTAGATTTGTTGTTGTTGCTGTTGATTTTGATGAAGCTTTTTTTTTCGTTTTGTTGAGCTTGTTTGCTAAAATTTCTTCTTCTTCTTGTGATATTTTCATTATTTGTTTATCATATAATAACATACACACACATTCATAGTTTCTTAATCGTTATCAACTCATGCACTTGTTTATTTGCACATTACACACACACACACATACACTCACGCGTGCTTATGTTTGTGTGCAACCACCCGCCCGCCTACAATAGTCATCATCATCATCGTTTATATAGAGCACAGGCCCCGTTAGCTTGCATTAACTTCTACTCTCTCTCGCTCTCTTAGTATCACTCGCCCTATCACTCTCTCTCTCTCTCACTCACTCACACTCTTCTTCTTTATCACTTCACTACCCCCCGCTGTAGTAAAGACTTCTGTCTGTGACTCTTGGCCAAAGTCTTGAAGTTAAGCTAAGCTAAGCATGCTATCTCGCTTGCACTCGTTGTCATGCACGTGCACATCCACACATATTTACATACATACAAACTTATCGACAATAATGTTGAAAAAAAAACAATTTTTTAAATAATTTTTTTTGTCTTCTGCGAAGCTATGATTTTTTTTTTTATTTTTTGCTTTTCTTCTCCTTAACTTCTTATGCTTCTTCTACATTGTTTTTTTTTAAGCTTATAATATATTTTTAATGCCCTACAGTTTGTTTCAGTTGGACTTCGTTCATTAACATTTATATTCAATTTGTCTGTAAACATATATTTTAATACTTTTTATAATTTCTATTAGCAAATATTGCTCAAAAATTTAATTTCAATTCAATTGCGTCGTGCCAACAAATCGTTGAAGATAAAAGTGTAGAAGAAGCACTCGACAGTCATAACGAATAGCTAACAGTCTGTAAAAACTATAACAGCGTCCTTTTAACATAACAGTTCCAACATACAAGAGTTCGTGCACAATTAATTTTGATGTTAACGAAACTGTTAAAGCGCTTGCGAGTGCTCTAGTCGTGTTCAATAATGAATGAACAAACGTTACATAGGGCTATATGGTCACATACGTCAGTTTGATTTAATTTGATAATTTTTTGGATTGCAATAAAATGTTTCTTTGTGATAATTATTTTTTTAAATTGTATTTCATTCCTTTAATTGTTTTTTTTTTTTTTTTGTGTTTGTTGTCTGTCTTATTGTCATGTAATTTTTTGCATTTTTATCTTTGACCAAAGAGCGCATCTGCACTTCATTATGGCCGACGCTTAATCGTTTTCGATGTTTCTTGATTTTTGTTTGTGTTTTTATTTGCTTTTGCCTTTTGTTTTTGTTATTGTTTTGTTTGTCGCTGCTGTGCTTTTTGCGCCACACCTCTTTTAAGCGTCGCCTTTTGCTTCTTTCCATCCTACCTACCTACCTACCTGCCTACTTATCTTCTCTTCATTCCCCTTCTTGCCCACATATCTCAAACAGTCGGTCACGCGCGTTCCTTCACCCTTGCGCCTCACACTCCTCCCTTAATGAAGCTAATTTGTAGTTTTTTTTTTGTTATTTTTTCATTCCTCTTCTTTTTCGTGTTTGTTTGTGATTTTGCATTAGATTTTTTTTTCTTCGTTTGTCTTGCGACGTTTTCGTCGTTAGTTGTGGCTGTTGTTGTTGTTGTAATCGAGTAAATTACACAAATACGACGCCATGTTTTCATTACACACACATGTACATACGTATATGCTGCGTCGCCATCTTTATCATTATTATCAAAGTCATCATCATCATTATTCAACATTGTTAAAAGCCTCGTCATTACTTCAAATTCCTATTTGCTTTTTTTCCCATTATCAGTCAACCGACGACCCTCTCAAGTCCCTTCGCACACATGTCATTATCATATGTACACTCACACACACACATGCATACATATGATAAATGAATATTGTGAATAAGCGCCAAAAAATCTTGTTATATTATCTTGTTTTTTGTTGTTTTTTATTTTTTGCCTTTTTTTGGTTTGCAAATTTGCATTTTGTTATAATTAACTGATTTTTCGTTTTCGCCTCACTCGTTTCTTTTGTCCATCTCATTCTCTCTCACTCACACTTACACATTTTTGCGTCACTACTTTGCTGCTAACATTTTCTTCTTCTTCTCCTACGTTTTTTTGCTCACTCGCTCGCTCGTTCGGTCGTTCGTTCGTTCGTTCGTACATTCGTTCGTTTCAATTCGTTTCGGTTCATTCATTAAAACATGAAAAAAAAAAACTACAAAAAAAAACATGAATTGAACGAACGGACTTTTGGTGAAAATCAGTAAACCGGCAAATGAGTAATGCGTCGAATGGCGCAGCACATGTGCGGAGGTGTGCGGGGGTGTGTGTTTGCTGTTGTTGACTAACTGACTGAATGACGTTTAGTTGTTTTTATTTTTTATTGTTGCTCTTTTTTTGTATTTCGTATTTCAATTTGTGTTGATAGCGTTGACAAAGCGATTGCGTTGGTGGGCAAGCGAGCGGTGGCGCGGGGGGGGGGCGAATATCAGCGCCCACAAGTCCAACCATCGCCTTAAATTTGTTAATTGCTTTTGGTATTTGTTTATATTACTATAAATTATAATTTATTTAACAGCATAAATTTGTATAAATTAAATGAAGTTGCTCAAAGTATTTCAAGCAATCTACGATCCTTTGTTGCGCTCTGTTTCTCTTTACTTTAAACTGGACCTTGTAAGAACAACAAAATGAGTTGGTAACACCTTCTGACGCATATAAAATATTTCTAAAACGATAGCAACGACGTAAGCAGCAGAAAATATAGAAATATAAGATGATGATAAAGAAGAACAAGATGTCGAAGAAGCCAATAAAAAATGTTTAATGTCATCATATTGTTGAGTTTTTTTCTTCAGTTTGCTGCTATGTTGCTAAACACACCCACATAAATACACACACACACATATATTCACGCACGCAGGCAAACACAAGTGAGCTGGCTTGCTTAGATACAGCGGCGTTGGCAGCAAACAAGCTCTGCGCAGACGCCAACGCCAAAAAATGTGGCCAACAACAACTGTGAACAGCGGCAATTCGAACGGGCACCAAAGAGAAGATGTCGAAAAAATGGAAGAAAAGAAAAACAACAAAAACCAAAAGCAAAGAAAAAAACTATAAAGAATAACAAGAAAATAAAGGATAATAAGAAGAAATTAAAAAGGGCTAAGAAGCATAAACTGAAAGGAAGAATTTATGATAAAAAATACCTTATAAAATGAACATAAAATAGTAGGTGAGAGTGAGTAAAGAAGAGAGATAGAGAGAGACAGAGTAAAGAAGAAGTAGTAATCAGCAGAAAGAAAAATCAATTATAAAGAAACGAACTATAAAAACTTTATTAGGATACCGAAACCTAGAAAAGGAAGAAAAATGATGTACTAACGAAATTAAGAAATCAAATTGTCAGAAAGAATATTAAAATAAAAGAGACAAAAGATAACAAACACGAAAGAGTAAGAATAAAGTAGAAAAAAGAGGTATCCGAATTACCGTTGTCCGAATTTTCGAGATTGTACTGTATAAAGAAGAATGTGAGACAGTAAAATAATGTTAAAACACTTAAAAGTTAATATAAATTGTGCAGATGAATGAAAGGATAGAAACATAAAAGTTAAAAGAAATGAAAATGAAAATGAACACAAAAGGAAAAAAAAAAATATTTTCTTTTAATGATTGACATTTGGAACCTTTCGAAAGGGGTCGTTCATAAATTCGGTGGGATAAAATTAGGGGCTCCAGCACACTGTCAACAAATCTCACCAAGTGGGACAGGGGTTCCCAGAAAATCTCATGTAATCTTTTAAGTCAACTAATTCACTATTTTTTTTTCTAAATTTTAAGCATCACCTAATGTGAGATTCCGCAAAATCTCACCAAGAGGGGGTCTAAATTTCAAGAAATAAACCTCACGTAAGCGAAAATTGCTTCAAAATGTGATAATTTTTTACACAAAAAATAAACTTAATTTGGAGATATAACCCTAAGATAAGGTATGCGGAATGAACTACAAACAAAATTTAAAAATGTTCGCTAAAAGTTCCAAGAAATCATAGCGCAAAACGAATCACTCGATAATTAACGGGACTATTCCTGCATGCTTTACGTCAAATTTAAACTTTGTAGGCAAAGTACAGTGGCGGTAATGTCTCTGAACACAGCACAATGTCGGAAATTTATTTGCACATATTGCGACAATAATCCAACTCAGCCAAAAAATGAAATATGTGACGTACAAAACTATTAAAAAATATATAAAAGACTTGGGAGTAATAAAATGTGCAAAAAAAAACGGTTCCTAAAGTCACTAAAATACAAAGAGAGACAATAAAACCTCGACTGCGTGCGCTTTCTGGAAATTTTTTTTCTGCCTAATGTTTCAAGGTTTGCATAGTGTATGATGGACATGAATGGACTCCGAAATATTATTTTAAGCTTCCTAGCACTCAACCACCGGAAAATATCACTTAAATTACAAAAACAAAGTTTCCTCGAAAGGTTTTATAATTTGTTTTATAACATTTAAAATTAACTCTATTATTAAACTTCATACACAGCCCGGTTTTAGTTTGGAAAAACCGCCGAAATTTTAAAATGGAGAAATGGCGAAACTTTGATAAGTCATTAACACATGAAATGATCTCAATTTCGATCTTTATTTGATTTTCGTGTTTCTTTTTGTTTTCGTTTTGAAAGTAAATACGCAATGAATTTAATTGAACCAATGAAAAATCATCAATACGTAAACGAACAAAAAAAAAAAGAAAAAAAGAAAGAGCGAGCAGGAGAAGGAGAAAAAAAAAATCGCAAATGAACAATTTAACGAGACACTTTGGCAGAGAGCCAAAGTGTTCAGTTGATTGCCATAAACATGCATACATATATACTATACTATGTATGTATATATATATATATATACATATATATGTACTCTATTTTATATGTATGTTTGTGTATATCTACACACTTATATATAAATGCAGATACTTCGTAAGTAGGTTAGATACTCACATGCCATTATATTCGCGTACAAAGCATGAAACATTGAAAGCACTGAATGAGATTGTTTTTTTTTTTAATTTTTTTTATTATTATCGAAGTGAAACTTCTTTAACATGGGTGTGTTTTGCAACTCGATGAAACGACATGAAAAAGAGACAGACTATATATGTATTTACCCTGCGAGAGAATGAAATATAATGTACAATGACAGTCTCTAGTCATAAACTCAGTAGTCATCTGATCTATTTTTTTTTTTTTTTCATATTTCTATAGTAGAACCTATTGAAAATATGGTGTGAAAATTTCAGACTGAAATTGCTAGCAATAAAAAAGTTACAGCTTAATTAATATCAAGTTACTTGACTTAAGAAACTTCTTCAAGCACGTGATCGATCGATGATAAGAAAAAAAAAACTCTCAGAAAATTCGCATAATCAATCACGGTGTGTATTACTTTCGCTTCAAAGTTCCTCCATTTGTCTTCTTTCCAGGAATCCCGTGAACTCCCTCAATTAAAACGTTTTGCTAATCTTCGTTCGTGTTTTGAATATTATTGGGGAATTACTAACTTATGTGGTAACATGCTTTTTTTTTTAATGTAAAGCCGTTGAGTAATTTTTTTTCCTTGAATTGTATATTAGTTTTACCCATGAGTCATGTACAAATATTGTATGCCTTTTGTGTCTATAAATAAGTTGTTAGCAACAATATTCAATTCAATATCGTCAACTTGTTGTGCATTTGATTAGTGAATTAAGTTTTTGATCTGTTGAAAATTTATTGCTGTTTTTTATGAAGGAATATGATATTAGAACCTCAATTACAATCCTCAATTACAAGTGTTTTGCTCGTTTAGTTTCCGAGAGCGATGACGCCAAGGTGACACCTATCCGTCTGTTAGCCTACTTTAAGATCGAATGGGAGTGAGCCAATCGGATATATGTATGTCGGACTTAGGCGCTATTTAATCAGGCCGAAATGTATGATCGACGACCGATAGTTGGCCGCCTAATCATTACCATGCGTGAGACGAAACTATCTGTACATGTACAACGCACCAGCCGGTACATTGCTTTGTTGATATTGATGACTCTCCACTCAAAGGTACCAAATCTTTTTGATTTTTACATAGTTTACATTTGGTGGTAGTCATCATGATCATTTTGTTTTCAATGGATCAATGAATCCAATTTTTTGTGCACTGGTTGTCAATTTTTGGTTTAGAATTCTTTTCGTCATTATTTAACAGTTGGTATCGCATTCTTACTTTAGTGAGCTGTTTTGGGTTGTCGCCAAACTCTATTCGGGCCTTCGTGGCAGTACGTTATTTTCGTTTCTTCGCAAAATATTACATCTCTCCAATGCTATATAGGATGTCCGATTTACACATTTGCAAACATTAATGCACCCGCCGATACATTGCTTTGTTGATGTTTATGACTTTCCACTCAAAGGTATCAAATCTTTTTGATTTTTACATTTGGTGGTAGTCATCATGATCATTTTGTTTTTAATGGATCAATTAATCCGAATTTTTTCGTTTCTTCGCAAAATATTACATCTCTCTAATGCTCCATAGGATGTAAAATGTACTCATTTGCAAAAGTAAATTTTTTTGCAATGTTTTGCGATGAAAGTAATGATTTTTCACGAGTAACTCTTGAGAAATATTTAATTTTTTTCAACACTTGCCGAACAGTGTCATGAGACACATCAACTTCACAATCATTTTTTAAGTCCACTGCTTTTTTGCGGATTCTCTTCTTGACAACTACCTTGATTTTCCTCCAGAGTTCATCAACATCAGTCTATTTACTTTTTTTGCGCGTTTAATAATATTGTAAATAAACACGCTTCTTTTATATTTAAAGGTTACAAGGCGTTGTCTTAATATCCCCTTCATATGCAATGTGAAAAGGGTTAATTAAATTAAGAAAAATCATGTACGTAAATACCTGCATACAAAGAAGAAATGTGTACTCTTATATGGTAGTGATCAGGGCCGTTGTAAAGGATGAGTAAAGGGAAGAATTCACGGGTTGTTTAAGACAACTCAAACATTTTTGTATAGGCTCTAGCTTATGAAATAGGGAACGAGAGTATCAAAAGATCAAGATCGGAGACTATAAGATCTAGCACTGGATTCTGGTATTTATTAAGCAGATCAAGTATATTATTCTCATCCGGGACAAATATGTAACTGAAGCTACCTCGGATGAAAACAATTACAAAAGTCGTATTTTCTCTGGTCATAAAATCATTTGATGTTACCCCATATCTGTCGAGTGGCCATGATTGGCTAATATAAATGAAAATTAGTAGTAAAATTACATTTGATAAATGTTGACAGATGTGGGGAGATATGATTTCGGTATAGTGTGGCCCAAAACTCTTATCTTACTCCACTGACCCTCAAAAACCGTCAAGCTACAATTGTTATCCTTGAATATTTTTCTGTTTAAAAAATCCTGCGTTGACGTTATTGATTGCTTGTACATTCCATAGGGTATTTCATGGCTTAGTATACTCGATTCATTTCATTTGTTGTTTTTATCGATTTTTTTTGTTTGTTTTTTTTTATTCTGTCTCCTTGAAGTTATGTAAAAGTTAATTGCCTTCATTAAAGTCAATTTCATTGTATAAATCTTTATGAAAGCTATGATAAACATTCGCCTTTTAAAAGGGGCTAAACGAGTAATGCACCGACAGACGTACGGACAGACAGACAGACACACAGACAGATCGAGCAAGATAATATTTTAAAATTATTGTTGTTTTTTTTTGTTTTGTGGCTTTTTGTTTAAATACAAAACAGGTTTTATTTTTTCTTTTTTTGTTTAATAAAGTTATTATTTTTATTATTTTTTTATTGCATTATTATTTTTATTTTGTTGATTTACTTTCGAATCTGCTAATTTTTGAGAAATGCAAAAGTTTTTAATTGTTTTATTTGATTACCTATTTTGATAGCAATTAATCAATTCGTTTGAAGTTTCATGATTTTTAATGTCAGAATTTAATGCTTGTAATTGGCTTCATGGAAGATCGCAAATATTGAAAAGCAAAAAGTATCTCTGAAATAAAATTAAATTGCAAACTTGAAAATTAAACATTTATTGTTTAAAAAATACTTTATTTTAAAACAAAACTTGTAAGAAATTGCATGGAAAGTCGTGAAAGAAGAATATTCGTAATCATCGAGAGAAAATTCAGGCACCAATAAATACAGGGAGCCCTATTACAAATAGTGTTCTTATTATACTTGAAAAATGCTTAACCTATTTTTCAGAATATTTAAGAGTTAATTTTCTACTGTATAAAGTAAAAAGTAAAAAGTTTATGAAGAAACCGTGTTTGTTTAAAATATAAGATGCTTGAAAAGATATCCTAAATCATTAAATATCAGAATTGTATAAGATTTGTGTTTCATTTTAGATTAAAATATTCGCTATTGTCAAAAGTCATGACAGAATTAGTTGGAAATGATTTTATTAATGTAAATATATGAAATTAAATATTTATGGTTGAATATCTTAATGATTTATGATTTTAATTTTTAATCGAATAAAACTATGAATTTTCTTCTTATTATTTTTGGTTTATGGTTGAAAATCGCTTGAAAAAAATTTAGCTTTAAACAAAACAACCAAAAAATTCTAACAAACTTTGATTGAAAGGAAAAACAAGTCAAAAACGAAACATTTGCAAACAATCTACGAGATCGACAGATGCAAATATATGTATATATTGAATCGTTTTTATAATGTTGGAGCTTTTGAACAACTGTTGGCCTTAATATGCCAAAAAGCGAAGAATAGAATAGAATTCAATGAAAAAGTTACGAAACCAAAAAATAAACTAAAACAAAATAAAACTTTTGGTAAATTTTGTTGTTTTCTTTTATTCGCAACATCAATTTTCATTGATGAGTAATCAATGAGCAAAGTTAATGGTTGATTATACCCTGCAAATACAGTGTGTCAGGGTATAATAAGTTTTTTTGAAACGGAAGTATGAATCGCATAGAAGAGGGTTGGGGGACCCCATATACTATATATGTATATTCTTGATCAGAATGACAAGACTAGTTGATATAGCTAAGTCCGCCCGTTCGTCTGACATCATCAATGACTCTCGGAAACAACATATAGTTGCTAGAGACTTGAAATTTGGAAGAAAGTCTCGTGTGGTTTTAAAGGATTTTTTTGCCACGCCCCCTTCTTCCCGCCGAACCACTTAAAAACCCAAATGAGTTAGAAACATGAAGACTTAGCATATATAACCTTACAAAACTGCGTACTACAATTTTTGTCCATCCCCCTCACTTCCCCTCTAAAAGTGGATTTCTTAAAATTGCCATATCTCCAAAACTATTAAAGGTACAAACCTGAATTTTCGTATACAAGCTCACTAAATATACAACTTTAAAACTGCATACCACGAAATTCCCTCTCTTTCATGGTTACCCCTCAAAGACCTACAAACTTAAATTTTTCGTGAATTCCACAGGTCTGCAGGGTATTATATTGTCGATTATATTCGACTAGACCGCCCTTATTAGTTTTTTTTTTGGTTTCTTGTTGAAAACTTTACAATTTTCGTTTACTGCAACTCAATGCAACGCAACAACAACAAGAAAAAAACAACAATAAGATTGAACATTGCATGGAAAGCAACACCCTACAATTAGCAAGCACACACACACACACACTCGCACACTGCAATATATGTAAAAATTGAACGACGCTTGCGGCATAAATGTTAGAATGAGACAAGGCAGACTGTTTGTGTGAGTGTGAGTGAGTGAGAAAGCTAAAGACAAAAAAAAAAAAAAATACTAAAAATTCGCATTAAATTTTCGGTATACTCTTACACACACATACTACATACATATAAATGTTGTGTGTATGTATCTATAATAAAGTCATGGGATTATTATACCAATAATGCGTAGCTATATAAATTTTATGACTGTATGTTTGTGTGTGTGTGTGCCTTTTTATCTTATATATACATATATAGTATGTATGTATCTGCATGGGTAGAGCGTTACATACATACATATTTTTATATATACATATATATTTTTTAGTATCTTTGGTGTGTATGTGTGTTTGTTGTTGTTGTTGCATGGGTGTTTGAATCTTTCACCTCAAATTTACTACACTTCTGCAACACCTCTCTCTCTCTCTCTCACTCTTCTTCACACTCCCCACTTCACTCGTTTCGTTGCCCTTAACCAACGAATCATTCTAGTATCAAAAGCACGCTAGCACGTTCACTTGCCTGCCTGGCTGGCTTGCTCATCGCTCGACAACAATAACAACAACAAAAACAACAACAATGACAACGCTCACTTTTGGCCTAATATCGCTGCAACAGCGCTGTCGCAGCGCTGCTTTTGCTGTTGCGCTTATACCAGTTCAAGCCATCGTACACACACACACACACACATGCGAATAAATGTATATATACACACACACACATACACACAGAGACATGCACAGTGGTCGCAGTTATAAAATTTAATGCACTTTTCTCGATTTTCTCGAAGTGAATTTTTGCGCGACGTTTGCCTTCTTTGTTGTTGTCGTTGTTGTTGCTTTGTTGTTGCACCGCATCGCATCATAACTCATCACACCTCACCTCATCTCACCGCTCTGCATCGCACAACAAACACACACACACACACACACACACACACACAGACATAGACAGACAGACAAAGTCTTATCTCATGCAAGCAAGCAAGCAAGCGAGCGAGCGAGCGAGCGACTGTGCTGAACGCCTTCTTGCCTGGCGCGCCCCTCCCTCCCTAACCGCACTGCATCCCTGACCATGCCAATGTCCAACGCTTTTATTACCATTTCCCCTCCCTTCCTTTCCTTTCATAACGTTTCCATTTCCTTGCTTTGCTTTGCTTTGCTTCGCCTTACGCTTTTGGTATTGCTTTTCTGTATGTATCTGTATATCTATGGCAATATCTGTGTCTGTGTGTGTGTGTGTGTGTGTGTGTGTGTGCGCACATAACCAGCTGTGACTTTAACTTATTGTTGTAGTTGTTGTTGTTGTTTGTTTGTTTGTTTGTTGTAGTCGCCGCTTCTGTTGTCATGCTGCCAATACATACATAAATAAATAAATACATATGTACATATATACAACAACACACAATAGCCCCATGTATCTCTATGTGTGTGTGTGTGTGTGTGTGTGTGTGTGTGTATATTGGTCTACGCTGAGATACTTTGACCTTTTTTCTGTGTTTTTTTTTTGTTGTTTTTTGTACAACAAGACTTTGAGCTCTTTTCGTTGTTTATTGTGTTTGTTGTTGCTGCTATTGGCTATTGTTGTTGTTGTTGTATTTTAGTGTGTATCTCGCGTTTTACAGCTGCCAACAAACGAACGAACGAAAGAACGAACAAAAAACAAAAAAAAAAATGAATAAAAAAAAAAACAAAAAAGAAAAACAAATTGTGCAAGCGAGATAGCAAGCATTAAAATCACATTAAAAGCGTGTGAGCGAGTGCGCATAAGTGGCAGAGATCATTGCGGATTACATGTACATACACACACATAGATACAAACATATATAGATACATATATATATCTTTTTTATATACATAATAAAATATAAATATATACATATATATAAATTGGTATTTGTTTATATAAGCGCACGTAACTGTACCCAAGCTCACACATACACTTATATGTATGTACACGGTGTTATGTGTGTGTATCTAACACCATGTACGTTTGTGTGTGTGTGTGTGTGTTTCTCCCGATGTTTTACGAAGACCATTATACAAAAAAAAAAAAAATGAAAAAAAATACTTAATGACTTTATTAAGTATCTTTTCCCCCCCTACGTTTTGTGCGCATTTTCGTTTTTCTGTGTCTGTGTGTGTGTGTGTATCTTTGGAACTTTGTAAGATAAACTCTTCAAAATTTAATTCCATTAGATTTTAATTTTTTCCATCTTTATTTTTCAACTTATTGACAAATCATGTCTTCTCTGTCGCACACTGAATGCGACTTAAATACTTATTTATGGGGTACAAAAATAATATTATATTTGTTCTTGTTGTTCTTGTTGTTGTTGAGCTTGCCAGGGCGGCTTGGGGATTGACTTAAACAAAGGAGCTTTTTTATTTACTATTAGCGATAAACATGATCTTAAACAATTGGCGATGGTAAATTTTATTTATTAAAAAAAAGAACAACAAAAATTTATAAATATAAACAAATAGTGTCAACTGAAAAAATATTAATTCATAAGTAATAAAAAATGTTATCACAAAAAATGAATCTACAATAAAAATTTTTAACACAAAAAATTAATCTATAACAGGAGGACTTTGGGGGGCGATCATTGAAAATCTCACGTCAATTTTTTTAACCAAATTATTTATATAAATTAAGCATTCAAGCAAAGGGAGAGACACCTTACCAAATATCAAAGCGCGCCAGGAAAGGACCGAAAAAAGAAACCTCCTATAATTCCTTAGAATTAAAAAGACTCGAGGTCCGAAGAAGACTCGACTTTTAGCGCTTGGTTGATTTTGGGGTGTTTTAATAATCCTTCGTATATGACATATTACAGACCTCGTAA
The DNA here is from genome assembly GCA_034638295.1 of Phortica okadai. NCBI lineage: Eukaryota > Metazoa > Arthropoda > Insecta > Diptera > Drosophilidae > Phortica > Phortica okadai. Next base: position 3,378,814 of record CM067848.1, read on the forward strand.
TCGTCGACGAACGTTCTCTCTTTTCTTGAGCGTAAATCATTTTACAAAGTATGTATCATCTTAAGGGATTACACCAATCTGGCGCCGTCAATTAAAGCACTTATTTTCGAAAATCCTTGGTGGTTTACACGATATTTCGAGTTTTTTATATAGAAAAGAAATATCTATTGTGTAGAATAAGAGCAAAAATGTAAAATTTGCTTATAAAAATTAAAATTAAAAAAAAAACAAAATTTTTTCTTGAAATTTTAAGATTAAAAAATGTATAACCTTCGAACTTTCGTTAGACAATCAAAAAACTTAAATTTAACATGATATATATAGTTCCTAAGCATGTCCTTTTTAAATTTGAACGAGTTCGGTGGAATACTTCTTGAGATATCTTGTACATCAGTTTAAAAAAAGTAGATTTGAAAAGAATGTAAAAGAAGAATCAATATGCCGTAAGCGACTTACTGTCTGTCGGACTTATAATTAGTATAACTCTGAAAGACAACTGAATGTAGGAATTGGCGAAGGCTTTAAATGTCTCTAGAATTTATGTAGCTAAAAAATTCGATTTTTTGATAGTTCCTGGGTTGGTCTTATCCCTTAAAGAGAACATTAGGGCTACTCAACTTTATTTGTACTTTAGTACTTTTTTTCACCAAATTTTGAAATAAAACCATTGGGAATTCCAAGAAACAAGACTTTATTTCGTGGTTTGCTGATCTTGTTTTCTTTAAGTGCTGGAAAACGTTTTCTAAAATCTGAATTTATGAACTCAACATCTGAAGATCGTTAACAGATCTTTTTTAAGGGGAGGCGTTTTGGATCGAGTAAAAAATCATTGGACCTTGATACTTTTATCTTCTGATAAGATCTTATTTTAAGCTAAGCTCAGTGGGATTTAGGGCAACTCATAGATCTTGCACAGAAATGTTTTTTCTTTTTTGCAATTTGGTAGAAAAAAATTGTTTCTCAAAACTTTTTGCTATGTATTCAAGCTCTGCCATAGAAGCATGGCACGTTGGCAGCGGTGAAGCGTGAAATAAGAAGATTTTTAAGGTCATACCAAAAATAAAGAAAAGAAAAAAAAATGACAAAGCAAAAAGCAACGGAAAAAAAAATACAACGAAAATGAGTAAAGCACGTTTGTGTAAATTCCGCGAGCCAACAACAACAGCAACAAACATAATCAGTAAACAGAGAAAGAGAAGAACATGTACAAATAAAATAACAACACCAACAACAACATCGAAGACTAAAAAGACTGTCGAGTATGAAAGAAAGAAAGAAAGAAAGAAAGCAAGAAAAAGAATTAAATTAAAAATAGATTTGCTCGCCAAATGCCATAAAGCATTGATTTCGGACCAAGGGGGGGCCAAAAACGAACGAAGCGAACGGACGGACGGACGGATGGACGGACTGACAGTCGATGGCGAGCGAAAGCGAAAGAGTGCAAAATAAATGAATGCAAAAACTAAGCAATACGAACAACAACAAAAACAACAACGACGACGACGACGAAATGAAACACGAACGTATACGAAGGCTATGACATACAATGCTAGAAGCGTTGCGTTGCGGGGGGGCGGGGTGAAGGCTTACAAGTGAAATGGCAACGAGTGTGAGAAGAAAAAAACCGCAATAACAACAACAACAACAACAACAACAACAATGACGATAGAAGCAGAAGCCAAAACAGCAAAAGCAATACAACAACAACAGCAACGACAACGACAACAACGACGTCGCCACCAACACGTTGTACTGCACAAGCATAGCACAGCACAGCACAGCGGGTGCAGTGGGCGGAATTGGGCGGGTTGAGCCATAAGCTGCACAATGGTGGGAATGGTGGGACTTGGAATGTGCAAAGTAGAAAACCCGAATGAACGAACGAACGAACGACCAAACGAGCGAACGTACGAATGGTCGTCGAACACAGCGAAACGAAACGGAACGGAAAAAAAGAAACTAAAAAAAAAAAAAAAACAAAATACAACAAATTGCCAAAATCTGCAAGCAGCAAAATGATGTTGTTGTTGTTGTTTGATGATGAGGACGGCGGCGTCGATGATGACGGAGACGATGTTGGCGATGGTGGTGGTGAAGAAGACGAAGTAGGGGAACGAGCAGAAGAGTAACAAAGCATAGGGCTGAGCCAAAGTGTAGCGTGGCATGGCATCCCGAAGCATTGGCAATAATGGCGATGGCGATGGCGACGGCAAATCGTCGTTTCGTCCGACGGTCGGTCGGATGGATAGACGGACGGACGGACGGTCGATGTGTAAGCGTTGTAGCGAGGCCTCGCGATGAGACTATGAAAATTTATTGCGAGCGTGCGAGCAATGCAAACATAGAGCAGTGTGTGTGTGTGTGTGTGTGTGTTCATAGAAAAGTGAACGAAGAATGAAAGAAAGAGAGAGAAGGAGAGACATGCGTTTGAAAGAGATAGAGCAAGTAGTGAACGGCATAGTGCAACATTGACTTAATGCCATGTGATAGATTGCATGCCAGCGCGGAAAGTGCGGGCGGTGTAATGTTATATTGCATTGCAGTTTGATAGTCTAAATGTATATGTATGTATGTATGTACATGCATATATATATACATTTGTATGTACACACACAACACATGATTGCATGCCAAACGTTGCGCCATCTGCATTTCGGCTTTGGGCCTCTTTTAATAATGGTTAATAATTAAGCAACATGACGTGACACGCCCACAAAATGCGCCACTTTTGCTAATGTAGATCACATAATTATATATATGTATGATAATTCTAATAAAAAAACAAGTTAACTTTATTTCGAAAGAGTTGTGAAAATCATGTTAAAATATCATTAAATTAATTTGTTAGCAATATGCTTACATAATCAATGGCTTAATTATTGCTTTCAAACAAAATGGCTTCAAATACAAAAAATAACAAAAAAAAAATTTTTATAAAAACAAAAACAAATTACATTTGTATTACAATTGGCAATTTTCTGCTTACAGCGAAGGTGCCAGCGCAAGCGTAAGCAAAAACAGCAAACGTAGAAGAAGAAGAAACAGTAGGCGCAACAACAACAACAACAAACAGCATTGAGTTAGCGTGAATGACCATCGTGGTGAGTAAAGTCAACGTCATATGGCGTGACGTGTTATGTGTTTGTTGTTGTTTTTTTTTTTTTTTTTTCACCAAGGTGTGATGACTTGTGGTGACATGTGTGGTGTGGTGTGGTGTGGTGAAGAGTACATTGACGTGGCGTGTTGAGTAGGCGAAGGTCAACTAACAAATTTTAAGTGCTTTGCATATATAAATTTACCTACATTGTGCATGTGAGTGTGTGAGAGTGTGTGTGTGTGTGTAGTATGCGCATCTGCGTATGTATGAGTGCGTAATAAAATCAACTATGCGTGGGTGTGAAAATGATGTAGTTGATATGGAGACAGTGAGCAAGAGAGAGAGAGTAATAAAGGGAGTGAGCGAATGAGTTAAGTATTAAAATGAAGTTAGAGTGATATGTATATATGTACATATATGTAATGTACAACATATACATACATATGCATGCATTGGTGTATGTGTGTGCGTTTGTGCATTTTATTTATTATGCATGCAAGACTACGCAACTGTGACGTGTTCGTTTGTTGTTATTGTTGTTGTTGTTATTATTGTTTTACCGCTAATTCTTGTACGTGCGTGCGTTTGTTTGTTTGCTTGCTTGCTTTCTCTCTCGCTCTCACTCTCTTGCCAAAGTCAGCGTTGTTGTTGTTGTTGTTGTTCTACTGAAGCGCAGCTTTTAATTCAGTTTGTCTGCTTGCGTTGATGCTGCTTATTATTGTTGTTGTTGCTATTGTTCTTCTTCTTCTTCTACGTTTACTGCTGACAGTGCTGCCGCTGCTGTTTTATTCAGACGTCTCATGTAATGTCTGACATGTGCATGTGTATGTGTGCTGAGTTAAAGCGCGTCTGCGTGTATTTGCTGTTGTTGTTGTTGTTGTTCTTGCTATTGCGTGCGTGCGTGAGTGTGCGTAGTGGGGGTGGCAGCGTTGGTTTTCGATAGCCAACGGCATCTAATGGCGTTTCTTTATTTATTTTTATTTTTTTTTTGTATTTATGTATTTGTAGCGCGTATGTGTGTGTGTGTTTGTTACAGGTGTTTGTACTTGGTTGCTGGCGCAGGAAGTTGCAGCTTAGCGTTTGAGAAGAGGTTTATGGCTTTGTGCTGCGGTCATAAGATATTTATATACATGTACACATGTATATGTATGTGTGAGTGTAGTTTATACACATTTACTACCAACACACTCATTGCTGCACTGTTTTTTCGCTTTTTTTATAATAAATGCGCAACTAATTTTATTCCTTGAATTTATTTCATATTTTTTTTTTATTGTGCACTAATACATGCATACATGCATATGTATGTGTATGTCTGACTCTATCGCACTATCTGCTTGTCTGACTATCTCTCCCACGCATGCCAGCTGTGCAAATTCCCAGCGAAAACTTCTTCTTATCTCTTAATTTTTAATATAGTTTTTTTTTCATTTTTTTTTTTTTATATATTGTTTTATTTTTGTGGTTTCATACAAATACAAATACATACAAACTTACATATAACATACATAAATCTTTATTTAGAACGTTGTTGTTTTTGTTTTTTGGTTTAGTTTTCTTTGCGGCGTTTTCTTTTTCTTTCTATTTGGTTGTTGTCGCTGTTGCTGCTGACGTCGACGTCGCCGCCATCAATTGTATGAAAGAAAGCTGTGCGGCATGCAGTGAAAACCGGAATTAATCGGGGCCTCTCTGTTGTTGTTTGTTTGTTGTTGTTGTCGCTGCTGCTGCGACGGTGACGGTGACGGCGACGACGATGATGACGATAAGGATGACCGTCATTAACAGACAGACAAACAGACTGTTGCTTATTCGCTTACACTCACACACATTTGTTTGTTAGATGATTGTTGTTTTACTGTTGTTGTTGTTGTCATTGTCATTTAATTAAAGAAAAGTCGTTAAGGAATATTTATTGGCATTTTTATATTTTCTAAATAAATATTGATTCGACATATTTCTATATTATTAAAAGACAAATAAACGACAACAATAAATATTTCAAAATGTGTGCGTGTGTGTATGTGTTTGTGTTTGAATACAATGCGTTGGTATGGATGATCAGGGACTCGAGTCAATTGAAATTGCGAGTAACATGTAAAGGACAAAATGAAGGATACACAAGCTCATGTTCGGCGTGGTCATTTCAACAGCCAAATAGAATTTTTGGTCATTTGATTGACTAACAAAGGATTAATACGTATTTAAGCGTTAGGACTTGAGAGAGAGAGAGAGAGAGAGAGAGAGTGAGAGGAGACGTCCAATAATGATAAAGGCGAAAAGAGGAAGGGTTGGCATTTAGCAAAATGTCATCAAATCTCTCCAAGGGGGAAGGGTTTTCTGTTAATTTTCTAGTCCATTAATTAATTCTGTTGAAATAAAGAGGAAAGGTTTATCAAAATCTTAACAAAACGTGGAGCGATGTCTAAATTTCCAGAACAAAATCTCACTTAATTTATGGACCTTAAGTGCAAATTTATTCATCACCATATCATATACCTTATAGTCCATCGCATGAACAATTCAAAACATTTCAAATTTTGTATATTCTTAAATATAATTATTCGATTTAAGCTGGGAGCCACTGTATGTCCTATAGCAATATAACCAGATGATGGTTAATAAATTACCAACCAAGCTAAATAAATAATAATTATTGATATAAGATTATATGCAATTAGATTAGAGAAACTTTTAAAATACATTTTTTCACATTCAAATTTTTTTATTTGTTTAACATTCAAAATTCATACAAGACACACTTTTTAAACTAAAATTTAAATTAAGCGCTCAATCAACATCCAACTGAGTTTCCGTTTGCAACACTTATTAATATCGATATAAACAGCACGCTATTATCGCTATCGATAGTTAATCGCTTTTATTGAAGATGTTTTTCGTTTGCTTAATTTGTTCCTAAGACTTAAAAATATCCAGTAAGGGCGGTATAGTGGGATATTCTCGACAATATAATACCCTGTACACACCAAATCCAAAAAAAAAGTTGTTAAATTCAATTTGAAAACGTTTTCCTTTTTCAACAGTTTTTTCGACTTCAATTAACTATGTTAATAACATATGATAAACTTTCACCGACAGCAACAGCAATGTTAACACAATATGAATTCTGTTATATAAATTCTGTTACTGTTTTAAATTGTCGGTAAGGTAAGGCAGAGCGGTTTTTGTTACAAAGCATTGCTGCAAAATTTTAGTTTGTTATGCAGTTTTGAAAGGGAACTGAAGGGGAGAGGGTAAAAATGTGGTATGCAGTTTTGTGAAGCAACACATTCTGTGACTCTACATATGTACTTATTTTCATGTTTCTAACTCATCAGGCTTTCGAGTTACAGCCTTTTGAAAAAATGGGTGGTGCTCGATGAGTGGGAAGGAATGGGCATGGCGAAAATTCCTTCAAACTTGACCTAGCGTTTGACCACACGAGTCTATTTTCCAAATTTGAAGTCTCTAGCTCTTATAATTTCCGAGATCCATTGGTGAGGACGGACGGAGGGACGGACGGACAGACAGGGCTATATCAATTCGTCTTGTCCTCTTCTATGTGCTACATACATTACAAACAAACTTAATATACCACGATACACAATACGTGTACAGGGTATAAAAACTGAGGTAAATTCCATTTCACATGATTTTGCTTCTGCTTTCAAACAATCCTTGCTTTGCACATACGCTTACAACACTGGTTTTTGGGCGAAATCATGACACAACACGGTTGCCAACTTCGTAAATACTCCGAAATTAAGTGTTTTCAATTTGACAGTCTCATGTCATAAGTCATTTCAACGGAACATACGCCAAAGTATACGTACATAGCTCATAGCTAATGCACTGCTAGCTCCGAATCTAAAGATTTGTGGATGAACTGACTCATGGCATCATGCATTTGAAGCGACCATACGCTGGTTAACACAATTCTGTTGCTCACAAAACGCAGAGTTGTCAAATAGCCAGACAACACGAATTCTGCAGTTTTTCACGTATGTTCTACGCTTTTTCCGCGTTTTTATTATTTGTAAATATTTTTAGTGAGCCTTATTTCCAGCTTTTTATAACAGCCAATGTTATTATTATAAACACTTCTTGTACTTCCGTAATCTAATATTGCCAGCTTGGATGTTTTTAAATATTTATGTTGTCATTTGGAAGAGTTTTTTTGTTTGCAATTGTCATTGACTCGTTTGAATAGTATAAATATCGAATATGGTCACTATCGATGTTTTCCCAGCTTTACCAGTATGTAGTGCTGCCCACTCTTATAAAATATATGCTCCTAATTATTTCCAGAATAACTTTTAAAATCGTCAAAATTTTTCACAAGATATTCAAATAAATAAATGTACATCATTAGGATATTTTTGTTACAAATTTTAGTAAAAGCGAAACAAACATTTATACTGTTGATTTTGGACTTTATTCATAAAATTATATTGACGAATTCGTATATTTAGTACATTTTGTTAGTACATTTAAAAAAACTAGTTAGCAAACACTTATAAAAGCGGGAACGATAGTGACAAAATACTATCGATAGTGGCTCAGAGAGGTAAATTTGATAGTGCCATCGATTGTTTCCCAGCTCTCGTTTGTGGTCGTCCGTCGCATAATAAATAAAATAAATTTAAGCGAAAAAGTTCAATATTTTATATAATAAAAATTTAATGTTAAACAAATTCAGTTGAAACCAGAACAATAACAAGATGCAGAAATAGTTGGTGATAAAATGTACGTCAAAAAACACTGTCAACGTTATTGTCGCGTAAAAGAAGTGAAACGAGCAAGTGAAAAAGAAAATAATTGCAAACATAGAACGATTTGTTTATTTTGAAATTGGATTAAAGAAAAAAATAACCAAAAGCAAATTAAAAAGTTGAACAATTAAAGCATAAATTAAAGAAAAAGAGTTCACAGTGAAGAGAGAAGGAAAGAAAAGAAAAGCTAAGACAAAGCGCAATTTCGCACCAAAGCATTAAGTGTGTGTGTGCGTGCGATTGTGTTGTTCGTATTATTCTTTTTTTTATAATTATCGTACTTGTGTATGTGTTTTTTGTTTCCTGTTTTTTTTTTTGCTTCTACTTTTTGATCGTGCGATGCGCAAAAATGTATTTAGCAGAAGAAATTGTATTCTTTGTTCAATTCTGCGTATGTTTTTGTATTTATATACATTATATATATGTATATAAATATATATGTATATGCTTGTGTGTGTGTGTGTATGTGCTAAAGTATGCAGTCAGCAAGCTAAAAGTATAGATGACACAGAAAAAGTATAAATGTGATTAAAATCATCATTATTTTTTTTCTGAGTGATTTCCCCTGAATTACTCACTTTGTATGTACAAATATGTGTGTTTGGTGTTTTTGTTATCAACGCTAAATCCAATTGGCCTCAAGTTACAGAGTCTTATTTTTTTTTTTATTTTTACCATCACATAGAGCGATATAGTGCTGTTAAATTTGCAGATATCTGTTAAAAGAAATGTTTGAGCAACTTGCCATCTGGGGCTCACAGTCGGTTAGCAAAATGTTACTACTCAACAGCGTCTGCAAACTTAATCAGCGACGCTGGTAATCAAATTGAGTGGTGCCACTTTTTTGCGTAAATGCTATTGCTTTTACCAAGACAACAAATTAGACGGTGATCTTTGATTATTTTTCCTTTAAATAAATTAAAACAGAACGATCTATCTGAAAAAAGCCCAAAATAACATCACTGAAGGACCTTTACTCATTGTGTTATCATTTGCATGTACACATACATACATATATATTCAATCGTGCGAGTGCTAACAGCTGTTAAGAAACGCGAAAAGTTGCAGAGCGAGCAATACTGTTTTGCAATGTTTAATTTTAAAATGTGTAATGCCGCAAGTCGCACGGAATCGTGTTTCATTAGCGGCACTTCACCACTAAAGTTTGCTTAATTGACATTTTATAGTAGAAATATAGCTTAAATGTGTTTGCAACTAAAATAAAGTAAAAAAAATAATCGCCACAAATACTCGTACTGATACGAAAAATCAACACTCAAACAGTGTTTGGCGCTTTAAAGTATTTATTGGAATGTATACGACAACCAAAGTTAGTGACTTAGACAAGAATTCAAAACAATAGTCGTATGTGGCTATAAAAAGCTATGTGTACTTGCGACAAATTAATTATGAGATGATAGCAATCTACTTGGTACGAGATTTATCTGGTGATCGTTTTAAAGACACTGTGAAAGACAAACTTTTTTTTTTAATAAAAGACTAAAGAAGTCTCATTTTGAATTAAGTACCTACTGTGTTATTAAATGACCAGTTACAGAAAATAATTATATTCAGTATGTTTATGTAAGTGTACATATCTGTGTGCTTTGTGCTTTGTTGAACATGCCAGCATAGTAGCCTTGAACTTATTTTTCAACAGTTTTTGTTTCTTCTTTTTTTTTTTGCTTTGAATGCTCTTTTGGTTATTTACTTTGCTAAAGCGTTTGTTCGTATAACAAAAAGCAAATTGTAAAGCTCAACAACAGCAATAAGAAAAACGAGAAAGAAAAAACAAAACAAAAAAAGTATAAATAAAACCCATGCGCAAACAAAGAAAATTTTTAACAGCTTTTTTCTTTGAATTTTCAAACTGTTTTTGTTTTTTTTTTTTGTCTTCACGTTTTTATTACACAGAAACGTTGCGCGCTGTTGGTTAAGGCACACGTATTTATATGTTATTCGCATACATATATATATGTATATATATAAACTATAAAATATAGTGATGGTCGCGTAAACGATTTTTTTTTTCTGATGTGACTCACTACATATGTACGTACAAAAAAGTATATTTATATATAATATTAAAAAGATTTCAAATTTATAAACACAAAAAAAAAAAAAATTAACTTTATACGCGCATCACTAATCAAATATACAACTTTGCCACCTGCGTCATTGTCATTGTTGTCATCGTTATCATAATCTTCTTGCTTCTTCTTATTCGTTTGTCAACGTTTTCCGTCGTCATCATTTGCTTACACACATACATACATATATGTCATGCAAGGCATATGCAAATTGTTGTTGGCGAGAGAAAACTGCAATCAATAGTAAAATGAAAAAAAAAAAAAAAAATGTATTTAAAACGAAATAAAATTGTGACAGTGTTAAACATCTATGAGCACAGCAACAACAACACATAAGAAGAATAACCGTTTATTTTTTTTTTTCTTAAATTTCTTATAGGAAATTAACATTAACATTTAATTTGTGCGTGTGTACGTGCGTTTAAAATAAATAAAACAACAAACACTTGACAACAAGATTAATAATAATAACAATAATAAAAAAAAAAAAAAACGTCAAAAAACAATTAAAAATTTTTAAATTGGTGTTAAATTTATTTTCCTTGTTAAGAAAAAGTGCGAAATACAAGCAAAATTGTATGCGTCTTGTTTTTCTCTTTTTGTACAATTCGGTTTTATAAACTTTTATAATTTGTTTAAGCAATGGTGAGTGCATAAACAATAAGTGCAACAATTTTGCAACAACAAGCGAAAAATAAAATCAAAGAAAGAATGAAAGCAAAGTGAAAAGTCAATAAGAAAAAACAAAAACAAAAAAACACGAAGAAAGCTGCCAATACCAACAACAACAGCAGCGATTTGCAAAAATGAAAATAAAACCCTTAATCGACAAGGCAGTGTGTTTTTGTTTTATTAGTTGTTGTTATTATTGGTGGCAATGCAACTGCGAATTGTAAACAGCAGAGCAGAGCAGAGTAATCAGTATTGTTTGAGTGTATGTGTGTACAAAAGAGATTGAGCCAGCGAGCGGGCGTGCGCACGCATTCTGCAGCAACAGCACAGCTGAGCAGCAATAACAGCAGCCTTGCCAGATCAAAATAAAGACGACGACCTACTTTTATTTAGTTTTTATTGACATAGTTGCTGAAATGTTTTGTTTGTGGCAACTTTAATGTTTATGAGGGTGTATTTAAATATCTGTGTGTGTGTATTTAAATTATTTATTTTAGTGATAAAACAATTTCAGCTATAATACATGAATCAAAACAAATATTAAAAAAAAAAAAAAAATAAACAAACAAACAATATGAAGTCCATATGTGCGAAAATGTTAACAGTTCAATAACGTTTACAGAGTGAGTGTGCATGGGTATGTTCAATTATATATGTACATACATATTTATATATATACATATATGAACAAACAAGCACAGCAAAAATTCAATATAATCAAAAAGTGAGAGAGTTATACATATTGTATAAAAATGGAATATGTTGATATGACGTGTTTTTTTTTTAACTTTTATTTGTGTTTGATCAAATAAGTGTAAACTAGTATATATACATATGTATATATAATAGTACATGCAATGTAAAAATAACGCCCGTTCGATTAATTTGCGTGTTAGATAGAGAGAGACCGTTGATAAAAGAGTTAGAAAGAGAGACATGTTGGTGAGTTTTAACTTATGCAGCTTTCAGTGCCATCTCAAAGTAGCGAAGGTCAAGTGACGTTTGTTTTGCATCTAGCTTTTTCTCGCTCTCTCACGTTTCTACTGTTGCTGCTATGCAGTTGCTAATTTCGCTGTTGCTGCTGCTGTTGCTCTTGTCAATCTCTGTCTCTTTCTCTGTACACTTCACAGCTGCTAGCTTATTTGTTGTTTTAGTAGTTTAGTTTTTTGTGTCGTATATATAAATAGTATATCTATGTACGCGTGTGTGTGTGTGTATATGTGTGTGCTCTAAAAGTATTGTATTTTTTTTTTCTTTGTTTTGGTTTCTTTTGTTGCATTTATTTATTATCTTTTGTTTTATCATTTCAGCTATCACTGATTTTCCTGTCCGTACCTGTTGTAGAAGTCAAAGTCGTCACTGCCAATAAGTTTTATTCTTGTTTCTGGCGTATATAAAACAAAGCGCAGCGGCAGAGTAGTCAACAACAACAACAACAAACATAAAATACAACAATAACTAATAAGAGAAAGGGGACAAAAAAAAAACAAAAACACAAATTTGCCCATACAACACTAATAGATAAGCAAACAAACAAATCAACTAACACATCCAACAACCACATCAACAACAATAACAAAAATACAACAAAAAAGGTGAATTAGTTGTAAAAGAAAAACCAAAATGGACTCGGATAATGATTTCTGCGATAATGTTGACTCCGGCAATGTCTCATCCGGCGATGATGGCGACGATGACTTTGCAATGGAAGTGGATATGCCATCGACACATGATCGCCAAATGGAGACTGAGGATTATCAATATAAGGTGCTAACAATAGAGGAGACTGTTCAACATCAGCGTGAAATAATCGATGAGGTTAATTTGTTGCTAAAAGTAAGTTCATTTATCTAAATACCGTAATACTGAAAGTCCTTATAACCGGACACAATTGTGTACATCATGAATTTTTCCATAGAAATACTATTATTGACCTATTGTTCTTAGTTGATTTTAAATTTTTTAATTTATATAAATTGGGTGATATCTAAGATTCAAGGCCACGAAAAATACCCGTTCCCGGGAAAGATCGAGGAAAAAGTAATAGATAAAATGAAGCATTGATTGTTCTTTTACGAACAGATGGTTAAAGATCTGTTTTTGCAACATTATAAAAGTGCCCCACAACTTTTAGTTTTAATACTCTTATGTTATAAGCGTTACATCACTACACTTAGATCAGATTAACATGCACAGACAATCGATATTTAGCATAGCTCGCAAATAACTCTCAACCGTTTTTCGCTTTGCGGTCTACGCACTAACATAACCGAAAAAAACATGCACGTTTGCTTTCGCTCTGAGCAGAACCCTTCGTTTTTCTTCGTTTTAGTTTTCGGTCGAGTCTTCTCAGTTGAGCTATTATTGTTTCGTTCTTTCAAAAACAACTTATAGTGAGCGATCCGGTTGAGTGCTCGCACAATGAGTGTCAGCAGATGAGCAAAAAAATGAAAGGCTCATCGCAAACGGTCTTTAATACTTTAATTGTTGTTGTTGTTCCTTGCTGTTGTTGTGTACAAAGCAAGACTCAAGTCAAAGTAGACGTCTGACACGCATACAAATGCAAAAGACTTTTATTTTCTTCGCTCGCCACAAAACGGTCAGCGAATGACCAGAGCAAAAAGAAAACACGAAATTGGTTTTTGGTTGAGCACAGACCGATTTATTGAAGAGACGATGTGAACGGTTCATTATTGAGCGATTGCTCAAAGTGTCCGTAAATGAGAGTTATTTTAGGACAACGAAAAACGGTCAACTGTTATTTGCGAGCTCTGATATTTAGTCAACCAACTTTCAATGCACGACTAACGTATGTGGCATGTAGACCTAAGTAACATAATATTATTGATTATTGAAAATCATATATTAAACAAAAATGAATTTGTACTTATTTGAATTATATTTTTTTTTAATATATTTGAACACAGCTACCAACACCCACAATTCGCATACTACTAAATCAATTCAAATGGGATAAAGAGAAACTGTTAGAGAAATATTTTGATAGTAATACAGATGAGTTCTTCAAAGGCGCACATGTAATAAATCCATTTGGTAAAACAGCGGAAAGTATTCGACAAAGGGTGAGTAAGAATTAAAGAAGTTCATTTGATTTTGAATTAAATTAAAAATATAAAATTTTACAGACGCTCAAGAATCATCCAGAAGAATGTGAGATATGCTTTTCATTGCTGCCGCCTGATGTGAGTTTTTTTTTTTCGCAAATATATATATTTTCATTAATTTGTGTTCTTTCTTTTTATCAATAGTCGATGACAGGCTTAGAGTGCGGTCATCGTTTTTGTTTAACCTGTTGGCGCGAATATTTAACAACAAAAATAATGACCGAAGGACTCGGTCAAACGATCTCGTGTGCGGCACATGGCTGTGATATATTAGTCGATGATGTTACCGTTACCAAATTAGTGCCCGACGCTCGCGTCAAAGTGAAATATCAACAATTGATAACAAACAGTTTTGTTGAATGCAATCAACTTTTACGCTGGTGTCCGTCCACCGACTGTACGTATGCAATTAAAGTTGCCTACGCTGATGCACGTCCAGTGCGCTGTAAATGCGGACATGTCTTTTGTTTTGCCTGCGGTGAAAATTGGCATGATCCGGTACAGTGTCGTTGGTTAAAGAAATGGATTAAAAAATGCGATGATGATTCGGAAACATCAAATTGGATAGCAGCAAATACCAAAGAGTGTCCCAAATGTAATGTAACAATTGAAAAGGATGGCGGTTGTAATCATATGATTTGTAAGAATCAAAATTGTAAACATGATTTCTGTTGGGTATGTTTGGGCTCATGGGAACCGCATGGCTCATCATGGTACAATTGCAATCGTTATGATGAAGATGAGGCCAAGGCAGCACGCGATGCACAAGAGAAGTTACGTTCATCTTTGGCCAGGTAAGTTTTTAAATACAATAATTTTTATATTATTATTAATCAATAATGATTAAATTATTATTTTATTTTGTTTTTAGATATTTGCACTACTACAATCGTTACATGAATCATATGCAATCGATGAAATTTGAAAATAAACTGTACGCCTCAGTGAAGCAAAAAATGGAGGAAATGCAACAACACAACATGTCCTGGATTGAAGTGAGTGTGTTAATGTTTAATACAAAAAATCAATTATTCTTCGTTTTCAATTTAAGTCATCGTCACTTTAAATTTGTCATATTTGATCTGTCCTATAGGCTACAGCCCCTAGCTGTCAAGATTTCCATACATTTATGTTAGCCTATAGTTTCTTTCTTTCATTAAGTTTGCTTTATATAAATAAATTAAAAAATTTGTCTTACAATTACTTTGAGTTTATTACAAATACTTTAAATCTTTTTTCGATCACTTTGAATTTCTATTACAATCTACATAATCTTTTGAATTTGCTTTCAATTTGCATTCAAGTCACAATCAAGTTCTATCATACGTGGTTTTAATTTCGTTTACAAACTCTTTTGTTCGGTATTACAATCAATTAGAATCAATTATAATCTTTCTTACAATCACTCTTGATTTCTTTTTCACTTTTGTCACGTATTTTAAATATTCTTAGGAAGGTTTTGAGTAATTAAAAACTGTCATTAGGAAACAAACTCTGATCTTATTGTGTTTTATATATACATATATATAAAGTCAGTTAAATTTCCACTGAAAGCTACTTCGTTATACAAAGAACTATATTTTTAAAATTTTATTTAAAAAAATCTGTAATTTAAATTCAATTCCTTTCTCAAGAACTCAGAAACATACTCCTTCATTATTTTCAGCTTTTTGACATGTCTTCAAAATGTAGTTTATTTTAAAGAAATATTCGTTTTATAGAGTTCGGAAACTCATTATAAAGAGTACGAAACAGACTCAATATATAACAAAAAATAACTGTATACGTAAAGTTATTCATTATATGGAGAGCTTTGTTATGTAGAAGTTTGATTCTCTAACTATTATCATCTGTCATTGATCTTATTTTTGGGATAATATAATATAATAATAATATATATATATGTAATATAATATAACTCTTAGTTCGATTTTTCATTTTGTTA
Source organism: Phortica okadai (assembly GCA_034638295.1). NCBI lineage: Eukaryota > Metazoa > Arthropoda > Insecta > Diptera > Drosophilidae > Phortica > Phortica okadai. Next base: position 3,394,512 of record CM067848.1, read on the forward strand.
TGGTTTTTACTTATCTTCTCAAAGCGTGATTGGAGCAGTTTGTATAAGTTCCTAATCTTGGTTTGTTTTAATATTTCCTTTTGCATTGTGAATTGAGTTAATATTAGTTAATATATTTTCATAAGCTCTTTATTTTTGGATCAGGTATAAATTAGGAATACTTCTTTAATGTTTTTCAAGTATTAATTAGATTTATTTATTGCATGTTTTTGTTGTTGCAGGTGCAATTCTTGAAGAAGGCCGTTGATATACTCTGTCAATGCCGTCAAACGCTAATGTACACATATGTGTTCGCGTATTATCTAAAAAAGAACAATCAGTCAATGATATTTGAAGATAATCAAAAGGATCTTGAATCGGCAACGGAGACATTGTCCGAATATTTGGAACGTGATATTACATCCGAGAATTTGGCTGATATTAAGCAAAAGGTGCAGGATAAATACAGGTGAGTATTGTTATTGTTTTTGTTGTTTCTGATAATATATAAATACTTCTGTCTGTCTTTCTCTCTCTCTCCCTCACATATTAGATATTGTGAGAAACGTCGCAAAGTATTGCTTGATCATGTGCACGAGGGCTACGAAAAGGACTGGTGGGATTATACAGAATGACGAGAGTCGTGGCTGGATAATTGAGTATGAGAATTTCAACGGGCACCAATAAAGTTGAAACAACAACGACAACGACAACAGCAACAACAACAACAACAACAACAGCAGCAACAATACAAATCAGTTTGCAAAAAATATACAATATTTGGCGATAATGATGATAGCAGTGACGATAATGACGATCAAAATTAGTAACATGATGATCATCATGTTGAACATCATCATCTCTTTAGAATAACATAAATAATGGCGGCGACAATGACGAAGATTCAAAATCTTATAATGTATATGAGATCTAAAAATGATGATAATGACAACAACTACAACAACAACAACAAAAACAATAATGATACATAAAAAAAAAGAAAACGAAAAATAAAAAAAAAAGAACAAACAAAAGAAATAAAAACAGTAAATTATATACAAAAATGAAACAAAAAAACAAAGGAAAATATAAATGAATAAAAGCAATATTTATAAAATGAATATACCAACAGCAATAACAACAACAACAATTACAGCAATAGGCAAAGCAACAGCAATAATGGCAAAACAACAACAACAATAATAATACTAATAATAGAAAAACAATATTAATGTTAACTTCAATTAGAATAATTACAACAACAACAATGTCCGAATTGAAAAGCACAATTTTACCGTTACCGTTACCATTACCGACAACGCCGTCGCTGCCGTCATCATTGCTCATCATCATCATCATCATTGTTCATCATCTTCGTTGCCGTTGATCAATCAATGATCATTGCCAACACTATACATCTAACCCACTATCTCTCTCTCTCTCTCTCTCATTCTCACTCTTTCTCGCTCATTTTTGTGTGTCCATCCCGTTACAATATCTCGTATATACACATACATTGTATATACATATATAAATAGATATCTCTATATATTTTGGTCTATATAAATCGTTAGCTAAAATTGTCTGAAAGAAAGTCGTAGTATGCAAACAAAAAAAACGAAAAAAAACTAACAAAAACAAAAAAAAAAAATAACAAAAAATTTAAAACAACAAAAAAAAAACCAACCAACAACAAAATTATCTGTGACCCGTTATCAAGTAGCAAAGATACAAAAATAAAAAAAATAAAAAATCCAGCGATTGATGAACGCAAATAAGACGAAGAAGAAGAAGCAGCAGAAGTCAACAACAATGAGCATTATATTCATATAGAGTAGAAAATGAAGTCTTAAATTTCGGAGATATTCCTGAGTGACTTTTTATTACTTCAACATACGCAAAGAGTACAAGAATTGACAAGACACAAAGTACAACAATTGTATGCGTCATATAACAACAACAACAAGTCCTGAAGTGTATGCAAGAGTTCGTTTTTTACTTCATATATAAATTCTACTGTATGGCTGAAGGAATTATTTAAGCAGCGCTGAGCGTTAAATAAGAAAGAAAGAAAAAAAAAGAAAAACACCGCCTTACCAAACAACCTCTCTACCACTTCCACTCTTCATTCCCTCAGTCACGCTCTCTTTTTCTTTTGCTCTTATTCATTCTCTCATATGCAAAGTTAAATGAAATTTAAATAATGTTAAACCAAATTTCTTACACATATACACACACACACACACACGTACATCCAAAAAACAAAATTAAATAATAATAGTAATAATAAAAATAAAAAAAATTAAGTAATAATTTAAATCAAAATTTTATCGGTTACTCAAAACAAAAAAAAAAAAAAAGGATATGTTGGAAAATGAGAAAAAATAATTCGTTATATTTTTTATATATATAAAAAAAAAAACTGTAAAAATATATAATAAAGAACATTTAAGACAAATGTAACGGTAAGGCAAAAATAAAACAAATTAAATGGTGAGCGTGCATATGGGAAAAAGCAACAACAGCAACAACAACATTAAAAAAAGAAATAAAAAAAAAACATAAAATTAATAAGAAAATTCCAGCTAATAGAAACTTCCTCCCGCCCTCTCTAAAATTAAACGTATTGAAGAAAACAAAAACAAAAAAAAAAAAATGTTGCAATTTTCGCAGTTTCAATTATATAAGTAAAACAAAAGAACAAAAACAAACACTAAAAAACATAAGAAGCAATACAGAAATAATATGTATAAAAATAAGTAAAGCGACAACAATTTTAATGAACAACAACAACAACAACACAACAATAATAATAATATAAATATATATAAAGATTTGTATAACAAGCGAAAGAAGAAGAACACTTTATCCTAAATGCTCTCATTTTAAGCGTTAAAACACAAACAAATAAGAAATATTATAAAAACAAAAAGAAACATCAGAAAACATTTTTTTTTTTATTATTTTATTGCATTGTTAATACTATTGATTAATAAAATAACTAATAATTAATTTTAGTTAACATGTGCTTAGCATATTTAAACAAACTCACACACACACACACATGCATACACACACACACACACACACAGAACCAGTAACAATAAAATATATATATATATTTTTTTTAATGTAAGCAAAAACGTTTTATGTAGTAAGAAGAAGAAAGTTTAAAATAATAAAAAAGTATAAAATTCAATTATTTAATTTTTTTTTTTTCAACAACTCATAAAATATAATTTCAACAACAAAAACACCTTTAATTATAAACATTTTTTTTTTTGCAGTTAAACAAATTAAAAAAAAAAAAAAACTATACACACTTATTAATAATAATAAAAAATAAGTAAATAAAATTCTTCAAGTTATTCTTCAATGTGTATAGAAAAGTTGACATTAACAAAAAAAAAAAAAAACAACAAACAAAATCAAATTGAATACAAAAACAAATGTTTATAATTGTAAATAAAAAACAAGAAAAAACAGAAACAATAATGAAAGCAAATACTAAAAATATGAAATAGCAACAATAAGCATAAATTAAAATTAAAATTAAAATCAACAAGTTGAAAGTAAAATCCTCAATAAGTAAGAAAGGAAAAAAAACGCGGCCAATTTTTTTACAGACGCTTGTTCGTGATGAGTTGATACCATAATAATATTTGGCACTATGCAATAATTGATGATATTTATGAACCTTAACACGCTAAGAAAAACGAAAAAAAAAAATAAAAAACAATCAAAAAGTTGTTTCACAAATAAAAATCGTTGTGTTTTCCAACACTGCCTCTTTAAAATCTATTCTGTGAAAATGTCTTCTGTTTTTTTATTAAAAAAAAAAAAAAATTATAAATTCAAGCAATAATTTAAAATGTGTAAGAACTTGAGAATTTTCAAACATTAATAAAAATTCAAGAGCATTTTGAATTAATAAATAAATTTTAAAATAGACAAAATGATATTAATCAACACTGAGTGTTAAAATTTAATAAAATTTTCATCATTTTAAACAATTTTCAATTTTAAATTTGTTATAAATTTCGTTTTGACTTTTTACGCCCGTCCTGACCGATAAAAAAATTTAAAAAAAAAATCTATCGTTTCCGATTTCCTCATTTGGCCAAATATCATTTGTATAATTATGTGAATTCTTGGTTTCAAATAAATGTAGAAAAATAATGCAAAACAAAATAGTTAGCAGCAAGCGCAGTAATGCAAGAAAGAGACAGCAGAAAGCTTTGTCATGCACGCCATTGCACTTAAAATAAAAAAAAACAAAAAAATTCTTACGCTTAAAATTGAATATGATTTTATTTTTAAATTAAGATTGCGTTGACTTTATGATATTGAATTAAAAGCAATTAAAAGAAATGAAAAAAAAAAAACAATAAATAATATTTTAAGCGTAGAAGCTGAAGAAGAAGAACAAACTTGCCACAAGTAAAAAATTCAAATCAATAAATAAATTTAAAATAATTTTTAAAATCGTTGTAAAAAGTTGATTGAGAAAAAAAAAAACACAAAAACAAATTATATATAAATGATAAAACAAGAGCAGTAAAAAAAAAATAAAAACAAGAACAAAAAAAAAAAAATAAGCAAAGCAAAAATATTACAAAAACAAATATATATATATATATTTAAATGTTGTTAAACATAAGTGATGAAAATCATAAAATAATAAATAAAAAAAAAAAAATAAAACGGTCCCAAACAAACAATATAAGCAATGAGGAGCAAAGCATAACATTTATGGCAAAAGAAAAATAATTAAAAAATACAATTATTATTTATTAATTTTTATATTTTTGTTTTGGTAGAGAAATTGAACGAAAGAACAAACAAAAAAAGAAGGTTATTGAAACAACAGCGATCGATAAGCGTTCATTGACAGGAGAGCGTAGATAAAGATAAAGATAGAGAGAGCGAGAGAGAGCGAAAGAAAGAGAAATAGTATGGTGTATGGGTTGGGTTGGGTGATAGGTGGCTTTTGCCTGTGTAGATAGACAAGCCATACACACACACACACAAACATAAACACACACTTGCATACATAGTGTAATCTTGTCCGTTGTCTGCCGGCCTGTCTGTCCGTTTGTCCGTCTGTCTGCCTGTCTGTCTGTTTGTTGACAATTCAGCATCGCAGACGCATCATCGACGAGTCTAGGCGTTGGATAAGCGATAAGCGATGACATTCGGCATTATTTGTTGTTGCTTCATATAATTTGATTATTTATATGATTTATATTTTTTTCTATAATGTACTGCCCTATGTGTCGTCTGGCAATTGAAGCAAATGCGACGTCATGTCTATTTTGGTTGCCAAAAATAATAATTAATTTCAAAGTGTTTGAAAAATTATTTTTTTTTTTGTATTTAGTTGATAGCTGAGTTATAATGTTGTAAATTTAGATAACAATTTTTAATTTTTTTTTTTTTCAAATTTTAATTAAAATTTACAAATAAAAAATTACTAAAAATTTTCATCACGATTAATAATTATAAACGTCAATTGTGACTCTCTTTCTTTATGCTGCATTAAAAAAAATACTAATATACAAATTCACACAGATAGACACACACACACACACTCACACAAACAGAACATTCAATAAGAGTCACAGAGAATTTCGCGCTACAAAAATGATATTTGTATGAGGAGTTTGTAAGAAGAAGAAAGAAATGATAAAAACAAAAAGGAAATAAAATGGAAAAAAAAAGGATTTTGAATTGTCTTTGATGCTTTAATTTATAAATGTAAATAGTTATAAATATATTAAATTCGAAAAAATCTATATATATACATATATATATATATATAAAACAATAAATAAAAAAGAAAAAAAAAAATTATAAAAAAATAATAAAAAAAAAAAAAATATCGTATTTATTTCAACTCTGAAACTTTTGATAATTTTCATGGAATTGAGTATCATATATTGTTGAATTTTGGCACTCAAAAGCAACAACAACAAAAACAAAGCTGCTTGGTTAATTTAACTACTTTTTCTAGCTGGTCAAGGCTCCGCTCAAGTCATGATTTCGATTGTTCGGGAGCCTCATGAGCCACATTTGTATCCGAAAAGATATCAAATTTAGGTATTTTAATGAACCTCCTTCCCCCTTGCATTACGTAATTTGTTTAAATTAAGACTAGAGTTGAGAGCTCTACAAGAATCAAAAAATCTATTATTGTTCTATTATTCGACAATTGGAAAAGACGTCCAGAAATGCAAATTGCCTCAAGATGATTTTAGACAATGAGCTTTCAATGTATTATTGCATTTTCCAAACTCAATAAACAAACAAGCCGAAGAAGAACAACAAGAACAGTAGCGAAATACATTTAATAATAAATTCATTGCAAATGTGTAAACAAAACAATTCTTCGTTTTATTGGTTTCTTTGTTAGAAGCGCATTTTTATTATTATTTGTTCAGTTTGTTAAATATTTAAACAAAAAATTAAAAGACAAGAAAAGAAAATACAAAAAAGAAAAAAAAAAACAAAGAATAAAATTCAATAAAAAATCTTAATTTATGTTGACATGAAAGTGGAAACTTTTTGCTTGTTTTGTATTAAATATTTTTTAATGTTTATTCTTCTTTTGTTGTTGTTTTTTTCTTGTGTTTCATTTCAAGTGCGCTTTGGTTTGTTCCGGAAAAAGTTGTTTAGTCAAAGTCGCGTGTCCAATTCATAAGACACACGCAGATCCAGAGAAATGTTCATGTCACACTAATGAAAAAAAGCACGGACGTCATTTCGTGACTCAAAGTCAAATGTATCTGAGCAATAAGCAACTTCCTTCGGCTCAGTAAGTTACATAAAGCTTAACGATTTTAGTTCAGCTCTGATATTGAGCATAGTTTTGCAAGTTGGAAATATATATAAACTCTATTTTAAGTTCACTTTAAAAAACATACATGATATTTAGACTTCATTGTAGGATAGATTTTGGTCACAGGTCGAATATAGGTCGCAGGCAACGCGTAGTCATCGATCAACCCATTTGTTTGGAGATGGTATTAGTTCTGTCTGTCTGAAGTTAATTTGACATTACATTTTGATCCGAAAATGGTCTTGAGACAGAACGTTAAAAGCATCGATGTTTTTTATATCTTTTTGACAGAGTGCTAATAGCATCGATAGGACCAATACGATTCTAATAGACTGTTAAAATTGCCACTGTTAATTATGTATTGTTCGACTCTCTTCATCTGTAGCAAAGATCGAGGGACAATCGGCCTGAAGAAAGCCAATCTGGTCTTCCACGGACAAAATATTCATATCTTGATGTAGTGTAGCATTACTCGTACTCGATTGAACTGTTCCGTCAGTTTGAATACGGTCCAGACCTGATGTATTAGCTTCTGTCGTCAACTGTTAACAATAGACTTAATTTAGCACTGAAAAGTTAACCTTGTATCTTCGATTAAAAAAGAACAGCTCTGGCAACTATATTGAAAAAATGTTAACAATATCGTTAATAGAAAATTAATAGTTTTCATATGCCAGACACTGCAGCCACTTTGAGGTTCAACGTGCTAATTGACTAATAAAGAAAAAACAGACAGTCGAGAATATGACAAACTGTTAAAATCCTATTTACTAATAGAATATATTATAGTAATAAATAAAAGATGGTTTTTGTTTTGAGCTTGGTTATAGTTTTATATCTTTATTATTTGTAATAATAACTTTATAACGTAACTAGAATTTACAACGTTTCCTAAGCGACGACGAGAAAAAAAAAAAGTTTTTTATAATCATAATAATAATAATTAATAGACATACTCGCGTACATATAACGGTAATATGTATGTGCATTTGTGATTGAAACATTTATTCAATACAATACGATACGATACGATACGAAACAATAAAATACGATACGATACGGTAATAATAGTAGGTATGAGTACATATTTAGTAATCATAATCATAAACAATATTATTGTTATAATAATAATGAGTCGGCGAAGATTGTACACGCATGTCTGACTGTCTGTCTGTCTGTCTGTATGTCTGTCTGTCGGTCTGACTATCTATCGGTCTGTCTGTCCGTCTGCGTGCGTACGTCTGTAAGACAACTCACGGTTGCTAATCAACAATTTTCCTTGTTTTTTGGTATGTTTTATTTAATATTTTAAATTTTTCATTTGTTTTTGTTTTTTTTTGTTGCTACTACTGTTAGTTTCATCTTCTTCTTCTTCGTGCTCTTATATATTTTGGCTTACGGTATTTTTTTTTCATATTTCGTATGTATTTTTATTAATTATATGTATTTGTTTATAACAATAAACTCGTTAAATTTCATAAAATGGCGAACAAATAAACAAGAAAAAAAAAAAAAAATTTTTAAAAAAGGAGCACATAACAAAAAATGCTATTAAAACTAAGCAAAAGAAATTAATAAAAAAAATAATAATAATAAAAACAAATACAATTTGGTGACATTGCCGTTTCCGGTTGCGTGATGACCGTTTTGCTGTTTCCGGTTGCCGTTTGGCTATTTCCGGTTTGCAGTAAATGTTTTTTTTTTGTTTTTGTAATTGATTGACTGTTTTGCTTGATTGACTTATTGATTGATTGCCGCCACTTAAATTGTTTGTTTCATTTAATTATTATTATTTTTGTTTTTTTTTTTTTCATATTATTAATAATAAATTTTTGTTTGTTAATTGTTTATGGTTGTTGTTTGTTTACGTTTACGTTTAATTGAGCTCCTTACGCGTCGTATTGGGCAACAGCAGGCACATGAGACCGCCGCCCATAAGCAGCACCGCCACAATGAATGTCGGCGCCGGGCAATACCGATCCAGCAGTGTAGCGATCACAATGTTACCAATAATACCGCCAAGACGTGCCGCCACCATTGAGACAGCAACGCCGGTCGCACGCAACTGCGTTGGGAATACCTCAGTGATGAGACAATCGAGTGCGGCATTTGCCGCCGATATGGCGCCGCTAAATACCGCCGTTACAATAAGATTGTGCGTTGAACTATTTACGAAATACATGACCGCCGAACAGACGCCCGCAGTCATTGTGCCGAATATCAAGAAGAATTTACGTCCCAGTAAATCCATGCCCAATATCGCAACCAAATTGGCGGGCAAGGCCGATGCCAATGATATCAGCGATTCCATGAATACACTCGATGGTATATGCGATGAACATGTCGTCGTATTAACACGACCGACCACATACTCGGTAACGGTACAAACGCCGGCCTTCTGTCCGGGGAAATTTCTTTCGTACTCTTCAAAACGATTGAATAGCTCCGGGAACCACATCATCAGACCGTAATAGCCAATGTGGAATGTAAAATTAATGGTGATCGAGACGAGCGTAAATTTCAATATCGGCGATTTAAAGAGCTGTTTACTATGATCGAGCATGCCCGAAATCATACGATTAAATTTGCCCTTTGTCGATGCCTGATGCTCTTTGATCTCGGCCATTAGCTTCTCATCAATATCTAGTTCAGCTACTGGATATTGTTCGGCTGGTTTTTTTGTATTCGTTACGAATATGCCACGGAAGATGGCCATTGCCTTTTCATGTTTGCCACGTGATAGCAGGAATTTCGGTGATTCAGGCAAATAGAAGAGCAACAGGGCAACGATAAATGATGGTAGCGAGCAGACCATGAGAAAGATACGCCATGAATTGTATTGAAAGTATTCCGTTCCTAAGTTAATCTTAATTGGTATGATAAGCCAAGCAAGGCCGGCGACAAATAGATTGCCAAATGTCCAGAAGGCTGCCATAAAGCTCAACATTGAGCCACGTTTCGCTTTCGGTTGGAATTCGGCGAAGTATGACCAGATGACAGGACCGCTGCCTCCCAGTCTGTGTATAGAAAAGAGAAATGGAATAAAAATATAAATAATAAGATTATAAACTGGCAAAGAAAGTTTATTTAAATTACTGATGACTGAAACCCTTCTCAAGATCAATAAAACTTTCAAGATCAAGGAAGATCAAAAGATTTTGGTTGAGAACTGATGAGTAAAAATGAGTTTAAAGCAATAATTTAGTAAACAATCAATGAGGTTTTGGTTGAGATCAGCCAGTACTTGACTTAAAACCGTTTGTGAACTTTACTAAAAGATCAATAAACTAATCAAGTTGAAGATCAGTTGTAGAGCACATGAAGATCGGTTGGAGATTAGTTGAAGATCATAGAAAATCGTTGAAAAAAACGAAGATCTTCTATATAAAATTAATAAAGATTCTTTGCGTTGTCATGCATATTTCTGAAGAACACAAAAGATAAATTGGCGATCCGGAAAAATATATATATCAAAGTTGGCGTGCGTGTTTTGCATTCACTAAATTGAGTCATTTGCGTGTTTGAATTTTGGTGTTTAAGCAATCGTCGGCATTGTGTCGCGCTCGACTTGACTTGACTTGACTTAATTCGATACGTAAAGTGATGAGTTTCGATGTGATGTGTGCTCGGTTACGGTTCGGATACACAGCTGTGTCTGCTATTGTGCTTCGACACCTCATTTCGTAACGCTTCGTTGGCTTTGCAAACAACAACAGCATAGCATAAGGAGCACACACACACTCACTCACAGACAGACAGACAGATTGACAACAATAATACAAAAGCACAAAAATTGTGCCAATTCACATAATCAATTAGCAGATTATCGGTAAAAATAATGAGCGCTCGAACAAATATCGACCTCAGGCAACTTCCAAAAAAATTTCTGGGGTTTTTGAGCTCTCGATTTCAATACGTTGTTGTTATTGTTATTGTTGTTGTTTTGTAAGAAACTGTGTGAAATCATTACATACGCTCGAAGATCAATTTTGATGATAATGATCATCATGATCATGATGTTGATGACTAAACTTAGACATAATTAGCATAAAGAGTCACGATATCTTAGGTTAAATATTATTGTTATTTTTGTGTGCAGTTAATTTAATTAGCGAATCACAGCCAAGACGCAACCGTATGAGAAACGAAAAGTAAAAGACAAAAACAATAACAATAACAAAAAAAACCCAAAATATAACTCATCTCATCAATGACTCAGTCAATGTTTGAGTGTTTGAACAAGGAAGAATCAATCCTGACTTGCACAATTCATTTCGTATGTTATTAAGTCAGATTTATTAAGTGGCCAACAATTAGAGCATTTAAAGCTTTGGAATTCCGTTTCAAGTTCTTTGATCTTTTAACATTTTGCTTTCGATTTTTTGTATTGAACTTTTCTTTTTAAGTGATCTTATGTTTGATCCGTGAAAAATTTTAGAAGATTCTTATATTCAAGGCAGTCTCATGAACTTGAGATGATCTTTCATTAGATCTTTATTGAATTTACATTGAGGTTTCCTTGGATAATTATGACATAGATATCACTTTGAGTTTTTCTTGTATGAAAATTGTTTTATTTAAGAATACTTAGTGATCTTTTGAGAGATGAAAAACTTTGATGGATCGCTTGTCGCATTTATGGATAAATATTTGGAGAAATTTTTCAATATTCAATATTGAAGGAAATTTTCAAAATGAAACTCAAATTGATCTTTAAAAAGAATACTTAGAAATGATATTGAAAGTGTTATTTAATATGATCTGCAAAATGTTTCTCAACGTGAGCTATGATTTGAGCTAATATGTTGAAGATCTTTTGTTACTAAGATGATTGAATTTATTAAAGTATAAGTTTTACTGATCTTTTGAAAGTTTTGTTGATGAGTTCATGTTTTTTATGGTGTAAATACTTACGCTGCGCCATTGAGAAAACGAAACAGCATAAACCATCCATAAGTTTGCGAAAATGACGAGGCGACTATGCAAAAACCATTCATAAACGAGATAACGATGAGAACCTTTTTGCGGCCAAGCGAATCAGCGATACTGCCCCATACATAGGCGCCGGTCATCATGCCAATGAAGATGATCGAGTTGAGCCAGCCCTTTGAACTCGTATTCAATTTCAAATCACATTGTGCCGATGGTAATATGAACGACATCGATATGACGTCCATTTCCTCGGATGTGCTCACGAGACCGCATATCGCTAATAATATATAATGGAATTTACCATAGCCGCATAGTTCGATCGCCTGCTCGAAACCGGCACGTATGCCAGATGGACGTGGTGTACCACCGGCACCGCCACCGGCGCCGCCGCCGCCAACACTGCCACCACCGCCATTGGTGGTGGCAATGATGGCGCCAGCATTTGGTCCCTTTTCTACGTCATGCTTGGTTTGACCATTCTTGTTCAGGCTCGATTGGAACTGATCGTTCTCGTAGGCCTCGTTTACAGCCGCAAACTGATAGCTCGGCTGTTTCGTTGGTGCGCCAGTGTCCAGTGAGTACGGTTGGATGTTCGAGCGATAATCGGTTGCGTTTGGTGGTGTTGTTGTTGCTGCTGCTGCTACTGCTGCTGCTGTTGTTGTTGTTGGTGGTGTTGTTGCGCTCTGGTTGTAGCTTGGCTGTAGACCAGATTCTACATTATAGGCTAAAAGATGCAACACAAGCACAAGAAGAAGAAGAACATTTTCGTTTATTCTTGTTTTATTTATTTATTAATTTTTTGTTTTTTTTTTTGATTACTTACAATCGCTTTTATTCTTATGCGAATCACCTTCTACCATTCTATAGTTCGAGTTTGTTTTTGTTCTTTGTGCGCGTAGCAAAAAAAAAATATATATATATATGAAGAGAAGTTTGTCTGTCTGCTTAATGGAACCGGGCCTGCGAACTCGTTCACAAATTAAATCGGAACAAAGTTTTTTTTTTTTTTGTTTTGAGCAAAAAAAAAATAACAACAAACAAGTTTAGTTTTTGTTGTTGTTGTTGTTGTTGGCTTTGTTTTGTTGTGATTTGGTTTTTGTTTGGTTTAGCGATCTGCAATTAGAAGAAGAAGAAGTAGACAATTATTTAAATATTTGTATTTATTTGTATAAATTTATAATATCAAAATTCAGTCAATAAACAGAAAAAAAAAATCCCGTTATTAATATTAGAAATAATGCAAAAATTCAGACTTTTCTCCAATTATGAATAAATTAGCGCAACAACAATTTCGAAAAAAATAAAAATTTATTCAAAACAAATTGTTGTCAGTTAGCATTTTTAATTGTTGTCATTAAATTAGTTTGTAGAACTTGTCTTAATTCATCAGAAAAAACATTTACATATTTAATTGACGTAAGTACACGCCACGCGCACCGTGACTTAAGGCATTAATTTCTATAATTTGCCTTCGTACAATAAAGAGCAGAGCAAAAGTCAAACGTTTACATATTAAACTAACCTAAGTTGCGCGCACATGCACGCACACATAAGACAAACATTGTCAATTATTTTGCAATGCCTTAAAATTTTTTTATTTATTTTTATTTAAATTTTTTTTGTAAATTTTTTAAGTGCTTTATTAGCACGTTTCTTTTTTTTTAATTTTTTTCCTTATTTAAATAAAATTGTTTCTATCTTTTAAAATTTTTATTTGTCTTATAGTTTTTTTTTTATTGGTTTGTAAGCCTTAAAATAAGGTTTGTTGAAATTTTTTAGAGAAGTAATTCTTTTTACATTTTATTGATTATTTATTAACGAACCAAGTCGTCTGTCCGCTATCCATTTGCTGTTTAATAATTAAGTAATTAAGTAATAAAAAACCATTTAAAATTGATGATCACCCACAAAAAGTAAGAATTTCAACTTAAACACCTTCATACATTTCTAAGCCTCACTTGTTATCTCGCTCACGCAATTAAGTTTATTCTTCTTATTTAATTTTATTTTTTTCATTTTTATAAGACGCAAAAACTTGTTGTAGTTGTTGTTATATAAGACAATTTCTTAATAATGTTTTAATTAATGACTGTGTGCCGTATGTTTGTTGTTTTTGTTGTATTCTAGAAAATGCTTCAAATTTCAATTAAAAAGAAAATAAGCGCGGCAAGTTAAATGGTCATTAAAAAATTACAAATTGCATAAATAAAGTAATTAAACTGAGTTGGTGAAATAAAAAAAGAAAAAAAATAATAATAAAAAAATTAGAGCTTAATAAAAAGCGGGGAAAAAAACAAAGTTGCAAAAAATTAAATACATGTGTTTTTTTTTTTTTTTTTAATGGCGTTTATAAAATAATTGACGTTTTAAGTGACTGTATAAACAATAATATTAAAATAAATATATTAAAAAAAAAAAATTATGAAAGAAAATCGATTTGTGAAAAAAAGAAAGACTGTTTTCAGGCGCTTACCATTTTTTTTTAGGACAAAAGAATATTAAATATTTTTTTTTATAATAAAAAATTTATTTAATAGAAAACTTAGATTATAAAAAGAACTTTATAATTTTTGGCATGTTTTTATAAATTTTACAATGCATAATAATAACTGAGCAAAGCCCGCGGCATTTGCAATTACCATAACGATCGTTTAGGGGGGGTTGGCGCACAAAAACAAAAAAACGCAAATGAAAGAAAAAGTGCAAAAAACGGCATTAGAGATGACAAAACAAAAAAATGAGAAGAAAAATAAAAAAAACAAGTGTCACTCATTTAAAGCGTACGCTGACGCCATTGACATTGAACTGTTGTCTAGACAGAGACGCATGCCACGCTCTTTGCACTCACTGACACACACACACAAACGAACGCACACGGACGCATGTACACTGCCAGTTGATTGTTCATCATTTGGTCGGTCGGTCAGTCGGTCGATGGCTTTCAGTTGCTTAGCAATATAGCCTTTTGCAGCAGCAGCAACAACAACAACAACTAGCACTGTTCCAAATCATCACTTTTCTGCTGCTTCTTCTTCATTGTCTTCATTAACACAATGCAGAAAAAGAAAAACATTTGCGGTGACCATTGCTGCCAATTGATTGTTACACAGTGTTTACAGAACACATACGATCATTGCTGCCAAGTGACTTCACTAAATTCAAAATTTCTAATAATGGTTACGCCTATGTTATACGACGCATACACAGCACATAAGACACTTTGATGCTTAAGGCACGTTGCTTCAGCACAAACAAACGAAATTGACCATGCTGTCTTGCTGCTGCAGCTGTTGTTGTTGTTGTTATTGTTGCTGTGCTGCTGTGTCTGTTTTTACTTTTTCTTCTTGTGTTGTTTTTTGTTTTGTTTTTTGCGTCATGCAAATTTACCACACGCGTGCACAACTGCTCATGCTCATTATCACTTGAAAGTTGCTTTAGGCAACAATTTAGCTCACGTTTCACATTGCTTACGTGTGTGTGTGTGTGTGTGTGTGCCTTTATTTGTATTTGTAATTCTTATTGGCTTAACTGAATGCATAAAAATGAACTTTGCAAATATATATTTTAAAATGTTTTAACTAAATAAGCCCAAAACGGCCAACAAATAAAGAAAATCAATAGCAAAAAAAAAGAAAAAATTTTAAAAAAAAAAATACTATTTCGAAGCTGTTAATTGCAATAATAAACTTTGTATGAGTAAAGAAAAAACGGCAATAAAATCGACAAAAAATAAACATTTTTTAAATGTTATTTATACAATTTTTTTTTTTTATTTTATTTTTCTTTTTGTCTTTCTTTATTTTCGTTTTTCTTTTTTTTTTAATCCCGCTGTAACAGACAACAGTCTTCAATGTGTTTGTTTTTTTTTTCTTTTATTTAAATTTTTCTTTTGTTTTATTTTTGATTTTTTTTTAACATTTTAATAAAATATGCCAACAAATCAAACAGAAGAGATTTGCTAAGAGAAAAAAATACATTTTTTTTATGCAAATGTCACGTGCTAATTTTACATAAATTATTATTTATATCTGTAAAAGAAATATACGTGTGTGTGTGTGTGTGAATTTGCGTGCTTTTTTGTTTATCATTGAATGCGAGAAAAAAACCACAACAACAACAATAAATTTTATTAACAAATAAAATGCGCGACAATTTGTTGTTGTTGTTGATTTTTTTAGTGTGTGTGTGTGTATTTTTTTTTGTTGTTTTTATTTTTCGTCAAATTAATTTTGACGCTGCGTCTTCTCTTTAATCAATTGTTTTTTTTTTTTTTTAATTTTGTTTTTACTTTTTTTTGTATTAAAGTCGTCTGTCAGTCACGTCGTATGCGTAATTTTTTCTATAACATTAATTTGCTGCATACATATGTATCTATATGCCTCTCGCTCGCACACTTTTGGACATTGCTTAGTTGGTCTTTGACTTGTGCCGTCAACGAAATTAACAACAACAACAAACCGTTTTTGTTTGCGTGTCTCATTTCATTACAACAACACAATGACATGTACTTTAAACAATTACAGTTATGTATATTTATGATTTATTTCGTTTTAAATATTTATATGCTCATATTTGCGCCTGTGTGTGTGTGTTTGTGTTTATGCTCTTTTTCGGTTTATTATGAACAATAGCAACAATAGCGACAATAACAACAACAATAACAACTTTCTTTGTCTCTGTCGAAATATGTCGAAATGAAGGAGAACAGGAACCAATTTCATTATTGACAAAATCGCAAATAAATCGGTTTAAACATTAATCATTGTTTGTTTGTTTAATTTATTGTTACAAAGCGTTAGCAAATACAACATAAATACAATAACAACAACAAAAGAAAACGTGTGCGAGCATGAGCGAGGGACGCATGCTCATGCATACATGCATATGTCATGCGTGCCTTACACGTACGTTGCTTTCACCCATATGTGACTTCATTAGTTCTATGCACGTTTGTCATGCGCGCTCGCTCACACACACGCAGGCATTTATTCCTTTTCCTGCAAGTGACAATTGCATAGGCAAAGCAGAGCACGAAATCTCGAGCGCGCATAAGAGAGTAAGATAGCGAGAGAGAGAGAGTATGTGTGTGAGCGCACTTGTTGCTCTTGTGCAGTCAGTCAAATTGATCAGAATAGGTGAGCCAAGCGGCCGTTGGAACGTTGTGAATGAAACAAACACATTTCGTTTCATTGATTGTTGTTTGCTTGTTTTTGTTGTTCTTGTTGTTCTAGTTCACGTTTTGTTTTTTGTTTATATATGCTCGATGTGCTTTACAGTTAATGCGTTTCATTTTATGCTAAATTGCACTGTTGAACAATAGATTTGTGTTTGCGCTTAAGACAATTAATTTCGTAGGCATTTCGTTCACATTATTAAAATTAATAAACAAAAACAACAAAATCATCAACAAAATTCAATCAATGCAGACAATGTTGCTAACGACGACTTCGACGCTGACGTTTTTGCGCATGCGCATTCATGTTTTTGTGCTTTGTTTTGCTAATAATCTGTTGTTGTTGTTGTTATTAATAATAGTTAGTTTATGCATATAAGTATATATTTTATATACATATATAAGTGTGTAATTTTCTTACAATTCACTTAACATATTTTTTATTCTGCGCAATTTGATTTTGAATTGATTTGTTGTTATTATTATTTGTTGTTATTTTTATGCGTCACACAAATTAACTTAAACATATGCAAAAACGCAAATACTTTAAAACGAAATTAACATAAAATGCATACAACTTCATAAATACATAAATAAATATCGACAAGGCAGTGGAAAGAACAGAGAGACAGAGGCAGAGGCAGAGAGAAGCTGAAGAAGAAGAAGAAGCAGCAGCAGCAACAACTATGCATTTGACATTGAAAATTGTGCAATATTTATTTGCCTTCTTTTTTGTTGTTGTATTTCTTTTCTAAACTAACAGATTATTCTCACTCACACTCCGTCACAGCCGCCCACTACCACCTGAGTACCCTCCTCCCTCCAAGCAATCACAAATTGCGCATCATTCAAGCTGTTCATGCTTTGCTGCATAATTACGCTTATTGCCATAATTATTATTTATTAATTTATATTATTTTATTGTAATTTTTCCCTTTTTTTTTATTAATTCATTATGCAAAACTATAAAACACTCACTGCGTATGAGTGTTAAACACCCACGCCCTTACGCCCTTACCCCCCGTACCGTCAACATTCATCAATCTTTGTCTGAGTCTCTGTGAGTTTCACTCACCTGCCATAAATATTAATCATGGGCTTATGCGTTCTGAGCCGATCGTGTGCCTGGCACCAACAACAACAGCAACAACAACACCAACAAGACAATAAGAACACAGTGTATGTGTGAAAGTGTAACAACGCATGCCTCATCAACATGAACATGAACATCGATATCGACATCAACATCAACATCATCATCATCATCAACATTCAGGAAGTCAACTCAACTGTCCTATTAAAGTCTAATTTATGTAAAGAGCAAAGCGAAGCAAAGCAAAGCACAAAGCAAAGCAAAGCGTATCAAATCAAAGCTCAAAACGCAAAGCAAAGCAAAGCAAATCCCCTCAATTAAACGCTATCAGTTGTGGCCTTCAGTGCGTCTCTTAGTTCATGTTCACTTATCTGAGAATTGTGCAAAGGCACAAGACTTCAAGTGATTTGAATTTCAATACACAAGATATAATAAAGTATGTACGAGTATATGCGCTTAATGCGTAGTGTAAAAGTTATGAAGATGTTTAAGGAAAGATACTTTTATCACAAGCAAAATTAATTATACAAAATACGCATTTGCTATAAATCCATAATGATTATATTATTAAAAATGATATAGCAAAACTTCGTTAAGCCGACTATTTCTAATTTTTGTATTAAGGATACTTCTCACAATATAAAGTCAAATAACTTCAGCATAGAAATGAAAATAATATACAAATTTTTTAATAAATATTAAAAATATAAAAAATTAACTGCTATATGAAATTTCTAAATTTTATTTATTAAAAATACTTTAAATTATTTATAAAAAAAGAGAAAACAAAAGATTTTCGCAGATTTTCTATAAATATTTTTGCATAAAGTTCGAAAATGCAAAAGTTTCATTTTCGAATGCAAAACTCTTGCTTGAAAATTTATTTTTTGTAAATTATTTTATAAACAATTTTCAGAAATTACATAACAAAAAAATTTCTAAAGCATTTTGGTGCGATTTTTTAAAAAAAAACATATTTTCATAGATATTTTATATTCAATTGAAGTTCGAAATGAAAATTGTATTATATTTTATTTTCGAAATTAGTTTAAAGTCAATTTTGTTTGTTATAAAAATTTGTTGTGCATTTGTAAATAATATTGAAATGAAGACTTCAAAGTATACATTTACATTTTACTTTTTTTTGGGTATCTGTTTAGTGAAACAATTTTTGAAATTCGAACATTTTTTGTCGTTCTTAAATTTTGAATATCAAATGAAAACAAAAAACGTTATAATTAATTAAACTCGATTTGGCGATCATGTGGCATTGATCAATTAATGTATTGCACAAAAAAAAAAAAATTATTAAAAAAAAAAAAACAGAAGAACAACAACAACAAAATGAAGAAGAAGAAGGAGAAGCCGCAGCAAAATGTGAAGGAAGATGATTAAATTCTAAACAAATTTCAAGTCAAATGCCAACAAAATTTTGATGGCAATAATTTTATAAGTTTATTGTTATAAACCATAAAGAAATTGTTTGCTTTTTTATGAACGCTTGTTGTTGTTGGTTTATTTATATATTTATTTGTTTGTTTACCTGTGAAAATTGAAGTTCGAAAATTCGAATTTTGTTCGATTTCGAGTTCGGCTCTCACTTTTTGTTTTTGTTTTGTGATTTGTTTTGTTTTTTTGTTGTTGTTGTTCTTGTTGTTGTTGTTCAAATAAAGCGATTTGTTTGAAATTATCGCACTGCGATTGCGGTTGTTGTTGTTGTTGTTTTTGCCTTTCTTTTCGTTTTATTTTGTTTTTTCTTTCGTTATTTTATTTTATTTTATTATTTATAGTAATTCAATGTTATCTCTTTCTGTTGTACAAATAACACGAACGTGCTAAATTAACACATTCTGTTTTCTTGCTGTTGTTGTTGTTGTATTTTTTTTTTTTTAGCTCTGCTTCTTATTAGTTTTGTGAAATATGTTCAAACACGAAAATGAGCGAAAAATCTTAATTAAATTGTTAACAAATTTGTTTACTTTTGGATTTTTTTTTTTTTGGTTTTTTTGTGCTTATTTAATAATTTAATTGTAATTTTTTTTTTTAATCTTTGTATTTTGATTACTTCTTTCTCGATTGGTTTTGAACTCACGTCGTTATCAGCTAAATTGATCGCTTGTTTTAGCAATCGTTTTAGTTCTAAGCTTGCATTTGTTAATATTTATTATAATGTAACTATTTGTATTGCTTTTGTTGTGTTTTCGTAAGTTTTTTGTATATTTTTTCAAAGTGATTATTGATTTTTGTTGTCGTTGTTGTTGTTGTAAACGCAGTGAAAACATTAAACACACGCACACACAAAACACTTCGAAAGGATATGAAAAGTAATAATTTTTTTTGTTTGTATCTTTTTTTCGTATAATAATTCACTTAAAGCACATTAAGGATAAACAAGTTTTAAATATTGTCGACTTTTTGTTAGATTTTTTTTGTAATCCAAAAAAAAAAATTAAAACAGTAAAAAAAAGTTGCCAAAACAATTGAGCAATGGAACACGCACGACAGGATTATGCAAACAATTTTAAAGATTGATTGTATCGAAGGTAACGAGCAAACACAGAGAAAAAAAAACAATAATTATATATATTTTTGTATATATAAATAAAAAAACAAAGTTGACAACGAGGCTGACACAATAATAATAAAAATATACACGTTCGTATGCGTTGAACAAACGAAAGTATCTGAAATGAAATGTCAAACGCGCGCTTAAATACAAATTTCAAAATTTTTGCTCACGCATTCAAAATATTCGCACAAAAGAATGTAAAACGAATGTGGGAGCGAGCAAGCAAGCAAGCCGAACAAACAAACGAACGAGTCAAGTCGAGCCGAGGCGATCGTATAAAGACGCGCTGAGATGAAACATCGAGCAGCAACGACACGAGTCACGCTGTGCCGAAGCTGAGTGCCGTCGTCGTCGTTGTTGCTTTTGCCGTGTCGTGATTGAGCGCAACGAACGAGCATGAGTATTGTAACAACAACAACAACAACAAGAGCAAAGAAAGTGTAAGCTGCTCACTCAAGTGCAACGCATTGGCATGAAACGTTTGACAAATGGAACACTTGAATGCTGCGCTATCACCAAGTAATTCATATTGATGCGAACACGGCTGTGCGAACGTTCGATCGATTGATCCATTGAACGTTGATTTGATTAAAATTATTTTGTTGCTATTTCTATAACAATAATTGTAAACTTAATGTAAGCGAAATAAGTAAGCTCGTTGAGCCGGTTTTCAACACTGTGACGTCACATTGTCTTCACGTTCTGTTGTTGTCGTCGACTGTACTAGAAATAATATTGAAAGCAACGCTGTCAGCTTAGCTTGTTAACAAAATGCATTAGAAATGTCTATATATTTTGCATAAAAAATTACAAAAAGTAATTATTGTTTTTTTGTAAACAAAAAGAATTTTTTTTTCTTCTTAAAATATAAAAAAAAGCCATGAAAAGTTTTTTTTTATAAAACAAAAAAATTCTTTTGTTGCTAAATTTGAAAGTAAAAATTTGAAATAAAAACTTTCCATATCTTCTTTGTGACGTCATGACGCGTCAATTGTAAATTTCAAAGACAAGCAAGCTTGATAAATGATTTGTTTTTGGCTTATTATATAATAAAAATTATTAATGAAATTCTTTCTTTCTTAAGCCAAAAATGCGGAAATATATTTTTGACAATAAACAAACAAAATAACAACAACAAAAATCATACAAAGCATGTCACACGTCTTGAACAACAATTGAATGCATAAATGATTGATTGATTGATTGCTTGTTTGATTGATTTGTCAATTTTGATGCACGTGTCAATCCTTGCACTTGACATGACTTGCATTGCTTTGTCAACTTTGCTAAGACAACGTCCACAACAACAACAACAACTCTAATTAATTTACTTTTATGGTAACAACAATTTGTTGTTGTTGTTTTTGTTCTTCATTTTCAAGTTCATACACGCGACTGTTTTTATATTTTTTTTTTTTTTATTAAGTATTTTAATTTATTTATTATTTATTGTTATTATTTTTTAATACTATTCAATTTGTTAAATTGACAAATGACTGAACAAAAGCCACTTTTTTATTTACTGCAATAAATAACAACAAAAACAACGAGTGAGAGAGAGAGAAAGAAATATGTAAGTAAGCTCGCAAATAAATATAAAATATATAATAATTAAAGTCAACTTGCATAAATCATTTAGTAGAAAATTGCAAACACTTTTAATCGATGGTCATTAAGCGTCATTATTTATTTGTGGGTTATGAGTCAATGCACTGAAAGCCGTTCAACGGACAGACAGACAGACAGACAACTGGACAGTCGGTCAAACGATCACTTAACACTTAAATCATTAATAGAAGCTTGTGCGAAATTGTAGAAAGTCTGTTTTATTTTTGTATTTGTAAGTCAAGGCCGTCGAATAATTAATTCATTATTTCGAGTTTTGTCTAAAAAAATAACGACGCTTTTAGAATGAATAAAATTTTATTCATTATTTGCATAAAACAGTAAAGTTTCGAAAACATTTCTTTTCGGATCAACAATGAGAATTTCTTCCTCATCTCAAATGCACCTTGTTTGACGAACTAATAAGGTCAGCTCTGTTGAGAGAGTTGTGTAAAGTTGGAGATTCGCAATATTCTTAGCTGTAATAGGATGACTATTGTAGCGGGCTAGTGTATTCAAACAATTAAATGAAGATCTAATAAATAAATCAGATAAATAAAAATCTAATCACAACTTTTGCAAAACAGTGCTTTAAAAAAAATATTTATATGAATTTATAAATAAGTTCAAGAACAAGAAGTTATGAAGAAGTGTCCCAAGATCACTTTGGCCTTTCACTACTACGATTTTGATCTATGTAAATCATAAGAAGAAGCTCAGTACTTTTAATAATCATCAAGTACATAAATTATCTTAACTTTACTGGATAGAATGAGATTGTTAATTCAAAAATCAAGTTTATTAGTTCGGATGGCCGCTTCTATGAATGAAAAACTTGCCAGAGGCGAGACTTTCTGATAATTTCTTACGTTAATCATCTCAATAGAGTTATAAAAACAGATAATAAAATGTCTTGTGGTCCGACAATTACAACCGTTGAATTCTCTCTACTTTAATACATATATTTTCCTTCAATTTCCTCAGACAAGCCAAAATATTTAGTTCGTTTTCTAGAATCTTTTAATTTGCACTTTTTTTTTGCTCTTGTTTTTGTGTCGGGTTGTTTCTTGGAATTCTATAAATAGTTGGCCCAAAAGCAATAATGCTGAGCGTTCCGCGCCTGGCAACATTTTATGACGTTGATAAGCGCTCCAAATGCGTCAAACTGATTTTTTTCTTTCACTTTTTTTGTATTTTGTCATTTCATTTCATTTGTTTTTTTTTTTTTCGTTTTTGTTCACAAATAAATAATTTTTTTTCTGTTTTTATTTTTTAGTATTTTGCTTAACCAACATTTAATTTTTTTTTTTTATTTTTTGAGTGACACGTGTTGACTGAAGAAGAGCCAAAAAAAAATGTTTTAAAAATGTTTAAAAAGTCTACAAAAATTGTAAAAAAAAAATTTAAAAAAGTTATATTCTATAAAAAAATGTATATTTGACAATATTTGAGTCATAAAAATATTTTTGGTATTTTTCGTTTATTGAATTTTGTTTTTTTTGGCGAAAATGTTTTTCCAAAAAAAAAATAATCGGTAACAAAAACAAAGAGGAAAGACAAATTTACGGTTCAATTGTTTTAATCCAATTAGAAAATATTTATTTATCCCATTGTGTGTGTGTGTTTAATTATGAGATACACAAATTGTCAACGCAATAAATTCGAACAAAGCATGAATAAACACGAAATGTTTTTCAACTCATTTGATTGACAGCTTAATTATGATTCGAACAAAAGGGAAATTGTTTTTCTTTTGTTTGCTTGTGTTTTTGAAAATTATATTGGAAATATTATAAATATTCTTTTATAATATAATTAAGTTTTGTTTCCATTTTGTATGATTATTTAATTCTTTGTCTAATTGATTGACTTTGTGTGGGAAGAGACGATGAAAAGTGTTCGACTCAGACAAATAAGCTGCAAATATTAAATGTTTGGAGCAGTAAATTTCAAACGAAAACAGAGAATATAATAAAATTACTGCAAAGAGTAAACTTTTTAAAAATTCAAACAAAAATTATATATTTTCTTTAAGTAAATCATCGTTTTCCACGCTTTGATCAACAATTAATCAGTATGCAATTTGCGTTTTGTGCAATGAATCTTAAAAGGGAAACATTTAAAAAAAATATAACAAAAATTATTCAAAATATTTAAGAAAAAATATTATAAAATCGCAAAAAAATTGTAAAATCTTAAAAATCAAAATTATTAAATCTTAAAAAACAGAAGAAAAAATTGTAAAAAATTACAAAAATTCTAAAGTTGTAAAAATTAGCAAATTTCAAAAATTATAAATTTTCAAAAATTATAAAATCCTTAAAAAGTTAAATATTTTTCATTTAAGAACTCTTAACAAATTTGCAATCTTTCCGTGCATTTAATTTGGCTTTTTACTAAAATAAAAATGCACTAAAGATGTTTCTCATAATAATATTCATTCATTATCAGTCATCTTAATATATATAATTTTATTATTTTGCCAAAATTGTGGAATTTTTTTTTTTGATTTTTTATTATTATTGCATAAAAAGATTTACGTTGCTGTTATTATTGCTTTTTATTATTTAAACAATTCAGAATTTTATCACCGCTTTTTAATTCATGGGGCGGTTTTTATTGTGTTTATTAAAACGTATCTGAGCAGCATTGAACAAGAATAACAAAAACAACAAAATATACAAATTGTTGATTGTTGAATGTGGAATGCGTGTGTCTGCAAAAACAAAAAAAACCAACACTAAACAAAGTATCTACAACAGTACAGTCATAGATACATTTGTATATATTCACACATACGTTGGGCTTATTTATTTATATATGTTCCTTTTTCTTTTTTATTTATTTATTGCATCGATTTAAATCGATATCGTTTGCTGAAGCTAACATAACGGAAACGTACAAATAATTGGAAAAAATTAAAAAACAAAAAAAAAAAAAAAACAACAAAGATGAATTCAATTGAGAATTGCAAACTTGTTTCAATTGGATTTTGTTAGTTTTGTGCGAACACTTTTTGGTCGATCGATTGTTCGATTAAAAACAAAAAAAAAAAGTGTTGTCTTTTGCATTGCCCCAAAACGTCAGCAATGCCAACTCATCATTACTGGCACATCTCCTCCAGCTACCCTCAGTGCCCCGCCTTGGCCTATCATGGCTTGAGTTAAGCAAAGCAAGACAAAAATGTATATCAATTCTTATTGGTTTGTTTTCATGCTATAAAATTAATTGACTCGCTTGAAGATCTTTGCGTATTTGTTGTTGTTATTACAGACATATATGTATGTATCTCACTTTGTTTATTTTATTATATGTATTTTTGTTTTTCGTTAATTGAAACAATGTGCGAGGATCAATGAATGTGTTAAATATCAGACTCATTCCGTTAATGATCATTAGCAATATCATTATGATATTGTTTTGCTCGATTTACTTCGAATAGCTCATAAGATACTTAAATACTTCAACACGCAACTGTAACCTTGAACCTCAAACAAGACAGACGTGCAGACATGTTCTTACATAATCAAAGATACATAGATACATATGCGAATGTGTGCCAATTGTGCAGACTTGAATATTTTTCAATATTTTATGAAATTCATAATTCTGTTTTTGGAATGTCATGTCATGCATGAATCATCATACATGTCTATGATTTTTCATTGGCAAACAAATAATTAACAAAGAACAAATAAAATTTCAAGTTATGGCAAATATTTCACACACACACACACACACGCATGCAAAAGAAAAAGTCACGTGATTTCAATCAAGCAGCGATATTTGTATATATGACATAAGACAGAAGTATCTGCAAGATTGATTTGCTTACCAAGCAATTGAAAAGCGTATATTTTTGGAATTTTTAAGACTTTTTTAAGTTGGCGCAATTTGATTGATATTTCTAATGATCTTTAAGCATTTATAGGCTGAGGAACTTCTCGTTTGAGCGTTGATCACAAGATGGCTAAAGAATGAGTCATGCTCGTGAGCTATTTAGTGTTCAGCTAGACAGATTTCGCAACAAAATGATTTAATCTTAAAGACTTTCTGATCTGTTAACTGTAGATTGTTCCATAAATGCAACTATTTTGAGCATATAATTTCATCTTTTGATGTAATAAGCAGCAAAGCCACAAAGTTCATGTCGTATAAGTGATTGACTGTCGAAAAGTATGCAATGTTTGAAGGGAAAAGCACACAAAAGGTTGAACCCGAAAGTGTTCTGTTGTTTTCACCGTGAGGGCGAGATTAAATAAAGTATTTGTGAGTCATTATCTATGAATGATCTGTCTGATCTGTTGGCATGAACCGCCAACGAACTTCACTTTCATTACAGATTAATGAGTTCAATATTTTGTTGTTGATTTTTTTTCGGTGTTTGTTTTTTTTTTTTTTTTTGTATCCAAGTTAATGACGCTTTGCCAGCCTTATTACACACAAAATAATCCAGCAAATTTCTGCATAATAATTAACATATAATTATTTTATACTTGTTTTTGTACAACACTTTGACGTGTTTTTTTTTATGAGGCATTTTTATTTTTTTTCCCCCTTTTTTTTATAAACATTTCGGAGGCGCGCCAAAATAATTAATTAAATAAAATTAAAATATGCAAAAATCAAAAAAAAAAAAAAACAAATTATGTATAAATAAAATATGAATTGCAACAAAACAGGAAGAAACTGACGCGCCAATATTTTGTTATTATTGTTGTTGAATTTTTAATTATTATTATTATTTTTTTTTAACGTTTATACACTTGAAAAAAAAAAAAATACAGAAGTCGCGTATTCCTTTTCGAAAAAATTCGTTTGTGTCCTTTGTGTTTTATATTTATTTTTTTTAATTATTTATTTTTATTTACGAACCTGCTGCTAAAATCGTCGTCGTCGTCGTCGTCGTCGTCACGTTCGCAAACTTATGAATGGTTCCTTCTGGACTGGCAATCAATTCCTTGAAAACTTTACCCAATACGTTCGCAAAATATGTGCAAAACTATGCGTTTCAAAATATGAAATACGAAAAAAAAAAAAAGATTTTTTTATATATTCCGCTTGGATATTATTGAAATGTGGAGCTCCACTCAGCGCAGATGGCCGATGGACAATGCGTTCAAATTGTACGCGATGCGAAACTTTTATAGTGAAAACTTTTACGATCATCAGCACAACAAGAGCAACAACAACAACAACGACAACGACGGCAACAGCAACAGCAACAATCATAACGTATACTAATACACTTGCAGAAGATGAAGACGAAGAAGCTGCCGTTCGTCTGCCAACATGTACGAACGCATTGAGCCGACAGCGTCATCGTCATCATTGCTGAGTTCGTGTCTAGTGTCGTCGTCTTCGGCTATTTCATTATCGTCATCGTGCAAGTTTGTGTCTTTTTTTTTTTTTGTGTTCTTCTTCATGTTCATCATTTTAATGATGTTTGCAAGTATAGAACGCGCTGAGTTCCAATCTTTCGTCTGTGGTTTTGTTATTGTTGCTGTATTTTTTTTTTTTTTTTTGTTACTTTCTGTGTATTTATTTATTTTCCCTGACGTTATCTCATTGCACTCGCCTACCTTACACACGACCAACTTCTTCACACTACGACACAATCCCCCCCCCCCCCACACCTTTCAG
This sequence comes from Phortica okadai, assembly GCA_034638295.1. Taxonomy (NCBI): domain Eukaryota; kingdom Metazoa; phylum Arthropoda; class Insecta; order Diptera; family Drosophilidae; genus Phortica; species Phortica okadai. The sequence continues at coordinate 3,422,344 of CM067848.1, forward strand.
CAATACATCTACACTGCTTGTCTGGCAACGTTGTGAAGCTGTAAGCAAAGATCCTTATCAGTTTAATTTTATTTCGTATTTTTATTATTTTTTTTTTTTGTTTTCTGTTTTGTTTTTGTCGCTTTATCGCATAAAATGCGTACAAATATGAAAATACACTCATAAATCTCAACAGAGACGAGCAACTCCGAAATGTCGTCGACAACGACAATAACAACAACTGCTACAATAAAGTTAAATAATATTTTAAATATTTATTTACATACATATTCATTTATCGCGAAAAAAAATGGAGAGCAAAACAACACAACAAAGCTAAAACAATTCAAAACAAAACAAAAATGGACGGATTTATTTGCAACCACAAACAAAATTATATATTATAATTATCTGCTTAAACTTTTATCATTTGTTTATTTTGCCCTTTTTTGTTAATTGCATTTTTGTGAAAATATTAAAAAAAAAAAATACAATACAAAGAAAGTTCTTTCGCCCTTTGAATGTCAATTGAGTATCTCATTTTTAGTGTTCATTGCGTCAAATATTTTTAATAATTAAGAGCTCATTAAAAAAACGTATTAAACTTTTTACAGTTTTTCAAAACATTTTTTTATATTTTTTATAAATCTCAAAATTGAATTAGAAATTTTCTCTCTTTTTTAATACTTTTCTATAATATTCATGATTGTTCTTCATGTATTTTTATTGACATTCTCCGTTATGAGAAAATGTTTGGAAAAAGTATTGAAAACTGTGATAAAGCAATCATATAAAAAATGAGTATCAAAAATACCTAAACTATAAATAACTCATGTCGGATAACATTTTTAATATTATTATGTAAATTTTACGTGAAGTTTTTTCTATAAGTTCCGCTTTAGTGAGATTTGGTGAAACTTTGACGAGAGATTTTCCTTAAAATTTGGAAACAATTAATTGGAGAGATTTCTTAAGATTTTCCTGGATACTCCCCTTCCGAATTTTATCTCACGTTATTTATGGACACTCCTTTTACTATTCTTGATAAAATTTGGTATACTTTTTCCCACGAATTTTATATCATAAACATTTTGCATTCTTTACTCTAATCAACACTCATTTTTAACATTGTACAATATTTTTTCTTGACTAAAATTTGAATATCCTAAAAAAAAAAAAAGGAAATCAATTTATTTAGCACATATTTTTGTTGTTTTTCTAAAAAAAACTTCTGTTTTTCCGCCTAACAAAAAGATCATTGGCATCAGTGTGGCATCTCAACTCATCACATCTCATCTCTTTTTATCTTATATCTTGAACGCGTCAAGTTTCTTATTTCGTTATGGAATCTTTCACAAACGTTCCACCATTTGGGGCATGAAGTTGTCGGTTGACAACATTTGACAATTATTTGCTATGAGACCGTGACCACACGGCGGCTCTTGCTACGCCACCTCCGGCGACCTTCGCCACCCGCAGCCACTGACAGCTGTCTGGCAGGCAGTCAGTTAGACCGAGACACAGACAGACAGTCAGTCAGTCAAGTTGTTTCAATTTTCGACTCTGCAAATATTTGCAAACAGTTCAAAATCGGCTCACAGATATATTTTTGTTTATCTTCTTCTTGTTTTTGTTTGTATCCTTTGACTTTGACTGACAGTTCAAATTCAATGCTACCCACATATGTATCTGTGTGTGTGTGTGTGTGTGTGAAGATGTTGAAACACTTTTGCTAATATTTATTTACAGACTTGTCCGACTTACCATACATATATATCGTACATATATGAATATACGAAAAGATTCATTCTTATCAGTTCTCATCTCTTTGATTATTAAATTTTATTGTTGGAGTATTTTCGTGTAGGCATCTTAGCGCAAATTTGCTTACGTCAAGCGCGCATCAAAAGTCACTTCTGTCAGCTTCTGTTTTATCATATATTCATATATTTATATATATGTATGTACATGTATTTTGTCTATGTACATATAACCATGGATTACGCAAAGTCTTTGCACGTTGAACGTTGAAATAAATCTTAATCAAATAAGTTAACGCAACTAAATACGTCAGTTTCTTTTGATAGCTTTGAACTTAATTAGCGCATTGTCGACGCAAAGGATGCTTAGGCGGCTTATACACGATACAATATCAAGATTTCGACAACTGCTTGATAGAACTTTAAAATTAGAGACACTCTAAAGTAACATAAGTCACTCACATTGTTGCATTTTCAATTGATCCGTGTTTATTTGCATACATTTCGTTATTAATCTAAATTTATCACATAAGTTACGCCTATGTCACAGAGACTTATGCATAACATACGTCTAACTAGCATGCAGAACCGTTGAACAGACTTTAACACAAAACTGCTCTATGTTACATGTGACTCTTTGCAACATAAGAAGCACATTGTAATGCCGTCACAACTGTGCACTTTTTCAGCACTGTAGCTGCTTTTTTTTAAAGTATAAGTTGTTCTAATATCTTCATAGAAATATTGGTGTGTATTTATGTTCATTTGATCTTAACTTGGGGGATTCATAATGTTTTTTCCTTGAAATTTAGACGCTTGTGAGATTTTGACGAACCCTTCCCCCTGTATCTCACATTTGGAGACTCTTATTGCTTTGTCAGTCTGAAAGTCTTCAGATTTTCTTCTGATTTCAAATTAATGTTGCTGTCAATGGTAAATATTTGAATTTAAAGCAAAGCTGATTTAAGAGATTGCTTATTGGATGTATCCCAAAAGTGAATCCAATACATGAAGTTTCTCGAATTGAAGCCAATAACAATTTCAATGTGCTTGAAGATTTATCCGATCTTCACCAACATATCCAATCAACCTGAAGTAAACAAGCTGATTGATCAATGTTAGTCAATGAATGTCTCAAACTGTTCTTGATAAATATCTAGCTAAAAGAATCATTGCTACGCCACCTTTCGGCCAATTACCGTGTAGATATTATACTCATTGTTATTTTTAGGCGCAAACGTGTTGAGATCATAAAGTATTTTTATTAATTGTCATATCATATCATATAAGCGACGCTCGAATAAAAATTCGCAAATACTTTAAGCTTCAAGTGTGAACAATATCCAACATGCCCTCTTACCCCACTACCCCCGACTGCCCATCATTTACAATACTTGTATGTACATTTCTTTATCTTTTATTTTAGTTTATCGCAGATTTTTTTTGCTTTGTCAACGGCACGTGACAATTTGATAAAGTTTTATTTATTGTATTTGAACTTCCGTTAGGATTAGAGATTTCAAGGGAAGATTTATATAAAAAATGTTGTATTTTTTTATTTTTTTAATTATTAAAAATGTTTTAATTATTCGCATTTACGAAGATCCTCAATGAAATGATTAAGTTTAATGAATTTGTCTATTGAAAGACAATAAAATTGTGCACGATCATCTTGTGCATTTAGGGGAATGGGGGGTTGGGGGTTGGATGAGGCATCGTGCGTTGCGTTTCGAGGTTTTGCAATAAAGTGAATTTAATAAAATTTATGCTTTCAATCGCTGAGATCAAAGTCATTGTTGTTTAATTTCTTCGTTAGTTGCTTCTTCTTCTTCTTCGAATTAAATGCGCCAATTTTAATTAAACAACAAAAATGTCTCTGTGTGCGTGTGTGTGTATTGACATTATTGCAACATGTATTATTTAATTTTCCTATTGGCGTATCTTTGAAATACAAAAAGTCAACAACATTTTGCATGAACATGAGTGACGGAAGTGCAAAAGAGCTCTTTTTTTTCTTAATTTGTTCCTTTAAATGACCAAACGATATTGTTTTTATTATTGTTAATAAAAAAGAAAAACATTTATAAAACAATAATGCACACACACACACACAGACACACACAGACACACTCTTGCATGACTAAACTCCAGTTTAAGCAGAAATCAATTCAATTTTCAACTGTTCATTCAACCGGTCTCAACCAGTTTCAACCGATTTCATTTCGTTTCATTTCAGGCATTGACAAACAGTCGCACAGAGACACACACACACACACATACGCTTGAATCAAAATGTAGGCATATCAAACAGTACGCGACTGTGTTGTTGATTCTGCGCAATAGCAAAAAAAAAAAAAAAAAACAAAGCAAGAACAACAAAAACAAAAAAGCGCAACAAAATATAAAATGTAAGAAAAAAAAAATAAAATCAAATAAATAAATCAAAAAAAGAATTGGTTAAGCGCAATGAGTTGATGGCATGTATTATTATTCTTATTGTTGTTGTTATTGTTATTGCTGCGGCTCAGCATCTTTTACACCCAACAAAGCCGCCACACGCATCCACACCCGCGCCCGCAGCCGTTTTCATTGTCTAAGACAACAACAACTATGCTACGCTACGCAGCTGACCGACCGACCCACCGATCGACCGGCTGATGCTGCTGAACAAACGTGCACGTTTCTCTCACACTATTTTTGCAATGCGCGCGCTCTCTCTCTCTCTCTCTCTGTGTTGGCTGGCTTGCGTTCAAGGCGGTCAGAGACGCACGAGTAAGCAAGCAAGAACAAACGAACGAACGAACAAGTGAGCAATCAATCGATCAAGTGCATTTTGCATGAGGAGAGCATGTGTGAAACGGAATTATGCATTTCTTCTTCTATTTATCACATACATATGTACACACACTCTTGTGCGCGCTCTCCTTGCAATTTATGCTTGCGTATTATAAATTGAGTCTCATTTCAATATGCGTGATTTGCTTCAAGCAGCGACGGCGACGGCGATTGAGGCAGCGCAGCAGCAACGCTGCAGATTGTTTTCTTTATTATGATTATTGCTATTGTTGTTGTTGTTGCTGTTATTTTGTTGTTGCATAAATAAACATGAGCAGTAAATTTTTGTAAACGTTTTCGTATATTTGTTTAAAATACAATTGAGGAGCAACAAAAGCGAAAAAATAAAATACAAAAAAAAAAAAAAATAAAAAAAACTCAACTCAGTTGAATGCAATAATTTTGCTTAAGATACAAAATTATTCAATAATCGTTCTATATGTATTTTTTATTTTATTTTTTTTTTATTTTTTTGCTTCTTTAATGTTTACTCTGCTTTAAATTGTTCTGCTCGTTAACAGTTTTTTTTTCTTCTTTGGTTTTTTGTTCTTGTTTTCAGTTTTGTTGCCTCATTTTTTTATTTTTATTGTTGTATTATTTTTCAAATGCCGGCAAAACAATACGAAAGAATTTCAATTGTTGATACTTAAAATAAATAAGTGTTTTTGTTGTTGTTTTATTGTTTTATGTCTTATGTGCGAAATCGAAATTTTTTTAATTGCTTTGGCGTTTTGTTTTTGTTTATGATTCTTATTTAATTTGTAATTTGTTTCTATCTGTTTTTTTTTTTTATTAATGGCGGACAAAATTACTTAAGTGCTGTGCTGCTTTGGCCTATGAAGACATGAAATTTTTGGTAAAAATAAAAATTTTTTGAGAAATTTCACAGTTGCATATTTTGCAAAACAGTTTAAGAACAATAAAGTCGAGTATACCCGAACATATAATACGCTGCACACATTTTGGGCGGTGCCGCGCCCTAAATATAAAAAAAAAATTATTCATCTGACATTGCTCATTTACATAATACACGAAATTTCAAGAAAATCATTAAAAAATTAGCAATTTATGAAAAATACAGTTTGATGGACTTACAGGGGGCAACATGCGGAGAGAGGGGTATGCTGTTGCATGAAGATTTAAAGGTGTGTATATACTGAGCCACCATGGGAAGTTTCAGCTTTGTAGCTTCTATGGTTTATGAGATATAGCCATTTTTAGAAAAGGGTTATTTGAGGGGAAATGAGGGGCAGAGTCTATTAACCGATTTTCATGTTTCTAGCCCTTCCGATGTTCGAGCTATAGTACTTTAAAATAGCGGCCGGTACAGTATGGGTGGAAAGAAGTGGGCGTGGCATAAATTTGTATAAATTTACTCTGCTGCCGAAACTCACGAGTCTACACACCGAATTTCAAGTCTCTAGTTCTTATAATTTTCGATAATTATCTCTCAGTCGATTTCTTTTGTCGTCCTGAACATTTCTATATATACTTTATGGTGTCTCTCAACCCTCCTTCTATGCATTACACACTTTTGGTCTGAAATAAACTTATTATAATCTACACTGACATAATACTTGTAGGGTATGAGAAGTTCAAGACATAAAGCTAAATAAAGTGCAATTCTCGACTGCACAATAAATAAACCTTCAACTGAACGTTGATTGATAACGTGTAAAAGTTGTTTATTTTATTTAATTTCTTTTTTTTTAATTTTCCATTTTTTTGTTTATTTATTTTCGGGTTGAGTTGAACTTGACAGCGTTCTGATTTTTATAGCCAACAAGCGAGCAAGAGAGAAGTCAATGCGAAAGGTCATTCAGTGCTGATGTCGCTCTTGGTGCGCCTGAAAGTGAGCGAGCGAGCGAGCGAGAGAGAGCATGTGTGTGCGATAATTGTTGTTGTTAATGTTCTTATTTTTATTCTGAGTTCAAGTGAGTTTGTATTATTGAAAATTGTTATTATTTCATCTTTTCTTTTCTTTTCTTTTCGCTTTGTTTTCCTTTTTCGTTTTTTCGCCAAATTGCAAATAAAACAAGTTGGCAAACATGCATAATTTCATGATGGCGCCTAAGCGAGCACATGACGGAAACACTTCCGGTTTGCGGTGATGAACGGAAGTTGACTTTGAAGACCTTGTTTGGCAAAATGTTCATACATAAATATTTATGAACAAAACAAATATTTGAAAAATTAATAAAAAAATGAATAAAAAAAAAATTAATAAAAGCCAACAAAATTAAATTATAAGCAAAATTAAAAAAAAAAATAAAATAAAATAAAAACAAACAATTAAAAAATAAATTTATATAAAAAAAAAATTCAAGACAAATTTTTAAAATTCCGTTTCGTTTCAAAATAAAAAAAAAAACCATAAATAAAATATTATAAATAAAATTTACGTGCACGCATTTTACGAATGACGACTTTGAATTCAATTTGCAAATATTGCAGCAAATTGTTATAATAAATTTTTGGCTGCTCATTTTGTACATCTGAAGCAACAACAACCACAACAACAATTAGAAAACAACTGAGAATTTTGCGTGAGTGCGCTAATTATAGATATATACATATATAAATATATATACATATATATAGAGAGACGCATAGAGACACGATCTTCAAGGAGGTCGTCGTCATCATCATCATCGGCATCATCAGAAACAACATTATGATGAAAAACGTGTTCGTCATCGTCGTCAGTCAGTCATGAACATGAAAGTCAAAAAAAAAAAAAAAATTGCCAAACTAAAAAAATGGCAAAAAATTAGAATAAGAGGAAGAAGGAAAAACATGCGACAGACGCTATGTCGAGCCGTTGAGGGGTGAGGCATGGCCATGTGGGCGGGAGTGTTGGAGGCGTTGCAGAAGAAAACACGACTGGAGGCAACGGAAAATGATGACGCCCACGCGGTTTGCAAAAAAACACAAAAACAAAAAATACAAAACCAGAAAAGGAGCTATTTTCGGCTTTATCGAAACTTATATATTCTTTTTGCAAGCATTTCGCCAAGTATTCATATTAGAAAAGCTTTCTTATAGTTTTTTTTTATGAGAAACAAAAAAGTTTCACATGAAAAAGGGGCGTAACCACGCCTATTGTTTAATTTCTCTTAAAGCAAGCAATGCAATTTTATTATACTTCATGCTATAATCTTCTACCTCATCTGCTCATATAGATATGCCATTTTAAAGTTATTTTCTGCCTGGGCGGTGTCACGCCTTTATGTCCGATTCTTATAAAACTTTGTTTTATTGTTAGGCATTAAAAAAAAACATGAAATTGAAAAATTTCGTCTGTTAATTTTCAAGAACAAATCATTTTTCTAATTAAAAACTTTAATTTATCTATAGTCGTCCGATCTTCACCAATCTGTTCTAGAAATTTTTGTGTTGGTAACTCCAAAAATATATCGTTTTTCAAGCAAAAACCTTATTTTCGACCGATCTTCCTATGGCAGCTATAAGCTATAGTGATCAAGTTAATTTTAAGATATACAATGTCTGGACATATACAAAGAAATTTTACTTTTATATTTTTGAGATATATTCAAAACTCTGGAAGGAGTTTGCACTGAAACAGACAGATAGATCGACGGATATGGCTAGGTGAACTCGTCACGTCATGCTGATCAGGAATATATATATGTATATAGCTTATACAAACGGAGATGCCGCCTTCTCTGCATTGCAATCTTCATGACAAAGTTAATATACTCTTTCTGCATGAGTATAAAAAATGGAAAAAAAAATATAAAATATTATAAAAAAATGTTGTTAAATGTTGTCGGCGTTGACTTTGTGAAATGCTTTCTTTAATTTTATTTCAAGATTTTTGTGTTCTTTCTTTTCTTTTAAATTTCATGATTATTTTCACAGCAGTTTTCAGTTTTCATTTTTCTGTATGCTTTGTTGTTGTATTTTTTTTTTTTGCAAGTAAAAGTGTTCATATATTTATTTTTTTTGTTTGTTAATTTTTTTTTTTTTTTGTTTTTATGACGTTTTGCGCCCTAAATTATTCGAATGAAATTGTTTTGTTGCATTTTGATTTAAATTTTACGTTTTTTTTTTCGGTTCATTTATTTGCGCTTATTTGAATGTGAAGGACAATTTAATTACAGTTGATTTTTTTGCGTTATTTTTGTTGTTTTTAATTTTTTTGTTTGTTCGCTTATTGTTGTTGTTGCTGTATTTCAAGTACAAGCACACATTGTAAATTATTGCAGGTGATTATGACTGCGCCCAAAAAAAAAAAAACAACAAAACAAAAAAAAACAAGAACAATTAAAAGAAAGGGCGCAACAACGAGCAGAAAAAAAATGCAGCAGCAAAAACAAACAATGCACGGAGACAAGTGATGATGAAAAGAAGAAGAAGAAGCATCAAGCAGCAGCAGCCGATGCAGTGAAAATGTCCATAGCGTACAAAGCGCCAACAATAACAAGTGCACGCACACACACAGACACACTTGCATACAAAACGTTTTGTGCTTTGTGCATGCGCTCTCTCGCTCGCTCGCACATGTAAATGCGCAGCAATATTACGCATACACGCGAGAGAGCACAGCATCTCTCACATTGTGCGCTCTCTCTGCTGTTTATGTACATACGTGCTTGGCTATTGTGTTTGTTGTTGCTGTTGTTATTGTTTTACTATTGTTGTTGTTGACTTTTCCCTTTAACAATGTTGCCTTTACTTATCTTTTGTTACTGCAAATATTATTTTATTTTAATTGTTGTTGCTTTTTTTTATAGTTTGTGTGTGTATTATTTACATATGTTTAATTTAATATAATTTATTAAAGTTGTTTTATTTTTAAAACGTGTGCCGCAAATAAAAATAAAAAATATAAAAAAAAATAACAAAATTAAGGGTTTAGGTTTATAATAAATAAAGATAAAAAATGTAATGAAAATGTTGCTGCGTAAAATAACAAAACAACAAATTCTATGTAATTGCAAATTACAATAATTATATTGTAATTAATTATTGAATAATAATGAGAGTACACGAGTTGTATAATTAATGCAAAAAACAACAACAACAAGAAAACTGGGAAATTTTTCATTTCAATTGAATTTCTAAGCTTATAAATGCCGCTTAAATCTTTAAAGAAGTTAAAGAACGACAGCTGTAATTCATAGCGGAAGAAATAGCTGGTGTGAGCAAAGAAACAAGTGTAATTTGAATGATGCAAGTATTGCTTGATCATAACACATCATATAATTATTATATTATATGTAAATAAATAAAACAATTCAAATAGAAACAACAAAAAATAGAATATAATATAAAAAATGATTTCCTTAAAAATGAACACAAACAAAATTGCACTTGTTGCATTGCAGACGACTGCCGACGGCCATGGCGCATTTTATCAGCTGTCTTACATGCGTGCATGTGTGTCTCACCCACCACACGTCATTCTATTTGCATGCCTTACACACAGAGAGAGCGACCGAGAGAGAGAGAGAGCGCGCGCGCTGTTCTTATGCTCTGATGCGCTCGCATGCTGTGCGTGTGGTGTGATGAACGAACATTGATGTCAATTGACTCTGCTGAATTCAACATTTCTTATATTAGGAACGCTTATGTTACACAGCATACACACAACACATAAGACACTTTTATGCTTAAGCATGCTGAACACTAAATTAGCGTATGTGTGCTGTGTAACATAGCGGCATCAATTGACATCAATGATGGTGATGATGAATAAAAAGAGCAATGAAAAAAACGCAACAAAGAAAAAGAATCAATTCTGTTATTTTTGCTGTTAATGTCTAATTTTTAAATATTTAATTTATTTGTATAAATATGTATATTAACACCTTCTGAGAGCCTTACTGATCACATTGTTAGACAATATATACATATACATATATTCATATGTTACCTTTAGGATAATTCAGTTTTACAGTCCAAATCGTTTTCGTAACAACAACGTTTCTGTGACGTCTTTGTCGTTGTCGTTGTTCTTGATGCTGTTGCTGTTGCTGTTGGTGCTGTGGTTGCTGTTGTTGTAGTTGTTGCTTATGCTGTGTATGACGACGGCGTCGGCGTGGCTGTGCAAGCGTGCAGCGACAATGAAAGCGATGATAGAAGCAGAAGCAAAAGCAGCGACGTCGACGTAAATGATGAACGCGTAAGCGGTAAATTTCTTGTTGTCGTTGCTGTCGTTGTTGTTGTTGCTGCTGTTTGTGCGGCTGCTGTTGTGCATAAATGTTGTTGTTGCTGCCACAAATGCGTTTCAATGTTTCCATTCAAAATATCGTTTTGTCAATTTGTTCGTTCGTTTGTCGTCTTATATGTAATTTGTTTTACTTATTTTATTATTATTATTATTATTATTTTTTTTTTTGCAAAGTAGTTAAACTTTTTGTTGTTGTCGTTGTCGTCGCTGTTTCTTATGATCTTGTTTTTGTTGATTGTTCGTTTGCTTATTTATTTATTGTTATTATTATTATTTCATGCACACAATTAAGCTGTGTAGAGGCGCGCGGGGGTGTGTGTGTGTGTGTGGGCGCCTTAATTGAATTCTATTTTCTTTTTTTATTATTTGTATTTATTTATTTTTTGCCGAAACAATTTTTTGTTGTATTTTATTAGTGTATTATTTTGTTGTTTGTCTTTTTAGTTGCTTCTTCTTTACAGCGGCTCAATTTCAATGCGTTGCGTACATGCGTCTGTCTGTTTGTGTGCGTGCGTGTGTGTCTGTGTGACTTACATTTGCGCGCTCTCACAAGCACTTGTACGAATGCTCTCACACGTTCTGCTTCTTGCGCGCTCTCTCACTTGCTTGCTTGGACGATTATTCCTCGCCTGCAATTTGTTCGTTGTATTTGTTCAACACTCGTTTGTTTGTTTGTGCATGCGTGCATTCGTTAGTTGTTGTTGCTTGGTGGTTGGTTGATTGGTTGTTGGTTTACTCGTTGTTTGTTCTTTGCTTAGACGCAAGCGCACATTTCTTTTGTTAATGTTTTATTTTTGCTCTTTTATTTATTTTAAAGTCCTTTTTTTTGCAGACTTTTAATAATTTTTTTTTAAGTTAAAATTAATTATATATAATAAAAAAAATGTGCTGTTCTTTTCTTATTGCTTTAACATTACTTACATGCAATTAGAACACGTTTTTTTGCCGCTGTCACAACAATAACAAAACAAAAAAAAAAAATGCAAAAAAATTACTCTATGTTTTTTTTTGGTAACAAATTTTTGCTTTTAAAAGTTGTCACTTATATTTTTTTCTATTTTCCAATTTAAAAAAAAATATATTCTTTGCTATTTTTGTGCCAACAATGTTGTTGTTGTTGTCTGTTTTTTTTTACGTTGCTGCAAACTTTCACTTTGAGTGTTCGTTGCTTAATAATGAATTTGAACGCTTTTCGCCGCCGTCGACTTTAAACGCTTATGGATCCAACGCGTCTATGCGGTGATTTTCCACTCGCTGCAGAAACAAATTTGCGCAAAGTAATACAACAACAACAAAAATAATAACAACAAAATATATAATAACACAGACAGACAGACAACAACGCGCGAAAAAATGCTGGCAACAACAACAAAAAAATAACAAAAAAAAAAACAACAAAATTTGCCAAAAAGTAAAAACAAAAATTGAAGAAAATTTTACGCAAATTTCGCTAAAAACGAAAAGAAAAAATAAATAAAGAAAGAAAGAAGTACAAAAAAAAATAAAATAAATTTGTCTTTTTTATTTATAAACAATTATGAATTTCGTGCGAGTTTGTCTGTCCAACTGTCTGTCTTTCTGTCTGCTTGGTCACCCGGCTATCTCATTGTCTGTCCTTCTGTCTAAAGACTCGTGTGTCTCATTGTCTGTCCTTCTGTCTGTCGCCGTTTAGTCGACACGCGACTCTTTTCCCTTTTCGCTTTTTTCTACACATCATTTTTGCCTCACTGACATAGACTTGTCTCATGGACCCTTCTCCGTCTTCACCTCCTCCCGCTGCCCTTTGGTTTGCTGCTCTATTTTTATGTGTCTTCGCATCAGTACACAAATTTTTTACTCTTACTTAATTCAGCTCTCTCTCACTCTTTAATCCCTTAGACCTCTTAAGATTTTTACATATATTTTTGTTATAATTTTTACACATTTTTTTTTGTTTTCTATTTTGTTGTTTTGTTATTGTAATTTTTCACACATTTTTTTAACAAAAAAAAGAAATCATAAAAAAAAAATTCAAAACATTTTCATGTATTTTCACATAATATTTGTTTTTGTTGTTGTTGTTGTTTTTAATTATAATTTGTTGGCGTGGTTGTTGTTGTTACTGCTCTCATCATTAATAGACAACATGCGTAGGTGAAGGTTATATGGCATATTAAAACAATTAAAACGTTTGACATGACGTATACGTAATATGAATTAATATAATGAGTAAGTCATTTGCAGCGAATTAATACATTTTAAACGAGTAAAACATAAATTTTGTTAATCAATAGTATTAAAGAAAAAATATTTTGAGCGTTGAAAGATGACGGACGTTTGGAAGGACAGACGGACGGACTGACAGATGAGCGAGTAAATAAATGAAAATGCATGTGTTTACTAATAACGAGTAAACAAATGAACGAGTAAATAATAAATAAAGTAAACAATGGAAAATGGCCGTAAATTTATTTGAATTGAAAGGTGTGTAAGGAATTTCACTTGAGGTGAAAATGATTCGTCGAATGAGCAATGCAAAAATATATAGTATACTTTTAAGCGAGCAAACAAACGAATGTACAAATAAAGGAATGTCGAACGTGCCTGAGCACGTGCCAAATGCGTGTCAAGGTCAAGTTAACACACACACACGGAAGATGGATACATTTATCGGCATGTATATATATATTTTTGTATCTATAAGTATGTTTTTGTACCAAAGAGCTCTAAGAGTTGAGTTTATTGACTTGTCGACAGTCTGTAATGTCTGTCTGGAAGTATGAGTGGGTGTTTGTGTGTATCTATGTGACTTATTATCGATCATAATGATCATAATGCTATTGCAGCTGCTAACGTAATTCATTATGACCGAAGATTTACGCAAAATGCCTCCAAAAACTTCTTGTTTTTACTGGTTGAACCTGGTTATACCGGTTTGGTGCAAAAAAACCGGCTAACGACGTCAACGAGTACCCAACGGGCCGCAAAAAAAAAAACACAAACAACATATGATTTAAAAATAGATATTCGAAAAGACCATTAAGTCTATTAAAAACGATACACACACACACACACACGCATAGCACAAAGCGTGAAAATCACTTATGGCGCACGGAAAATGAAAACAACAACAACAAGAACAACACGATCAGTAACAACAACAAAGCGTTGAGATGAAACGTCGGCAAGAAAAAAAATCATCTTGATCAACTTGAGGAAAATGTAAGGCGTGTGTGTGTGTGTGTTGTTGTTGTTGTTGTTCATTTTGGTTATTAATAAATGCTGATGTTGTTCATATGTTGACCAACAACAACAACAGCAACATTGATCACCTTTTCTATATATTTTTCGCACGCATTTCATCGTGCATGAGATACATTTTGTTGTTGCTGTTGTATCTTAAGGTTGTTGCGTTGCATTGCGCTCTTTGATTTATGCTTTTGACCGTCAATTGCTCAACGGTTTCATAGCCTCAACAAATTTTTGTCAAGCTTGTCAAGTTTCCTGTTTGCACAAACAAACACACAAGCAATAGATACAAACAGCTGCATGCGCTTTCCAACACTGTTGCACATTTACTTTCCTCACTTCCTTATGTTGCGAAAAAACAACATTTGCAAGTCCAAAGTTTATTTCAGCTTTTTTCTTCTTTTTTTTTCCTTTTTTTTATCTTATTTACCTTCAACGATGACGGCTGAACAACACGTCAGTTCTTTAATACATAGCTTTAGATACATTTGTATATTTATGTATATTTCGCTTTCAGTTTTTCGTGCGTGTTTTTTTTTATTATTTTGTGTGTATGTTTATATATTAAAAGTCGGCTGATCTCTGCGTGAAACATTAAGCAAAACAAAAAGAAAACTTTTTTAGTCTCTCTGCCTATATGTCTTTCTGTCCGTCCGTGCGTTTGTCTGCTCGCCTGTCTGACCTTCATATGCCAAATGTTTGGCTTTCATACTTCGATTGTATGGCGAATTTTGTTATTGAAGCATTTTCATTTTTAATTTATGCACAAAAAATGCTTTGCAAAAAAGTATCTGAAAATATCGCTTTGTATTTTTTATATTGAATAATTTTCTTATAAATATTAAGAACTTGACAGACTGAAGTCTTAAACGCTCAAGAGTTCTAGAGTTGATCTCTGAAATTAAATCTGTAGATCAATCTAATGAAAAGATCTACATATCAATCTAAAAATTAGATCTGGAGATTAATCTAGAGACAAATATAGAGATCAGGTCTAAAGATCAATCTAGCGATCAATCTAGAGATGAATCTATAGATCAATCTGGGGATCAATCTAAAGATCAAATCTACAGTTCAATTTTAAGATCAGATCTAGTGACCAATCTATAAATCAATCTAGAGATCAATTCAGAGATCAATATATAGATCAATCTCGAGACCAATCTATAGATCAATCTGGAGATCAGTTCAAGCATCGAGTGTCTTTGAGTGTGAAATATTAGAAAATGATCCTGTGGATATTCATGTTCGTTGAGCAAATACAAATACTTCATCATTAAGTCGATAAAAGTTCCCAAATTGATTTTTTCTTCCAAATTGCAAGAATTGTAACTATCGCGATTTGAAATGACAAGTTTTTCCAATGACGAAACGTAAACTTTCCCTCGCTTTTATTTGTTGTTCTTTTCGTCAGTTCCGTGACTCAAATTGAAGCGCAAAATATTTTACGATTGATAAGTAATTAATTAATATTTCTCGACTTTTCTTTATTTCGCAGAAATGTTGTTATTGTCATCTACAGTAGCGGCTGTCATGTTCAGGGCGCTAGACAGTGGGGCGCCATATTTATTGGGCCGCATTTGTGTAATGTGCTCAACACATCATTTGCTGTTTCTTGAGACGCCTACAAAATCCAAGTCTGCATTCATTGGAATGGCAAGGCCCAATGCCCAAGGCAACCCGCGTGCCACACCTGGTCTTGCGTACGTTGCATTCAATTTTTGAATAATACATTTGTAATTGACGCTTAAACAGAAACCGAATCATTCAATGCGATCGTGCTAATGGGGCGTGTCCTACACTTAACCCTCAATTGAAGGGGTATTTCCCCACATGTGAAATAAAAATTCTACGCTAACAATTATTATTTAAATCAGTTTATAGTTAATTTTTTTTTTCCATTTGATTTGTTGATTGATTGATCGACTCGTTCTTGACACGAGGATTAGCGCTATAGAAGAGGGGTGTAGGAGCTAGAGGGGCTTAGTGAAGCACACAGTGGAGAGTTTTTAGTAATAAATTAACTTAAGTTGTTTGTGTTTTCTTATTAATTAATGCAGTCAGGGAGAATGTTGATGATGGTAATGATCTTCAGCTCAGGTTGTCTTATGAAATCTCCAGATTATATGCTCATTTGAGTTCATTTTTAGTAAAATTTAAATTGGATCATAGTCAGTTTTGAAAGACGAATTTAAAAACTCGAAAAAAAAAAAATTTAAAAAAGAAAAATATTATTTTGAATGAATAAAAATTAATTGAGAACTTTTTTAAATTTTTTTTATGTTTTCAACACTATTGATCAACACTTTTTTTATTGGAATATTTATTTTTTACTTCCAAATAATTTTTTATCAATATTAAGTTTCAAAAAAATAACTAACAATAATAAAAATAATTCAAAACAAACAACACTTGCAAAATAAAAAAAATACAAATAAAATATATAATAAACAACAACAACAAACAAGAAAAAAAGAACAAAAATAGTTCCCAAGCATTAAAATTGTTAATTTAAAAAAAATTGAAATGCGCATAAATTACAATTAATTGTTGTACCAACAAAAACAATAAAGAAAAAGATTAATGCGAAAAATAAATCTATTATTATCAATTCTATTTAAAAAAAAAAAAACGATGATAAATAATTAATAATAAAAAAATAATTTTTACGCAAAAATACTAAAAAAAAAAAAATAAATACATTACTGTCAAATAATATTTGAAATAAGAAAAATTAGTAACAATTAATAACTAATAAATAATCACACACATACACAAGCAACCTTTGACAAAATTATGAGAATTGTTTTTACTTCTTTTTTATATTTATTTTTTTATTAATATATTATTTTTAAATTTCTTTAAAAAAAAATATTTTTTGTTTTACAAAATTTTACTTCGTTTTTTATGATTTTTCTTATTTTATATTTTAAAATTCTTAAAAATGTTGTTTATCCTCTTTTCTTCAAATTTTTATGGTTTTCATTTTATGTTTTTTGTTTATATATTTTTTTTTTTGTTTTATGTCTTCATAAAAGTTGAACGTTTTTTAATAATTCTTTTGCGGTTTTTTGTCTTAAAAAAAATTAAAAAAATAATTTTTGTTTTCTTTTAGCTTTCAAACGTTTGTTTTGTTTAATTGTTTAATTAGTTCTTTTATTATTATTATTTTCTGCATGTTTTTTTTGTTGTTTTTTTTTTTTTAATTTCACGTTTTATTTTCCTTATAAATTTTAATTTATTTTTATTGGCTTTGTATTTATTTGTGGTTTTTGTTTTGAAACAATGAAATATGCAAAATTGTTAAAAAAAAAAATGGCAGATTGAATTGAATATTTTCGCATCCGATTTCACTCTCGGCGTGTGCTAATGTCGCGGCTTGAACTTTAAAACTGTTCAATGCGCAACAAAATAGCAACAACACCGACACCGACACCGACCGCCGCCGCCAACAACAACAACAACAACAGCGACAACAACAAAAATCACATACACACAGAACAAAAAAAAAAAAAAACAATAAAAAAAAAAAAAATCAAATAAGAAAGAAACAAAAAATTAGTCGTGCATTGTTTAGCGGCAACAACAACAACAACAAATCATGCGCAACGTCGACTCAGTTTTTGATTATCGTTCATACAACAACAACAGCAACAAAAAAAAATTAAAAAAGAAAAGTATAATGTATTATTACTGTTGTTGTTGTTGTTTTGAACTCAGTTTGTGAGCCGCTGTCCGTCTGTCCGTCCAGCAATCGCTGTTAAGCAGCATGCCAAGAACAACAACACCAACAACAATAACCACCCTAACCTATATTCACCACACCCCGTCTAAATCTCAGTACAGTGCAAAGCAACAACAACAACAACAACAACAGCAACAAAAAATGTCAAAAACAGCACAACAACAATAACAAAAACAAAAAAAAAACACAAATAAAATGAGCGAGCGAGACAACAATAACAATTTGACGTCGTCGTGTCAAGCACTTGGGAAGCGCCAACCACTGAACTCAACGAGATCACCAACAACAACAACAACAACAATAGTTGCAAAGGCAACAATAGAGCGTAGAACAACAACAACAACAATAACTACAATCAAAATCAGCAACATTGATGAGTACAACAAATGACAAACGACAACGACGACAACGACGACGACGACGTGCTCAAATGAAGATGTTAACGACGACAACAACAACAACAACAACAACAATAGCGAGGACAGCGGAAAAATCATCAACATATTGCTTGTTATTATTATTGTTGTTGTTGTTGTTGTAGTTGCTTTTTGTTGCTGATTATAATACAATGGACGATAATGCGATCATGTAAATTAAATTTGTCTCAGTTGGTGGCGTTGATGATCATCATAATGATGATGATGATGATGATGATCATCAGCAACAATGACGTTGATGATAACGAATGACAATGCTGTTGTTGTTGTTGCTGTCATTGCATTTCACATGTGTGCGTGTCTCTTCGCAAAGACAAATCAAAGCAAAAAGCAATGCCAACGGACGACGCATCAACAACAACAACAATAACACATGTGTGAAACTCTCTTTTTCGAACAGCGCTCAGTGCACAGTTTGGCACATTAACAGCTTCCATTAGCGCTCCGGCTGCTCTCGCTCTGCCGCTGCCGCCGTCGCTGACACTGTTGACGACGCTGTCATTGTTGTTGTTGCTGTTGGTGTCTTTTGTGCGTCGACTTGTCTTGTCTTGGCTTGTCTTGATCTCATGATTTGTCTTTGTGACTTGTCTAAGCGCTAGAATGAATTACTTTGGATTGGATCAAGTACAATCACAGCGTGTATAAATTTGATCAAGTCAATCAACAAAAAAGCAAAAACAAAAACACAACAAAAAAAAACACACACAAAAACAAAAGCAAAAAAAAAGTTTAAATGAAGAAAAACTACAACAATAACAACAACAGAAAGTGAACTTAATAAAATGAGTGAGCATGCAACAAAAGAATGTCGCAAAAAAAAAAAAATTTAAAAAAATAGTGTATTTCTCTCTCTTTCTCGCATGTGTTACAACCCTGATAGTTCATTTGAGACCGCTGAGTGCATAAATTATTGTTTGGTTTATTTAAAATTAATGAATATCTCTTAAATATTTCATAAACAGTTGCTTAGTCAGAGATAGAGAGAAAGATGCTCGAGTGAGCAATAGAATAATTAGGGAAGATAGAAAGAGAAGCAGGGAATGATTTGAATAAGGAGAGAGACTGAGTGAGTTTGAGAGAGTGAGGCTGGGGGAGACTAAGGGACGAAGTTTTAGAGTGATTGGAGATTGGTTTGAAGTTAAAGTCACAAAACCGAAAGAGAGTTGAGAAGAAAGTGAGCACAGGACCGGACTAATCACAAAATTATGTCTAATGGAACTCCAAAGCAAAGTTTGTTCCAGGAGTCCTCCAAACTTAAATATCACGCAAATTATTATTAAAAAAAATAATAATAAATAAATTTGATCTCGGGGGAGGCAGGGGCACCAATCTAATGTCGGATCTAAGGAGTTACTTTCAAATATATAATTCATAATGCTAAACGAGGCAGTGATTGAGCAATAAGTATTTTTTATATATATAGAGAACGAACTCTTGAATTTTCTGGGCGATAATTAAAGAATTGTTATTGCGGACAATTGTTGCTGTAGCAGAATTTCTTTTGTAGTTTATTTTGTCTTCTTATACAACAAATAAGATTCATTTGGTAATTTCGGATAATGTTCTTCTTTGAAGAGTCATCATTTGACCTTGACCTTTCACTCGAAAAAGAAGAAAAATTTATACATTAAGTTTTCATTGAAAAAATGAGCACTTATACAAAAAGAAGAGTAAGAAATTCAATAAGCGAGAAGAGTCAGCAAGAAACACCGTTAATACTTAAATCACGCTCCCCACCCCTCTCGCCAATACAGAGCTTTACAATACTCAAAAAGTTCGAAAAAATGCAACCTTGCCAATGCGAAAAACAACAACAACAACAACAAGAAGCAGCTATAAAAAAGAGGTTAATCGCGCACAATTTTTATAGCATGCGCGACAAAATATAAACCATCTCAGTAGAGAACAAAATCGCATGCTATAAAAAAGGTTATTTTCGAAATTGCAAACCTTTTCGAATGAATTCTCATGTTGAATCAACGAAACAATTGCAGTGAAATACAAACTGGCGATATTAGAAGAAAAATTAAATAAAATAAAATAAATAATATAGAAAAATTGAAGAAAAAAAGGTCAAAAAAGAAAGAGACTTTTTTTTTATTTATTTTTTAAAAGCGTTGAAAAATATTTCCAAGTTGTTTGTCGCTGATGAAAAGCAAATTGAATTAATTCAATGAATTTGCATTGTAAGTACTTGAGAGCATGAATTTATGTCGTCGTTGTTGTTATCATTGTTGCTGTTGCTGTTTTTGTTGTTGCCTTCGTTTTTGTTGTTGGCTTTTGATTTTTTTCTTACTTTGATACGCGTATATATATGTATATATATGAACATATATCACTTGTAATTGAGCTGAGTGCGCTTTTCATCAACGAGGCAGCAAAAAAAAAAAAGAACAAACACACATACACGCATGCACATACACACATACATATGTATAAGTAAAAGGAAAACTCAGAGACGACTAAAAGTTAAGCAAAAATATCGCATTTGTGCACCAAATGGAAATGTTTAATTCGTCCAAGTCATCATCAACATCATCATCATCATCATCTTTATTGTTGCTCTTGTTGTTTGTTGCAGTTATTATTCATCATTTCATTTGAGCGCTACTTGACAAAAATAATACATAGTAACAAAACAAAAACAATAGAATACAAACAAGAACAAGAACAAATTATTATCACAAGTGTCTGTTTATTCGTTAAAAAAAATGTACTCATCAAATGGTTGAACATTTTGATGAAAAGCCATTGAAATTTTTATTTTTATTTTAATGACGGTACAAAGTCGTCAGTTTTATATACTATTTTTCGGTTTTAATTATAAAAATAGTTGTAAAACTTAGACTCCATGTATTTTTCAAATAAACATATCGTTGATAATTTTTAATTGAAATATTCAAAAGTTTTAAGTGGCAACGAATTTCACATAAACATACGACAAAACATACAACTTTTATTAGCTTGGGTCATGTATCCGTTTGCATTGAGTAAACACATTTTGGTGTCAGTGTGTCTCATGTAAGCACTGTTGTGTTAGATACATACAGTTTAACTGTAAAATAGAAATCACTTATATTCCCAGAAAAAAATTATAATTAATTTTATTTGTTAAGCCTGACATGAATTTCGATTATTACTATTTTTTTTTGCTTTTGATTCGTACCGTGCCGCATAAACGAGTAGATTTTCATGAGACATGCGGCACTTTCCAACAGAGGAAGCACCGCGTGCGAGTAAATCGAACACATGACGATAAAACATGGAAGTCGCTATAACGTTGTCACATGACCTCTTTTAAAAATGAATTCGTTTTAACCCATGACTGTAATGATTCAGCCATAAACTGCCTTATGTCTTCAACTTGCTAGTGGTCACATGAACTAAATCAGCATTTGAAAATATTCAGTGTTACATCCTGCTCGCACATCATGTCACCCTGCTTCGCTGTTTTAACGCAACTGCGCCACTTTTGACACGCAAGTGCCTCTGTCATTGACACCATGTCGAATTTACAAAAAGAAAAGTGCAGTAATTGTGCACTTGTTTGCTTAATATTGCAGCGCTTTAAATTTTTATAATTTTTATAAACATATATTTAAACTAAACCCAAATTCTAACTTGGTTTTTCAAAAATTGCTAACATTAACGACCACGACTGTTGGCTTAGTCAAGCCGCATTTTTTTATGAATATCAGAGTGAAATTGAGACAAATTGAATTTGAAAATATATTCGTTATTGCTCAAATTGTACTGAACCGTGCATAAACTATGCAGTACTGCATTTATGAAAAGACTCTTGCAACAGTTCGAGTCAGCTGATCTGTCCTTTTTCCAGGCATTCCAAAATAACTTTGCTCTCCAACTTCTATTTACTTATTTTTAAAATTTGTACAAAAAGCGTTGTAACATTTATTGTTTCGACCAAAAGTGCTCTGCACACACACACTCGTTTGTTAACAAACACGACGACCTAACAATAAAACCTAAGAATATGGAATATAAAAGCATTACAAGTTGTTTGCTTCTTGTGTTGTCTAGTGTAGAAATGAAAAGCGCTTCAATAATCGTACTTCTATCGCATACACAAGAGTAACATAACAGAACTCAACTTTCACAAAAAAAAAAAAAAAAAAAATTATTGTGTATTAAAATGTATTCTAATCAACGAAACTCAGCGTTTCACATGTGTTGTTGTTGGTTTTATCTTTTCTTTTTTTAGTTTTTTAATAAAAAAAAAAACACATCAATTATTCGGAACGCAACATTTTCTCCTTTTGACGCTGCAACTTCTTCTTGGAGAGCTTCTTCTTGGCGGGCTCATCATCGGCAGCCTTGGCGACAACTTCCTCCTTTTCGGTGAGGATAACCTCAACGTGACACGGCGATGACATGTATGGGTTGATACGACCGTGAGCACGGTATGTGCGACGACGCAGGCATTGAGCGCGATTCACTTGAATGTGATCAACAACAAGACGATCAACATCGAGTCCCTTGCAATCGGCATTAGCCTCAGCGTTGCGCAGCAACTGCAACAGAAACTCGGCCGATTTCTTGGGCCAACGACCCTGTGTGGTCTTCCACTGTTTCGCCTGGGCGCAACGGCCAATGCCGCCGTTGAAGCGACGGAATGGCACGCACTCCTTCTGGTCGATGACGGCCTTCAGGAAACGCTGAGCACGACGCAGTGGCATACGCTTAATGGCCTGAGCGGTTTCGTGTGTATTCTAATACGAAGAAAGAAAGAAAGAGAGAGTGAGATAGAGAGTCAGTCAAAATGTAAGTAAATAATAGTTTATATTTTATAAGCTTCTTCATGGTTTCTTTAGTAATTTGTATCACGGTTCAGGTAGTAATCAAGGCGTGGCATAGCGCACATGTTCACTGTTTTAGCCGCGATTTTGCATTTTACTTTGAGCATGACAATTTAACACATTGCGACAACAGAATTTTGCACGCAATGCAAATGTTTTTGTACATGCCACATAAGTTTTCCTCTCCTGTGTGAATATAGTGAGTCTTAGCTAAATTTCAACTGACAATGGACAAAAACAATCAACTTTTCAACTCAGTGAAGTGTTGAGGAGCACAGTTCCTCATGTCAACCCTTCTTTCTAACCAAAACGAAGGACACAACGGTAAACAGGTTCAGCTTGTTTTCTTAACTAGAAACAATAATAAGGTAGAATACCATAAAGAGACATTCTTCCGTATTATCGCCAGAGCAGCTTCACTTTCATCATCATCTTCTATATGTCCCTTTGATTTGAAAAGTAACACTTTATGGGAACAAGCCGAGCTTGCCAAACAAGTCGCTTTGAAGTTGTCTTCAGCTTAAAGATTTGTGCCAAATATGTCAGTAGAAATTTTACTAATCCAAGCTTAAACTGTTCTGGTATTGTGCCATGGCTCAGGTAGTGACGCACACATTGCCAAAGCATTGTATGTGCGTAACTGTTGTTAACCACGACTTGGTTTATGCTTTGGGCACAAGTATTTTAACTAAGAATTTCCTTGAATTCATTAATTAAAGCTCATTCCATGTGTCCACAAACAAAATTGTTGTGTAGTATAGTGTAGCGCAAGTGTAAGGAAGCGTGGAGCTGTCATTTTGTTTGGTTCACGGCTCACGCTGCTGGTTGGCATTGCGTTGGGCAACTTTATATTGTTGCCACTTCATATAGCAGCTTTGCAAAAGCGACAAAATTCAATTAAATACAGAATTACCACTGATTTAAGCTGCATGTACTAACATAACCTCAAACTACTTGTTTATGCTTTGCTTGCTTGCTGCTGCTGCTGTGCGGCGCAGACACCACAAACAACAACAACAAAAGGAAGACAAAAACAGCGGCGTTGTTAATTATTTGATAAACTTACCTTAAAATGCACACGTAGATTTGGTCCACGCGCTTTGCACGATTTGGTCGTGTTGTCTGGCTCCCTTGAGTAGCGGCCCATTGTTTAATTTCTGTAACACAACACACAAATTATTCAATTGGCGAACCAACATAAAAAAAAAAAACCAAAAAAAAAAAATATATCACATAAAAAAAATTGAATGCAATTTTTGTGTGCTTTTTGCACATGATTGCACTTAATGTTGCTCATAGTGCATAATACACAAATTGCTTGATAGTTTTTAACACATATTTTTCACATAATTTTGTTGATTTCACTGATGTTTTTCAATTTATTTCACGCATTTGGCGAAAATCGTACCTGCTTCGTTGTGAATTAAACCGGAAAAGAACCTTTGTCAGAGGCACTACTCGTTAGTGTTGTCGCTGTGCGTAAATGAGTATTCGGTATGCGATGTATAGTGTCAATTGGTAACGAATAACGAATCAAGTGTAGCAACAACATATCGCGGGATGTGTTTCGTGGGCAAACGGTGGCAAGAAGAAGAACGGTGAGCAATCGTTTGTTGGTTGTTTTTTTTTTGTTGGGTTGATTTTTAGTAATTTTGATCACGTCAGTTTCAAACTATTGAAATTGATTCTAACAGTTTTTACTAATTTAACAGCAATTCGTGAAATAAACTCTTGTATGTTGGCCGAAGTAGTCGCCTACTGCAAGCGAACATAGCCGCAGCTAATATTTTTCTAACTTTTCGTGAAGTTAGCTGGTCTGCTTCTTCCCTCTTCGAGACGCGATTGCGCCACTTTGGTGTAAGTGCGCCATTTAGACACACTTCTCTAATGACACAAATCTTAACAAAACGTAATATGAAAATTGAAATGACCCAAGACCTGGCTTATTATAAGCGGACATAAGCACAACTAGCATTTTTAGCATATGACTCGCGGCCGTTAAGTCGTCAAAACGCAGTTGGAGAATTAGAACGACCAATAAACGCTACTTTTTCATCTTATGTCGCGCTGAAATGCGGCACCACATGCGCTAACTTCATGCTGACAACACTACATTGTCGTATGTCCTGGTAAAATTATGCGCAATACTTTAGACAACACAATGCTGAAAACATTGTAGGAGTTGTGTGTTTTTGGCGTTGCGTTGTGTTTTTTTTTAGACTGTTGTTTTCTTATTAGCGTCAACGCAACGTCGTGCGAACGGTAAACGAACCTAAGGAAAAAAGACGAAAAAACGAGAAGACAACAAATTTGAAGCCGCACACGTAGTGCAGCATAAGTTCAGGCGTAAAAAAGAAATACAAAAACAACAACGAAAACAATCAAATAAATAAATATAAAAAAAAGTAAGTGCTGTGCACATGTGTTTGCATTAGTGTACATGAGCGCGCAACTGTATGAGTGTGTGTGTGTGTCTGTTTATGATTGTTTGTATAAGTGCGACTTCCGAAAGCCTTCATTCGACGTTTAATGCTCGGCTTTTCATTTGTCATTCGAACGTGTAAGGAAATCGTTGCATATCGCAGGCAAGTTGAGCTCAAACCGCAAAAATTATAGAAAGCGAATCAGTATTAGAAAAACGGTAAATACGAGAACGTTTAAAACGACTATAAAATAAGTAATAATAATAATAAAAAAAATAAAATAATTAAGAAGTTTAGTGTAAAATGAAATTGCAAAATATTTTTTTTTTTTGTTTATTTTTTTTGCATAAATTTTATTGCTTTATGATTTGCGTTGATTTTTTTCGACGATGACGCTGCATTAAAACTGGCTTTGATTGCATTCGTGTGTGTGTGCGTGAGTGTGTATGTGTAAATCCTTATATCCTTTTGCGTCAATGTATTTACATTGTGTTTATATATGTATATGCATGTGTGAGTAAGTGTGTGTGTGTTCCAATTGAAAACCGTGTTTAATACGCGCTTGTGTCCTGCGTCTGTCTGTCTGTCTCTCTGCCTGTGTGTGTGTGTGTGTGTGTGTGCGTTTATATGCGCGACCATCGCCTGCTGTGTGCTGCGTGCTTTAGCCTTTTTTCCACCCCAAAAAAAAAAAACGAACCCAACAACAACAACAACAAAGAAACCAGTATAGCAATCATAACAACAACAACAACAACAAGAAGTAGAAAAACAGGCGCTTGGAACAACGCTGCCAGGCTTCACTTTGGTGGTGTTAGACATCATTGTCCTTGTTATTGTTATGGATGTTGTTGTTGTTGTTGTCATTTACTGTCTTCAAGTTACGTTTTATACAAATAGGCTTGAAGCCAACCCCAGATTTTAATATATGCCGGGCTCTGCATTGATTCTCAAACGCATATCAACTCTCTCCCTCTCTCTCGCTCACTCTCTTATTAGTATTTGCGCGCTCGCTCGCTCTCTCTCTCTGTCTCTTGTAATAAATTCTGCGCCCAAATATCATATTATTATTTTTATCCGTGCTCACCTTTTGAGTCGCGCCTAAATCTCAAAACAGCCAAACCGATGAACAGCTGTTTGAGTTGCCTTTGTTGTTGCTTTTGTTGAGTTTTGTTGTTGTGGTTTTCATATATCATGTTCTTTTTTGTTTGTTTCTTTCTTCATTTCGATTTATGACATCAACATTTAGTTGCGTTCTTCGTCCTTTTACACAGCGTCACACACACATACACATACAGAGACAGACGGACATACACGCATACGCATAGCCAATTCAATGCTCGTTAAAACTTTCACTCAGCCATGCACGCCCGCCGCCTCATACACAAGCCCACCCACACACACACACACACACACACATGCATAAATACATATGTCTGCCATGAGTCGCGGTCGTTGTGTTTCTTCTTGACTGATTCGTGCTTTAGACTTGCGTCTCCCTCTCGCCCAACCACTCAAGCAACACAAGTAAGCTTTGACTCAGCCTAGAAAAGACAGACAGACAGACAGACGGACGAGAATGAGACGAGACGAGACGAGACCAAACCTCATCAACATCAACGGTCATCGTTTTCGTGTTTCACAATTTCTCATTTCATTTCATTTCGTGTTTCGTATTTCGTTCGTTCGTTCGTTTGTTCGTTTGTTGCACATTTACCGTTTGATGAGCATTTGCGTGCTCAGTACTCTAATTGGTATTGCTGCTATTGTTGTTGTTATTGTTGTTGGTTTTGTTGTTGTTATTATTACTGACTTTCGTTACGTATTTTTTGCTAAGCATTATTATTAGTAATTGTTGTAATTGTTGTTGTTTCACTTTCCATTTTGTTGCGTTCGTTTGCACTTTGAAAAACGCGCTTGTTGAATTCAATCGAAGTGGTTCGCTCTTTGTTGTTGTGGTTGTTGTTGTTATTTCTTGTTTTGCAATGAACAGAAATTGTTGACCTTAAGGCGCATGTAACGGTTATTTGTTGTTGTTGCTGTTGCTGTTGTTATTGTATTATAGCATTGATGAAGCTCAATTAATTGTTATCGATTTGTTGCTTATTTATGTTAGTTTACTACAAGAAGGATATGTTTGAAAAAGCAACCAACAACAATGACATTTCACGTTTGACTTTGAAGTTAAATTATAGTTATTTGTAAATTATTTATTGATTGTTTAAAATGCAATTTGCAATATATTGAATATTTATATGATTTTTAAGAAAAAAAAAAAAAACGATAACTAAGTGAGACATCTTTCAAAAAAAAAAAAAGAAAATTATAAAAAAAAAACAAAGCTAGAAATTTACAGATATATTTAAGCATTTTGTTAATGCATTTTTCTTAATGGTTTTTTTTTTTAAATATGAAAATCATTTTCCCTCCTCTTCTTCTTCTCTCTGTAATATTACTCACCGCTTAACACAATCCTCCCTGCCCCCCCGGCCACCCTTGCGCGTCTATTCAACTTTGGCTTTCAATGTTACTTTGCTCATCATTAGCCAAGGCATGTCTGTCTCTGTCTGTCTCTCTGTCTGTCTGTGTATGTGTGTTTGAGGGGGCGGCGGGTGGTTGGACGGACAGACGGTGTTGATTGCTGTTGCATTGAACACGTAAGCAAAATTGGCTGCTTTGTTGTTGTTGTTGAGGTTTTTCTTCTGCTTCTTCTTCTGTTTCTATCAGTAAAACAACAACAATAAGAAGCAAGAGAAAAACGTTTTTCGTGTTTTTATTTTTAAAATAAAATTAAAAAAAAAAAAAAAATTAAAAAAAAAAGTTTGTACGAAAGAGTGAGCATGCTTTTCAGCGTGCCGCTCATTTTCACACACACACACACACATAGTAATGTGTTTTTCCACACACACACACACACAAGGCTGACGTGTGGAAAATTCACTTCGACGTGTTCTTAATGTCGGCTGTTGTTGTTACTGTTGTTGTTGTTGTTGTTGTGTGTTTTTCTTTTACTTCCTGCTCTGCTTCTCTTTACGGCCGCGCTCATTTACCGTTGCCAAAAGCTCGTCTATGTGTTTTATATGAGCACAGCACAGCACAAACAACAACAACAACAAAAGAGTAACAAAAAAACAAAAACAACAAAAATTAAGCTGCGCGCGCTCATTTTATATTCATGTTTGTTGTTGTTGCCTTCACTCAAAATTTTCTCTCTAATTTTATGCAATTTACGCTCTTCTCATTGTTGTTGTTATTGTTCGTCTTCACCTTTTTTTCTCTTCTTCTTCTTCTTCTTCTTCTTATGTCTCTTACACACAAACTGAATTTGAACATTATCTCAAGTTTGGAGGCTGAATTTGCCTGTGCTTCTTCTTCTACTCATCCCATTTTGCTCACCTCATGCACTGAATGAATTTTGTATTTTGTTTTCTAAACTTGCTGAGAGAATTTTTTTTTTTTTTTCGAAAATTTTTCAATTTCGATTTTGGATTTTAGAAAAAAGAAGAAAAGTTGATTTTTTTTTTACTAAAAATAAAGCACAATTAAAAATGAGTCAAAAGCGAGCATCAAAACGTCAATTCTTTGCAACAGAGCGCTTACGTTGTTGTTGTTTTACGTGGGCGGTTGATGCTTTCTGTGTGTGCGTGTGTGTGTGTGTGGGTGGCAGAGGAGTTGGGGGGGTTGTGAAAGTGACGCACGAGCAAGCGTTAGTTTGAGAGATTTCATCGGATTTTGTTGCATTTGTAATAAATCAAGATGGCGGCAATTATATCGTTTCCATTCTGTCTCTGCTCCACTTTGTGATTATCGTTGGACCGAAGAAGGTACATACACATACATACACGTTGTAAAAGCTTTTCAAGTTACGGAAACTTAATACGAAATGATGAAAATATATTTATATTTATTTTTTCTTTTAAAGAAGTCTTAAGCGAGAAAGTAAGGCAGTCATGACTTGATAAAGATTAGATTTGTTGGCAAAGCTAAAATTTTTCTATTACAAGAAATAAGTTAAAAAATCAGACTTCATCTATTTTATAAAGTTGAAGTTATATAATCTAATTACTCGATATACCAGACATTCCAGCAATTCGGACACTAATATTAGTTGTATTACAAAACCTTCCTATATAAATACTTATACAGAATACTTTAAATCAACAAGTTATTATAATGATTATAAAAATGTAAGTAAAAATCAAAAAATACATTAAACCGAACGATCCGATAATTATTTCGTTATATGAAATTTTACTGTACCTGACAATTATAATTTAGCTATTTTTGCCACGCCCACCAATGAAGTGAAAGCGGGAAATCCTTAATTTTAGCCCTCCTACGTGTTTTTAGCTTGAGAGCATCAAGATCCAACGGAATATTATAGTTTCCTACATCTTGTCTCTTAATCTGTCAAACTAACATGTCCAAAACGACTTCACTTTTAAAGTTGCTTAGGAATTTTTATATTGCCACGCCTCTTTTTCGTTGACACTTCAATTTTTGCTTTGCAGACAACTAAACGGTTTCTGGTTCCATAAGCTGTCTTCCATTTTACCTCCGCCGAGTTTTAGGTTCTTTCAACTATTATAAATAATATATATATTTAAATAAGACTATTATTATAAATAAATATATTTAAATAAGACAAACAAAGCAAATCTAAATTATTGAGCAAACCTTTTTCAACTTTTAAGCTCAACTTTGGCAGTTACTTGCATACTTTTAGGGTGAAATTGAACATGGTTAAGTATTCAAACAAATTTGATAACATTTGTTGGCTTTTTGATGAATGAAAGGCTTACATAAAATGTGTTTTAATAATTCAAAAACTTTTTATATGAAAAAAATTATAATTTTTAAAGATTTTCTTAAAAAAATCAACTTACGCATATTTCTTGGGCCTAGTTTGATAATAATTCAAGTTTAATTCAATGTATAAAATTAGTTTTATTATTCAACTGCATTTAAAAATAACATACATAATTATATTCTAAACAAATTGAAATCAGTTGAAGATGAGTTTGAATATACGGGAATTTAGAGTGTAAGTGTAGAGGACCCCACACCACTTGAGAACTTGTATGTGTAATAATTACCAACAACAGCGTCAGCGACCAAAAGCTGAGTCTATTTTTATACATGACTGTGTTGTATTTGTTTGTTGTTCTTGTTGTCTTTAATTTATCTAAAGACAACGACTGCAATATCGAAGTTTGCTTTCTTTGTCTTGATAATCATACACAACATCATCATCATCATCATCATCAACATGATCAAGATGTTTGCGTGTGCGGCTCAGCTTGACTAATGCCATCAAAGGTATTTTTAAGTTAAGTTCAATTACCTTTTGTATGGTTTACAATGATAAATAGAGAGACAGACAAAGAGAGAGAGAGAGAGAGAAAATTCAATTCCAAGTCATCTCAGCCATGCCTATCATATTTATAAACATACCGCCCGAACCAAACCGTCCCGTACCGGCCTGAAATGGTCGGTGATCCCAGCTAGTTGCTTAAGCACGCAGATGCCAAAAATAAATTTGAACTCGACACTCGACAAGCAAAGGCAAAGGAAAATTCAATCGTACTCAAAAGCAATATGAAAATCAAGTATGAGTGAATGAAACAGTAGCTACAAAGTAGAAGAAGAAGATGAAACAGAAGCCAGAAGCCAGAACAGAGGACATGAAAGCCAACGCAGCGTTCAAAGCAAAAGCAAAGCGTTGACAATAAAAAAAAAAAAAAAACACTTCATTGAAAACAAAAACAACAAAGAAACGAAAAAAAAAAAAACAAAAAAACGCTACATCATTATCAGCGGGTTGGTCAGGGGGGTGCTGAGGGTGGCGGGTTTATGAAAATGCGTCAGCAGAGCAGCCTACAAATTTGGCTATTTTCCAATGAGCAAACAACAAACGCAATTCAAGACAACTTCGAACTGGCCTAACTAACCGAACGACAGACGAATGGACGGCCGGACAGACGACTGCAATTTGAAAAATAGGAACAAAAAAAACAATAACAACAACAATAAATTGAAAAGTGAGAACTTTTAAGAGCCAAGAGCCAAGAGCAGATACATTTTGATACAAAGCGTTCGCTAATAGAAAGCTGATTTCGCAATATCTTTGTCTGTCCGTTTGTCCGTCCGTCCGTCTGTCTGTCTGTGTGTTTGTCTTAGATTGAAAGCGTTACACTCGCTCAGTCGCTTTGCTCTCACACTAACTAAAACACACATTCTCTCTTTTTCTCTGTCTCTAGAATTATTTTTTGGTTCAAAACACAAAAAAGAAAAAAAAAAATTTGAAAAAAAAACAAAAATAATCAACAACATTCGCCGCCTTGTTCTATTTATAAAACGTGAAACATGATTTCGAATTCGATTTTGAAAATTTTGTTTAGATTTCAAAACAGGCAATCGTCGAAAGCGTTCAGTGGAAATGAAAATCAGTTTTAGCACTTTGCATTGAGAGTTGACGTTCAAAGACGTCACCACTGCCGTCACCGTATGACGTCAAAGTTAATGCATGAAGACACCTACTTGAGGCCCACACAGATATGCTCAAGTCGTACCTTAAATTTGTAAAAGGAATGTAGAGATAAACAAAAATAAAAAAAAAAAATCAAAATATCCGGTGTGAGATGTTTAAGATAGACTAACAAGAAGATTATTGTAGAGTGAGCGAGAGAGGGAGCTAAAAAAGAGTTAAGGAATATTCAAGAAGTCTTGTCTGTATTCCTCCAGTTTAATGAGTCTTAAGTAAACATTGATTTTATTTTACTCCTTGAAAGTTCGAGACAACCATCTGTCAGATCTTGTATTGACTTTCATGACTAACAAAGTTTGACTTTTACTTTCGCTTGATGAATTAATATATACTATGTAATTATACATATTCCTTGAAAATATTCTCAAGAACTCAAAAACTACTCTGGTGAAATTTCTATATTAAAGATGATTTTAAAAAGTGTTAGAAAAAACCTTTATTATAAAATCTTACGTTTTGATTTCCATCCTTTTGCAAATGTCTCTCAGCTCTAGAGTTCTTAACCTAAAAATCCATCATAATATATAGAACTGTGCAGTTTCTAGTATTCCTGAGTCTTACTATTCAAACTGTGTGTTCCAAAACTGTTGAAGATTCAAGGCTTCATAATTAGTGTAGTCTGAAATTTCTATTTGAAATACAAATTAAAGGATTCCCTTTGACGTTTGGATGACAAATCCTTCGAGCATGTTCAAGAACAATTCCCAAAATCGTTGGGATTTGAGTAAGCACAACTCAAGCGCTCTATACTTAAATGAAACAAAGATCTTACATAGGCAACCAATCTCAGACCACTCTGCTTTTCTCTTTCGCTTAACGATGAGGCACAAAATTCACAGTTTACATGCATTACAGATTCTTCTGTAAGACATTTGCGCATTTAAAATGAAAACAAAATCTTGTTGTTTATAACAAAGTGATTTCCGTGTAATTCGTGCTTTGTATTTGTACATACATACGTCAAGTGTGTGTGTGTGTGTGTACAGTGAACGCTTTAGACGTGAACAGCGGCCGAAGGAGTACAAGAATTTTATATAACCAAGTCCAATACTCAATTACTGCGGCCTTGTTTGCTTAGGTTGGCTTCACTGTACCTATCATTATATACAGCCCAAGATACATGCTCCTTTTCTGGTTTTTTATCGGCAATTTCGATGTCTGAATTATGAATCCTCTAAGCGCTTGCAACATTCTTTAATGCACACCGACCCTTTCCGCCCCCCTGGCATGCCCGTCAAAGTAATGAACGTGCGTAAAGAAAAGCAATTTGAAAAGCATTAAGCAACAACGGCACCTTCAACATTAGCCTAAAGAGGTGATGAGACGGCACAATACGGCACGGCAGAGTACGGTAAAGCATCTCAACTCAACTCATCTCATCGCATCGCAACTCGGCATGATGGTGCAGGCGACGAGGGCACGGCGTGAGGTGCGGTGCGGTGCGGTGTGGTGCGGCGTGTTGCGATGCGAATGCGTTGAATGATCAGTGCGGCTGCGATTGTAGCTGTGGCTGTGATTTTTCGGACGCTCACAGCCAACTCGAGTTGGTATTCTTAATTCAGTATTCAGTTGGCGACCGGTTCGTGCAGAATCCGGCGATCGGAATCGGAATCGTGCTTCCGAGTTTAGTTTTTCCCCCGTCGTCAATTAGCGTCGAGCGTTGATCAGAATACAACAATTTTTGTTATATACATATATATATTTTTTTTTGTTTTCATCGAGATACAACGAATGAAAGCAACAACAACAATAAGCAACGTTCGAGCGATTTCTCAGTGAGACAAATTATCAAAGAGCAACAGCAGAAAATCCGAAGACCGAAGCGGCCAAAAAAAAACATACTTGTAAATTTTTGTTGTTTTTTGTTTTTTTTTCCACTTTTTTTTTTTTGCTTTATTTTTAAGCATTTTCCTCAATAACTTTTTCCCAATGTACATGTGTGTGTGTGTGTGTTTATGTGAGTTCCAATTGGTTCGGTTTAGTTCGGTTCAAATCGAAATGTATTATACTAAAATATCTCACTTGTGCGCTCTCTCTCTCTCGCTCTTTAACTTTCTCACTCTCACGCTCTGCGTGTGTTTGAATCTGTTTGTGTTGAGATACGAATTCACTCCTTTAAAAATAGCACAAAGTCGTTGTCGAATTGAACACAAGTTGTACGATTTACAGATCGTCTTTCTTCTTAGCAAAGTAAAGCAAAGCAAAGCGTTCCCTAGAAGATCGAGTGGGGCGGCATGAACATGCAAGATGTATACTGTGGCAAGGGGAAGGGCAAGGGGAGTGGCGGGAACATGCAATACCAACTGCGCCAAAGCGCCAATATTGAGAGATTTGTTCTAAAAGCACAGTAATTGCCTTTGGTTTAAAAAGACTTACTGAGTCAGTAAAGATCTCTTTCTTTATTCTTAAATAAAATTAAATTGGAATTGGAAATATTTTCAGTTAAAGTCATGTATAATTTTTTTTTTTTAACTTGCAGTTTTCAAATATTACGGCAGACGTTAACCAAACTAAGAACTGAGCACAAAAAATTAGAAGATCTTAACTAAGAAGAAGAAACAGAAGCTGGAAGCAGATTCCAGCTTCAAACATATAAAGATATTTACAAAGGATACGTTGGCAGAGGACTTGAAAGAAGTCAAACGTCAAAGAAGAATTTAAAAGAAAACAGTGATCAAGGATCAGAAATCACACCAAAGATTGAAGCAGACCCAGAACTGGAGACAGGAGTACAATTGAGAAACAGAATTTAAAACAAGACTCTTAAGTAGCACGAAAAGCAGAAGTGAAACGGAAGAAAAAATCAGATCAAAGATCAGAACAAATTTGGGAACTGAGAGAATTCGAAGCTGAAGCCAAAAGAAGAGAAAGCTAGAATAGAACTTCAAAGAAGTTGACGCACAAAAGGAAGTCAAAGTAAAGCTGTTCAGCACAATAAAAATTATAGCAACATGTAAGTTAATTAATAAATTAAATACAAATACACAAACAAAGCCTAAGATATCCTTTACATATGATAATCAATCATATAACTACAAATTATTATTCCCTGTGAGCCGTAAAATGTTACATACAAAATCCTCTTGTTGTCATATTATATAATGTATAAATGATAAATTATATAAATTTAAAAATTACATAGAGTTAATTAGGAGATAAATCTAAATTTAATCAAAGAGACAGAGAAAGTTGATCAAGCCAAAAGTGAGTTTATCCTCAGAGAGATTTCCTTTTGTGTGCTCCAAGTACTCGAATTCAGTCGAAAGGTTGCAACTAGTTGAGTTTAGTGAAGATAGGTTTAAGTTTGTAGATTACTCCCTAGAATTCTTAGAAGTCTAACAGAATATGAAGAATCCTTCACAGATGATGACTATATTGTATCTGTTGTTATTATTATAATCTAATATGAAGATTTGATATGCTCTTTTCACTAAGCACTCTCTGAATGTGTTTTAATAAGATTTTAATGAATTCCTTCCTCCATTTTCTATCCCAACTTTAATTTATCTTTATTTTAAACATCAAATTCAAAACTTCAGAGACTTTTACTGATCTAATTTAATTGTTTTGTAATTTTTAATATATCTTTTGTATCGTTCTCGGTTTTTTATCAACTCTAGTGTGCTCCAGAACTGTTTCTACGTTGACAAAGTGTAACAGGAAAGTTGAATAAATGCGTTGAAGACGCACAGGGAACTCAAGACGATACAAGTGATACAAAAATAGACAAAACGGCTTCAAGCAGAATATTTTTCAATAAATTGTTGTAACGATCAGGTATGTAATGAATTTGATATGATATTATTTTAAGTTTTTCTATTTAAATATTATTCAAATCAGTGTCAAAATATTAAATGCCTATGATCAATTTGGGTATTTTTTTTGTTGTTGCTAAGAAACTGTTAACGAAATATGAACTGTATCTCTTGTATAGGCTAAGAGAACTTTCCCAAATTACGTGACCCATTTTTGTCACTCTTTTAACTCCCTCCCACCCCTTGGTGATCACATTTGTATGAGAAAAGATACCAAATTTGCCTAAGCGTAGTATTTTGAAGAACCCCCTTCCCCAACCCAATCGATCATGTGATTCGGTGAGGTTCCCTAAGCAGAAAAGTATGTATTTTGTTGTATGAAGAAGCATTCTTGCCTTATGTATATAAGCGACTTCAGTTTAGTCATAAGCTGCTGCCAAGCTTGTCATCACCTGCACCTGCTACGAAACGGCAATCTTATCAGCTATGAATGTACATACATACATATATATGTACATATATGTCGATGTCTAATCGCAAAGCTCAGTTTATTTGCACGACGCGCACAATTCTTCTTCTGTGCTGCTTCTTCTTTTCTAGTTAAATGAAGAAAAAAAAGAAACAAAAACCAAAAAATACCTTACAATGATAACAAATAAACACACACAGGCACACACACACACCTCAACTTATAATTTAGACAAGAACTCGTTCAGTTCGGTACTTAGAGTCTTATCTAACGCTACGCTCCTCGCTTCACTGGCAGCTTTTCGCTTATCATTCAACAAACAATTGAAAGCCAAAACTTGGAGTTCATTTAACGCGTTAATATCGACGATGTCAATTATGACTGTTGTTATTGTTGTTGTTGTTTGTTGCCTGTTTAGTTTTGCTATAACGTCAACATGACTCTCTCTCTGTGTGTGTGTGTGTGTGTGTGGTGAGGAGGGTTGGGGTTGGGCTGTTGGTAAGGCAACAAGCGTGCGATAAAAAAAAAAAAAAAAACGTTTGCTTGTGAGTAACAATCAAAACGCGCTTTTGTTGAAACCTTATCAAAGGCTTATCAGTAAATAATTCCACCTGTGCTCAATCTCAACAAACGAGAGAGAGAGTGACAAAAATGTATTAATATATATAAAAATACATATATATTGCGTGTGTGTATGTGTGTGTAAGTAAGTTAAGCGCTTGCTTAATCATGCACACGTTCGTTCATACGCTTTACTTAACTTAACTTAACTTTACCTTGCCTTACGTTGCCTTTGCTGACGGCCGACGCCGCGCTCTCTTTTGCACTCTTTCACTTGCGCGCTCTCTCTCAGTTACTTTGTGAAATGTGCACAGGTGTTTGTTCTCTGCTTTGCACGGCCACCTTATGTGACTCGGTGATTGTTTTGTGTGTGCCTGAGTGTCTTTGTGTGTGTGTGTGTGTGTGTGTGACAAGCAAAGCTTACATATATGTATGTATACATGCCAGACACATTAAAATAGTTGAAATAGTTCAGCTGGCAATGTGGGTGGCGTTGGGCGCATTGGGTAAGACTGCAAGAGAGTAAATGTCAAAGCTTAACTCAGCAATTATTTTGTCTAAGCGCTCTCTTTTCTTCCTTGTGTTAATATTGTGCTTCTTCTTGCTTATTGAAGTCATGCTTATGCGTCGTCACTCGCTCTCTCGCTCTCTCTCTGTACGGTGTTATTACCCCCCCACTCGTTTGAGGCAATGCAAAGGCTTCAGTCGCTATTATTCATCATCGTGCACTCCACACACACACACACACACACACACACACACACACACAGACACGCATGTACAAGTGGATTCTAAAGATAAGCATGGCGTTGCGGTTTACCGTTTTGTAGCGCTGCTCGCACCTGTGCTGATACTCATTTTTTCTCTTTGCCGCTCGGTTATTTTATATTTTTTTTTATTTTTATTTTTAATCTTATCTTAAACTTGAGTCGCCTATTGACGTCGTTGTTGTTTTTGTTTTTGTTGTTGGCGTCAGTAGAACTCAATCAGTCTGTTAGATACAATATTGTGACAAAGAAGCATACACACACACATACATACATATATCTATATATATTTAGCCCACCCTATGCCGCGCGGCAAGCTTAAGCCATATTTCTTACGTCAAGCAACCACCAAAGTAGAGTAAGTAACAAAAAAAATAATAATAATATTTTCT
Organism: Phortica okadai; assembly: GCA_034638295.1. Classification (NCBI taxonomy): domain Eukaryota; kingdom Metazoa; phylum Arthropoda; class Insecta; order Diptera; family Drosophilidae; genus Phortica; species Phortica okadai. The sequence goes on from CM067848.1 coordinate 3,460,252, forward strand.
CAAAAAACAACACCAACAAAAAAAAAATAATTAAGAAAACTGAGCTCAATTCATTCGACTTCAGTTCAGTTAAGTTGTTCTTTTAGTTTGTTTTGTTTTCACATTTTAAAGCCGACCCAGACAATCCCAACCAGCCGCGCACACCCATAAGCCATGTGTTGTTCGCACACCCTCACATTTGAGCACATCTCTGTGCTCACACACACACACACAAACACTTGTCAGTCTGACTGTCTGTCTGCTTCTATACTCTTCATACGTATCGCACAGATAGCATATTACATTAGTCATATAGTTTGTATAGAAACGAAGAAATCGTTGAGGACCCTATGAGGATACATATGTATTGAAGATATTTCAAAAGCATCTCAGTTTGATTTCTATTGTCGGATGCGATCCGATCTCGAGAATAAAAAGCTCTCCATAGCAAAGACTATCCAAAATCGTCATATCACTGGCAGTAGATTAGATGTTAGATAAATGGATACAAGAAAAGAGCTTTAAAATTATATTGAGTCGATAAGAAATTTATAAAAGTCATGAAATTGTTTGTATTATATTATCAAGAGCTTAAGGATCCCAAAAATACGAAGTGTTTTCATCTTGATTCTATGTATCTGTTTTACTATGTCGTATCCCTAGATAAAAATAATTAAAATAGTTGCAAAATTCGTGAGCTACAAAAATAATCTTCGACAAATTATAAGAAAAGTTCTTAAGTCGTGATTTTGAAATTTTAAGAACTCATTTTCTACACTACATATATACAATATAGTTCAAATCTCCCTGGATCGCTTGTGGCTCCAAAATTGAAATATCTGCTAGGGAGATATCTGAAGAAAATATTGTATAGAGTGAATATTTTTAGGTGTGAAGAGGAGAGAAACTTCGACAAGGCCAAAATCAACTTCAAGTTACTCTCGTTTTCGCTTTATTCATTCTTCTTGGAGCTATTTTAAATTATTTGCTGTTGTTGCTGTTGTTGTTGTCGGTGACTTCGTCGGCGTTGACGTTGGCGTCGTTGTTGTCTTTGTTATTGTTTTTGCTGTTGTTGTAAACTCGGTTTCAAGCTTTAATTAGAACAAGCCTTCGTCTTTGCCTTCGCCTTCGCTTGGCGCCCTTTGCGTTGTTCGTTTTTTACCGTTTACGTTTTGTTGTTGTTGTTGTCTTTGTTGTTACTTCACTTGCTACACAGACTCAGAGCTCAGGCAACGGTACTTTGACGCTTGTCTGTACTTTACTTGCTTTTGAGAGTTTTTCTTTTATTTTTGTTTGTTTTCTCTTGTAATTATATGAATGTGTGTGTGTGTGTTGTGGTGGTGGTGGTGACTGTGTCAGTGGCGGGGGCGTAGGCGGTTGGGCTGCTTTAGATGCTCTCTGCCTCTGCCGTTTTGTTGTTTAACAGCTTCGATTCAGTCAAGCTTCGTCGTACTTCATTCGTGTTCGTTTTACTTGGTCGGGGCTCGGTTTTTGCGCTGAGTTGGCTTGAATTAAGTCCCGTTAGTTTTGCTTGACTTCAAAAGTAAGGGTGCAAATCAAAGAGCCAGAAAGAGAGAGAGAGCGAGCGAGCGAGCGAGCGAAAGAAGAAGACTTACCATAGCAACAAAGCACAAACGCAAAAGGATAAAGAAATATGTTCGTAGAAATTTAACAAAATATCTATTTTTGTTTATTAATCTTTGTTATTTTTGTTGAACAACGCAATTGTTTTATTTTTTTTTTCTACTTAACTTAACTACTGTGCATTTGTATCTGTGTGTGTGTGTGTGTGTGTGTGTGTGTTTCAAATTCAGCCTTTTGTTTTTGTTACAATAGTGCGCTCTTGCTCACTTCCTGTCTATCTCTTTTACACAACGCTTCTCGCTATAAAAAAAAAAATAACAACAAAAAACAGAAGAAGCAGAAAAATATAAAAACGCTCGCTTCTTCATATTTGTCGGTTTGTTTGCTCGCTCAGTCAGCGTTTCGTTTGCTAATCTCTAATTTGAGATTAGATATAAAAGTCACTTTGCCAGTTTGATTTTTGTTTTCGACTCTTTTTCCTTTTTCGAATTCATTTATTTTTTTATTTTTATTTTTTTTGTTTTGTTTTTCATTGGCGTTTTGAATTTTTTCCAGTGCAGTATAGAACGCGCAAGTGCTTCACTCTGAAACTGACTCTGAACTATTGTTATTATTGGTGTTGTAGTTGTTGTTGTTGTGCGATTTAATTATTTTGCGTAAAAAGAAAATAATTCGAGGCCTGATTTGGACTGATAAGTGAGTTATGATTATACGATACATTATTTGTTTTAGTTGCGGCAAAGCTGACAAATAAAATTAAGTTTAGCCAAAATGGCAAAATTAAATATGGTTGCTGCTTAAAATTTGTATTTTTATTAAATTAATAAATCAATTTAAGCTGAGCTTAAAAATACACGCCAGCTTAATTTTGCTTTCTTGCATAATTTCATAATCAAACGTCATCTCTCTCACTCACTCACCCACTCACTGCCTTACGTACATACTTCAATGCAATCCTTGCTGCTTTTACATCAAAGCTTATGCACGCCATTTTCATTTCGTCTTCTTCTTCTCGCACATACTCGTAGTCATCTCTTGTCGTGTTGAGTTAACCAACAACAATTGTTGCAACAAGAACAACAACATGCATGCATATTCGCTCTCACTTGTTTACTGTGTTTGCACGTGCTCTCTTCATCGTTATGCGTGTGGCTGTGTGTGTGTGTGTCTAAACGCAGCTCGACGCAGTTATGAGTGCGTTGCGTGGAGCTTAGTCAGTAGCAATGCTGTTGTTGCTGCTGCTGTTGTTGTTGTTGTTGGTGAGCGTAAATGAGAGTATCGACTTTGTTAAGCTTATCACAAAAAAAATATCGTTATCAATAATCGGTGTCGTAGCGTACCTTTGCCCACCGCACCGATGAAACCCACACAGCTCCCCTTTGCGCACGCAATGTGTGTATGTGAGTGTGTGTGTGTGTGTGTGTAGCTCTGCTTATGGCTTTGTCAACAGCCCAGCAGTTTTTTTTCAGATCACATACGAAATAAAGACATGTTTTTGTAGTACAATTTGCGTCGAGTAGACATGCCTTTTATTTCTCAATAGGCTACATTAGATTTGTAAGCACAGTTGACGTCGACGTCGAACACGCCGCGAAAAAACTGCGTCGTGTGTGTTTGTTGTGGATGAAGGGTTAGCGGGGAAGGTAGCTGACGACGTTGGCAGAGACAAACGAAAGTTGAACATGATGATGAAGTGTGTGCGGGAGGGTGAGTTTACGCACAAGCAGAACATTTTGTTGATGAAGGGGTAGGCGGGCATAATTGTAAACACAAAAGGAAAAGAAACAAGCAAACGCACTGTTTCGCCGACTGACGAAATTTTGCTGTTTTGTTCAAATTAATTTACTCATAATTTAGCGTGTTGAATTTACAAGTCTTTGTGGCTCAACGGGTAGAGCCGCGGCTTACAAACCGAAGAGCCTGGGTTCGAGTCTCGGTAAGGGCAACTAAAAATGCTTCGCGTATTTTACAGATCATTCAAGTATTCAAGTAAGTTAAAGTATTAATCTCTGTCTAAATAATTAACAATATAATAAAATTCTATAGGAAAAACAATTAAATAAAATATGTAAAGAACAAAAAATACGTAAAAAAAAAAACACATTGAACAAAAATACTTGATTCAAATTCAATATAATTTTTAATTTTTTTTTCTTGTTTAAATCACTTGTTTATATTTAATTTCATTCAACATATTTTATAAAACAAAAAATACAAATAAACATTTTTATATCGCCCCGGCCAGGGATCGAAACCGAGACCTCTAGTTTCTTAGCAAAACAAAAGCAAAAGTAAAATTGCAAACACAAAACAAAAGCAGAGCGTCGACAGTGCGAGCAGCGCAAAAAAACGTTGGCTTTGACGTCGACGTTTTTGCGTTACAACAAATACGATGCCTGACTGCTTCTTTTGGCAGCGAGTTTGTAGGGGGATTTGAGGTTGTAAAAGCGGCCAAGCCTCTTGAAATAGCAAATACTATCGTAAGGCTTTGTAAGCGCTTCTGTGCTTACTTGTAGGTACAAAAACACCGGTGTTTGAAGCATTAAAAAAACTGCTGGGAGGCTTTCGAATGTGTATGTGTGTGCGTTTTTTTGTCAGCGTACCTTTTTGTTGTTGTTGTTGTTTTGTGATTAATTAACACAGAGCAGAAGAACAAAAATACAGTTAGGCAAGTGCACTCTTCACCGCACTCAACGTTGGTGCCGCTGTTGTTGTTGTAGTTATTGTAAAATAATTCATAATTATTATTATTTTTTTTTTTTTTTTGTTTTGCGTTTTTATATGTATAAATATAATATATATGTATATATATAATTTTATCGAAGTTGTGAGTAGCGCTGCGAGCGTTTCTAGCGTACGCTTAAGGGGGAACGGGGCGGTTTATTGTTGCTGTTGTTGTTGTTCTTGTTGTTATTGTTGACGGTACTGGGCTCTGGGCCCGTTAGCCGCCTATCAGTGTTGCCATGACTTGAACGAGTTTAGTTCAAATTTAGGCTTTGCCTTTGATAGTACTGTCATTTGTTTTTTCGTTTTTTTTCGTTTTTTTTCTACTTGTTTACGGTTTAATTTGTTGTTTTTTTTTTTTTTTGTTGTCTGGCGTAAATAACGGTTGTTAACTGTATGAGTCTGTCTGTGTGTGTAAGCACACATCAAAATTAAAGTTTTTCAAAATCAATATAAAGCTTTGACATCAAGATAACGGTAAATTAAGCAAATTTTATGAAGTTCCAAAAAAAAAAACAATAAAAAGGAAAAAATCCTCTTAACAAACCTTACTGATGCTAACTCTTTTCTTCTTCTTCTTCTCGCTTGTTTAGCTTCAAAACGTCTAGCAGACGGCTGAAGATGGAAAAGACTCCCCGTTATACACAGCGGGAGCGTAACATGGTCCTGGGCTATGCGGCTCGACACAAGGACATTATCGAAAATAAACGCACCGATGCGGAATCAAATCGCAAAAAGGATGAAGTTTGGCTACAAATTGCCAAAGAATTCAATATACGTGCCTATCATCAACGTTCGGCCAAACAATTACGTCAATTGTACAAGAACATGAAATTATTACTTAAAAAGGATCTAAGCGGTGAAGATCGCGGAAATCGTTCGTTTATGGAGCTATTGAATACATTGGCCAGTCAGGATTCTGTGACACAATACATAACCGAACAGATGTCGCCCGATAGCGGCGGCGGCGTCAGTTACAGCGGTCTGGGCAATGGCGGTGGCAGCGGCGCGGGCGACGGACGCAGCGGTCTGCACGATGACTATGATGATTCAAAGGTAAGTGAACGAGCGTTGCGTTGTTTGTTTGAACATAGATATATAAGTAAGTAAGTATGTATGAATGAATATGTGTATAGAAATGTAAGTGTTAGATAGCGTATGAGCGAGCGATGTGAGCGTTAACTGATAAGCGAAGCTTGTTGGCCACTTTATAGAACACATTGGCTCACTTGTACGCTTTAATCATGCCTGAACTAGTGTAAATTCATTTGGTCATTGATTCATGTTTCTGGAAATAACAATGAGCGTATTTGTGCGAAACAATCGTATTCAAACCAATCTGGTAGTTCAGTAATCTAGTTTACAGGTTTTAGTTGGCAGCTTGTATGATAGCTTAGCGAAAAGTTCGAACTGTAAGTCAAGATCAATGACAAATTTGGAACAGTGAGAACAAAGATATAATGCATTAAATATGTATACATAAATGTGTGTATTGTATTTTGGAGAATGAGTTTGTTTTTTAGAAAAATGTATTTTGGAAAATGAAGAAAAAGATACCGGTCATATATGTATACGATCTATCAATAAGAAAGATCTATGGTATATTAGCAAAGATTCTAATAAACGTGTAGAATTCTCTATCATCGATATGTTATTTAAAAAATAATAGATCTGAAAAATTCGTGATTAAAGAGCTAAAATCAAATATCTGTAATGAAATCGTTCGACACTGAGAGAAATGCACGTTCAAAATGAGATCAATAGTTATAGCAATTAATGAGGAATAGAAAAATAAATAATCAAAACGTTTATTTAAATACTTTATTCAAGACCAAAGCGAGAAAATCCGAGTCCGTTGTGAAAAACATTCAGTTAACTTTATTCTCTCCTTATATTCAAACAGTAATTACACAAGGTCACTCAGAGAACTCCATATCCCACCCCGCTGACTCTTTTTAATACATTGGTAGTCAAAAATATGAAACTATGAATAAAATTTGTATAGTTTTTCATTGCAATTTAACAATTTCTTTCTTTCCCACATTATATTTATTACATACATAGATGCACTTTGATGACACCGATGTCATACTGATCAAATCGGAGACAATTAGCGATAATGAACAAGAGAATGGCTTACATGGCATGGACGATGATGACGATGATGATTGTCTCAGTCCGAAGGCGCCCGAAGTATGTCTCGAAGAAGAGGACGAAGAGCTCTTTGCCACCGATTTGCGGCAATTGAATCAACACAATAGCAACAGCAATGGTTCCAGTCGCCAGACAAGCACGCCGAGCGGTCTTAGCTGTCAATTGGCAAATCCGGCCGCCACATTGTTGCCGCTCTCACAATCGACGACACCGAATTCAACAAAGACGACACCGACACCGATGACAACACTAACGTTGGCAACACTGGCAACGGCGTCAGCATCGTCGACAGCGGCGGCAGCAACAAACACAACAACAACAATAAATGGTGCAACAACAACGCTTTATGGCGGTGCCAAGCCAGAGATAATGGTACAAAATGTTGGCGGCATACGTGTCGGTGCCTTTGCCAGTCTCAGTAAAACGCTACAAAACGGCGCTGCCAACTCGTTGTTAACCATACAATCGGCCAACAGTCCTGGCAGCACTGGCTTAGGCAGCAATGGCAGCAGCGGCGTCGGCAGCGCTGGCAGCAGCACAACAACAACACAACAATTAACGCCCGAACAAGTGCAACAACATTTGCTATTGAATGGACTTGGCTTGAGTGCGGTACATCCGCCGGCGAGCATTTTGCCAGCATTAAATAATGCAACAACAACAACAGCAGCGGCAGCAGCATCAGCAACAACTACAACAAGTGGCCAACATTCACCGAACAACAATAACAACAACAATAACAACAACAATCAAACATCAACAGCGACACCAACAACAGGAACAGCAGGATTGCATATCGGTCGGCATACGCGCAGCAGCGATGCATTCCAATTGAACGCGATCGTTGGCAACAACAACAACAACAATAATAATAATAATAACAATAATAACAATAATCACAGTTTAACAAATGGCAAACATATGTTGCTAAATGGTCATGGCAGTAAGTCAATCTATAATGGTAATTATCATCATCAATATCAGCAACAACAACAACAACGTCATCATCAACAACAACAGCAGCAACAGCAACATCATCATCACCATCATCATCAACAGCAGCAGCAGCAACAACAACAGCTTAATAATAGCCATTTAAATCACAGTGGCGGCAGCTCTAATTCAACAACAACAACAACAACAATAGCAGCAACAACAAAGAGCCAACAAAATGAATACCTTATGAAATTAACAATTGAGGAACGTGAACGTAAAATTGCCTTATTGAATGCACAAATTGATTATTGGAAGACATTAACAAAAAAATTAGATACAAACAACGGACATTTTCCAACACCGTCGTGCCTTTGCCATTTCCCAGGCAACCCTGTCGGCAATGCTGCCGCCGCTGCTGCTGCTGCCGCCGCGAATGGCATGCAAACGCAAGCAAGCAACAGCTAGTCCGAAGTGGCCATTGATGCCGATGATGATGATGGTGGCGGCGGCGGTGGCGATATGGAAGCTGATGGAATGGATGCAAATGAGCTGAGTATGACAAAAGCGCAAATTGCTATATTATTTGATGAAAATTCATCATCGTCCACAACAACAACAACATTATCATCATCATCAACAACAACAGCAACAGCAACAACATCGGCATCAGCAACAATCTCAATTGGCAATGGCGACTGCGTTGCCATGATGCAAAGCGATGATAGCAGCTCAGCAGCAACAACAACAACAGCAACGACAACAACAACAACAGATGACGTTGAACTGTCAGCGGTTGCAACATGTGAAGCTGTCTATAATGTTGCACATCCGAAATGGTTTCAAATCAAACAAGAGCATACAATGGCAAGTGAAGAAATTATTGTTGAGCCAACGTTACTACAACACGATGATGATGATGATGACGATGATGATGAAGTTGATGTTGATGATGTTGATAATGTTATACATGATTTGGATGTTGATTTTGTTGATTTTGTGAAGGATGTTGGCATTGTGGGCGTGCTTGATGCGCCGCTAAGCGACAATGAAGCAACACAAATCCAACAACAACAACAACAGCAACAGCAGCAACAACAACAAACAACATTGTCGCCTGCTATAGAAATTCGTGCAAACAATAATAATAATAATGGGCAAAATTTTTGTGGCAGAGTTGCCACAACGTCGGCAATTGTTGCCGCAACAGCGTCAACAACAACAACAACAACAACAACAATAACAACACTCGCCGGCGGCTGTATGCTCTATAAGGTGCTGCAACAGCCATGATCACAATTAGTTTGAGCTTAGAACATTTTTTTTTTCGTAGTGTATAAGAAGAAAAATCAATAATAATAATTTTTTTTTTTTTTTATAATTAAAATAACGCTTGTTTTGTTGCCAATTTGAACATGAAATTATTTATTTAGCAAAGACAAAAACCAAAAAAAAAAAAACAACAACAAACAAAAAGATTTTATAACAAGAAGAATTTTAATTTAATTGTTGAAACCAAACCAAAAAAAAAAAAAACAAAACAAAAAAACATTAACTGAAACCAAAAAAAGGGAAACGAAGAAGAGAAATATTTAATCATTAGTGTAGTTAATATTATTTAATAAGTGCATTAAAAGTTATACAAAAAAAAATCTAATATAATAATACTTATTATTATAATTATTGATAATGTGCGTAAAAGAAGAAGAAGAAGAAGTGAAAAAAGGCCTTAAAGAACGCAACGATTCAAAACCATATATGAGAACACAAATTCAATTCACCATGAAAAAACTCACCATACACCATCATAAACTCACCAACACACACACACACACGCACACATACATACATACTCTAGTCGTTAAGTTTGTGTATTGTAATTGTAATTGTTTAATAATTAACACAACTCAACTTTTCATGTTTTTTACAATTGTCTGTGACCAACAACAACAAAAACAAAAAAAAAAAAAAAAAAAAAACAACAAAAAAAAATTCTGTGTGCCAATATTCTTGTCAAAAGCTTTGCCTTCGATTATATATATATATATTTTTTTTTTAATTTGTTAATATTATTTATTCTTGTTTTACAAAACAAAAAAAAACAACAAAAAAAAAAGTGCAGCACAAAATTAGTTACATTTGTTTTCATAGTACTTAAATAAGAACAACAACAGCAACAACAAAAACATGCAACTATTTATTAATTAACAAAATACTATAAATTATAAATTGTACAAATGTGGTTCCTAATCTAGTCCTTGTATGTATTTGAGCAACAACAACAAAACAAAAACAAAAATGAAAAAAAACACAAACAGCAAAACAACACTAAATTTTTTAATTATGCAAAACAAAATGAACTTATCTGCTTTGTTCGCTAAAACAAAAACAAAATAGTATTTTTGTTTTTTTTTTTAAATTTTGTTTTTAGTTCTTGGAACATTTACATATATGTAATTTTGCTCGTTGATAATCAAGCAAACTTAAATTAAAAATTGTACTTAAATAAAATAATATATAATAAAAAAAAAACAAAAAAGTTCCCACAAAACCAAAAAGTAAACAAATACAAGAAGAAGACAAAATTTAAACCAAAAATTTCTGTTATTTTATTTTATTATTAATATTAATTCTTTTTTTTTTTATTAAATAATACTTAATAAACTTACACTTGTATTGTTCTTTTTTTATGTTAGATTTTAGTAATTTTTTTTTGGTACTTGATTGTAATGAAAGAAAAAAAAAAAAATAAATAAAATCGCATAGTTAACAAAATAAAATTGTGTACAGTGTAAAAGCGCCCTAGTCTATAACTAAATAATTACTAATTAATATTGTGTGAAAATGAAAGAAAAATGAATTTATTTTGTGCATTGTCGAAAAAAGCACATAAAATTTAAATAAAAGATATATAAAAAAAAAAGTTGCATATTGATTTGCTAAAAGTGCAGTTAACGGTGCTGGAACATAAAGCGTAACCTTGCGAACACTCAGTGCAGTATTCAAGAAGAAGACGCAGGAAGTGGAAACAAATGCAAAATTCCAAAAAATAACGGACGCGCCTAGGATATGCTGCTATTTTAAAATGATGCTGCCTTATGTCACTGAATATAACCACATTACTTGGGATTGCGACATATTTGCAATGCATTTTTTTTTTTGGTACCTTAGCCAGTGCTAGCTAGCTCAATGTTGCTTCGAGTTGCACGAACACTTGGGCTAGGTCAATATGGGTGACTCCCACAAATTCGGCGGTGGCGCGTAGATATGCATGACGTCGTACGTCGAAATACAATGGATTTTATAGTAAGTTGACCACTTTAATAATGTAGAACATGTCAATTACATTTGTGCAAATTACAGAGTAATAATCGGGAACATTTCGAGCCATTTATTACCGAAAACTTTGATGATTACGTAAAACGTAAGCGCCGCAGAGTTACACATGGGAATCACATCGAGATACAAGCTATATCGGATATGTATAGCCGACCCGTTGAGGTTTATCGCTATAATAAAAGTAAGATTCTATTAACTATAAGAAATTTATATGCATAAATAGCAACTTGCTTTATTTTTTTTATAGCACCGTATGAAATATTTAATAGTCTCAATCCGAATAACGATAACCCCCCGTTAAGACTGGCATATAAACATAATTCGCATTTTGATGCCATTCTAAATCCCGTCTTCCACCAGTGATCGTAGAGAAGTTGGCTGTTTGGCAGTAGCAATTGTCACTACCAAATAAATATATCGTATAATATAAACGCAATGGCTGTGAATTGTGCGCTCGGATCGCATACCCGTTGGCGGTGTAAGTCGATTAAGGAGTACAGCAGAAACTGCTCAAGGCCATCAACTATTCCAAAGGCTTCCGCATGCTGTAAACTAAGACGCCTGCAATGGCAGCCATTCTGAGGATCTTAAAACAGAACTGATTCCTTATGCGACAACCACAACCACCGCCAGTCACAAACAATTTTTATTTCATTCATTCTTTTTTTTTTTTCTTTTTGCTTTTTCGACCATTTGAAGGATTTTTGTTATTAGTTTCTTTTTTATTTCTTTTTGTCCCAATTTGTGCGGAGCTTTTTAAATTACTTTGGCAATAAGTTGTTCTTAAACAAAGCCAAATAAACAGTTTGGAAAATGTAATAATTAATTATTAGTCAATTGTTTGTCTTTTATTGATCAATGAGTGGGGGGAATTACCAAATTCCTGCTCTTCTTCTTCTCGCAAATTTCAAGCGCAAAATTGGCGAGAAACTTAAACGAGCCAAGTGACGCAAGAGTGTCACAAAAGTGGAAGAGGAAGAGCGGACCACCCCCGTATAAAAATGACCGAAAAATGATGGCTGCGCACAAATTGCCAGCGAAAGTAGCGTGACATACGCTAAACCTATACTGCCGTGTCGTTTCATAATAGAGTCAGCCTATATGTCTCAGGAACAGAGCTGGCAAAATATTGATGAGACAATCGATTACATCGATGCTTTGAACTATTGGTGGGTACCCTCATTATTCCTAGAGTCAGAAAGAAGCTAGTTTTCAGATATTGAGTGCACAGATCTCCAGAAAATGCAGCGCCGTGTCGTTTCAATAGAGTCATATTTTGTTTTGTTCAACACTTGTTACTATTATTTTTGTTTTGCAGCTTATATAAAAGTAGTAGTTTTTTAACCGTCTTGAAATCGTTTATTTATTATTTCATTTATTTGTTGATTCCCTAACAATATTGCAATGCCCACCACTATTTTCCGAATTGAGGCAATATGCAGCACTGATTATTCAGCAACCGAAAACATTTTCAAGTCTCTCATGTTTAGAAACATCGCCCGCCAGACATAAGCCAAGCAGCACTGTGCAAACTTTTTTGTTTTTTTTTTGCAAATTACTCATCGAAAAATGCAGTCATCGCTGATTTTTGTTTACGTGAATTATTTAAACAATTAAGAATTTCGCGCTCGAATAATTTTGTCCAAACAAACAAAGTGCCAAAGAACGCATTCCACACCAACGAAGCCGTCAACACACAGCAAATGTAAAAGAAATAGCGAATAAAAAAAGAAGAAAAAAAAAAAAAAACGAAGACCAAAAGGAAACCGTATGCGTTTTGCTGGTTTTTGATGCCACTTCGTTAGATTTTAAATAATAAATATTTAATGTGACAAGAGCACAAACACGAATTGTGCGAGCAAAGGGAGCTAAGTTTTGTGGCCAAAGCGATTTCGTTAGTGTAACAACTTGGCGTGCATAGAAACATCGCCGAGCGGATAAACTGCTCAATATATACACAAAAAAGAAAAAAAAAAAAAAACAGCCAAAGAAATACAAAAAAAAAAATTGTGTAGGAGCAAAGCGTTGCGTGTCATCGTTGTGGTCGTCGTGTGAGTTAGTAGTGTGAGTTGTTGCATGCTGACGCTGGGCAGGACGACGTGCAACTGCTGAGCATTATTCAAACGATATTTATACACTTTGTGCGCGGGGGGGAGAAGAACGTAACGTCACTGCTTGGTATCGGTTTGGCGTTGTGTTGTTGGTGTTGCTGTTGACGTCGTTGTTGACTACTCAATGCCTGGTTTCCATCTCAATGAAATGGGCGAAATGGTGCTGGATGCCATCGATGATATCGGCGTCGTCGATGTCTATGATTTGGCATCGGATATTGGCAAGGAATATGAACGTATTATGGATCGTTATGGCACCGATTCAATAAGCGGTCTAATGCCCAAAATTATCAATACATTGGAATTGCTTGAGGCGTTGGCAACGAAGAATGAACGCGAGAATGCAACGATACAGGATCTACGTGATAAGATTGCCCAGTTGGAGAGTGAAAAACTGGAAAAGGCTGAATTTCGACGACGCTTTGAGAAGGAACTCGAATTGATTGAGGAACAGTGGCGCACCGAAACGAATGAGCTCGTTGAGCTTGTCTCAACGCTGCAGGATGAGAATAAACGTTTGGTCAAACAAACGCAAGATCTGCAATCATCATCGGCGCAAAGTTCCGGTCTTGGCGCAAGTCTGACCGAAAGTATTATCAGCATTACGAATAATGAATTGCATAGCGCGCTGTCCGATACGCAAGTGTTGCAGCGCCTAAAGGAGCAAATCTACAAGCAACGCGATGAGCTAAAGCAGAAGGAACGCGAACTGCAAGACAAGTACAGCGAAGTGGAGCACGTATGTACTTATTTATAGTATAAACAAACTCATGTTGCTAATAATTTATGCTCTCGCTCATTTTAGATTAATATACAACTGGAGCGCTTGAAGTCATCGGAACGTGATACGCGACGTCGTCATAAGCTGATGCAGGCACAGGTGAAAACATTGTGCGAGGAGCGTGCCGACTTCCTCGCTCAGCTGCAGGATCAGTGCCGCGAAATCAATCAGTTGCGCAAACGTCTCGGCTTGGCGGAAAAGGAGAATGAGGATTTGGTGCAATCGTACGATGATGGGCTTAATGATCCGAATCGACCGCGTTATACAACGCGTGAACTTAAGGAATTGATTAGCGAACGTGATGAATTGCTGACAACAATTGACAACCTGAACGAAGAGTTAATTGCATTGAAACCGCCATCGGAGAAACAGAAACGTGCAGCGCGTATCTCAAGCTCCGATGATGACGACGATGATGATGACGTTGCTGGTGCAAATGATGATGATGAGGGCGTGGTCGATGTGGCCGATGATGAGGTCAATGATAATGATGCGGCGGCCATAAGTGAAACGTAAATATTAATTTTGTAGAATATAACGTTTTTTTTTTCTAATTTGTTTGTTTCGTTGTAGACCGCCCGGTCATGATGCGCCAGTACAGGGACCACTACCCTATGAACCAGATGATGCGCCTTGGAAGAAGAGCTCCGAATCGGGCATACGAAAATTGTATGTTTTTTTTTATTGTAATTTGTTTCTTTTTTACTTATGAAATTGAAAACATATTTTCAGCTTCCGCAAATTGTTTTCGGATCCTAGCGATGGTAACAATACATTCCCAAAACGTTCCTTAGCCACGCTCTCAAAGATGGCGCTCTCCGCCACGCCCGGCAATGTCAATGATATGAATTAAGTGCGTCGGCCTCTCATACATACCGCGATATGAACATATATATTTATATGTTAATATAATTTCCTTAATTACGTTTGACAGTGCGTTGTCTTCGTTTTAATACTTTTTAACCGTATTTTTTTTGTTTCTTTAAGTATTTATTTATTTTTTATAATTGTTATTATTTTTTTAAAGAATAAGCCAAAAAGAAACCTAGGTTTTTTTATATATACAAAAATATTTTTAATGAAATGAAATTTTGTATTATTTTTTTTTAAGTGTAACGCGTTGTCGCTCTAACTTATACATATGTTATTTATATGACGCTGTCTCTGTCGCTCTCTCTAACAATGAGTCTTCTATTTGTCTAAGTCGAACTCACGTTCTGTGAAAGAATACAAATGAAATACAAAAAAAAAAAAAAAGAAAAATTAGAATCTTAAAAGTTTTTGACCAAGAAATAATCCTTTAGGCTTGATTAGCAAGCAAAACTATCGAAGCGAAAAATGCTTAAAACAAAAATCAACTAAAAATTATACAAAACTAAAAAATTTACTCATAGAAAAGTGAAAAAAAAAAACAATTCTTAAAATATAAATAAAAGAGTGAGTTTTATGAATTTACAAAGAAGTTTTTAAACCGAAAAAAAAAATTAAGAAGAAGAAGATGTTTTTAAAATAAAAAAAGAAATTGTTGAAATACAGACAGAAGCCAAAAAGTAAAAAGTATGAAAACAAAACTGATTAAGTGCATTCAAATAATTTTTAAATATTTATACAAAAACAAAATTTACGAAAAGAAAACAAAAACGAAAAAAAAAAATACACAAATTCTATACATTTTTTTTTAACTTGTTGTCTCACTCTTTTGCCTTACAACTGTTTAATGCAAATGTGCTTCCGTCTCATTTATTTTAGTTTAATTAACTTTTTAATGTTTTCTTGTTTTAATTTCCATTTTGGTTTGAAAAGTCTACACAAAATTAGCCAAAATTTAATGAAAAAAAAAATGAAAAAAATTAAAATATACAAAATATGCGTTAAAATTTTTAAAATTAGCAAAGTTAAAATTATAAACAAAAAGATTATTAAAATTAGCCTGAAAAAAAGCATTGCAGTAAAATGAAAAGTATTAAACAAATATTCAAGTTAATTAATTATGCGTTAAATAAAATAGCGAAAGTAAAATTTAGACAAACACACACATACACACAATACACACACAAAATTAGCTGTCAAATTGAGCGCAAACAATGTTTTAGAACAACAAAAAAAGTATTAAAAAAATAAAAATATTGAATATTACAAAAATCAAAAAAAAAAAAATAGTATTTCAAGCAAATGACTTCTCTCTCTTTCTCTTACACGCACGTTAACATACATACTATCTTTGTTCCACACACAAACAGACAGACAGACACACAGATTAACAAGTGCAGCTTATTGAAAAGAGTTTATTTATATTTGTTGTACGAAAACAGCTTAAAAAATTATACAAATAAAAATATAAATAAATAAATTATTTAATTGTTAATTGTGCAATTGTCAGAAGATCATTTGAAAGCATATTGCATATTAAAAAATAACAAATAAAAATGAAAAAGAAGAAGCAAACGCTTACATGCGCAAAAACATTTATTAAATTATAAAAAGTAAAATTAAAAACAAAAAAATATTACTAACAAAATTAGCAGAACAAGAATTGTAGAATTTTAGCCCAGTTAATGCATTTTAAAATGCCTTCAATTTTTTTAGTTAAGTGTTGAACAATGCCGAAGAAATAAAAATACATAAAATAATTAAATAATACTTGTTAAACTAAACAAAAAAAAAAAGAAAAAAAAAAATCACTGAAAGAGAAAGAAAACAATGCACGCAAAAACTAAAAGAAATGTTAATGTGTGACAAGCCGAGGGGAGTGGGAGAGGCTCAACAGTTGCAAGTAACCGAACTAGACACGCTCGAATTTTGTGCTTCTTATCGTTTTCTGTTTTAAGCTTTTCAAATTGTATTTCATTTCGAATTTTTTATAATATAAAAAAAAATTCAACAATACAAAAATAATTATTAAAAAATAAAAGCTTATAAAATTGTAATGCTCGACTATAATGTAATACCCTACGTTGTTAGGCGGCGCTATTTTATTGCTTATAAAAAAAGGGGGAAAACGGAAACAATT
The DNA here is from genome assembly GCA_034638295.1 of Phortica okadai. NCBI lineage: Eukaryota > Metazoa > Arthropoda > Insecta > Diptera > Drosophilidae > Phortica > Phortica okadai. Next base: position 3,476,867 of record CM067848.1, read on the forward strand.
TGAAAAAAATATGTTTAAAAAATAAAAACATTCCACGAATTTATAAATAGTATTCTATTTTTTGTATGGCTTTATTTAAATTTTGTCTCATTATTATTATTATTTTTTTATGTTTTTAAGTTTCATTAAGATTTCTTATTTTTTAATTATGATTTATTTGATGAATTTTTCTTAATACATTTTTTTTGTTTCTTAAATTTACATACCAAATTATTTTTATTTATTATTTCTTTTTTTTATAAACATATATGTATTATAATATTATATTATGATATATTATGTTTGACAAGATTTGCTTTTGAAAAACTTAATTTAAATTTTACCTTAATTGTCACATACTCGCCTACAAAGCGCATATGCCCTCAACACGTGGGGTAATATGAATAAAAAAATAAAATAAAACATATCAGTTTCGATTTACAAGAAAACGATTTTTGTTTTTAAATTTTATTAATAATTTTTACTTATCAAAATCACCTTGGAAAATTCTTATCACAAGTTTTTGAACGATTCTCTCGGAACAGTCAATCTACACTGAAAAAAAAAAAAAATCAAGCATGTGCCAAAGATTTTTCATAAATTGTTTAATAACAATTATTTTTAAACATGCCGTGCTGCTTGGAATTGTTTTATATAATTAAGTATTCTATTTTTGTGTTTACTTATTTGTCAATTCGAACGAAATACTTAACTGAAAATCGAAATTTTATATAAAGAAAGCATAAAAAGAAAATATCTGAAAAAAAGACAACAAAAAATGAGTATAAAAATATATATATTTAAATATATTTAAAATAATGTTAACTAAATTTATACAAACAAAATATAAAATACAAATATGATTAACCAAAAAACAAAAAAAAAAACAACTAAAAAATTATACATAAAAAAAATATAGAATATATATATTAATTATTGTATATGACGATTATTGTATGACAGAAAACCAAAAAAAAAATTAAAATAAAACTTAAAAAAAAGACACTCCTTTTTAATATTTCATTGCTTGTTGTCGCAACCGTGTGGGGTAAGGGGTTGATGCTGTGGGTGGTTTGGTTATATATCCCTCTCTCTCTCTCTCTTTCCTCCGCCTTTAGTCTGTTTGGGTGTTAGTGCGCGAGCGCCTCTTGACGTCACACGACACACTTTCCTATGCATATTTCCTCATTTAATTAATTATTATTCTTCTTTCATTCAAATCACTGACTTTGCCTCTTTCTCTCGCTCATACACGCGGTCTCACATACAGTCTCTCTGCGTGTCTGTGACATTGACTTGCTTAGTATCTTCCGCACGGCTTCGCTCTCAATGTTTGAACTCAGCTAACGGTTTGTACGCGCGCGCTCTCTCAATCCTGTATGTTGCGCTGACGCTGACGCTGATGCCGCAGCCGACGCTGACTTGCCTGCTGTTTGGGCATGCTGGGCTCTTGTTACATTCGCTGATTTTGAGGCGTATCTAGGGCGTGGTGGATAGACATTTGACAACTGACTTAATGAACGACCTTGACTGGGTGTGTTCAGCAAGCGTGCATGTATGTATATGTATATGTATGTACATATGTATGTGTATGTTCAGACTTTGAAAATTATTATAATGATGATAACGCTGTCGACAATGACAGTTATTTGTGTGTGTGTGAGTGTGTCTGTCATTGCCATTGAGCCAACCATCGCCTACCATAAAACCCTATTGCAACCCCTTTCACTGTGGTTGGCGGTGTTGGCACGCGCCATTGTTGTTAGTCAAAAATAAATTTTCATTTAGCGATTAACGAAAAAAACAAACTGCTTCGACGCCTACGCGTTCCTTTTTTTATCTTCTACGTCAGCGCGCTTAAGGAGTGACAGAATAATGGCCAAGCCTTCAATGCAACCACAAGAGTAACAGAGAAAGCCGAAAACCGTGCGCGATAATCTTGCAGGCATGTTGGATTAGATTTTGAGCGTGTGAAAGAGATAGCACGAACACATGTTTTTCATTAACAAGGGCTGAATAAAGAGCACTAGCAGCATGCAGCTGTGTGAGTGTGTGTGTTTGAGTTTGTGTGACTCTGCTCAATGTTGATGTTGTCTTTTCCTCTCTTTCTTTCGCGTTGCGGCGCATTCGTCGGTTTGCCATAAAAATACACTTGTGCAAATTAACACAAAATTCCAATTAAGCAATTAAAAAGAAATGTCAAACACACGCACAGACAGACAGACAGACAGGGTTCATTGCTATACCTCAGTGCTTTTAAGCCAAGCCTTGTTGTTATTGTTTGCCTTTGTGTTTGAGTCCCTCAACGTACAAACATGTGCCGTCTGCAATGCCGCACACCACACCACCTCACCCCCCAGCCGCATTGTCAACACTTTGCGTGCATCATCATCATTGCCCACAGCGCCTCAATGATAAACGAGCTAAAATTGTTTGTGTCAGGATTTTAATTAAGAAGATGTTAGCGTATTAGGTTAGAAGAAGAGCAGCTGCGAAAAGCGTAGGTCGAAATTTTGTAGCTAATGAAGAAAATTGTATCCAACATGGTTTATGGCCAGTGCGTACACGTGTTTGTGTGTGTGTGTGTCTGTGTGTGAGTATTTTTCACTAATTGGCAAAAGTGTTTTTGCGTTTTAATGGTTGGCTTGAATGGGAGAAGCAGAAGCAGCAGTATAAGAAGAAGAGCCGGAAGTAGTTAAACAAAAGAGGGGCAAAGCGTGTTAAAGTGTTATAAAAGGGGAAATCCATGTTGAATGCATGCATGTAAGGGGTAAAGACAACAACAACTGAGACAAAAGGGGCAAATTTGTTTATAAATTACGTATAATTTGAGAAAAAACAATAAAAATGCAGCAAACATGTATGTATGTATACGAAATGCATTGTTTTTGTTGCAACGAATGCACAAATAAATTGATTAAATTATATGTAATAAAAATATTAATATTTTTTGTGCCATTTAATTTGCCATTACTGTACAGAAAATAAACATGCTTGGCCGCCAAATGCAAAACCATTGTTCAAAATGTTGCGAACCTGCATTGTCGACAGGCAACATGTTGCAGCAAACCTATGGCATACGCAACATTGTTTTTGCGAGATGGAGGAGAACATGACAAGTGTTGTATGAGAAATTAATAATAATAATAAATGAGAAAAAATTAAAAGGCACATTGTGCAGTAAAATAACAACTTTTTTAATAATAAAACAAGGAAAGCCAGCAATTGTGATTTTATTGATAATTAAAATGCATATATTTTTGTCAAACTCTCCTCACACAGCCTACAACAACATGTGCCTACTACGCCACTGCCAACTTGTTTGACTCATATATTGTTGCGTTGCTTTATCAGTTTGTGGTGTCTGAGTGTGTGTGTGTGGGGGTATGACTTCCCAGCAAAAATTTCATGCGCATTTTCATTGGTAAAATGCGGCATTATTGTATGCGAGGATGTCGCATCCGTTTCATCCAACCATAATGAATTTTACACAGCGATGGCCGCGACAAATGCGAGTGGTTCGATCAAAATATGTATGATAGGTTGGTCGTTCCAACCAATCATGCCGTTCGTTCGAACTCAGGTTCGAGTTCGAACCCAACCAATTTATATATATATATTCATATTAACTTATAAATACATACTATTAATATGTATTAATATAAATATTAATAAAACCTAAAAAAATAAGATATTCATACATAAATTACTCTGACGTTATGTTTTTTCATAAGTCAGAGTAATTTAATTGCGCTTCAACTGCGCATTTTTCAACGGCTTGCGTGCCGTAGGCCAACCTTCTTGGCTACCGTATACACATGAACTGAATGCCGAACTCAACAACCAAAAGAAACAGAGCGAACAAAAACTTAGTTGTTTTTCCGTTGTGAAATGTCTCTTGCTCGCTAAGTCTTACTTTGTGGATATTTCCGCGGGTTGCGGGACGAAACAATTATGTTCGCTCAACTGTTCGATCTTGCTTTGTATTGTATTAAGGTTGTAAATGGTTGCCTGTGCTGTTTGATCTAGCTTTGTACGTTTTTCGTTGCATCCAAACCGCCTTCAGACCGGCATTCAAATCACCACCATGTTGTTAAGTTATGCTCGATCAAACTTTTGGTCGTTGACGTTGACAGAGCAACATCCAATTCTAATTCTAAGTCGCATTTAGTATGCGACCGATGAATACTTGCATCAATAAATGCCGCATCGCAGCTATGAATTTTATGCTAGGATCCCAAAATTTTTGCTGGGTTTTTAGCATGTTCGTTCGTTTGAGTTGTCATTGCCGCTGTTGTTGTTGCTGTCGCGCTCGTTTCTTATCTCGTTCACGCTTATGCGAGAGACAATTTACTTAAGTTTTAATAGCTGCTGTGCACTGCTGTGTGCCTGTTAATAAAAACTGTTTTTTCTACAAGGACATTGCCATCGCGTGTAACCGTGCAAGAGCGAGTGAGTGAGCGAGCGTAAAATACTGACGGTCGTCGCAGACATCATTGCTGTTAGTCATCCAGTGAAGTGTTGTCGTTGTTGTTGCACTTGAACTTATCGTCGAGCGAGTGGGTGGTTGGTTGGTTGGGGTGTAAGCAAATGAGCGAGTGAGCTAGAATAGCAACTGTTAAATAAACAAAAACAACCACAGTTGAATGTTGCAAAATCTGTTGCCGTGTGCTTGCTGCAACATGCTGGGCGCCTGTTTAGAGGCCAGCGTTTGGTTGGAACAAGAAAACGAAAGTGTTATCGATGCTCGACAGCAGACAGCCGCCATTGTTGAAAAAGACAATTTCTTGTTGAAACGATTGAAATGGCAAACATGCCAATTGCTAACATTTTCGGCCATTAAGTGACTATGTCACTATGTGACCATTGCTCATATGCGCCATGTCTGCATTGAAAGTACGCGCATTTTGACAAAAACACAAAAGAAAACATCTGTGGACAAAAGCCACTTACATGTGTATACGATTTTTAATGTTGATTCAGCTTATGTTAGCGCAATCCAAATGTAATATAAAACACAACAATGTTGACCAAATTGTTGTGCATGCAACATGTGCAGCATTTTAGTGCTATTATATTGCCGTATGTCTTGAGCACGTGCACGCTACATACGGCATGACAATATTAAAATGGATGTATAATTTGACTTGGTCGTCGAACACTTCTCCAACTCCGACAAGTACAAACTTGGCAACAATTAAGTGTGCTCTTACTCGCTCTATCTCACTCTTTCACACAACATACTCAAGTGCCGCTCATTGTTTGTAGTTCGTTGGTGCTTCTTATAACATTCGACATTTTGACGAATGCGAAGACGGCGAAAAAGCAGCAGCCCTGCAGGTTTGGCATAACCCAAAAGCGTACGTGACTGCTAAAAATGTCAGATAGATTTGCTAATTTTGCTGAGCGCCTGTTTATTTCGTGACTCACATGACGCGATTTCGACATAATGTGACGACGAAATGTACTCAAACAACATTTATGAATTAGACCAAATTTATACCGTTAATCAGCTGACTTGGGTCTCGTGCATGGTGCGATCAACAAACAACCTGCTGCTGCTGCTGTTGTTGTTGTTGTCAGTCACACACACACAACATGCTGAGTGCGAACCGAACAACATTTCCCCATAAATATTGCAGCCGCCGCCACCGCCGTCGGAGTGCTAATAAATGTTGCACACCACTCAGCGTAATCATCATGTTGCCATGGCAATCCGCGTGCTCACTTGCACACACTCACACGCACACTTATCACGGACAAGTGTTTGCTTTGTGCTTGTCGTCTAAAAACGCTCAATATTTGTGTTGTTCTGCTTGTGCCATTTGCTGCGCGCCTGTGCGCTTAGTGACTCATGTGACGCGATGTTTTCGCCAAATGTGCTGTGATTTGTGGCCATGTGATTGTCATGTGATGATGATGTTGTATGATTGGGTTGATTGGTCGAATGAACGAACGAAAATGATGATGACAACGACCATTATGCGCAATTTGTGCTGTTGTGTGAAAGAGTGAGAGAGAAAGCGAGATGACAAGTGCAGGCATACGTATGCTTATGTGTGTGTGTGTGTGTAAGCAAGCAAAGAGCAACGAAAATGTTGAGTGCTTTTTGAGTACTCAGCAATGTTGCCAGCACTTTTGAGACATGCCAACTTAGCGGGTTAAATTATAAACGATTGGCTTTAAATGCATTCCTTTAATAAGTTAATAACAAATATTTACACATTTTTATTTGAATTCATTTGTTGCATAAACTTTGTATATTATTTCTTTGTTTATTGTTGTTTGCCCACTGGACGCACAACAGTCTGGCAACACTCTGCCAACTCTCTGCTAAATCAGCGTATGCCAGACACGGTCTGCTGTCTTCTGGGCGCCTATGCATTTCGGGTGAATTCTACGAATTACGCCGGTCGCATTTGTGCCATTTTTTCGGCCACTTCGCTTGGTGAATCTGCCAGTTTCAGCTTGACGCAACGGCAACATTTCAGTTAGCCCAGGTTAGTAACAAACTGTGTTGTCAAACTTTTGTTTGCGACTGATAGCGAAACGAGCCACCAATGAAACGACAAAGTCACAATTATTGGAATGAACATTCTAGGAACTTGCCCTAGACGCAGCACCAGGCGCTCAGCATCGGCGAATGCGCGTTTCGACCTAATTATGAGCCGAGTCAAGAGGTTTTTTCTGTACACGAGATGAAGACAAAAAGAAAAAAAAAAAAGAATCACAGCGCGGGAAAAGTTTTCATTTGTTATCTGTCACTCAAGAGAGCAGCGTAAAAGCTGAGCGGTTGAGGGGAATTTTTTTATTTGCAGAAAAATGCAGCAGAAATAAAAGAAATAAAAAAAAAATTGACAAGAAACAGCTGCAAAAGCCAATGCGAAATTGACTTGACTTAAGTTTGCACCGTCTCTATAGAGACTTTCGTCGAAATGTTGCAAAAAAAAAACAAAAGAAAACAAAACGAGTATAAAAACCGCGGCTCATTTCTTTCATGCACACTGAAAGCCTTTGTGAAATGCATTCAAAATATGAATCATTCATTTAAAAACTATGCTGTCGAGTTTGCAATATTTTATTATAATTTAAAAAACAAAATGTTTCGACAATTATTTTAAAATTATGACACTAATGCAACAAGGCCATTTTTTGTTCCACAGTACTGCAAATTTGCATTTAGTCAGAGTTTAATTGTGGTCTTAAGAAAGGGATAAACTCAATTAATGAGTGATTAGTGTAATACACCAAACACGTGCATCTGTTGTGAACAAACAAACATAATATCGCCGCACGTGACAATTGCACAGCAACCAGATAGCCTCGGCGGTTATCTGCAGCCGTGTTGATTGGTTCTCGTGTTCATCCTAGTTCCACTACCTCCTGGTTTAACCTAACTAATCCACATTTCAATTCTGAACAATTAGTTTGTTATCAATATGTGTTCATATTGAAAGCAGCTATGTTTGTACCCAATCCAACATGACATAGGAGCACGACACAAAATGTGCCGACATTTAAAACGAAAGCTCTGCTTTAGTTGCTTGCCAGCAGATGTCGCGCCAAGCGCAGCTTTGCAGTTTGTGCAATGCAAAAATGTAACAGTATTTTATTTAGGTTGGCAGGTTCTTGTCAAGAATTGACTGACAATGCAATTAAATAGCCGAATGCGTCAATTGAATTGATGTTTACTTGAGCTGAATTAACTTTGAAAATATGTTCAAATAAGTTTACTCGGTTGTAAGTTCCTATGCATTATGTGTGTGTGTGTGTGCAGCAAACTTTTTCAAATTTCTCTTCTACCAAAACCCGTGCACATAATTTAGTTGCACTTAAGCAGTAACCACTGTACCTAAAAATGAAATATGTGTCATACTAAAAATAAGATAAACAATACAAAATATAAAATAATAACAATCAAACAACAACAATGGTCGAATTATTTAAATAAAATATGTTTTGTTGGTACAATAAATGCACCAATTTGGCCAGGCGCACAGCAGCGACAAGCGGACGCAAAACAAAGCAAACAAGTGAATGAGCACGCATCATGCATGCATGCACGCAAGCAAGCACGCATGCACGCAGCCAAGAGAACAAAGAAATGACAGAAAGACAAGGCAAACATAAAAAAACACAAACAATAACAACAACAACAATAGCGAGCCAAAGCGAAATGAACTTTTATTGTTTTTGTAATGCAGCAACCGCAAAACAAAAGCGTAAAAAGCATGTGTGCGATATGTCTGTGTGTGTGTGTGTGTGCACATGTTGTAATCGTTGTGCGGCTGTTAAAATGAATCATGTTAGCAACATAAATCGTGTTGGTTTTGATTGATTTTGACGCCATGTTGCTTAAAATGTTTAAAGAAGAAACGAAAATATTGAAAAATCTTTAATAAATCATTTAAAGTTGAAATAAACATTAAATAAGAAGAAGAAAGCCACGCTTGGCAACATAATAATGAATACAAAGCAGTCAAGACAAGAACCATCTACTAAGCGAATGCAGCAACCGCAATGCTAACAATAATGCTGCATAAGAAAAGCAAAGCAAAAGTGGGCGAACAAAGGGTAAGAAGAGGAAGAGTGTCAAACGGCAAAGGACAAACAACAATGACTTGCAATGGCTGAGTGAATTGTGCAAGCAATAAAAACCACAAGAAAAAGAAGAAGGAATGAAAGAATGGGCAGTAACCACATTGTTGATGACAAACAGCAAGCGCAATGAGGCTAAGGAGCGCATGTGAAGTGAGGTGAAGTGAGTTGCAGTGAAGTGAAGCGAGTACAGCAGCGACAAGCCCACAAATATGTTGTCGAATCGCAGCATTTGCTAACGGCATGCAGACATGCATAAAAAAGCACGAGCAATGAAGATGATGTTAAAGAAAAGCAAGAAGAAGATGAAGTAAAAGTGGAATACAACAATGTTGAGTTAAGCGAGTGACCTCCATGGCACCCCACCCACCCCTTGGAGGGAAAAATAAAATTATTTTTTATGACCAAACGAGCTTAAGTGAATTGTGGGCAGACGCTCTTCCTCTTCTGCTGCTATCACTACTGCCACCACCTTCTTCTTGCCCTTCATGCGCATTTTTCGTCATTTACTTTATTCCATATTGTGCTCTCACTCATTCATGCATTCATTCATTCTTTCTTATGTATTTTTTTTTTGTGCTTCTTCTTTTGCCATTCAAAGCTGCTCTTGTGCTTAGTTCAGCTTCGTTTCAGCCTTCAGCCTTCATGCAACTTTCGACGGCTCATTGCTTTGCCTTTGGCGGTTTATGATTTACTCGCTGCCACTGTCATTACCCCTCAATGCCCCCCAATGTCGTTAGTCAACGAAATAACCACAAAAGTTGTCGTTGTTATTTTATTTGGTATTTTATATTATTATTTTTTGTTGCTTTATTTTTTTTGTATTTTTTGTAGCAAAAGTGCAAGAATGCCGTTTGGTTTGACAGTAGAGGAGCGTTAAGTCAATGCTAGAGCGCCGGAAAGCACACTTTAAACGATGAATAAGTTTTTTTTGTCTCTTTTTTCGTTTTTTTTTAGTTTTTTTTTTTTTTTAGTTTGTGGTACGCAATAAGGATGATGCACAAGGATTTGTGCTATGCTGAATGCATTGAGGCAACTTAAAGCGGATTTAAATGCACGCCAAGCTGAGCGCATTGAATGAAGTGTTGAAGCGGCAGCAACAAAAAAAAAAAAAACAAAAAACAAATAAAAAAAATAAAATAATATGCATGAATGAATCTCAATGAGTGAATTTAGTTGCTTTATCTTAAAGCTGTTAACAACAACAGCATTTTGCAGCTTTTGAACCTTTGCACAAGCTGTACTTTAAGCCTTAAACAATGAAACAAAAGCAGAAAAATACAAAAATAAAAAAAAAAAAATACAATAAAAAAGTAAAGAAAATATTATATTACTTTCTCTTCTTAATGTTGGCCGCACAATTATTAAATTTCAAGCACATAAAAGCCTCCATTTGAAGCGTTTAACTTACAAACATATAATTAAATCATAATCATAAATATTATGACAACAATGACATTGTTGCGCGTGATTTAATCATTGTCAAAAGGGCATTAACGGCAGCCAACAACAGCGTGCGTGAGCGAGCCAGAACAGAACAACAACACAGACGATTAATGAAATTTCGTACATAATTTTATGACAACACATGGCAAGTAAGAAGGAAAACAACAACAAAATTGCACGCACAACAAAAATATTAAATTGCTTTTGTTGTTATTTTTATTTAACGACTTAAAGGCATCAACTATGATGAGACACGTGAAAAGTAATTGCAGTCACAAAACAACAACAACAACAACGACAACAACAACAGCCATGAGCCACGATTGTAAAGTGTGAGAGCGGTAGAGAGCAAATTTGAGCACAAAACGACAGGTGGAGCACGTGAATGAGTGTGCGAGCGAGCAAGCAAAGGCACCGAAGTTGCCGAATGTCTAAACGAAGAAGCACACGTAACCTTATGTCATGCTTCGTGTTAAGTAAGAATAAAAACGATTGTGTCTTCGTGCCGATTGCCTTAAAATACAAGCAAAGCAAAGGCACTTCATATGTGGTTTTGGTTAAAGTTGTGCTGCTCTTCAAGCGGCGTAGGGCATTTCAATTTATATTAAAAAAAAAAAATTCAAATAGAAATGATTAATTTGACAATAACTTTTTACTCTCGTATGTTTTTCACATGCGCAACATTTTGTTATTAGAAACCGCATGGCAGTCAAGATTAGTTCTAGCTATCATTACATTTGTCAAACAATGTATACGGATCTCTACTCTCTGAGAGTAGGGATGTTGGACAAATATCGATGTATCGAAATATCGATATTTTTTGTTTTGAATATCGATGTTTTTGAATGATATTTAATTTACCGATATATCGATGTAGCGATATCAAATTCCAAACATCGAAAAGGTATCAAAAAACGATATTTTTTTCAGACCGGTCAAAATTTTGTTTAATAAATTACGTTATAGATTTTTTTTTTGTTTTTGGTAGACTTGGTCAGCTGGGTTTTCTTAAATCAATCCGATATATCGATACATCGATATTTTGAAATAAAAAAATCAATTGCGATATTGATATTTTAAAAATAATGCGATACAATATATATCGATACTTTTTTGCATTTCCGACATCCCTATCTGAGAGTAGCGCTCGCTTTTGAGGGAAGAAAGACTGTATAAAGTATATGATATGTTGAAATGATTAGAACGACAAGAGAATTGGTCCGTTCATCCTCACCAATGGCTCTCGAAAACTAAAAGAGCTAGAGCAAGTCTCTCCCATTGTTTCTGGATCATAGTTTTATTTAGTGATCTTTGCCTTATACAATACAATCCCGAGAGTTCGGATACATGATAATTCGGGGAAAGCTGTAATCCGGATATTTAATTATTTGGATTATAAAGATTGCACTGAATTTTTAATTTCTGAATATTCATGAAATTTGTTATATCTCGATTATCCGAACAATTCGAAATTTCGGACATTGTCTGTATTTTCTAGATTGCACTGGAGTTTCGATTTACTTTAAATGTCAGTCATATATATCATATAGACAGACAGAAGGGCATTGCTATATTTACTTGTCTATTTGGTCATACTTTTTATATATTTTTATATAACAAAAAATCTAAACTTTACATACTTTTTAATATGTTAATGCAAACCAACCTGCTGACAAAAAAACAAACTCTTTGGGAAGACTTAAAAACGCAGAAGAAGAAGAGCACAAATTATCAAACTGCAGACACTTCACGCGCAACAACAAGAAACATGCCACTGTGCGTGTGTGTGTGTGTGTGCTTGAGCGCATGTTGCCGGCATTTGATTGTTCCTTTGAAAATCCGCGCTCAACGTTGGCTCAGCTCTCGTTCTTGCTCTCTCTATCTCTCACTTTTTTTCAGCTGTTCATTGTTCGCTCATGCATTAAATATTAAGCATACGTGCTGTTGGTTGGCCACTGCTGCTCATGTCTCTGTTTAGCTCTGCTGTTGCCCTGTTTTCTGCAACTCAAACTCTCATAATCGTTCTCTCTGTCTGTCTGTCTGTGTGTCTGTCTTTCTGTTCTTTCGTCTTGTCTGTCTTAATTTTGGAATTTTGTTTTTGTTGTTTTTTATTATACTTTTTCCAATACAAAGTTGATTTCCAAGCCAAACATTTTTTGGACACGTGCCAATTCCAACTGGAAAAGTCAGCTGGAAAGCGGCTTTTTCATACTTCGATTGATATGATTTCTGCTGCCGCCGTTGTCGCTATGAAGCTCTGTCGCCATCAGCTGTGGGTGTGTGTCGTTGTTCTTGCTGTTGTTGTTGTTGTTGTTGTTTGTTGATTGTATGAGGCAAGCAATTGCTGCAGTAGAGCTAAATAGAGAACGCGCTAGAAAGAGAAAGAGAGAGAGAAAACATGAGCTAAGGAAAATGTCGTTCGCTTAAAGCGTCAATTGGATGTTGTTGTTGTTGTAATTGTTTAAAAAAAATATCTTGTTGTTGCTTCAGTTTCTTTTTTTTTTTTTTTTCCAAATTGCTTTTATTGCATGTTTAATGGCAAAGTGCAGCCACGCCTCTTTTCCGTTTTATAGTTTTTGCCTTAGGATTTTTTTTATTACTTATTTTTTTATTTAATTTTATTTTTTATTTTTGCCGATGATGACGGTGCATAAAGCAAACAGCCGCAAGCGCCTTAAATGCTGCAATATTTTTTTTTAAATCTTTTTTTTTTTTAGCTGAGCATGTTTTTTATATTTATTATATTTTCGAAAATTGCGCTGAAGCGTCTTAAGTGCCTTTTTGCTAGCACGCATAATTTTTAATGGCAGAAACACACACACACACAGCCAGACATACGTATAAAGAATTTTATTTTCAATGCATCTTCTTCTTTCTGCATTTTTTCTCAGTTGGGCTTAGCAGTATATTTTCGCCGTTGCCTCACCTCTATTAAAAACTCGTTTAAAAAGTATCTCACATTAAATAATGCGCTTTGATTTTATATGTGTGCGTGTGTGTGTGTGTCATGCATATGGCAGGGGCTGTGGAATGGTGTTAGACAGTGGCATCTCTGAGAGGAAGAAGAAGAGCGTAAGAGCGGGAAAGACAGAGAGTTTTCAATGTATTTTTCATCCTTCTGCTTTTTTATTTAATCCTTTCTTTTTTCTGTATTTGTTTTTGTTTTCTTTTTTGTTCTTATGTTTTTTGCAACCTTTTTAGTGATCTTCTTGTAAATTACCGCTATAATTTTTGGTTACTGCTTAGATTATGTTCAAGTATGAACATGGAGAATTACGAAACCAACAAAAAAATCTTGCAAATAATTATATTATTTACATACGCTGTAAAATATTTAGTTTTGCGTAAAGTAAAGGAAAAGTTTTGGGTCAAAGATAGGACACGATCGTTTCCAGATGATTTTATCTCGTAGATAGAACAGGCACAGCTAGAAATACAAAGATCCCATGAGTCCAGATAATCGGATGCTCGGATAATCTGGACTCTACTGTTCAATCTTCTTTCATATATGTATGTATTATTAACATCTCACCTCTTTTCACTTTCTTTTATAAGCTTAGCTTACTTTTTTCTACTTTTTTCTACTTATCCCAACTATATTTACCTTATTTTTCGCTGTCTCTCTATTCTTTCTTCACATCTTTTGGTTTTTCCTTGTCTCCTGCCCTGTCATTGTTTAATCCTCTTTTCGTCTCAATATATTCTCCTCTAAATCTCATACTTCTGATCCCATTCGACATCTCTTCCGTATTTCATCTCACCATACATGTGTATGCGTATTTTCGCCCCTTTCCCCTCACCGCTTATGCGTTTTTTTTTTCATTTGCTTGTTTCGGGTATTCCTTTTTTTTTTTTTTAATGGCTTAGAATCTTGAATGCCGTGAGAATTTCAGCGTGAAGTGGCCAACGACGCGTTTAAGCATGGCAAATTCCTCTTCTTTGTGCCTCTTTATTTATTGTGCCTTTTTTATTTAGCATGTGCTGGTTTGTTGTTGCTTTTATTATACTCTTGCAAAAAGAGTTCATTAACATCGATATGAAATTTGCAACGCTGAGAAGGAGACATCTCCGTCTATATAAAGTATGTAAGTATATTCTTGATCAGCACAATGAGACGAGTTGATATACTCATGTCTGTCTGTCTAACCGGCTTCAAGAAGGCCCAGATTTCTACATGCCGGCTTCGTTTATATAAAATTTTTTTTTTGACTTTCTTTAAATCCATAATTCTTTGAAAATATCTTGAAAACAAAGCAACTTTCCAGTTTTTTGTGATTATAAATTTAACAATCATTCAATTAAAGTATTTTACAACTTCAAATCGTCAAGAAAGTTTAATAACGAAAAAAATATTTAGTAAAATATTTAGGAATGCCGGCTCACAATAATGGTGATCAAAAAGGGCGAGTAGACTGTCCCACTAGACGGTTGGGCAGTGGCCGCTCGGGCATTAGACGAGCTGCAAGTCGTCTGACAGCAAGAGGCCCAGTTCTAAGATATAATTTCAATCGCATTTTGATGCTGAATCTTGCACACAGCTTGACGACAAACGACGCTGAAGTGAATCGAACTGTCAGTCGTGTGCACGCTCCCATTCAGCATACTACGAGCGCAGGAAGGTCGAATAGAACGTCCCAAATAGATAACAGCAATGATGATCCTGAGCCGATGGAGATCGAATCAAACGATCGCAACGCTGGCGATGCAAAAGATTCCAACGGCAACGCCGACGTCCAGACCGGCCGTACTATGTAGACCAACTCCATCACCAGTAACGCTGAGGCATCTCGCAATGACAGCGACGTTTTTGTTAAAAATAATTTGTTCTATTTTTCAATGTTGAAGGTTAATTTTTTTAGAGGAAAAGATTTAGAGAAGAGTCAAAGAATAAATTTACAGTCTATAACTCAGCTTTGGAGTAAAGTTTTTGTTCTTAAATATAAACAAATGCAACTTTGCAATTATGTGTTTTTTTTTTGTATTAATTCTTGACTATAATCCAAAGGGACGTCCATAAATTACGTGAGATAAAATTCGGGGAGGGAGGGTTCAGCAAAATCTCACCAAATCTCACCTATGGAGAGACAGGTTCATCGGACATCTCATGTGATTTTTTTAGTTCACTAATTTAATATTTTTTCAAAAATTTAAGCAAAAAAAAAAAAATTCAAAATCTCACTAAATCTCATCAAGAGGGGGAGGGATCTAAATTGTCAGAAAAAAACCTCACGTAATGTATGGACGTCCCCAAAGTTTTATAAGCAGCGGATATAAGGTCTTTAGGGGGAGAGAGAGTAGAAGAAGGAGTGTAGTATGATTGGTTTGGGTTCCTAAAGACAAATTAGAAAATGCTTACAAGAGTATACAAATTTCGGCAACGCCGTCCATCGCTGCCTCACTAGTTTATATTTAGATACATGTATGTATATGTATGCGATTGTTACGCTCAGTATTTAATTCGTTTTTCCTTTTCCACTTGAAAGAAACCTAAGAATGAATAAAAAGCCGATGCCGCAAAAATATGCGAAACGCATTTTCTTTTATACTTTTTGTATTTTCATTTTTATTTTTAATATTCGACAATGAAAAACTTTTGTCGCTTACATAATGAACTCTCAGCAACAAACTCGCACCATGAATTGCCCTTGACGTGTATGCGGGTTGCAAATATGTAAGTAAAAGATACAAAAAAGAAGAAAAGTAAAGTTGAAAGGCAAGAAAAAAAATAAAATAAAATAAAAGAAAATATAAGAAACAATTGCATTTTGTTTCAACTTTTGTCCAATTCAGACAAAAAAAAAAAAAAAAAAAATTATTGCCAAAAGCGTAAAAAGCAATGAAATAAAAAACAAAAACAACAAAAAAAGCTACAAAGGCATAAGACACAATTCAAAAGACAAAGGATATGGACAAGGAACGTAAGCCAAATTTAGCTGCGGGCAAGTCTGTTGTTGCAAGGATACGTTGAGCGTGGAAGGAGAAGGAAGTCGGGTGGTTCGAACGGTCAGAAGAGTTGAGTTAAAGCAAAAGTTGTGAAAAAGTGTTGTAACTCCCTTTGTTGTGTATGATGATGATGAAGGGGGAGATGGAGAGAGAGGCAGAAGAAATGAAGGCGTCGGATTTTTTAACTTAATAAAGCAGCAAAAACAATTGAAAAGGCATTCTTCATACAACATGCAACAGTTCAGCTTTAACTTTCACATCACTTAAAGTACGCAAGATACATTCAATCTATGTTATGTCAGATACATTTTACATAGATAGCGCTTTCCTTTGCAAATGTTTGCAATGTGATTTGATTGTTTGAAGTGTTTTGTGAAAATGTTTTCAGATACATTTTCTGTTTTACTTAGCATAGCTTAAAGAGATAGTTAACGCTAACATGAACAATGTAGCAATTCATGACTTATTTAATGGTGCAAATGTCATTATTGATTCTTATTTGTACGTGTATCTGTGCGCTCTGTAAAGGTGTGCAATTGCATTGGTTAAGCTACAAAATAATACAAAAGAAAAAAAAAAAATAGTAATAAAAGAAATAATAATAAGAAGAAGAAAAAGACGAAGAAAAAAAGCAACTATCAGATACAAGTACTCAGCAGCGGTAGAGGCATTGTGCATGTGTGCATGTGTGCATGTGTGTGTGTGTGTGTGTGTGTGTGTGTGTGTGTGTGTGTGGCAAAATCATTGTACGGGAAAGTGCAATAAAAGCATGCACAATTTCGAACTGTTTAGTATCTAGATACGAAATTGTATTTACGCGTGCAAGCAGCAATACAATATATATGTATATGTATAAATATATGTGTGTGTGTGTGTTGTGTGCATTATAATTGAACATGGCAATAAAATGTTGTAAGCAAGAGGCACCTGAGTCAAGTTCGCATTGAAAATGTGCAAATATAAAAGAGAAAGCTCAACTAAGCGACCGACATGAGTGTGTGCAAGAAAAAGAAAAAGCTGATATTGAAGATGAAAAATTTATTGCATACTTTTATGCAGAAGTTTCAATAGTTACATACATACAAAGCCAAGTCATTGAAAATGCCCAAGAAAGTCTTTCACAAGTTGTTCGGGCGTTGCACACTGGGCGTGGCATATATGCGCACACATAAAAATGGAGCAAGAAGAAGAGAAGGAAAAGAAGAAGAAGAAAGCCAAAGCAAAGTGAAATTGAGTCGTTTACGAAACCATTAAAGTTGATTAAATATTAAAGCGATAAATTGTCAACAAAAAATAAATGAAAAAAAAAAATAAATATTAAAAAAAAAATATAAAAAAAAACAAAGCAAGCGAACAAACAAAAGTGACAAGCAAAAATAAAATAAAAAATACCAAAAAAAAAAAATTAAAAAAAAAAAACGCCGAGAAAACTTTGAAGTTTCTAATTTATTTCATTTTTGTGTTGTTCCTTTGGTCAATGTTGTTGCTGTGCTGCATGGGCAAGTGGCAAGGGGCATGGCGAGTGCGGTGTGGGGCATGAGACATGTTGTTTGCTGTATGACAATAAAAACAAGCGAAAATTGCCAACTCGTTGAATTTACTTCTTTATTGTTGTTGTTGTTGTTGTCATTGTTAGTGTTGCGGCATGTTGTAAATGACTTCAAAATGGGTTTGTGTGCATGCAAAAGTTTTGCAAAATTGTCGCAGCATTTTAGCACTTAAGCAAAGAGTCGCTTAAATGTTGTGTGTGTGTGTGTGTGTGTGTGTGTGTGTGTGTGAGTGCGGTGGGTTAGGCCAGGGCGTAGCGGTGGTTGCTGTTGTTAGCAGGTCAAAGTGTATGGCACACTGAAGACTTATAGACTGCGAAATGTAAAATAAAACAATAAAAAAAAAAAACAAAAAGAAAAAAAATGAAACACGCCCAAATGTTCAAATGTCTCATTCAATGAAGTGATTCTCTTTTTTTGTTTACAAGTTTAAAAATAATACAACTCAAAAATCGAAGAAATTTAATTGTCAGCTATAAAGCCGACAATTCTTTTATGGAGGAGTGGAGAAAATGATTGGTATAAGTGTTAGAAAGTTCAAGAGCTGTTGTACATGACGTGTGGTGGATAAATGAATAGATAGGTAGATTGATAGATCTATAGTAAATATGTTTATACGATGGCTAAAACGTTGCGACTGGAAGCACTTTGTATTCTGAATCAATTTCTTTTTAATGGCAAATTTCAATCGGCTTTGCCTTAAACGTCAATTTGACATACTTATAATAAAATCGACCAAAATAAAATAATTTAAGTGGATGTTCGTGAACAACAACTGCAGGGGGAAAGCCTTCAATGTAATGCTTGTATACTTTGTAGAACGACATTAATACTCCATACATTTTATCTTCATCTCCTTTACCAGAAACTATGATTGAAGACTCGCATGGTCTTCGACTACTTCAATTTTCGATGGTTATTCCCAATCATATTTATTACCCCTTTATCTAAGAAGTACAGAAACAGAAATGAGCTCACTGAATGACTTGCGGCAGGCTCAGCTCAGCAGATTAGCATAGGTATATTATAGATAGATGATTAAATAGATGGAAAAATGGGTTGTATTAGGCAGTCATAAGATGTTTCCATCACCAATATAGCCTGAGTATTGGTGATGACATCCGTAGGAAAGGAGCAGATAAAAAGAGCTAAAATTACAAAGATTCATTAGGTGCGATCGGATGGCTTGCTTAGAATATCTTTGCCAAGAAATCTGTCTCTAATTCTTGTCTCTATGCTGATAGTAGAAAAATTAGGCTCTTCTTGATGAGACGCATGGGTCGTATAAGTGAGAACATATCTGCTTTTTGAACCGGCCAATATCTTTGTATGTTTTTTCTACTCTTTAATTGGCAAAGAAATGGCAAAATCAACATTTATGTGTGTCATTCAAAAAAATGATGCTGATTCAATTATGACAGCCTTGACGCTTTTGCATGAAGTGTGAATTTTAGCTTGTGTGACAAACAATTACTCAAGTCATCCATCAAATGCTTCAGCTAACATTTACCCCTATAAACAAAAGCAAAACAAAAACCAAAGCCAAAAACAATTGCAATATTGCAAACAAAATGTCAATGTTGGGCGTGAGGCGTGGCAATGACAAAGCTGCAATGAAAAAATGTGCAAAATTCAGGGCAACAAAATAGCAATCGATCAAGTTAAATCAGTTAGCAAATCTATTAATCAATTAGTCATTCAGTCAGTCGATCCATTAGTCTTTCAGCTTATCAATCAGGCGACGCGTGTTTGATTGAAGAATCAAAGCATTTCATGTTTGCTACGACAAAATATTGCACTATGGGGCAATGACAAAGTAGATTTGAATGAATTTTTTCACCAACACTTCAAAAATAAATGTTAGAAAAATGTTGTAGACAAAACCAAGCCAAATAAAAAGGAATAACAAAGTATTTAAAATACAAGTATTGTATGTGACGGTGTAATACATATGTACATACGTCAGTTTAGCATTAAATCATCGTTAATAGGCTTAATGTTAGAACACTGTATGTGTTGTGCGGCTCTGTGCAACATAGGAGTGTTTTATTGGCTAATGGTAATTCCAAACTTACATTACAGATCTTTAGCACATATGCAACTCTTTTCACAACTTCGTCCCATTGTACTTATTAGAAATTTTGAAAAATTTGAACAAAGAAGCCTGAGTATAGTAAAATATTTGAAAATTGTGTATATAAGTCGGAATTTCGTATGCTGAACTTTAGTTGTTTCCAGCATTTGTGAAGGTAAAGTTAAAAATTTAAATAAAATAAAACAAAAAATAAATTAAATAAAAATATTGGAAAAAATAAAACCAGTACAAAATAAATTGAAAAAAAAAAAATCCAATACATACTGAAAATAAAGAAAAAAAAAAAAAAAACAAATGTGAATTAAAAATAACAAAAAAAAAAAAAACTTAGTTTCAGTGGTTCGTTGAATCTGAATAATCTTTGTTCCTAAGAGATGCCGTTGCATCCGAAAAAGACGCAGAGATTGCACGACGCCCAACGTTAAGCCCATTTTGTTCCAGTCGATCGTAAAGAAGATGTTATATATTTTTTATGAAGACGTCTAAGTTTTGCCACTCACACATTCAACGTTGTTTAGTTATATTCAATAAAGCATCCAATGTCAATGCAACGAAGGTGATATTACTATTCAGCCATGCTTATAATAATTAACTCATGTGAGTATAAGAAATGAAAATCAATTTAGCCATTTCCGACTGTGACGATCTTGAAACCTAATCATTGTTTAATTAATTTTTTTTTTTTTTCAGAAATATAAAAAGAAAATTCCGAGGATTCATTTATAATACAACAATAAAGAAATAATAATAATGACACGTGAGTTATGCATGATTTTGTGCAATAATAAAAAATTATATAATTTGTTTTCAGCTTTCGCGTTGATGCAGCAAGAAACCAACACATCTCGTTCAAGAACGGGTTGTATTGGTTGAGCCATATATTTTGAAAACTTGATCGATTTGTTTCGAATAAAAAATAAATATATTTTATAAATCTCAACCACAAAAATATTGTTTTTATTCATTTAGCTTGAGTTGTGCCCATTATCTTCCCTATAACAATAATTAATTGCTTTAATTACAAATTTGGCTTACATCAAGAAGCGTTGGCCTGCATTATTTCAATCTAAATTGCGCTCTTTCCTTTGCATTGCAAAATTTTAGATTTTTATATCAAATGAAATGCAAAAATAAATGTTAGTACCTTGAACGAGCATTCCATTCTTTCCTATCACCAAATTGAATATGTTTTCTAGTATTTCATTTATTATTTTGTTTTATTTACATATTTTTTTAACAAGAGAAATCAATAAAAGTTTTGAGAAGAAAAAAATAGAATAATTTCAATAAATAATCATAAAAAAAAATATTATTCAATGCATTTTTATTGTAACTTACCGGCAGTCGGGTGCAATGAATGGTCATGCGATAACTACACACACACTTACATATATAATCCATATACACATACATATATATGGTAAAAATGTGCATATAAATCAAAGCATATTTATTGAAGATTTTATTGGCCTAGAAAAGTTTTTCACTTTCCCAACTTTTCCGTCATAATGGTGCGGCAAAGACGAACCAAATTGATGCGCTTTGTAATTCAAATAATTCAATATTAATGCCATTGTGTGTGTGTGTGTGTGTATGTGTTTGTGTGGGTGCATGAGACCTCAGCATTCCAATTATGTAAAGGCAAATACGTTTTGCACATTCGATTCAATTCAATTCAAATATTATTACAAGTTCAAATAAGTAAAAGCGTCGATCATTGTCGACAATATAATATACCCTACACACATCAACTACAGTCTTTGATACGAGCAATTAAAGCAGACTTAAATTATCATACAAAGTCTTATTTCTGTAACACTTTTGCTCAACGATGACTCGTTCGAAGAGTTGCTTAGACATAATAGACTTTAAAGAGATATTATTATTATAATTGAAAAAGAAAGATAGCACAGGAAGGATGATTGAATGATTACAAAATTTTACATTTGTCAGAGAAATAAAAGCAAGATGTGCGCCTGTAATGCTGCTACAAATTTTAACCAAAATTGACAAAATGCCGGAAATCTTTAAATATAATAAGAAACTAGAGAATAAAAAAAGATTACAAAAATATTGAATGAGTTAAAAACGCATTTTCCACGCCTCAAATGCAACAAAAGGATCGTCATCTAACGATTGCGTCGCGCAATCAAAATGGCGTATTTTAAGGCATACTTTCAGGCAGCACATGACTAACTGTGGTAGACAGCAGCGGTAGTCAGGCTGGCTAACGGGCATTCTGCCAATAATTTGTTGTACTTTATGGCATTACTGTTGTTATTGTAGTTGTTCAGTGTAAGTTAAGAGTTTCGCAAGACAGCCACAAAACACACACACACACACACACACACATATACACACACATGATGTCGGCTGATATCCTTTCGAGCACTAATGGTCGACCTCGTTTTGTTGTTGTTGTTTTATGTTCTTGTCCCAGTCATAGCTGAGTTGTTTACCACTGACGACGACCAGACATTTGGTCAGTCAGTCTCAATGACTGTCTAACTGACTCTTTGTCACTCGAATGTTGTTGCAAGTGTTGTTGCTGTTGCTGTTGTTGCTGTTGTCGTTGTTTGTTGCACATTTTACTCTTGCTTGGCAACAAAATCCAAATTCACTAAAAATTGTTGCCTTCCATTTGGCGTTGAACATAGCACAATGTTTCTAATATAACCAAATATGCATGAGTTTGAGTGTGTTTGCTTTGCAATTCGGATTATTAGCACTTTCATGTCGAGGACTTCATCAACATTTAAATACCCTTTAATAATAAAGATAGTTTTTAAAAAAAGTGTTTCTATAATAAATGTTTTTTCATGAAATTCTTTAAATTATTTTTAAATTATCAATTACATAAAAAATTAATAAATTAATAAATACGTAAAATAAAAAAAAAAACAAATGTTGGAACTCATTAACTAATATATGAGGCGAATGAAATGAAACTTTATAATAAATTAAAAAAAAAGAATCAACTACAGTAAAGGTAGAAGAAATAGATTTGGAAATATTCAATTCTACTTTTATTCGTTTGGTCTTCACTTTTGGCTTTAATATTTCACTCGAAATAATAAAAAAGAAAAAAAAATAAAGATTACATTTCGTACTCTATATAAAAATACTCTACCATACAGAATATGTAGAAAAATAGTTATTATAGACATAAAAATATACTACATGAATGAGTAAGAAGTTCAATTAATTAATCAAAATTTTATAATATAATAGATTATTTTCATTAACGATACATGTGTAGAGGTTATTTTATATTTCGGGTTTGATTTCTTTTTTTTATCTATTTTAAAAATACTTTTTAGTGTATTACAAAAAATGGAAATGACAAATGACTTTTCGGTAGATCAAAACTAATATGTGCATGTGTGTAGCTCATCAAAGTGTCGTTACAATGCAATCAAATGTTTGTGCTCATTTTCAAGTTGTCTTTCTTTAATAATTGATTGCTGCAGTTTTTTTGCGGCATTCTTGTTGGTATTTGCAGTTGGCTAATGTTGTTGTTGCTGTTGTTGCTAATATTTGCTCGATTTCTACACTACTGCCACTTTGGCTGCTGATATTCTGTCGTCTTCTTCTTATTCTTCAGCTGCTCCTTACTCATGTGCCTGCTATAATTTTGTCCATTGTTTGCTGAGCGTGGTTTTATGGTCTGACATAATTTTTGCTGTCATATCTTATGTGAGAAATTTTGTTGGCTCCAATAGCAACAAATCAATACATTTTGATTTAAAATTTAAAGTGCATTTTATAATAATAGTAAAATGTTGCATACTATTAGGCGCTTAGCTCATTTTGCATTGTTTAATTATAAAAAAACGGTAAGAAAATTAAATTGGCAAATAAATTTCCATTTTTAAATCGTAGATTAAAAGGTTTAACAGCGGAAAGTAAGAATATGAGAAGTAAAGAAGAGGAGTGTGGAAAGCGTATTTGAGAAATGTTTATAAAATAGCATAAAAAACTATATGAAATGACAATGCCAACTCAAATGACATTTGTGGCTTTTGTTGGCATATTGAATTTGCATACACCTGTATTTTTGTTTTCTTTTTTCTAACTGTATTGCGCTGTGACTTGACAGAAACACAGATATACACCCACATACAAAATGACAGAAAGATACAGTGAGGAAGTGTGTGGGCATGAGAGTGAAAGCCAGCCAGCCAGACAGACAGACAGATAGACTCATATGATTGTCAATAAGAAAAGTAAGTTTATGAGCCATGAACGACAACATTTTGAAATGCCGCAGCGACAAAAGCCATCAGGAGCAGATAAAAGCCAACTGTGAATTGTCTGTGTGGGCGTAGTTGAAGGCAAAAGCAATGAACTGAAGGACATGATGGGCAATGACAAACACTGCGCTCTGCTGTTGCTCTGCTGTGCAACGAAGGCAACGAAACACTTTGCCATATTTAAGTACAAAAATTTATGTATTTCTCAGAAACGCAACTGATTGAGTTAGGCAAGACGGTTGGACTTGACTAAATGACTGTCTAACTGACTGATCGATCGATTGACTGACTGACTGACTGACTGACAAATTGTTTGACTAACTAACTGATTGATTGACTGTTTGACTGACAGTCGGACCAACTTGTGGGCGTGGCAGTTTCTTGTTTTGGTTTGGCATTTACTCAGCAAGCATAGAAACGATGCCAAACCTAAAAGTATGCAATGCTGCTAAGCGGCACATATTGTCTCTTTGGCGTGTATAAAATGCCATTTGAGTTGTTGTTGTTGTTGTTATTGGTGACATTGTCACTGCTGCAACGTCAATAGCATCGACATCATCAATATGATTATTGTCATTGAGTGCGCCTAAAAGTATGCTAACAAATTACATGCCAATGTCGCAGTTGGTGTGAGCAACGACAACGGCAACGGCAACAGCAGTTACTCTCTAATTGAGTCACATTGCAAGTGCGCATTGGCAAGGATTACATGCTCAGTAGAATGTAAGGTATCAATATTATGTTGAAAGCTGCTGCAAGCGTGATAAGCGCATTTATTGAATATAAGTCGATGGCGATGACTAAGAAATTAAAGGGGAAAAAGGCAGGGAAAAAGCAGCCAGCAAAGTGATTTAAGTAAAGGCTTCTTCGTCGTTGATATTTTTGCTGCTTTGGCAAGCTAAAGATGTCTTGAAGTTGGCTGGCGAGAGAAAAAAAAAAAAACTGCTTACTGGCTTTAATAGTGCTGACATGGTCAGGAATAGATTAGTCTGAGCACTTGCAACGACTTAAAGCAAATCTAATGCGGGGTTTATCAAAAAAGTAAAAGCTCCAAAGGGCACGAAACTTGTCCGGCTGCAGGAAGCTGTCTGCGACAAGAGTTATCATCACAGTGGTAATATTTCGGAAGTGACGAAGAAAATGGCAATAAAAAAGAAACCCCAAATATAAATAGTGACCCTTGGAATAAATATATTATGCACAGAAAGACAGAGCCCCTGCACTTGTCGAAAGAGATTCGAAATTTTAATGTGAGACGAAGAAGGCTGCAAGCGTATAAATAACACATTACAATAATATATCAATAAACTGCTTGAAAGTATGCTACAAATGTTATTGATGCCGGTCATTTGGTGTGAATTTGACCAAATAACAAACACAATAAATTTTGTATTAAATTTTAAGCGATGTATGCTGTCGACAGCTCTGAGCAGACTTTAATACATAAAAAAAAACAACAACAACAAAAAATACATTAAGGCACAAGCCTTCAAAACTACTTGGGAATGTACGATTTCATAGTATGCATTGCATACTTTTGTGCGCATCACAAAACAAAATGGCCCTCTGCAAAAGGATATGTATATAAAAAACCAACTCACTGTAAACGAAGAAAAAAACTTAATAAAAATATATATTTGAAAAAAATAAAAATAAAATGGAAAAGAAAAAGACGTAGTGAAAATAAAGAAAGGCACAAATCCAGAAGCACATGAAAAATACTTTACTCAGACCATAAAACAGCGTGTGTCCGCCATAAGCGCTAAGCGACAACACCGTGTGCCCCATGGCCCCTATACATGAAGTTGTGTGCCCCCTAAGCACACAGAAACACACACACACACACAGATACATACAGACATTGAGTCTATCGTCTTAGGCGTTGTCATTGTGTGTGTGTCGTATGGCAAAAGGTTGCGACAAAAGTGAAAAATTTACACGAAATTGTGCTCATTTGAGACATTTAAATTTAAGTTGCCACGTGTCAAAGGATTTTAGTAGCAAATAGAAATGTAAACGAACCCAAACGAAACGAAACGAAGCGAACACAAACAGAAATTGAAGCATTCAACGAAAGGCAAGGAGGTGTAAACCCGTACTGAGCCTTGCTGGTGGAATGTTGAGGCGGTGTGGGGTAAAGGCCATGGAGGTTAGAGTTGAACAGAGCTGAGCAGCGAAATATACAAAAACTGACACTTTCGGTACAAACTAAAACACATAATGGGTTAAAAAATAGAAATAAATAAAAAAATAAATAAATAAAAAAATAAATAAATAAAAATAAATTATAATAAAAGAAGTTAAAGCGATTTAGACGAGTACTTATAACAGCATAATACCCTCTAGTAGGGCCCTAAAATACAGAATATCTGAATACAGAATACAGAGAGGAACTTTTATAATTCGGGATATACATTTCTTGGTTGTTTCAAAAATGAAAAAAAATTATTTAAAAATAAAAATAAATAAAATCCTGAAATGTGTAAAATTAATGGATCAAAAAACAGTATAAAATTTCCCTTGGAGCTAATGTAAGACTGTCTTGCCGTTTGTACTATATGATAGAGTTTAACATAGGAGTATATAATGTTGTTTGTTTCAATCTTTTTAAAAAAGATTGACAACACAAGTTTCGAATTATTCGTATCTTTTGGAATAGCCTATATAATTATCTATGCATATCAAGTTGTTCTATAAAACGGATCAGCGAAAATTTCAAGTAAAAATCTTAGTAAAAGATTTTGAGTTTATATAATTTTCTGTTGGTGATAAAGAGCGTGGATTGAAAAATGAAAAAGTGTCTTACCGCAAATGGAAAAATATGTTGCTTTCAGTTTTAATGTTGCACAACAAAATTTCCTTTGCCTACTTTAAGGCATTCTCCCAAGGCACGCTTAATGTATTTCATCACTTTAGCGTAGCGTACAAAAGGCAAAGTAAGCATAGCAGGCCGGTACAGTACAAGTGTGTAGAACAAGAGTGTTGTAAGGCAGAAAAAAAAAAGGAATGTTGCACGGCCACGAAGGACACGCGCCGCCGTCAACCGCTAACAGTAAACAGGAATGACGATGTCAACATCATAAAGACGAGACGCGATGCGGCGCATTAGGCTTGAAAAGCTAAGCAAGCAGAAATGAGGGGGGCACAAGCCCAAAAAAAAAAAAAACCAAAATGAATCAAAGTATGAACGAAGGAAAGAAAGAAAGAAGGAAAGAAGAAAAGAAACACTTCCGTTTTTAACACTCGCAGTCCGTTGGCATTTCATAGTCGTTGTTGTTGTTGTTGTTTTGTATTTCCTGAAGTCGCTCTCAAGTCGGCATTTTTCTTTTATATCCGTTTGTTTGTTTGTTGTTGCCTTCATTTGATGCGTATGTATTTTTTGGTATATACTCGTATATGTATATTTTTTTCCTTTTATTTATATATTTTTGTTGTTGTTGTTGTTGTCAAATCGATTTGAGTTGAGTGTCCCAACAACAACAATAACAACAATAGGTATGACAACAATAACATTAACAATAAAAACAGTAACAACAAGTATAGAAAATATGCCTATAACAAGGACAAAGGCGGGCATGTGTGTGTGTGTGTGTGTGTATGCGCCTTGGTGTGTCTTTAAGCGTCTTTGTTTGCATTTAGCTACTTAAGCGACAATACACGCGCCTAAAAGTATGCTTACAAAACAGAAAAAAAAACAAAATAAAACAAAAAGGAAATCTCAAAATGGTGAAGGAAAAAATGATGCAATGAGCACATTACTATTGCATTCTATCAATGATGGCCAAGGGAATTGATTTCTGTACACTCTTCCTCTTCTTCTTCTTCAGCTATAACGAGATACAAGCACAACAATGTCTACAAGCTAAGATGAGCAGTTAATTATCGTTTATTCCTTTGACTGAATTGAACTTCAAATGAGAATTTTTATATCGAAGATTTTATTTTCATTATTTTTGTGCTTTCATTTTTGTTTCTTCGCTCATCTTCACGCATCTTCAGTTTAGTGCAAGCGTTCTTATTAGACGCCCTTAAGTCGCCGCCTCGTTAACTTACAAAACTAACCATGAAATTACAAAACAATAAACAAAATCGATTTTTTTTCCTATTTTGTTTTATTTTATTTTTTTTTTGTTTCATTTGTGTGCGAGGCTGAGGTTTGTTTGTGTGTGAGATGCTCTTAAAGAAATACATTTAAGACTTGTAGGCGCGTGTGTGTTTATATTATTTTGCTATTTTTATTTTAACATGTTGTTTTTACTCATTTCTCTTTTTTGATTTTGTTATTTTGTATTTTGTATTTTTTCTTTGTTTTTATTATAATTAATATTTAATTTTTCTTCATTTTACGTGTAATGAAGATTTCCGTTTAAGAAAATCATACACACACACATACTTACGTCATTATGCGCAGGCACTCATTGTGTCTGTCTGTGTGTGTGTGTCGTAGCGTACGTAGAAGCTCTTTAAACGACGTCGTTTCTTTAATGTAGCATACTTTCGGGGCTCATTGTATTTTTTCGTCTTCTTCGTCATCTCTCTTCTACTTCTACTTCTTCTTCTTCGTTTTCTGTTCGGGCCAAAGGCATTTGCCAAATGCGAGCAAATGAAGGAGCGCCTTTGTTCAATTAAGCCATAAATTCAAGGTCACATTTTTGTCGTTTGTTGTGGTTTTCCTTTTGCGTTTCTGAAGTGATTTGCTTCATACTTCGTGCTTTGTTGTTGCTGTTGTTGTACTTTGCTGTTGCCTCTGCGGTCGCTTTTGTATTTTAATAACGTATGATGCTTTAAGCCTTTCTTCTTCAACGTTGCGTCCTTTTTTCTGTTTATTATTCATAATTTCTTTTTTCAGTGTGGCCATTAAATCATCGAAATATTACGTTGTAGAGAAGACTTTCAGGAGAGAAGAAGATAGAAGAAAAAATCCGTTAGATGGCGCTTTAAAACGTTTGCTATTTACTTCTACTTTGCATTCTTAGTCGCTTCCTTGCTTCTTCATTTACTTATTTATCACCACTTATATTATCATGCCTTTCTCTTCATTCTTTCCGCTCTTCTAACATTTCTATTTCCGTATTATTAATTTTTTAGCCGTGCTTTTTTTAGGCCTTGATTACTTTGCTTTTTTTTTCTTATCTTTTTCAATACAATCATCTACGATTTTTTTACTTCAGTCAAGCAGTTGTTTGTTTTTTTTTTTTTTTATATTTTTTTTTTCTTGCTCGCTTTCAATTTCATTGTGTAGCTGAAGGCAGGCGAGCGGCTAAGAAAACGCCAACGCCAGCCGAAATAAAATCGGCTTTGCTTCTACACCTGACAGTGCTCCATGGCAGACGCCAGCATCTTCTCATTAAAAGCCGCATTAATGCTGACTAATTGTTTCGTTAAGCGTCGTCCTGTTCGTCCTTGCCGTTCATACATCGTCTGCAGCATCTTCATTTTCAACGTTGTCGTTGTTTTGCGTCTTAGTTGACGGCCAATTTGATTGCTTTGTGTGCGTGTCACGCTGCCAAATAAAAAAATGCTACAAAAACAAAAAAAATCAACAAAAGCGCCGCCAGCGGCAAGTAGCAAAACCGCTTGAAACGGCGTGAGACATGAGTGTGTGTGTGTGACATGGAGAGGGTAATGAAGTTCAGCCGCAAATGTGTGCTAAAAACAGAAAATTAAAATGCCAAAAAAAAAGAAGTGCAAATTAAGTCATCTCGATTATGGATTTCGCTACAATTTGCAATTATATTTATATAAATAATATAAATAATTGTATATCATGATTTAAGGCAAGTTTTTCTTTCAGACAAAAAACCAAAATAATTTTTTTTTAATTAAAATTTTCTGCTCCTTCAATGTTTTATCGCTTTCTGCTCTGTGTCACAAACTTCATATCAAAATGGAAATACCTTGCATTTCGCTCAGCATAGAAGTGCGAAAAAGAAAAAAAAAAAAATATACACGCTCGTAAATTTAACTAAATGGTTGGCAATTTGCACGACGCTTCACGCTCATACTCACGCTCACGCTTTGTCTCCTTTTATTTTGGCAATAAGCACTGCTGCTGCTTCTTCTTCTTCTTTTCTTTTGTTGAGCTTGTTGTTGTTGTTGGTGTTATATTTGTTGCTTGCTTATTGTTGTTGCGCACATTGTTGTTGTTCTGTGCACACACAGCGAATAATGACGTCATTTCATTATCGACGTGCGTGACAAAAGCAAAAGAGAACTGAAAAAAAGGGGGGAAAAAAAACAAAAGCGTGAATTTAGGCGCCATTCAGGAAAGGAAACAAGCGCAGAGCTGCCAGACTGCGCGACTCTCGCTATGTAACTGATAAATTAAACAGTTACATTTTTATATCCTGTCTCTATTTTTATTTATTTGATTTTTCTTTCGTTTTTTTTTTTTTTTTTGTTTTATTTTTTTTTATACTTCAGATTTTCTTCATTGTCCTCAAAATGTCTTCATAAATTTACGCGAAGCTATGTGAGGATCAGAAATATGCACGGATCAACGTCAATGAACTTCCTGCGCACGAAAAGCGTAAATTCGCCTTAACTTCAAGAACACTTCAATAAAAAGTAAGTGTGGGAGTGTATGGGTTTAAGCAACAGCTTGAAGGATTTACACGAACTTCACAGAGACAAAATAAGGTTAAAGCGCAGTAAGCGTAACACATTTGTCAGTGCAAAATTAAATTAACTTTTATTGATTCAACACATTTTGTGCTCGTCCTTTGCTGAAAAATACACAGCGGGCGAAAAAGCATTTATAAGAGTGACAGAGAAAGCGTGAATGTAAGTTGAAGAGTAATGGTAAAAGAGTAACTGTAATTAAGATACAAAGTACACACACTTACATACTTAAAAGACTTCTAAAGTGACAAGAACATTTTTAATTAATGTTGCCAACTGATTTACGCCCGCATGGATTTTGTTGTTGCTTTTGTTTTCTATATTTTGTTTATTTTAACAAAAAAAAAAATCGAAAAAGAAAAAGAGAGTAAAACTTTTCTTAAGATATGTTACCGGTAATGGTAGAGAAAGAATTGAGTACAGTAAATAGCGTCATCGAGAAGTCCGCGTTTAATTTTTAAGAATTGTGTTTGAGTATACTTGTGCATACCCCAAAGTTAATTTATAAAAAAGCCAACTCTAAAATGTCGGGCACATCACAGAAATATCGTAATTTTGTTGCGGAGCCCATGGGCGACAAGGCCGTAACAGAATCGGCGGGAATTGGTGAGACGCTAGGCGGTCGTTTAGTGGAGGCTGGATTTGACAAAGCGTACGCTGTGCTTGGACAGTATTTAATATTAAAAAAAGACGAAGAACTCTTTAAAGAATGGATGAAGGATGTATGTCATGCTAGCTCTAAACAGGCGTCTGACTGCTATAACTGCTTGAACGATTTTTAAAATTCTTTTATTTTA
Source organism: Phortica okadai (assembly GCA_034638295.1). Lineage (NCBI taxonomy): Eukaryota > Metazoa > Arthropoda > Insecta > Diptera > Drosophilidae > Phortica > Phortica okadai. The sequence goes on from CM067848.1 coordinate 3,508,146, forward strand.
AAATAAGACTAACCAATAGTAATAAATTTCTCAATGTGCACATTTGTTTAGTTGTTTGTTAGTAAAGATTTATGTCAAAACCAAACGAACTAATATATATATGTGTAATATTTAATAAATAATATAAAGACTAAAAAAAAAAAAATACCAGAGTAGTGGAAAATAACAATAAAAATTATGAAAAATCGTACGCTTCTCACTGTCTGTTGTTATTAAACTGTAAGAGTGCTAGTTCGATAGAGAAGTTAAGAGTAAGTGAGGATTATACATTCAAAAGCCACAATATGTAAAGAGTTTTTCTTTAAATTTAGATTTCCTTGAACAAACTTACTTGTAACTCACATGAAATTACCCAAAGCTCCACTTTGGTTTCTCAGTTTGGTGGCTAAAAAAGTAAATATCATGTAAGATGTTGCCTAACTTAATGTTAACGGTCGTCCATGGTACGTGCTTGAGTACCCAATAGATATTTTCTTCAGCCTTCACACATACATGTGCAACGATGGTAAATTTGTGTTGCGATTGGTGTTCAATAAAATCTATAAAATGAAATGAGTCTGATGCCGATGGTGGAGTATTAGATTTAATTTATTTTGCCGTTCAAGCAATCATCTTTTCTGAAAACATAATTTGAGACTAATAAAAAAAAAGTCTTTCATCTACGAAAGCTCTTTAGAAGACATATGCGGGAATAGTTCAAAATTGTAGTTTTTATTGCATAAAATTCGAATATTGGGACTGTTTTGAATTACGAACTTTTTCAAAAAGTAAAAAGGAGCCGAAAGTGAAAGTTTTACATTATGATTTTCAGATTTTTTTTTTTTTGAATCGATTTTCACCTCGTTTCAAGAAATATAAATCTAACTGAGACAACTATTTTTAACAGCCCTTCGAAAAGTTGTTTTAAGTGGCCTCAGTCATCCTGAACATGAGTAGTGCTACTCTCTGATTGTGACCATTTTCTTCTAGGCACTAAAGAAAACAACTCATAGTTGTATTATATGTTATATTTTATTCCGTTGTTGGTGACAAAAAGATATTTCATTTTATTCCTTCAAAAATGTCTTTGGACAGTTAAAAAAAAAAATTTGAAAAATCTTAAAATAATGTTTTTAGTTCTCAAAATTTCCAAAGGAAGCAGTTAAAATAAAAAATGAATCATTAAATTATTAAAAAGTTTGACTCATTGAGTTTGTTCCTCTTAAAAAACTAATCAACCACTTATGTAAAATTTTTTTTTGTATTTTTAAACCTGAATTAAGTAATTAGTTTTCATTCGTAATCAATTGATTAATCTTGTTATTGGACTTAAAAAAAAATTATTTTCAAATTAAATATTTAATATTATTTTCGTTACTTCTTTAAATGCATGTTAGATTATTACTTTTATTGATACTGATTGTAGGATGTGATTTTTATAACAATTATATTTAAAATACATAAAAGAGATATACATATATGACAGTTTTGTTGTTTTTCTTCTAAGGAAATTAGTGATTTTTATTGTTTAATTAAAAAGTTTAATTACAAGTAAAAATTTAACGTTTCTTTCTTATGGGTTACATGATTCAGCGGGTCTTTAATCCCTCGTAACAGTAATGCTTCATGGTAATCACTCCTTCTGCAGACTGAAGAAGTTTTTGGTCATTTGGACTGTCACCAAATTTCACTCGTTGTCGTTGTTACTGGCAACAGCTTAGATTATCCCAGAATCTTTCACATTTTAATTCAACTTATTCATGCTATGCTTGCGACTTTTCTCAACAGATTTCTGTACCTTACAAAATAAATTTGTCTCTAATGAAGGCATTACGATAATATCGTCTTTTTATGGTACTGCGCTGTGCATATCATCGGCGATGAGCACAGAATTTTTTTCAATGTCATTCATACAGCTCACACTCATACTCAGACTTTCTATTTCGTTCTTTATTTTTATATATTTCGTTATTTGATGTAACATTTTTTTTTTTTGCTCGGAATTCGCAAAATATTTCGCATTTGCCCTTTTGACATTTCAAGTTAAAATTTATTACAATTACGCACACATAACGGCTCACAAAATTGGCCCAGAGAGGTCAAACTTTCTTCAATCTTGTATCTTCTCATACCTGCTGTTGTTGTTGTTGTTGTTGTTGCTGTTATTGCTACTGTTGTCGTCTGTGTTACCTGTGCCAAGTAGCTCTCACCTATGCCCCCCCGTCGTCATCAGTCACTTTCCACATTTAATGAGTTTCATTTTGTTTCGTTTCATTTGTTCTAAGCTTTTTCCGGTTTCATGTTCGTTTTCTTGCGCTTTTAATTTTTTTTTTTTTTTTCTCTTCTGCTTTTATGTTTTGTTACTTTTTCTTTTTTTTTTTGCTTATGTGCGGCTAATTAATAAAACGTAATTAGTTTAATAACAGCGACGGTGGCAGCAACGCCGGAAATGAGAGCATTTTCATTATTTTCGGTTGTTTCTCTTATTTGTTTTCTGTTCTTTGTTTGTTGGTTTTTTTTTTCATCACAGGTTTATTTGAATTTTTTGCGCAGTCAAATTGAAATCGAAAAACAAAAACAAAAAAAAAAAACAAAAACACAAAATAAAACCAGGGAGAGAGAGAGAGAGCAATTTTCGGCATTGCCGTAACTTATATACTCTTCTTGCAAGAATTTTTCCAATTATTCTTAATGGCAAATCTTTCTTATAGAGTATAAAAGCTTCGGCAAGGTCTGGTTTTCTACATGCCTGCTTTGTTTATATTTAATTTCACATTTTTTAAATCCATAACTCTTTGAAAATATCCTGAAAACATAGCAATCTTGTAGTTTTATGTGATTATAAATCATTTAATCATTATATTTTACTAAGACAAGTCGTCAAATCAGACTAATAACGAAAAAATATTTAATAAAATATATTTATAATAAAAAGAAAGCATATAAAATGCCGGCTCACAATAATAGTGATCAAAAACGGAAAGTAGACTATCCTCCTAGACGGCTGCGCAGTGGTCGCTCGGACATCAGTCGCATGGCAAATCGACAGATATCAAGTGGCCCAGAAGTACGACTTACACGCTGTTTGATGCCAAACGTCGCTGAAATCAATGAAACTGTCAATGTTGTGCACGCCCCCATTCAGCATACTACGAGCGCAAAGTCGAGGGTATTAAATTCGAATAGTACGACCCAAATAGATAACAGCAATGGTGATCCTGAGCCGATGGACATCGAATCAAACGATCGCAACGCTGGCGATGCAAAGGATTCAAATGCCAATGCCGTTGTCCAGACCGACTCCACCGATTCCATCGACTCCACCGACTTCACCGACTTCACCGACTCCACCGAATCCACCGACGCCACCGCCAGTAACGCTGAGCCACCTCGCAACGACAGCGATGAACACTCGGAAACGTTTTCGTTTAAAAACATGTGTTGTATTTGTTAAGTTTTTTAGAGAAAAAAAATGTAGTAAAATTCTAATTATGTGTGATATGAAATTAAAATTAGTTTTCAGTGTTTTCACGTTAGTTTTTTTTTTTAGAATTTTTCAATTTGATTAACATATAAACATATTAAGACTCAATCGAAAAAATGGGCATGGCACAATAAAGGGCGTAAGCGTATTTAAACTTCGGCAAGGCAAGATATCGTTTTTACTGGTTTTCATGACATTTTTTCTTCCAATCTTATAATTCTCAATCGGTTTATTGTTTGTTCGATAGAGGTTCGAGTTCTACATTGAATATAAATCATCGGTTTGACATTTTGTTTAATATTTTGGGTTCGAATTGCTCTTTTTAATATCGTTTCTTAATACTTTACATTAGGAGTTGTTTTTATACTTGTTTTCTTGTTGTTTGTTCAGTTTTTCCTGCTGAAAAAGATGGAGCAATTTTCTTTGCATTTCCAATCACTGAGAAATTTATTGCATTTTATTATTTTATCATGGGTCGCTTTTTAATTAGGTTTTTGGATCAACATTTTATTTGCGATTTTTTTTTTTTTAAAACAAATATGTTATACATTCTTAAATTTTATTGGTTGTATATGGATTTCCAGACCAGTCATCGTTGCTTTTTCAAAATTTCGAAGTGGCAAGAAAGAAAGTGTTGCTTCCATTCTAAGCAAAAATCACCTCTTATCTAATTAGTTCAATGGTGTATCCAATGGCAATCTTTTTAATATTTGTGAAATATATTATTTTATTTTTTCGCCTCTGCTAAAAATGTTGAATTTTTTCTTTGAATTCTTTCTTTCTTTTCTTTCTTTCTCAATTCTCAAAATTACGATTATTTTTTTTTTTTTTTCTTTTAACAATTTTGTATTTAAAGGCTTTTTCGCAAAACAAGCTTGTAGATCGTTTCTTTTGTCTGCAGGTCGGTAAATTACACAAGTTTTTTCATTGTTGTAAATATTGCAGAATTGACAGGAGTTTAGTACTTTTAGTTATGTTTGTTTTAAAAGTTTATTCGTTATGGTCTCATACATAATTTTTTTATTTTTTCTTAGATATACGTACATACATTCTCAATGTGATTTTGTGGATTTTGGGAAAGCAATCGCTGCTTATGAAAATTGTGAAATGGATGTGTTTTTTATAATATATTAATTATTATTTTATATGTTCCTATCTGCTGGAAATGTTGGATAATTCTATTTGCACCAGAATCTTTAAAAATATTTTTTTTTTTCTTTAGTTTCCGACTATTGGCGTCGCCCAGGTTTTACCTTATAAAGTCTTTTACTAACTTTCGATATTTATTTACACAGGTTATACAGGCCCAGCATTTTGCATCTTCCTGTGTCGACACAATCATTGAAGAGATTCTGTCCTCAACAAAAATCATCGCTTTGTGTTTTTGTTTAATATGTTTAGTTTTTTAATATTGTTTTTTTTTTTATAATTTAAATTTGTTTTCATACTTGTTTTCTTGTTGTTTGTTTAGTTTTTCCTGCTGAAAAAGATCAATTTTCTTTGGATTTCATTCAAAGGTACCAAATCTTTTTGATTTTCACATAGTTTACATTTGGTGGTAGTCATCCTGATGATTTTGTTTTCAATGGATCAATGAATCCATAGGATGTAAAATGTACTCATTTGCAAAAGTCAATTTTTTTTGGAATGTTTTGCGATGAAAGTAATGGTTTTTTACGAGCAATTCCGGAGATGAGATTTATCTTTTTTTTTTATATTTTATTAAGTGTGAGATACAAACTTTACAATTAAATTGAAAAAATACTAGTGATTTATTTCGTATTTTTATTATTTTTTATTTAAGCAAATTTTAGCATTTTATGAAATTTGAAGTTTTATTCTGTGACTCGTTTCGAAATAATTCTTTATGAACAAATATGTTTCATTTTATAAAGAACCAATCAGGGAGCAAATACCCTATAAGGTGCTTGATTTCAAGTTAAAATCGCCAGGTTTGTGAAATACAAACAATTACAATTAAATTAACTTACAACTAGATAACAAATTAAAAAACTAAATAACAAATAAAACAAAAAACATTAAGGGCATAAATGACCAAAATGTCTTCTTTTAAGCCGGCAGATAGGCCTCGCCTGAAATGAGATTTATCAACTCTATAACTCGTCTCATGATAACTTCCTTGCTCTGCCTCCAGAGTTCAACAACGTCAGTCTAGGTCGATAATTTGAAAAAAAAGACAAAACATAAAACCATAAAAAAAAAAATTAAGCTCTTAAATTTTTAGATTAAAAAAAATCAAAAATCTTAGAAAGAAATTGTAATATTTATTTTTGTTGCACTATGTTTTTTTTTCTAAATTTCAATTTTGTTATTGCATTGCATAAGTACACATGGTCTCGGATGTCTCCGAAATTTATTTAATGTGGGATGTACCACTATGTGGTTTAAACCCACGGTGCTCAAACATGCGAGGCTCATCTAGAAACCTCTACTGATCTTGGGTCACAGCACCCGGTTGATATGCAACTCCACGCCGAGATAAGCATCTCTACCCGCGATATGGGCCACCACAGCCACCACGATACTCCCACAAGGGGGCCTACCGCTCAGTCAGGACAAAACCGCAAGCAGTCCTGTGGGCTCCTGACCTCCCGTGGTACCAATTTAGGGCTCGGTCAACCCACCTCTTTAGTCCCGACAAACTCGGATGAGGCAACCTGTTGGAGCGCCTTGTTCGTTAGCTACATAGCCGAAGCTATGCATTGCCCATTGCATAAGTACAGGCGTCATTGATGGCAAAAAAAAAAAAAAAAACAAATAAAATCGAGAATCAAAGCAGAAACAACAAATTTAATTCATGCTATTTCAAGCGGCTGCATAACAACATTAGGTAACCCCATTCAGCCCCTCAACCCCGCGACATTTAATAGTCGTACACGCTGTGCAAGCCGGTCTGCTAATAAATTCCACTGACAGTACGTTTTTCAGCCAGGGAGGAACAAAAAAAAAAACAAAATAAATAAGTGCAATAAATATGAAATGTTTTTTATAGCTTTTCCCGATTTTTCATTTTACATAAAGATTATAAAAAATTACGTATTTCAGTTGCTTAATCAAAAATTTATGTTGATTATGTAACTGATTTTATATTAAAAACTTTGTTCGATGAATTATTTCACTTGTGATTCTTGTCAAATAAGATTTCATCTATTAAATAAAACGAAGAGCCTTTTCCTTCAACAAATTTGGTTAAATTTTGCTGAATGTTTTCTCTATGTCCATTTAATGTGACAAAAGGGAACTCAATTTTTTTTTTTGCTTTATATTTGAATAGGTTATTGTGTCATTGTCGCTAATTGAGAATTCTTGACGTATAAATTCAGGGAAATTATCGAAGTAGTAACCAACTAATAAATTTGGAACTACTCTTTGACAAGAACTTGTCAAAGGCGATGCATAATCGCATCAGTCTAAGAAAAAAAATGGAATTAAGTTCTCATCTGTAGATTTTGGAACAAGTAACCTGTCAAAAGTGTTCGAATAATGACAACTGCCTATGACATGCAATCACCTGTTGAAAGCAGATAAAGTAGATTGAAATGGCACTACCGAGTACTGGTTAACTCTGAAGTAGTACCATATATTCTTTAATCCGGAACTAGTTCGCTGAACTACTGGGTTGTTTTCAATGAAAAAGTATAAATTAAGAGAAAGTCAAATAGTGACAATTTATAAAATTAGTTTTTGACTTGTCAGCGGGTCTGTTGTCTGGAAATCACTAATTTTTGAAAATATTTGTTTCCATCCGATGAATATGACTGAATATTTCGATTTTTAAACCTAAGAATTATAATTTTTCGATGATTTCTAATACATAATAACTTTTTCTATCATTCTATGCCAATTCCAAATCAAGTTTTGGTCGGCAACTCTCTCTGCTACAAACAACAAAATGATTTCATTAATCCCTGGTCTCATTTTAGTTTTCCGTTGTTGTTGCTGTTGTTGTTTCTTTTTTAACGCCGCACTATATTTCTCTTTAAGCCGTCTGTCCTCCTCAGTCCTCATTCATACATACATAGTTGTATATTCGTGTGTTAAACTTTTATGGCTGCTATAAAATAGAAAGAGCTAGCATTATGTGTGAACATGATAGCTAAATGTATGCGGCAGGTGCTATTCGTATGCACAACGCAACGCAACTCAACTTAACTGAACTGAACTGAGCTCAACTCATGGAATCACGTTAAAAACGTCGTAGACTTACTTCAGTCTAAATACTTGTAGTTGCATCTTGTTTGGTTGGATCGATTTTGTTATATGCTTTATGGCAAAGACGAGGCTCGATGACGAAGAGGGTGGCGGTGGTGGCGGTAACATTCTGATATTGTACTTGTATATATAAGTATTTATTACATTTCAATATTTGGCAGCACGACATGCAATTTTTTGCTTTTGGTTGTTGCATGAGTGTGTCGACAATGATGATGATGATGGCGCCTGTTTGTATGCAATGCGATTTCGTGTTGGGCAATAATTAAATGTCACATATACTAAACTCAAGACTTAAGTTGCATTTTGTGTTTTATTTTTGTTTTGGTAATTACGTGAATTTTATAGATTTTTCAACCTGTTATTTTTGCCTTGTTAAATATTTGTCTAAATATAATACAATTGAAGTTGTTATTAATTCGAAGCTAAAGACAACAATAAGATCGGTTACTGGCAGTGTGAGTCAGAGCATGCGAGCGGAAGGGAGAGAGGAGAATGAGTGAAAGAATATGAGATAACGAGTATAGCGAAGGTTTGAATTTTCTATGGAAAAATTACGAGCAATTTCACTACATTATATTCCACATACACATATGCTCTCACTCTGTCTCTCTCTCTCTTTTATGCTTACTTGATGGATACAAAATATAAAATAAATAAATGACAAAAATATAAATTTTTTTCATTCTTTTGCATATTAAAAATTGCTTTTTAATTTCCTTGAACAAGATCGAACGCCCAGAAAAGCATGCTACAGTTTTTTTTTTTTTCATTCACACTTCATTTTGCCCTCTGCAAGCGTCATCAGCTGTTCGCAGCCGCTGTCTTTGCCAAAATGCTTGTCATACTGACACGCTCAGCTGACTATTCAGTCTGACCGCACAAAATGGCGCTTGCGCTGGAATTGGTCAGCAAAAAAAAAAAAAAAAAAAAACATGAAAAACAATACAAAAAAAAAAACAAGTCACATGTTTCGTTTCATTCGCTCGCTGTCATTGCGTTTAGGCTAAGGCGGTCTTAACACGCAGAAAAAAATACATCGCATGGAAGTACTTCCACTATTCCAAAACATCGCCAACACATGCCGATGACGAATATCACACACACACATACACACGAAGCATACGTCGTTGAGCGTGAGGGCGAAGCGAAGGCAGGAGAATTACGCGCACATGTTGGGCTCGACTCTCAGTGCATGTGTATGAGTGTGTGTGTGTGTGAGTGCAAATTTTGGCAGCTGAGTTGCAGGCAGTTGGGCCTGACTGTACATGGGGCGAATTATAGTCATGTTAATTTAAATAAAAATAAATTAACAAATATTTTTTTTTCTTGTCTTTATTTCTTTGTTTTCATTGCTTTTTGAACTCTATATAAATTTTTCGGTGCGTTGAGTTATTTGTCGCATTAAATATTAAATATTATAATATTTAATACACAATGTTTGTTGAAATTTTCTTTTTTTTTTATACAAAATGCAGTTCAACAGAACTTCAATGAAACTGCTAAGACTTTCAAGCGCTTCTTTACTCTTAAGCATGCTAATGAAAGAAAACAGTAAACGAAAAGAGCAAAGCGCGCAAGAGCGTGCATGTGAAAGATAGAGAGAGAGAGAGAAAGAGAGAGAGTGAAACCCGCGCGCCGTCACTGAGCTAACATTGTCAGACATATGTGTGAAAATGTCTTGGCATGCGATTTGGCAACGTTTTTCTGTTTCAGTATCAAGCAAACTCTGCAATCAAAAGGCAGTCAAAGACAGCAACAGCAACAGTACAAACAACAGAAGCAGCAGCAGCCGCTGTCGATAAAATAACTAACAACAACAACAATAGTAACCATAATAAGAAGAAGAAGACAAAGAGCACAGACATTAATCACCGGCATTTTGAAAAAGAGCGAGAGAAGTCTTCTTGCTCACGGCCTTAAACTCACAACTGAGACTTATTTGGTCATCATCGTTTGCTACTAATATGCGTGAGCATGCGTATGTGCGAATGAGATAGCAAACAACAGCAGCGACACAAAAACAAAAACAAAAGAAAAACAACAAAAAAGGGCAGCGCAGTGAAAATCATCAACAGCGCCGTCATTGTCGGCAGTCTGCCAGCGCCGCAGTTTATTGGGTCAGCAAAGACAGTTGGAAGACGCATCAGTGCGCCAAAAAGACGGCAATAAAAAATATTATTACAGCAAGAAAACGAAAAAAAGAAAGAACACATAACACAAAAATCATTCAACTATATAAAAAAAAAAAAAAAACAATGCAAAAAAGTTTATATTAATTTAAAAAAGAAAAGCAGAAAAAAAATTGAACAAAAAAACTTCAAGAAAAAACTTTGACTTTGCACTAAAAAAAACAACAGAAAATCTTCAAAAAAGCACACACACACACACAGAGAGCGAAATATTAAGGCACATCAACACACACACATAAACAAACACTTACACATACAATGTGAAAAATCAATATCCGTCTAAAGTTTATTTCGGTTTCGAGTGTGATTTTCGAACGCCCAAAAAAACAACAAAATTAAAAAAAAAAAAAAACATTTAAAAAAGAAATTTTCCAATTTAATGCTGCTTAATGAAATTTAATTAATTAAAAAAAAAATAAGTATACGCCAACGCCAAAAAAAAAAACAAAATAGAGAAAAAACCAAAAAAAAAAAAAAAAATCTAAAATAAAAACACTTTTTGCTGCTTAAACTTGCATTTGCATTGCATTAACTAAAAGTTCAACTAATTAGAAAAAAAAAAAAAAAAAAAACAAACGTTCAACGACGCCAACCATAAAAGCCGGAAGTGTCCATTTTGTGTTTAGTGCTTAAGGTAAGACTAAAAAAAAATTATTAAAAAAAAAAAACTGCAAAAAAAAAAAAAAAAATTTAGTAACAAAATTTAAACATTTCTCGTAATAATTATTGCTACAAAAATTAATTCAAAAAGGCTTTGCGCTTTGCTGCTCCATCCATAGTTTTATTAAAAAAAAAATATTAAAAAAAGTTACAAAATTTATTATAAACAAAAAACCAAAGGCAAAATAATAAAATGCGCCCATAAGCACACTACAAAAAAAAAACCAAAAACAAAGAACAGCCAAAAAACAACAACAACAGTTATAAACAATAATAAGAAGACATACAACTATTTCATCAGGTGAGTTCAACACATCTTTCTATTTGCTCTTTTCTGTGGGGCTCTTTTTTTTTTTTTTGGATATTTCTTCTTCTTCTTTTTTTTGTCACGTTGAAAAATCGAAGCCTTACGCCCGACAATGACGTGGCAAACGCCAAACAACGGCTTAAGGAGTGTACCGTTGGTATAGGGTGCCGGGGGTAGGAGGGCGGTTGTACTGGGGCAGGTGTTAGCAAAGACACAATTGTGTAAGGCTCACAGCTGCTTGAACAAAAGCAAAAGCAAAGCAAAGTAAGCCAAAAGGCCAAAAGCAACGATGAAGTATTATGCAAGAGATGAAGAGAGAGAGCGAGAGAGAGAGAGAGCGAGCAACTGCAAAAGCGAGAGCATAAAAAGAAAAGCAACAACAGCTGTTTGCGACAAACTGCCGGCTTACAATAACAACAGCAATAGCAACAGCAACAATAACAATTAAGACAAGCGAACGAGCGAGAAAGCACACACACACACACACACACACACACACATGCGAGCTACTCCGTGTAGGGCAAATAAGTGAAAGAGAGAGCCAGAGAGAAAGAGAATTAAAAGAAAAATGGCAAACAGCTGATTTGCATTTCATTGCGACAAACAGACGTCGAGCAATGCTGCTCAAACTGTGCATAGAGCATGCCCAGCAAGGACACAAAATCAAAGCGCACAAAACAGCTGGCGAACCAAAAAAAAAAAAAAAAACAATCAAGCGCACAAAAAAAAAAAGAAACAACAAACATATAAGAATTTAATGCCGGTAAGGCAAAAAAAAAAAAACAGGAGATAAAAAACTTCACACAGCTGGCAAAGCGAATAAAGAAACAAATACGAAGAATATTAATTGCATAGATTTTTTTTTCAGTATTTTTTTTTTTTGCTTTTACTTTATTTAAAATATATATTTTTCACTTGTGAACGCACCACGTCCGGCAGCTCACATTACGTTGAGTATTGAGGAGGGTTCATTGAACTTTACATGACATGACTCATGCATGCAATAAAGTGAAACCGGGACGAAAATATTACACATGAATAACACTAAAGGGTGTTTTGTTTTATGACTGCAAGCGTATCTTTGAACATATCTTCTACTTATATGTATATGTGTAAGCGAAATACTTACCATTGAGTGACTAACTGAGTCAGAGTCAGCACGAGATCTCCGAAACTATAAGGCGACGTTCATAAATTACGTGAGATAAAATCAGGCGTGGAGGGATTCAGCAAAATCTCACTAAAACTCACCAATGGGGAGGTGGATCATGGAAAATCTCATATTAACTTTTTAATTCAATAATTTATTAATTATTTAAAAATTTACACGTGAGATGCAAAGGGGGGTTCGTCAAAATCTTACCAAAGCTCACCAAGAGGAGGACAAGGGTCTCAGTTTCAAGAAACTTCACGTGAGTAACGGACATCCTCTAAGCTCGATTAAGTTGATATTGTTTATTTTCTTGATGTAAATGCTCATTCAATAAATCCTGTTGTTTGCCAAGTTTTGGGGGTGTTGTCCGGATTATGAAATGCCCGAATTATCGAGATTATACTGTATGTTAATATATTCTTTATCAACTTTACGTGGCAAGTTGATATAATCACGTCTGTCTATCTTTCTGTCTATTTCAATGCGTATTTCTCGCCCAGTTTCGAAGCTATCGACGAAATTTAAATACACAAAGTTATCTTATATCGCATCGATCGGTACACTATAGCATATAGCTATCGTAGGCATGATCGGTCAGAAATGATGTTTTTGTTAATAAAAATTACTTGCTCGTTAATAAAAACTGATAAAACTTTACATTTATATGTTTTTATCTATATTAAAAATTTTAATAAGAATTGGGCCAATGGGCGTGGCACAAAATTTTATATTTTTCTTTTCCACTTCTTTGAGCTTTGAACAATTGTTTGCTTAAGGCAAACGTCATTATTTGCCTTCAAGTTAATTGTCTTCATCAAAAGATACACGTGTTTGATTTCTTGAGTATTTTGAGCGCTTTTTCAAAAAGTTCTTTCACTCAGCGACTTAATGAACACCATTCAACTAAACTAATAACCCTCATAAGCATTAAAAAGCCAAAAAAAAAAAAACACCCTTTGCATTAAGGACATGCCACTTGTAATAAACGGCTTTCTTTCTTTGCTGACCATTGGGGTTGCAGTTTAGGCCGTGTTTGCTGCAATGCAATTTACATATTATGCCGGCAATGGACGCTTAGGGTGCAGCAATGAAGCAATAAAGCAATAGAAAAGTAAAAAAGAGGAAGAAACTAACATTAATAAAAAAAGTAGTAAATTTCCACCCTTCGATAAGTGCTGATGTCATAATTGCGTGAGTGTTTCGTCACGCACACCATTTGTGTACAGTTTTATTGTCACTGTCACTGTGCTGCTCAAACTGTATGCTTATAAAACTGTGTACGTGCGCTCTCAGCTGATGCTGATCGAAGCCGACAAATCTTTGCTGCTTCTTCTTGCTCGCTTGCCAACTCATGTAACACATGTTCTGGAAGTTTGCCGATTTCCAGAAATTGGAAATTGCGTCAGGCATTCATCAACTCAATCAATCATTCCAGAAAACACCAAAAAAAAAGAACAAATTCTTCGGTTCGTTCAGTCGGTCGTTCGTGCTTAACTTCCAGTCGTCTATATTTGCTACTGGCCGCCTTCGTTTCTATTCGTTTTTTGCTTCGTATAATCATCGTTTGTCGTCGGTTGTAGTCGGCTTTTGGCTCTGCCGATGGGCTTTCGTTTGGCAAAAGAATTCTGTTAGAAATCAGTTCGTTTGAGCCTCTCGTACAGTGCACTTCACTGACCCAATCGTAAAGTCAAGTTTCAAGTTTCGAAATTATTTCAAAACAGTTATATTTAAACATCAAATTCAACGAAGTATCAAAATTCAATTTTCAACGCGCATTCAACAGTTACAAGTGCATTAATTTTTTTTGTTTTTTTTTTCGCCTAAGCTTTGGCAATGCCAAAAATCGGCAGTACTTAAAAAAAACAAATATTTAAAAGAAAAACATTTTTTTAAAGTTCTTTCGAGCGTAAATTTTTGGAACAAACGATAAACTCAAAGGTGATATATTTTTTTTTTAAATTTAATATTTAAATACATAATTTTTATACCCTGTACACACACTGTGTATCAGGGTATATTAAGTTTGTTTGAGACGGTTTGTATGTAACGCATAGAAGGAGGGGAGGGGGACCCTATAAAGTATATATATTCTTGATCAGGATGACAAGACGAATTGATATAGCCCTGTCTGTCCGTCCGTCCGTCCGTCCGTCCGTCCGTCCGTCCGTCCGTCCTCACCAATGGTTCTCGAAAACTATAAGAGCTAGAGACTTGAAATTTGGTGGATAGACTCGTGAGGTCAAACGCTAGATCAAGTTTGAAGGATTTTTTGCCACGCCCACTCCTTCCCGCCCATCGAGCACCACCCATTTTTTCAAAAGGCTGTAGCTCAAAAACCTGATGAGTTAGAAACATGAAAATGAGTATGTAGACTCAGTATGTATAGCTCTACAAAACTGCATACCACATTTTTTCCCCCTCCCCTTCGTTTCCCCTCAAAAAGTTGTTTTCTTAAAATTGCTGTATCTCCTAAACTATAATAGATACAATGCTGAAATTTTGTATGCAAACTCAGTAAACATACCTTTTTAAAACTGCATACCACAAACTTTCATTTTTAACGCTGTGTGACAACGCAAAGACAAACAAGTTGAAATTTGGCATAAATTGCGCTTTGAACACTGCTTTATCCTATTTGTAACAAAAACTGTACTTAACACTGCGAAAACTATTAAAGCTAGAGACTTGAAATTTGGAAGATAGACTCGTGTGGTCGAACACTAGATGAAGTTTGAAGGAATTTTTGCCACGCCCATTCCTTCCCGCCCATCGAGCACAACAAAAGGTCATTTTTTTCTTAAAATTGCTGTATCTCCTAAAGTATAAAGAATACAATGCTGAAATTTTGTATGCAAACTCAGATAACATACCTTTTTAAAACTGCATACAACAAACTACCACTTTCCCCGCAAAGACCAACACACTAAAATTTTGCAGCAATGCTTTGTAACAAAACCCGTACTAAAGCGCCATCTAATGGCAAAATTGCACTGTGAGCCCTGCCTCACTATTAGCAAATACACAAACCATATCGTGGTACACTGCTTTTGCTGTCGGCGAATGTTTAACGTGTTATCAACATAGGTGTGTGTACAGGGTATTATATAGTTGAGAATACTCAACTATACCGCCCTTACTGGTTTTTTTTTTTTTTTTGAGAGTCTTTGATAATTTCAAGAAGTTGTGTTGGTGGTGAAAACCATAAAAAAACGAAAGGCAACATTTTTTGTTTTTGGATATCAAATAGAGTTGCCACCCAATAATTGTCTATGCCCAAACGCGCTGTTATGTGGTAAAGAAATGTGAGTAATAGAAAAATTGGTTAAAAAGGAATTATTACTGATTTAGTGAATAATTTTTCGTTAATAAATTTAAGAAATTTGAAAGTTCGTCAAACGTTCGGCAGCTTATTATCCATAACTGTACTTCTTTCATTGTATTGGCAACGCCGTGCACGATCTACGGCCCACATTAATTAGTCTGGCAACACTCGGCTAGTATCAACGAATCCCGAAACATGGTTTTGCTACTTGCTCAGAGCGGAGATCGTCAAACTTCTTTGCCTTTTATCATATTTTTGAGGTTTTGGATAAGCCTCTGTCTCTCCTCTGTGGATTTTGAACTTCCTTACTGAAGTAAACACTTTGCAGGTCATTGTTGACCTCAGGCAATTGTTTTTGACAATCATCAACTTCTTTTATTCAATATGGCAACTCTTAAAATATCGTTCTAAGCTATTAGAGTTATTACAGTTGGAAATTTGTAGATATTTTTGACAAAAACTTTAATTGCAATGTTTCAACGAGATCTCTATTAGAACTGGCAGCTCCCGAATAATTATGTTGGGAATATTAAAAGTAATCACAGTATTTGTAGCATAAAAAGCAAAATTATTAAATGAAAAGCAATCAAATATTTGCTCAGAATCTTATAACAATGGTAGAAGTATTAATTGTGAAGTCCCATTCATCTATTTGTCTTAACTAACGTTTGCTGTAAGACAAAATTTGATGTTCCTTTGCAAGTTGTTCAAAAGCCAAGTTAAAGTTACGAACAACAACAACAAAATATAAGATTTTGCAACACTGTGCCAAGACAAAACGCAGCCAAACGCAACGAACGACCGCAGTAGGCTGAGCCAATGAGCAGATGAACTAACGAACGAACGAACGAACATGTGTGTGTTTGACGAGTGAACGAACAAACCAACGAGTAAAATGACGACCAAACGAACAAATGAACGAATAGAAAAATGTTCGAGCCAAACAAGAAAACCAATGAAAGGACCAACAAGCATGTAAATGAAATGCGGTTCGAACTGCTGCAAAGCGGCAACGCAGCAGAGAAAATCATGCCGTCGACAGCGGCGCCGTCGTTGCGGGCGACACAGTGAACCGAAGCCAAAGACGAAGAAGAAGAAGAAGACGGCACATGGCAGGCAGCACACATGGCGGCAGCCAACAATGAAAGGAGAGCGCACATGTGTCGCGCTCTTTTTATCGAAGAGTGTAAAATTCTGAAGAGCACACATGTATATGTATATGTATGTGTGTGTGTGTTGGCCAAAGCAGCTGACAACAACGCGTTGGCCAAATGCCATTAACAGCCGTTCGTATTAAGTTTCTGCAGGCCGCACTGGAATTATTTTGGAAATATACCGTTTTGTTTTTTTTTCCTTGCTTTTTTGCATGGAAAGCATGAAAGAAAAACAACAAGTACAACATCATTTGGAAATGCAACAAAGCTGCCAAGCCGCAAGGATATACGCCTAGGCGTGTGTGTGACAAAGAGCGCATCAGAGTGTGAGAGAGAGAGAGCGAGTGAGTGAACAACTCACACTGATGACGTGTTGTTCGTTTGGTTTTGCTTCGTTTGCCGACTAACGACAAACCGTTAGCCGATAAAAGCCGACACACACATACACACACAGGCGAAGGTGACCACACACACACACACACACAAAAAATGTACGTCGCTTTGGCTTCGTGTTGCGCTGCGGCACTTTGAGGAAATCAGTCTTCGTCGAGCTTTCACAACGTTTGCAGCCAAGCAAATCCAAAGAGAAATACAACAACAACACAAATAATTAAATAAAAATTACAAAAAAAAAAAAATTGAATACAAAAAAAAAGCAAGCAAAAATATAATTTAACATTCTATAAAATACATTTACATTTATTTAAAAAAAAAAAAACAAAGTCAAAGTTTTAAAAAAGGAAATTTATACATTTTCATTTCAAACCAAAATTTGCAAAAAAAAAAAAAAAAAATATAAACAATAATTTTTTTTTAAATATTTTTTTTTGAATTTTTTTTGCAAGTAAAAAGCTTAAATAAATTATTATTGTCAGCAGCAAAAATTGAAGTGCAAAAGAGCGAAAAAAATAAGATAATTAAAAGCAGAAAGTATTAAAAAAAAAGTGTCTTAGTTGCCCCTTTTTTTTGTGGTTTTTAAACCATTTTTTGTTATTTTTTTTTTTGTGTATTTGTTTTTGTGCTTTAATGCTGGCAAAATAACAACAACAAAAAGCACAAACAACCACAACAACAACAAGAATAAGCAAAAGCAAAAAGTCTGTGCGACTCAAGTTTCAAACCTGGGCGAAAAAAAGCGCGTTTTGTTTGAGTGTTGGAGTTAAAGACGAATTTTTCAGATTTTTGTTTGTATTTTTTTATTTCTCTGTGTGCTTTATTTAAGCATTTGTTGTAGTTGTTTCAATTTTTTTTGTTGTATTTCATACATGTTCTTTTTGTTTTCGCTTTTTGTCTCATTTTGCGTGCGTTACTTCATCAGCCTATGTGTCTGTCTGTCTGTCTGTGTCTCAGTCTCTCTATGTGTGTGTGCGTGTGTCTGTGTGACCTATTGATTCTACAACTTCCGTTTCCTCATGTTTGTTGTGCTATTGTTGTTGTTATCTTTTGCGGTTTTAGCTATGCTTTTCTTTTTTTTTTTTTATGTTTTGTCTGTCAGCGAATTTTATTCGCAGTTGTCTTTTAGGCTTCAAGTTGTGCGGTCTTCATTAAAACGAATATTTGAATTATTTTTTTCTGTTTTTTTTCTCAGTGTATACTTGAGTAAGCATTGCAAAGTGTGCGCTAATATTGGCAAATGTGCTTAAACAAAGAAATTATTTACAACGCTCTAAAAGTGAAAGTCATTTGTAACTTTTTATGAATTTGCAAAAATTTAAACATTTTTTCTTTTATATAATATTTAAATAAATTGCTGCATTGACAAAAGTCTGCTGTCTGTCTGTTTGTCTAACAACTGTCTGTGGCTTGAATGCCTTGCAATGCATTAGGCCAACTTGACTTGAGTCTTCTTGTCTTCAACTTAAGTTGATACAACTTGTCTTTCATTAGCATGTTTGCTTACATTTGCATATGATTGACACACACACACATACTAATGTGTGTATAGAGTGACTATGCAAACATTTGCTTTGCTTTGCTTTGGTTTTCTTTTTTGGATTTTTAATAATTTTATGCCCAAAAATAGCAAAGCACATCAATCAAAAACGCACGCCATGCTATGCCATGCCACAACTGCGGCAGCGCAGCGGCGGCGACGTTCAGGCAGACATCGTTAAACTCAACTGACACTAGAAACAACAGCAACAACAGCAACAACAACAACGATGACGACAAAGAACATGTCTTCAACGACGTTGAGCAAGAAAAAAAAGGAAAATTTTTAATAGCAAAAAAAAATCAAATTACACGGAGAAAAATGAAAAATAGAAGAATAGAGGAAAAAAAAAATAAAAAACGATGAAGAATGAAGTGCAGCAGCAAGTGAAGTCATGCAGCTGGCACGTTATGCCACGCCATGCGGCGCCGCCTTCATGCAGCACGGCTTTCTTTTGCATGCCATGCCATTGCAATGCATGCGGGAGGGCGTGAGCGGTGCAGTTGGGTCGGCGACGACGCGCATCAACTTAATTTAAATGCCTTTAAAAGGCGAAAAATGTTTGCAAAGCAAAATTTGCATGTTGCCAAGTGAAGTTGTGTCCGTATTGTTGCAATCAAGCCGCCGGCCGGAAGAAAGAGCTAGACTGATGACAATGAGAGCCAAGTGCAAGTGTGCGAGTGAAGAAAGTAGAAAAAGACAGAGATAGAGAGAAAGAGAGAGAGATAGAGAGTGTATAAAAGAAGGCAAGCAAACATGAGTTGCAGTCATGAAGGCGTCGATGATGATGATGATGATGATAATGAGAATGAGGACGACATTCTTTTACAGTCATGACAGTCGACAGGCGTTGCTGATGTTGTTGTTGTTGTTGCTGCTGGAGCAAGTTGAAAACTATTTTTGGCTAGAAAGGAAACAACAACAACGATGACAAGATGTGCCAAACAAAGCGGCATAAAAGTAAAGGCAAAGAATGAGCAAAAAATAAAAAAGAAGACTCTAAGAAAATGAAGAAATAAAGTCAAGTTGGCAATTTTAATGTCGCCGCTGGCTGAGCGTCTGCGTTCCTGACTGTGACTGTGACTGCGACGGTGACTGCGACGGTGACTGAGGCAGGACGCAACATGAGGCATGACTCATCGGGCGGTGGCAGCGACAAACAGCGAAAGCAATGATGATGACGTTCGAGTGCCGCTTCAATTGCTATTTTACTCACACACACACACACAGACACACACTATTGCGCACTCTTTCACTCACACAGTGCACACGTGCGTGTGTGTGTATGTCCATTTTGTTTTAATGTATTTGTTTTTCGGCCTTTTGCAAAAATTTTCTCAAAAAAAAAAAAAATTGAAAAAAAAGCATTTTTAAATGTCTGCCTTTTTTCGCTCAGTGCATGTCATAAAGCAAAAATAAAAGCGTAGAAAAATAATAATAATAATAATAAAAAGAGAAGAAACAACAAACTATTTGTAGTTGTTGTTATTGTTGTTGTTGGCCGTTGCTCGTGGCAATGTTGACGATGTCAACGATTATGAACTTTATTTTTGTTATCGTTTTTTTTTTTTTGTTGTTTGTTTGTAGTTTTCCTTCTTCAACTTTATTGGCTTTCCTTTCTTTTATTTTTTTTCGGTGGTTGATGACGCCATTTTTGGCTTCGATGACGCCGATATTTTCTTTGCCTGCCAGGCTGGCAGCCTGACTAACTTCCTTGCCACTTTTTCGCCCTCTTGCCATTCTTTCTACATGCCGAAGTCGTATTCAGGGTGCAGCAGTCAATCCACAAAGTTCAAACGGCATTCACGTTCGCATTCTTCGTTGACAGTCCTTGTGCTCTCTCTGCATAGTAAATCCTTTTAATGTTTGTCATTAAGAACATTTTTTTCTTTATATTTTTCTTTCAAGTCGCATTGACTTGCATCGTTTTAGAGCTTGAAGTTTGCTTGAAGTTATTTTCTTGATTCTTTTATTCTTATAAAAAAAAAAAAAAAAATAATTATTGCAATTTGTTTGATTATAAATAAAAAAAAATTCGGACATTTTCAATTAATTTTTGAATTTTTTTCTAACTGAAATTCATAACATATAAAAAATTTGTAATTTTTAAAGTATTTTTAATTTTTATTTAAAGTACTAATAATGAAAATTATTCTTCTGAATTTATAGAAATTGATTTTGAATATTTTTTATTACTTCACCATTACAAAAAAAAAATTTATTTACTTTTGAGGCTACAAAACTTTTTAGGAACAAAATAAAAAATATAAAATAAAAATAATTTGTAATTTTTTTTAATAAATTAATTCTTAAATGTTTTTACTTACAGATTTAATGGTCACGATTTTAAAAATTCCCAAGTAAAGTATTGAAGAAGAAGAAGTAAAACAACAAAATAAAAGTGCAGTTAATAAAACAAAAAAAAAAACAAAGAAGAAGAACACATACACAAAACAAAACAAAAAACTGATATTTAAATAATTATAAAAAATACAAAAAAAAAAGAATATATATTTAATATTAAAAAACTGTTTAAAACTAGTCCAAATATTAATATAAAAATACTAAAAAACTATTACAAATTTATTTCAATTCAAAAGCTAAAAAAAAACTTAAACACGCCAATTTTGAATATAAAAAAAAAAACAAAGATTATAAAAAAAAAAAAAACATAAAGTTTATTAAAACAAAAATACACCAAAGAGAAAAAACCACACAAAATACAAAATAAAAAAAAAAAAAACATTAAAACCAAAAAACACGCAAAACAAAAAGCATATATTATTTCGTTACTCAAACTCTAAAGAAAAAACAAAAAAAATATAATAATAAAAACGCTTAAATGACAAACACTTAAAGAAAGTGAAAAATCAATCAGCAAATAATATAAAAACGAAAGAGACAAAAAATTAAAAACCAAAAACAACAACAATAAGAAGTGTGCGTGCATGTGAGCAAGCGAGAAAGTGCAAAAAGAAGCCAAACTTCGTTTTGACAAACATTCAAAAGACAAAAACAAAAACCACAACGCCAAACAACAACACAAAAAAAACAACAAAACTGTTAAAAACCGCAGCAGCAGCAGCAACAACAACAACTGCAACGAAAGCCGTACAAAAAAACGGCAAAGCAGCAACAGCAAAAGATCGAAGTAGTGCAACAACAGCAACAACGACGACAACAGCGGCAGCGCAGCCAACGTCATATTGCACTCAAGCGCTCTCTCAAGTTGCTCTCTTTGCGCAGCAAACGTGCGCCTACGTTTCAGTACTCAATGTAAAGCTGTGCATAGCAGAACAACTCAAATCAGAGCAGAGCAGAGCAGCGCAGCACAGATCGTTGGATCAACTTGAGCGGCGAACAAGTGCATCGCATTTGCCGCAAAGCAAAACTGCAGCAAATAAATACATGTTTTTGTTGTTTTTTTTCGCCATTGAACAGTGTGTGATTTGACAAACCAAAAAAAAAAAAAAAAATATTTAAAAAAAACTCAACATAAAAAAAAACTATTTTTTCACCAAAAAAAAAGTATATATTTAAAAAAATATATAAAAAAATAAAACATATTTTTTTTTTTTTTAAACTACAAAGAACGTAAGAAAGAAAAGACTGAAAAGTGATTTAAAATTTCCAAGAAATTTTAAGAGTTGAGAACAGACAAAGCGTAAGACAGTGACAGAGTGTGACAGATAGAGAGAGAGAGAGAGAGACAGAGATAGATAGTGTAGCCTTGTGCAAGTTTCTAAAACCAAAGCATATTTAAGGCGCACAACAAAGCAACGAAGCAGGACTCAAGGCAAGGTTCCTTTAATTTTTAATTTTTGTTAAAAAAAAAATACAAAAAAATAGTCAAGAAAAACAAAGCCAATTTTTAAGTACATTTTTTTTTTCGAGTGTATAAAACGCAAAGCCAAAAAGTAATAAAAGACAAAAACCAAAGCAAAAACAAAAACAAATTAATAAACCAACTCAGTCAACAAGAAGTGTAAAAGAGAGAGCAGCGAACTGTGATGGGCGATCAGGCAAAGACGGCAAAGGCAAACGAGCAAGGCGGCGCAGGCGCTGGCGGCGGCAGCGGCAACGGCAACGGCGTGGCAGAGCCCACGGCTGCAATGTTGTTGGCCGAGAGCAAGGTGAATAACGGCATGACGGCCAACGGCGGCAATAATGATGCTGGCGGCAGCGGTGGCGGCGTTGGTGAAGCCGCTGCTGCTGCTACTGGCGGCGGCGGTGATGTTGTTGGTGCAGTAGGCGGTGGCGGCGTCGGTGGCAATGGTGATGGTGGTGCCGCTGCAATTGGCGTTGGCGTTGGTGATGCCACTGGTGATGGCGCTGGCGGTGGCGGTGCCGGTGCTGATGGCGGTGATGGCGCCGACGGCGGTGGTGTTGGTGGTGGCAATGGCATTGGTGGTACCGGCGGTGGTCCCCATTCGATTGGCGATGATGCAGCAACCGATGCCGGTGCAAGCTCATTGCCGCCATCGGAAATTGGCGGTCGTGCGCCATTGGACACGGCCTGTTCGGATGGTGGCGGCCCATCGAGTCTTGTCGGCGGCATGGTTGGACCGCCCAGTCCATTGACCGGTTGCTATTTGCTAATTGTGCTCGGCGAGCCGCATTCGGAGGAGCATAAGGACAACATTTTGCAGCATCTCATGAAGGGTAAGTCAACATTGATCATACCTAAACTTGTCTCAAAAAAAAAAAAAAAATACCAAATTATAACAATTTTTTCGTAAGCTAAGAATTAAAAATTTATAACAAATTTGGTTTGGGTAAAGAAAAGGTAACGGTAAAGTTTATGTTGCCGCAACATGCATAACTCTTCTTCTTCCTTGGCTTTAGTTTCTAACAAGGCAATGTCGACAACTGTGAGTGAGTGTGTGAGTGAGATGGCTATAGCGAAAATGTTAGAGAACGTGCAGAAAAGCCGTTGGCATGCTTTGCATATTTAATGACTTAGTATGCGTGTACGTGTCTCTGTCCGTACGTCTATCTCTCCGTCTGTCTGTCCGTCTATCTGTCTGTGTGCGTGTTAAGTGTGCATGCGTGTGTTAGTTAATAAAACTCATAAAATCTTCAAAGGCATTTCAATTGGCCTTCATTTTGTTTTTTTTTTTTTGCCAAAATATACATATAAATATGTCTTAGACCTTTTTTCCCCTTTTCTTCTTTATTAATATGTTAATGTGTGTGTTTGTCATTTTAACACGCATCGCAATTTAATATGTTAAAAACTTTTAATAAAACACTTTTTTTTTTATAAGAAAATGTGCCTTTTGACTTTGACTGTAGCGCCATCTTTGGTCTGAAGTTGCAAAACTTCTATTATAAAACACACACTGAAGAGAAATGAAATTTTCGCTTAGAAACAAGTTTTTATATACATTATGCGCTTATGTTTAGCACGCATCCGTGTTGACATAAAGCAAAGTAATCTTTAAAACTGTAAAATTTGTACGTTCGTTGGCGGTTTGTTGGCTAAACCGCTTGAGAGAAAGAGATGAAGCTTAGAAGCATTTGCAACTTTATCAGACCGAAGTGTTAATGGTTTTTTCTAAGCTTTAATATTTTTTATTGTTACAATTAAAGTAACGTTTTTTTTGCTGCTGCTGCTGTTGTTATTGTTTTACTTGTAGTTTTAAGCATTATTTGCATGCTAATGGCGAAAGTTGGACAAGAATTTGGTCATAATGCCACAGACATGCCAACTTGGTCTAACTTTTCAACGCCCACGCAAGGTCTCTGCTGCTTCATGCGCTTTTTTTTCGAGGTAAATACTTTGCAAGCATTTGTGGCATAAAACAAAATACAAAAATGCTTGAGTCAATCAAAAAAAAAAAAAAAAAATAAAAGAAACTTTTAAAGTTGAAATTATAACAAAAATTAAAAAAAAAAAATCATATTAGAAAAATTTAAACACGAAAAAAAAAATAAATATGAATGAACGCTTGAACAATTAACGTCGCGTGCCGCTGCCGCAGCCTCAGTCGACGTCGTCTGTCTGTCTATTTGGTTGAAGATTGTTTTAGTTTTTTGTTGTTGTTATTTTTTTTTTTTTGCTTAGTTTGCTTAGTTTACCGCACATTTGCTTTGCCGCTGCATTGCTTTGGCTTGAATTGCTTTGACACAGTTTCGCCGTTCGTTAATTATTATTAACTAAACTTCTTATTACTAATGAATCATTAACAAAAAAGTGCAAAAAAATGTATGTATAACAAAAAAATTATTAACTATGATTAATTTTACTTGTTCGACTTTTTTTGCCGTCGGGCGTGACTTTTTTTTTTTTTTTTGTTGGTGTTGGGCAGACACAAGCCAAAGTAACAAAAACAACAACAATTAACAAACAAACAAACAACAATAAGTAAAAGCAACAAGAGTAATAGAAGCGTTGGCAGCCAAAGGAGCTGAAGCACGTTCAATTGCAACGCACAAAACTATGCTATACAAAATTCTAATAGCGAATTTGCCTTTGGCAAAACAAACAATGTGCAAAAGCAAAGGCAAACACACAGCATAGCAAGAAAAGCAAACAGAAATCAATTACAACAAAGCTTATGAAAGAAAAAAAAATGAGATAAAAAATAATAATTATTGTAAATTTTTATGCTACATCAACGAGCACATAATTTTTCATAAAACACGCGTTTTTATTTGTTTTTGGTTTGTAGACAAGCCAAAAAAAAAAAATAAATAAATAAATCTAAAAAAAAAATAACTAAAAATAAAAGAAAATACATGTCATGTTCTGTCACTTTGTCTGCCTCGCCAATGTGCCCTTGCCGCCTACTCTGTCGCTGTCGCTGTCTCTGTCTGCACAACAGGACACGACGCGTCTAGCTCATCTATCTCTCTGCCTGTCTGCCTGTCATTGCAGTCATCAGTCTGTGTTTGGCCGACGGCTTATTGCAACTTCCGTCAGCAACAGAGGCAGAGGCAGTGATCAAACATAGCAACAACAACAACAAGAATGCTGATGAAAATCACAAAAACAATGATTATCATTTCGATGCTGTTGTTGTTGTTGTGGATAATCATGTTGATGATGATGATGATGACGTTGAGCAAATGCTCATAAATCAAATATTTGCTAATCAGTTGCTAAATGCATAGCCCACCCTCACCCTCACCCTCACCCCCGCCATTGCCATCACTTTTGCTGTCGACAACAATTGCCACTTCCGTCGTTGTCATATTTCCGCCGTCGGCGGCAGCAATGGCGGTTTGTTTCAACACTTGCTGTTGCATACTTGCAGGCTATTATGTTTTATTGCTTTTTAATTGTTGATAACATTGTTGTTGTTGTTGTTATGTCTAATACAATACACATTTTTAATTGAATCAACATTAAAAAATAATTACTTCGTTCAAACATTAAAAATCGATTGCATTATTACTGCAACACATGCGCTTATTTGTCATGCAACAACAACAATAACAACAATAACAAAAAAAAAGAAAAAAAATAGAGTTGCGTACGTGACTTTAATTGAAATGCAAAATCCATGAGACACAAAGCGCAAAATAATGAAAACCCTTGTTTGAAAATAAATAAGTAATTAGTTGATGGACAATTTGTTTTACATAAATTGGAAAATATGGAAAAAAAAACATGTCGTCTGCAAACATGATAGGTTTTTTAATTAATATATTAACTGATATTGGCTGTATTTTGTTTTTTAACTAAAAAAGAAAATAAATACTAGTAATTTATTTAATTATAATATATATGTATATAGACATTATAATAAAAAAAAATAATCAATACCATAATTTGGTCTATTGTGTCCACCATAGAGCAGCCTTACAATTCATACATCTAAGCGACCGTTTGCCTTAACAAATGATAGCAGTGGATGTCCCTACGAAAATCTTATTAAATAATATGGGAACAATATTAATCTATATAAAAATATATATGATATGAAAATTTGTTTTTAAACTCGCATTCTGAAAAGCAATGGTGGTAAATGAATTTGGAAAAGAATAGATGGGAATTAGGCAAACTAAAAATAGACAAAATGAATCTTGAGAATATTGAAAAGGGATGAAAGATCTGAAGAAGCTTGAATAGAGTTCAAATTCTATTTATTTCATTTCAATTAATTTGTACTAGACTGAAGCTGAGATATATGAGGGCTTAGACGTGAGTGAATTTGACGGAGCAGGTCTTGTGTTAAGCGGAGATCAAAAGGTATTGGCCAACTTGGTGGTTTTCTTTATGAATTAAAGTGAAATAGATTAGAATATCAATCAGGGTCCACAAAACAAATAGTATAACAGTAGTTATTTCAGCTAAATATATATGAAGTAGTCATAAATAGGAATATCATTCGGATCGATTTCTTTAGACATCTTCGGAAGCCAAATATGATGAAAGATTCATCGCGCGTTGCTTCTAAATTGAGTCAAAAGTTAATCTGTTGGATATTCAATCTCTCTTACAACATTTGCTCTCTTTGTTTGCTTGATGATTCATAGCGCGAAATTTGAGCAGATTTGTGTGAATAAGAACGAATAAATATGCTTAAACGTTAATTCATAAGCAGCTTAAAAACATAAGCTCACTTGTACACCTGCCGGCGAGGCAAATTAGCTAAAAAAAAAAAAAATCTTTATATAAGAAAAACAAAAAGTTTCAAGCTTTTTCCTTCGCCTCTCCTCTTCTCTCCTCATAAAATGTAAAGCAGTTGTCGTGTAAAATTTCAATAATTTTCGCACAATGAATAAAAAACAAAGAACAAAAATGAAAAAAAAAAGAAAGAGCAAGTCTAATTAAACAGTGTGTGAAACGTAAAACAAAAACAAAACAGAAATAAAACATGATGTAAAATTTTATTGCATACTTGCGGGCGCACAAGGTTGCTATGCTGACGTTTAATGGCATTTTTGTTACGCAATTCTTATTGTGTTGTTGTAGTTGTTGTCGATGTTGATGTTGATGTTGTTGCTTTTAATATTTTATATACTTGTTTGCATTGTTGTTATTGTTGTTGTTTTGCATTAATTGCGTTCATTAAAATGCAATTAAATTGTTTATAAACTATTTATTATTGAGTGAAATATATTCTTGGCAAAGTTTTATCATCTACAACTTCTTATACAAAAACAAAATAAAATAAAACAGAAAAAAAAATAGCAACAAGCATGACTTAAGTCGAAATTAATACTGCGTTGACCAAAAGACTTTGATAATGGCAAAGCCGACATGGACGACGACGACCATTTTGCTTTTAATTAACTTAAAATAAATCAATAAAGACGCAGTCAAGGTTAACTCGGTGCACAGATGTGTTAATAGCTTTGATGGATGCGATATGTGGAGGCGGCACGTGAGGAGAGTGAGACAAAAATCGATTTAAAAAACAAATGGGACAATATAAAAGTAGAAAAAGAAGAAAAAAAAAGAAAGAAAAAAGTGCGTAGACATGATATGTCGTTTTTTTTAAGTTTATTTTTAGAAATACAAACACGCACACACATACAGAGAGATATATGTATGTATAACAAGCGCTCGTCATGACATTTAATGAAAATGTTACATTTTAATGACAATCGAATATTTATAGCATACAAACTGGCGCAGACAATTGCATGACAAAATATAGCAAACAACAAAAACAACAATAGTAATAATAACAATAACAATAATCATAATAATCAACATGATAATGATGTTGCACGCTAATAATCATGATTATTATTATTTATTATTATTTTTTCTTCTTTTTTTTTTTTGTTATGTTAAAAGTACGCTTAACACGACACGATAAGCGAACACGCAAAACGGCCGTGCTCTGTATTGTGATGAGGTGGGGGTGGGGGGTCCAATGAAATGAGGTAACTTTAGGTTCGTCTAAGGGATGATACAAAGTAATGAGAAACCGTGGCATAATATCGATTGCTTGTTAACAACAATCAATTAAAAAAAAAAAAGGTTTTTATAAATTTAGAAATTCGCTTTCGAAGTTTTTGTTTTTATAAAATAAAATATTTTGAAGTCTTTAATATGTTAGTCAATGTTCCACTTAACATTTGTGCTTGAAGCTCAAAATTTTATTCATAAACTTTTTGTTTCTGTTGGCATTTCCATGAGAATTGCAGCAGCTGCGCCTATAGGTATGCCATAGTTATTTTTGATTAACTATTTGTGCACTCAAGTTAATAATCTATTCAAGCTTTTCAACTTCAAGTCAACCTTGTTACTGTCGTAATTTGAAAAAATCGTTCAATAAAATATGTGCCACATACTTTCAGGCATTAGCTCATCTCTCCGGGCTGCTTTGCCATTTTCTAACACACATTTTGCTCTCTTTTCGCACTTTACTTCATCTTCTATCTAATTCTCTGCGTTAACCACATGCTCTTGGTATTTTGAAATTATTTTCTTTATCAAAAATTTACCACATCGTTGCACAAAATACTTGTAGCATACTTTCAGCCATTTATTGCTTCTCAGAACAATGCATATTATCTAAAATACATGTGCTGCAAATTTGAAGCTCATTTTCAATTAACTTAACATACAATTCCAAGTAATTGTTAATAGTAACAAGATGAGGTTATACAATGAGAGTACTCGGTTGGCGGTTAGAAGGTTAGGTGCGGCACGTGGCATCATATTGCATGCAAATTAAATTGCATAGTTAATGATGACAGCAATGGCGCATGGCATCATCATCATCATCATCGTTATCATCATTATTAACATCAGCAGCAATAGCAATGAAATGTTGTCAAATGCTAATTAAATTGAGTCGCATCATGTTTGTAATATGATGCCGATTGGTAATGAATACAAATAGAAATGGCGCGTGTTTGTTAATGTGTGTCTGTCTGTCTGTGTGTGTGCTTTTCTATTAAAAGCGCCTTTTAAAAGCAATTAATTTACAATGAAAGCATTTTAATGAACGTGATTCGACACACGCTCTTCAACCTTGTATTTACCTTATGCTCTTCATTCAACCTCTCGTTTTCAAGTTTGTTTTCTGCAACTCTCATTTCATGTCTGTATGTATGAACACTTGTGTATTGTTGCTCTTGTAAACCGCACCTAAAAGCCTAATTTATGGCAAACATGCTCAAGTTGAAAATTTAAAGTGTTTCTAAGGCGCGTCTGCCGCAAAGTATGCAATAAAAATTTTTTTTTTCTTTGAAAATAGGTTTATTTTTTGAGATTTTTGCACAATCTTTCTCTCTCTCTCTCTCTAACTCGCTATGTCGCTTTATACATTCATACTACTACTTGTTCTTTTCCAGTATTTTTGGTTTTTTTTTTTTTTTTTGTTTTCTACTTCTTTTTTAAAACTCTTTGAATAGTTTACTCTTTTATTTTTCTACGCCTTTATGGCTCTTAATATATTTTTTTTCTCTACACGTTGTAGTTGTCTCTCTGTCTTTCATTGTTTTCCACTGAAGTGTAACTCTCCTCGGCCACGCCTTTTCACGGCGTCAATTGACGCCTTCATTTGTTTGCCGACCATGTTCTGTCTGCTATTTTTAAGTAGCGGTCGAGCGTTGCTCGGTGCATTCAATGACCTTTTGGCCCAAAAGTGTTTGCCACACATAACTATTTCTTCGCGCACACCTTCTCCCCTGCCTCTGAAGCTACGACGACGGTTGCTTCAGACGATTGCTATGCGCATTGTTGCAACTCGTTGATGTCCCTATTTTTGTTTCTTTTTTTTTTTTTTTTTTTATAGTTGTTGTTTTACTGCAATGTTAGTTATTTTTTGTGGTTGTTGTTGTTGCAATTGTTATTTGCTTTCGTTTCGTTTTGTTTGTGTCTGATGTGACTGACGTACGTGACGCGCCATTGGACGTCAACGCCAACTATTTAAAGCAAAACCACTTGGAAAAGGACTGCCGGCCATGCCAAGCCAAGCCAGGCCGTGCTGTCCGTCTGTCTCTGCTGCATTGTCCTGCTTCAGTTTCGTGCTTTTCGTGTCGTGTCGCACATAAATGCGCCCACGTTGCATTTATTGCATTACAATACGCGTCGTATACGCGATATTTGCTTAGGCCGTTGGTACACGTTTGTTGTTAGGCGCAAATTATATATTTGTGCTTTAAAGTTTTATGACATTAAGCAAACAATGAAATATTTATATAATGGAGATATAGTGAGCAAGATAGCTTTAGCCATCATTAAGACTGAATGAGTTAGAGAAGATATGTGTTTTTTTTTCGTTAATGTAGAGCAAACTTCATATTCACGCGATTCTATCTTCAAAAAACAGTCTTAAATAGAGCAAATACGCGACTTTTAATTAAAAAAGCAACGCACACACACACACAGAGACATACAAAGCACACATGTGTTTATGCATACAGACTCATTTGAACATTTTTAATTTGCTTTGCATAAATAAAATGTTATTTACGCGACAGTCACATGACCCGAGAGAGCAAAACAGCAGAGCAGAGCAGAGAGAGAGAGAGTGAGATGGGAAGCATAAAGTGGCAAACATAAAAGACCGCTGGGCGTGGCCATTAAGGACTTATCACCCGTCATCGTCAACAACTTCAATGACACTAAGCTAATTAATGATGATGACGTTGTTGAAAAACTGTGACAAGTGCTAAACAAGGCACAAACAAAAAAAAAAAAGAAACCACAACAACAACAACAAAAGCATAAAAAAACGCACAATTTATTAGCATGTTTGTTTTTCTGCTTCTTTAAGTGAAAACAAACAATTTTCCAGAAAAAGTTTCTATTAAAAGTTTGTTTTATTTAAAAAAGTGTGTGCGATTATGCAACTTTCAAGCGATTTTTAATTAAACTCTATGCCTTTTAAGCGCACCATTAAAAAAAACTTTGAGTCGACCTAACGTATTTTTAATTGATTTCATAGCGTTTTTTTCTGAAATCAATATGAACGCGTTTTTTCGTGCGTTTTGAACGCGATTTTTAACTAAAACGTAAGCGATTTATATCATCAATGTGAAAATCAGTAAAAATCAAAGCAAAATAAAAATCAGCTCGCCAACAAAGCACAAATTGCGAACATTTACGAACATTTTAAGCCATAAGCAATTCAATTAAGAATGAATTAGAAATGAGTTGCAAAACTTTTACTAATCAAAGGTAAACATTTTCATTTTGCCGTCTGCTTTACCGTTATATTTCAATTATTTTCGTGTTGTTGATTTGGTTTTGTATGCCACACACATACAGAGAACTTTGCTGTTAAACATGAAAACAATTCATTGAAACGCTTGAGACGCGACGCGACGCGATGCCAAAATGACTGAAGTTCTGCTGAAACTTTGACTTGGCTTTGTTTTTGTTCACTAATTTTTCTTAATTCTTTGTTGCACTTTAACCAAAACTTGCCAAAAACTTCTTTAAGAGCAAAGAAAAACATTTTCTTATTTTTTATTTGTATTTTTCTTTTTTTTTATGCTTTTGGCAGAAAAAAAATCTAATTAGAAAAACGCGTCCTTTTCTTAATAGCAAAAATTTTTTTTGTTGCAATTTTTTTTTTTTTTTGCAAAACATTTATCGTGTGTAAAAGTGATTAGGACAAGTAATTGATAAAGGGATTGCTAGTGTGCATGTGTATGTATGTATGTGTGTGTAATGCGCTTATGCACGCATGAATGCTTCAGCTTACAGAGTTGTTGTCGTTTATTTTTGCATTTCATATATTTTGCAACAACAACAACAAGTCACAAGTTTCAATTACAAGGCAAAGTGTGAGGAAATTAAATCAATTGTTAGCAACAAAAGCAAGAAAAATGCGATAAATTTATACAAAACAACAATGACAACGAAGGCGATCAACATGAAGATGAAGATGACGACGATGCTGAATTATATTATATATATATAAATATTTCTTTTATGCCATCATTGAATCTTTATGATAACAATAAAAAACACGCGCACACAATGCATAAGCAAATGTTCAAGCGAAAGCAAAACATTCACAAATACACACACACACACGCACACATACAGAAAAATACAAAAAATTTGAATGAAAGTAAAATGAAATTTTGTTTCAATAGCAAAGAAGAAGAGAATGAAGAAAAATTGCAATAAAATGTTTTTCCATATAAATGTATGTATAGAAAATGAAGCAGAAACAGCATTATTGAAGTACAGTAAACGCTGGGCGAGAAGTGGGTGAGCGGGTGAGCTGATAGTGGTCGTGATAGGTGTGACGCAACGCAAAGCAAAGTGAAAAAGTGAAGCGTGAATAATTTTATTTGATTAGAAAAGCAGAAATACATATACATACATATATAAAAAGAAAGAAGGCGAAAAAAAAACTTGGCAAATGGAAAGACATTAAGAGATGATCTGCGCTGAGTACAGCAAACCGCAAATGATGGTAAAGTGGGCGAGGATGGTTGGGTTGAGCAAAGCAATTGCCAAAAAGAAGAAGCAGAAGCAGCGAGGAAAAAAAAAATAAATAATGTACAAATCTGTAAAATGAAATGAAAAGCAATGCAATGCAATGATTTCATGGTTATACAAAATGAAAGCAGGTAAAAAAAAAAAAATATTGCCTAAATTTAGGCGCACATTTGCGAAATTAAAAAGATTTGAGTTTTTCTTTTTTTTTCTCTCTACCTTGCTTTCGTTTTGGACATCGGCCAAAATGTGAGGTGTGCAATCAAGCGCGCGTGATTGAAAAACTTGTTACATGCTGCTTGGTGCCCGCAAAGTATGCAAAACTAAAATACAATTTTTTTCTTTTTTTTTTAAATATAAGAAAAATAAAGTTGCTAAAAAGCAAAGTTTTTTGACATAGAAAATTTATGCGTGACATGAATTTGACATTTATGATAAAGAAAAAGTTCTTAAAACCAAAACAAAAATAAAACATTAAAAAAAAAAAAATACCAACAACAAGAAGCAACAAAACGTACACCTGCGACATGAATATCTTTTCATATTACTTAATTGTTTTGTTTTTGCCATTGTCTCCCATTTGTGGGCGCTGTGGGGTTAATGTTCATGTTTTTTTGTTTTTGGGCTTTTCGAGTGAAACAGATTTATGAGATTGGCGACAGCTGCAAACAGAAAATTCCAATTAATTACGACACAGACATGAAAACCAACAGAAATGACAGAAAGAAAAAAAAATAAAAATGAAAAAAATACATATACAAAAAAGTATAGCATACTTTTAGGCAGCACTGTTGAACAACTGTCAAATGCGCGAACAGACTGACTGACTAACTGACTGACCAAACACGCCGACACGCAATGTCCAATAAAAAAAAAAAACCAACAACAACAGTCAGTACAAAAACAACAAGCTTATTGAACAAAATCAAGCTGTTGGCTTAAATAATTGAAGTGTGACATGAATTATTGGCAACGGGCATTGTTTGCACCTTAAGCACGCACACCTTTGCTAATCTCAGCTCGCACACTCAACAATATACAATTGATTTGAGTTTCGTTGCGCTCAGCGATAAGTCAAAATAGAAAATTCATTAAGTCAACAGTAATGACAAAGACAAAAGACCCAAAATGATGAAAATGCCAACGCAGCGAAACAGAAGTCGAAGTCGAAGACAAAGATGAAGCAGACGTCTTTAATGAATAATCGTTCGGGCGTGTTATTTCAAGTATCAAATGACCATCAGACGCATACAAATGCCCGCCAAGGAGGCGCAGGTGTGGCGTGGGAAGTCAACTTGCAGCACACAAATCGCAGCAATTTGTGTGTATTGCAAATGATGAGTTTCAAGTTCGATGCGTAGATAAAATAAGCAGATTAACTTTACTGAAATGCACAGCTTGAGAATTACGCCAGACAAGTTAAGCCTGCAAAAAGAGAAACCAGTAAGGGAGCTATTTTCAGCTTTGCTGAAACTTATATACTCTTGCAAGCATTTTCTCAAGTATTCTTATTGGAAAATATGTTTTATAGTTTTTCCAATAAGAATCATATACTTTTATAAAGATATAGGGGCGTGGCCCCGCCCATATTCTAATTTTTTTAACATATACATAGCAATCATTGTACACTTTATTTTGCGATCTTATATCTCGTCGGCTTACAGAGAAATCACATTTTTAACTTTTTCTCTATATGGGCGGTGCCACGCCCTTATGTCCGATTTGTACGAAACTTTGGAATATGGTCAAGGATGTTTAAAAACGCGTAACTGCAAAGTTTTATCCGTTTATATTTAAGAACAAAAAAGTTTTTCTAACAAAAACCGAATTTTTGACCGATTGTTCCTATGGGAGCTATATCCTATATTTATCCGATCTCCACCAATTTTGAAGCGTGTTTTAATTTACGTCCAAGATGTTCTTGTGCAAAAAATTGAGGCGATAGCTTTAAAAACAAGGCGTTTATTGAGCAAAAACCTCATTTTTGACCGATCGTTCCTATGGCAGCTATATGCTATAGTTATCCGATCATGCTGGATTTTACATACAAACTGCCTGCAATTATAAGAAAATTTTCTGCGTTTAAATTTTTTCGATATCGTTTAAACTGAGCCCACAGTTGGTATTGAAACAGACAGACGGACAGACAGACGGACAGACAGACGGACAGACGGACATGGCTATATGAACTCGTCTCGTCGTGCTGATCAAGAATATATATACTTTATATAGTCGGAGATGTCTCCTTCTCTGCGTTGCAAACTTCATGACAAAGTTAATATACTCTTGCAAGAGTATAAAAAGACAGTGAGAGAGAGAGAAAGTATCAGCAGAAGAAGAGACAGATTTGGCTTCGTGGTTATAAATAAAGAAGACGAAATTGAGAGCTTTAAAGAATTGAAGAGTGACATCAAAATTTATGGCATTCAGTGAAGTTTATACAATTAATGAATAGCAAAGTAAACGAATTAAGTAAGAAGAATAGAGATAAGAATGAAGAAAAAATAGTCGGAAAGGAATGAAAAAATGGTAAAAAAAAATTCAAGACAGACAATAAAGACAATTTTAAGGCAGTCAAAAGTTAGGCAGAAAATAATGAAAGAGTATTGAATAATCAATGAAGACAAAAATAAAAGGCATTAATAGAAAAGAAGGTTGTGATTGTCTGGGCGTGGCACAAGGCCATTGAAAATTGATCTGGTGCCGAACTTCACTAGACTGCCCTCTGAGTTAAATTCTCTAGCTTTTATAGTCTTCGAAATCGTCTTAAAGACAAAAATGAAGGATGAATGCGAATGACTGACTTACTGACTGACTAAAAGCATGAATGAGCTTTTAAACAACTCAATGAGACATCAAATGACTGATTAACTCATTCACTCACTCACTAAGACGCTCAGTGCATATTTAACTGCCACTAAAACAGACGAGCAGATGGTTGGACAAGCAAACAGACACCGTCTCGCTTAGTACAATTAATTGCCAAAGCTGATCAAATTCCAAGCAACGAATACAAAACACAAATTGCTTCAATTTGTGTTCTCAATCAACACTCAAAGCAATCGGAAATTTCCATTTGACCAATTTCG
This sequence comes from Phortica okadai, assembly GCA_034638295.1. Lineage (NCBI taxonomy): Eukaryota > Metazoa > Arthropoda > Insecta > Diptera > Drosophilidae > Phortica > Phortica okadai. Next base: position 3,544,020 of record CM067848.1, read on the forward strand.
AAGCGAACGAACCAAACAGACGCGACTCAAGTTACGGCGATAAGCAAACGAATGACGAAAACGTCAAAGTCAATGATGAAATGATGAGCTGATGCGTTGGCAGTGTTGGTTAGTGATGGGTGATGGTGATGGTGAAATTCATTTTGCAAAATCGCAAAAATTAAGTTGATTACAACAAGAAATGAAATTTGCATAAAGTGAAGGCGCAAGAAGGGCGGTGAAACGAAAATGGAAATCTTTGTCCAAAAAAAAAAAAAAGCTTAAGAAAAGAGGTTGTAGAAAGTAGAATAAAACGAAGGAAAAGAGGCTTAAAGGCAAGCGACTTCGACGTAAATGAAAACGACGCTCAACTTGCCTATTAATTTATGCACAGCATGGAAAATTTCATTTAAAGTCACTTGCTAAGTCTTTGGGTTTTTGGCTCGGCTCTTACTGCCTCTGCAAACAATATCTTGTTGTTTTTTTTTTTTTTTGTCTCTTGCTTTTTTTTTTTTAGTGGTTTCAATAATGACAATGAATGACTCGTGACGAGGTAATGGCGAAAGGTTCTGTGGTATAGTGGCATGGTTTGGCCGATGGCTCCTGTCTTATGGCTCCTGGCTGACGGCCTAAAGCGTGTTTGCCTTTTTGTGGCATATTGTTGACTTAAATAAATGCGTGCGGTTGAATTTATGGCTTAGCCAAAGTAGTTTAACGTTCTGCGCCTCTGTTTATGCAATAAAGTTGTTACACTGTACGAAAATATTGAACGACCAGTCATTTTTTGGCAATTAATATTCATAATTGCGTTGTTTACTTTTTGGCTCTTGACTTTCGGATACACAAATAATCAGCTTATTAACAATGAAGCCAAAAAGTATGCAACGATTTTGTTTTTTTTTTTAAGTTTATTTTAGTTTGGCACAACTTTAATACATTACTCGTGCCCGAAATGTATTTTAATTAAAGTAAATTTTGGCATTTGGCACGATTTTAGTGTGTCAGTTACCTCTTGCCACAAAACTTACTTGTTCGCTAACAATTTTGCTCTTGCTCGTAGCACTCAAGTGCTACAAAAAATCTGTAATGTTGCCAGTATGCTTAACATTTAAGTTTATGTTAAAAGTTGTATACGAAATCGAGCACGAAGTACATGCAATTCACTTCCGTTTGCGCAACAGATCCGCCCACGCGTTGCACCTACGATATTTTGAAAATTTGTGTAGAAGTTTAGCGCACGAAAGTATGCTTCAATTGCATTATAAAAATTTTATTTCACTCTAATAGTCACGAGTCGTCGAGAAATTCGACTATAAGAGTTCAAGATAAGCAATTTTTAGTGCTATAAAGAAAGAAGAAAAACAAGAAAAACACAAAAACAAAATTAAGGACAAATACAGAGCAGAGTAAAGGAAAATAAAACAAAGTATGCAACAAAATTTTGCAAAATGTAACAGAAAAAGCAAAAAAAAAAAAAAAAGAATATCTCACATGAAATTGCCAATAAAAGCAAAGCAGTGTGTGTGTGTGTGTGTTTGAGTGCTGTGTGGGCACGTCAGTTTGTGCATGGCAAATGCAACATTTATCGAAACGCCCAAATTGTGCTGCGTGGGCGTGTGTTACGTGTCGGTTGAAGTTTGTAGCGCTTAATTTTTTTTTCTTTGTTTTATGTCTCAGCAAAATGTTTTCGGTCAAACAAATGTTAAAACATTTTTGTATTTTTTTTCTCTTTTTTTTTTTTTTTTGGTTTTTTTCTGCTCTCAAAATGAATTTTATGCAACACATTTTCGTTGTGTTCATTTTGTTGTCTACTTATTTTTACTGCGTGTGCAAGTTGATTTTGTGTGTCTTAAGCTAACAATTTTTTATACCTTTGCTGCTCGTTAAAGGAGCTTTACACACATACATACACAACACAAAAGAAAAATATATAAGAATGAAAAGTTCAGAGTGAAAAACCTTTTTTCATAAGTTTTATGCAAATTTATGGTCAACACATAACATTTTCTTATGATTTTGATGAAAATGAAAAGGCACATGTAGCTTAAGTTTGTAAAGCGTTGAGCAAGCGTTAGTGGAATGACGAAAGATTGGAAATATAAATGCAGCATTGAGAGATAAGACTAGAAATATAAGAACGAAAGTGAAAGTGTGTGAAGAAGAAATATAAAGCATAAGATTTAATATCAAATAAAGCAGTCCAAAGAAGTAGAAGAAGAAGTAAGGACATCGGAGCGAGAAACAGAGAGAGAGAGTGAGAGAATGTGTGAATTGGTCGCTTAGTTACTGATCAAGATTATATGCTTAATGACGCCTTTCCAGAAACATTATCATTTTCCCAAAAGGCAGACAAACAATAAGAGGAAGACAAAAATTAATAAAAGATAACAGATCTATAAAACAAAGGCAACAAAAAATTAATACAAAGTAGGAAAGAAAGCAACAAAAAGCTATAAAACAAGTTCATAAAAATGTAAACAGATTTTATAAAATTTATGTTCCCATTCAATGTTTGCGCCCTTCGCTTATGCAACGATAAAAAAAAGATGTTGTACAGAACCCTCAATTTTAATTAAAAATCGAATAATTTCGCATTATATTGAAAAGAATGTAGTATGTTGATGATGATGATGATAATGATGTGGCGATAAATTGCCAATTAAACTTGTTTATTTTTAATTATTACAAAAAAATGGCGAGAAGAAGAAAAAAGAAAGCAGTAAAATATAAATTGCATTGCATACTTTCGAGCAGGCAAGTTGAAAATGCATGAGCGCGTATAATTGAAGAGTCCTTTTTTTTTTGTTTTGTTTTCCTTGTCAACACAGCTCAACGGCTTCTTGCAGCGGTCATGCCACTTCACTGCCTCACATATGCTCCTCGAACAGTTTTTGTTATAAGACCAACGAAGAACGAAAGGCGCTCAACGTTGATTGTATGACGCGACAAGCGCCAAATTTACAATTTCCTGTCAAACAGGCGACTGAATGATAAATTTCATGACATGATTTTTAGGCACACACACACACACACACAGAAACAAACACAGACACAAACACAAACAGAAAGTTCTCTTGGCTTTTCATCATCTATGCCACAACACACATGATTTGGATCGCCTTGCTTGTGCCCCTCTCACATTTTCGCACCTCGCAACCAGCAGTGTGGCAAACAATTTTGCTGCTCGTGCAACTGATTCAATTTACTTGGCGTCACCGCCTCATATGAAAATTGCCTGAAAATCGTTGACAAATTGCATTTATTACGCTTAGGTGTGTACAAGTATGTCTCTGTGTGTGTGTGTGTTGGTGTGGGTGAACGATATGTGATTTTTTTTTTTACCTTTCATGCATGTCGCTATAAAGTATGCAATATATTTTGTCACTTCAGTAATTTTTTTTGTTTTTTTTTAGATTTTTCTTTATTTAAATTTGTAACTTCCGTTGTCGACTCGCCATTTTCTCTCGCTTTGCCAAATGCAGTTGGATTTTTTTTTTTTTTTTTTTGTTTTGCATACTTTATGGCGTCTTGACTGAGTTTGAGTTTGGCCCTGAACTGTTGACATTTCGCATGGATTTAAAGTTGTGCGCTGAAGTCTTGCATGAAATTGAAATACATAATGAGGCTAATTTGGCAAAGGGCAACATTTTGTAATAAAATACAGAGATGCCTGAATTGAAAAGTACCGTTAGACGAGCAAGTTACTAACGAGTAGTGAAATGAATACAATTGTAAAAATCAAATAAGAAGATTATATAAGAAGATTGTAGCAAAAAGAAATAATGTTAGAAAATGAAAAAGCAAATCGTCGTATGATTGTTGCAGAAAGCATAAAGTTATACAATGCAAATGAAAATATGGCAAATTATGTAACATAAATTTCAAAAAGGAGTGTAGAAATAGCAAGCCAATTAAGGGTTATTATGAGCAAGAGACACAAAGAAAAAGCATAACAAAAAAACAAACTAGTAATTGCATAAATTGTGAGCAATTTGTTAGAGAAGTTTTTACATTTGCGGACTTGTTTTTTTTTTGCATATTTTTTATAAAATAATTAGAAAAAAAAAGTATTTTCAAAATGCACTCCAAAATATTTAAATAAACATTTGAAAAAAATTTAAAAAAAATTGTAAAAAATAAAATTTCAAATTATAAAAAGTCCTCCTTAAAAACCAAAAAAGATTTCTTAATGAAATGTTGCAAAAAGTGCTTAGCGATAATGAAATACGAAGAGGAAGCAGAAAATATTCAATTATTTTTCATAAATTCATAAAACTTTTGCTCTTAGAAAATAATAAAGTTGCATACACAACAACAATCTTAACTTTCGTACGGCAACAAACTTTAGCCACACATTATCTTCCTTCTACTCTCCCACAAGTGAGCAAAACTTTTGTTTAGACTGCATCGATTTACTGCTTCTGACAGTTGAATATGTCACATGCTTGAATTGAAACTCAATCTCCCTCAAGTGAACGTCACTGTCACTGCAATGAACCTCACACCACCCTGAATACACAACCCACACCACACACCACCCCGTCCCCCGGGCAGCGTTGTTGTGCCGAAGCGGTCTTGTCACTCACGTTAGCATGACAAGCTGTCAGGCAAAGTTTCGCGTTTTGTTGCACCTAAGACGATGGCAATGATGATAGCGCTCATGATGATGTCAATGATAATGATAATGACAATGGTGATGATGATGATGATGACGCTAGAAGTACACGAGCCAACGTTACCATTTGACATTCGTGCGAGTCATAAAATAAATTTTCATGCAGAAAATAAAACTCGATATGCAAGAATCACTGCAGTGGCATTGCTGCAGTTGAAGTTACTAAAAATAACAACAACACAAAAAAAAAAAAGAAACAAAAAAAAATGGAAAAAAATAAATGCATTTTATTTACTTTCTTTCATTTTTTTTGTGCATTGTTTTTGCACACAAACACATGAAGACTCACACAGACTTAGAGTGAGAACGCGCAACAGCCAAGCAGACACACCGACAGACAGACAGACACATGTGTCATATCAATTGTAGCATTTGTCTTCCGACTTATTCGTCCAAGCGGGTGTAACGGTATACACTCAATCAATTGATCGGTCAGGGACGGGAAACGGTATATAAGGGCGCAAAATGTTTATGTGGTTGTTGTTGTTGTATTATTTTTGGCACAAGTCGCCAAGAAATTGTAGAAAATCGCATGATACTTAATATGAACATATATATATACATATGTATGTATCTAGATACATGTCAAGTATCTGCATGTGCCGTATGCCGTATGCCGTGTGCCACATGCCAAATGCAATCGAAATGCGGCGTTTTTTTCTTCTTCACGCCTACCCTGTCGCCCCCGCCACGCCCCTTACGCATATAGCGCGCACATTGCCTTGCAAGTTTGTGTTGAAAATAAATATACTTCAACGGCTGACAATTTTAGCTGAAGATATACATATGTATATATTTTTTTTTTGGTTTGCGTATTTTATTTTTTATCTTTTTCAAGTTTAAAGCATCAAACGAAGGACAATGTTGAAAGACGCATGTTAAAGACAAGCAAAACTGCTCAACTGCTTCAACTTAATTATGTACATTGTCATTATCGTCATCATCATCATCATCATGATCATTTTGTGCTTCAACAACACTTTGAGTCTTTGCAGCTGCTCTTGAGTAATGCTCGTTGCTGTTTTACTTGTTGTTATGCAAGTTGTTGTTGTTGCTGTTGTTGAAGTTGTGTTGTATTTTGTTGTTTTGTCTGTTGTCATCATGACGTCAAAGTAAAATTGATGGCAATGTCTGCCATACATGAGACATGAGATAGAGACAGAGACCAACGCCTCATCGCTCATGCAACCTCAACAAATGCAATTAAAACTAAATTTAAATGCTTTTTGCTTGTACAAGACTCCAAAAGTATCTGTATCTTGTGTATTAGATAAGTTAAGATACGCATAACAGATATACATATAAACTTAGATATATACATAAATGAGTATATATGTTGGCAACAGAACAGGAAAACATGCCATTGAAGTTTATGGAAATTTGCTGCTGTCATGAGCCTACTTAATATGCACAAAACGAAATACACTCGTAATACAACAACAACTATAACAACAACAACACCAAAAACAAGAACAAACAAGCAATGAAAAAAAAAATTCATAGAAAATTATTTGAGTTTGAGTTTTTGTTAAGGTTCGTACGTTGAGGCATGTCTACGTGTGCCTCAAAGTACTGAACGGAACAGTACCGAACAGCACCGAAAGGTGAAGCATTCTAAAAGGTCAAAGTTGTGTTCTTAATTGGAAGGAAGTACAACAAAAGCTTAACAATTTTTTTCTTTTTTCTCCCTCTCTCTCTATTGCTTTTTTTTGCAACTCATTGTGCACAAATATTCTGTTTTAAAGCAAAGAATAGCAAATTAACTGCGAAGGCGAAACAAAATAAGAAATGCAAGAAAAAAAAAGAAAGAAGTTGAGTTCGTTTATGTTGAAGATTCAAAGCTTTGTTTTTAAAATTTTAAAATAAATTTCTTACAAAATTAAGAATAAAAAAGTTTTCAATAAAGAAATCTTGGAGTTTACGAATATATATAAAACCATTGTTCTTTAAGCATAGCTTTGATTCAAGAACATTTATACAACAATGAAAAGACGTATGTTGCATAGAGCCAGAATACACATACGGCAACTGAGCATTAGAGCGTTAGAACGTGTATAGAAAATATGACTTAATTTGAGTGTATTATTAGCTATTTTATATATAAAAAGTTTTATAATGACTTGCTTTATGTTACATAAAAACTACATAACACATACTGCAGTCTATCATTTAAAATTGCTATGAGTGTCGGCAAAGCGTTCCAATATAACTTGAACCTGAAAGATAATAAATAAATAGAATAAAAAATACAAAATTTGCAATTTTTATAAAAAAAAAGTGTTTAGCAATGAACAGTCCTATGTAACATAAAGCTACATGTCACATACGTTACTCAAGCATTTTAATTTGTACTAAATGACGTCAAATTAAAATTTAGCGTTTAGCAAATGAATGAACTAATAACTAAGTAGACAAACGACCATGGCAACTAAATAAAATTAAATAGACTCAATGAGGTGATAAAAAATAGAGGGCGTTGCAAATGAGCGTATTAATGCAGAACCGCAGCAAAAATGAGGCGAAAAACGCAACGAAAGCAAAAAATTACATTTAATTAAATGTTTTTTGGTTGGCAATTAAAGTCGACGCGAACAGCAAATTAAATTAAATTGTGATAATACACACGCATGCACACACACACACACACGCACACGAGGCTAAACATTTGTTTAAGCTGCAAAGCACTGAATAACAAAAACAACAACAAGACATAATAAAAAGCAACGCCAACACAAATAAACAAAAGTGCTTAATACAATTAATGCAAACCATTTCATAACGGCTTTTTTTTACGCTCAAACACACACACACATATATATATCTAAATACACACACAGTCATGCATATACATGACTAAAATCTATTGTCGAACAGAAGGGAAATTAAGTGAAATGAAGAGAGAAGAATGAAGCCTTAAGGTACAAAGCAATTGTGTTGCATACTTTTATGCGCAATGTGCGCGCAACACTCCAAGTTGAAGTGAGCATATTAAGCAGCCAATTAAACGTACAAAGTCCAACAAAAAACCAACTCAACTCAAACCAACCTCTCTCACTCATTTACTCATTAACTTATTCGCTCACACACACGCTCACCCACACATACACAGGCATAAAACGCCAATCAAAGGTGAGCTTCATTTGTATTATGAAGAGTGCCTAATGTCAAATCGAATAAACGGCAATTCAATTGCTTTAATTAGGCAATAAAAGCGAGAGCGAAAGAGAGAGAGGGAGAGAGAGAGAAAGAGCAAGGGAGTGTGCGAATGTGAGCAACAGTTTTAAAGTAGGCAGGTGTGCAAAATGTATCTTTAAGTTACTCTTTGTTAATGAAAAACATATTATTGTATAAAATTGAAGATAATGATGATGATGTTGGTGATGATTCTTCAGCAAAATGATTATGAAGAACTGATTTGAAGCGCACTTCAAATCATGTACACTACAAATACTTTGATTGTTTTTATTGTGTGTTATTCTTTGCTTCTTCGTCTTAGTCTTCTTTTTACAATCGCATTTTACGCTTATCCGCACGTTTATCGCTTGACACAGTTCAATGCAAGTGTGTAAATGAATCGGCGTCAATGAGCAAACAAACAACAAGGCAGAATATAAAGCAAGAAGACTTAAGAAAGCCATGTAAGGAAAAAAAAAAAAATAAAACTAAAGGAGAAATAAAAGTTGAAAGAAAAGTAAGAAATAAGAAAAGCTTTTCCAAACAATGCACGAGTTGATTGCAAAAAATTGATTAGCGCAAAATGTTTGAACAAAGAAGAACAACAACACTCAAGCATTAAAAAGCAACATGAAAGACATAAAAATAAGTAAGAGCGTTAATAAGTAACAATAAAATAGGAAAAGAAAAGGTGCTGTAAATTTAAAGCAGATAATAAGTAACTTCTGACATTATATATCTGTACAATAATTGCATTATTAAAAAAAATATGGAATTAAAAAATTTGAAAAAAATAATTATTACCATAAAAACAAATTTAAATATAAAAGAATCAATAATTACAAAAATACAAAAGATTAAAGATATAATACATTTGAAAAACAAGTAAAAAAATTAAATAAGAATACAAAAATAATGTCTTCAAAAAATACACATAACAAAAAAAGCATATATAATAAACATAAAATTTTAAATAAATAAATACAAAATAATAAAATAAATATGAAAAAATATTTTTAAAAATATAAATACGTACATACATATAAACTAAATATAAATAAAAATAAAATAACGTAAACAAAATTATAAATCAGTTATTATATATAAAAAGTACAATAACAACAGATGGCGCTTTTTAGCACACTTTTTCCAAAATCCAGCAGTCTTTTGTACTTTATCGCTCGCAATTTCCGAAAATCTATAGGAGATCTAAAAATAGGGAGATATATTAACTAATTTGGCAAACAGTTCCTTAAAAAAAGTTAGTTCGCCATAGTAAAAGAGATAACAATTACGCAAAAATGCATTTACCAAGCACACATGTCTTTGCTTTGGCCTTGTAAAATCAAAGCTCAACTCTTTATTTGACACTTTGTGCATATTGAGCATAAAACAAATCGAATCGACGCGAAACGTTCGACAAATGCATCGAAAAGCAATCAAAAAGTAATATTAGACAATAAAAAAGGCAACTTTTTGCGCACACACACACACACAAACAACCGCAACTCCCACGCAAATCGGCCATTGCAATGGCGCCATCTGTCGGCTGTTGTTTTTTTTGGTTTTTCTTGGAATTTTAGTTGTTGTTTTTTGTGTCCAACAACTTTTATGCAATTTCATTCACGGATATTCGCATTTTATTCTTGCTTTCTATTTTATTTTCTATTTATCTATTTTTTTTTTTTTTTTTTGTTGGTGTTTTCAACTATTTTCCATTGCGGCTTAGCGGCAGCCATGCTCGTGCCCAGCGCTCTATTGCCGGATGTGTGCGCGGATGTGCGGATTAGCGCCTTTTGCACTGCAAAAATGTCAATTTATATAATTTAGACGATGACGGCAATGCCGTTAGCCAGTGCCAAACCCATGCCAGAGTTGCCAACTTTTATTGTGTCAAAGAAAGTTGTTAAGGTGGCAATTTTATTTGCTTTCTTGTTTTTTTTTTTTTTTTGTTGTAAGCTTTCGTTTTTTTTTTTATTTTTTTGTATTCTGTTCTTATTTCTTTTTGTAAGTTTTCTTTGATTTGCTGTGTTTGAAGATTTAATTACATAAGTGACGATTACGTTAGCACGAAACGCACGGAGAGCTGTCGTGAGCGCGGGGAGGGAGGGAGAAGACGATTAAATAGTGACGTTGTGATGAGCTCAGCTTCTTTAAAAAAGTTATATTTTGTTTTTATTTAACATTCATTAGACAACATGCTTTATGTAATTAACGATACCTTACTCTCTTTCACACTTAACCTGTCTGACTCTGACGCTACTCTCTCTCTCTGACTTTGTACTTTTGTTGGAAATAAATGTGATTACGACAATTGCACAAATATATGTTTGATTTGGAAGAGTGAGAGTATTTAATAATTAACATGATAATATGAGAGGTATTTTTATATTTCGGGATACTTTTTTTCTTTTAAGATATATATTTTGATTTGTTTCAAAAATACATTTATTTTTGTATTTTTGAGAAATTAATATAATAGATTTCGAAACACAAAATAGTAATAAAAATTCCAAAAAGTATTTCTTGGAATATTATAAGAAGAAAAAGAAGTTGAGTTGTCCTATTATGAGTTTGGTTCTGGTTTATCGCTAAGTCATGTTGTGAACATCATAACTTGTCAAAGACAGTCAATATTCTTGTTGTTGTTACTTCGTTCGCTTACTTTGGCAATGAACAAAATCATTTGAACAAATCACACATGAGATAAAGAAAAAGCGATATAGAGAACATAAATAAATGGCATCAATATGCGTCACAAACAGCAAAGCCCAAAAACAAACGCACGAATTTCTGCACATTATTCAATATTGGCAAGACATAAAACAAGAAAAAAAAGAAAAAAAGAAATCAAAAAAAAATAAATATATAACTACATGGAAAACAAAAATGGCGACACACGCAAAAATATAATCGTCCATCGTAAGCAATGACAAAGTTGTTCATTGTGCTTCTTCTTCTTATTCAGCTTCTATTGGGACAAAGCAGAAGACCACAAGACGACCAAGCGGACAGTCATCTATGTGTGTGTGTGTGTGTGTGTGTGTGTGTATGTGTGTGTATGTCTGAATAGTGATTGTGTATGAGTTTGTGTTGAATCATTGCGTAAGATTTTCTTGCATTAGTCACTTTCATTGTGCTATATTTTATACCCTACACACATACATACACTCAGGCACATTTCAGTGACTAAAGTTTTGAAAAATGGCGAACAAAAAAAATTAGCAAATAAAAATGACAAAAGTTCTTAAATTATAAAACATAAAACGTTGCGTGTTCATAAAAAAAAAAAGGAAATGTTTATCACAAACAATTAAATTAAATTGCCGCAGGCCTATAAAAAACAATAAGCAACAAAAAATATAAAAATATATTTTTTTAACTTTATTTGCATAATTCTTCATATAAATCTCATCATTAATCAACATATCACTTAAGCAAACTTTTCTCTTTTACACTTTCATATTTTTGTTAATTTTTTAAGTTTTGCAAATTTTATTATCGTTAAACAAAAAAAAAAAACTTTCTTACATTTTGTTTTCTTTATTTTTACACTTTTTTATAATTTTTCTCATAAACACATTATTTCCATACTCTCTGTCTGTTTCGATCTTCTTTGCTCTAACGTTTTCTAGCTGTCTTTCCTTGTTGTATATTCTACAAACCTGATAAAGTCAATTGGTCTGACCAATGCTTTTCTTGTTCATCGCTCTTTCATTTCCTCTGTGTCACTGTTACACTCTCAGCCAATTATCAACTTGTGTGCGATTATGTTGTGTGCAAAAGCATCGTAAAAGTTTCAATACCAAAAACATAAAGAAATAATGACAATTTTTTCCTTATTTTTCGCTTGTTTGATTATGCGCATATTTAACATATTTCATGCTGTCTAAGCAACACTTCAACATAAATCATTTATTCGTGCGCTCTGTCAGCCAACTTACATTGCATAATTTGTCCAACTCAACAACACACACAAACACACACCGTTGAACATTTCATAATGAAATTAGTTTCTTTAGCTGCAAATATTTAAACAAATAAGAAAATTTCTTTAGTAAGAAAATTGCATAAAATTTATTTTCTTATGTAAACATTTCAATTCACTCATTCATTCATTTATTCATTCATCATTTTCTTGATGTTATACAATCACAGACAAGCACGTCCAAAGACCACGCCCACAGCATGCGTTACGCCCATTGCACTTTAGCACACTTACAAGCATGTTGTTGAACAAATCATCAGCACTGTTTTTCTTTGGTCAACTTTTGCGCAATGCGCACTTTTCAACGAACTGTTAACAGCCAAAAGTATGCAATGGTTATTTTTTTCTTCATTTTTTTCCCATTTTTTATTTGAAGTTTAATTTCATTTATTATCTTTTCTTTATTTAACTGCACTTTTATGAGTTATGAGTTCACTTAACTTAAATAAAAAGAAATTTTTTTTGTTAACTTCGAATTTATTGTTTGATTTGAGGTGCGAAGGAGCTGGCAAATGACAGAAATGAGAATCAAGTTATGTCAGCGCAGCAAAGATGCTGAAATCGTTGTTGGCGTTTTGTATTAAATCAAACACAAAGACAGATTCAACATGCATAAGCCAACACACACACACACACACACACACATGTGCATGCACATATGCAGCTGACAGTTGACAGTTTTGACAGTTGACAAGCGTCAGCGTTGCATGTCAGTGAGCCGGAAAAGGCAAAGAAATATGAGCAACGATCAAAAATCTGATTTATTTTTATGCTTTCCTTTTTTCCCCGTTTTTTATTGTTGGCATAGGTTTCTTTTTTATTATTTTAATAAGTTTTCACGCCAGCGGAAATGCGCACGCCGCCATTTTGGTTTCTGTTTTGGTTTTGTTTTTCTTTTTTTTGTCAATTTAATTTATTATTTTTATTACTTTTTTTTCGCTATCATATTTTACACAATTGAAATTATTTTGGTTTTAATAAAATAAAAATGATTATTTTTTTTATTGTTTTGTTTTTGTGTTTGCTTTGGGCAAACAACCACAATGGCAACCGCAGTAAAACAACAACAATAACAGCAGCATCAACCATAAATCAAATCGCTTAAACAAATATTAATTTTTATTTTTTCTATTTTTAAGTAAATAATTTTGTATATCAAATTAATAACAGTCGATAGTATTCGACTTTGAAATACTCTATTAGGTTTTGGGGCGTGGCATTGCCTACTTTTCTTATAATACTCATGTTTCTTAGCCATCCAAAAGCCGCTCTTATAGAACTGCTTCAGAGGTATCGAAATTTTACCTTTTCTGCAAAAAAAAAAAAAAGAAAGGGAGATACATACATGATTATATTGACTCATCTGTTCTTGAAACTTTAAAATTTTTACGTGTTGCAAACAATTGCACAAATCTTATATAATCGATTTGTCTTCAGAGTCATTGAGCAAAGTATGAAATGAAAAATAAAATAAATTCAAATAAATAAAAAATTGCAAATGAAATTTTGTGTCAATGACAGAATGAAAAGTGTTTGAACGTCATGCATAAATTTTGATTGTTTTCCATTAAAATTTCAATGGCAAAATATAACAAAAACAAATTTATTTTTCAATCAACAAAATGAAATTGAAGAAAATTTGAATTTCGTTTGTAGTCAAAATAAGTGTGAATGAGAAGATCAATGAATTGCGCAGCAAAAAAATGAAAGAACTTAATAAAGTTGAGCGTGTGAGTGTGGTGAGTTGAAGTCATGTGTGGTGAGCTGTGGTGAGAATGTATTGCGCAGCGTAATTTTATGTTCAGGCGTAATAAGCTGATAAATAAATTAATGTGTATGTGTAATGTTATGTACATATGTGCGTAGGTGTAGGTATATATATATATATACATACATGAAGAAAGCAACTGTTGTAACGCTGATAAAGTTATAGTTATTATATTGAGAAGCTTGTAATGAGGCGTAGACATGGCACAAGTGAAAAAGTTAACAAAACATAAATACAAAATGAGTTGACTGAAGCGAGTGTATATATGTATATATATATATATATACATGTATACACACACACACACACACACGCAGTTATGTCTTGCTTCGTGGCGCCTCATAAAATGTTTGTCTTTACTTAGCTTAGCTTAGGTTCAAACTTGTGTCTTTAGTCGATAACAGATTCTTTGAAATCACCAAACATATATGTATGTAGATACATAAGTATGCATGTTCACGCTGCTCAGTCAGTGTGTTTGCCAACAACACACAAACCACAAAGCAACAAACAAACAAACACACTGTCGAAAAGAAAACTCAGCGAACTGCGAGACATGACATTTTTTTTTTTTTTTGCTACTCTTCGCTGCTTGCTTCAAAAAAGTAAAATGTATAAGAAAAACGCAACTTTCTGCGAGGCGGTCTGTCTGTCTGTCGGTCGGTCGGTCTGTCGTTCAGCAGCCGTTCATTCCTGCATTCACGTTGGCATGTCACATGTGAACGAAGAATGATGAAGAACGAAGAAGATGAGAAGAAGAAGCAGTGTACTGCGTTGTGCGACACGACGCCATGCCATGCCATGCCACGGCATGCCATATCAGGACAAACAGGTCCTGTCTGAGTGGCTTCATTCGCATGATGATTGCTCAAGAGAGCGTCATTCGTTGTCGACATTTGCAACCTCTTTTGCTTGCCATACGATGTTTTACTCATTTTTTTTTTTGTCGTTATTTTTTGTTTTCATTTTTTTCGTGCCCCCCACATACATGCACCCCTGCCCCCTACGCCAGGTTTTAGTGTGCCGCCTTATAGTTTGTTTTACTTATTTGCTTATGCCTTGCTACGTCTCGTTTTGCTGTTTTTGCTCATTATTTTTGTGCAATCGCTGAGGGCACTTTTTCTTCGACTTTGCTTCTTCTTGTTTTTATTGTTGTTGTTTTTAGGTTTTTTCGTTTTTCTTTATGAAATTTTCGCTCTTTATATTCGCACTCGAATTTATGCTTGTTAAAGAAATGTAAAAAATATAAAAAAACAAAAATTTAATATTTTAAAACAAAACGTTGAAAAAATTGAAAGCTTTAAAGGATCTTCTTTTCTACTTTTCATATGATGAAATATATTGTGAAAACAAAGCAAAATCTTTTTTTTTTTTTCTCTTTTTTTGTTTCATTTTTCTTTCTTTTGGCTTACACTTTTCATCGTTGCCTTTCTTGGCTTCTGGCCGAGCGCACACATCAGCCAACTTTGAATGGCTTGAGGCGCTTTGACTGCCGTTATTGCTGCTTTGCATATCAAAAACTTTTATGCTTCACTTGAGCTTTAAGCAAATATTCCCGCGTGTAGGCGTAACACAAACACACACACACACAAACAGTAGCAAAGTCTGCGCTGCCGCTGAAGAAGAGCAAAAAAAAAAAAAAAAATATTATTTCTTTTTTTTTTTAAGAATTCAACTTGAGCACTCATTAAGGACTCATTATAATGACTTATTTATGTATTCATGCGTCGCAAGTCACAAAAAAAAAAAAAAAAAAAAAACAACAACACACAAATGTTGATGAAATTATTTTCATTATTTTTTTTCATTATTTATTTATTTTATTTATTTAGTCATTTTTGCTGCTTCTTCTTCTTCGCCTTCTTTACAGCTGAACGCTTTAATCATTTTGCATATTTATAACATATTTTGTAAGCTTCTTTTTTTTATTTGCGCTCACCTTTTAAAACAACAGACATCAACATAATAACAAGACGAAGCAAAAGAAGCAAAAAAAAAGCATTGCATGCTTTTAGGGCGCACAATTTGAAGCTCAAAATGTGTATTAACTTTAATCTTATGAGAAGCATTTATGCGTGCAGATTATACTGTTTTCATTAAGTTTCACACATATAGATACATACACACATACATACATAGATGTGTGTGTTTGTTTGCTTTTACAAATTGAACTCCAGTCAAGCGCAGAAAGACGCAACAATCTGCGTTTTAAACCGCTCAATGCACATAAACAATAAGCGAATATCAGCAAGTGGGTGGACGGACAGGTAGACAGACAAGCAGACAAACATACATATGAGTCTCAATGTGGAACAGAAGTTGTTTTTTGTCGTCATCGTCATCGTCGTTGTAGTTCTTGTTTTTGTTCTACAAACTAACAAAAGAGATATTGTGCTTGCTATTGTATGTTGTTGTTGTTGTTGTATGTTGTGCATATTCATTTCATGCACTGCTGCATTTTGACAAATACTCGTAAACTCAACTCAAAAACTAAACTGAAAATGAAATGCAAACTGTAAAATCATTGCTAAGCATAGCGTTCTTTATGTGTCTCAGTGTGTCTGTGTGTATTTAAGAGATGCTAATGACTATGCACAAGTATGTCTGACTAAACTAACTAACTAACAATTTAACTATTTGCTTATGCTTTGCTCAGCAAATACACAAATACAAAAAAAAAGAAGAAAATAAAATAAAAGCGGCAAAAAAGGACAAAAATAAAACAGAGCAGAACAAGCAAAAGAACTTGAATTATTGTGGGAACACATGAGTCTAGAGAATGTATCACAAGACTGTAGCAAGCCCGGTCTTCGATACAAATAGATCGTAATGATCATAACTTTTGTTGTGTTAAATAAATAAACAATTAACCTTCAACCTTCTGGCACATAAAAAATTTAAGGCAATAATAAAAGCAAGAAGAAAAATAAAAGACAACATAATAAAAATTAGACTAACAAAGTTAACTTTTTTTGTTGTTGTTAATTTCTGTTTGCTTATTTTGTTGTTTTTTGTTTTTTTTTTTTTATAAATAGTATTTTTTTGTTTGCTTTTACTTTTAATTTATTTGCTAAATGACATAATACACGCTACTCGGGCACTCAGCTGCCCCACGACGCACCGCACAACGTACACACGGTCGCTCGTGCAACAAGCCACTCATGTACATACATACTTTCATTGTCAACAAACTAAAAGCAAACTTAAAACACTCAAACCAAAATCAAATGAAAACGAAAAACGAAACGAAATTAAACTAAATTGAAGTCAACGATAGACCGAATGTGTCACATATGGCGTATGAGCAATTCAAAAGCGCACATTACGCATACGCAGCGTGTGAAGTGTTTTTTATTTTTTGTACATTCTTCTTTTTTTTTGTATTTTCGTTTCTATTTTTGTTGGTTTTACGCGCTTACGTAATAATTTTATTTGCTCTGAATCAAAATTTTAGTGCAAATATTTAAAGTGAGAAGTAAAAACACTTTTTATATGAGCGCAAATAATGTACAAATTTTACAATTTTAATACTATCGTTGCTCATATTTCTTCCTCAGTGTATTTTACAATACAAAAAGATATAGAAACAAACAAAAACTTTGCCATTTGAAATTGTGCAAACAAAAAGATTATCTGCAAAATAATTAAAAACCCTCAAAACTAATAAAACTTTGAAAACTTAAAATACAAAAAAAAAAAACAAAAAAAAAATAAAAATAGTAACAAATACAGAAAAGTATTCAATGATTTTAATTTGCTTTGTGTAAATTTTGTCATTTGCAGGTTTCCTCTCATGGGACGTTGGCGACTGTCATGTCGATTTGGAAGAGGAGCTGAGCACCATTACACAACATGCGCCCGAGGGTGAGGAGGCTCGTCACGGTGAGTAAATCAACTTATATAAACTCTATCTGTGTGTATGTGTAATTGTATGTGTTTGTGAAATTTCGGAGAATCGAGAACAAATCAATGCATTTGTACCTCACGGGCTTGTCAGTTGTTGTTGATGAAGGTAAAGGCAGAGTTTACGCCAAATTGAAAATGAAATAATTTGAAAAATCTAACGAAAATCGGCGTACAAAACAGTAACAGTACTAACAAGTAATGGCGGTTTAGTCGAGCATATACGAAAATGTAATATCCTGCACAGATATATAAAATGTTCATTTGAAATTGCACGTTTGAAAATTGTAAATAATTTTTAAAAAATATATACCAAAGTAAAAGTTGTTAAAAAATTTCAGTTTGATCAACTTTAAGAAGTAACAAATTTAGAAGGAAACATTCTCTGGTAACCCTTTGTACTTACTTAACGATGTCTAGTATTACATCTACAACTTAAGAGTTACATATATCAGGTATAGAAGAGGTAGTGTGAGGATGGAAGAAGGACAGATAGAATCATGTCTTTGCTGACTCACTATTAAATTTGTATGTTTCTATCCCTTCCAAAATGCGAACTATAGCCATTTGAGCAAGTGGGCGGAAATGGATTGTATGGAAAGAGTGGGCGTGACAAAAGTACCATCAAAATGGAGGTAGCTGATATCCAAACAATTCTACGCTCGGAATTTCAAGTCTTAATGTCTTGATATTTCCCAGAGACATAGGACAGACATGTCTTGAGTGATTTCTCTGGTCATCCTGATCATTTCTATACATGTATACTTTATAGCGAGTCAAGTAAGACTCCTATTACGATTTAAATGTATTTATTTTTAAACTACTAGATCTACCAAAAAATACACCGAAAAGTGTCGAATAAAATTTTGATTTTTCTTTTCTTCCGTTTTTGTATTTGTAGTGAATTGTGTTTTCATTTCAATTCGTTTCCATTTTATTGCATTTGAAGTCGTTACCAATTTCGATATCCGTTTCCGTTTCGTTGCCCATCGTTGACACAGCGCGCCATCACGTTGTATCACGTCAGAGCGTGCAACGAAACAGAGCTGATTTAGCAAAATGCCAAAGCAATGAAAGCCAACAAAATTTGTGAAAGAACAATAACCCAAAACGAAGAGCAGAAAAAAAGCGACAATAGAACGAAATATTTTTCACAATATTAATTGGCATGTCAAGGCGAAAATAATGCAAGAAAGAAAATGCTATGATTGGCCGACACTGACAAGGCCAAGGCAGGAATGCCATTAATTGGGCCAAGCATTATGTCTGCTCATTAATTCTCAGCGCTACTGTGTCCTTTCTATGTCCTTTAGTTGCCAAAGTGAAACTCATCGAAATTGGGCCCGGCCCGGCCAACGAGACGTTAATCAACAAGCAAATGTGCATAAACCGAAAGCAGAAAAGAGAGGAGCAACAAAGCAACATAGAGAAAAAAAGCATGAGAGAGATACAGAGAGAGATGTGATTGCGCTTATTAATAATTTTGTGTGGCCAACTTCAAGGCGCCGACAAAAGGCATTTTCTGTTTGATAATTATGTGCTAAACAAAAGATTGCAATAAAAAGCAAATAATGAGAAAATAAAAAATAATTAGAAAAAATACGAATAGTTTTGTTTGCTTAACATTGAAAAAAAAAAAAAAAACAAGGAAAGAAACTAACTTCGGCCTAACCGCAGATTTGATACTCTTCAAGCCCTTTTTTTAGTAAGACACCCACTTATAGCTCATTATATAGCATTGCAGTTTTGAAGATATGCCAAGAGGAGCCACACATATTTTTCAAATTTCAATATCTCAAGAAAATTATTAATAGAAGGAATAGAAGAACACTTTTCTAAACCTCTCTCTGGAAGGTAGCTTTTTTAACATAAATTCAAAAGGCGTTTGTATTATACACAGGCGGCAGATAGGTGAATAAGTCTATTTCAACTCTTGTTGTCTTGTTTTTTCACTACACAAATTATACAGAAAAGCAAAAAATAATTTCAATTCTTACGCTTAATAAAAGATGAAGCCTCAGATTTGTATACATAGTTATTATAAATAAATATATATATTCTTGCATATGTTGCCTTTGCATTCTACACCTATCAGTATGCCTTCTCCAAATAGTGCCGTTCATTCTTTTGCCTCCAAATTCCGATAAAGCTTCAATTCCGATGGCTGATCAAGTGTATTAAAGATCATGCGACTCTGTAAGCTTAGCAAACCATTCAAATAGTCCGATGAGAGACGCTTTGTCTGTTTTTTTGGCTTATACGATATACGTCTCAATTTATTGCTACGTTTTGTTAGAAAATTTTCGCCAACCAATTGTCGTTGTGCACGTCCATTGACACTGCTTTTGTCATTGCCTCGAAGAACTTTGTTGCCAATATGGTTAGCTCTTTTTATCGATTTCATGAGTGCAACAATCTCGTGCGTTGTGCACGTAAACAACAGACACAAGATTAAATACTGAATTAGGTTCATTTAATTGCTTATTTATATCGTTTTTTTTTTTCGAAAAGCGTCGTAATTTCTACTCTTTGAATTGAATATATTCGATGAATATTGTATACGTGTTTTATTGTAAATGAAAGAAAAAGCAAAGCTTAGATGTTTTGTTTTAAAATGTTTTTATATCAAGTTTGCTAAGAAAATACAATCGAAGTAACTCAAATTTGGTTTGCAAAAATATGCAATCATAGCCAATTTGCTAAACAACAACAATAAAGTGTATTTATATTTCAGCAAACTGTGTATTGAATACAAATGTTATTCGTTATAATGTCAAAGGTCATTTTTATTTTTATTTATATATTTTATTTCATTTTTTTTTTTTAATTTTATTTGACATGAAATTGACGTTGAAATTTCAAGTGTTAAACATTTATGTTGAATATTTGATGATGATGACTACGATGATGATGATGATGATGACGATGATGATAATGATGCGCCGGCAATTAAAAAAGCGTCATGAATATTTAATAGACACACTTGAAGCGTAGCTTTGCATACTTTTGGGTACTTGAGTGCTTTGCTACAAAAGTGCAATGGAAAGTAGCAAAGTTAAACAGAAGTGAAGACACAAGAGAGACAAAAAGTGAAAAGTGACGAATCTAAGACAAACACTTGCAATGCTTACAAAAAATGAACAAAAAGAAAAAAAAAGTGGCAACACTAAATGAAGAACAAGAAGTACGAGTAGCGCTTTGCATATTTTTTTTTTTTGTTGGCTTAAAAGTATGCTACATTTTATTGCAAACTCACTTGTTTGACTAACATTTGCGCATAATTTCGCAATAATTTCATCATAATTTCTGAGTAAGAGAATTCTCTGTCATTCTGTCTTTTTTCTTGCGTTCTATTCGCTTGAATGCGTCGCACTTTACATAGAATATTTCTGTAATTTCTTTTTTGGGCAATTCAATTCATTACGCTTGTGTGCACGCCTAAAAGCACACTCTATGCCTTGGTCAAGGTCGTACACGCAACAAAAAAAAAAATTAAAAAAAAGTTTTGGACGAGAAATTTCAACAATTTGTAATAAATAAAAGACAAAATATGAATAAGAAGCAAACACACTAAAAATATGTAAAAAAAAAATTATAGAAGCAATAAAAATATATGCAATATATCATCGACTGAATTAAAAGTAGCGGAAAAATTTCAAGGTTATGTGAACGAGTGTGAAACATGCCAAATGAAAGGAAGTCAAGTATTTACTGAATGAAACGTTGGTGGTGGACAAAGTGGAAAAATTAATGAACGCAAAATACAACAGAATATAACATTGAAATGTAAATTAAAGAAAGAGAATTAAAAATGAGAAAACATATGGGAGTGTATTGGATCGAACCAATAACAAAGTGAGAACAACATAAGAATGATTAAATTTAGATAGGAATGAATTAAATTGATTTGAAAGGTGACGAAGATGAAGTTTAATAGCTCATCAAATGAACAAAAAGAAAGAGGAAATAGGAAATAGGAAATAAATTGAAAAAAAGATAACAAAAGACTGTTACTTATGAAATGTTTTAAAAATAAATAAAAATTGCTATGTGAACTCTTCACATGCAAGGACAACGAAAGAATGTTTTCAAAAGCGAAGCATTCAAGAAAATATAATCATAAAATGCGATAAAAAAAAATGCAACAACATGAACTTGCTATAATTTTCAGACATTTGAAACTTTAAGCCAGAAGCGATGTCATATTTTTTTCTTCAGCTCTGCCACCAGCAACAACAAGAAAAAGAAGAATAATACGACCAGCACTTGTGCGATGATTTGCTTTGCATTTGCTTTATGCTTTCTTTGGCACTTGCTCGACTTGCACTTGACAATAGTTGGCCAAAGAATGCTGAAAATGAATGAAAGAATGAATGAATGAATAAAAGCATGAATGCAGCTTAAGCCGTGAGCACTAAGCACAACACGCGATACGACTGAACGCCTCAAGTGCCAGTCACAAATAGAAGTGAGAAGCGACACTTTAAACCAAAAAAAAAAAAAAACAAAAAAAAACTAAAATAAAAAAAGAAAGTGAAAAAAAAACTGCAATGAAAACGACACGACTCAACTTGACTTGACTTGGCTCGTTGCTAAGCTTCTCAACCAGCATGAAAAATGTCTGATTGTTGTAGTTGTTGTTGTTGTTGTTTTTTCTAAGACAACAAGTCTTTTAGTTAAAACTTGACCCACGCTTTAACGCCAACTATCAACAGGCTTTTGTTTAGCGAGAAAACTTGTATAATTACAGCATATTTTCGGGCGACTGACAAGTGTTTAATTCATTTAACTTTTCGCTGTGTTTTTGGTAAAATTAAAAGTTTTTGTAACTCATTAAGCCGATTTATATTGTGAGATAAGTAAAAAGTTGCCGTCGTGAGTTTTCAATTTTTAAAACTCTTGTACCTTCATGTCCAGACAACCATTTTGGTTTGTAGCCACGCCAGTTTTTTTTAACTAAAGCTGATTATATTTTGATTTAATAGCATACACGACTCTAATTTGAAATCAAGCTCCTTATAGGGTAATTTGTGCCCTGATTGGTTCTTAAAAAAAAAAAAATTCAAAACTTTACATTTCTCAGCCTAAAGAGGGCGCCTTTTCTGTAGAATTGAAGGAATTTTGGTTCAAAATCTTATAGTTTTCTAAATCGAAGACAGGAACATTGTAGGGTCTGCCACCCCTTCTTTAGGGAGTTTTGCTTACATATTTAATGCAAAATATGAAAAATTTGTTTTTTTTTTAGCTCTTTATCATATTTATTGCATACTTTACAGCTGTACTTAAGCTGAGCTACACTTGCTAACACTGATCAATTCGTCAGATTTTGTAAAGGTTAGATTTATGCAAAGAGACATGTTTAAAATTCTATCAGCAAATAAAAAAGACAAAAAAAATCAAAACAAAAATTATTGCATAGAACATGGCATTTTGGTTTCATGACTGAATACAGTGAGGAAGTTGAAATCTCTGAGCGTTCAAGTGTAAGCGAGATAGCATATGTGCAAGAATATTGCGCACAACTTATGCATAATTCAAATGAATCCCATACGCCGACAACAACATCAATGCATGGACAGGCAAACAGACATACGGAAAGACAGACAGACAGACGGACGGACGGAGTGTCAGATAGACTCAGAGTTGTATCGCGATGGTCGAATGAACTGACATCATTTGCATATGCACATTGAAGTATGCCAACAAAACGGACAGCAAACAAAACAAAAAATAGCAACAACCATAACAAAATGAAAACGCAAAAATAGACAGAACAGAAATACATTTTTATACACTTTACACACACAATGAAGAGTAAATTGCGTTCCATGTAAAGTTTGTGACATTTTTTCATTTTTTTTTTTGTCTTTTAAATTGAAAAAATTCAATAACCGAAAGAGACATGCTGAATAATTTAAGAAACAGAAACAGTTCTGATCTTTCAGGATTTGTTCAGGAACACGATGTTCAAATATGCAAGCATATCGATTATTTCAAATGTCACTTAGTGTCCTCATGAAGTTTACGATTCCATTTGTGATTTGGATTGAGGTTTATGCTGGAATTCTGGGTCTTTTCTGAAGGCGACTTTTTCCCAAATCGCGACGTAATCTACAGTTAGATTAATCCTATAAATGTGCCTCACCAACTGATGGTCTATACCAACTTCTTACAAAATAAAACACCGCAATGTCCAGGAATGATATTTAGTCAGGTTTCGTGAAAACATTTTTATAAATATTTCAATTTCAAAATACTTATAGATCAATATTTCCCAGCCCGATTTCAACCAAAGCTTGAAGGTACTGCAAAACTTGTTACAAAAAAAAATACATGAATATTTTGTAAATTATTTTTACTCAATTTTGCAAGTTATTTTTCATTGAGCCGCTCCAACATACATTCATAAGTCCCATTTTGTTTGAGTGCCATTAATTTAAAATTTGAAATACTCACATATTCTGACATGTCAATTTTATTTCTCTCCATTTAACAAATCCAAGCAAAATATTTTTTGAATACAATTTTTTTGTGCGCTTTTCTGTTTATGATAAAACCAACGAAAAAAAATTTATTTAATAATTTAAACAATATCAAAGACAGCTGAACAATAAAAAGCCATGAATCTTTAACCAACTGAGCTTGAATTGAAAACAAGAAATGAAAAAAAATAGAAAGAAAAATAGAAAATGATAAAATTCTTGTATGAAGGACATAGAAAGTTGTTGGCGTGGGTGACCATAAGTGTGTGTGTGTGTGTGTGTGTGTGTGTCTTGCTGTCGATGCGTACGTGTATGTGAGAAAGTGAAAAGTATGGAAAACTTGCTGACAACTGTCAATTATTATCAGCGCTTATCATCAACAAAACATGGCACGAACAGCTGACGTTGAGAATTTGCACAAACAGTGGCCAATGAATAAGCTAAAATAAGCACTAATATAAGAGGGAAAGAGAGAAAGTGAGAGAGAGAGTGTGTGACAGAGAGCAAGAGAAAGTGAAAGAGGAAAAGAAAGATACTTGTATGAGTATGTGAGACGAACAGATGACATGCATTGCGCTTATCGACATGCTTGTCAAGCGAATCATGATGTGTTTTAATTATTCACTATTAAAAAAAACAAAAAAAAAAGTCTGAAACAAAATATACAAAACTGCCAAAGTAATTGTTATGATGATGATGATGATGATGATGATGATATTGTTGTTGGTTTCTGCGCGGTCGTGTTATTGGTTTTATTTGATGCAGACACATGACATGGCACAACATGACAAGCATGAGCACGACCAACTGAGATATACATGAGACCATAGTTAAGAGAGATAGAAATAGTAGAAGAGTAATGAAAAGGAAGGTCTTAGTGTAGGCAAGAAGATAAACGAGCATTATTAATGATGGTAAAAGAACAGGCAAAAGGTAAAGGTGCAACTTATGAACTCAAGTAGTATGAAATGAGGGGACAGCGGATAGCTAAAAGGCAAAGACAGAAAACCCATGGTGACCTTGCTGATGACAGAGACAACGGATACAGACACAGACACTGAGACAGGCAAGGCAGAAGTTTAAGAAGCGCGATCAGAAAAAAAACACTGACGCAGGGCAAAGAGCAACGATAACGAAGGCAAAAAGCCAAGAATGAAAAAAAAAAAAATATTATAGAACATCAGTAAAATAAGACAAATGACAGACATTTTTATAAGCCGCAAAATCATGTTGACAACTGCACACACACACACACACACACACAGAAACATATGTGCCTTCATGCACACACACACACACATATCCGTATCCGTTGCCATATGATTAATGATGTGCGAAGGCCGATAAAAAATTGCGCATTTCAGTTACAAAAAAAAAAAATATATAAAAAATAAAATGAATTGAAGACTTTTTCAATAATTTATGAAACTTTAAATTTTTTTTGCTTCCGCTTTAATATAATATGACCAAAACCTTTTGACTAATTAAAAACACTTGACTGTTTTTACTAAATGCGTAATATATGTTTAAGTGACCCCAAAAAGTATGCAATGCAAAATACATACATAAGTACAAAAGCGAAAATAGTTTGAAAACACGCACGCATGCATGTCAAACGCATCTGCGTGTGTGTATGTGTGTGTAGCTATGCGTGCATATAAAGTTCATTTAATAAATGTTAAAAAAATAATAATAAAAAAGAACAAATGCTTCTGCTCAGCTTAACTTTTGAATGCGCCTTTAAATGCGTATGCTTTAACCGAAGCGTTAAA
The DNA here is from genome assembly GCA_034638295.1 of Phortica okadai. Taxonomy (NCBI): domain Eukaryota; kingdom Metazoa; phylum Arthropoda; class Insecta; order Diptera; family Drosophilidae; genus Phortica; species Phortica okadai. The sequence continues at coordinate 3,569,761 of CM067848.1, forward strand.
AATGGCAACGAAACGGAAATGGCAGAAAAATATGCTAAATACATACAAACATTTGATGACTAGAAAATAAAAAAAAAATAAATAAAAAAATAATAATAATTACAAGAAGGCAAAAAAAAAGTTTATAGTCAACGGTGTTGTACATTTGGTTTGCCTTCTTGCAGCTGTGTACGCTGTCCCGTCCAGCAATATGCCAACTGCGTGCCATACACACATACATACAGATGTTGACCAACTATGACAAACAAAATACAAAAATTGCACGCTGAAAAACGCCGAGTTGCACATGGCACAGCAAATTGCGTCAGCATTGCCCGAAGCACATTTGTAGTTGCTTTTATAGTGCCAGTGTTGCCGCTGCTCTGCAATATTGGCATTGCCATGCGCATCGTTCTCGTTGTTATGCAAATTTCTTTCACTCTTTTTTTTTCTGTTTTTTATTCTGTACATGCTTTTTATGTATGAAAAAAAAATAGAAAAAATAAGTTTTCGCTGCCGCCTCGTTGGCTTCAATAAGTCGACAACATTTTACCAACTTTCACCTTGTTCAAGATCCCAAAACGTAAAAACAAAAAAAAAGCAAAAACAAAAACACGCTTATTATGTAAATACCCTTGCTTTGTTTTTTTTTTTCCTCATCCGCTTGCTCTTGCTACTTCAATAAGGTTTAAAACTTTTTTTTTTTTTGTTTTTAGCAAACATGCTTTCATTGCCGTGTTGCATGCTAATTAAAAAGCAACTCGAAATATCACAAAAAAAAAAATAATCATAACAATAATAAACCAACTGCTTACTTAAACGATTGTACTTAAAAAGGCAAACAAACAAAGACAACAAAAATAAATATATGTACATACATACATATATTCCAAAATGCTTTCAACGCGCAATAAGCGCCAAAAAGTATGCAGCACTCAGTTTAACACACACGTGCAACTAATCCCGATTGAATCCTTTGGCATTACTACATAAATGACAACACTCAACGTAAGCTCGAACGCAAACGAACCGAAAAATAAAGCCACCCACATATAATGCTCTAAGAGTGAGGAAGGAGAGAGCCAGAGGCGGAGAGAGTGAGAGAGTGAGAGAGTGATAAAGATTAACAAACAGTCTGAGTCGCAACACACTTCAACTGCACTTTAGCTCGCATAAAAGTATGCAACAAACAAGTAAAGAAAATAAAAAAAAAAAAACAAAAAAAAAATGACACAAAAAACAAACAACTCGAGTAGACTTAACTATAAGCCTCTTCTTGTTCTTCTTCTTTTTTTTTTTTTTTGTTTAAACCATTGTTTAAGGTATCATGATTGTCATTTATCACATTAGACTGTGCACTTTTTGGTTAATTAGGGCAACACTGTCTAATGAGTCCCAACGTTGTTTGCATTAATTACTCATAAGCCGATAAAACTTTTGCGCTTCACAACACAAACACGAACAAAAACAAAAACCAAAGTTGACAACTTTTTAATTTTTTTTATTACTTTATTCTATTATCAAGTGTACTGTAATAGAAATAGAAAATGAAAAAAAAAATGAGAATGTTGAAAAATGTTACAATTAAGTGTTGGTGTTGACCACACAAAACACTTAAGGCATGTTGACAACTCTGTAAGGCACAACGTGTTAATTTTGTGGCCACTTTACAGTTTTTTACTTGATTTGTTAGGCTTGTGGGTCCTGATGTGTAAATTGGTGGTGGTTTGTTTTTAATTTTTCTTTTTTTTTTCTATCACACAACACTTTGCAACACTGCTTGTGTGTTTTTATTGCTCACAAATGCAATCATTGTTGTTAAGTGCTTAAAACTTTTGCCTGCATTTTATTTTTTTTTCAATTTAACGCTCCCCTTCCCTTTCTTACCCCAGCTTAGTTAATCAGTGGTGTTTTTTTTTGCAAAATCATTTGTTATCAAGTGTTGAAGAGTCGCTTTTTGTTATGACTTTTTTCTATTTGCTAAAATTTTTCGATTTTTGTTGTTTTTACTGTTGTACAGTGTCCATTTTTTTTATGGCCAACTTTGCCTAAGCCACTCCAAGCTGAGCCGCAAAAGTGTTTCTCTCATCGCTTGCAACTCAAGTGTTGAATTTTTCATTTGGCTAAAGTTTTTGTATATTTTTCTCTTTTTTTTTCTCTTTTTTTTTTTTTTTTGTTAGTTTTTTGAAACGTTTGAAAATCTTGCAGTTCGAAAACTTTACTTTGTTTCTATTGACTCGCTCTATTCGCTTGCTCTTTCTCGCACACTTACTTGTTGTGCTTTATTGAGCCATTTTGCCTACGAAACTTTTTTCATTTAACTCTTAATGCGCCTTTTCTTTTTGCTTAATTTGCATAAATTGCAATGAATAAATAAGCAAATTGTGATAAGTAATACAAAAAAAAAAAAAAAAAAACATGGCAAAAGAAAAGAAGAAGTTTAGTCGCAGAAATGGCAATTCCCAAAGGATACGACCTAACCCAATCCAACTCAACTCAACTCAAATTGAAATTTGCGGCAAGGCAACTAAGTTTAACGGCACTTGCCTGATCACTCATGCTCCATCACGCTCTATTGACAGTCACTTTGCCCACGCGACGTGCATGCGCTAAGCAATTTTATCACCGTCGCAAATGCTCTACCCACCATTATCTTAGCCTTACTACAACTACAACTGCTTCAACATTTTGTTCCCACTTAACATTCTTTCTATTAACATTATTGCCAGGCCTCGAAATTTTTCGCATATTTTTTCCGTACTTAATTTCATTATCCCTGCCACAAATCTAGCTAACTTTTACATGCGATACAATTACAACAACTACTACAATCTCAAAGGGGTGGCGGTGCTGTTGGTCATGAGTGCACGCTCAAGTGGCTCATCCGACAAGCTTAGTCAGCTCGGCTTGGGTTTGCTTGACTTGGCTCGGCTCGGCTCAGCTCATCCTTAGCTCAGTTTACAACAGTTTAGTTTAGTTCAGTTCAGTTTAGTTCAGCACATCGTACATTGTATAAGAACGAACGCTATTCACGACACGCACGCACGAAATCAAGTGGCTTCAAATTGTCATTGACGCTAAACGACGACGAACCCAGGGCCAAGTTATTCGCATTGGGTAATGACATGACGACAGGCGAATTTTCGCTTTGCTTTGCTGACGTTAAGCTCAATGCTCATTTAAGTGGAAATTATTTAATAAATGTTTAATTTTTATGGTTTAATTAGGTTCTTTCGTTCGTTGATTAACTTGTCACTCTGTGCTGAATACACATTTTAAAATTAATACAAGTTGGATAAAAAAAATGGTTGGCGGATTATGAAAGAATTATGACGCTTATTATCAGCTTATGAATAATAAAAAAAACTCGTTAATGTAATTATTCTAGTTATATAAATTAATGATTTCAGTAGCAATTTCAGTAATATAATATTTTAAAAATATACATATATCGATAGACAGTGAAAGCTCTTGTCGGCGAACAAATGTTTGAGTCCCAAGACTCAATGCTCTCATGCATGGATCTCTTTAAAAAAAAACATACAGTCAAACAAGAGTACTCGAACCGTGAGTGTTCAACCACTGAAAGCTGGACTTATAAGATATATAAGATAAGATATAAGATTATTTAATGATGGGTGTCCGGTTATGGGAGATTTTACTGTATGCAAAAGCAACAAATTAATATTGTGTTAATCAAATTGAAATTGGAATCAAATTAAAAATTGTCAGTAACAGAAAAAATATCATATGATATTCGAGACTATTTATTTGATGACACCACGAGTAGAAATGATTTATAAATTGCACCGAAATTGAATTCAAATTTTAAAATATTTAAGTATATATAATACTTGTGTTTTATACAATTGATAGTATTTAATATCTCTGATGAAGCAATGTCTCTCCTGTCTCACTGTCAGTTTTTTTTTGTTTATCTTTCGATTTGTCTGTCTGAATAACTGACTATTTGTCCATTTGACCTAAAGTAAATACGACGTGCTCACACGCAGCTCACGTACTTCGGCTTTGTCTCTGCACTTTAGCTTAGTTCATAACATAGTTTGATTCAAGCTCACAAGCATTTCCGACGCCTTCATTTAAGCGACGCAGTGAACTTTCCTATTTTATTTTTTTGCAGAAATTTTTTTTATTTATGAGACCACGTGTACGTGTCCTGAAAGCGCGAGTATGTGTGTTTGTTTGTTTTTATATTTTGCGTTATGTTTGGAGAAAAAGCCGCGCTCGTCGTGTAGTTCGTTGTTGTTGTTGTTGTTGTTGTACATTTTTCATAAACGTTAATAATCATTTCGGTTTATGCATATAGCTGAGTAAAGCACGTGTAGGCCATATTTACACACACACACACACACACACACCATATATAAAACTATATTTTTATAGCGGCAATATCAGCATGCATATCCGGTTTCACTATCCCAACAACGTCCGTTGTCCTGCGCTGCTCAACTCAACTCAACTCAGCAGAGCCCAGTTCGGCCCGACAACCGTGCATTACCGTCACTTTATTATTTATGTTCATATATATTTTTATGCCGAAAGGGTTCACCAAAGACTCATTGATAAATACACCGGAGAGATTGGTATATGTGTAAAGTCAGACGAACGTGCGTTTGGCTTCTGTTTTATAATAATAACGACATTTTGAACGCTTAATGCTTAAAAGCAACTGAACTGAACCGAAACGAAATGAAAACAAAAGAAACGAACTGAACTGAACTGAGCTCAATTCATAAGTCGCCGAACGACCGCAAGTCATACTGGCAAAAGTCCTTGAGGACTACTAAGAGTGACATGATATCAAGTATGAGTGTTTGGGATTTCACAATCTGACAGCAATATAAGTTAACGTAACCGTAAATTTTAACTGTGTCAGTTTGACGGTAAAATACCAACACACACACACACATGAATGACGATAACGTAAAACGACAATAAAAGGTCACGCAATTGTGTGTTTCTTTGCATATGTGGGTATGATATATATGAGATGTGTGGTATGCGTGCATGTAGAATGTATCTAAGTAGAATGTTTTGTGATTTGTGTCGAATACAATTTAGAAAATTAGCTAACGCTAAGCACTTCACTTGACACTAACTAACCACGCCCATATTTCTTTCGTCTAACAGGTGAACGTCTTATACAGTACGCCAGCGAGAATCTTGTTACGGAAGTTCTCATCCATCCTCAATACAATACGCTCATCCAATGTATGCGTAACTTATTGAGCAGTTTTACAAGGCATCGTCACATAATACATGCCGGTTACACATTCTCTGGCAATGGTTCTTGGATATTACAGGTAGACAATACATTTGACAGACATTGATATGATATTATTTGTTGAATTCAATTATTTTGTATGAATTACAGGATGGAACCTTTTCGGTTGCTGACTTTTCGGAGGCGTTTCAGGAACATGATGTACAGAGAGTTATACGCGCCTATGCCGATACAATCACTATGAATATACATTGCGCCGATGCTGGGTTGTGGCATTCATTGCCAGAGCGTAGCTTTGCGCGTCTCTGCAAGATACGTATCAATCCAACGGATGTCCTGGATACCAGCAGCGAGGGCATTAATGCATTTATTGGTATGTATTATGTGACGAAATGTATTCCATCACTGGAAGTCATTTAATTATTTATTTCAATTGTTTTTATAACACATTTTATAGACTATCTCGCGCCCATGCTTGTGCCTACCTCGTTACGTGAACTGCTTGAGACCTCAGACGTTGTGGGCAATATACGTTTTACACATCCCACGTTGTATGTCTTCCCAGGTGGTCAAGGCGATGCTGCGCTATTTGGCATTAACGGCTTTAACATGTTAGGTAAGCATAAAATTTACTTGTATTATTCATGCAACATAGAGTTAATGCTACTGTTATTTTTACAGTCGACGGCGGTTTTAATCGCAAGGCCTGTTTTTGGGACTTTGCGCGGCATCTTGATCGCTTGGACGCTGTACTGATGACACGCCTTAACAATAGTAACATTCAGGGTCTTGGCGCAGTGGTTGCACGCAAACGGGACTCGCATGTTTATCCACAAATTGGACATTTCTTTAGCAATGTTCCCGATCGCAAAGGTGGTCTGCCCAGTCCCGATGGTGATAAGGACCGCAATCCATTGTTAGTTGACCTATTTGAACGTGGTCACAGTCTGGTGAACGACTTAAAGTCGCTAGATTTAAAACCGCAAACGTGTTATCGCAATCAAGAGCCCATTAACCTCTATCACAAGGTTGGCCATGGCACACTCGATATGTACGTAATAAGTCCGTCACGTGATTCCAAAGAGGTTAAAGAATTCCTACAGAAGTGGAACTCTGGTGATCAGCGATTGTTTGCAGCACGTGATACCAAGGAGTACAACTTTCCCCTGCAGAATTTGGTCTCAATATGTGCGCTTCTTGTTTGGCAACCAGCAAATCCCGACGATACAATCACGCGTATACTTTTCCCAGGAAGCACACCTGACTTTAAAATTCAGGAGGGTCTAGAGAAACTGAAGCACTTAGAATTTATGAAGCATTCAACTTGTACTGCCAAGTCTATAGCACCAGCCATACAGACTGTGACAACAACTCGGAAGACTTTCAAATCGACAGCAGGTCCAATTGAAGCTGCTGCCGGTGTTCCCTACAAGCCAAGTAAGTTTGGCCCAGTGGCAACTGCCGCTGTTGCTGTGCAGCAAGATAATAGAGCGAAGGAAGCTGCTGCTGCAGCTGCTGCCGCCGCTGCTGTTGCTGCCGCGGAAGAGTCTGCGAAAATTGTCGAACGCGAACGTTCTGAACTCATTGAGGAGAAATTGTTGCTTAAAACAAAGGAGGACTCAGTTGACACCGATGAACCAGCGGCCGATACGGGAGATGAAGCACCACTTGAGCAGATCGATGCCCCGCTTGAAAATGGGGAATTGGACAATAAAGATTCTACGGGCGAGAAAAAAGTCGAAGTTGTTATTGTAAAGCCACAGCCCCAGGTCGCTAAGGATTCGGTTGACGCAACCGTAGAGACCAAACCAAGCAAAGGTAAAAGCAAAATTGATAAACCTCGTGCTGAAGTGAAGCCAGTGATAAGGTCGCGAATCGATACAAAGCCACCACGTTCGATGGATCGAAAAATTACCAAACGCGATACTACTGCAGCTGAAAAGAAAAGTTCGCCGACAGCAACGCCAGGCAAACAAGAATCTCGTGCACCTGCCCGTGATGTCAAACCAAAGGTGATATCACGCGTAACAAAGTCTAGTCCAAGTAGCACTCCAGCCAAAAGCACGAAAGAAGCAAACAATCGGAAAGTGCTGGAATCTAAACAACAGGCCACACGTCAAACAACGACGACCACTAGCAGTTCAACTGTTAGTCGACGCGAGGTCTCACGTACAACAACTTCAGCATCTAGCACTGAGAAACGTGACACTAAAACACAACAGACACAACAGCAACGTAAGCCAATATCTCGACGGCCACGCGGCATCTCACCTTCAAAACGCGCTCCAGGTAGTCCTGTTAAGTCAGCCAAGCCTAAGGCTGATTTGAAGAAATCCAGATTAGATAAGGGCGGTACCACAGACTCCAGTTTGGTATCGACACCTTCTGCGGATGAGGCCACTGCTGCCAAAAAAATACAGGATTTGACTGCCTCACAGGAACTCGATGCCGAAAAGCAACGAGAGCTAGACGATCTGAAGGAAGAGCAAGAGGTTGTGCGTGAAATCGAAGCCGTTTTTAGTCGTGATGAAATGAAGCGCCAGCAACAAATCAAAGCAGAACTGCGAGAAATGGCAAAACAAGACAGTACTACGGAAGCCGAAGAGGAAGAAGAATACTTAATAATAGAAAAAGAAGAGGTTGAACAATATACTGAAGATTCAATTGTTGAACAGGAAAGCAGCATGACAAAGGAGGAAGAAATACAAAAACATCAACGTGACTCCCAAGAATCAGAAAAGAAACGTAAGAAAAGCGCTGAAGAAGAAATTGAAGCAGCAATTGCAAAGGCGGAAGCCGAGGAGCGAAAAGCACGACTGGAGGCTGCTGAGGGCGCTAAAGAAGATAAGGCAGAAGGCTTGGCTTCACCCGAAAAGACCGAAATTAAAGCTGAAGTTCAGGATATTATCGCCACAGCTAAGGAAATAGCAAAATCACGTACAGACGAACAACTTTCAAAACCTGCAGAAGAGGAATATTCCTCACCTACGCCGGAAGATAAAATTAGCAGTGCTAAAAAAACATCTGACACTAAGGACGAACCTGTTGAAGTGCCTGAAGCCCTGCCGATCAATTTGCAAGAAAGTCTTCCAGAAGAAAAATTCTCTGCGACAATTGAATCCGGTGCTACGACTGCGCCAACTTTGCCAGAAGATGAACGCATACCACTGGACGAAATAAAAGAGGATTTAATTATTGAGGAGAAATATGTTAAAGAGGAGACCAAAGAGGTTGAAGCTGTTATTGCGCCAACTGTTAAAGTTCTTCCAGAGGCCAAGCCCGTTACACCCCAAACATTAGTTAAAGTAATGGCTGAAGCCGCCACCGTTGAAGCTGCCGAACGTGTTCTTCCAATGAAAATGACATTTGAAGCACAACAGAATTTGATGCGAGATGTTATAAAGACTCCAGACGAAGTCGCAGACTTACCAGTTCATGAAGAAGCTGATTTAGGTCTTTACGAGAAAGATGCACAGGATACGGGAGCAAAAACTATTTCGCACAAAGAAGAAACAGCCAAAGAAGAAAAGGAAATCGAGGACAAAAAAGATGATGACGAAGAAATTGTGGAAGGTACAGATCAAAAGACAGTAAAAGACGAGAAAGAAGTAAAAGAAGTAAAAGAAACACAAGAAATAGATGACAAAAATCTGTCAATCGCAATCGTCGAGAAACTGTCTATTGAAGATGTCAAAGAAGAAAAATTAAAAGAAACTTTGTTGATTGCAACATCCATTACGGATGCAACCAAACCATCGTTTCCCATAAAAGAAGAAACGAAGAAACCACTATTGGCTGAAGAAAAAGCACAGGCAATTGAAGAAAAAGAGGATGATAAGACCTCTTTTAAAGATACAAAGAAATCCGTTAGTACACCTGAAGAAAAGGATGCCAGCGAAATAACATCAGAAGGTGAATTGCCTGTTCAAATTGCCCAAGTAGCTGCAGCCCAAGTTAAATCCAAAGAACGGGAAGACACTATTTCATTGGAAAGCCCAGCCACCATTGAGGAAGCCATTGACGTGGAAAGTGAAATAGTGGAACAGTCAACTGTAGAGAAAGAACTGGCACCCAGTAAACCTATTGAGGCTGTTGTTGATATTAAGGATGTTGAACAAAAACCGCAAACCGAATCCATATCCAAAGAACCATCTCGAAGAGAATCAGAGACAGAAAGTGTGAAACCTCACAGTACACAGGACGAAAAATCTCCTCTTGCCTCAAAGGAAACATCACGACCTGAATCAGTCGCTGAAAGTGTAAAAGACGAACCAGAAATTGCTAAAGGTGAAAAGTCTCCAGCAGTATCTAAAGAAACATCTAGGCCAGCTTCCGTGACTAAAAGCGTTAAAGACGACGAACAAAAACCTGATGAATCTATAGTAGAAAGTGTAAAACCTTCAAGTACAACAGATGAAAAATCTCCTCTTGCATCAAAAGAAACATCACGACCTGAATCAGCCACTGAAAGTGTGAAAGTGGAACCATTTAAGCCCGAAGACATCAAAGTCGAGAAATCTCCACTCATATCTAAAGAAGCATCTCGCTCTGCTTCGATAGCTGACAGTGTCAAGGACGAAGAGACAAAGGTGGAAACAGAAGCAGTTTCCACTACACCATCCAGACGTGAATCAGCAGCAGAAAGCGTAAAATTAGAGAGTGTTAAGGATGACAAAACCTCCATTGCGTCAAAAGAAACATCCCGACCAGAGTCAGTCGCTGAAAGTATGAAGGAAGAATCAGTTAAGCCTGAAAGTACAAAAGATGAAAAATCCCCAGCTATATCGAAAGAATCTTCACGCCCTGCATCCGTAGCAGAAACTACCAAAGACGAACAACAAAAAACAGAAGTGGTTTCCGAATCTAAAGAACCATCCCGACCACAATCCGCTGCAGAAAGCTCGAAACCTGACAGTGCTAAAGATGAAAAATCTCCTGCTGCCTCTAAGGAAGTATCACGTCCTGTATCAGTTGCTGAAAGTGTAAAAGATGAACCAGCTAAGCCAGAAAGTGTTGCAGACGAAAAATCCCCAGCTTTGTCCAAAGAACCGTCTCGACCTCCATCGGTAGCGGAAAGCATCAAAGATGAACACCAAAAACCAGAAACTGTTTCCGAATCTAAAGAACCATCCCGACCACAATCCGCAGCAGAAAGTTCGAAACCTGACAGTGCTAAAGATGAAAAATCTCCTGCTGCCTCTAAGGAAGTTTCACGTCCTGTATCAGTTGCTGAAAGTGTAAAAGATGAACCAGTTAAGCCTGAAAGTGTTGCAGACGAAAAATCCCCAGTTTTGTCCAAAGAACCGTCTCGACCTCCATCGGTAGCGGAAAGTATCAAAGATGAACACCAAAAACCAGAAACTGTTTCCGAATCTAAAGAACCATCCCGACCGCAATCTGTAGCAGAAAGCTCGAAACCTGACAGTGCTAAAGATGAAAAATCTCCGGCTGCCTCTAAGGAAGTTTCACGTCCTGTATCAGTTGCTGAAAGTGTAAAAGATGAACCAGTTAAGCCTGAAAGTGTTGCAGACGAAAAATCTCCAGCTCAATCCAAAGAACCGTCACGACCTCCATCGGTAGCGGAAAGTATCAAAGATGAACACCAAAAACCAGAAACTGTTTCCGAATCTAAAGAACCATCCCGACCGCAATCTGTAGCAGAAAGCTCGAAACCTGACAGTGCTAAAGATGAAAAATCACCTGCTGCCTCAAAGGAAGCTTCACGTCCTGTATCAGTTGCTGAAAGTGTAAAAGATGAACCAGTTAAGCCTGAAAGTGTTGCAGACGAAAAATCTCCAGCTCAGTCCAAAGAACCGTCTCGACCTGCATCGGTAGCGGAAAGTATCAAAGATGAACACCAAAAACCAGAAACTGTTTCCGAATCTAAAGAACCATCCCGACCGCAATCTGTAGCAGAAAGCTCGAAACCTGACAGTGCTAAAGACGAAAAGTCCCCAACTGCCTCTAAGGAAGTATCAAGACCTGTCTCGGTTGCTGAAAGTGTAAAGGATGAACCAGTTAAGCCTGAAAGTGTTGCAGACGAAAAATCCCCAGTTTTGTCCAAAGAACCGTCTCGACCTGCATCGGTAGCGGAAAGTATCAAAGATGAACACCAAAAACCAGAAACTGTTTCCGAATCTAAAGAACCATCCCGACCGCAATCTGTAGCAGATAGCTCGAAACCTGACAGTGCTAAAGACGAAAAGTCCCCAACTGCCTCTAAGGAAGTATCACGTCCTGTATCAGTTGCTGAAAGTGTAAAGGATAAACCAGTTAAGCCTGAAAGTGTTGCAGACGAAAAATCTCCAGCTCAGTCCAAAGAACCGTCTCGACCTGCATCGGTAGCGGAAAGTATCAAAGATGAACACCAAAAACCAGAAACTGTTTCCGAATCTAAAGAACCATCCCGACCGCAATCTGTAGCAGAAAGCTCGAAACCTGACAGTGCTAAAGACGAAAAGTCCCCAACTGCCTCTAAGGAAGTATCACGTCCTGTATCAGTTGCTGAAAGTGTAAAAGATGAACCAGTTAAGCCTGAAAGTGTTGCAGACGAAAAATCCCCAGCTTTGTCCAAAGAACCGTCTCGACCTCCATCGGTAGCGGAAAGCATCAAAGATGAAAACCAAAAACCAGAAACTGTTTCCGAATCTAAAGAACCAACCCGACCACAATCCGCAGCAGAAAGCTCGAAACCTGACGGTGCTAAAGATGAAAAATCTCCTGCTGCCTCTAAGGAAGTTTCACGTCCTGTATCAGTTGCTGAAAGTGTAAAAGATGAACCAGTTAAGCCTGAAAGTGTTGCAGACGAAAAATCCCCAGTTTTGTCCAAAGAACCGTCTCGACCTCCATCGGTAGCGGAAAGTATCAAAGATGAACACCAAAAACCAGAAACTGTTTCCGAATCTAAAGAACCATCCCGACCGCAATCTGTAGCAGAAAGCTCGAAACCTGACAGTGCTAAAGATGAAAAATCACCTGCTGCCTCAAAGGAAGCTTCACGTCCTGTATCAGTTGCTGAAAGTGTAAAAGATGAACCAGTTAAGCCTGAAAGTGTTGCAGACGAAAAATCTCCAGCTCAGTCCAAAGAACCGTCTCGACCTGCATCGGTAGCGGAAAGTATCAAAGATGAACACCAAAAACCAGAAACTGTTTCCGAATCTAAAGAACCATCCCGACCGCAATCTGTAGCAGAAAGCTCGAAACCTGACAGTGCTAAGTATGAAAAGTCACCTGCTGCCTCTAAGGAAGCTTCACGTCCTGTATCAGTTGCTGAAAGTGTAAAAGATGAACCAGTTAAGCCTGAAAGTGTTGCAGACGAAAAATCCCCAGCTTTGTCCAAAGAACCGTCTCGACCTCCATCGGTAGCGGAAAGTATCAAAGATGAACACCAAAAACCAGAAACTGTTTCCGAATCTAAAGAACCATCCCGACCGCAATCTGTAGCAGAAAGCTCGAAACCTGACAGTGCTAAAGATGAAAAATCACCTGCTGCCTCAAAGGAAGCTTCACGTCCTGTATCAGTTGCTGAAAGTGTAAAAGATGAACCAGTTAAGCCTGAAAGTGTTGCAGACGAAAAATCTCCAGCTCAGTCCAAAGAACCGTCTCGACCTGCATCGGTAGCGGAAAGCATCAAAGATGAAAACCAAAAACCAGAAACTGTTTCCGAATCTAAAGAACCATCCCGACCACAATCCGCAGCAGAAAGCTCGAAACCTGACAGTGCTAAAGATGAAAAATCTCCAGCTGCCTCTAAGGAAGTTTCACGTCCAGTATCAGTTGCTGACAGTGTAAAAGATGAATCAGTTAAGCCTGAAAGTGTTGCAGACGAAAAATCTCCAGCTCAGTCCAAAGAACCATCTCGACCTGCATCGGTAGCGGAAAGCATCAAAGATGAACACCAAAAACCAGAAACTGTTTCCGAATCTAAAGAACCATCCCGACCGCAATCTGTAGCAGAAAGCTCGAAACCTGACAGTGCCAAAGACGAAAGGTCCCCAACTGCCTCTAAGGAAGTATCACGTCCTGTATCAGTTGCTGAAAGTGTAAAAGATGAACCAGTTAAACCTGAAAGTGTTGCAGACGAAAAATCTTTAGCTGAGTCCAAAGAACCGTCTCGACCTGCATCGGTAGCGGAAAGTATCAAAGATGAACTCCAAAAAGCAGAATCTGTTTCTGAATCTAAAGAACCATCCAGACCACAATCTGTAGCAGAAAGCTCGAAACCTGATAGTGCTAAAGATGAAAAGTCCCCTGCTGTCTCTCAAGAAGTATCAAGACCTGTCTCGGTTGCTGGAAGTATAAAAGATGAACCAATTAAGCCTGAAAGTATAGCAGACGAAAAATCTGCAGCTTTGTCCAAAGAACTGTCTCGACCTGCATCGGTAGCGGAAAGTATCAAAGATGAACATCAAAAACCAGAATCTGTTTCCGAATCCCGACCACAATCCGCAGCAGAAAGCTCGAAACCTGACAGTGCTAAGGATGAAAAATCTCCTGCTGCCTCTAAGGAAGTTTCACGTCCTGTATCAGTTGCTGAAAGTGCAAAAGATGAACCTGTTAAACCTGAAAGCGTTGCAGACGAAAAATCTCCAGCTCAGTCCAAAGAACCATCTCGACCTGCATCGGTAGCGGAAAGTATTAAGGATGAACACCAAAAACCAAAAAGTGTTTCCGAATCTAAAGAACCATCCCAACCACAATCCGCAACAGAGGTCTCCAAACCTGTCAGTGATAAAGATGAAAAGCCCCCTGCTGCTCCTAACGAAGCATCACGTCCTGTATCAGTTGCTGAGAGTGGAAAAGATGAACCAGTTAAGTCTGAAAGCGTAGGAGATGAAAAATCTCCAGCTGTATCTAAAGAACCGTCTCGACCTGCATCGGTAGCGGAAAGTATCAAAGATGAACACCAAAAACCAGAAACTGTTTCCGAGTCGAAAGAACCATCCCGACCACAATCCGCAGCAGAAAGTGTTAAAGATGAAAAAGCCCTCATTGACTCAAAGGAAACATCGCAACCTATATCAGTTGCTGAAAGTGTAAAAGAAGAATCAGTTAAGGCTGAAAGCGTAACAGACAAAGAGGATTCAGCTGTATCTAAAAAACCATCACGTCCAGCATCCGTGGCAGAAAGTGATAAAGATGAAACAGAGAAGCCTCATATCGTTTCTGATTCTAAGGAACCATCTAGACCAGAATCAGCAATGGAAAACTTGAAACCTGATAGTGTTAAGGATGAAAAATCCCCTCTTGCGTCAAAGGAAGCATCGCGACCTGAATCAGCAGCTGAAAGTGTGAGAGAAGAATCAGTTAAGGCTGAAAGCCTTTTGGATTCAACTGTAGCGAAAGAACCGTCTCCTCCTACAACCGTGGCAGATAGATTTAGAGATGAAACACAAACGCACGACATCGTTTCCGTATCACGACCATTATCAGTTGCTGAAAGTATAAAAGATGAACCAGTTAAACCTGAAAGCGTAACCGACGAAAAATCTCCAGCACTGTCCAAGGAACCGTCTCGCCCTACTTCCGTAGCAGAAAGTGTTAAACATGAACCAGAAAAACCTGAATCTGTATCCGTATCAGATTCAGTTCCCAAATTGGCTTCAGATAAAGCTTCTATCCAAGAAGTTGTGACATCAATAAAATCTACTTCTGCAACTACTATTGAAGAAAAAATATCAGTTCAGGAACAGTCATTAGTATCTAAAGTAGTAAGCCTGATCGACTTTGGTACAACTACCAAAGAAACAGTTTCATCACCAATTGAAGAAGCTCGTTTTGATATAAAATTAGACCTTGAAACTACTAAGCAAACATTACTTCCCACGCATTCTAGTCCTATTGAAGTGGCAGAAGGTGATTTCACTGAATTATTGTTGTCGAAATCAAAATCCCACGATTCAGAACATTTGCCTGCTGAACACGTAAAATCTGATTTTAGTGAAACCGTCTCATCACCAGTCGAAAAGGCATTTGGAGTTTCTGATCAAATCCCAGAGGCAGACGACTTGGTTTCAAAAACTGTTACAAGTTTAAGTAGTGGTCTAACGGGCTTAATGGAAAAAACGAAGGACATTGTTGATTCAAAAACAACTGAAGTGTCACAGGAAATTAGCTTACTACAACATGGTTTGGAAGACAAGGTTACCTCAGGAGTAGAAGTTATCGAGGAAAAGACGAAAACCTTAGCTGAAGAACTAATCGCAACATCTCTTGAAAAAGTAGCATTATTAAAAGAGACACTGACAACTACAACGGATAATATTGTTAAATCATCAGAGGAAAAAACTGAAGAGATTACGGAATCCTTAGTTAATGCAACTAAGGCTGTAGCAGAGCAAATTGAAACTTCATTAGAAGAAAAAACAGAAGAACTAGAAACGATAGTTACTAAAACGTCGTCAGAAATTACAGAATCTGCAACCAAAATAGCTAAAGAAACCGAAGATACATCTACCAAGGATACGTTAGACCTAAGTGGTTTTTCAACAGAGCTACGTGAAACTCACATCACTACAGTTGGATCACCAGAATTCAAAGTAACAATCTGTGAAAGAGATGAGCCGATTCTACATGATATTAAAGAGGAAGATGAAGAGCATAGAATTTCTCCTCCAACAGAGGCAAGTAGTATTTTAACTGAACAGCCAACACGACCTCTATCACCAAGAGAAGAAGAAGTCGCAAAAATTGTGGCTGATGTTGCCAAAGTATTGAAGTCCGAAAAAGATATAACAGAGATCATACCAGACTTTGATGAAAAGCAATTGGAAGAAAAACTTAAGACTACAGTGGATGAAGAGCCTGATATGATTGCAACTGTTGTAGCAGAAAAATTGTCTCCATTACAATCTCTAGAACTTGACGAGAAAATTTTTGAAACTAAAATAATGAAAACTGATGGTGAATCGGAAAAATCTTCTCCAGATCAAAAATCTGGTCCTATTTCAATTGAAGAGAAAGACAAAATTGAAGAGTCAGAAAAAATGCAACTAAAAGATAAGTCAGTCGACTCATCTCGCCCAGAAACCACTAGTACTAAAGAGGACGATAACTTAGATCAATTTAAGGAAAGTTCAGCTAAAATAACCGAGGAATCATCACAGATAGATTTAAGGCGCGAATCGCTTATATCTAAAGAAAAGCTAGAAGAAAAGTCATCAATTTCTTCAAAAGAAACTTCTCGTCCAGAATCTGTAGCCAGTCATAGTAGTTTGAAAGAAGAAAAATCGGAATCGCCAAAAGAGTCAAGACGCGAATCTGCTGTTTCCACAACAGAAAGCAAGAAAGATGAAAAGTCGCCTGTTCCATCAAAGGAAATCTCTCGCCCAGAATCAGCTGCCAGCCATGTCAGTGAACACGATGACGACGCAAAGAAAGACGATAAATCTCCAACGTCTCCAACAGATTCTACTCGACATGAATCGATTGTCAGCCACGTCATCACCAAGGAAGAGGAACATGTAGAGTCAAGACACGAATCTGTTGTTTCCACAACCTCTCGTCCAGAATCAGTTGTCAGCCATGCCAGTGTGAAAGACGTCGACGATAAGAAGGTTGATAAGTCTCCAACACCTCCAAAAGATATTTCTCGACATGCATCGATAGCCAGTCATGTCAGCACCAAGGAAGAAGAACATTTCGACTCAAGGCGCGAATCTATCATTTCCACAACAGAAAGCAAGAAAGATGATAAGTCGCCCGTTCCTCCAAAAGAAACCTCTCGTCCAGAATCGGTTGCCAGCCATGTCAGTATGTCAGACGATAAGAAAGACGAAAAGTCTCCAACGCCTCCCAAAGATATTTCTCGACATGAATCGATTGTAAGCCACATCAGCACCAAGGAAGAGGAACATGTAGAGTCAAGACGTGAATCTGTCATTTCCACAACTGAAAGCAAGAAAGATGATAAGTCGCCTATTCCTCCAAAGGAAGCCTCTCGTCCTGAATCGGTTGCCAGCCATGTCAGTGTGAAAGATGTCGACGATAAGAAGGACGATAAACCTCCAACACCTCCAAAAGATATTTCTCGACATGCATCGATAGCCAGTCATGACAGCACCAAGGAAGAGGAAGGTTTAGACTCAAGGCGCGAATCTATCATTTCCACAACAGAAAGCAAGAAAGATGATAAGTCGCCTGTTCCTCCAAAAGAAATCTCTCGTCCAGAATCGGCTGCCAGCCATGTCAGTATGAAAGATGTCGACGATAAGAAAGATGAGAAGTCTCCAACGCCTCCCAAAGATATTTCTCGACATGAATCGATTGTAAGCCACGTCAGCACCAAGGAAGAGGAACATGTAGAGTCAAGACGTGAATCTGTAATTTCCACAACTGAAAGCAAGAAAGATGATAAGTCGCCTATTCCTCCAAAGGAAGCCTCTCGTCCAGAATCGGTTGCCAGCCATGTCAGTATGAAAGATGTCGACGATAAGAAAGATGAGAAGTCTCCAACGCCTCCCAAAGATATTTCTCGACATGAATCGATTGTAAGCCACGTCAGCACCAAGGAAGAGGAACATGTAGAGTCAAGACGTGAATCTGTCATTTCCACAACTGAAAGCAAGAAAGATGATAAGTCGCCTATTCCTCCAAAGGAAGCCTCTCGTCCTGAATCGGTTGCCAGCCATGTCAGTATGTCAGACGATAAGAAAGACGAAAAGTCTCCAACGCCTCCCAAAGATATTTCTCGACATGAATCGATTGTAAGCCACGTCAGCACCAAGGAAGAGGAACATGTAGAGTCAAGACGTGAATCTGTAATTTCCACAACTGAAAGCAAGAAAGATGATAAGTCGCCTATTCCTCCAAAGGAAGCCTCTCGTCCAGAATCGGTTGCCAGCCATGTCAGTATGTCAGACGATAAGAAAGACGAAAAGTCTCCAACGTCTCCCAAAGATATTTCTCGACATGAATCGATTGTAAGCCACGTCAGCACCAAGGAAGAGGAACATGTAGAGTCAAGACGTGAATCTGTAATTTCCACAACTGAAAGCAAGAAAGATGATAAGTCGCCTATTCCTCCAAAGGAAGCCTCTCGTCCTGAATCGGTTGCCAGCCATGTCAGTATGTCAGACGATAAGAAAGACGAAAAGTCTCCAACGCCTCCCAAAGATATTTCTCGACATGAATCGATTGTAAGCCACGTCAGCACCAAGGAAGAGGAACATGTAGAGTCAAGACGTGAATCTGTAATTTCCACAACTGAAAGCAAGAAAGATGATAAGTCGCCTATTCCTCCAAAGGAAGCCTCTCGTCCAGAATCGGTTGCCAGCCATGTCAGTATGTCAGACGATAAGAAAGACGAAAAGTCTCCAACGTCTCCCAAAGATATTTCTCGACATGAATCGATTGTAAGCCACGTCAGCACCAAGGAAGAGGAACATGTAGAGTCAAGACGTGAATCTGTAATTTCCACAACTGAAAGCAAGAAAGATGATAAGTCGCCTATTCCTCCAAAGGAAGCCTCTCGTCCAGAATCGGTTGCCAGCCATGTCAGTATGTCAGACGATAAGAAAGACGAAAAGTCTCCAACGTCTCCCAAAGATATTTCTCGACATGAATCGATTGTAAGCCACGTCAGCACCAAGGAAGAGGAACATGTAGAGTCAAGACGCGAATCTGTCATTTCCACAACTGAAAGCAAGAAAGACGATAAGTCGCCAATTCCACCAAAGGAAACGTCTCGTCCAGAATCGGTTGCCAGCCATGCTAGTGTGAAAGATGTCGACGATATGAAAGATGATAAGTCTCCAACGCCTCCCAAAGATATTTCTCGACATGAATCGATTGTAAGCCACGTCAACACCAAGGAAGAGGAACATGTAGAGTCAAGACGCGAATCTGTCATTTCCATAACTGAAAGCAAGAAATACGATAAGTCGCCAATTCCTCCAAAAGAAACCTCTCGTCCAGAATCAGTTGCCAGCCATGCCAGTGTGAAAGATGTCGACGATATGAAAGATGATAAGTCGCCTGTTCCTCCAAAGGAAGCCTCTCGTCCAGAATCGGTTGCCAGCCATGTCAGTATGAAAGATGTCGACGATATGAAAGATGAGAAGTCTCCAACGCCTCCCAAAGATATTTCTCGACATGAATCGATTGCAAGCCACGTCAGCACCAAGGAAGAGGAACATATAGAGTCAAGACGTGAATCTGTCATTTCCACAACTGAAAGCAAGAAAGACGATAAGTCGCCAATTCCTTCAAAGGAAACCTCTCGTCCAGAATCGGTTGCCAGCCATGTTAGTATGTCAGACGATAAGAAAGATGAAAAGTCTCCAACGCCTCCCAAAGATATTTCTCGACATGAATCGATTGTAAGCCACGTCAGCAGCAAGGAAGAGGAACATATAGAGTCAAGACGTGAATCTGTCATTTCCACAACTGAAAGCAAGAAAGAGGATAAGTCGCCAATTCCTCCAAAGGAAGCCTCTCGTCCAGAATCAGTTGCCAGCCATGTCAGTATGAAAGATGTCGACGATAAGAAAGATGAGAAGTCTCCAACGCCTCCCAAAGATATTTCTCGACATGAATCGATTGTAAGCCACGTCAGCACCAAGGAAGAGGAACATGTAGAGTCAAGACGTGAATCTGTCATTTCCACAACTGAAAGCAAGAAAGATGATAAGTCGCCTGTTCCTCCAAAGGAAGCCTCTCGTCCAGAATCGGTTGCCAGCCATGTTAGTGTGAAAGATGTCGACGATAAGAATGATGAAAAGTCTCCAACTCCTTCCAAAGATATTTCTCGACATGAATCGATTGCAAGCCACGTCAGCACCAAGGAAGAGGAGCATATAAAGTCAAGACGTGAATCTGCTGTTTCTACATCTGATACCAAAACAGAGGGAAAATCACCAATTCCTCCAAAAGAAGAAGTTTCTCGTCCAGAGTCAGTAGCGAGCCATATCAGCACGAAAGATGTCGATGACAAAAAAGATGATAAATCTCCAACGCCTCCCAAAGATATTTCTCGACATGAGACAATAGTTAGTCACGTCAGCAGCAAGGAAGAGGAACATATAGAGTCAAGACGTGAATCTGCCATTTCCACAACTGACAGCAAGAAAGATGATAAGTCGCCTGTTCTTTCAAAGGAAACCTCTCGTCCAGAATCGGTTCTCAGCCATGTCAGTGCGAAAGATGTCGACGATAAGAAAGATGAGAAGTCTCCAACGCCTTCCAAAGATATTTCTCAACATGAATCGATAGTCAGCCATGTCAGTACGAAGGAAGAGGAACATTTAGAGTCAAGACGCGAATCTGCTATTTCTACATCTGATAGCAAAACTGAGGGAAAATCACCAATTCCTCCAAAAGAAGAAGTTTCTCGTCCAGAGTCAGTAGCGAGCCATATCAGCACGAAAGATGTCGATGACAAAAAAGATGATAAATCTCCAACGTCTCCCAAAGACATTTCTCGACAAGAGTCGATAGTCAGTCACGTCAGCAGTAAGGAAGAGGAACATGTAGAGTCAAGACGCGAATCTGTCATTTCCACAACTGAAAGCAAGAAAGATGATAAGTCTCCGGTACCCGTAAAGGAAGCTTCTCGTCCTGAATCTGTAGCAAGTCATGTCAGTGCGAAAGATGTCGACGACAAGAAAGATGAGAAGTCCCCCACGCCCCCTAAAGACATTTCTCGACATGAGTCTATTGTCAGCCACGTCAGCAGCAAAGAAGAAGTGCACGTTCAATCAATAGTCTCTCATACTAGTACCAAGGTAGAAGAATCAAAGCGGGAGAATATCATATCAACTACTGAAAGTAAAAAGGATGATAAGGCTTTCATTGCTTCGAAGGAATTATCTCATCCGGAGTCAGTAGCCAGCGATGTCAGCACAAAACAAGAATATCACATTCAGTCTATAAAAGAATCTGTCATATCAACGGCTGTGAGTAAAGGCGAAAAGTCTTCAACACTTTTAAAAGACGACTCTCGTCCAGAGTCTCAAGCTAGTATTGTAAAATTAGATGAAAAAATCGAATGTCGTCGAGATTCCAGCCACTCATCTGAAGACGATAAATCAAAAGAAATTCATCCCACTTCAGCAACTTCAACTGAAGAATTTAAAAAGGATGTTAAATCACCTTTGCCTTCAACTGCTAAAACAGATCAAACTGACAGTAAATCCAGATCTGTATCTCCACAATCTGCTTTAGCAATCAAAAATGACGAAATACCACCTACTCTACCCCAAGCAGTATCTCGACTTGAATCAGTCGATAGTCACATCAGTGCAAAGGAGGACGAAACCTGCGAATCTCAACGCGGATCTATTACTGCAACTATATCTGGAAGCAAGCAAGAGGAAAAATCTGAGTCAATATCAACTCTTTCAAAGTCTGTAATTAGTCAGGTACATATGAAAGAGGAGTCAATGAGTGAATCCATAAGCAGTAGCTTAAAAGCTGAAGATGGCTCACGCAGGGAATCACTTTCAAGCATTCTGACTGAAAAGGATATTATAAAGCCAATAATTTCAACAAGTAGTCGGGAAGAAAGTGAAACGCTTTCAAAAACCAATCAGAAATCGACAATTTCACAGCTTGAAGAAGTGCTCATACAATCCGAGGAGTGTTCATCAGAGTCTATTGTTAGTGAAATTCAGACTTCAATGGTCTCATCAATAACCACAGTTCAAAAACCTGAAATACCTGCTTCCGGCAAAATAGTTGTTGATAATCTCAAAACGTCAACTGGAGCAGCCAAAGAGGATCTCAAAGAAACTGTTGCCGAATTTTTGGCTACTGAAAAAATTGTTGCTGCCAAAGAAATATTCACTGCTGAAGCCACAAAATCTGCCGAAGAAAGCCTTAAAAAAGCAAGTTCCTCAACTACAACAGAAATTAAGGCTCTTAACATTGGAACAGACGAATCACGACGGGAATCGCTGCTAAGCCATACTAGCGAAAGTCGACTTACACACAGTGATCCTGAAGACGAAGATGAAGAAGACGACGACCATATAAGCCTAAAAGAGGGACGCTCTAAATCAATTGCAACTATTATGATGACAAGCATCTATAAACCATCCGATGAAATATCTATTGAAACTTTGGAAGAAGAACTTGATGACGAGATGACAACAAAGTCAACAGAAGTAGAAACAAAAGCATCAACAAAATCATCATCAATACAGGAGAAGACAAGTACTAGCAGTTCAACAGCGATTAAAGACCAGGCGACAAAAGTCGAAGCGATAACGCTAACTCAAACGGAAGCGGGTGATTCAAAGGATCGCAAAACACCACCAACAGCACCAGTCAGCCCAAGTGTGAAACCTCTGATAAGTACGGCAAGCGCATTGACTACCACACTAACAACAACCACAACAACTACTGCCGCAACCGTGGGTGCAACGGCAACACGTAGTGAGTCAAGTGCAGCCAGTGTGACATCAACAACTGGACCACTTTCGCCTAAGGACATAAGTGGTAAGTCTAGCCCTGGTGCATTAACTTCTGAAAGTCAATCCATACCAACACCGGTAGGGCGCGAATCGCTTACAGAAACACCAGAATCTTCACCGAAGCCAACATCACCTTTCCCACGCGTCACCAAGGATGAACTCAAATCAGCAGTCACGGCCGGAGAGCTAATAACCAGCGAGCTTAGCACTAGCGACATCACACAACATCAAGCGATACATAGCGAATTCTCAACCACAGAAGCATTGCCCGAACTACACGAACTACGCGGCATCGAGAAGACTACAGCACTAAGTGGCAGCACTGAGAAGATTATAACTACAACAATAACGACTGTAACGAAAGTTATTTCGGCCGATGGCAAGGAGATTGTCACCGAAGAAAAAACAGTCACAACGACCGATTCATCGGAACCGGATAGCGAAAAAGTTGTTGTAACAACTACGCGTACAACCAGTGAAAGTGAAAAGAGTGATCAAATGCTACCCAAGGAGGTAGCCATGCTACGCGGCATTTACCACCGCTCCTCTACGCCAGGCAGCGATGATGAACAACGACATGCGACTGCATACATGAGTGACGATGAACTGCCTGGTTCACCACGTAGCATTGGATCATCACATGGTGGCGCCAGTTATGAACTTCAACGCTCAAGTTCAGGTGTTAGCAAACGTTCAGACTTTGATGTGGACGAAAGCCAAGATGACATACCACCACAGTATGGCAGTGAGGAACACTCTACAGCACGCGCTGTGCTTTCACACAAGACTATTGATCCAATGAGTACCTCATTCTATGGTGCACTGCCTGATACATTTGACACAAAGCCTACTGCACCCATACCAATACATGGCGCTCCTATAACAGAAACCACAATCTCACGCCTCTATACGGATTCACCGGCGGCCAGCCAATCATCCGAGAGCGTTGAGAGCACTAGCCAGACATGGGCCAGTCGCCAATTGGCCACCGGTGACGCACATGACACAGAACACATCACAACAGCGCATACAACCACAACCACAACAACAACATCTTCATCATCAGCGATTAAATCGAAAGATGTAGCGCACAAATTCCTTGACGAAGCAGACCTCGACTTTGAAAAGGCACTAAAAGAGCATGTAGAAGTTCGTGGTGCCGAAGTAATGTCTTCCGTAACGGCAAAATATTCTTACTCGCCATCAAAAGCTGAAGAAGTTGAACAGATTGTTGCAAGTGCAGGCGAACGTCAACGTTTCCCACTTAGTGATGTGCAGAAACTGAAGGGTAGTGAAGGTACAGTTGGTGCCACTACCGTTAGTACAACCTCAGTAACGTCAACATCTCAAAGTGGTTTATCAGGCGATGAAACCAAAATTACAACGACAACAACGACAACAACATCAACGGGCGCAACTGGCACATTACCCAAGGATCGATTAGAGGAGTGGGGCAAGCCATTGGGTCTGCCATCACCCGCACCACTGCCTACAGAAGGCGATATACGGACTACGCCCAAAAAGGAACGTCGACTGGTTGCGACCAAGACACGACTCAATAACGAGAAAAATCTACGTAAACGTTCCGAATCGCCAAATAAGGCCAAGAAACCAGCGCCCGTCTATGTCGATCTCACTTATGTACCGCACAATGGCAACTCATACTATTCGCATGTTGAGTTCTTCAAACGTGTACGTGCACGTTACTATGTCTTTTCTGGCACTGAGCCCAGTAGGCAAGTCTACGACGCGCTGCTTGAAGCCAAACAGACATGGGAGGACAAAGAGCTTGGTATGTTGAATGATGAATAATGAGAACATATTCAGTTTTATTTACTCATACATTTTTTTTTATATTCCTTATTCTTTTACAGAGGTTACTATCATACCGACCTACGACACCGATGTACTCGGTTACTGGGTCGCTGAGAACGAGGAACTGCTGGCCAAATATCGCATCGATCTCTCGCCATCGGCGTCACGTTGCACAATAAACCTGCAGGATCACGAAACCTCATGCTCTGCCTACCGCTTGGAGTTCTAGGCCACGGGCATGTTTATTGCGTTTTCCGAAGATTAAGCAAAGAAACAAATAACAGCAACAATAACACAATGACTTTTTATTTATATATTTATATATAAATAGCACACAACGAAAAACTTTATGGTAACAGCAATCGACGCTAATTGAAAAATTGGTAACTCAAATGGCATAGAACAGCAGCGTGACTAAGTGAGTAAGTTTTTGCTTCAAGCGTGCAGAACTTTTGCCAGAAGCAAAGTTGCTACTGAATGCAAAGTTTCAATGACACGCAAGAGCACTACGTAGAAGCATGGGCACACATATGCCAATTGCTCTGCAACTCACAAGCGCGCACCTTCTCTTTTGAATGTTGGAAAATCTCAGAGGCTACAACAAAACTTTAGGCAACTTTCAACAGAAAGCTTAGCATAAAGAAGCAATTAAAAATACTCAAAATACTCAAAAAAAAAAAAAAAAAAAAAAAACAAATAATAAATAAAAAGAAAACAAACAAAACAAATGCAATAAAATCCTGTAAAACGAGCTA
Organism: Phortica okadai; assembly: GCA_034638295.1. Classification (NCBI taxonomy): domain Eukaryota; kingdom Metazoa; phylum Arthropoda; class Insecta; order Diptera; family Drosophilidae; genus Phortica; species Phortica okadai. The sequence goes on from CM067848.1 coordinate 3,594,966, forward strand.
AGGCAGATATGGTGGCGTAACGGGTCAACTCAATGACGCCATTTTGTTTTCAAATAGTCGTCATATTTGCTGGTGCATCAATACAGGTACAAAACAAAACTATATGTGAAACGAAGTAATTAATTGATATTTATTTTAAAGAAATTAATTACACAAACAAAAATAATAAAAAAAACTTTAAACAAACATGTAAACCAAAGAATCTACTCAACATAAACGAGCTAAGCATCATTTTTGAGCATTATTTACGTAATTACCTTTGCAAGCAACAAACAAAAGATCAAAATGCATTATTGAAAAATTTAAATTATATAATTGAATTAATATTTAACAAAACGGAAAACAAAAACAAAAGAAGAAGAAAAAACAAAAAAGTAAATGAATGAAACGTATATATGTATTAGTGAAAATTTAAAAAGAAAACATATTTTAACTATATTAAATATATATATATACTCGATTATATAACCACATATAAAACACACACACACATACTTACATGAAACCACACATACGAACACACTTCTCTTTATACATATATTTAAAACAAACAAACAAACAAACAAACAAAAAATGAAGTAATATCCAAAAGAAAATTATTACAAAATAATGGAATTTCGCTAAATTTTGCATAGTGTAGAAGAAAAGTGTTTCAGTCCTTAATTGTTAGCCCAGTAAAAAAAAATAGGATCAAGTGATAAAAGTAAGAAGACGTATGTTAAAACAACTGAAAATTAGTATAGACGACAGGCTTGATATTAAGAGACTGAGTAAAGAAAGATGATACTAAACATGGCATAACTAGAGAAGCAAACAAGAGCGAGCAAACATGTTAGAGGAAACATACAAATATGTATGAGACAAGCTAGATATTTGAGTAAATAATGCAGATTTGAACTAGAAGGTAAAAAAAATGAATGATATAGTTGAGCAGACGGATTAAAGAAAGTGCGAGAAACCAAAGAGTAAAGAGTAAGTAAGAAAATATAAAGTAAACAAGTGAAGACACGAGAAAATCAAAGTTGAAAGATAGGAATTCATTGAAAACATTGAGAAAAAAAACTACACTGAACGAAATTTACAGAAATTGCAATACTTAGCAAAACGAAACAAAAAATAATTATTATTTAAGTGTTATTAAACAAAAACGAAACTGAGAAAAACTGTTAAATGTGAAAAATATATTTAAAAAAATACAAACAATGGCTAAACAAAATGCATAATAATTAAATGTGCCTCCTAAGAGCAAAAACCATAACAGAAAACTCTATAAATGTGACAGCAAAAAAAGGAATACTTAATCAAACTTATTTAATTTTAATTTGCAAAGAATTTTTGCTTTTTTTTATTTTAATACTTCAAACAATGCTGAATATTGAAAGGAAATGCTTGAATTTTTGTAAAACGAAGAGTGAAAAGCTAAATATTGATGGATTTGATAAAGTGAAATTGAGATTTTGATAAGACAGAACAAACAAACAACTTATAAATCGAATGGTTTAGCAAAGACGTTGAAATAGTATAGGAAGCATGGCACAAATAGAACGATGTAAGTTGCAAGATGAAATGGTAGGCGAGCAGAGGTAGGCAAGATAATGATAATGAAAACTTTTCTTTATGAAAGTCTGAAAAGAGTGAGTCGAAATGGATTTAGAATAAGCAGCTTAGTTAGAGACAAACTTGTTTTGGTACGATAGCAAACATTTATAGCTCAAGCATGATAGACGAACACAAAAACAAAAACCAAATAATTAAATAAAAAATTAAATAAATAAATAATTGATTACAATATTTGCCAACTAAAAGAGATGTGAGAAACAACAACATGGAAACATTTTTGTCGCCTGAAATAAATCAAAAAATTACTAACATAAAAAAATTAGTTGTCACAAAATAAAGTTGTTTGTTGTAGTTAGTTGAGTATGAGATGGTTAGCTGAAATGTTAGAAAGAGACAGAAGGACAATAGCGACAAAGCAGAAGGCTCAAGACGTTCGTGTGGTGAGGTGAAGTTACTATGAAGTTTTTGTCTGCAAAAGCATTTGATTTTGTTTTATTTTTACAGTTTTATTTTTTTTTTACTTTCATTAATTATTTAAAAATACTAATAATAATAATACAAAAGAAAAAAATAGTTGGAACGTGAGCAAACAACATGTGAGTATACAAAGTGTAATAAAAAAATTTATGAAACACAAAAAGTAAAAATAAATATGAAAATAACAGAAAACAAAATGGGAGATGAAAAAAAATTTTATTTTTCTATAATTTTTTTACTTTTTCATAGTCATAGAATAACAAATTGCAAGAAAAATAAATTTAAAAATAAATCAACTCAAATAAACTAACCGCAAATGAATAAAAAATAGTCCATTATACAAAATGCGTGCAGCAAATTTTAAGAGAAAAACAAAAACAAATTTTACACAACACAGCAAGAACAAAAAAGCAATTCAAGCGACATTTTTTGCGTAAAAAATTACAAAACTAAAAAAAAATTAATTAAAAAAGCAACTCTAGGCTTAAAAAATAAAACACAAAAAAGGAGCAACACTTGAATAAATTGAAGATATATATATACATAAATGGTTTATTGCGAAAACAAAAACAAAAGAAAAAAATGAATTTTTTTTTTGCTTTTTATGCCAAAATAATGAAAATGATAAGAAACCAACCAACAAACAACAACTGGCAACCGTCCAGGAAACAGTCTACAAAGCAAAACAAAAACAAAAAAAAAAAATGTACTTAGTATAAACAGAAAAAAAAAATAACAAGCATACTTTGAGGCGTTTAAGCAGCAGCCGTACGTGCATGTGATAGTTCATTTCAAACTAATACAAAAAGCAAAACAAACTACGAAAAGAAAGTAAGAACAACTTTTTATTTAAATTTTTTGTTTCTATTTTTGATTAAAATTTTTGTTTTTTTTTTAATTTATATTTTTGGCCAAACAAAAAAATAATTAAACAAATACGAAAGACACTGCTTTAGACAGGGATTTACAAATAATTTGCAATGTTACTACATGCACACATACATATTTGTATGTGTGTGTGTGTTAGTGTGCAAAATCGCTAAATGCTGAAAGTGTTAGTCAATTTTTCATTTTGCAAATTTTCGAAAAAAATAAGAAGAAAAAATACAATTGAGCATATCTAATACAATTAGATGCATTCATTGTCTGATTTTAATGAGAAAAACCAAATTAATTATATAATAAATAAAATCGAATACAACAACAATAAAGTATACTTGCGTTTTACAACACTAATATTAGCATATACGCAGAACTTTGAATTTGTTATAAAATAAAATCGAAAATCGAAAAAAAACACTGTTTAGTATTAAAAGCGAATAAAAAATTGCTTTACCAACACTTCATTTAGCTTGTATGCTAAGCAAAAGTAGTAAATTATATAAAAATATTTTAATTTTATTATTGTAACTTTCATTTGACTTTTTGCGCTTTTTGCATATTAAAAATTAAATACTTACTTGCTTATTGGCTTGCATAGACAACAACAAAAAAAAAAAAAAAAGAAAACGAAAAATTTATTATAAAAAACAAAATTTTTAAAAATACACATAAATATTATGAAAACAAAAAAAAATTAATTAACAAATGAAGAAAACAAAAAGTAAAAAAAAAAAATACTTTCTTTTTCTTTATTATTATATAATGCAATAGTAATTTCTTTCAGTGTATATGAAAGCTAAGCAGAAATAAGCATACAAAAAATTAATTATTTTAAATATTTAATAAAAAAAATTAAAAAAAATAAAAACGCTGTTAAACAGCTGCAAAAAACAAGTGAAAGAGAGAGCAAAACATGACATAAGGATATGCTGCGAAAAATAAATTAAACAAAATTAAGCGCAAAAGTAAAGAATTAAAAGGTTTAGAGGAACAGTAGAAAGAAGAAGAAAAATATTAAATAATTGATTGCAAAATAATTTAGCAAGTAAAGTAAACGTGCGAAAGAGACAGCAAGTAAACGTATGAAATATGAAAAAAAATGGAAATGTTCACATTTGCAGTTGCAATTAATGCAAAACAGTTGAAAAAAAAAATTAAAAAAACCAAAAAAAAAGCATTAAACACAAAGAAAAGCCCACGCACCTAAATACACAAATATTTAACTTTAAGCGCATTGGCAACCCTTAACAGCAACAAATAACAGTAATGAAAACCAAAATGGCGTCATTTGCGTAACGGTTATTCATGAAATTACCAAGTCGAAAACCAAAAAAAGCAAAATAAATAAGAAAATATTATTAAAATCAATGATTAAAAAGAAAGAGAAAGAAAAAAAATTAGTAAACGAAAAAAAAAATACATTAAAAAAAAAACAAAATTTATGTATGTGTGTGTTGACATGTTACGTGTATCTGTGTATGTGTAACGCCAATACATGTGCATTAGTAATTTCAATTTGCCTTTAACTATAACAACAACAACAAACAAGCAAACCTTCTTTGTTTTCCAATTTGCCAATTTGTTTTATTGTTGCGCTTTATTCAAATTAACGAAACCGCAAATCAAAAGCAACCAAACAAAAGTTAAAAACAAAAATTATAACAAAATGCAAAAAAAAAAAAAAAAATACTTATTGCAACCAAAGCCTAAGAAAAAAATATGTTTTTGTTAACTTGAAAACTTTTCAATTGCCTTAAAAAAACCAAAAAAAAAAAAAAAAACAAGAAAAAAACTTTGTTCGTTGTTCCATTTGTGTATTTATTGATTAATAATAAATTAGAGCAGCTTTTAAATATTAAATATATATTTAGCAAAACAAAAAAAAAATTAAATAAATAAAAAAAAAATAAAAAACTTAAAGCAGAACTTTAAGAGAACACAAACACAAAACACACACAAATACACACACACACACAGGGAATGCGTAAAAAGCTGAGAGCAAACAATGCGAGCTTTGAATTTGTCTTGCATATTGAGCAATGAAACAGTTATATATCGAAAGCGCCAAAACCAACAACAACAAACAAAATGGCAGCGAATGTGTTGAAAAAGCCGTGTTGCATTTTGTTGAATTGTGTTGAATTACAAAGCAAAAGCAAAAGCAAAAGTAAAAACAAAGCAAAACAAACAAACAACAAACAAAAAAATGCTATTATGTAACTACGAAAGTAAACCAAAAAAAAAAAAAATAAAAAAACAAAACAAATTATATTACCTTTTATTGAAAAAGTCATCAAGCTTATCTCAAAACTATTTAAAATAAATAAAAATATTTATGTGAAATACAAATGGTCTTTTTATTTGCCTTTCTTACTCTTTACCCAAGGATTTTCAGAGTTGTACACTTCAATAAATTAATGCAATTATAGATTTTATCAGCGGACTTGCAATCTAAAAAACGGATCGCCCTGATGAACTCATTCAGGCTCGACAGAAAGACTTAATATCAAAACATTAGCTTTGGAATTATATTTCTTAAGGTGTATACACCTTTGAAGATGATTTCTTTTGTCGACTTTGAGGCATTAGACAAAAATTGATTTTAAGCCATTTATTAATGCATGTCTCGACTGTAATTTGAAATTTTCCCCGGTAAAAAAATTACAAATAACAACTTATAGATGACTCCAAAGTTAAAGCCGTTAAAGACGTGTCAAATCATGGCCCGCTCATGACAGGTAGTTCCAAATGGAAAAAGAGGTTCTCTTAAGGACAGTATTTTTTAGGACTGTACGTTGGGGTTTTCCGAATTTTTGAGTTTTACGAATGCCTATTTTTCCAAAACAAATGATTTGTTTGAGTACAAAAATGCATTTAAATGGCCGAATAAAAAAATCTAAGAAGATGCCTTTTAATTTTACAATCAGTCCGATAAGAACTGTCGAACCAATCTGACCCGCATGTCGTTTCAAGAAAAACGCGTTTAAAGTTTTATATTTATATACAATTGCACTAAGAGCGCTTGTTCAAATTTGTTTGTAGCATACAAAAAAGGTTTCGGCTACCTATAAAATTGACCAATATATGTAGATTCTCTATACCTCAAAGTCTACTTTAGGACAAATAAATTATTTTAGATTTTTTTTTGAATCGCAAAGATGGTATACCCCCTTAATTAATTAATTAAGTTTATCCTGCGCCGCAATCAAATTGCAAATAATGACAATAACATTATTTTTTCTGTTTTTTTTTTCATTTTTTCTTGCACATATAACAGTTACTTACGAACGTTGGCATGCGTCAGTTGCGTTTTCTCTTGCGTTTTTGTGCGTTGCTCGGCATTTATACGGAATATGCGCAAATCAAGCACCAGCAACAACAACAAAAAACTAAGAATCGAGACCGGAAAGAGCAGAGAGAAAAGCAACAACATGACATAGAACAAAAACAAGTAGAATTAAAGCAAAGAGAAGATTTTGAACATGCACATGACCATGACGCCAATCCAGTTGAGGAACAACACGCCAAACAACATTGCCTCCTCAAGCAACGCGGCTGGGTGCATCCGTTTTGCATGCTTATCATCTCTTGGCTTATTTGGTTCTATGTTTTTCTACTGCAACACAACAATGACGGATTTTTTCTGACTTGGCTCGTCTCGACGCTTGTCATAAGCACACAAACACTCACCAATGCTGCTATTATGCTCGAGTCGATTTTTACGCGTCGCCAACATGATGACTTCATACAACGGCTCGCTGAATGTGAGGCTGCGCTGTCGCTGCTGTGTCTGCCAGGCGAACAACAACAAAACATCATAGAAACACAACATCGCAAACTTGGTCAACAATTGAATGTGTTAGCCATACTAACGGTACTCAGTTGGTTGGTTTTCATGTGTTTCGCATCAAAGACTTATGTGCCCAGCTATTTTTGGATGGGTCTATTCTCAAATGTTGTAATACGTGCGCGTATATTACAATTACTTGCATATGTGCATTTATTGCTGCCTTATTTGAAATGTTTTAACGCAAAACTAATGCAAGTTGTGCAACAACAACGTTGGCAGTTGGATAACAGCGATGATGCAATGCAACTGGCCGGCAGAGATATGTTACTCTGTCTGCGTCGCTATTATGCGAATGCATATGATGCATTCAACGCTTTAAATAATTTTGCCGGCTGGTCACTCTTTTCAATTATCGCATGCTATTTCCTTGATTTCACATGTCACTTGTATTGGGCGCTACTTTCGCTCGATGAAGTGTTACCGCGTTACTCATTGCTGGCGTCGGTTGCAACGCTTCTCCAACTGTCACTTGTCGTCTGCTGCTTCTGTGCGGTTTGTCAAGCATGCAAGGCACAAGGCATGCGCGCACGTCTGCTCAACAATAAGTTACTGGGCGCGGTGGCAGCGCCGCAGCGTTCGACGCGCGCCTATGTCAATTTGGTTTACGAATTTGCGTTACAATTGCGTCATCAGGCGCTGACAGTGAGCGCAATGAACTTTTTCAACATTGATCTCAGATTAATTGGACTGGTAAGTGTTTCTCTTGATTGGTTTTTGTACCCAGCAATATTATTGAAATTGTTTTATACACCAACAGATTTCCGTTTCGATTGCGACATACTTAGTAATACTGATGCAATTTTTGACTAGCGGTACCAGCAAATAACATTAACGTTTTTAAAAACATTAGTAGCCTATGCGTTTTTGAGTTAATCATAAAAACTTGTCTTCTCATTTCACACAAGCAATGAGTCAATTTTAATTCAGTTCAATATAAAAAGAAACTATAGAATGGCCGACGAAGATACCTTCCTTGAGACGGTAGAACATGTCCTCCGCGAATTCGATGAAAGCCTTGAACAATTTGAGCGGGATTTTGAGAATAATCCAACGAATTCGAATTATAATTGAGCTTGGACCATGAAGAATGGAAATAATAACACAATCAAAGCGCATCATGAGATACGATGTCTGTGCCGATTGTTAATAGACCATATAAACAAATTTTGAAACCACTTTTCGTATTAAAACAATTAATCAATAGAAATTTAAAAAAAAAAATCATTTTTTGTCTAATGCATAGTAGCAAATCAAATAAACTTAAGCCACAGCAACATTAACCGATTAAAAATTCGCCAACGTCTGTCAAACAAAATGTTTATTTATAAATTCATCTACGTTTGCTTATCGAATTCAATATTGTTTAAAAACGGGTCGCTCGGAAAACAATTGAAAAGGGGATTTTGCATAAATTTTATGGCAAACATAGAAAAAGCATAAAGTAGCAACACTGCTACCTGTAATCACTGTAATAAAAACAATAACAAATAATCAATGAACAAAAAACAGATGTAGCAATAAAAACAGAATCATTCAAGTGCAAAATTTCCTTACCCGGAAAAGATGTGTTTTCTGACGTTTCTAAATCGTACAAGAAAGCTGCTCACATGGGTAGGTCATTATAATCGCAACTAAGATTTTTTATAATTCATTTTTCCTTTGTAGAAGCCAAACACGGAAAACATGCTCTACGTTGTCATGGGCAATGAATCCTGTGATTTGGATTCAGCCGTCAGTGCAATAACACTTGCCTTTTTACTCAAACGTTGTCGCGAGGGAAAAGATTTTTTGCCAGTTCTGAATATACCACGGGTTGACTTTGATGTGAAAACAGAAGTTCGCTATCTATTTGATCAAGTGGGTATTAAGCCAGAAGATCATCTTACATTTCGCGATGAACTCTCACAACAGTTGCTTGACACCTGTCATTTTATACTTGTTGATCACCACGTGAGTCCATTTGCCAATCGCGTCGATGAAGTCTTTGATCATCGACCTTATAATCCTGACAAAGATGATTTGCCCGCACACTGTAAGCGAACCATTCAACTGGTCGGTTCGTGTGCCACACTTATTGCAGAGCAGTATTTCAATTCTACAACAAATGAGAACAATAAAAATTCCGATATCGTAAACACGCTCTTGCATCGAACCATTGTGCTGGACACGGTAAATTTTTCAGAAAAAGCCAATCGTACAACGGACAAGGATCGCTGTATGGTTGCCAAACTGGAGCAGTGTCTGCCTGGTACGACTGAACGACGTGATTTGATATTCAATGAACTTGTCGCGGCACGTTCCGATGTTAGTAGATTGAATGCAATGCAACTGTTGCGCAAGGACATGAAAGTCATACAAACCGATGGCCCTGATCATTTTAAGCTTGCCTTGCCTGGCTTTCCATTGCCTGTGCAAACCTTTATCAAGCAACCGAATGCTGAAGCCGCTGTACGTGAATTGGCCAACGAACTTGACTGCATCGCAATTGTGCTGATGGGCATGCACGTGCAAAAACCGGAGAATAGCATTCATCGTGACATCGGCATCATTACAACGAATGATACGACTTCTGCTAAGCAATTATGTGATCAGTTAAAAATTGCGTTATTAACGTCAGAAAAGCCAAAGTTCTCTTTGGAACCAGTTAATGATGTTATCTTTATGTCTGGCTTGTTTTATGTACAGAACAATGTGACCGTCACACGTAAGGATGTGTTACCAATCTGTAAAAATGCGCTCGATACATGGGCCAAGCAACAATAGACAAAAAATAATCATCATCCGTATAGCAGCTGAACAAGATTTTTAGATAATATGCCATATTCATATATTTATACAATAAATTTTGAATTTCATACAAAAAAAAAAAAAAAAGAGAAAAATAATTCTGTTAATAACTTAATCAAGACTATCACTCCTGTGCTGCCATGCCCGCATCATCTTCATCGCCCATATTATCGTCTGCAACCTCGAGCGTCATGTCTTCCAACATCTCTGCAAGCGTTATGCGTGGCACATTATCGGTATAGCCGACCGTATCGCCCATGTCAACTGGCACTTTTTTACTATCACGATAGATATTAATTTGGCGACGCATTTCCTCCTCATCCTCCAAATCATCGAGGAACTCAACAAAGTCGGGTTTGCTACGCTCATCGGTTGCCTCGTTGGCCAAATGTTTCAGTTTCCACGAGCGCTGGCTAAGACGCGTCTGTCGATCGTAATATTTGCGTACGAGCACAACATCAGGCACTTGCTCCGGTGGCAGTTTCTCAAATTCGGGATCATTGACATTCGTCTCGGCCATGTAATAGCCGAGTGCTGAGTCACCCACTTTGAGTAAATGACCAAGATGTGAACGTGTGTGTATCGTGTTTTCATTGATGCCCAATTCAGATGCACGCACTAACCAAATATCGCAAAGCACATGCTTGAATGAAACTTGTCCCTGGCCGGGATAATGTTTGCGATCTTTGTCAAGTATGATCTCAACATCCATTACCACGAACTCGACCAATTGGTTTGGATTAAAAATCGCCTCGAATGGTGCACGGAAGTATACTTGTGTCGTTAGTTCAGCAATTTGTGCAGTTACCGGATCGATTAAGTGTATGTTGCTGGAAACGCGACTGATGAGGCACACGGGCGAAAGATTACCCAACTGTTGACGTAGCTTCTTTGTAAGACATACAGCACTGTCCTTCGATACAGGCGCAATCTCTACAGACCAGGAGAATTTGTAATTATAATTGTTGCTGTGTATATCATGTGATATCAGACGCTTCGATGTAGTCACACGCACTGGCACCATTGCCTGCAGAAAATCAATCATTTTGCGGGCATGATTCTCATTGGCATAGAAAAAATCAAGACCACCGTGCACTGGCTTTATACCAAGCGTCTTCTCATGTGCTTTATGCTTAAGTATCAATTGTTCTAGATAGTAGAAGGTTTTCTTGTTCTCAGCTCGTTGACGTACTTGTACCAAAAAACGCCAAAAGTCCTTCGCCTCCATGCGATGACAATCATCGCACATTTGATTTTGCACGGTAAATTCAACGATGAAAACCTGTTGCAGCACTGTGCCACCAGCAACCTCACCATTTACGGTCAGCTTTACCTTGATGCGTTTAGAATGTGCTTCTGTCCAGATGAAACCCGCATCGACCAATTTCACTTCTTTTAAGTTCTTCAATTTCTTTAGGCATAAGGCGAGCAGCTCTCGTGATTCCAATGCCGCATGTATCCACTCAGTAGGCGGCTGTAGATAACGCTCACAGCTCCGACAAAAATGCAGTACCGCCTGTTTAGGTATGTTTTCAGTGATGTCCACATGGTTGCGCAAACAGGTGACACACATATTGGCTGGATTCGGTGGTATAGCAACGCCACACTCACAGCACAGGATCATGGCACTTGAAGCATCTGAGCCAGCCACAGTGCCAGAGTCCATGCCACCGATGTACTCCATGATATTAGTTTACCACAATTGAGTCACTCAGCGGAAAAGCTTTACGTTAAATGTGAGGTAGTAACGTTAAGAATTTCGTTTAATTTCGCAAGTTGTCGTTGTTCGCCACACCAAAAGCACAAAAAAGTGTGAAGAAAAACAATTGTAAACACGTGCAAATTAAAGCCGTACCTACACGACAGAGTTGTGTGTTTCTGTCTACTAACAAATTTTGTCGCTGATTTGCATGTTTAGTTTGTACCATTCAAATATTTATCTACTGAACAATCTTTTTTGCTATTTTTAATTAATATAATTAATTTTGACAACATACAACAATACCAATAACGAAGTTAACGTGTGCATACAGCTCTTGTTGAATATATGTGCAGCATTAATTTGCGCGACAGCACTGGTTTTTAGACAGTTTGGTTGTGATATATGATGGCAACCCCGATAGTGCTGCGAATAAAGTTACAACAATTTTCGGCCGCTTGAATATTTTACAAACTGCACGCAAAAACCATGTTAAAAAGTGTTTAATGCATACACAAACATACGTGTTTAATTAGTTTGTTAACATTAGATAATTCGTGTGACCAAGAAATGATATCATAGGGCACAATAAATCGTAGTATATGTGAAGAATGATGACAAGCAGTGAGAAAGAGGTCAGAAAAATGTACACACACACATACATGTACAATAGTGTCGTTTAAGAAGAGTGTTGTAGCGCGCAGTAGGCAAGAAACGAAGGTGACAGTTTTTATTCGTTGATGACTGACTAAATTTATATACATATGTATGTATGACAACTACGACAACGACAATGTTCTGACACAATCAACGTATGAACGAATCAACCGGCCAACAACAACTACACAATTTTTACGCATCGCAATAATATAACAAAAAAAGGGTAGAGAGCTAAAATGCTATAATAACTAATGTTTGTATTTATTTTACACAAAAGTGTTTGGCAACACGCATATATGAGCAAATAGTGTAGCAAAAATACGCCGTCGATATATCCAAAAGAAAAGAAAAAAATCAGACGTACACACAACACACATAAAAAGTGGGCGAAAATGACGACGACATATTTTACTGAGATGGCAACACTGTTTCGGCTTGGTTGAAATGGCGAAAACGAAAATAAAATTTTTTTTAATGGTACATTTTAGCGTAAAAAAATAAACGCAACAAAAGAAGCAGAATATAGATAAATAAAAAAATATATAACAAAAAAAATAGCGACTACCTTTAAGAACGTCGCGTGTGTGTGAGCTCGTTAATTTGTTGGTTCGTTTCGGTTCTTCGTATGCGCAGCAGTGCACAACAACAGCCGCAAACGCGCCACCAGTTAATATTTTATTTCCCTTTACATTTGTGAATATTGTATTGTATATTGTAGTTATGCAAAGCAAAGCAACAACAATGCCGTGAATAATATTGTAGCAGCAAACAAACAGCAAAAACAAGAACAACAACAATTGCAACCAAACACATTGAACAGTACATAAAAAGACATTTACAAAAACAGAAAAAAAAGGAAGATAAAGAGAAAAAAATTAGTGAGTTAGTTTTCAATTTGTGATAAAATATACACGTACGCATACCTACATAAATGTACGGGCATCAAATGGACAACATCTATACACGGCAAATAATAAAAAGGCAAAAGGAAAACAAAATATATGCGCGCGTGTATAATATTTATTGGTATTAATGAATCTAACAAAATCCATAAAAAAAAAAAAAATAACAAACAAACAACAAAAAAAGACAACAACAACAACCAAACCGCATTAAAATGTTTGCCAAGCAAAAATAACATTTCTAAAATGTGCGAGTGCGTCTTAAAATAAGAATTATACAAAGAGAGAGAGAGAGAGAGTGAGAGAAAAAAAACAAATATTAACTATTCAAAGGACATTGAGCATAAAATTCAACAACACAACAACAGCAAAAACAACAAGTGCAAATTTCACTAACGAACCGAACAAACACGCCAGACGCTTCGCTCGCATAAAGTAACAGCGGCAGCAGAGACCCGGGTAGTTGTTGAAACAACAACAACATAAGCAATAATAACAACAACAACAACTGCTAGCCAGCCTGTATATACATATTTGTGTATTAGTTGGTTAAAATAAAAGCCATCATAGTTCTTTCCGAAGTATTCAAAACTAACGACTCTGAATAATCTTGCGAAAAATTTGAAAAAAAAAAAAAAAAACAAATCAAAACAAAGGCGGCGACGACAACGACGTCAAGAGTCGTCGCCATACCGTTTGGTGGCATAAAGTCAAAGCGAATATAAGTTTAGTATTTTCACCAAAGTGTCGCAGAGATCGGATCAGAGAAAAAAAAAAAAAAACTAAATCAACTACAAAAATGTAAGTACACAAATAAATATGAAATAATATTGTTTAGCACTTTTTAATATGTTTTATTTTTATTTCAAGTGTATAACATACGACTTAAGAGACGCCTAAGGTTTTTTTTTTTTTGGGACAGCGTGTGTAAGCCAACAACTGCAACAGTAGCAGTGGTAGCGGCAACCAAAACTCATCATCATCTACAACAACAAGAAGAATAGAACGTGTCCTTAAATTGGGCACATTATATGCTTTTGAATGGGCGACCGTCATTGCTTTGTTGTTCGTAAAAGATGAACAATGAAATTGATTTATCATCATTATCATCACTCACCGTCGATTCACTCGCCGCCATTATACCTGATACGCCGATAGTGTCAATTGCTGGTGGCACATTGAGCGAAATCACAACGACAACAACATCAACTAAAACAACACCGACGCCCATCTCATTGGAAACGCCAAAACGTGCACAATCGTCGAGTGTTGAATTGGACAAGCCAAAATCGACAACTGCAGCAGCAGCAGCCGCAACAGCAGTAGCAGTAGCTGAAACAGCAATACAACCAAAGGCAGTAGTAGCAACAATAACAACAACAACAGCAATACCACAAGCAACAACAGCAGGAGCATTAAAACCAACAATATCGACAACTGTGAAAGGCAAAAATAATTTGCCTGTAGCAGTAAACTCAACAACATCAACAGTAGTAGGAGCAGCAGCAACAACAACAGCAGCAGCAGCAACAGCAGCTTCTAAAAACGATATACGTGCAACGGCAGCTGCTGCTGTTGCAGCTGCAGCAGCTGTACCGGCAAGCACAAGTATAAATTCTTCATCAATGTCTAATGTTAGAATAGATAACAATAATAAAAAGATGGGTGCCAGCGATACAACAAATAGTCCAATCGTTGTTGTTGTTGCCGCTGGTACAAATGAAGGTGCAACAACAAATACAAACGTTGCTGCTTTAACAAACGATTCAATGACAACGGAAACGGCAACAACATCATCATCATCATCGTCAACAGCAGTAGCAGCAACAACAGTAGCAATAGTGACAATGGCAGAGATTGAAACAAATGATAATGACACTAACACAGATACCACCAGCTCCAAAGCCAACAAAAACAACAACAACTGCAGCAGCAGCAGCAACAACACAAATAATACAATGTCTGTAGCTACTAAAATCATTAGCAATAGTAGTGATAGTAGCGCTGTTGACGCTAGTGATAAGAATGCTACTAAAACATCCACAACAACAATAGCAACCACCATCAATAGCAGCAATACCAACCCAACAACAACAACTCACAATGACACCAACACCAACGATAAAACTAATAATAATAATAATAGCAGCAGCAGCTGTACTGCAATGACACAAAAAGAAACAACCACCAGCTCAGCTGCTCTGATTACAACAGCACCGTCGTCGTCTTCTTTGTCGACATCGACGTCATCAACAACAACATTATCGTCAACACCTTTACCACTGGCGTCCACAAAAGCAGCCGTTTCAACGGGTGCAATACAAAAACAACAACAACAAACGACAACAACAACAGTAGCACCAACAGCAGCAGCAGCAGCGGCGGCAAACACAACACAATCAACGCCGTCGTCGTCATCAGCAGCAGCAGCAGCACCACCACCAGCCACAAACACGACGAGCAGCCAGCAACAACAACCACAACAAACAAATCGTCAAACATCAAAGGGCAAGACTCAAGACGATCAGAATGTGGGCAAAAAGCAAAAGAAAACAAAGGTAAGTTGTGTCATTTCACACTCTCTCTTTCGCTCTTTTTTTTTTTTTTGTTTTTTATACACCTGAGGTGCCCGGCCATGTTGTCAATCTCATGCCTTGCATATATCCGATGTCATATTTGGTTTAGTAGATGCCAAGCTTCTGTTGTGTCATGCGTTAAATATATGTACATACATGTATGTGCATGTGTTTGTCTGTGCAGCAGAAATGACGTGAGCGCATTAGTCAAAGTCTTAACTAACTAAGTTAACAGCTTTTTTTTTTTTTTTCAAATAATTGTGAGCAAAAAAAAAAGAAACAATAACAAGTAACAAAACAGTTGTCTCTTTGTTCACAAAACATTCCAAACGTCTGTTTGTTTCAAATAATTAGCTTCGAATAAGTTTCAAATGATTAGTCATTCGCTTTTGCAATGAATTCTTTTATTTAAGTAATGTAAAACCAAATTTGTATTACTTTATTTTGGCACAAATCATTTAAAACATAAAACGTGCATTTGATTTTAAAATCAATGAATTATTTTAAGTTTTTTGTGTATAGCAAGCTGTGATACAAACCTGGTATAAGATCTCATGTGATAAGTATAAATAAAACATCATTCGGCAATAGAAATTCTACATTCCCGTGTCGAGAACTTCACTGTATAGTTTTTTATTACCTATTTAATGGTTAATGAAACGTGAAAGTGTCTTACTATATTAAAACATACAGCTGTGATCAAAGAAATAGCACACTATCCAAAAAATGTCTAAGCAATTGTATAGTAAATCTAATTCTACAAATAACTAACATTTTTTTCATGTATCTCATGTGTAATCTGTTGCTAGAACGGCAATAAAATTAATTTTTTAATTTGTAGTTGCTTGAAAAAACCGACAAAAGATTAAAATGTTATCATAACTGTGGTTTTACACACTTATCTTACGAAAAGTTCTTACTTTAATTTATCAAAATCAAAAAAAAATAAAATAAAAACAAAAAAAATCGTTTGCGGTATTGATACACTTTAGTGATGTTTCCCATATGAAATACTAACATTGAGGACCTTATGTGTGTCAGTGTGAAATTTACACACACACAGAGAAATGCATGTTTATATGTGCGTACTCAATACAGCAGAATAATTTAAGAGACAAGCAAAAGTGTAACAGAGAAAAAATTAACTTTTGGTTATGACAAAAGTTTAGATACACTGCAGAGACCTTGTTTTATGGTAAGTGAAGAGTATGCGTTGTATTACAGATAAAATAGACAAAACACTGCTGAATTGATTTTTGTTGCAATGCTGATCATAAATATATTTGAACAACTTTATTGAAAGTCTGAAACACACACAAAATTCATGTTAAATGCAATATGCCTTGCTAAATTTATTGTGTAGCGCATTAAAAGCCAAAACCGCCTAACAATAAAAACCGCAAAGTACCGTTAAAGTTGTACATTTTCGCCTGATATATATTGTACATACATGTATGTGTATATTTCGGTTGCACATTAGTATGTGTGTGTGTGTATGATTTTTCCTTTTTGCTTCAAAGCCGCACTTGTTACTTTAACGTGAGCAAAAAAGAGAGCGCAATATAACTGCAGCAACGCATTTATCCGCATTGAAAAAAAACAAACAGTCGCACAATAGAATTCTAAGTCGACGCAACGTGTTCTTTTTTTATATTTATATAATATAACTTTGTTTTTAACACATGTTTATAAAAAAAAAAAACAAAAATTATTTTAATAAACAAAAGGACAATTATATTACACAAAAGCGTATAAAACAAAAACAAAAGTTGATCAAGCCAAATTGTACGTACGCTCACACATAGAGTACGCGTTTGACGTACGCATGCGTGCGTACGTTCATGCCGGCTTGCTGCGTTTGCCGCTGTGTGCTTATAACTTTGTCGCCTTTTATGCCTCGAATTAAATACTAACAATACTAAACGAAGTGAGGTTATGACAATGACATAGAATAAAAAGCAGTTTGCTGGTGTTATTATTATTTTTATTTAATTTTTTTTTACGTTTTTCACTTTACCGAATTGTATAAGTGTGCACTGATCGAATGATTTTTTGCCTTTTTGGCAAAATAATTACTCAATTGCAATAAACAAACGAACGAACGAACAACATGTTTATATAAATTTTGTACATTTGAGACGCACAGTCAAACAGTCACCATTTATGTACAAATGATTTCCAAACAATATAAAATTTTATTTATAATATTCAAAAGAAAAAATAGAAGTAAACAAGTTTTTCTATTTTTTTTTCCAACTTTTCAATAGACCGATTCGGATTCCTGTGAGGATAGTCATTTGAGTAACTTGGATGAATCGCGTCTGAAGAATCTTTTGGAAGAAGCATATTTATATAGAAATCCGGGCGATAAGAAAAATAAAAGTGAAATATTTCTGGTAAGTTAAAAATTTGCAAAGAAAATCTTGTTTAATTATTAATATTTGTTTATTTATATCATTTTGCAAATAGCAAATGCTTAAAAAAGCGGAAAGCGAAGATGAAGAAGCTTTTTCATTGCGTGCAATAACTTCGCATTACTCACGTCATTCGTCCTCATTGTCAACGTCCAGTAATAGCTATCATCATAGTAATAGTCATACAGGATATAGCGGCGGCAACCAAACGCATCACCATCATCATCATCAAACGCATCATTCATCGGCACATAATCAACACCATCATCATCATCATCATCGTCAAAAGCAAGGTGGATCCTTGCAAGATCTCGTCGAAGCGGTACGTCGTAGCGATCCGCTATTTGATTGTGATTATAATACAACAACTGCGGTAAATGCTGCAAGTGTTAGTGGCAGCAACAGTAGCAGCGGCGGCGGCGGCAGTGGCATTGGTGGTCAAAGAAATCGTCGCAATAATACGGTCAGTCATACAAGTAGCAGTGGCAACAACAACAGTGGTAATACTAATAATAATAAGAAGAAGAATTCATCAGTGTCATCACGTCAACGTGAAGGTGGCAGTTTACCGTGCAACGTGAACGTCACAAGTAATAATCATCATTATCCACCGAATAGCTTTAGTAGTTTGACATTCGATCAAGCAACAACAAAGTTAATGTTTGATTTACCAATGAAAAATACTGGCGCTGGAGGCAAAGCTGTTAGCAGTGGTGGCGGCAGTGGCAACAGCAGCAACAACACCAACACCAGCAGCATTAACAATAATAATAACAGTACTGCTAATAATGCAACAAGCAGCATTACTGCTGAAACTAGCAACAACAACAACAATATTAACAGT
The DNA here is from genome assembly GCA_034638295.1 of Phortica okadai. Taxonomy (NCBI): domain Eukaryota; kingdom Metazoa; phylum Arthropoda; class Insecta; order Diptera; family Drosophilidae; genus Phortica; species Phortica okadai. The sequence goes on from CM067848.1 coordinate 3,613,617, forward strand.
AGCGGCAGCACTGCAAGCAGTAGCGGCATAAATAGCACTTCAAGCAACAACAGCAACAACAACACAAATGTCAATGTCGGTACGAGTGTAAGCAGCAGTTGCATTGCTGCTAGCAGCAACAACAGCAACAATAACAGCAGCAGCACAAGTCAGACAACCGGCAGCATAATACATGATAATAATAATCACGGCCTAGTTGATGCCGCCGTCACCAATAAGCATGAATATCCACAAACGAGCAAATCGGCAGCTGCCGCAATGAAGGCTCAAAACAGCGGTGATGCAACATCGGATATGCTTAAAGGCGATAAGAAATTTTGGGATATGAATATCGATAAAACACTCTGGTCGCTTAATGCACAGCAAACGGAAGTGGAGGAGCCAAGCATGGTAAGCCGTTGAAGTTTAAATGCGCCGTATTACTTTGATGCTAATTTGTGTTCTTCTATGCTTTTCTTTACAATTTTTCATGTACCTCCACAACTAATTGTCTAACACTAAACACGTTTATTATAACGCACAAAAAAAAAAAAAAACAAACAATCAAAACTTGAGGTTTTTCAACGTGGTCGCCGTATTGATGACCATAATGATGTTGTTGATAACAATTGGTTGGATGTGCAGAAAACAAAGGGTGACAGCTGCCTGCTAAGCACATCAATTTTAGTCGATGACTCTGTTCGTTTTGCAGTGCTCGATCGTGATGAACTTGCCATTAAGATGATGGAACCACGTTATTTACCATTCGATTCTGATTATCCATCATGCAGTTCAATATTAGGCGGCGCTGCATTGGATGCCTTCGTCTCTGATAATAATAATGAGGATGGCAAAGGTGAAACTTTGCGTATGCCAAGATTCCATCGTAATTCAACCGGCGGCAGTAAATCGAATTCTGTGAGTATTTATATTTGTACATTGAATATCTTTGTTATCAAATATTTTATTTAATATTTATTACTATTTTTTACTTTTCATGTTCGCACACACAATTTTGCTGTACTTTGATGAGACAGTTTGATGAGAATGGAAATTCGCTGAGCGATAATTTCTCCGGTGCCGGTTCAAGTGCGGGCAGCGTTGCCAGCGGCAGTTTTAGCGGCGCTAGCAGCAGCGTTGGCATACATGCAAATAGTGGCGGCAATGGTGGCGGTGGTGGCAACAGTAGCAGCAGCAGCAGCAGTTGCCACAGCAGCACAAGCACTGGCATAACACATGCCAATAATGCAACATCATTGTCAGCATTTGTGGCAGCAGCAGCAGCAGCTAATGCTACGCCATCAGCAACTGTGGCCGCAGCGGCGGCAGCTGCTGCAGCAGCAGCATATTCAACTAGTTCAACACTGGCGCTTGGTCAAGCTGCACAGCAACAACAACAGCAGCAGCAACAGCAGCAACAGCTTAATCAAAGCAACACAAACCAAGGCGGTAAATCAAAGAATAAAAAGAAATCACAACAAGAACGTAATACAAAAACCGTTGATGTTGAATCGGTGGCTGGCTACCGTGGCAAAGATCCCGTTTATTTGCTTGTCAAATATATTGAGAATACTGAGGATAAGCAAAATGATAATAATAATAAAAATAATAAATTCAATGAGAATAATAATAATAACAATAATAAGAAGAAAGAGCGTAAAAAGGAGAAACAACATAAAATGAAGAAAAGCAACTCATTGGAGGAATTACGTAGTTGCTCTAAAATAGATGTTGTCGAATTGAAACGTACGGCAGCGACCACCGAAAGTAATGTTATGTTGCGTAATAAAACCAAAGGTACGAACAGCACTAGCAACAATAGCAACACAAACAACAACAACAGCCACAACAACAATAATAATAACAATAATCATAAAAATAATACTGAATTTAATAAGAATTTCAATAATGATAATAAAGTAACAACAACAAATGCAGCATCATCGACACAAGATGTTATAGGTGGCAATAAAACAACAACAACAACAACAAATACACCAAATAATCGTAAAGGCGAAAGACGCTCATGGGGCACTGAAGAATTACAATATTTGGGTGATAGTCATCAAACAGCAACAGCGGCTGCTGCGACTACATTAAATACATTGGCAACAAATGCTGCTGCTGCAGCAACAACAACAACAACACAAACAACAACAAATGATGATAAAATCAATAAAGAATCCAAAGAGAAAATTAATAAACAAAATAATAATAATAATAAATCAGATGAAGATACTGAAAAGCAACAAGATATTAAACGTAAAAAAAGTGATGCTAATGTTGTGTCAACAACAACAAACACAACAAGTGAAGCACAATCACCAACAACAACAGCAACAGCAACAACAAATAATAACAGCAATGCAGCAAATTTTCTAATGTTATCGGCAATGGCCGAAATAAATGCATTAAATGCTGTACTAACCGAGACCGCAGAATTTCATGTTGTTACAAAAAAGAAGAAACCAAAAAAACAACGTGCTGCTACCATGGATGATGCAACAGCAACAGCTGCTGCTGGTAATTTACAACGTATGCAACATTTTACAAAATCAGCAACAAGTAATATGTTGCCAAGAGCACGTTCCTATAATGCATCAAATGCGTCGGGCAATGATTATGGCAACAATGCTGGACAGCAACAGCAACAATATATTGCCTACAATAACAACAACAACAACAGCAACAATGGACATCAAACAAGCACAGGCAATCATGGTCATAATCATCATCAACAGCAGCAGCAGCAACAACAACAACAACAACAACAGCAGCAGCATAATAATCAAAACCGTAATGATAAATCACGTCGTAAGTCGACATCATCGATGCCGCCTTCAGAGAAATCGGATTCCAGTGATCTTGATTCGGTGCATTCATTGCCTGTGCAAACCGCCAAAAAGAAGGGCAAACAACAACGTTATAATAAAAATGCAACAACACAAGCACATGCTGCAGCAGCAGCAGCAACAACATCAACAGCAGCGTCAGCAAATACGTCACGTAGCAACAACAACAACAATAATAATAATAATAATAGCAACAACAATAATAAGGCAACAACAACACAAACGTCAACGGGCAATAATTCACCAGCGCCAATATCATATGCTGATATTGCACGTAATAAAAAGGAATTGACAACAACAATGCCGCAGGCGGCAACAAACAACAACAACAACAGTAACAACAATAGCAATAATAATAATGGCAATGATTCATGGCCAACAATTGATGGCGGCAATAATTATGAACAAAATAATACAACAACAAGCGAACAAAATATAGGCAATAACGGCAACAACAACAACAATCCATTAGCGTCAATTGTTGTTGCACAAAGTAACAATAGCAATAATAATAATAATAATGCAACAGCAACAATAACAACAACAACAACACAAGCAACAAATGTTGTTAATAAAAATAAAACCAAAAATAATAAAACTAAACCAGATTTTCCTGAACTTGTTGCTGCTAATGCCACATCAGCAGCAGCAGCAACAACAACAGCAGCAGCAGCAACAACAACGGCTACAGCGGCTGGCGGACAAAATGATAAAACAATTGCGAAATTATTTTCATATTCACAAAGTTTAACTGCAGCTTATACACAAGTATTGACAAATGCATCGCCAATGTCAGCAGTAGCAACAGTTGCCACTCCAGCAGCAGCAACAACAACAGCAACAAACAATACAAATGAAAGTAACAATGATCCAACAAGTGGTAATAATATTGATACAAATAATGCTGCTAATAAATCAGCAAACGAACAACAACAACAACAAGCGCAGACAACACACGTGCAACGACAACAAACACAAATGCAACAAACATTGCAAAAATCCAAAAGTGTTGAACATGAAGGTTATAGCTATAATAGCACAAATCTAGATCAGCAATATCCCGCATTGGAGAAGACTGTTAAACGTCATAGCGCCAATAATGTGTCATTGGTGAGCAACAGCAACAACAACAGCAACAGCAGCAATGCTAATAACAATGCTGTTGCTGCTGCAATGCAATTTAATTTTGCCGCAGCAGCAAAACGACAAATTACAGTTGCCGACAACAACAACACAAGTAATAATAATGATATTGTATTTAATGATGTAACGCCAGCAATAACCGCCGCAGCAATGGGCAACAACAACAATAATAATGTTGCTACTGTGAGCACAAAAAAATCCAAAGATAATATTGCTAACAATAAAACAACAACAGCAACAACTGAAACAACTTCTACAGCAGCAGCAGCAGCAACAACAACTGCTGCTACTGCTACTGCTACAACTGCCGGCGAACAATTGTTGTCGTCACGTAAATTAAAAAAGGATAAACAAAAATCATCATATGATAATAACAATGAATCGGCAATAACAACAACAGCAACAACAGCTGTCGGTACACCAACATCACAGAAATCAACAACATCAACACAAACTATCGATATTGTTGGCACCGTTGGCAGCAATACAACAGTCACAGTATCTACCAGCACCGAACGAAACAGATCGAAAACAAATAATGGTAAGCATTATAAATCGAATGCCAACAATAATGCAACAACTAACAATGGCAACAATACGTCAGCAACAACAACAACAGCTGCTGCTGCAGCGGCGGCAGCGGCAGCAGCTGCTGGTGGCATTAATCGACCAGCGGTTATTATACTCAATGATGATCGAAATACTTCGCCGCCACCGGCAAATAATGAATTTATTTTTGGTGATTTCAATGAAGATGAATTGAAACTCTTTGGCGATGAAGCGGACAGTGATGCTGCAGCTACTTCTGCTGCTGCTACGACTGCTACTGCTGTGAATGCCACTGGCGATGTCAAAGATAATGGTAAACGTGCTAATGTTGTTGCTGGCAACAAACAACAGCAACAACGACAAACAACTGATACGTCCAAGTGTAATAATAATAATAAAAATACAATGAACACAACAACAACAATAGCTACAGCGACAACAACTACAACAACAATGACAGCAACAACACCACCACCACCATCAAATGTTTCGACATCATCATCATCATCGTCGCATTTTAATGATTCGGGCGCATCCTCAGATCTTGCACATAATTCAACGCAACATGCTGATGTTGTTGTCGATATGTTATTAATCTCAACCGATGCACAATCATCGCCAAATACATCATTTGTTGTTGCCGGCCACATTGGCAATGGCAGCAATGTTGGCGCCTCTGGTGGCGCTTTAATACATTCAGCAAATCAATCAATTGATAGCGGCATTTATCCAGCATCAGCAACAACAACAACATCAGCAACGACAACAACAACAAAAGCTACGGCATTACAATCAATAACAATGTCAACGCCAACAACAACAACGTTGCCATTGTCGACGGCAACAGCAACAACAGCTTCGGCGGTAACAACAACATCACCAACAACACCAATAACAGTATTGTCATCAACAGCAACAATTACTGTGAATAATACAAGTATTGTTGCTGGTGCCATTGGCAAAATAAAGACAGAACATAAAGAAGCGACAACACCAACAACAGTTGTAGTAGCAACAACAGCAGCTGCAGCAGCAGCACAACAACAGCCAACAAATAAAATCAATCGATTTTTATCAAATACAAATATTTTACAAGCTGGCAATAAAACTAACAACAATGGCGGTGTTGGCGCCAATGCTGATAACAAGAATATTGTGGTCAGCATGTTGCCACAGCAATTGGAGACATGTAATGAAATTGAGACAGCAATATTGGCAGCGGCGCGTGCAGCTGCTGCACAAAAGCAACAATTAGTAACACAACAGCAGCAGCAACAACAGCAGCAGCAACAACAACAGCAGCAGCAACAACAGCAGCAACAACAGCAACAACAACAGCAGCAACAACAACAGCAGCAGCAGCAACAACAACAACAGCAACAACATCATCAACCACAACATCATCAGCAACAACATCATCATCAGCAACATCAACAACCACATAGAAAGTTATACAGTATAAACAATGTTAAAAGTTCCTCATCAATATCAGCAGCTGCGGCAGCTGCAACATTAGGCGAGGCTGGTCCAAGCACCAGTGTTGGTCTCTTGCCAATACCAACAACACCAGCCGTAGAATTGATGACACAACAGCATCAACAACAACATCAACATCAGCCACAATTATACCAGCAACAACAATATCAACAACATCATTATCATCAACGTCCGCATTATAGTCGGCGTTACTCACAACAACAACAACAACAGCAACAACAGCCACAACAATCACAACAACCTCAACAAAACACCAATAATTATATGTATGAATATGGCAATGCCAGCACGAGCAACGCCAGCAACAACAATGGCATCGATGTCGTCAATTATAAACTTCGCAGTCGCAGTTGCAGTCGCGGTTCATCGTGCAGCGTCGCCGGTGTTGGCATTGGCGGTGCCGTTGGCATTAACAGCGCCGTTGGCGTTGGTGGTTATGAGCTTAACAACATGATGATGATGAACGATAATACGGGCAATTATATAAAGGGAGGCATTAATAATAATTTGATGGCATCATTTGTGAGCAGAAACAACACGGACACAATTGTTGACTATATTAGCTCAAGTAAGTAACATTTATCCTATAAAAATAAAATTCAATCTGTCGCAAAGCATAACCAGAACAAGTTGGAACGCTTGAATGTTGAATGGCACAAGAGCTCGTCTATATAAAATATGCTTTGCGTGATTCAAGAGATTTTCTTAGCACATTCAGATCGCTCAGATTAACAACCCCTATTCTGGCAACTCTATTAATCGTTGTTAAAAAAGAAAATTGTATTAAATGGCAGTTAATAGGATTTTAACAGCGTTTATATTCAGGAAAACAGTTGTTGTCATGTAGCAATTTCTAACGTTGCTTGTAATCGTAATTCCCCATATTGCTAGCAACGATGGATTTGAATAAGATTACCTATCTATTTTTCTATCACCAAACCCATTAAATGCCCTATTAACATTTTATAAATAGAATTACCAGAATAGTGGTTAAATCACCTAATTGTTTTTGGGTCCTATAAATGCAAGAGACTGGAAATTTCAATGGTAGACTTGTGAGATTCAGCAAAGGATCAAGTTTGATCACCTACCTAATCAGTACCGCCCACATTTTTTTTAAATGCTCGAATAGCTTGAACATCAGAAGGGACAGATACATAAAAATCGATATGTAACTGCCCCAAAAAATGGGTGAATTTTCTCTCCTCAAACAATTCTTTTTTTAAAATTGGTTGTAAATCTTAAATTATAAATCGTATACAGGTTCCATAAATATACCACCTCAAAATTATATATCGTGAAATACCCTTCTCGCCGCAATGTTGCCCCCACAAAGACTATCAAACTCGATTTTTTTATTTTTCGACCGATTATTTTAAAATTTTTTTATAATATTTTATAAAATGGGCATGTAGATTTTTTAAGGAGGTGGAAGCATCTATCGAGTCTGCCGGATATCATATTGTCGAGTAAACTCAACTATATCATGCTTGCTGTATTTTTAATTAAACTTCTTTTTATTTCTAACAACATTTTTAATAATTTTAAGTAAACAAATTCAAGCAAACTTAAATTAATAATATTTATTTACTATTTTTAGCTTGGGATGCCATTGTCAAAAGTAAATTTACCGTTGTCTATCGGGAGCGTGAAGATGGTCAAGTGCAACCATGAGTGAAGTTCAAATGTCCGCTGTGCTGAGTAATGCCCAAATGAAAGTAACTTTCATCCACACAATGGCGTGGATGAGCATTACTACAGCAAACAGCACAGTGCGACAACAAAAACTACAACAACAATAACAAAAACAAAAATTAAATAAGGTGTAACTTGAATCAAATGGACAATCGGATCGGATAAATGCTCTCAAAAGTATAGAGGTTCTCGACTGGTCAAGGATTGTGTCATCATCGAAGCTTCAAATAGCTGCTACAACCACCAACACAACAACAACAACAACTAATAGTAACTACAAACAACAATAATTAATTCTATTTAGTATTTAATGAATATCATTTTTTTTATTGTTTTTTTTTTTTATTTTATTTAACGATTATTAGTTTTGTTTTATGTTTTAAGCGCGTCCAAGTGAGATGCGTTTAGAAAAAACATACGTGTTGAAAGAGAAAGCATTAAAACACGTAAAAACTAAATAAAGAAAACAAAAATCAGTAAGGAAGCTATCTTCAGCCTTGCTGAAGATTGTATACTCTTCACGCCCTTTTTTTGTGCCACGCCCACTTTTTTATTTTATTGAATCTTATTTCTCTTTATCTTAATAGCTTATATACCAATTTTCATTGTTTTTGCTCAATGGGAACCGGATATATACAAATTAATGATCTTTGCTATTCACATACGTGAAGAGTATAAAAACAAAGATTTTTACCCAAAAAAAAAAGATTGTTACAATTAAACGAAACCTTTTTTTTTATTCTTTTCAACTTTTAACACAAACATTTTATTAAACGGAAATTTAACTAAAAAAAAAAGAGAAAAATAGAAGGATTTAAAGCAAATAAATATGAAAATGTACACATTTGTTTTTCTGAAATTATTTAAATGGAATTCAAAAACAAAACGAAAAAAAATAATTAATAATAATAGTAAACAATTAACTGTGTTTTGTTGCTTTTATTATTAACATTTAATTATATTTATAAATACATATAATTTAAAATTTATTTTTTTCTTCACCAAAAAAAAAGAAAAAGAAAAATTAAAAGGAGATAAGAAAAGACACTCTCATGCATTGTAAATAGGCTACTTATGCTCATAACTTGTAAATATAATAATTATTATTACTTTTTTTTTTTTATATATTTTTTTTTTTTTATTTAAGCTTACAAGAGTTACAAAAATAACTTTTTGAAAAGTGAAAGCGCAAATTGTCTTAAAAATATATATATATATATATATATAAATAAATATTGCCAAAAATGTGTGGCATATAAAAAGCAAAATATAAATGAATAAGCTATTTAAAAAAAAAAAATAAATTGTGTCTGAGTAACAAAAAAAAAAAAAATTTGGTAAAAAAAAAATATTTTTGCATAAAAGAAAAAAGTTATGCTTTACCATTACTTTTAGGCAAAAAAAAAAAAATAAATAAATAAAAACGCTTAAGAGAGAAATAAAAAAATGAGCAAATAAATGAACTTTGCTACATTTTATTTAATGTGTGTATGTATGTATACAGGTTTTATACATATATAAATTTACTACTATTATGTTTAGTGCGCTTTGCTAACAAAATTAGCAAAAAAAAAAAGCGTTTGTTGTAAATTAACTTAAATAAAAATAATATCTATAAGCATAAAGAAAAGAAACAAAATAAAAAAAAAAAGATGAGAAAAAAAACAATTGAATTAAATTAAAGAATTTAGTATTTAAATATAAAAATTATTTGCTAAGCATGTATGCAGTGAAACGGTATAAGTAAATATAAATAAAACACAATTAACAAATTAAGCGTAAAAAGAAAGAATAAAAAATAAATAAATGCAAAAGTTGATAGCAAAGGCAAATGTGCGCTTCGGTCATATCGAAGCTGAAAATGCTTTTCATGCGACGGTGGGCGAAGCCAGACGGAGCAACAAATGAAATTGTTTGCTTGCTTAAGAAAATATACGAATTATTAGTATGTCATAGGCCATTATGAGAGCCAGAGACAGTGAATTTGTTGTGTATATAAATTCTTAATGCTTACAGCAAAGTCAAAGTCATAAAGCAAGTTAATAATATTCATGCGCTTTCATTATTGGCGGCAACTTGAACGCAATGAAAACAACAAGAACATTTTCGTTCACAGGGACCACGAGGGATGAACGAACATTACATTTATGCCGAAGCGTTGCGCTCTAAAGCTTTGCCCGCCGCACATAAATCAACTAGGAAACCAAAGTTCGTGTGAAAAGTATTCAAAAAATTGTGAAATAAAAAACTAAAATGTTTAACTCTTTGCTGGAATCCTTAAAAGAACAGTTTTTTTTTGAATAATTCTTTTTTTTTTTCCTAAATATAAAAGATGTGCTGAGTCTGTAAAGTGTATTTGTTGTCATATGACAAAAACAACATGTAATGAAAAATTAACTTTCGCAGCAACTTTTGTCAAAATATGTGAAAGCAATAAAGTCAAATAGCATGTAAAAAGCTTACAGCATTAAAAATAAATTCTAAACCAGATTCAAAAACAAAAAATAAAAAATTAATAATAAAAAACAAAAAAAAAAAAGGAAACAAAAAAGGAGAGCGAATTTTTTGACAATTTGCTTTCTTGTGTTTTCAGTCTCATGTGTGTGAAATTGAAATAATAAATTTAGTTAGTCATATAAATGCGAAACAAAAAAAAAAAAAATTAGTTTTAAATAATAATCTTAAATTATGTTTAAGCGCCAAGAGAAATGCCGTTATATATGTGTATGTAAAAATATAATTATATAAATAAAAAGAAAAAATAAAGATAAAGATAAACAAAAGAAAACTTATCGTGTTGTCTTGCTCGCACGCTTGAAATTATCGGTAAAATATAAATGTAAAAATATATGCATAAATATATGTATATATATAAATTAAAAATAAATAAAATCGTAACACAAGAGTTAAGTGAAAATCCAAATTCTAAACAATTTTAATTAAAAAAATAAAACAATTTACATATATTAAAAAAAAAACATTTTTTTTTTCTTAATGTAAATGCAAAGAAAGAAAAAATTATAAACAAAAAATTATCAAATTCATGTTTGCTTTCGTTGTCGTGTATTTTATTCTTTTTCCAACATCTGTGTGTGCAAACTTATATAAAAATAGCGTAAAACAATAAACAAAAATAAAAAAAAAAAATATTCTAAAAATACAATTTTAATCCAGTAAATGTGAAATCTTCAAAAATTGCAGCGAAATTGCAAAGAAAATTTGTGTTTAATGAATAAGAAGCAAATTAAAAATATCGTAAAACAAAAGCAACACTAAAAAATAAATCCATCATAAATACATAGCAGCATGAATACATACAAAAATATGTATATAAATATAAAAACATTATTAAAAATGCAAAGCAGAACTAGTCGTCATTTTTATTTTATTATTTTCACATTCAAAGCTCAAAACAAAAAGCGTAAAATATTAAAAAACCAAAAACAAATAATCCAAGTAGTAAAAAACAATTGTTGTACAATTTAATTCATTCTCTTCTTTTTAAAAATTGCTTACAAAACAAAAATATAAAAAACTAAAAAGCAAACGTGTCCATTAATCAACTTAAAGATCCTTACAAGAAGGACTTATTGGTGTACAAAACAATTGAAAAAAAAAAAAAATTCAAATAAAAAGAAATATACAAAAAAATACTTAAATATTAAATAGAACTTTTGAGCTTCAAAGAAAAAATGTTTACTGTTTATTATTTTCAATGTTTATCTAATTAAATTAATTTATATTTTTTTTTTTATAATTTGAATTTTTTTAACGCTATTTGCTAATGACGCGCTCAAGCAAAAGGTTTCAAAAACACTAAGATTTACCTTGAGTTCAATACGGAATTTTTTTAAATTCATAAAAAAATTGAGTTTTTTAAATTATTATTTGCATTTTTTGTCGCACGTTTGTCAATTTTCCCATTAAAAACTAATAAGAAATGTTATTATTTAAATAAATGTAACATTTTCAATATAAAACCGAATTTAATCATTCAAATTTGAATAGAATAAACTTTTATATATCGTTTTCTTTTTCATTATCATAGTTTTTTATTTTATTTTGTGCTCATGAAGCTTTAAAATATTATGTTTTTGTGTCTCTTTGCAGTGAAGTTAAGAAAAAAGAAAATACGTTAAAAAATAAAAAAAAAATTCAAAACTATTTGTTTTTCTAAATGCTTATTTGTTTATGAAACATTTCAACTTTACCTCTTGTGCATAAAACACATGAAAAGACGTTGTCAAAAGACGTTTTCGCTAAAGACTCTTGTTTAATTTTTATTATAGTTTTTTTTTAAATATTCTTTTAGCAAATACTTTAAGTAAATAATTAATTAATGTTTACTAAAAATAAATAATAAAAACTAAATACACTTTGTGGAAAAACGGGAAAAAATTATCTATAAAAAACTTTCTAAAAAAATAATTTAAAAAAAAAAACTGATAAATGTAGTTTAATGTATATATGTAAAAACCTGTGTTGTATGTATGTATGGATGTTTTTCACACATATATATGTATGCGTAAAGTACCGCGTTGCCATATTGCATTAAATAATAATAATTATATATACAAAATATTTTTTTTTTTAGATGTTTGCAAATTTTGAAATAAATAAAAAAAATCTTTGAAAGGAGAAAAAATAAACACAATTTTTTAAAAATTAAAAAGAACAAAAACCAAAAGCGCGGTGCTCTCTTGTAATTAAAAATAAAAATATTCGTAATTTAATTAGTTAAGTTGTGTAAATGTAATTTTTCAGTTTTCATAACTGCGTGAATGTGCGTTCGTGCGTGACTACGCGCATGTAATACACAAATATTTAATAAACATAAATATTTAAAATAAACTTTTATTAAAAAATATTATTTACTAATAAAAAAAAAGTCGTCATGCATTAAAATGCATAAAAACGATTGAATTCTTTGAAAAAAGTATAATTAAAAAACAAAAAAAAACAATAATAATTCGTGTTGAAATAAAATAAAAAACGATACGTATTTTTAGATATATGTAAATGTATAATTAAAAAAATAATAATAATAAAGTAAAAAAAGTAATTATAATTATTTTTAATATTAAGCATATAATTGTCGTGGCGTAACTATACCATCTGGGGCCCGTGGCAAATTTATCAGATGGGGCCCGTTGGCAGTTGAGTACGAAATGAATAAATTTCTGAAATTTATAAAATTCTGTTTTATAAAACGAGCATAAACGTCAATGACACATTTTTTAGTCAAAAGACGCTGCCAGAACAACACAAATGGGGAGGGGTATAGGGGGGATAGTTGCTCCGCCACCTATTGTTACGCCACTGATATAACGGTAATGTTTAAACACACAAGCCAAGCGCAAGTTAAATGAAGAGCAAAGTAAAAACACAAAAAAGAAAGAGAGAAAGAGACAAAAAATATGAAATGAAAAAGAAAGAGAAAGAAGCTTTTTTTTTTTTAATTTGGTGTGTGTGCCAAAGCGAGTGAGAGAGCAATAGCGTGTGAACGAGATGGATGCGCAAATGTATTCTTTGAAAAAAAAAAAAACAAAAAAAAAAATAATTCACACACAAATACACACACACACACACAAAGCAAGTTCCTGTTGCTTGGCAAAAAAACGCATTAATTTTTTTAATTTCTTATTTATATAATATATTTTTTTTTTGCTTAAAATTTGTTCTTAATATAATTTAATATTTTGTTTAATGTATTTTTTTTTTTTTTTGTTTTTGAAGAGCATTAAAGCAGAAGCGCTGTGAATATCTAAAAAAAAAAATGTTACATTTAATTCTGTTTTTTTTTTATTTAAAAAAAATTACACAAAAAAATTGTTTAATGGTAAATAAAATTTAATGAAAAATGAGAACTTTTTAAAATAAATTTAGTTTAGTTTTAAAACATAAAAAAATTTATTTTAATTGCGTAAAAAGTTAAAACAAACACAAAAAAACAACATTATTAATTAATAAAATGAATTAATAAATAAATGGTATTTTGAATCTGCATGTAAACTACAAATAAAAAAAAGTAATTAAATAAAAAAAAGCGTATTTTAATGTTTAAATAATAAATGATAAAAAGAATGTATTGATAGCTAAACCAGAAAAATGACAGAAGCGAACTATTTTGTTTAACAAAAAAAGAAAACTTTGCGAAAAAATTGTTTTAATTTTTTGCATACACAAAAAAACACAAATCTATATATATATATATATATATATAAATATATATATATATGATTTAATAGCTATTATTTGATGTTTGCTGCTGAGATAAAATTGTTTGTTTGGCAAGAACAGCAAAAATTGCGTAAAAGAGTAAGAGAGAAAGAAAATTATGTGTGCAAAGAGTCGTGAAAATGAAAGCAAAGAAAAAATTGATTTTTTTGTGCATTGTTGTATGATTTAGCATTAAAAACATAGCACTTAACAAATGTTGAGTGCATAAAGTAATTTAAATACATATTTAACAATAAAAAAAATTAATATGCGTTTTTTAATATTACACTGATTTATGTTGTAGGCGTCTGCATTGAGACATTCTGCATAAAGTTACAGTCAACTCGAGCAACTGATGGTCATTTAGCATTACACCACTTTAAGTAACCGCGCTTTGAGTCAATACATACGACTTAATATGCTAGTAGCTTGACTGACTACTACGCTAAATTAATATTACACTGATATACGTTGTAGCGGTTTGGCTTTACACATAAAGCATTTACATTTGTAAAGTAACACAATTGTTACAGGCAACTTGAATGTTAGTCGCTGTGCTCATTCAGCGTTGCATTGCTTTAAGTGACAACACACATATGTAAGGCTTTCAAGCTTATAGCTTGACTTTAGCTTTGGGTTCATTTAGACGATTTATTTTTATAGACAATACGAACAATTCAAATTTCATTATACTGAAAAGAAGACAGCGTCTTTAAATTGACTTGCTCTAAGCCCCAGTGTAGACTTAAAGAAAGAAGAATTAGAAGAATTTATTGAGAATTTACACGCTTTCGCGCAAGTAGGCCTTGACCGTAGTAGGCAAGGGAAGTTTCTCAATGTTTTCTTTCTTAATGTTCTCAAGTATTACGTTCCGGCATGCGCTTAGCAATGACATGTCAGCCTCAAGTTGTATAATACGTATTTTGTTTGTAGCAGCACACACATCCATCACCACATGCAATGGATTGCCATTTGTCGGTATCTCGGTTATTGGTCCCTGATCGACGCCATTTATAATAAAGTATAATTCGCCGATGTTCTTATCACGTTTAGTTGGCACGACAACAATACCGATACGCGATCCTTGAGCAGTGGGAAGTTCATCTGCATTGCCGCTATCAAAATTTGGCAAAAGTACACGCTTTGGAATCATTCCGCGTGGTGTACGAATATGTGAACTGACACCCAAAATACTTTTCCGTGTTGCATTTCTTCTCAATATTACATAACCGTTTTGCTTCTGTTGAATCCTTTTTGGTTCCCGAGACTGGAATTTTGCTATGGAATAAATCCAACTACTACCCAAATTGTTCATATCTGGTAGAGCATGTTGGGGTAAATTCAGCTTACTTATCATGGACGGCAGCAATTGTGTCAGACCTATTCGCACATGACCTGAACAACCAAGATCGTTCTCTTCGACTTCAATTAAAAATATTTCACCAGGCAGCAACGGTTCCTCTGAAAAAGTGACCGCATTTGCAAAGCTTCTTTTACGATATGCCACAGTTCTATCCGCGTTAAGTGAAATATTTGTGCCATGATATGCATGGAAACGAGTTATTCGGTGGTTCATAGCGCTAAGACCAAATCAAAATTATTTCAGGACTCCAAGTCCAGATCGCGCTCATAGTTATTTGATGTTTGTACTTACAAGTTGAAAAATTTTTTCGAGAATTATTGAAAATTATTACAATTTTGCTCTTTGGTCTTGATGACTGACTTTTAAGTGACATTAGCAAATGCCTACTAAGTATGACTTTTTTTTAGAGTTCTGTATAAGTTTTGTAGTGCAATGAATGGAAAGTATACATAGTGTATTAGGATAAATTAAGTTTTTTTAGACATACTCAATGAAGGAGGTGCGTAAGACGCCATAAAGTCTACATAGGAATTATCAGGATGACAAGATAATTTGTTACGAATCGAATCAACGACATTTCCTATCGACTGTTATAGCATACAGATGCATGAGCCAAAAGCGCCATCTATCGTAAAGTACGCTTTTGTTAGAGACTTACAATTTTCGATAACACAAAAGTAACGATTTTCAGAGCGCACACAATTGAATTTGTACGATTTTTTTTAAACGTAAATCGCAAAAGTAAATAAAAATGGGATCAGGGTTCATCAGATCAAGTTTGTGAGTCCAAACGAACACATTTATCGAATCATTTGCGAATCACTGTGAAATAATCAGTTTTTAGGGCTTTTTGGTTAGCGTTTCGAGAGAAAAATTAATGAAAGTTGGCAACACTGAGCAAACGGCAAATTGAACAAAAACAAAGAACGGCATACAGACAGACAGAAAAAACGATTATTGCGACATGTTTGTGAATTGTTGTTGTTGCTGCTGTGTTGAAGTGACGACGTGATAAGAAATGCCGCCGTTGCTGTATTGTAGAGAAGCGTCTAAAGACCGGCGCCTGCGGCTGCTGCCGCCGCCAAAAACGCCGGTAACAACAACTCTAGTGCTGCTACTGTTGTTGCTTTGTGTTGTCGCGAAGACGGTCTGTGGCGGTCGTGTCGGCTTTTTGCCATTCAGCCGACATGACAATGCCGAGGGCAACAAGTGTCTGGTAGCACATTGGTGGCTGCCGCACGAGCTTGTGCCAATGGCGGAAACATGTCCGACGACGGTGCTGCGCATGAAGAATGTCATTTATGTGTTCTACGATATCAATCATTCCGAGGGCTTCAATTTACGACGTGATGTTTACATACGATTGGCGGTGTTCATGCGCGACTTGTATCGACGCGGCGGCCTCTTTGCCAACGTGCGTCTGGTGTTGCCGCCCTGGCCGCGGCTCTATCACTGGAATACGCATGGCCTGAAGCAGGCATCGCAAATGTGGCGCGCTTTCTTTGATTTGGAGAGCATGCGTCGCCATGCGCCCATACTCGACTACGATGAGTTCCTCGAGGAGTACAGCTACCTGGGTCAGCCAGAGGCACCGTATGTGCGCATCGATCAAGTCTATCGCTTGATGCATTTCGACGATATGCTGGAAAGCGGCATCTTCCACGACAAGTACGAATTGGTGCGCGGTCACTGCAGCGAAGGCTTCAATCATGGCGGCCAGCTGTTGCGTCAGCCGCTGCTGCGCTACACACGCTATCATTGTATGCGCTTTCAAGGCAGCGCCAGCCTGCTGGAGCGTGTGCTGCGGCAGACGTTACGCGAGCAACGCGAGGCCGACGATGGCGACCTGAGCGACGGTCATGATGCCAAAATCTTTGCCATACTCGGCGCTGAGACGGTCCTGCACGACTACTGGGGCGATGCGAATTTCTGGCGTGCACGTCGCTCAATGCGTTTCTCGCACAGGCTCAGCGCCATTGCCGATGACTTCCGGCGCCAACAACTGCAGACCGATGACGACGAGACGGCCGTGCAACGGCCAGCCATGTGGGAGCTGGAGCGACCGTACCGTGAGGCACGCGGCGGCAATTATTTGTGTGCGCATTTGCGACGCGGCGACTTCATTCAAGGTCGTCAACGTACGACGCCCACACTGAAGTCAGCAGCGCTGCAGATGAAGCAACGCATGCGTGAGCTGAACGTGACCACGGTGTTTGTGGCCACGGATGCAACGCCATTCGAATTGATGGAACTGAAAGAGCAATTCTATCGCTATCGCTTTGTGCATTTTACGCCTGAATCGCAACGGCAACGCGAAGCGATCAAGGATGGCGGCATTGCGATTATCGATCAGTTGGTGTGCGCTTATGCGCGTCACTTCATTGGCACGTACGAGAGCACCTTCACCTATCGGATCTATGAGGAGCGTGAGATACTTGGCTTTACGAAGCGTAAGACCTTCAATACGTTCTGCAAGTATCCGGGCGGTGAGGATTGCGTCCGTAACTCAGTGTGGCCGATCATGTATTGAGTGAGAGAGAGAAAGTGTGGCAGAGTGGAGCAGCTGAATTGATATGGAAGATCAACAAGCGCTGTAAAGCAATCGAATAAGTATGGAACCAAAAACAAAAAACCATAAATAAGCCAATGGAACAAAAAGCAAAGCAAAAGGCGCGAACAGGAAATTGATAACAGACAGACAGTAGACAGGAATAGCAACAATAATTGCCTGAAAAAAAAAAAACACAAAAATTGGTCATGTGCACGTGCGCATGACCAAAGTCCAAGTTCGTGTTCAATATTGATTTGTCTGTTGTGATCACTAGCAACAATTTTTGTATGTTTGCATGTGCGTGTATGTGTGCGTGTGTGTGTGTATATGTACTTTTTATATATGTAATGAAGAGATTTTGTAAGCCAAAAAATAATCAAATAAACTATAAATTTTATACATAAAACTATATTTTTAACACTATTTTTATTTTAAGAGCATTTAAATTAAAACAAAAAAAAAATCGCATTTCCTACACAACAACAAATCGCTACATGACCTGTGCACGTAACGCAATATTACTCGGTATCTCCACATTGTTCACCTTCAGCAGACTGACCAAATTCCGGAGGAACTGTTGTGACACCTTTAGCTCATCCTCCGCCTCGAGGCGTTCAAACAAATCCAATGCGGCTTCGTAATTATTTGCACGCGTGAAATTCGTCAATAGCATGTCATAGATGAGCTGCTCATTGATTACACGCTGGAGGCCACGTACGCCGCGTGCCAAACGCAACAGTGTACGCACAGCGCCCTCCTGACCCAAATGTTCACAATTCTTGACAAGCAATTCATGATTTATACAAAATTCCGGATTAATAACCAGACGACGTAATTGATTATCCGTGCCGGATTCGGCAAAGGCAAGCAACAAGGCGCTATTCATATTGACAGCGCCGTGCACGCGTGTCACGAGTCCGGTCACGATGCTCAATAGCTGTTGCGCTTGTGCGACATCTATCGGCGCATAGCGTGCCAATTCAGCGGCATCGCCATTGCTCAAACGCACCAACAGCGACAGCAATTCAAATTGCAGTGGTGTGTGTTTGTATTGTTCGGCAAGGCGTCGAAACTCATTGACGGCATTGACAATATCGCCGCGCAGCAGCCACTCACGCACGATCGGACCGAGCACGGCATTGTGTGAGTTACAGAAGCGCAAATCGTGCAAGAAGAGAAATATTTCGTAGGTTAGATTACGAGGTTGTTGGTCATCAGTTGACGTCGTTGTTGTTGTGCTTTCTGTAGTTGTTATTGGTGGTGTGGTTGTTGTCGCCTGCTTGGCCGCATATTGCGCGACATTATTGAGTAATTGCCAAACATTTTTCAATACATAATCGCCGCCATTGACTTTGCCACGTGCCGCATGCTGACGCAACACCTCCTTGGCGGCATCCAATTGCTCACCCTCGGCCAACAGCAATGACGCATAGTCAATCAATTTATGCTCATCGATTTGAAAGGCTTTAGAGGATGGAAAATATAAAATTTCATTAATTATTAATTATTAAAAGCATACTTGAAACTCACCTGGATACTTTTGCTGCAATTGCGCCAGACTGGCCTGCGCCATTTTCAAATCCTTAAGCTTAATGTACATATCGAATATGGAGGCCAACATGCCGGGACTTGTCTGCACGCGCAGCTCATCGCATTTTGCTTTGATTTCACGCGCACGCGCCAAACGATTGTCACGCACGCACAGCTGCAACAGACGACGCAGCACGCCGCGCGTATTCAATTGTTTGGACTCCAGCTCAATGAGATGACACTCCAATTCATCCAATGACATCTCACGTGGATGTTTCACAAATGACGAAGCATTGCCGGCGCCGACGCCAACGCCTGCACCGCCACCGCCACCGCCGCCAGACTGTGGCAATGACAATTGTGTGTTGCGCATTTGTTGTAACGTTTTGGCCAACGTCGTCATATCCTCTACCTTTTGCTCGGCGCCAATTTCCGATTGACGCATCTTGCCCAAGACCGCCTCAGCAGCGCCCGCCGAGATTTTCAACTCACAGCGTGACATCTCATTCAGAAAACGCAACAAGGCAGGCAAATCGCCACGCAGACGCGTCTGTGGCGCCAACATGTGCAACAACAACATGCCCACAAAGTCGTACTTATGATCGGCTGACTTTTTGCTCAGCGCCTGTATGAGCTTAGCAAAGCGTTGATAGCGCTTGGTGGCGCGCATATGCACCGCCAAGGCGGCCAGCGGCTGCACAAGCGCGCCCAGCTCGATGCGTGTCGGAAATAAGTCACACAACTTCTGCACCTCGTCGATCTTCTGCTGCTGCAGCAATTGCACCAAAATGCCCGGCAGCACCTGCGATGTACGTATGCCACATTCATCCAGCTGCTTGAGCGCCAACTGTGGCTGATCCAATGTTATCCATATGTTGGGCAACACATACGTTTTGATGGTCTCCTCGTCGCACGGCACCTTCAAGCGTTGCAGCTCGCGCAGCGTTTGCATGACGCCTGACTCACCCTGCCGCCGTACATTGTAGGCGAAGAGCGGCCAAAAGTAATGCGGCCGCAATTGTTCGCCAGCGCCGTCAAGTTCCTCCAGAAAGACAATCGCGGTCGCGGGCTGACGACGTAGGGCAAATTCGGCGGCCAAGTGAAGAGCGCGCGTATTCTTGCCGCTGGTGTGCAACAATTGTGCGATTTCGATGATTTGCTCGCTCGGCAATTGAGCGCGAAACATTTCGAGCAGCAACGTCGTGCCGAAGCTGTCGACATTTTGATTCTCATTGAATTGCGGCTTCGGCAGCGTTGCAATGATGGTGCGCACGTGCGACACTTGTCGTTTGTAGAGCAACTCAATGCAGAGACTACGCAGCGCCACCGGCACATCGGCACCGCTCACATAATCACGCGGCAGCTCACGCACCAAGTGCTCCATAAGGTCGGCGGGCACGTTGGCATGCAGTGCCGCGCGCATGATCTCCAGCAATTGATGCGCTTCGAATTGGCCATGGAAACGTTGTAGTTGTTCGCGTGCCTTTGACGTTTCCTCATTCTCTAGGTGGGCCAGCGTCAGCAGCGTGTATGTGTCTGTGCTGAGCGGCACACCGGCCGCCTTCATGCTGTCCAGCACCGTCTGTGCGCCAGCCATATCTCGTGCACGCGCATGACCCAAAATAAGCGCACCGAAATTATGCTCATTGAGCGCATAGCCATGTGCGCGCATCTCGGCAATTAGCTCCTTGGCTTGTCGCACATCGCCGCAGGCACAGGCCACATCCAGTAGGGCGGCATAGATGTCCGTCTGGTTGGCAGCGCTGAGCTCGTGTTTGCCCACAGCGGTGAGGAATGCATGAAAGTCAACTAGGGGCACTTGATTCTCGCGCAGCACACGCAACTGTGTCTGATAGTGTGCCACACTGAGTTGTTCGCAACGTGCCAGATGTTGCCACAGCTGCCGGAATAGCGTGAGCCGCTCCTCAGCGCTTTGGGACGGCAGCAGTTCCGGCACACAAGCGCCGAGCAGGAAATGTGCTTGTTCCGGCGTTAACGCCTGCTTGGCATCGCGCTCTGCCGGCAGCAATTGTATGAGTTTTTGGCATTGTTCGTAGTTCAGATAGCCATGTTGCTTGTAGTTCGTCTCCAGGCGTGTCAATTGCACTTCGAACGTTGGTTCGACTCTTTCGCGGCGTTGTTTGTCGTTTGCAATGTTTCTGCACTGTATGTAAGACAATGGCACGTTGCTAGCCGTTGCTGGCATCAGTCTGTTGTTGTTATTGGTTGCATAACCACGCTGGGCACTCCTGCCGGCCTCCAGCACCACACGCGGCTGTCGTGGCGTCAACGCCGTTGTGCCACAGCCACCGATACGCGGCAATGACAATCGCCACGCCTTTTGCAGTAAACGCGCGCTCATCATTGATGTCTTCTTTATTATCTACCGGTTAAACAAAATTCAGAAATTATTTAATTTTTTGTTCAATTCTCGTGCATTTCAAGCGCGCGCTGCAACAACAAACATTCGAGAGAGAGAGAGAGAGCTCTTACTCTCCCATAACAACAGCTGATGCCGGCTGTACAAATTTGTACGTTTCTAGCGACCACTTCTATTTATATTGTACTACTGCATGTGCCAGCGTGCTGAACTTAACATAAGAAGTCGTACAAGTTAATATGTTTTGTTTTGTACAGAACGGACCGTTGATATCGATTTCAAAGAGTTATCGAAGTTGTGTACGACTATTGCAAATTGAATAATGCTATGTCAGCCTGAGACTCAGGTACATTTAGCGCAGTTTAATATTGATTGTTGTTTCTTAGCAATATTTGTCACACGTTTTGCCTTATGTTGCATTACAACGCTTGTGAATAACGTAGCTTTCAATATTCTAACACAAGAAACAATAAGGACGCTTTAGTCGAGTATACTTGATAATATAATACCCTGCACACATGGTAGGCCGTGCCACACCCCAAATATACAAAAACATATTATTCTGACATCGGCTGTTCAAATAGGATTCAAAATATCGAGAAAATCGTTCAAATTTACGAAAAATTTGAGTTTTTAGGTCTTTGAGGGGTAACCATTAAAGAGAGGGGAATTTTGTGGTAAGCAGTTTTAAAGATATATACTTACTTAGTTTGTATACAAAATTTTAGGTTCCCTGATACTTTATAGGATCCCCCTCCCCACCTTTTGTGCGTTACACACATTTCGCTCAAACAAACTTAATATACCCTGACACTGTATGTGCAGGGTATAAAAAGAAGGTTTCTTAAAAATGCCAACAGTTTTTTAAATGACAATTTAAATATTCAATAACAATTTTCTACTTATTTGTTTAATGTGTTCGCTACGAAGAAGAAGAGTCTAGTATCCAACTTTATTTATTTGTTGTTGTTGTTGTTTATTCAAACACAGAATGCAACGTTAAAGTTCATAGTGCACTCATTTTCCCTTCCGTTCATTCCGCTTTGTTCTTTTTCTTTCCTTATGTTTTGTTATTCCCACTAATGCCCTCTTCACCTTAATAGCTTTCAAAGTCATCGTCAACAATGCGTTGTTCTTTTTCTTGCTGCCCCCGTCCCCGCCCCCCTTCACAACGACGCACACTAGCTTGTTGTCAACAAACACATGATTGCAATCGGCTGCGTACGAATGAATAATTGCAGAAGTAGAACGAGAAGAAGAAGAAGACGACGGCAACAAACTATCTCATACATACCACATGTCTATCGCTTGCTCGCTCATGCATTTCACAACTATGCTAATAAGCATTTCGCTGTGCTGTGCGTGTGTGTGTGTGTTATGTACGTAAAAGTTTGCCTTCATTTAATTTTGGCATTTTATCTCAAAACTCAAAATTTATTTAAATTTTAAATTCCTTTAAAATTTTTTTCTTGTTTTCTATTTCTATTTTGCCGTTAGTTCTTTTTTGTTTTTCTAATTTGTCACGTGTCGCTGTATGAATATGTAAGAACATGAACAAGAACAACAACAAGACATAAAAGTTGCTTTGCATGTTTTTGGGCTTAGTTGTTGTTGTTGCCAAAGGGGCCAACGTTGGGCAGGAAATTGTTGTTGTATGAAAAAACGACGTCGCAAATATTTTAGTTACATTTTAATGTTTATAATGATGATGATGATGGTGATGATGATGTCGTTGTAAATATTTTGAAATTTTCATAGCAAATGTTTTGTACACTTGTACAGTGGGGTTTTTGCTATTACAAACCTGATTATGATCTATGTATGTATGTATTTAAATAAGAATTTAATCAATGAGCTTTCCATATAACTTCAATAGCTTATATCTTCTAAATTAGAAAAGTTAGGAGGTTATATTATACAGGAAATTAATATTGGGCTCATAAATTAAATATTTGCCGAATAAATCAATGGCCCAAGTATTATAGTTTTTGAGTTATTGATTTTGTCGTTTTTTTGCTGTTGTTAGTGTTGTTTTTGTTGTTGTTGTTGTCGCCTGCTCACTTGTCTACGCACACTCACACACACAGACACACTTCAGAAACTAAAATGCGTCAACTAACTGTACAGCAACAACATAACAATAACAAAAATAACAACTAAACAATTTAGAGCAGTATGTGCTTGCGTTGTTGTTGTTGCTGTTGTTGTTTTATTGTTATTGGTTAAACGTTCGCGTGCATGACCTTCTTATGGCCCGAACGACCGGCCGACCGAATGAACGAACAAACGAACGAACGACCGGCCGACCGATCGAGTCAGACAGACGTTCAACGGAGCCAAAGAAATACAAAAACAAAAACAACAAAAAGAAACGACAACTTTGCTTGTACTAAACTACTCAGCATTTAATGCTGTCGCATTCACACCAACATAGCTTTGCTTAGGCCAATTCATTTCTTTAAGTTTTTGTTTTGTTGTTTTTAGCTTTTGTTGCGTCGGCGACGGCAGCAGCAGCGACAGCGACAGCAGTTCTTCCTCTTCTTCAAGTGCTTGTGCGTGTGTTTATGACCTTTTTTGTTTGTTTTTCTTTTTTGTTGCTGCTGCTGTTGTTGTTATTGTTTTTGCTTTGCTTTTGTTTCAGATTGCTTTGCTATCGTGTTTCATTTCATTTCGCTTGGCTTTTGTGTGCATGTGTGTGTGTGTGTGTGTGTGAGTTGGCATTCAATCTTTGTTTGTTGCTATTTTTTGTTGTTGTTTTATTTTACACCTGTTTCTTTTATTCATTGTTTTTATTTATTTATGTTGTTGTTATTGTTGTTGTTTTTTTTGCGCTTTTTGCTTTGTTTTGTTCGCATTTCTTTCAGTTTGTTTATGTTTGTTGCTTTGACTGTGTTGTTGTTGTTGTTGAGTGTCGCTCTCTCTCTCTCTCTCTTTTGCGCACTCTTAATTATGACGCGCTCTTATATTTTAGTTACTTATTATTAATAGTTAATAATTATTAAACCGACTTTTTTCTCATTTTTACTCTTAAACTTTCTCTTTGCTACTCTTTGCTTATTTGTCCTACATTATGTTGTTCTTGTTGTTGTTGATTTTGTTTTTTGTTTATTTCTATTTTTGTTTATCGCTTTTTGTTGTTGCTGTCTTTTAATACAATTGTTTCTATTTATTTTTATTTATTTTCCCTCTCTCTCTCTCTCTTTCCTTTTTGTTGCATATTAAAACTAAAACAAATACAAAAAAAATAAAACAAACACAATAACAAAAGAAAACAATAATAGAAGAAAAAAAAAAACGAAGGCAATTTTGTTATTTTTACATTTGCCACACACAACAGCATCTTCAACACTGCGACGCCATCTTACTCACTCACTCACTCACACAGCCGCTCTAACATTCGTTTCATATGCTGCCTTTGTTTCGCCACTGCTTCACTCTCTCTCTCTCTCTGCTGCTCCACCAACACAGTCGCCGTTAGCTTTGTGCACCTACTTGAGAATATTCTGAACAGTCGCCTATAAAATATTAGTCACGCTATGTATGTTTTTTATTTTCTAATTATTGCTCAATATTGTTTAAGCTTTCGTTTTTTTTTTTTTGTTTTTTAATTTGTGGTTTTATTATATTAAATGCTGTTGTTGTTGTTAGAAACTTGTCGGACAACTCAGATGACTCAAAGTCATTAAATGGTTTTAATATTTACGTAAGCCACTGTGGCACTTTGCTCATTGCTTGTGCACCAGCTCCTCCCCCACCCCCCTAACCCCTTTCGGCTTTTATTCTAATGTTTTGTTTTATTTATTAAACTCTTCTTCTTTCTTTCTTTCATTACTTTCTTTTCATACATTTTTCGTTTAAAAGCTTATTATTTTGTTGCTGTTGTTGTTGTTTTTGTTGCAGAAACCGGCCGGAAAAATGTGGCCAAAATAACGAAGAGCAACACAATGTGTAAAACGAAAAGAGAGCATAAAAAGGAAAATAAAAAAAAAAAAACAAATACAAAACATGCAAAGAAAATGCCAACAACAACAACAAATCACGTTTAAACAGACTTTTACAACTATCGGCATTTTCTTTCAATGCTTCTTCGCTAACATTTGTTGTTGTTATTGTTTTTTTTTTGTACCTTTTTAGCACTTCTTCTTCTTATTCTTGCTTGTTTATAGTTCCAATTGCTTCGTCATTTCACTTGGCCAGCATAGTTCTTATTAGCAAGTTTGTAGTTCTCCTTCTGCTTCTGTTTTCTTACCGTGTCAAACTTATTTGAAAGCCACGCACATACACACACACACACACATGCATGCGAGTTTATGAAAAAAAACAAAAAAACACTTGCCTGCTTGTATTTGCGCTCTCTTCGTATTTTGCGCTCTTGCATACACACACACACAGATATATACATGTACACAGCATTGATCGTCAGCGTCGTCAATATCGTTGTTGTTATTGTTGTTCGTACGTTCGTTCGTTCGTTTGTTTGCTTATATCGTTTTGTTGTTGTTTATCGGCACTGAGTGCCTGATGTTGTATATTGTTGTTGTGCATTTTTTGAGTACGTCGTCTGTTTTTTTTTCCGCTATTTTTGTGAGCTTTCAACACGTTTTTTTTGTTGTGGGGTTTTTTTTATTGTTTATTGGTTAACTTTTACATTTAAAAGTGATTTTTTGTTGTTGTGTTTTTAAATATAAACAAATGCGAAATAGTAATAATAAAAAAAAGAAGAAGAAGACCACCAACAACATTTCTGTTTCAACAAACGCAAAAAAAAAAAAAAAAAATCAATTGAAACTATATATGATCGCAAGAGAGAGAGAGGAGAGAGAGAGAGACAGAGAGAGAGCGCCATGTGGTAAAAAAAAAAAACGGGGAAAACATTTATCAATATTACTATTATTAATAAAGTAGAATTTCGATAATTCGGACACTTGACACTCATCTCTAATTCAACGAATTATCGAAGTTTTACTGTACTTATAACGTATTTTATTTTTATATAACAAAAATGAAAAAAAAAAAAAAAACAGAAATAAAAACTTAAAATTTTATTTTGTACTTTGTGCTTTCAATTAGAATCTTGTGTATGTTCTCACTCACTCACTCACTCAGTCAATCGCTCTTGCTCGCTTGATGTCGCACTGCATGTGAGAAAAATGCGCGCTTTTGAGTGGCAACAACATGGCGGCCGGCAACAACACAAAGTGTAACAAATGTACATGCACATACAGTGGCTCACAGCTTAGGGGGTTAATATTCAGGCGCTTTTCCGCATAGGATAGAATATACATATTCTTAAAGATCTGGCATTGAAAAATAATTAACAAGACTAAAAATAATTTCTTCGAAATTTTCAACCTGAATACCCCCCACAACC
The DNA here is from genome assembly GCA_034638295.1 of Phortica okadai. Taxonomy (NCBI): domain Eukaryota; kingdom Metazoa; phylum Arthropoda; class Insecta; order Diptera; family Drosophilidae; genus Phortica; species Phortica okadai. The sequence goes on from CM067848.1 coordinate 3,640,746, forward strand.
TTCATTGAACTTTGGGAACGTCCACAAAATTATTGACAAAAGATAATTAATAAGTTATTGGACTAAAAAGTTGACAAGAGATTTTCAATGATCCCCCAACCTCATTAGTGAGAATTTCCTGGACTTCCTTATTTTATCTCACGTAATTTATGGAAGACCTTGTTTAGAAAACTCTATTAAAAATATTCTTACACATATCATTTTTTGGCAATAATTAAAATAAATAAATATTCTTATACCATTCTTTTAATATATTCGTTAATAGAAAAATCAATAGGTTCCATATTCTAATCACAAAAAAGCTGTCATTTTATTATAAATTAAGCCCCCTTCCCTCTGGGTGAGTAACCGTAAGTTATATGTGGTAATTTTGGCACATATAATTTATGGTTGACCCCTTACGTAATAAATGAAGAACGCCTTCAGATGAGAATCCATTGTGGGGCCATTCATTAATTACGTAAGATTTATTAAGTCAAAATGGGTCAACCATGTTGTACTTTTGTCTATTATTCCTATATTGCCAAATACATTTTTAGTTACGAAGGGGGGGGGGGGGGGGGGGTTTGGTTACGTGGTAAAAATCAGCCCCTTACCATTCAGAAATTCTTCCAAATATCCCTTTTAAGCCGTGAGCCACTGTAAGTACATGTAACTGTTAAATTGCATGCTCATACACTTAACTCTCCTGTGCGGTGGCGGTTGTTGTTGTTGTCGGCGGCTGTCGTCTGTTGGTTGTTGGTTATTTTGCGCTTCACCATTAAATGTTGATAAAATGCTTCATCATGCTCATGCTTTAATACAAAATTAACTTGCTACCTCGCATGACCGCCCGCCCGTCCAACCTACCTCCCTTCCTCCCTTCCACTCTATCACTCTCACACACATTTAAAAAAAACATTGCATGCTCTCCCACATGCAATTGCATGCTGTCGTTCGCTCTCTCTCTCTCTCTGTCTTTGTTATTATGAACCGTTGACACAAATCAAGTATTACCACGTGTGTTGCTGTTGTTGTTCTTCTATTCTATTCATCTTCTTTTCGCTTATTGTAAGACAGTAATGGGGTAACATGTCTGTCTGTCTGTCACATCATTTGAATAGCGTAAATGAAGTGTTACGGTTTAGTGTTGTTGTTGTTATTGCTGTTGTTGTTGGTGGGAGGCAAACATGCTTTGCATGTGGCTTTGTTAATAATATAAAATAGAAAAGAGAAAGAGAGAGTATACAAATAGAGCAAGAGAGTGAGTGAGAGAGCAGGAGCGTTTGGGGACATTTGACATTTTCTAATTGGTAAAATGAAGTAAAGTAAAAAAAAAAAAAAACAACAACACCAAGAAATAATAATAAAAATCATGTTACGTTTTACGTAAAGAAACCGAAACAGAAATAGAAACAGAAGTAGAAGTATAACAAGAACAAGCAGCAGATTAAGAAGAAGAAAAAGTATAAGTAGAGAAAGCAGAACTAATAATAACGAAATAGCCGAGAAACGTTAAATGCGACTAACGGCATTTTTATCTATTGTTTTTGTTGTTGTTATTGTAATTATTTTATAGTTTACATTTTAGTGGCAAATTAGTATTGTATGTTTTTGTTGTTTGTTGTTGCATGATGATTTTTTTTTTTTTTTGTGTTATAGTTTGTTTCTTGTTGTTGTTGTTGTTGCGGTTTAAGCATTTATTGTTGTTGTCATTTGATTTGTTGTGTTTTCTATTTGCATTTGTAATTTCGCCACATTATAAAAGTGTTTTTGTTGTTGTTGCTTTACGAAAACAAAAACCATGTGTTTTATTTTGTTTTTTTTTTCTGTCTTTTCTCTCTCCACACAGATACACACACACACACACACATACATACAACGCATGTTGTTTTGACGCTCTTTCGTTTCTTTTTTAGCTCCCTTTTTTTTTTTTTTTGCGTGTTTACTTCAATGAATCTCGCCATGTGGTCGAAATTTTGTTTGAAATATTTTTGTTGTGTTTGTTGTTATTGTTCTTATACAAGTACCTTTCTCTTTTTTGGCTTACATGCGTTTTTCGTTCATTTAATTTCAATTTTAATTCGTTATGAAAATGTTTTGCATCATCTTGTTTGTATTTGTTTCGCACTCTTCTATTATTTGTCACCTTGCGCAAAAACAAAGAACAACAAAACACATAAAAGGCACAGCAACAACAATGAAGGAAAAAAAAAAATTAGCACAGCAACGCGTAAACAAAACTGCGCCGCTTCGCTACTGCGCTGCTGCTGCTGCCGCTTTGTCTGCCCCCACCGCGCAAGCACAACAAAAAGTTCCTTTACACACTGTCGCTCACTCACTCACTCACTCACTCAGTCAGCCACTACTTTTGTACGCGGCATTTTCTGCTACTCTGCCGCCAACCGCCCGCATGTCCAGCAAAGTACATCAACACACACATATCAGCATGTTAGCCGCCAAGTCAACGAGAGTTAGAGAGTGAACGTATGCCAAATGAGAGAGCATTGAATGAAGTATAGAAACCAAGACAGCACAGCACATTTGATAGCAAAAAAAAAAATAAAATGCTATTGCAAATGAACAAGCAATGTGCTTTTTACCCAGCAGACATTTTGCTCAAGCATTAGCAAATGCAAACGGACAAACAGTGTGCATTTTACCCAACAAACATTTTGCTCACATAGAGATTATAAGTTCATATAAATGTTTTTATATATTTTTTACTACTCTGTCAGCACAAAAATATTAATAGTTAAACAAAATGTTTGTTGGCTTACAATACGATCATGCGCGCCGTGCTCTCTGCCTTTACTCACGGCGCACAAGTTTTTGTGCTAACCAACACAACAAAAATAACATCATTTGTTTTGCGTCGATTTTGGCTCGCATATGTTTTGTTGTTATTGTTGTCAGCACAGCACAGCAAGTCATACTGACCATTCAATGATGCGAGAGAGCATGAAAGAGAGTAAGCAAGCAAGCAACGTGGTATAGAAACACACATACATTATACAACAACGACAACAACAACTACTGCGATTAACATTGCTGCACACTCAATACATATTATTTTGTTTTTGCTTTTGTTTTTTTCGTCGTTTCATTGCTTCGCAGTCGCAGTCACCGTCGTTGTCGTCGCTGCCATTCGGTACGGTTTGATTTCGCATTTCAATTTGTTTTTTGCCTTTCAACAGTTCAAATCAAACGAAAAAAAATAAATAAATAAAACACACACACAAAAAAAAAATAGACTTTAATTTAATATAAATAAAAAAAGAAGTGTAATAAAAATTTTTATTTTTTATATTTGTTGTTGTACTTATTCGACGCAATTACAAACGGGATTCAATCAAAGATAGTTTATTTTTTTTCCTTTTTTTTTTTTTCGTTGTCACGTTTCGTTGTGTTGTGTACAAAATATACACACACATACATACATGCACATGTGTGTGCGCCTGTGAAAATAACTTTTGCAAAAAATAAATAAAAAAAAAAACAAAAAAAAGTGTAAAAACGTTGACATTTCTTAAACAAGTTTAATAAACAATTACAAAGACAATAAATAAATTAAAAAACAAAAATTATATAAATAAAACACACATTTTTTTCAATTGCAACAACAACAACAAACTAGCAAAGTAAACATTTTTAATACGCCGTTTATGTGTGTGCGTGCGTGAGAGTGTGATTTTTTTTTTTTTGATTGGTTTTTTATTAAAAGCAAAAAAAAAAGTTTTGTTTTGTGCGCCGTATTTTTTATACGCAAAGACAACAACAACAATAACGTAGTATTTGTGTTTGTAAAGAGCGTGTTTTTCTTCTTCTTCGTTTTTGTTGTTTTATTTTGCACAAGAGAGAGCGTAAAAAAGTACAAACAAACAAATAAATAAATAAACAAAAACAATTGGCAAAGAAAAATAATCATAACAACAACAACAACAGCAGCACAAAGCAAAAACAATATGCATAAAAGCGCCTTTTTAAACAAATGTAAGTAATTTACAACCATTTATATTTAATATTATTAATATTATATTTTTTATATAATTTAAGCTTAAAATATTTTTTAATTTAATTTAGTTTTTGTTTTATTTTTTTATCTATATAAGTTGTATGTATTTTATGTATTTGTTCGAAGCAGATAAAATATACAATATAAAAATGACATTTCGAGGCATGCTGATTGTTTTGTAATCACTTTTTGCTCTGCTACGTTGTTGTGGTTTTTTTTTTTTTTTTGTTTTTGCGTTGTTATCTTGGACGCTTTGTTGGTTTTTTTTTCTCCACTGTCTACAAAAATACCGAAACACACAAGCAACATGCACGAAGTTCGTTCGCATGTGTGAGTTTTGTCTTTGTGCTCAGCGCGCGCTATGGTACGTTCATACGTTTGTTTGCTCTCTGCATTTGCCCATAGAATAGTGCATATACATATATATGCATGCATTGCGGTGCTCTCTTTGCCTTTGCGTTGCTCTCTCGCTCGTTTCCATTCACTTTTACGTCATAGACTTGCGTACTCTTATACGTTTGGCCGCAGAACACGCGGTATTACACATGTATGTACATACATATACAACTTGAGTTCCATACAAAAGAGCAACGGCAGCGGCGACGACGGCGGCGCCGCCTTATGACGTAGCAGACAGACTGTTGCGTATGTACGAATTGTTTGTTCTTTTCTTCATACAAAAGCAACATTATTTCATTTATTTACATATGTACATATATATTTATTTATTTTGTTTTTGTAGTAAAATGTCAAAATAAATTAAAAGTAAAACGCACACATTTCCGCTTACCCGTAGTTTTTTTTTTCTATTTTATTTTGCGTTATTTATATTAATTTATTTTGTTTTATTGTTGTTGGTTTTGTTCTTACGTTGCTCATACAAAGCAAAAAAAAACAAAAAAGTCCGCAATACGAAAATCTTTGTTTTTGTGCATCTTATTCAAGCATAAACAAATACAAATAGTTTAAACAACGACAAGAACAACAATAAAATAGAGAAAAATTCTTAGCAGCGCGAAAATATATAAACATTATATAAATTTATTTATGTATATATAAGTAAACCAGCATATTTGACATTAATACGATTTGTTAGAAACACACACACACATATATGTTGTATATACATGTATACATAAGGCACAGGCAGGAGGTAATTATATGCCAAGTATTATTATTCGCCCAATTTAATTGAACAATTGAATGTTTCTCTTTTTTTTTTTTGCATTTTCATTTATCTTTGAAATTTATGTTTTCTTTTTATTTCATAAAATTTCATTGAATTCCTACAAAATTTTAACTCAAACAAATGTAAAGCAGCAGATCTGCTCTGCTCTTAAATAAACAATACAAAAATAATAATAATAACATATTTGATTTTGCATTTAAAGTAAAACTGTTAATTGCTTTGATAAAGAAGTATGAAGAGAGCATTAAAATTATTCATGCTCTTATTAGACATGCACTTGATTGCCTTGCTGCTTCATGTGTGTCTGTGTGTGTGTGCTTCTCTTCTGCTGATATTGATGCTGATACTCAGTGAGGCAGCGGGCAGCCTTGTGTTGTGCTGTGCTTCTTCTTCTTCGACGCTGATTTGTTTTTGTTTTTTTTCTTCTTATTATTGAATTTCTGTTTTTTAGTGCGCTCTTTGGAAGAGCTTTCATTGTTGTTGTTTTTAGCTAATTTTTGTTTGGTTTTTGTTGTAATTGTTGTTGTTTTAATTGAGTTAAGCTTGTCATGAAAATGTCGCTTAGTGTTGTTGTTTTTGTTGCACATCTTAATTCATTTTTTTCTCTCTTTCTCGTATTATTTTTTAAATCTTTGTTGTCATCACATTTTTTTTTGTTTATGTTGCCATTGTTGTTGTTGTTATTGTTGCACATGCAAGCCAAGTGAGTTGCTAATTTTTTTTAATAAATATTTTTTGTCAGTCATTATGGTTATTAATTTTTAAATAATTATTATTTATATTTAATACAATAATTTTTGTTATTGTATAAATAAGTGGACACAATAAGGGGATATCCATAAATTATGTGAGGTTTTTTTTCTTGTAATTTAGACCCCTTCCCTCTCTTGGCGAGATTCAGGAGATTTAGACAAATCCCTCAGATTTTATGTGATATTTTGAAAAGAAAATAGTAAATTAATGTACTAAAAAACGTGAGATGTTCGTTGAACCCCTCTCCCTCTTGGAGAGATTTGGTGAGATTAAGCTGAACCTCCCTCTCCTAAGGGAACGTTCCCAAATTACGTGACCGATTTAGGTGGGTTCTTTAAATTACTACGCTTAGGCAAATTTGGTATCTTTTCTCATACAAATTTTGTTATCGATGGGGGGAGAGGGTTTAAAAAGGTATTTTTTTTTTATTAATAAAAAATTTGAAATTTTTTAAAATAAATTTTTATCAACTTTTTTGATTTTTTATCCATAAGAAGTTTTATAACTTCTCATATACAAAAGTTTCCAAATTATTGAAACATCTGTTTTTTTTTTTGTATGTCCATTTTAACAAAGTTCTACTGTAGATGTTTTTTTTTATTTCTATTTCTACTTTTATTTTTTTTTTCTCATTGTTACTTTGCTTGGTGTTAATTAAATTTGTTGTTGTTGTCAATACTTTGCGTGTTTGTTAGTCTCGTGTGGCTCATTTAAAGCGACAATAAGAAAAAACAACAACAAAGTAATAATCAAATTAAGTCAAAAAAAAAAAAAAAACGAGCAACATTAAAAATGAATTGAAATTCAATGCCAACAAAAATATGAACAAATTTTATGTAATTTTTTTAAGTTTTCTTTAAAAAAAAAATCACACTTTTTCACGTTTAGTATTAAAAAACAATTTAAAAATAAAAAAAAAAATGTACTTTAAGAATATCCATGAGTCTTGGCTTTTTTATTATTATTTTTATTTTTTTTTTTGGTTAAATTGTAATTATTTTCGTTGTTGTTTTTATTGTTTTTGTTGCTCATATTGAATTTCGTCAACGAATAAAATTTTTTTTTTTTTTTGTTTTTGTATTACACCGTTGAATGCTTTTAGTTTTATTTCAATTGAATTCACCTCAACTCATTTGGGTTCACCACAACACACGCACACCTCACCACAACACAACAACGACACACATGAGACATTTTCTTGCTGCCAACAGAATACGCAACAGCGTCGTGGACAACAACAGCAAAAGCAACAACAGCAACGACAACGATTAAAAATACCTCTTCTTCTTATACTTCATAAGAATAAACGACAATGCTTCCTCAATGCGTCGACGTTGACGTCGACGTCATCTTGTTCTTCTTCATGCTGCTCTTGTTTGCATCGTTTGATTGCTGTTCATTTCATGCCTTCCTGCCTCCCTTCCTTCAGCACTTTCTTTAGCAGATGATGCCCACAACGTTGCTGTTGCTTCTTCTTCTTCACCTTTTTTTTTGCTTTTATTTTGTGTCGAACAAATTTCATTTTCAAATCGTTTGATGATCTCTCTTTTCCTCTCTCGCTCTCTCTCACTCACTCTATCACACGCATACACCGCAAAAGGTGCAAAGTAAAAGAAAAAAAAAAAAAAAAAACAACAAAAACAAATACAAACAAATACAAACAAACTAACAAAAATTCAAAAAATCAACAACTTTTATTTAAAAAGTGCAAAAGAGCAAGAAAATGCGACATTTGTGTATGCGATGTGTGTGTAAGAGCGAAAGAGATAGAGTGAGTATATTTAGCGTCTACTGAGCGCCTTAACTCAAGAAGTTTTCATAGAATATGATTACATAAAAAAAATACTAAAAAGAAAAAGAAAAAAAAACTAACAAAAAATAAATAAAATAACAACAACAAAAAATTATATGCCAACGTTGTCGTTTGTGTTTGTATTGCTTTGTCGCCCTTTGCTGTTCTCCTCTCCTCCTGTCATGGCCACAGACGTCAACACGACGTCAACAACAACAACAACGCCATGCGCTTTTGATAAGATAGAAAATGAAGAAGCAACAAAAACACAACGACAACAAAATTCCAATAAGAATCAACAGTGCGCGCCTCGGCCGAGCAACGCCTGAAAAAAAAAAAAAAAAAATTGTTGTTATACAATAAAGTAGCACATAAAAAAATGTCTATAGAAAAAAAAATAATACAAATAAATAAATAAAAATAAAAAAATAGCAACAAAAACAAAACGTGGAAATAAAATGTTGTTGTTGTTGTCTAATAAGACAACAAAAACAAATCAAATATGTACAATTAAAATGCACAATCTAATTGGAACAATTGCTTGCTGTATGTATGTATTTGTATGAGTGAGTCTGTGTCCGTTTTGTTGTATTTCCAAGATCGCATTTTGATGCTTTTGTTGGATTTAAGAAAATTATTTAATAAAAAAAAGAGAATAATAGGAAATAAATATGAATAAATAAGTAAAAAAAAATAATTTATGCTTTCATTAATTAAGAAAAATTATTTAGAAATATTTAAGAAAAATAATTTACAAAAAATAATAAAACAATCATTAATAATTTACATAAAAGAAATCATATAAAAAAATCCCTGAAAATAATAAACCAATTCGTTACGCTTTCATTAATTGATAAAAAAATATTATTAAAAAAATGCATTATTTTATAGAAGAATATTATTAAAAAAATGTATTTATTTGTTACACAAAAAAAATAATAATAATTGAGCATAAATTTGTGAAATACAAAAAAGAAAAAAAGGATGCTTTAATTGGTTATGCAAAATGTCTTTATTTATTTCACTTTTTTCTTCTTCTTATGCCCAAATCATTTTACACACACAAACATCTATGCATACATGTGCGTGTGTTTGTCGGTTGGTGCGGTGGGGTAAGGGTTGAGGTTGGGGCACGTTATGTCGAGCTATGCAAAAGCATTGATAATGATGGCTCTCTCACATGTGTGTGCTAATTGTCAATGAAATAAAAGAAGCCTTAAATATTCGAAAATAAATATATCAAAATAAAATAGGGCAAATGTTGTTGTTGTTATTGTTGCTTTTCGTCACTGCTGTTGTCATTACTTATTAGATTTTATATAATGTTTCGTAATTTGTTATTTATGCATTTATTTATTATTGAAATTTCATGCTCTTCAATGCGACTTTGCAATTTTTTAGGTAATTTATTTACCAAATTTTTTTTTCAACATATTTTTGATGTTATATGCGTTAGGATCACATAAGAAAAGCCCAACATTAACAGACAAGTCAGCATTAACAGAGCAGTCAACATTAACAGGCAAGCCAATATTAACAGAGTGCAACTGTTAAATTACTTTGCAGTTGCTTGTTTACAGCGACGCTTTTTATATAACAGAATAATGTACATGTTGAACAAATGTGTTATGCTTTTGGATAGAAATACATATATGTACATGTGTGTGTATGACTGTGTGTTTTTAACATTTCTACACTAATTTCACACGATTTATTTTTCATTTTTTTTCTATTGTTTTCTTTTTTTTTTTGTTGGTTTTGTTGTATGTTTATTTGATTGGTTTTGTGTTGGTCACGCTCGACTTTTCAACTTGCTAATGCTCACACAACATTTATGTGTATACATTGTACATATATGTATGTATGTATGTAGATGTATGAACGATTATGCAGCTCTCGACATCGTATGCTCTGCTTGCGCTTCTGCTTATGTTCCTTTACCTCACTCGTTTCTTACTTTTAGTTGGCGTCCTACATTTTCAACGTGTTTCTAACATCTTCTTTTTTTTTTTGTTTTTGTTTTTTGGTTTTATTTTTGTTGTGTGCATGTGCGCATTTTTAGCTACAAAACTTCGTCCTCGACCGCCCCCAACCGCCCATTAGGCATTCGTCAACAAGCACATGACAAACCCATAGCTTTATATATATTTGCCGGTCGCGTTTGATGCTCATTCCGAGCATGTTTGATGCTTTTTTTTTTTTTTTTGTTAGAAGAAACTCATTTCAATTCTAGGCATCATCATTGTTGTTGTTGTTGTTTTTGTTATTGCAATTAAAAATAAATATATTCTTTGTCGTTGTCGTTGCTTGTTTTAAAAATATACATTTCAACAAAGCAACAAATTATATATAATTTTTTTTTTTTATTTCTAATTGCTTCTAGAGCATTTTGCCAATAGTTTAAAGTGATGATGATTGCGACGTTGTTGAGGGGTGGCACAAACTTGCATGCTGCTCACTGACATACATTGTTGGACGCTTAAAATGCGTGCGTTTAAATAAATAAATAATTTCAAAAATGGAAAAAAAAAAAAAATTACAACAATATTTTCTATTGTTACAACATCTTGAACAAACATATACATTTTTAAAAACTTTTCAATTTTCATAGTTTTATATTTATCCTTATGTACAGAGCTGTATTTGGCCATGTATCATTGCGTGTACTTTAAGGTGACAGTTTAAGCTTTTTAGAATGTCTAAATTTATGCAATTCTTACATGTGTTTCATGAGTTATCGTCGGTTATAGACTTTTGAGTTAAAAAACTTAGAATTCGTATATCCCAGCTTGGTATTGTCGTTTTGAAGCGCATGTTTTTACATTTAAAAGTTAAAAATGAAGGCTTTCATTTCAGCTATGATTGTGTAATGTACGTTTTGTTGGCGTTGACATATTGATAAATGTGCGTGTGTCGGTTCTGGTTTATGAGTGAGATTACAAAGCTGAAAGTAGTTGTGCTCATTTGTATGATAATTATGAAGACTGTCTAAACAATCATCAAATATTGTAAAAAAAAAATCTTATTTGATTACGAAAGCCTTATAGTCTATACGACTTGTATAGACGCTACAAGTTCTAAGTCAGTCGATAATATTGACGGTGTTTTCGTTTTGCGTGCCTTGACGTGTCATGTGCCGTCAGTTTGCCTTAAAGTTTTGTCACTTTCTTTGGCATATATAAAATGTCATCTATTTTGAAATCTTTCTCGCATTTTTTGTATCTTTTTTTTTTTTTCTTTTTTATTATGTATCTGTTTCATTTTCTAACCGATTAAATTCACGCGCGTGTGTCACACACCTACAACGCAGAGGATTCTCATTTATTTATTTGTTTATTATTTTTTTTTTATTTTTGTTTTTTTTTTGTGTGTTTCTTAAATGCATTTGAGTTGATTTTTTTCGTGCTAATGTTTTTATTGTTGTTGTAGTTTTTATTTTTAAAACGTGTAAGTTTTATCTTGCGTTCGTTCGTTCATTTAGCAATTGGCAACAAGTAAATTTTTGTGTTGCGCTAAAAAATTAATGAAACAAAAGAAAAAACCAAACAGATATATGAGAAATAAATAAAAAGAAGCGCAGCGCTTAAAAATACATTTTAAAAGCATCTAAATCGTGCGCTGCTACTCGAGAAATTTTGCACGCTAAAACCTTCAATAGACATGCTCGACTAAAAATATAGTGAAACAAAAACACAAGCAAACAACACTGAAACAAATAAAAATAACTAAAGAAACCAGTATGGGAGATATAGACGACAATATAATACGCTACACACATGGTAGGCGGTGCCACGCCTCCCGTTGCACATTGAAAATATTCCAAATTTCAAGAAAATCGTTAAAAAAATTTAAAATTTTTTAAAAATTTCAGTTTGTTGTCTTGCAATTTTGAAGAGGTATGTTTACTGAGATTGGATACGAAGTTTGATGTTCGTATCTCTTTTAGTTTATGAGATATAGCAATTTTTCTTAAAGATTTGTTTAATGCGGAATTCTTTTTACTAGAGTTTCAGTTATCATGCTTTTTTAGCTTTTGTTTTTTGAGCCATCGCCTTTTTAAGAAAGTGGGCGGTACTGGATTGGAAAATTTCATCAAAATTTAAGTCTTCACGGTCTACTTTTCAAATTTCATAACTCTGGTTCTTGAAAATCATTGATGAGTATAGACATGGCTAGATCGATTTCTTTTATCGTCCTAATCATTCCTATTTATATATTGTTATGTTCCACCGCCCCTTCTTGTAGGTGTTACATACACTTGGTCAATAATAAACTGACACATTGTCTATGCAGGGTATAAATAAACACGCAGCTGACATTTTACTAATATAGTAGCATTAAAAAGAAAAGAAAAGCCGCAACATCAATCAATTGTAATAAAAAAAAACAACAAAACATTTAACAGAAAAAGTCAAAAAATTATTTTTAGCAATTACTGTTGACAATCAAATTGTTTGAAAAATCAAAATAATCGTGAAAAATAAACCACGACACTACACCAAATATTTACGCCTGCACTGTAGACAACTAAAAGGCGCAAAAACAAAACACAAACTGACTACAGCTTAATAAATAAAAAGCTATGCGCATATTTTCGACAGCACTGTAGCTGTTAGACCAAGTCTGTTAAGCTTAAGTAAAGGGAAAATGTGTGGATTTTATTATTGATGCAACTGTAGGTTGTATGCCACTGTAAGTAAGCCACTTACAGAACAACAACAACTACAACATTTTACTAGTATGCTATATATTTTCGCTGGCACTGTAACTGGTAACTGTTGCTTGCTGCTTGGCTATGCCAGGTGCCTGTGACCGTTGTACAGTATTGACGAATTTGTTTACATGACAACGCGTTGCGTATACGCCATGTTAGCAGCAGCTTAGCTCTTTGGCTAAATAAAGAAAAAAAAATAATAAAAAAAAAAACAATAACAACAACAATAAAGTGAAGTGAAAAAAAGCAAAAGCAAATTGTACGATTTGTGTTAAGATTTGTAATGCAATTCCTTTGCGCTATTTTTGTAAACTATTTTATAATCATTTCAATTTCGTTGTAATTATATTTTTAACGCAAAACGTTTGCACACACACACATGCATACATACACATACATATGTGTCATGAGATAAATGCTGTTGTGGTGCGCTGAAAAATGAATTAAGTTTTGGTTATGCAAAAGTTAAAAAAAAAAATACAACAAAAATTTAAAAAAAAAAAGTAAAATAATATCAAGAAGCAGAGCGTAGTTTGTAGGAAGTAGCAACAGTCGCAAGAGCAGCAATAGTAGAAATATATATGTATGTATGTTTGTATAAGCAACATGTGTACTACAGTCGTTGTCATAGCAGCAATCATGGCCGGCAATGATGAAATTCAGTCTCGTGGTTTTTATTCTCTTGTGTGTCGTTGTTGTGTTGTGCATTGTTGTTGTTGTTGTTTCTTTTGCCGTGTCTTTCTTTTTGTTGGATTTTCTTCAAACTATTAGACAATCATAATGGTCACGAGTCAAGTTGAGCTAAACTGTTATTTTTGTTTTTAAGAATTGACTTGCATTTTGTGTCGCTTGTAAGACAATTAATTATTTTCAACTTGTCAGACATTTAAAATATTCTTTGCTCGTTTGTTGCTGCTGTGATTGTTGTTATTGTAGTTTGTTAAATAAGTTATGAACATAAAATGACGTGTGCTTTTGAAATGATATGAAAATCATTTACATTATGAGACACGTCCATAAATTACGTGAGGTTTTTCAACTTGAAATTTACATCTCCTCACTTGGTGAAATTTTGTTCAGCGATTACACTTAATCTGACGTGAGATATGGTTTAAAATTTGGAAATAATTATTAAATTATTGGTTGAAAAAGTTGTCCTGAGATTTTCAATTATTTTTTAATACCTATTAGTGAGATTTGTTGAGATTTCACTGGATCTCTTCGCCTAATTTTAACTCACGTAATTTATGGATGTTCCTTTAAGATATATAAAGTTTTTTTTTTTCGCTTTTGCTGTTTTTCTCCTACTCTTTTCTTTATTTTGAAATAAATGTTGAGTGTTGCTTTATGGTTAAGTTTGGCATTAAATATAAGACACATTTTTGGGCATCATTGATTTGTAGTTTCATAAAATCTGAGCAATTTTTTTTTCTTATTCTTATTTTTATGACAATGTCATGATGATGATGATTGCTTCATGAATGTTGTCATCATCATGTTTGACATGATTGTTGGTTATTTGTGTTGTCGTGATCGCTTTTTTTGCGTTTGTGTTTGTAATCGTGATTAACATTAGCATAAAATAGCGTTATAAGAAGTTATTGTGCAAATATTACGTATACGTCACGTGGCAGTGATGCTTTAATGATGTTGAGCGACGAGCAGAGTGATTATAGTTGAAAGAATTTCTGTCTCTCTCTATCTCTCTCTGCCTCTCTCTTTCTCACACGCTTTATGTAACGCATATATTAGTTTCTTTTCTCTCTCTCTCTCTTTAGTTGTCTAAACGCTCGCAATGATCTTGTAATTTATTTGAACACTTTTTTCAATAAAAATGCATTAATTTTTTTTTATTTTTCTTCAAACGCTTCTCATATTATTTATTTGTATTTGCAAAGTGGGAGTGTCTAATTTATTTATTTAATCGTCATCGTTGTCGTTGTCGTTGTCGACTGTTAAACGTCGTTAATATTTTAACCTCGAATATCTACAAAAGCTAAAAAAAAAAATAAAAAAAAACAAACTGGTTCAATAATACACAACATGCTAATTGATTTGTGGAAGTGCCAATAATACAAAAAAAATGTTAAAATAAATACTAAATTAACAGAGTGTAGCATGAGTTTGTTATAAAAAAAGGGGAGAGTTGCGACGTAAGCTGAATGTTTGCTTGTTTGTTTGTTAATGTATGCATTAAATATAAAATGAACAAACAAAAAAATGCACATTAAAATAAACTAACTATGTACATTTCTATTTACATATGTTAATGAACAGCGCCAGTTAAACTTTACATATGTAAATGATGTCACACGGCATATGTTAAGCAGTTAACAGCGCTTTAAAAACTTTTAACAGTTTAGCGGCACGTGCTGCTGCTGCTGCTGCTTTCATATTTTTTCTGCACTCAAAGTAAGAAAGAGTTTAAAATAATATTAAAATATCTTAACATTTTTTTGAAAAAATACTTTAAAGTAAAAAAAAAGAATATATTATTTATTTTTAGTTTATAAAATTAGGCAGACCAACAGTCTGTTTGTTTGTCTTGTTTGAACTCCTGCGCGCTCTCCCGCACATTCCTTCTTCTCTCGCTTCGTTTGTTGTCACCCACGCGGCGCTTTATGAGCTGCTGATCTGATCAGCTGTTGCGTCATTACTGTTAAATGGCACAGCCTTTGCACAATTGTTGTATTTAGGCATCATTTTGTAGGCGTTGCATTTATTCTTACTAAGTTTTTCATAAATTGACGTAATACAAGCATTGTTGAGCCTCAAATTTGTTCTTTCTAAAAAATAATTTTTGTGTTATAAACATGGCGGAAGCGTTGAGCGCACACACACACACTCGCACGTACACAACAGTGTATTTATCAAATTTTGTACGCTCTCTTTTATTTTGTTTTCTGCGCATTAAACATTAAAATTTAATTTTCACATTTGCATTGAATATTTTATTTGATTTTCATATATGCAAATTGTACTCTTTTCGTTATTGCTGCTTTGTCTTAGAACATGCTCTCTTGGAGCTCTCTCTTTCTGTTATACGTGCTGCCATTCAGAATTAAACACGCCGCTTTACGTCAGCTGCTGTTCTGTGCTGACGACAGACAAACGGACAGACTGAGCGAAATAATGAGAGAATTTGTTTGCGCTTTGTTTGTTTGCATATATATATATGTGTGTGTGTGTGAAACTTTTTTTGTGTGTGCGTGTGTGTTTGACTGTTGCCGGGGCGCCGCTTGGCGTCATGAAATCATTTCGCCGCTCACTCTCTCTCTCTCTCTCTCTCACCGATTTGCTCATACAAGCAGCAAATTTTGTTCATTCACTCACTTGGTTACGTACGATTGACTGTGCTTTGTTTGTGCTTTGTGTTGGCGCTCTCACATTAGTTTGCTCTTTCTGTTGTTTGGCTGCTGCTGCTGCTGCTGCTGCTGCTGTTAGACGATGTGTGGCTGTTGTTGACTTTGTTGTCGTTGTTGTCATCGTTGTTGTTGCCGCTGCTGCTGCTGCTGTGCTATGCTGTTGTTTCTGCTGTTTTGCTTTGTGTTGCTTCTTTTTGAGGCTTTCATTTCAATTCATTTGCGCTATTCGCCTCATTCGTTTTCTCGCTTGCGCGCAATTCAAACGTGTGCTGTAACGAACAAAAATACAAGAAAAAAAAAAAAACAGAAAAAAAAGAGGCGAAAAGGAAAATTACTTATAAAACTGTAAAGAAATAAATTTAAAAAAAAAAAACTTTATTACTAAAATTGCACTCTATTGTGTGTGTGTGCGTCATTGTGTTTATTTTTCTGTTAAAGATATTTTTTAAACTTTTTTTTTTTTTATTTTTTTTTAAATAATTTTTTTTATTTGTTTAATTTTTATTTAAAAAAACAAAAACAAACACGCGCGCATTTGACGTCACTGCAGAATTATTAAACATTTTGTTGTATTTAATTGTTTTTTTTTTTATTTTTTTGATTTGCAAAAGTGTTAAAATGTAAGCAACAACAACAACAACAAAACAAAAACTATTGTGTATGCACAACAAAAAGCATTAATAACAAAAGTAATGTGTAAACGTCATAACAAAAGCCTTAAGTGAAAAACACGCTAATTAAAAACAAAAAAAAAAAAAACAAGCAACGAAAACAAAAAGACAACAACACACAAAGTAAAAACAACACACGAAGAGAACATAACGCAAGTGAGTCAAGCAAACAAACAGAAAGCAAGAGAGTGAGCGACTGAGCGAGCGAGCTGTGAAGGCAGCAGCAGCAGCGTAGGCGCAGGCAAACGCAAAAGCATACAAAGTAAAAGCAAAAACAACAACAAAATACGTAGCAAAAGCAAACACACACACACACACACATACGAACGCACGCAAAGCCAAGCAAAGGCAAAAGCAAAGGCTGAAGCTGTAGCAGAGCAACGGCGCAACGTCAGCGGCAGCAACAACAATAACAAAAACAAAAGAAATGACTGATTTACGCAAAAAGTATGTGCACAATTTTTGTTGTTTTTTTTTTCTTTCGCCTTTTCTTATTAGTATTATATATTTATGAATATAGATTTATGTATATTTAAAAATGTATTATTTTTTATGGTTGCCAAAAATTTGTAGTTTTTTTGTTTTTGTTTTTGGGTTTTCCTTTCATTTTTTTTTTTTTACACATTATGCATATTCAACACGCCCTCTAACAATCGTTAGTTACATCAGCAAAGGTTTCGTTATATTTTTTTTTATTAATTTTCAAATATATTTCAACATTTATATATTTTATTTAAAGTTTTTATTGTTATTTTTTGTATCTATAACTTTTTATTTTGTTGCTTTCTTGATTTATTTTACTGCTTTATAATTATTTATAAACGCTCATTTCTCGTTTGCTTCTTCTTTGTGTTTTTTTTTTTTTTTTTTGCAAACACACAAAACCGTAAAAAGTAAAGCAAAGCGAAACAAAAAAAACAAAAAAATGTGCTTTGTTTGTGTAGAAGAGCGTAGCGGCATGCAGAGCAGCAAAGCGTCGCGTCGTCTTACACACACACACACACACACACACACACGTACTCATACACAGCACATTCGCTCGCAAGCACAATCAATCAAGTATGGCAAAATGTGAAATGAAACGAAAAAAAACCAAAACCCACAACAACAACAACAAATTTTTAACAATAAAATGCGACGACGCATAAAGTTGTGTTTTTTTTTTCTTTCTTTCTTTCGCGTCTTTTCTATTATTTTTGCAGTAAACGCAAAAAAAAAATGTGTGCAAAAGCAATGAAACCTAAGAGAGCAAAAACAACAAAAAAAAAAAGAAAAAGAAGCGTCGCGACGCAAAAAAAAAAAAATAACAAAACCTGATTAAGCAAAGTAAAGTACAAAAAAAGAAAAAAAAAAACAAAATTTGAAGAAAAAAAAAGCGCCGACAACAAACGAAAAATATGCGCAACGGCCTTGTTCAAGTTGTTTTTGCTTTTGAGTCGTCTGTTGTTGTTGTTGTTGTATTTGGTTGTTTATTACTTTTGCCGTCTTTTGCTTCTTCTTCTTCTTGGTTTTCAATCGAATTGCTTTGCTTTACGTTGTTTTTTTTTTCTTTTGTTTTTTATTTTAGCATTTTGGCGTTTTTTTTGTTGTTATTTTATTTAACACACATATCTGTTTCATTATTTGTTGTATTTAACTAAGTATACATATATCACATGAAGAGCATTATAACTTTGTCATGAAGTTTGTAACAAACACGCACACAGAAGGTCGATCATGTAATGTAGTAACAGGATTATCCGGATCAATTAAAAAATTCCCTATAAACGAAAATCCAAATAATCGATTTCATAGATAAATTCAATTATAGAAGTTTCTTATTTTTCTCAACAATTAGAGCAATTAAACTCTTGAGAAATGAGTCCGGATAATCGAAGGTCCGTATAAGCGAAGTCTGGATAATCGAGTTTCTAGTGTATATAACGATGTCTGACTGTCTGTCCGTTCGACTGTCTTTGCTTATATAATGAACTGAAATTTTGTGTGTCCTCAAATCATTGTTCGGAACATTATAAGATCGAATCTCAGAAACTGATAAACTTCCCTTATAAGTTCTTGTATGAGGAACTTTTTTCTTTATATTGACAATTGCTTTGTAGGCTAGTACGATAAAGAAATGTGTGTTTTCTCCAAAAAAAAAAAAAAAGTGGGCGTGGCGCTGGATAAAAAAGCACGTAGAGTATATAAACTTTAGCAAGACCGAAGCTACAAAGTTTCCTACTTTTGTTTTATTGTTATTTGATGCTATTTTGTTTTTGTTTATGCAAACAATTTTGTTTTCCATGTGACATGCTGAAGTCTTCTTCTTCTTTTTGAACGTATTTATTTGTTATTTTATTATAGTAAATTTCAATTCCCTTTGGTTTTTACAAAATCACTTGTGTTATTTAAATTAAATTATTATTTTTGTGATTTTAATTGTCCTTAAAAATAATATTTATTACATTCGATAATTATTTTATTATTAAACATTTTTTTATTAAGATTTTTTATTATTAAATATTTGTTTTTATTTATGTTTTATTTAATATAATTTTTTTATATTTTATTTATCAATATTATTAACATTTATTTATTATTTTTCTAATGTTTGCTCATAATTATTAGTTTATTATAATTTGTTTTAAAATAAATGTTAATTATTTATTTTATATTCGATTTTCAAACTTTTATTTCGTGGGCGTATGAGTAATTTTTATTTTTTTTTGTTCATTATTCTTCCGTTGCAAGAAAGTAGCATTAAAGTGGTAAAAGAAGAAGAAGAATAATTCAAAAATAACACGATCAGAGATTATTTCAATTTCGCCGCCGTCGCTCGTCAATCAATGCTTTCTCTCCCTCCCTCCCACACACCTCACATTTATGCGAAATAGTTTGCTAGTCGCTCAGCCATGTGCATTGCTCTGCAAAGCGAATGCACCGTTTTGGCATTAAAAAAAAAACAACAACAAAATAAAAGTTCAATGCTTTTTTTTTTTTTTTGTTTATGTCAAAGCAAAGAGTTAAAGAACTTTTCACTTTGTTGTTCTTGCTTCGTTTATTTTCCTTTTTTTTTTTTTTTTGTCAGTCACTGTAAGCGTAAATTGTTGGTCATTGTGTGTGTGCGTATGTGTGTCTCGCTCTCATACTCTCTCTTTCATTTATCATGTGTCATTTAGTTGCTCTCTCTTCGTTTACTTAAAGTCGACGCGCGCTTTTTGTTTTTTTTTTTTATTATTATTTGTTTCGAAGCCGATGACAGCAACAACAACAACAATGTGAATATGAAATTATAAACAATAATAATAATAATAAAAATGGCGTTGTTAGTTTTGTTGCTTTCATTCTGTTGCTGCTAATGCTGCTTCTTCTTCTCGTTCTTGTAATTGGCTGTGGTTGTTGTTGTTGTTTTTCTTAATGTTGTCATCAACGTTTGACGTGTTTATTTCAAAAATTCTTTATTATTATTAATATGATGATTATTGTAGTGCAATTTGTTAAAAATTGTTATTATTTGTTGAATTTCTTGGAAATTCTTTTTCTATATTAAATAATTTAAAAATATAACTTCAAAGCGAATGCCATAAGTTTCAAAGCTTTAAAATAAAGTATTCAGAATTTTTTTTTTTTCAATTTGCAATGATTTTAATTTATTTTTATTGTGGACAATTCTGACTCACACTTTTGAAATTGATTCGTCAACTTAAATAGTATTTTATAGAAATATTGTCGTCAACATTTCACAAGATTTTTTATATAAAAGTGATTATCGTCATATTCATTATTTACATTCATCATTACAGTACATATTCATCAACATCGCAGTTGGCAATCATCATCTTCAATAATTCTCTTTATAAATTTTGTGATACTTTTTTTTTACGATACTTATATTTTAAGTAATATAAAGTTCATTAATAAATTCATCAAAAAATTCATAATTTTTTTTTTTTATCATATAATAATTTTCATGAACGTTTTCATTAAAATATACAGAATAATTAAAACAAAAATAGATCATTGGTCTTTTGATACATTAATTAATTTCATTCCTCATATTTCATGAGTGATTTTATTATTTTGTTCATAAATTTTTGCATTTTTTTAAACACTTACATGATTTCATCATTTTTAGTATCATTTTCATCATAAACTTGATGCATAACTTGTTAGGCAAATTCAACAAATAGATGAATCATCACGAACTTTCATCTTACTAATTATTAAGTTATTCTCATCACCAAATTCATCATTACATTTGTTTTTTTAATCATATACTTATTCATCATCATCAAAGTCATAGCGTAAGATCATTCTCGCATCTATGGTATTGCATCACTGATGAAATGATATTGCTAATTCGCAGCGTTGTCTTCTTTTTTGTTGTTGTTGATAGTTTTGTTTAAAATATGATATTATTCTTTTTTTTTGTTACTTTTGTATTATACAATAATATAGCATATTCTCGCCTTATATCTTTCCCACTCTTTGACTATTTTTGAAATGAAATGTATTTAATTTTTTTCTTCTTTTAAAATTTTTGTTTATTTTCTCTCCAATGCTTTGCGTATTTGTTGGCAGACCTGAAATTTTTATAACATTAACAAATACGGGAATAATTTCCTTAAGAAAAAATTCATGAAAAAAAAAAAAATAAACAAGAAAACAAAAAAGTTTATTGAAAATAAAAACTTATCGAAAAATAAGCAAATCAACGAAGGTATGAGTGAGCGGTTAGGTGGGCGAATTCGACAGCAAGAGAGAGAGAGAAAGAGAGAAGGGTAAGTGGGATTGAGAAGCGCATATTTTTAATACTTTTCTTCAAAAGTGTGACGTGTGCTAAAAAATTGTAGGGAAATAAATAATTTCAATAAAAAGACAAGAAACGAAAAGAACGCAAAGCTTTATGATGATTCGTTTGCGTTGTTTGTACAGTGAAGATGTGCTGAGATGGACCTTCAATGTGACTAAGAGTGATTTTTACTCTCTGTTTTATTTTTTTTTTGTATATTTTTTATTTTGTATTTGAATTGAATTTCTTATATGCAAATACATAATTTTAAATTTATAAAAATTACATCAAATTTTTTTCTTATATTATTTTTATTTATATTTTATTATACATTAATTTTTCAAAATGTTTTTTTTTATTATTTGTTTTCATTTATTGTTCTTAATTTATGTTTATTAATTGATATGTTTATTTCTTTTTAATATATTTCTTTTTTAAATTTATTTTATATTTATTCTTTTACTATTTCTAAATATAAATATATATTTTTTTAATATGTATTATTTTCTTTTTATATATAATTTTTAATATGTAAAATATTTTTTGTCATGACATTTTAACGAGTCTCCACTGTAGACATTTGCCATTTGCGCTTGCATGACACATTCCAATACAGTCGTCGACTTTGTACGACGCCAAAAAACAAACAAAAAAAAAAAAAACAACAAAAAAGGGGAAAAAACAAAGAACACACACACACAAATAGAAGCATTCGTTCGTGCTTATTCTATGAGGCGACACCTCTGTTTGTTGCCTCACCTTCTTCACCCGCCTCACCTATAAAGAAGCCAACAACTTAAAGCCTTTTGTCAAAAGGGCAAATCCCCCCTCTTGCACCTTAACAAGCTTTGCCATAAGGTTCATACTTACTACCTCTCTCTCTCTCTCTCTCACTCGCTCGTTCTTTCCTCCCTCTCTCGTTTTCTCTTCAAGTCGTTTGCTGTTTTGTTTTTTTTTTTTAAGAAATAAACATAAACTTTTTTTTGTTTTGAAATGAGAAGAGGTCAAAGAAGACGTTGAAAAAAAGAAAGAAAAAAAAAACGCGTAAATAAATAAATAAATATATGAAAGCAACAGAAGAAGAAGAAGCATTGAAGAGCGTGTCATCTTTATTAGACATTTTTTTTTTCTTTATCTTTTTTGTTGTTTTTATTTTTTTGCATAACGGCAAATTTTGTTGCTTTGCTTCCGGCACGCGTTTTTCGCATTAGACGAAAAATGACATTTAACAAAACGTGGACTTCAACTTGTTTGCCTCCTCTCTCTCTCTCTCTCACTCTCGTTCACACACTCGTTAAAAGCGCTTCGTTTGACAATTCTTCGCTCTTCTTCTTTCACTTTGTTTTGTTTTTGTAAAGCAGACAACAATTTTTTTCTTGCTACTTCAAAGCCTTATTTGTTTTTGTTGTTGTTGCGCTAAGCTCTTATGTCTCTTTTACGCGTTCTCTTTCGCTCTTTATGTTCTCTTAGAGTTTATATATTTTGTACTCTTTTAGATATAATTTTTATTTGTTTTTTTTTAGTATTTTTTTTTTTAAAGCGTTTTTTTCCAACGCTCATGCTCACTCTCTCACACTACCCTCGCTCTCTTTCGCACATGTTGTTTTATAAGCCGGTAATTTTTTTTTTGTTTGTTGTTGTTGTTTTTACTTAAATTTCATTTCATTGTTTTGTTCTATTTTGTAACTGAAAGGAAATATATCATTAAATTTACAAGCATATTTTTTTTCAAACAAAAACAAAAAAAAAAAAATCCAAACCAACAACAATAACAACAAAAATGTTTTCAATTGAGTTAATTGTGGTTTTCACAGGTTTTATGCTGGTTTAAACTGCTCATATTTGAGCACGCACAGCCCC
Source organism: Phortica okadai (assembly GCA_034638295.1). NCBI lineage: Eukaryota > Metazoa > Arthropoda > Insecta > Diptera > Drosophilidae > Phortica > Phortica okadai. The sequence continues at coordinate 3,663,855 of CM067848.1, forward strand.
CATGCCCCTCATTACACCCCCTAATCTGCTCTAAACGCTCAAACGCATTGACAATGAGTTTTTTTTTTGTTTTTCATTTTAGTTAGTTAGAATTTCATACATATTATTTTTTTTTAGTATTTTCCCTTATAATTTTTTTTTTCATCATTCATGTGTACGAACCGAACTGTGATTCATCCACAACGGCGTCGTCGTCGTCATTTTATTATGGCCGCCACTGTGCACAGCAGATAAAGACGTCGGCGGTGGCGACAACGTTGTTTTTGTTGTTGTTTTTGGTTGGTTTTATAACAAAGCATAAGCAATTTCTTTTTTTTTTTTTTTTTCATTTCATTTCATTTCCTTTTCAATTTATTTATCTTCTATTACTTAACATTGTTGCGATCAACATTTCAACCTCTCATATCTCTCCCTCTCTCACACTCTTGTGTTCGTCGTGCTATTTATTAGTTTATTTAATTGACGCAATGAGCCAAAAATTAGCCGACAAAATAATTATAATAATGATAATTAATAATAAACAAAAATTATTGTATAATAATTGCCAAAATTATTTGCAAAGAATTTTTGTTAAAATTTTTGTTTTTGCAAATAATTTTTGTTGTTTATTCTCTTCTTCTTCTGCTTGATTTGCTATGAGTAAAAGTAATTTGACCTCAACCAATAACAACAACAACATTTACAATTATTACACTTATTGGATTATAGTTTTTAAGAACATAATAGAAATATATGTAGATAGTTTAGGGGAGTTTATTTTCTTGAAATTTAGACCCTTCCCCCACTCTTGGTGAGATGTGGTTAGACTTCGTTGAACCTGTCCCTCTATATCTCACATGAGATTTTGCTTAAAATTAAAAAAAAAAAAAAAAATTAATGGACTAAACATTCTCCTCCCCCTTGGTGAGATTTGTTTGAGATTTTGCTAGACCCCCGCTCTCCTAATTTTATCTCATGTAATTTATAGACGTCTACTTACACTCCAATTAAGCCTTCTGACATTGTTGTCTCTCGTTCGGAATGACTAAAAGCTCCTTCAATATTGTTACTAATAATGATGTTTGATGTTTTTGTACGCCACTGTTGTTGTATCTATTTTATGTGACGGCGACACTGTTTGTTGTTGTTGTTGCTGTCTTACATATAATTGCAATTTGAAAGACGTCACATTTGTGGTATAAACTATTAATTAACTGGCATGTAATTAACTTCAAAGCGTTAATTTAATGGAAAAATTTGTAAAAAAAAAAACTTGTAATTTTGAATTTTTTTTTGTTCTTCTTGTTTTATTGGTCGCGTGTGTGCGCCTTTTATTTGTTTTGTTTTTAGTGGTGGTGCTGCTGCTTCTTCTTCTGTCTAAATTGTTGTTTCAGCGTTCATTGTAAAAGAACGTGCATTAATATACAACAACACACTCAAACATACAATCGTTAATAAATTTGATATTGCGTGCTTTTGCGCTCTGACGCTCATATTTTTGTTTTTGCAATTCTTGACGTCGACGTCGACGCTTTGTATAAACTTCGTCTGCGCACTCTTTCACTCAACGACGTCGTCGCTGACGTCGCTTTGATGTGCGCCACCTTACGTGCTTTGTTGTCTGTTGTCGTTGTTGTTATTATTTCCTTACGCTCTATCAGAGCGTTACTATGCTCTCTTGTTAGTTGATATGCATGCGCTCTCGCTCAATTGACGCTACTTTGTTTTTGTTTTTTTTTTCTTTACTGACTGTGCCGTGCAATGTATTGTGCTGTGCTGTGCTATTGTTGTTGCGATTTTGTTTTTGTGTCGGCGGCCTTAAGGTGTATCGGCATTTACATTCTTGTTGTTTTATTTTATTTTTTTGTTGCTGCTTTTTCAGACTGACGACTTTATTACCTCTCAACCACAACAACAATTGAACAGTTTTTCTATTTTTGGTGTTTTTGTTTCTGTGTGGCATTGTTTTTGCCATGTTTTCATTGTTATTGCTTGTTAATGTTTAAATAATAATTAAAAACGATATTTTTGTTTTTGTTTTTTTTTTTTTTTACTTTGCCGTTGTTTATTGTCTGTTTTTATAGCTTTTCAATGTTTAATTTGTAAAAAAAATTTTCTACTATTACGCTTTGTTGTTGTTATTGTTTGTTTTTCTTTTTTTTTTTTTTGCTTTTGCTTGTCTCAATTTCAAAGCGACATTCTCCTCTTGACCTTAGACATTGTTTTTAAGCTTTGTCTCAAAAACATTTCACACACACACACAAAGACTTTCTCTTTAAGCTCTCTCTCTCTCTCTCTCTCTTGCTTACACACTCAATTGTGCATGTTGTTTGTGTGTCTTTATTGCCTTGTTTCATACACTCTCTTCCGGCACCCACGTTTTGCTTATACTATGTAATTTCATTGTTTGTCCTACCTTTCATATAAATTTGTTGTTTTATTAAACAGAATTGTCTTTGTTTTTTTTTTTTTTTTTTTTTCTTTGTTTTGCATTTTGACGAAAATGTCACCTTTTTTCAAAGAAGCGCCTAAACAAAAGTTTTCTTTGTAACCATGACGACGGCTTTCGTTGTTGTTTTCTTCTCGTCGGCCCCTTGGTTTTTTTTTTGCACATTGATTGACATTGCATTTGCACAGGCACACACACATACACACAGATATATTAAAGTTGTGCTCCTCTCTTCTTCTTTCACTGACACACTCGGCTCAGTCGGCACACTCGGCACACTCGTTGACTTTAGTTCGTTCGTACGTACGAACGTTCGTTTGCTTGCTTGCTGTTGACTTTGTTGTTGTTGGTGGTGCTGCTGCTGTGGGTTTGTTTGTTTTTGTTTTCTTCCTCTTTATAAGCTTGTCTTTTGTTTATATTGAAATATAAATGCACCTTTTGACGACACCAACAACAAGAACAAGAACAACGACGCCGACGACTAGCCTATTTACTAGAGTTGTTGTTGTTTTTGTTGCTCCTACTCAGAGTAATTATTTTCATTATTTTACTTTTACACATTTTATATACATATGTATATGTGTATGTGTGTGTGTAAAAAACAAATCAATCAATAATAATACTAACAACAACAACAACTACTGACACGCATCAGACTCGTTCAACTTGACTATTTTATTTTTTTTTGTGGGTCAACAAAAAGTTTTAACTCTAAGTTTCTTTTCTTTTTTTTCTTTGCTAATTGCGTTTATGTCTGTGTGTGTGCGTGTGTGTGTTGAGTGCTTTAAGTGACTGTACGTTTTTTTTTGGCATAGTTTATAGAGTTGCTGTTATGATTGTTGCATTAATTGTTATATGATGCAATTTAATTCGTTACTTTCATTAAAATATGATTACCCATTGAAAAAATCTTGTCAACATATTTTTTTTTTTGTCTTCATTTACATAATTTTCTTTTTTTTTTTGCATTCTCTTATATCTGTTCTTCATTTAATTTGTTGTTGTCACGCCTCTTTGAGCGTCTAACTTAAACTTCTTTTTTTACGCCTCCTCAATTGCCCCTACTGTCACTTCTTATCATCATGCTGCGCATTACCGGCAAAGCAAAAGCAAAAAAAAAAATAAATAAATACAAGAACAACAACAAAAGTAAATAAAAACTTATCAATTCTCATGTTTTGGCTTAACGCGAGTTTTGTTGTTTCTTATTGTTGTTGTTGTTGTGCGTTGTTCTTTGTACTATTGAAAAAAAAAAAAAAAGAAAAAGTAAAAACAAAAATGCGCGTTTGCCTCGCTTATCTTATCTCATAAATAGTAATAATAATAATACATAATAAAAACAAAAAAAAAAAAACAAACATTTTCATTTTTCCACATTAAAAGCGACGCGCGCGACTCTTCATGAAATGCGTACAAATCTCAACACGACGATTTCAATAAACTCACACACATGCACACACACGCAAGCGCATGCACAAATATGTATATATATGTATATATATATGTATGAATATAAGTAAAACGTTAATGTTTACGCCCCTCTCGCACATGTTTTCGTTGACAGCGCGTTGGTGACAACAAAATCAACTACAGCAGCAACAACAACAATTACTGAGAGTGTGCCTATTTATGCTCTCTTTTTTGCTTCTTCTTATCAGCTAATATAAATGCGGTGTGTCGTATTTGTTGTTGCTGTTGTTGCCTGCATAGTTTTGACTTTTTTCGCTGTTAATTTTGTCGGCATTGGCAGAGCGACGTCAGCGTCACCGTCAACGTTGGCGACTGTTTGAATTTTTTTATTCCGCTCTTTATTTATTTATTTCTTGTGCTATACTTTTCTCTTGTTGTTAGTGTGTGTTTTTTTTTATATATATTTATTTTTTTTTTTTTTGGAATACAAATTTTTATTTTAGTTTTCATACACGGCTTTTCATTTAATTTTTAGTTGAGACATAATTTGTTTTAATTTTTTTTTTTTTAGTCTCGTCATTTTCAGTCAGACAACGACAGCAGCGACAGTGACGACGGCGCTGTTCTCTCATTCACACGTTTGTTAACTGCTTGTTCACTCATACACGCTCACTCACTCACTCACTCAGTCGGTTGTTAATTCGTTCGTTAGTACATTCGTTACTCGTTCGTTCGGCCCGTTCGTTCGTTCGTTTGTTTGTCGTTCACTTGTTGTTGCGCTTGTCTTGACCATGATGAAATAACATAAGGTGGTCTCGTCGCGTGCCGAAGTTTTACGAAGTATCCACTTATTTCAGTGCACGTTTGCTTGTTGAAAAGAAAGGTTGTGTGCGGACGAATTTTTTCTCGTTATTCATTAACCCTTAAGCGTGCACGCATTAATATGAAATATTATATTAATAATATTAATTTCTTTTTACTTTAAAATAAGAATATATTTTAGAGTTAACTACTTAAACAAAAAAATTTGTATTAAGAACCAAAAGCAGCGTTTAATTGGTAACTCTAAATTATTAAAAATCAAACTTTAAAAAAAAATATCGTCTTTTATTTATAAGTGGCATATTCAAAGCCTATGGACATGCTAAGGGTTAATCAACAATCACATTGCCGCCTCACTCACACTCAATACGACACTCAGTTTACTATGTTCCTTTTACTCGCACTTATTGCGAGCATACAATAAGTGGATGTCTGTTGCCGACGAGACCACCTTATGTTATTTCATCATGGTCTTGACTTGTCTGTGCCTGTGCCTCTGCTCGCACGTTCGTTTGTTCGCGTCTCGACACTTTACACACTTCTCAAACGCGCTTCACTTAATAACGGAACGCGTACGCGAATTCTCGAACGACCGCGTGTTCATTGACGCTCATTTTCGAAAATTAATTACGTGAATATTTATTATTATTATTATTTTTTTTTTTGTTTTCTACATTGTTGTTGTTGTGCTTAATAATATTTTTGCTGTGCTAGTTTTACGCACATAAGTTTTTTTTTCTAGACTTTGACAAAAAAATGAAATTATTTGTTATATAAAATAAATTTAAAAAATTAAATAAAATTTCATTTGTGCTGTGAAAATTTTTTCAATAAAAAAAACAATTATTTGAAATATGCAAAAATTGTAAAAAAATATAAATAAAAAAAAACAAACGCGTTGCGTGAAAACAAGAAGAAGAAGAGGAAGAAAAAAAAAAATCAACAACAATAACAACAACAGAAAATCAAAATGGTTTCGAATTGCATTTGATGATTGTGTTTTTATTGTTGTTGTTGTGATTGATCGCGTCTTTGCGCTTATCAACATTTCACTGATTTGCCGTCTGATGATTTTTCCTCCATGCTGAGTTAGTTGAGTCGAGTCGAGTGTGGTGTGTATAACAATTTTATTTATTTTCAACAAAAAAATAAAACAAGAAAAAAAAATAAGTTTTTCCCCACTCTTAATTGCTCGTGTTATAATGTTTTTGTTGTTATTGTCGTCGCCGTCGTCGTTGTTCACTCTCACTCAGCGTATATAATATATAAATGTGTCTGTGTGTGTGTGTGTGCTTCTCGTGTTGAGTTTCGTTTGTGTGGTTGTTGTTGTTGTTATTGCGTGTGCTCTGTTCACTTTACCGCGCCCTCCCACCTTGACGCGTTGATCATGTATTAATTCTAATTCATTTGAAAGCAAAAAAAAAAAAAAAAATTAAAAAAAAAAAACAAAAAGCATGCGTTTCTTGAAATTTTCTATGCTTCTTCTCTCCTTTAATTTTCTTTCAACCTTGTCGACATTTTTTTCTTCTTCTTCTTTGCTTCTTTTCGACATTATGTATTGTAGAGTATTCTTAAAACGATTTTTTTTATATTTGTTACTAAATAATATTTATTTATTTCTTTTGCCGCATGCATGCAATTGATTATGTAATTAACAAAAAAAAAAAAAAAAATTGTTTGCCTTTGGCGTTGCTTTGCTCACATGACGTATACTTGATATAAGAAATTGTTACGCGCGATCTATGAAATAATTTAATGTTTATTTACAAATGAAAATAAATAATTTAAAAATTATTTGTGTTGCATAAAAACGTGGAATGGGGCGGAGGAGAAGATGATTTTAAAGATTTTCAGTGAATAAAAAAAAAAATAAAATTTATGTTGCATAAGTTGTGGAGTTTTGTTGATTATTTTTTTTTATATAACTGTAATTGTATAATTTTAAGATTTTTAAGAATTTGCGCAAATAGTTTGTTTAGTTTTTTTTTTGTTTTTATCAGTTTTTCATTTAATTTATTTTGCTTAATTTTTTCCATATTGTTTTTAAATTTTTTTTTTATTTATTCTTTATTTTTCTCTTATTCGCCGCTGTGTGCTACGCAATATTCTTATCGAAGCGTCGTTTTTTTTTGTACAACAAAATGTTATGTACTCGTTGTTGTTGTTGTTAAGTTTCGAATGTACAAATTTAAAGTTTATGCAATTAATTTTTTTTTTTTTTTTTTGATTTTCACTTTTCCGAAATGTTTGATAAAAATTATAAAGTTTTTTAAAAGTCAATTAGTTATTATACATGATTCGTAGACTTTCTAATCAGCATTTTTTTTTGTATACAATTGAATAAAAGACTAAGGAAGAGGGAGAGAGAAAGAGAGTGAGTAATAAGTGAGAAAGAGAGCTGAATTTTGCGGTTTAAGAGATTGTCTGTGTTCTGTTCTGTTTCTGATGAATTTCTTTTGTTGTTTGTTTTTGTTTTTTTTTTAAATAAAATTCTCTCGTTTCAGATGACAATTTGAAGCTTTTTTTTATTTATATTTTTTTTGTTTGCTTTGTCCGCTTTGACCCATGTTCGGTCGGTGTCGTTTGACTTTGTTTGTTGTTATCGTTGTTGTCATTCTTCTTGTTCTTTGTTGTTGTACTTGTTGTTGTTGTTGTTGTATTGTCTGCGATGTCAGCGTCGTCACTGTCGCAGTCATTGCCTTTTGTTGTCGGCGACAAAGCTAAAAAAAAAGTAAATAAAATAGAAAAAAAAAAAGGTGTTATGAACAAAGAAGAAGAAGAAGAAACAGTAGAGGCAAACTAATGAATAATAAAATGGAGACGAAATTATTGAAATTGTGTATTTTGTTGTGTTTATTATCACTTTGGATTTTCTAAAATTTCGATAAGATAATTTTTAGGTCATGTAAATATAATAAAAGTGGGAAAACAGAGGAAAAAAAAAGTATCCAAAAAAAGAAAAAAAAACAGCTAAAGAAAAAGACGAATTAAAAGAACGACGACAGCAAAGGTAAAAACCAAATTGGGCCAATTCGGCGCACGGCAGAGTCGTTAAAGAGTGGGTGGGGGTGTGGGGGAAGGTAGGGAGGCATGTGGTGTGTTTACGGTGCAAATTGTGTGTGCATTGGTGGAGTGTTGGCAGAGGAGGGAGAGGTGAGGCAAGGCAAGGCAAGCAAAGGAAAAAGACGGCCGCGTGTTTTGATTTCGTTTACAAAATGAGTGACATTCAATCATAGAAACGACTTTGCCAACAAACCCGCACATACACGAACACATACATGAGTTGGTATGATTAATGTATGCATGTATTTCTATGTGTGTGTGTGTGTGTGTTTTTTTTTTGGTAAAGTTGGCAACGATCAATTAACATTGCTTTGTCAATTTTTCGAGCAAATAATTGGCTAAGCAACATTTCTTTATTTATTGTTGCTGCTGTTCTTCTTCTTCTTATTGTTGTTGCTGTAGAGCTCTAAGTTCTTTTTGTTGCTCATTGCTCATTGTCGATGTGATGGCCTTGTTTTGCTGTTTATTTGTTTGTTTGTTTATTGGGCAAATTCAATTCGTCGATTTTGTTTTTCTTTAATAATTTTTATTTTATTTTTCACTTTTTTGATTTTTGTTTATTTTTTCTTTATTTTTTCTTTATTATTAATTTGTTATTTATTTATTTGTTATTAATTTGTAATTTTATATACATATATATTTATATATTTTTTCTATTTGTTACATATTTGTATTTATATTTATTTTACTTTGTTAATCATTACATTTAACATTTTCTAAATTTTTTATGTTAGTTCTTTTGTATTTATGATTTATTTAGTTTCTTATTTATTTTAAGTTTATTTTTATTTTTCTTTGTATTTGTGTTTTAGTTCCTATTTTTACATAATATGTTTAAAATTTTTTTTTTTTATTTGCTTTGTTTTTTTATTTTTAATGTTGTTTATTATTTGGGTTAATAAAATATATTTCTAGCTATTTCTAAATGTTTTTTTTTTTTGGGATTTTTTTTTTATATTTTATTTATTTAATTTGTATTTTTTTATAATATTTTTCTGTTGATTTTTTTATTATGTTTTTTTTACAATACATAAAATTATTTATAAAAGTTATTAAAATAAAACAAATTAACTAACACACATTTTCTGTCTATCTCTTTCTCTCGCTTGCAGAATGACGCCAGAAAATGCGACACAATTGTTGACAACAACACATGATTTGAGTCAATTGCGTGCGGGCGCAACAACAACAGTACTTGCAAATGGTTTACGAGCTGTAACAGCGGCAGCAATAGCAGCGTCAGTGCCAACAACAACAACAACAGCAGCAGCAGCAGCAACACATGCTAATAACAACAACAACAATAACAACAACATCAGCATAAGCAATAATAATTTAAGCACATTAATTGCAACCGCAACCAAAGCAACAATATTAAATAATAATCACAACAACAACAACAACAACAATAATAATAATATTCTCAACAATATGTCAGCAACTTCCAAATATGTTTACATGCAACACAATGGTCAACTAACGCCATATGAAGGTACGCTGACAACAATTGCTAATAACAACAACAACAACAACAACAGCAGCAACAATAATAGCAACAGCAACAACAACAACAATACATTACAAGCAAATGGCATTGGGAATATTGTTTTATTAGCAACAGAACCAATGGAAACAGATGCAACACAACAACAACAACATCAACAACACATATTAACAACAACAACAGCGCCAGCAACAACAACAACAAGCAGTGGTATTGTAACATTGACAGCAGCGACGCCAACAACATTTACAAATGTCAGTAATGTTGGTGGTATTGTAACAACAACAACGACAACAACACGTGGTCTCAATGGTGATGATGAAGAATTACGTTCACTTGCATGGCTAAATGATACAAATTTAATAAAGGCAATTGTGCCAAATGGTAGCAACAATAACAACAACAGCAACAACAACAATAATAATAATATGCAAGTTGTTAAACGTATTATAACAACAGCAGCAACATCAGCAACAACATCAACAAATACAACAACACCACTTATAATGACGGGCAATAATAGTCCAACAGCAACAACAACAACAACGCACATTAATGGCAATGGCAATGGTACCGTTAGTAATTATTGTATTGTTGGTGATATCATTGAAGAATTGCCAACTCATATCGCTGGCGAAGAACATGTGATTGCAACAAATGGTGGTGGTCAGCCTCCAGTATCGACTACACCAACAACAACAACAACGGCAGTAGCAACAGCGACAACACCAACAACACCAGCAACAACAACAACAACACAAGATCTTAGCGGTGATACACAAATAACAACATTAAGCGTAAGCGAATTTCAACAACAATTTATTGCAAGTAATAAACGTTTTACATTGCCCGAAAAGGATATGACCGGCTCACTGTATGGCACAACAACAACGGTACATGTCGGACCGAGCGGCACAACAACTGTTGTCGAATATAAGGCAAGCAATGGACAAAATTTTGCAACGCAAAGACAATTATTAAATAATGCAAATGTTGTTGTTGCTGCTGCGGCTGCAGCAGCTGCTGCTGCGAATAACAATGGCAATGCAGCAACAACAACAATAACGCCAACAAATTTAAGCAGCGGCGGCAACAACAACAATCAGCAACATGTGCCTTCAACAACGCCAGCAACAACAGCAACAACGGCAACACCATTAGTTGTTATTGGGGCAGCGCCGACGTCGACAGCGGCAGCGGCGGCGACAGCGTCAACAACCAAACCTTTATTGTTGCCACAAGCGCTTGTTGCCAATGGCAGCGTTGTTGTCAATGGCAACAACAATACAAACAACAACAACAACAATAATAATAATAATAATGTCACAACATTGCCAACAACAACAATTTATCAAGGACTTAAACAAATTAATGGCAATAATATTAATGCAGCAACAACAAATGGCAGCAACAACAACAGCAGTAACAATAGCAGCAGCAGTGGCAGTGGCGTCACCACACATCATCCACATAAAAAATATCTACGCGAGAAAATGAATGTACATGTTGATCATGGCGGCGGTGGCGTTGGTGGAGGTAATAATATCACTGGTGGCCTTATCAATAATGTTGTTGCATCAACAATAACGGTTGTCTCATCGCCAGCAACATCGAATAATTCAACATCAACAGCCGCAGCCGCAGCCGTAGCAGCCACATCAGCTTCGTCGTCGTCGTCGTCATCAACTTCAACGTCCTCAACATCATCGACGTCAGCGCTTTCAACGGCCGCTGTTAATGGCGGTAATAGTCCAATTGCTAAAACGGCTTTCTATGTGCCAACAACGGCAACAACAGCAGCAGCAGCAGCAACAACAGCAGCTCCAGTGGGAGGAGGAGCGCCAATTGCTGTAAATTATACAACGCCGCGTCAAAATACCTTTGGTTATACGATTGTGCAAGCGAATGGACAACAACAACATATTATGTAAGTTAATTTGTTGTTTTTCTTAAATAAAATAATTACAATTTTTCTATTTCTTGTCTCTAAAATAGTACAAGTTCACCCGCCATAACAACAACGACAACAATTGCCTCACCAGAGTCATCAACGTTGACAAATGCCAAAGATTTTTATGCAACAACGCAGCAAGTCCTTCAGCAGCAGCAACAACAACAACAGATGTCACCAACATCAACTACGATACATACAACAAATCAATTTCAAAATATTATCATGCGTAGTCCCACCTCTTATTCAAGTTATGATAATGATTCATTAAAGGATTTCGAATTAAATGCAAATAATACAAATCGTTTGCATACGAGTACACCGCAACATCATCAGCAACAACAACAACAACAGCAACAGCAACAGCAACAGCAACAACAATATCAACAACAACAACAAATGTTATTGCATAAATCGAGTAGTGGCTCAAACGCCTATGTCAGTAGCAGCAGTAATAATCATGGCGGTGCTGGTGGCGGCGGCGGTGGTGCTGGTAATGTCTCGAATGGCAGCAGCAGCGGCGGCGGTGGCGGTGGCACGCCACAAAAGCAAAAGCATCCAAATAACGTGCCATATGATCCGCTTGTGCATACCAACAACAAGCCGCCATATAGTTTTAGGTAAGCTTTTGAAAATATTTCATTTATACAACTCTCCAACTTTGGTCTAATTTTAAATGATTTGTGACTTGGGTTCATTAAAATAAACTTAATCAATCATCTTGAAATTCGAGAACTCAATTTTTTTAATCTTTAAAATTTAAATTTCAACTCGATTTAATACGTTTCAAGTACATTTTAGTTCAATATCATGCGAATTTGTTGTTCTTTTTAAAATTTACATCACTCAGCTTTATAAATTTTATGAAATTTTCATTTTGTAAATCTCATTTGTCTTATAAATTAAATTATAGTTTTTTGAAAATTCTATTAACTTCATTCAAATCCTTGCCACAATGTTTTTCAACATTATTTCGATTTTATTGGAACACTTTTCTTTAAAGCAAAGTTCTTTAAACTTCTTTTAACGTCTCAGTCTCAACTTATCAACGCCTTTTTACTTTAATCTACGAATTTTAACTTTCTTTAAACATTATATAAAGTTTTTGAACATCTTTCAATGCATACATCAACTTTATTCAATTCTGGAACAATTTTTGATAACACAATTCTTTTTTACAGTTCCTTGATCTTTATGGCCATTGAAGGCTCTACTGAGAAAGCTTTGCCAGTTAAAGAGATTTACGCTTGGATTGTGCAACATTTTCCTTACTTTAAGACGGCGCCAACCGGTTGGAAGAACAGTGTACGTCACAATCTTTCGTTAAATAAAAGCTTTGTCAAAGTGGAAAAGATGCCGGTAAGTAATTTTGTTACAACACTTCTTTATTTTTGGATTTGTAAAATTTGTAATTTATATTTCTTTTTATACTTTTATCTTGTAGAACATGGGCAAAGGTTCATTGTGGCGTGTTGAACCGATGCAACGTCAAAATCTTATACAAGCTTTAACACGTTCGCCATTTTATCCAAACTCGGCTGTGGACAAAATACCGCTTAAAAGTCATGGCGGCGTTGGCAATAATAATAATAATAATAATAACTCTGTTGCTGCAAATGTTGGCATTTTGAATGTTGTTGGTGAAATAATTGATGTTAGTAATTATACAAACAGCAATAATAAATTGAATGTCTCAACGACAACAACAACGTCGTCATCGTCATTAACAACAACACTAACAACAGCAACATCAAATGCACGTTTCGATCCAAAACTCTTTCCAAATTTATCGAAAGCTTTCAGTGCTGAACATGCATTATTAAATGATATACCCGATGATGATATTCCGTCCGATTATAGTACAACAAATAATAATAATAATAACAACAACAACAACAACAATTGTAATGGCATCAAATATACTAATGGTAGTACAACGTTTAATACCGGCAATACGACCATCATGACAACAACAACCACCTTAAATGGCACTAATAATGCTTCGCCGTCTATCGGAGGCGGCGTTGTCGATGGTGTCGATGCTGTCGATTGTAGTCCATTAAACGTTGGTGCTTTTAGTAATTATGAAGTGTTACGTTTAGCACGTGATTGCGGTGCTGAGAGCATAGATGATGTAAATGCGGCAGCGGCAATGTTGGCACTCAAACATGGACCAAAAGTTTTTGCCGAAACATTTCAAAATGGGTAAGTTTTCGTTTTTTTTTGAATTTGTGGTAGGGTGTAGCAGTAAAAATTGTATATGAAAATACTGATACGAAAGCCAAAACCAATTAAAATTCGCCATGTGAACGAAATCACTTTTAGACAGTTTTGTAATCACCCGTAACTTATAAATGTGATTTTAAATTTAGTTTTAACTGAAAAATTAGTAGCAATAAATGAAGGTTTTATTGTTTGTTTAGTAAGTTGATATTAAAATTCTATAAATTCAATATTTATGAAGACACATGTTTGTCAAATGAAATTGTCTCTGGTATGAAATTGAAAAAAATCGACCTCAAAACCGTTGGGTGATTTCGAGCACATGGGCGTTTTTTTAAGTGGGAAAAAAGTTGCATAATTTTTTTTGTCCTATGTCACATGTGACGCTATGTGACATAGGCTTATACATTAGTAAATATTATTAACTTTTTATACATCTCTAATATAATATCATCGACTATCTCGCTCTAATAGCAGCGCGCCTGTTATAACATCATCACCAAGTGAGGATCATACATATTCGGCTGGTGGTGGCAGTAATGCGGGCAGCGGTGCATCAACGCCGCTTATTAATGGCGGCATTGCGTTGACAATCAATGGCAATAGCAACAGCAACAACAACAACAACAACAGCAATAACAATATTATAATAAACAACAACAATAGTCATACAAATGGACATATACAACAGCAACAACAACAAACACAAAATGGCTGCATTGATAATCAAAGCAATTGTGCTTCATCGGATGCCGCTTATGAAAGCAGCGAAGAGAAGTAAGTAAAACTATTAATTAATTATTAAAAAAAAAAAAAATAATATTTAATTTATTTTTATTTATTTTTTCTTCTTTCTTCATATTAGTCATAATATCACACCTGAAGAGCTTGAAGATCAACAACGTCATCGTGATGGTGTTGATGCCTTATTATCATTATCATTGTCATCATCGCATAACGATGGCGGCAATACAAGCTATAATAATAGTCGAAACAATAGCTATTTAACGCATCACAATCATAATAATAATAATCAAAATCAAAATCATAATCATCAACACCAACAACAACATCATCATCATCATAATCACCATAATCACCATCATCATAATCATCACAATAGCTCAAGTACGAGCAGCATTGGCAGTAATGGCAGCGGCCTTAGTCTTAGTAGCAGCAGTAATAGTAACAGCAGCAGCAATAATTGTTCACCGCATAAGCGACCATCATCAACAAGTGTCGAAGAAGAGCAATATATCAGTAACAGTAACAGCAACAACAATAACAACAACAACGGCATGGAGAACAATAACAATGGTGGCTTAATTTATGCCAACGGTGGCAGTAAAATTGCATTATTAAGTAGTGTAGCTGAAAATGTTGCACCTTATATGACAACAGTAACACCACATCAACATCAACACCAGCAACAACAACACCACCAACAACAACAGCAGCAACAGCAACAACAACAACGTCATCAACATCTTCATCAATTAGTGCTCGATGAAAGTTTTACAACACAAAACTATTATAGCATTAATCAACATGCTTCACCGCCCTATCAACATCAACATCATCAGCAGCAGCAGCAACAACACACACAGCAGCAGCAGCAACAACACCCGCATGCCGCCTTGCAACATTTAAGTGTTGCTGCCGCATTGACGACGCAACAGCAAAAGAATAAGAAACCTTTACGTGGTCTACGCACAAAGATTAAGCGCAAGTCAGCATGTTATCGATGAATGAAATTATTGACTTGTGGGCGTAGAAATCAACGTCAAAGCACTAAAGCAACAATAATCGCGTAGCACTAAGAAGAAGAAGAAAAATGAGTAGAAGCAATCAATCTGTCGATCGATCGATCGTCTTGGTTGCATTATAGAGGGCGTTGTATCATTAGCAGAAGAAGAAGAAGAAGAAAATAAGAAAAAGCAAACACATTTTGTATATGTTGTATTTTTTGCCATTTTATATGATCTTTTAACGCAAAGTTTTTATTATAATTTGTAATGTTTTTTTTTTTTTGAGTTGTAATTTTGTTTTTTTTTTAATTCTAATTTTTTTTTTATTTTTAATTTTTTTCTCGCTATTTTTTTTTTCAAGTCAAACTTTTTTTTTAAATTAATTTTTTCTTGGTTAACGTCTTGCTGTCTCTTTCATTTTTTTTTTATTTTTTACGGCTTATTTTTTTTTTTTTATTGCTCAACGATTTTGTTTTAATTAATTTTTGTTTATAAGTTCTAACACAAATTGTATAATGACTTTAATATTTATTTAATTAAAAACTATATATATATATTTTTTTTCATATTGTTTATATTAAAATTTATTTTGATACTCTATCTCACTCGCAAATTATATCTTAAGTGCCGCTGTGAACGACAAAATGTTGTAGACGAAGAAGAAGAAGACAAAGCAGAAGACTTAGCAGATTTTAAAAATAAATAAGCATGAAAAAGTTATAAGCAAAAAAAAAAAGAGAAAAAAACATTATTAAAAAAAGAAAAATATATGAAAACAAATCGAAGAGAAAAATTTAGTCAAAGGCTGGCCAACATTTTTTCAGCGTATCAAACTTTATATCAAAGACATAATACACGAGAGAAGAAAAAAAGAAAACAAATTAATTAATTAAATTATTAATTATATAAACATATATATAAAAAAAAGTTTATAAACAAAGAAGGTTTAAAACAAAAAATTAAAACTCGATAAAAACAACAAACAAACAACTAAATTTATACAAATCGTTTTTTTTTTCTATATAAGTACATAATTATTATTATTATAATTAACGTATATAAATATTTATATATACATATATTTAAAATGAAAGATTAGTTAAAGAAGAAGATAAAAAAAAACAAATTAGCGCCTTATGATTGAGTCCTTAAACAAAAACAAAAAAAAAAAAAACTAAAGAAGAAGCGTAAAGAAAAATATTAATAATATATAAAAAATAAAAATTTAAACAAAAATATGTAATATTAAATATTTTTAGTTTATAAGTATGAAATTTGTGTTAAGTCAAAGTAGCGAAAGCGTAAATGAAGAGAAAACAATATCGTGCTATCCCACTCAGTCACTTTACATATAAAGACGATGATAAAGAAGAGGAAGAATAAAAATTAGTACAGAAAAACACAAAAAAAAAATGTTATAAAAAATTTCAGAAATCAAAGATTTAAAAATTAGTTTTTAGACCTAAGAAAATAAAAAAAAAAAAGGGAAATCACACTTAAACACAAAAACAAAAAAAAAAAATAAAGAAGAAATATAAAAGTGGACATCAAAGAAAAAAATCGAAAAGCCAACAAAAGAAATTTTCAATTAAAATGAAATGAAATGAAAAAAAATCACACACAAAAGAAACAAAACAAAAACACAAATATAAATGCCGTTATTATTATTATAAAATACAATTGTGCAATACTGAGTTGTTGTCGAATGAAGTGAATTGTTTTTGTTTGTTCAACTTTGATTGTTTAAATTTTTGTGTGTTAAATTTTTATAATTTTTTTTTTTATTGACATCATTGTTATAATGCAACAAAAATAAAAGCAAAGGAAACACAAATTTAAAAAATAAAATGTTAAAAAAAATAGTAAAATTAAAAAAGAAAATTAGTCGAAATGCTGTGAAAGTGTGAACCACAACAACAACAAGAAAAAAACCATCAAACAAAGAAAACAATTTTTCTTCTCATAAAAAAGAGTTTATGAATAAATATTATTAAATGATTATAAAGATTTTCAGGCCAAGTTTTTAATATTTAAGCAAACGCGTAAATATTTTTTGAAAACATTAAAACATTTTTTTTTGATTATTATTATTTTTCTTAACTCTTTCTAATTGCTTATTAATTGTAAAAAATGTAGCAAAAATTGAAAACATAAATTGAATTAATTAGCTTAAAATGTTTACTGTTTCATTAATTTTTTTGTTTGTGTTTTATTTTTATTTATATTAATGATTTTATGTTAAAAATATTTTTTTTTTTATTCTTATTATTATTATTACAAATATTAATGTTTCTACTTTAAGTAAAATTAAGTGAATTTGTTATAAACCAAAAAAAGGCAAAAAAAATAATAATTATTAATTAAAAAAAATTAGACCAAATGCGCATTAAAATGCTTTCAAAAAGCTTACAACAAAAAAACCAATTTGTTTATTTTTTAATTTTATTGAAAAAAAAAAAAAAAAATAAAATTTTATAAAAATATTTCAGAAGCAAAATCTAAATAAATATATATATATATATATTTTAATGCCTAAGCAAAAAATTATATAATAATAAACGCAAACACAAAATATATATAAAAACCGTTATAAATTTATTGTAGCGAAATGTAAGAAAATATGTTAAATAAAAAAAAAGTATGCATAAAAAAAAAAAAAAAATTAAAATAAATAAATGAGAGCAACAAAAGAAACTCCCTTAAATGAATTCACTTCAAGTACCTTTTAGCGAAATTGCGAAAATGAAATGTTTCAGAAATGAATGAAAGAGCGAAAGAGACAGCAAGAGTAGAAGAGAGAGTGAAAGGGAGAGTAGAGTGAGTGAGGTAATGTCGAGCTTGGGGAAAATGTGGAAAGTTATGAATAAAGCGCTAATTATTATTTGATAACAAGAAAAAATTAAGAAGATCTTAAAATTTTTAAGCAGATTTATTTAATGAAATTTAATTAAAAATAAACATTTTTTAGTGATGCTTAATGACGCCTTTCAATTGATAACTGGTTAAAATATGTACTAAACTTTAATCAAAAATACACAAAAAAGAAATTCTTGCATAAAAGTTGAAAAAAAAAACAAAATAAATAAAACCGAAGATCTTTTATGTACGGCAATATTTTATATTTTTACAAATATATATATTTACATATATTTAAATAATTATGTTTTCAAACAAGAAAAAAAATACAAATGAAAAAGAAGAAAATAGACAAAAATAAATGTTTTAAGCTAAAAATGCTTGTAATTTTTCGTTTTCTTATACACACAAAAACAACAAAGGCCACGAAATAGGCACGGAAATCAAAAGTATGACAGTATGGAAACCTAGAAAGAGTAAGTGAAAAGCGATAATCATGTTAATGGAAAAAAACTGAGGGCAAACGCATATGGAAAGCATAAAGTAATGAAAGAAAGTTTTGGAAAAGAATAGAGGTAACACGAAAAATGTAAATATAAAATGAAAAGAGTTACAGGAAATTAATGCCTACAAAGGAAATCAAATGTACGACCAAAAGGAAAAGAGAAGAGTAAGCAAGTAAGCAAATTAAACATATGATATGAAAGCAATAAGAGCATGAAATAAATTGCATGAAGAGTGGAATGAATTGAAATAATAAAACAAAGAAAACAACAACAGAAAATTAAAGAAATTCCATATTATTTAGGGAATGAAAGCATCCATAAAATGTATATAAATGTAAAAGAATATAAGGAAAATCAAAAGATCGCGTATGACTGAAATAAACAAGGAGCGTCCAATCAACTGAGCTGAGGGCAAATGTGTAAAAATCAAAGACAAAAAAATAAAGAAAGTATGTAAAACAATAAAATGATACTAGATATATATATTCAAAGACTAGAAAGCATATGTAGAATAACGGATGGAACAATGAAACATCATTTCTTCAAAATAATTTCCTCGCTTTATTTTCGAAACCATTTTCTTTTTTTAATTTGTGGATTTTCGATATGGGTTCCATTAATTCTTAATTTAATTAAAAAAAAATAATTAAATTGTTAGAAAAAAACTTTAGCAAAATCGAACTCTAATGAAAAGTGCCTATTGAAAATTGCATTAACTTTTATAATTAGCATTGATAATAAAATAAAAAAAGTCTAAACAAAAATAACAAATTGTTATACATACATATATGTAAATTATTGATACAATTTTTTTTTTCAACATTCTTAAAATTAGTTTACTAAGTTTTAGTTCCTTCCAGTGGCTTTGTTAAAAAAATAAAATAAAACTAATTAATAAAAACAAAATGAAACTAAACGAAAATCTACAAATTTATATATGATAAAATTATAGATAAGCGTAAAAAACAAAGGTATAAAAATGTATCTAAAAGTTGGATAGCATTTTGTTAATTGATAGCTTTGATCTTAGCAATAATAAAGATTGATTTGAAAGTGGACCTTTTGCAAGTTGGACGCAACTGACAAAATCTGACATGAATTTATTATGTTGTAAAAAAAAATAAATAATCAAATCAAACAAAATTTCGACAGTTAAGGTTTCAAACACACACACACACAAATACACCAATTAAAAGTAAACAAAAAAATACAAAAATAATGAAAAAAAAAATTCTTTTCTAGAATATTTTGTAAATCTATTTATGAGATATTTTCATACTTTTTCAAGACTTTTTGTACGATTTACTTTCGACCAGCAAAATTTTGTGTGCGCAGAACGACGCATTCGTTGACGGCGCTGCTTATTTTGGACTGATGGTTTATGGAGTCTATAACGAAATGGAAAACAAACTCGAAACAAACTATTAACAATTAAAAAAAAATACAAATTAATCTTGAAAACCAAACACAAAATGAAATCAAATCGAGAATAATTCTGTCATAAACTTGCTAGCTTGTGCAACCTGAAGTGTAAATGAGCATAGAAAAAAATTAAAATAATACATTAATAAATAGAAAAATGAACGGAAAATATCAGAATTATTTTTAGTGCAATATATTTATACAACAATAATATATAAATAAAAAAAAAATATTAAAAACATATATCACACACCAATACACAAGCCATGCAGGCAGCAAAGTTGAAAAAGAATACATTAAAATAAAAAAATGTAAATTTAAAAAAAAAGTCGAAAATAAGTTGATAAAATATTTGATTTCATTCGTTAATGAGGCAAATTTTATTGTTACAAATTTAAAAGATTAAAATTTAAATTGAAAAGTTTAACGAAAAAATTGAGTTTTTCAAAAATATAAAAATATATACATACATATATAACTTTTTTCTGACATAAATTGTTACCTCAATTTTATTTTTTAAATTGAAAATTTGTAATTAAATATCAATTCAATTGTAAAATATAATAAATAATAAAAATTTATAAAAAAATTAATTATGAAGGAAAAGAAGTCGAACAATTTGTATTCTATATATAAAAAAAGCAACCCTAAAAAAGAAATAAAATATGCCATTATGAAAAAACAAGAAACTATCACGAAAATTGTTTTTTTTTTTGTCTTATGTCGATATGAAATCATCTGCAACATAAGATTCTATGCGCCGCACTTCTTGACGTCCTCACTCAGCCAGGTTAAAAGAGTCGTGTTTGAATCCCATACATATTCTCTTTAGAAAAAGGTTAAAGTCTGTTCCGGAGATGTGGCATTAACCGACTTGTTCTCATAAAATAGTCACAAGCGCATTGTTGTGTGAATCGTTCTCACCGACTATCGCGACAATGAGAATTATCGATTCTTAGAGTCCTCAAGAAATTCACAAGAATCTTTGAAGTTCTGTTTACCCAACGTATGGTTGAAGTGTTTTTATAACTCCTGGCGTTTCCTAGGTCACAACCGACAATTTGAGGCTTTTCACGTATTTGAGTATACGTCAATAACCCACAACAGTTGAAATTAGAACTAGCCGGGGCTTTCTGGACCACACGTTACTCTTAAGCCTTGATTCAGGCTTCGTAGCCTTCTGCGCTGCCTTGTGAAAACCCAAAATTTTATAGGTTTGTGTTCTCATCTGTTTTTCGATCAAGACAAATTCCGCGCATTAACTTATTCACTATACTCGCAAATGAGCATGATCACCCGTCTTACTGGCAGATTCCATATCGGGCAGGTTAATTATTCTTCACACCTGTGCCAAAATCAATACCTACCTTGAAGAAAATACAACAAGAAAGCGACAAATTCGCGATGGACTTTTTATGTTTTATCGACGGTGCAAAATAATTAAAAAGGCGACAACTTTATCAATATCTCCGTGGTGGTAAGAAAAATATGAAATCATCAAGTGGTACCAAAAAATTTAGTGGCGTCGAGAAGTGAGTTGTGAAAACTTATTTTAATACACAAATATAAATAAAACCGTAAAAATTCTTGATCTGATGTTAATTACGTTTGACTTTGTTCGCTCAAGAGTTTTCATAGAACATTATATCCTAAAAGATGTGCTCTTGTCCACAAAAGGTATTTTATCGATTTTCCTCAGGATTGGAAAAAGTCACATGCTTGCCACAGAAATATTGAAATATTTTCTACTCGATCATGTTCAAAGAAACCTTTTTTGTCTTCCTCTAGTTTGGCAATATAACCATATGTTATTGAGAAGCTTGAATTTGTAGTCCATCGATTTGAGAAATTTTTATATTTCTATTACTTTTCAATGCTATGAAAAAATTTGTTTTAAAAAAAAACTCCAATGATGATAATATTTATTTTTAATACAGTATATTGTTTTTATTGAATTTCGGTTTTTTTGTTGATTTTTTTTTTTTTTTGGTTTTTCGGTTTTTCTTTCATGGTTTACACTCTATTTTATATTAAGTTATGTTTAGACTATGCCTTGAAATATCATTTTTCATAATGCTTTCATTAATTCATTTACTGAATTTAAGTAAATCTGAAGAAAAATGCTTTCCATCATTAATAAAAATTTGAAAAAAAATTGTTATTTTTATATGTCTTTCTTTTTATTTTTTTATTTTAAGTATTGTATAATTTTTATTTTTTGGTTTAATCTTTATTTTGCTTCAGAAAAAAATTTCGATTTGATTTGCTTCCATTTTTGTTTTCTTCCTTCTAAATATTATTTATTTAAATATTTTATTTAAATTGTTATTTTCTTTTGTTGTAATGCTAATTTTATGTTTTTTATTATTTTTTACAAGAAGTACTAGGGTACTCTAAAATTTTTTTCTGGTTTTCATTTTTTTTTTAAGATTTTCCTGCAATACTTTGCCAAAAATGGAAAAAAATTATCAACTTTTGATGTTGCTGCTTTTTGGTTTTTATTTATATATTTATATTTAGTATTTCGAGAATGGTTTCATTTTTTAATTTTTGTTTTTATTATTTTAATATTAGTTTTTTTAATTTTTTATTTTGAATATTTTTTATGTGAAAATCGGTGTTTAAGTTTTTTTTTTCAAAAGAGAAAAAAAAATTATTTGTATCTATTTTAGATATTTTTCTTATGCATTTTGTTTTTTATTTTTTTTTTTTAATTTTTTCTTTGGGCGGAATTTAACTTAAGAGATTTTTTATTCTTGTTTTTTTATTTTTTACTTCATTGTGTTCTGTAAATAATTTGTTCGTATTTTTTACGCAGTCATGTTCTGTCATGTTTGCTGAGACTGTCTAACAGTAAATATATATTTATATATATACGTATGACAGTTATAATGTCGGGTATATTTATGGGTATATATACGTAATTAAATATACCTTTTCAATAACATATTGTGTTGATATGGTCTGTTTAAAGATTTCTCTTGTATTTTGTTGATAGATCATTTATTGTTTACTGCCTTAAGTAATAAAAAAAAAACAACAGTTTTGGTTAAAAAATAAACAAACAATTTTGCGCTATTTGAGTTGATACTTTACTACAAATGTTTGGATTTAATTAAACAAAATCGTTTTTCATTATTATTTTTATTTACAAATTGCAAGGGCATCGCCAGTCAAGAGAAAAGGATAAGTTTAGGAAAACAATCGAAAAGCTTTCAAATGTTGCATACTTTTGGACATAATGTGCAAAGAATTGGTAAAGAAACTTAGAATGAAATTGAATTTTTCCATTTTTCTACACGGACTCGACGTATTTTAAACAGTTCTTATACTTTTTCCCCCTTGTAGCTTCGTCATATTCAACATTTCTTTCCCCTATGCCAGTGCATTATTGTAGGGTGTGTCGTCTGTCCAATAATCATTTTGTTAATATTGATTAATATTTTTTTTTATCACCATGGGCTTAAATTCATTCACGCTAAATGTATGTGTATATATTCATATATATATATTTTTGTAATCAAATATTTATAATATATAATTTTTCTTTAATACTATTTTTGATTACACACAAAAAAATTTTCTCATTTTTATATATATATTTTTTTTGTCACTTGGAAGTA
The DNA here is from genome assembly GCA_034638295.1 of Phortica okadai. NCBI lineage: Eukaryota > Metazoa > Arthropoda > Insecta > Diptera > Drosophilidae > Phortica > Phortica okadai. Next base: position 3,687,411 of record CM067848.1, read on the forward strand.
TAAAAACTTGTTCGATTTGGATTTCCTGTTCCATAACCTCATCTTTAAACATCTTGCGGTAGAAATGGAAGGATATTTTTTTCAGTGTTTCTTTTTATTAACTTCAATATTTTTATTTTTATATATTTTTGTTTTAATGCATACATTACTAATATATTGTTTTTTTTTATTTTTTGTTTATTATTTACAGTTAACTATTTTCGTTTGATTCTTGTGTGTGTATATAATTCATTTATTATGGTCTACTTCTAGGCTTTTTCATAAACTTTATTGTATAATAAATTACGTATTTTAATGTATTTTTTTTATATTCACTTTTTGTATATTTGAAGTCCCCAAGTGTGGGAGTTGATTTTGGTATGCAGTAATTGGCTTGCATTTTTTTTGTCCAATGGTCGAAGCGTACTCAAGTTGAGGCACGGCAGACAGGCACCAATTGAGCCGTTGTCATAGAATATTGTTTTGGCAATTTGCAATACTTCAAATATAAAAAAAAAAATGCAACTTCTAATTTTGCATTTATTCGTTTTGAATTTCTTTTTATTATTTAATTATATCATTTGCTTTTCATGGCTACAAACTTGCACGCAAAAAAAAGTGTTCACATCTCTTTCATTTACTAGCACCGTACTTGACTAATTTATTTTTTAGCTATTTTGTATTTATTTTCGTTTTAACCAATACAGTTGGTGACGGGTAGGTTTGTCAAAGGGGGTTTGGCTGGGCTTGAGGAAATAATAAGCATACTTGGTTTTTTTTGATTATTTTTTTTATTAATTTTTATTATTTTCTTTTTGTTTTTTTTTTTCATGTAATTATTCAAACTTTCTTACGTGTTGCATAAAAGAATTGTTTTTTATTTGTATTATTGATATATATATATATTCATATATATGTTTAATAATATTTTATAAATATTTTATTTTTTGTTTTTTTGAAATCGAAATGATATTTATTTATGTTTTATAATAATTTATCGAATTTTTCATTTTACGTACTTTTTGTGCTTATTGTTTTAAAGATATTTTAATTATTTTTTTTTTAATTATTATTATTTTTTTTTAATAGGCTAAAACCTAAATAACGCTTAAGCTATGCTAATGTTTTCAGCTACTGCTAATTTTTTATTCATTTATTTGTTATTTTTTATTTGTTATATTTATTATATATAAATAATTAATTACTTTGCGAGGTTTTTAGTTCCTCTGCTGAAATATGCTGCATAAAAGTTCTTTTTTTTTGGTTTTATAATTTATAATTGTTTTTTTTTTTAATTTATTTTTATTTAAACAAATAAAAGATGCAACCATTTTTTTTTTTGTTTTAAAAAAACATATTTTTATTTAATAAATTTGTATTGTTTAATAATAATTACAATAAAAAATAATGAAAAAAAAAATTGTTTTTGAATTAAAAAATAATTAAAACTAATTTTGCGATTTCTCGTGTTTTTGTTTTTTTTAGCTAAAGCGAATGAAAAATGCAAAGTAAAGTTTAATAATTAATAATAATTATTATTGTAAACATGATTTTTATATATAATTATTATTAATGCGTGTGTGTGTTTTTTGTTTTATAATTTTTAGAGACTTGCCAAAAATTGTTGGTAATTCTTTTTTTTTTTTTTTTTTTGTAATTTTGCTTAACAAATAACAGAAAAAATTTTAAATTGTGTCGTTTTGCATAAATTTTGTTTGCCGAAATGTTTTTGTGTTTTCTTGCATAATATTTGAAAATGTTCAAGGTTTTTTTTAATGTAATTTTAATTATTTTTTTTTTTTGTTATTTTTAATTATAATATATTTTTGTAATTTTAATTTTAGTATTTAGGCTTAGTTTATATAAAAAAAAGGGTTTCTTTTATTTTAAATTTAATTTAGGAAAACAGTGGATTGTTTTTTTGTTGAAACTTAAGTGCTAAGAAAAAAAAAAAAATTTTGTTTTTTATTTTTGCTTAAAAATGATTTAAATATTTTGCGCTTTTCGCAAAGAGTTTCTTTAGTTTCGATATGCCATTTTTTGTTTTTTTTTTTCATATGGTTTAAACTAATTAATTGTGTATATTTGTTTAAAGTGTTTATAACCGTATCATTATTTTATATTATTTTATTTTATATTTTAAGTTACGACAAAAAAAAAAAAAAAAAAAATTATGCTATTTATTATAAATAATATTTATATGTTCCTTTTTCCTTTATAAATAATTTAGGGCAAGATATTTGCTATATATATTTTAATATTATTTAATTTATAATTTTTTTTTTTAATTTATTTTTCACGCTTTAATTGTAAATTCAAAATTTACAGCAGCATGAGTTTATATTTTCTCCACGAATTTTTTTTTTGTAATGTTTGTTTTTTTTTTTTATTATGCTTTTTTCATTTTTAACTACCTTTTTCTTACTTTTGGTTTTTGTGTTGTTTTTGTGTTTATATGTTTTTTTTTTTTTTTTTTAATGTTTGAATTTGTTTTTATTCTTTGCTGAGATCAAAAGGAAGTTAAAATTTTGCATTTTCTTCTCATTTATTTTTTGTTCGCATAATTTAAGTGTTGGAAAGTGTTTCAATTTGCGTCAAAAGAAAGCACAAAAAAATTATTATTATTATTATTTTCGTGTATTTACATACAGACTTAAAAATTACGCATAAAGTATTTACACTAAAAAAAATTAGTACTGTTAAGAAAAAAAAAAAAAAAAAACACGACACACTTGTGTCTCAACTAAGAAAACTTACAGTCTTGAATAGTACAAAAGAAAGGTGCAAAGTGGTTTCTATAAAGATTTAATACTTTGTTTCAACGTTTATCATCATCAACTGTTCATCATTATCATCATGGTTTTTAACATTACTGCCTTTAATAATGATGACTGCCTTATTACAACAAAAAAAAAAAAAATATTTATGTTTATATATATATACGTTTATACTACGCCTAATAATTTTACTTTAGTTTTTTTTTTTATTTTTTTTTTTATTATTATTAAATATTATTTTATTACTTTTATATTCATATCGAGCCTAAGAACTATGAAAAAAAAAACTTAATCACAAGTAAACGTCTTCAATTTTGCGCACAGACTCTTTACAACACTAACAATTATTTACTGTCACTGCGCCAGCAACATTTTGCAACACTTTTTCATTGCACGTACATTTTTGTTTTGTTTTTGTTTTCTTTCAGCTTACATAACCTCAAATTGTTATCAAAGGAATAAAAAAATAAAAGAGTAAAAAGAAATTTCGTTTTTGTTGTTGTCGCTTCACTTAATAATTCCACGCCGTTGTCGCCGCCGTTGCGCTCTGCTGTTGCTGCTGCTGCTGCTGTGTTGATTCATCGTCGTCGTTGCTCATGCGTCGCACACGCACCATGCGCAGCTTCTCCTCGGTAATCACTTTGATTTTATCCTCCTTGGCTGCCGCTGCTGCTGCGACTGCCGTTGCATTAAGCTGCGCCGCATCAGCGCCACCTTCGCTGCCGCAGTCATCGTCCTCATCCTCCTCCTCCTGTTTAATGCGCACCTCCGGCTCCATGAAACTTTGATCGATATCCAAATGCGCATGTTCATTATCGGCTTCGCTGCCGGCATGCTCAACACCGCCGACGCCGCCGCCAACGATGCTCTTCTCTGTCTGTGCCTCCACGTTGGCGCCATCATCGCCCCGACTATATTCCGACTGTTGCATCACACAAACGCCATTGATAATACGCTCATTATCGCCAACGATACCGACGCCCACTGGCACGCCAGCTGCTGCGGCTGCTGCTGCATTGGTGGCCGCACTGCCCGCCGGATTGACCCATTGCGGTGCGGCGGGTTTGCGTCGTGAACTGCGTGCCGCATTGCTCAGATACGCGGCGGCAGCCAGGGCAGATTTCTGCAGTGCATCTTTGTAATCGCTCGATGCGGACTTGTCATCGCCTTCGAGCGATTCATTGTCACTGACATGACTCTCATCCATGTCGTCTTGATAGTCGTCGGTACGTTCACGTTTCAGCGTCGACATTGATAGATCAAGACCGCTCATTTGCTCTTTGAAGGCTTGATTCAGTGCTTGTAGCTCATTTTCGCCAGCGCCAGCAGCAGCCGCCGCCGCTGCAGCAGCACCAGCGGCCGCAGCAGCGCCGGGTATGCCGGCCAGACTACGGCCGAGCAGTGCGGCGGCAGCGAAGTACGGTGGGTAGGGTATCGGTGCGCCGCTTAGGCCCATGCGTTCCTTATGCAGTTCGACGAGACGCTGTTGCAGCAATATGCGAAACTGGACGGGATCGAATGGTGTCGCATTGGTGTTCTCGCGACTCGGTATCGGATTATCGGCGCCGGGCTGGCCATGTGGCACTTGTTGCTTGAGACGCATACGATGATTGTGGAACCAATTGGTGATGGTGCGCGTTGCCAAGCCCAATTCATTGGCAAGGAATTCAATGGTACCAACATTCGGATACGGATCGAGGGCAAAGGCCAAACGTAACGCTTCCTTTTGTTCCTCGGAGAAGAGTACACGTTGTTTCTTGTTCGGCGGTGCGCCGCTTACCGATGAACCAACGGAACCCGGTCCCGGGCTGCTGGTATAGAAATCATTTGTATCATTGCTCGATGTATCGGAGCTATTATCCTGCTGATTCGGACCGGTGGAACGGCGTCGTTTGCTTGCCTCGCGTCGTTCATTCTTCAGCACCTGCAGACGTTCAACATTATTCGAGTCCGAGAGCCACAACTGCATGCGTATGAACGGCTCACGACCCTTTATCGACAGCATATGCCATGGCTTCGGCTTGCTGAGCAACTCCGAGACCGAACCCTGCGACAGTCCAAGCACAGCCTCACCGAATATCTTCTGACCGATATTGTTGGCGAGCAGCGCCTCCTTGATTTTGGTGGTGATGTCGTGTGTATCGAGATCCTGCGTCAAAGCAGCCATCTCATAGACGGTGGGCGACATGTGCTGATGCATATTGCGCATGGCATTTGGCTGATGCGATGCATGCACCGGCATCATCATCGGTTTCTTGTCCACAGCGCCAACGCCGCCAGCGCCGCCGGGTCCGCCATTGCCCGCTGGCAGACTAATCGCATGCTGTGGCGGCAGACCGGGCGATGTTAACAACATATTCTGATGATGTGCCGCAGCGGCAGCGGCTGCCTGTGCGGCTTGTACTGCGGCATGTTGCTGTTGGCTCTGCACTTGCTGTTGCTGTTGTTGTTGCATGGCCGCTGACATAGCGGCCGCGGCTTGCATCTGTTGCATTATGTGCTGTGCCTGTGCCGGTTCCTGTAATTTCAGTTCGTTCATCATCTTTTGCATGGGCAAAGCGGCCGCTTGCATCTTATTGGCCAAGCCTTGCGGTATCTGCGGACTGCCGCTGTAGCTGCCCGTGCGCATCAGTTTCTCGGGCGCGATCTTGTATTGGCTGGCGACCAGCTTGTGCACCGCATTGTCATCCTCGAGGAACATCTTCATGCGTATGAACGGTTCACGTCCCTTCTGTGTGAGCATATGCCAAGGCTTCGGACGTGCCAACAGATCTGAGACGGAGCCCTGCGATAGACCCAACACTGATTCGCCAAAGAGACGCTGTGAGATGGAATACTGTGAGAGCGCCTCCTTGACGCGTCGCACAATATCCTCGGTATTCAGATTGTTGAACATATCGAATTGTTGTTGTGTGATTGGCGGCAAGACCGCTTTGGTGGGACGTTGCGGCGTCGAGTGATGCGGCGTCACCGGCGGCTGTGTTATCAGCGAATTTGTTATGGAGGCCATGCGTTGTAGTGGACTGGCCGTTGCGGCGAATTCCTCTGCCGTTTGGCTAAGCGCTGGCGGCAATATGGAATTGCTAAGCGGACTGGCGGCGGCCGAATTGGTGTGCTGTGCCGAGGCATTACTTGTGGGTGGCGCAGGCGGTGCCGGTGTCAGGCAACCGCCATCGGATTTACGTACATGCAATGGGAAGACACCATGACGTTCGGCATCGCCGCCCAGACCGGTTGGGCCGCCACTGTTGCTATTTGATTCCTTCATGGCATTCATGGTCGCGTCCATGGAATTTTGTGAATGATCCAATGAGTTACGTTGACCGTTCACTTTAATGTCTTTGATATCCTTGGTCAAGGTTAGATCTTGTGCGCCATTCAAGACTTGTTGTTGCAATGCCATTAAACTGGAGAAATTTGGAAAATTTGGCGGCTGTTGTTGTTGCTGTTGTTGTTGTTGTTGTTGCAATTTAGCCATTTCACGCTCAAAGGCTAAACGTATATTCTCATCGGCTGCCATCGCTGGGAATGCATTGGCCGCAGCGCCGGGCATGCCACCAGCAGCGCCAAGGAATGGCGAAAGCAGGAAACTATTTTCAAAAGAAAATCAAAAAAAAAAATAAATTAAAAAAAAAATTGTTTATTAAATTTTGAAAATCATTTAAAGTCAGAAAAATTTTATACAAATTTCGAATATGTACTTACCTTGGGAAGGCCGCTTCACGTGGTGCACGTGCCATTATCTCTTGATAGATACGCGCCATTTTATCTTGTACCAAATCCTCTTGACGCAAACGATGTTGTTGCTGTTGTTGTAATGCTTCGTGTGTCTGTTGCTGTTGTTGTTGTTGCTGTTTCAATTGTTCCTTATAGAAGGGCGATGTACAGGTCTGTGGCGGTGATTTTGAATCATCATTACTATGCGTCTCATCCAATGTCGATGAGCGTCGTTGTTGTTCCTGCAATGCATTTGGTCCGGAATTCTTCATCAACGTTGATGCTTCATTCAATATATGCGCAATACGATCCTCAGACATGGAATCATCATTGCGACCAGCATATTGTGGCAAGCCGGAATCTGTGAATGATGAGATACAAATAAAGTGTTTTAGTATTAACTTTTTTTTTGCTTTTCTTTGCTTTGCTTTATAGTTGTTGCTGTTGTTGATATAAGGCACACACTTAATGCAGTCATAAATAACCCATTAACCGATATAAAATGCTGCTCAAATAAAACCAAAAAAAAAAAAGAAAAAGATCAAAAAGAAGGCTTAAAAAAAAAATATGCCTCTAATAGCGAACTTGCATGTATCGAAGCGACTCAAGCACATGCAATATCTTGGCCAACAAAATTGCGCCTTACGGCCATCATTAGCCAACAGAGTGGCGCAACGAGGATCGGCACAGAGAGGGACAACGGACAGAGACAGTTGCCGCGCATTGATTTTATTGACGCATTATTGATAGCAAACTTTGTTTTGAGACTTTTGAGAAATTAACTCATAAAACGTTCAAAAAACCAACGCCGACAATATTAGTCCAAATTATTGGCCATAATAAGCCAGTGTTGAAGAACGTTTGACCATTTTTATGAATGCAAATAATCATTAAGCAGTTAAACAGAAAATAAAAACAAAAAAAAAACCCTTTATAGAAGGGGGGCCCAGAAAAAAAAAACACACAAATACAAATTATGAAATTTTCAGATTTGTGTGCCAAAAACAATGGCGATAAAAGATTGCATGACTTGGCCAGTGTTGAAAAAAGTATTTCTTTACAAAAACCAAAGTAAATTCAATTCAATATGGTAAAAAAAATATAAAAAAAATACTAAAAAAAAATAAAAAATTAGAAATAAACAAAAATAGCTGTAAAAAAATTTCAAAAATAAATCCCTGACGAATTAACGGTTTTTACACGCGCGCTTTCAAACGTTCCGCGCGCCATTTGACTTTCAGTTTGGAATTCCTTTTTTATAAGCGATTCTTTTTTAACTCTTTTTTTTTTTTTTTAAATGATTGCCTCGTCAAACATGAATGGACATGAAGACCAATAGTTTTTAAGCCATAACATGATATATATATTTTTTTTCTACCATGTTGTTGTTGTTGCTGTTGTTGTTGAGTAGCGCCCAAAAGCCGCCATTCGAGCGGGTTAATTGTGCAACCAAGTTGGGCGCCTGCCCCACGACTCCATGTGGCAGAGGCACAGGTTCAAAGCGCTTTGTGCTAATTTGGCACGCGCCACAATATCGAAGCAACAACAACAACAAACAACAACAAACATGAACAAAAATGAATAAAAAAAATGTAAAAAAAAAAAAAAAATCAACGCTTGAATTGATGGAAAACCATGTTGTGTATGTGTGTGTGTGTGTGTGAGAAGAAGGTATTTTGAATGAACGTGCATGAATAAATGAATTCAATTGCAATTGAAAATCAGAAAATTTGCAAAAATGAAAAACGTTTTGACAAGTCAAAAAAAAAAATGAAAAAAAAAAAAACAAAAACCATAAACAACTCAAAATTCAAACAACATGAAATGAAAGGCGAAAACGTTGTGTGCGTCCTTGTTGTTGCTGTTGTTGCTGTTGTTGTTGTGTTGGCGCAACATTCGACATGCAACAAAACGTGGCAAATAGTCTGTGTGTGTGTCGACTGCTGCTAAATTGCAAAATAATCGCAAATATTTTTTGTTTTTTTTTTTTCATTTTTTTTTTTTAACAGTCGTTGAGCTTTTATTGAATGTCCTGCGGCATGTTTGTGGCTGACAAAAAAAATTAAACCAACAAACCACAAATTTTTTTGACATCAATCAATTGCACATTCTTGTTGCTTTTGATAGAAGTCGACAAAAAAAAAGGAGGAAAAAAAAATTCTATTGAAAATACATTCACGGCATTTTGAACAACTGAAAATCACTTTACCAATTGGCAAGTCTAATCGATTCCCAAAGGAGCAAACACTTCAACACAATGGCAAAGCATAAAAAATATAAAAAAAATAAAAAAATCAAATCAAAATAGTCAAAGAAATAAACTTTTGCGCGGCAATAAAAAACAAGTGTAGAGAAAGAAACAAAAAATCTATGAAAAGAATTGTATGAAAATAAAGAAAAAGAGTTCAAAAAATAAGCAGAAGAAGCAACGGTTGAACAATCCAATGCCGGAAAACATTGGCCAGAAGACACAGTTGAACTCACAAAAGCGGAAACGGAAATCAACACATGAATGACAAATGATGGCGACGGTGATGGCGTTACTGCTGCTCTTGTTGTTGTTGTTGTTGTGGTTGTTGTCATTGCTGATGTTAACGCTTAGCCATTTTGCTAACATTGCTAACGACACTCATAGTCAAACAACACAAAACGATCCGACTTTCCCAACCTCTCCCCAAACCAACCCAAACCAATCCAACATTGTTCGGTTATTGAGATTATTTTTGTCGAATTTCTTTCTATTTTTCTTTTTCTTTTTTTTTTTGGTTGTTTGTTGTTGTTGTCTTTCAACTGGCATGCTGTGCTAAATTGAAAAGTGGCCAATGATATAGAATAACTACAAAAGATGAAAAAAAGAAGAAGTGAAATATCACTCATACACACACTGACATGAGCCATGGCTCAATGACGTGTGTTTGCTTGTTTGTTTTTGTATGTTTGTTTGTTTGTTTGCTTAAAGGATCAAGCACAAGGACGCTTGGCTTGTCTACACTACACGACTACTTCATATTGCTTTGATAAGAATTGTTGCTGCCACAATACAATCAAAATTGTTGTCAAGTTTTTTCAATTTTTTTTTTTGTTCTTAAGTTGCTTTGATAGCCTCTTTTTTTTTGTTTTTGTTATCAAACCCGCTTCATTTGGGATTACAAAGTGCTTTGCGAAATAAAGTCGAAGATGACACCTGGCCTGGCCAACTCGGTCTGTGCGTGTGTGTGTGTGTATTGTACAGGTGGCCAATGTCAGTCAGCAGACGGCTTAAGTTGTTTAACTTCGTCAGAATAAAAAAAAGGGCAAGAATACTGTAAAAAAACAAACATGATACTATGAGGAAACGGAAATGGGTTATAGACTCGTTTGGCTATTTCCGTTAATCGATATTGTGCTGAACTTTAATTTGTAAAAGGCTGCAAACATTTTCATTTTTAAATTGCCAAGTTTTTGTTTCTTATGAATTTTTAATTTCGAATAAAAAATTTTGGTTTCGAATATATTTTTTTTTTGCTTTCGAAGATGTCTTTTTCAATTAATAAGCTCAAATATGTGCTTCTCTAATATATTTTTGTATCTTTACACATTTTTTAATGCAACATTTTCTTGAACGAACAGAAAAATTTAATTTCGAATTAAAAATTTTGCTTTCGAACTTCAATTTTTTGCATTCGAAGTTCACTTATTCTTTTGATAAGCTTAAAATATATGCTTCACTAATTTGATTTAAATATCTTTAGTGCGTTTCAATTTTGGTTTAACTTTAATTACATTTTCATTCTACAACCGCAAATAACTTTCGTGTAACTTGTGTGTGTTGGCGCTTTTGTGCACAACTGTACTTTTGTACATTTGACTTTATTTTTTTTGGCAATTTTGTAGAAGTTGAAGTACTTGAGGTAAGATGATGGCGAGTTTGAGTGCGTAGCGCACTTTTAATTTATCAAATATGTATGCTCGCATATATCTTTTATGGTTTTTTACACTTTTGAAAATGTTTGTTGTTGGAGAGTTTTGGGTTTTTTGGTCAGCATGTGACCAAATTGATATTCAAAAGGATTTGTATCCTTTTTGCTGTTTGTCAGACAGTCAGTTATGTATACAAATATATTATATATATCTTTTTTTTTTTTTAGATTTTATGACGAGTGAAAGCAAGGCGCAAAAAAAAAGAAGAGGATATCATAAATAAAATGTGGCACTGTCTGTGACCATTGTCTGATGACTATCATCAATATATATTCGTTTATATGACATCGCTAAAAGTGCTGTGTGCTGATGAACCCAGACTGATAGCGTTACACAAACAAACATACATATACATTTATAAAAAAAGGATGTAAGCACAGCTACGAGTCATGTCATTGTTTTTAAGCCTTATACACATATTCATATTCCTATTCATATTCATGGAAAAAACAAAAATTACAAACCCTTGGCATAAAAATCGCGCAATTTTTCTCTAATACAATAAATATTTGCTTCGATACTGTTGGCGGGCGGGCGCACTGATAGATCAACCGACCCAACGTTAGATACAAGTAAAAGTGGTGGGCAAAAAAAAAATATATATATTTATATGAATAAAACCAGACGGTCGCAAAGTGACTGGAGTCTGGTATATGCTACATACTTGGCTTAGGCACACTTCAAAGCTGAGTACGCAATGGCTGAGCGTACAATGGAGCACAGGTAGGGTAAGGTAAGGCAAGGAAAAAAGTATCTGAGGCACGCAATTTGCATTAATTGCAAAAATTTCTAATTAAAATGCCTGTCAGTTGTTACCGTCATCGTCATCGTCATCGTCGTCATCATCGTCATCGTTGAATGCCGCACACAAATAACAACAACAAATAATAATAATAATAATCAAATATGCTTATTGGACTACAATTGCATTTGCCACGCCTCATGCTATCGTATTGTATTTTATTAGCAAAAGTGTCAATTTGCAGACACCTAACATCAAAACAAACTCTGCTAAGCTCAACTCAACTCAAGTCAAATCAACTTCACTCAGTGCCAACGATATACTCGATGACTTATCATAATTCAAGTCAAGTCAAGTCAAGTCTGAACTGAACTGTACTGAAATGCATTGAGCGCCTCTCACTTCAAGTTGAGTGCCAGCAAACGTAGCATGCCAAATGTATGAGCCACTCAAAGGCTCAAAAGAAATCTACATACAAATACAAGTCAATGCCAATTTGTGATTTTTATTTTTTTTTAAATAACAAAAGTGCGTTTGATGATGTGCAGGTTGCACAATTAAAACAAAGTGCGAAAGAGACAGAAAGGTAAAAAAATATACCAATTTTCCAATTTGCAATCAACAGAATTTCAAGTGTATTCATTTTGTTCATGTCTAATCTAAAAGAAAATGGCATGAAATTGAAATCAGACGAAGACTTTTTAGACATGTTATGGGCGCACAATCATATCATATGACAGGGGGGAGGCAGCGAACTCAAGATATGCTGCACGCACAAAAAAAAGGGGTTCAAGTAATGCGGGCAAAAAGTGTTGGAAGACGCATGAGTGCTACGTACAATGACTTGTTGGTTGTGATTGAGGAAAGAAAGAAAGAAAGTATTGTAAGTCAGTCAGTCAGTCATGTGGGCTGAGTTGAGATTGTGAGTAACAAAAGTCAAAAAGTTTGTTATTATAAATGCAAATTTTTGCGCAAAATTTGAATTTGAATTTGGATTTTTGAAGTGTGCAAGAAATGACAAATGGTTTGAGCAAATGACTGAAGTCAAGTATTGATATGTAAAATAATAGAACGTGTTGAAAAATTCAATAAAGCTTTAAAGACTTTGCATTTTTTTTTCATTTCATATTTTAAAACAAAATAATACTAATTAAAGTTGCAAGTTGTTTAAAAAAAATGTTGAAAAAATGTTTAAAAAAAAATTTTTTTGTTTTGTTTTTGTTGTTCTGCTTAATATTTTTGCTTATATCGGCATAACGAGCGGCAACTTCATTACAAACTAATTAGTCTCAGAGCCTCAGTAAAATCATGTGTGGCGTCATAACGTCAAATATAAATCCAAAACAACAAAAAAATAAAAACAAAATCAGAAAAAAACAGGAAAAGAAAAATTATTGAAAACTCTGTCGAAGACAAAGTTTTTTTGCCTGCAACTTGCAACATGCAATATGTTTATACAGTAAGGGGTTAATTTCTCTGTACTTCCTCAATACACTTCACTTCACTTTGCTACCAAAAGCAAAACAGCAAACTACATGTACATTTGTATGTATATGTGTGTGTGTGTGCTTAGGGGCGGCCCGGCTTGTACGCCTCATGCATACATACATGTATAATTTTGTTCTTATTTCTCATAATTGGAAATGAACTTTTATAAGATTTTTTTTGTGTTGCTTTTCTTTATTTTTTTTGCAGTAATTTCTTAAAATTTCTTTTTTTTATTATTTTGGCTTACAAAACTTTTTAATTGCATGTAACAAAATTTACAAAATAAAAAAAAAAAAATACAAAAAATTCTTCCAACAAAAATTGTCTTAAAAAAGGAAACAAAAAAAGTTTTCATTTGCAAATGAAAAAAAATATAACAACAAAATACTTTAAATTAACGTTGTTTTTTTTTGTTAATTTCTTTATATTTTTTTTAATTTAAAAACATTTTTTTTTGTTGTTGCGTTAATTTCTTTGCTAATTTATTGGCTTTAATAAATATTTTTATGTCTTTTGCTTTGGTTTTTGCGCCCACGCGCGATTCGCCTCGATTGTCGCCTCTCAATGAAAAATTTAAATGGCATCGGTGAAAATAAATAAAATTAAATTGGAAAAACAACAAACGACAAGCACAAAAACAAAAAATTGACAGCAAAAAACAACAAAAAACAACAAAAAAAATATAAATAAAAAATAAAAATTGGTTCAAGTGAAAATTTCGGTGTCGTTTCTTTTGTTTAAAAAATATATATATATATATATTTCGAAACTGTTTTGTTAATACTTTTTTTTATTTATTTATTTCTTTTTTTTTTAGTTTTCTTCTTTGGTGATTTTAATAAATTACAAAACAAATTTCATGTGTCTGTTTTATGATATCTCCAAGCGATTTTTTTTTTGTATTAAGAATTCTTTTGTCTTTTGCTATTTTTAGTAAGCATAAATATTAGTTTTTTTTTGCTTTTGTTAATCTTCACACTTGTTCGCTTTTAAGTTTCTGTTGTATATTGTTGTCTTTTAATCTTTATGTGTTTTTTTTCGTCGTTGTCAGAAAATTAATAATACAAAAAAAAATGTTTTTAAGTTTATTTAAATATGTAAAAAAAAATTATGTAAATATTGAATTTCTTGTTGGTTTGCCATGCGTTTTTTTTTCTTGGCCATGACTGTTTGTTTAGCCTTCTAGTGACTTTGCCTTTGCATGACTCCTATTGACTTGCAATGCTTCAAAAATATTGCTTAATTTGCTTCAATTTGCTTGCTTGTCATTACAACAAGTACTTTTCAACACTGTTGTTGTTTTTTAAGAATAATAAAAAAAAATCGCTTTGATTTTCAAGTGCTGCATTTTGGATAAACTTCAAAGGGTTATTTTTTTTTTTCTTTTTTTTTTATTGCATTTCAACTTTAAGTGACGCCAAATTTTTCATGCCTCGTTGCAGAGCCGCATTTAATGATTGTTGTTCTTGCTGTTGCTGCTGTTGTTGTTGTTGTTGTTGCTGTTACAATGAAATATTGCTAACAAATAAGGCAATTTTTATGCCATTTTCAAGTCGTTTCTGTTTTTGTCGCCCACTTGTGTAATTTAACTCAAACCCGTTAACATTTTGTTGCTGTTGCTTTAAACAATTACAATTCAAAAATCATTGACGCTTGCCAAGCAGTTGCAAACAACAACAACAACAAATACAATAAGTGTTTTTTTTTATTTTTCCAATTTTCTGTTGTTGTTTTTTTTTTGTTATTTACAGCCTGCCTTAACAATGACTTCAAAGTATTATTTTTATATTTTTTTTAAAATAATTTTGCGCCCAACGACGAGCCTCAACAAACCATGCGTGCCAAGGGGTTCAAGCAAAGACCAACACTCTGTGTCTGTGTGTGTATGCGTTTGCATAAAGAGGGGTTTAAGTCTGTAGTTGTTTTTGTTGTCGTTGTCGTTGTTGTTGTTGTTCGCAAAACAGTTGTTGACATTTTTCTACTTGCATTTTATATCGCCTTCAACATTTTCGTACTCAAACCATTCTCATCAAAATACGAGCAAACGAAGGTTTTCATTTGTTTGTTGCATACTTTTGTGCGCAAGTCGATATCAATTGTAGTGCCCTCAACTATTACGACTTTTTGACAAAGTATTGTTAACAATTTTTTATTATTATTATTATTATTATTATTTTTGTTGTTGTTGTATGAACTTATGTAATTTTTGGTTGGTTTTGTTTTACAAAAATTTTAATGTTGCATGCTTTTAGGCAGCGCAATAATTTTTAAAGTGTTTTAAGTTAAGTTAAGCGTTTTTTTCTTCTTTTAAATAGGAAAAAAATGGGCATGGTTGTGCGCTTTATTTAAAGAAAGAAAAAAAGGACATGACTGTGGGTTAAGCTCATTTGTCAGTTGCGCCATTGAAAATTTACTACCAGCAGCATGAGCAGTCACATGCACTACTTGACACACGACACGTGAACCTTTTATTTTGATATTTTTTTATTTTTTTTACGAAAGAAAGCCAAAACCAAAGCAAAGCGAAGTAAAAGTAAATCCTTTCAACTCATACTCATAGTTTGCGTTCATGACCCGCAGCAGTAGCAGCAATCAAGCAAGCATAAAGTCACTAATAACACCAACAACAACAACAACAACACAAATTGGTCAACTTTCATTGTCGTCATCGTCAGCGTCACCATCATCATCATTGTCATAGTCATCATTATCATTGTATGAACAAGGAGTGAATGTGAAATATTTTAGGCATGCAACGTGTGGCTTGCAATGTGCGTCGTCCCAATTGCGTAGACGCCTCAAACAACTAGAACAACAACAAACAAAAAAAAAAAAAAAAGGAAGTATAAAGACACACACACACACATACACATGTATGTATGGTTGAATAAAGAAGGGCGTGAAATGCGTGCTTGGGCAGTCAGCAACTAGTGGGTGTGTAAGTGGTTTGTGTCTAAGGTCATAAGCATTGCCAGCTGACGTTGGCAGCATGTCGTCGTCATACACACACACACACACACACACACGCATACATGCTCGCTACGGTTGACTGAGGTCAACCAAGGAATTTGCCAGCGTGTGTCTTTCCTTTCCTTTCTTTTCATTTATTTATTCTATTTTATTTTATTTTTGGCTCATTGCAAAAGGAGTCAACTGCAACAATAGCAACAACAAGCATAGTAGGAGTAATATGAAAAGTGGTTGTTGGCCACGTTGGGTGTCTATAATGAACCCTTTTAGCCTTTAACATTTGCATTTTTCACTCAGTTGAAGCAACAGAATTTTTGTCACTAAGGCGGCCATGTTGTTGTTGTTGTTGTTGATGATGATGACGATGACAATGATAATGATGTTGCTAGTAACGATGATGGTCACAAGGATGTTGTTATTAATGCTGACGTTGATAATGATAGAGTAGCAAAGCATGAAGACGCTTTGAACTTAACATCATCATCATCATCATGATCATTATCATTGTTGTTGTTGTTATTGTATTGCCTTGGCATATTAACGTATTAACACATGTGCTAAGCGCTGATGTCATTTTAAAGTGCATTTAAAAAATGTATAGCATACTTTTAAGCAGGCAAATTTATATAAAATGCATTTAAGGCCTTTTTTCGTAACAAATTCAAAAAGTCGTGACAATAATTGACTTTTCATTGCATAATAAATCTATCAAAATGAAGTTACAACTATTTGAAATTATTGCAATTGCATTGCTTTGTGGCCTTTAACCCTTCTTATACTGTTAGACTTATTGCCAACAATATTTGTACTAACAACGCAATGTGTATTCGTGTGTATTTGTGTGTGTGTTTGTCTCTGTCTATATAATGTCAACGTTAAGTTTAATTTTATTTTTATAGCACATTTTTCGCTTCGTCAAGTTTTATTTGCTCAAGTACTTTACGCGAGTAACCGATAATCGTGTTTATATAAACGCTGCTAAAGTAAAGGCATGCATTATTTTTTCTTTTTTTTCCTTTTTATAGTTTGTAACGGCTTAGAGGTAAATGGGTAATGGGCAAGTGGTGCCCATTTGTATATACGTTGAACACTTAAAAGTTAATCAAAGTTTACAAACACATCAAGTTTGCTTATATTTGTTTTTGTTTGTATTTTTTTTATTTTCCAGACTAGGCGCAACTTATTCTATCGAATAGTCGACGTTGTGTTGTCGTAGCCGACAAATGAAGTTCAACAGAAGGGGTTGGCTGGCATTGGTTGAGCTGTTGGTGTGACTGGGGGAGGGGGGGGGGGGAGGGGATTGGTGCTTGAGTGTGGCAAAAGTGGCAGAGAAATGTATGGCACTGTAAAGTCGTCGTGGTACTTTATTATCGTTGTGTTTGTTGTTGTTGTTGTTGCATATTTGCATTATTATTGTGTATTTTTAAACACGCACACATACATATATGCACGCACACACACACACACACACATGTATAAACTTAAATGTTGACAATTAATTTATGACGATTACTCATGAATCGTTTTTAGAGTTGTTTTTCTTTTATTTATTATTATTATTTTTTTTTTTTTTGTCGCTCTATTTTATTATTGTTGTTGTTGTTATTTGTATTGATATCGCATTTGGTTGCATGCAAAATCTGGTTACTTTACTTGAGTTGAGCGTCAGGCGCCAAATATTTCTAGTTGTACATATATATATCTTGTTTTTATTGTTGTTGTACACTTTTGGCTCATTGCCAATAATGACAACGAACGACAACAACAACAACCACAACAACAATTCGTAAAGCAGCTAAAGAATTTCAAAGCGAGGGGAGCAAAAATGGGTTAAGCGTTGTACGGCATGTTAGTTCGGTCGGGTCAGCCTATATGTATGTATGTACATACTTACATACGACAAAGAAAGATCATCAAAAGATCGGCTAAGATCGGAGCACTTTGCTTATAGCACAACAACGAATGCGTTCAACATTGAGCAGACAAGGTGTTAAGTGTTGGTAATTAATTTAATTTTGTCGCCGTAAAAGCAGAAACAAAAACAACAACAAATTAAAAAATTAAAAAAAGAGGAGGGGACAAATAAAAAATAATAATGAAAAAAAAAAAAAAATGATATAATGGAATTTGTGTCGCATCGAAGCAATCGAAGAAGCATCGTCGTTGCTGAGCGGTATTGTTCTCATGGTAAGCAAAAGTGTGCGTGTGAGAGATATGTCATATTTTTCGTTACTTTGTGGTTACTTTGGGGAAATTAGTTTAAGATGTTTTGACATTTGCTATTTTTCAAAATTATTTTGCAGGAATTATAAAAATTTGGTGTAATATAATTCTTTATGTAAAAGAAAGTAGCTTGTATCTACTAAAAATTCGTTACAATGTGGTTACTGAAGACATGTTGTTTGTTTTATATAATATTTGATTTAATTTTTTCAAATTCAATTCATTACCTCATTATTGCACTACACAAATTGAAGCATCATTGTAAAAACTCATAAAAATGAGACTAAGAATTTTACTGCTCAATGGTTACTTTACCTATTCTAAGAACTTATAAAAATTTATGTTGGTCTTTTAATGAATTTGTGTATGTGTAATTTTTTGGTAGCGCCTTACAATTGTTTAACGGTAAATCAATATGAGAACACTTAATATTGTTTATCGTTAGAAAAAATCTCTCATGCAATTTTGCATGTTTTTCTATTATTTAGTTTTTTTTTTTAACTTGATTTTGACTAAATGCCAAAGTCACGTGCGTGCGTGTTCATGGTCGATTGTCGTTATTTTTGCATTGTACTTGGTTGGACACTAATGTGCTAACAAAGACGGTAATTATATATGTATGTTTGTATATCGATTGATTTTTAGAATTATTTTTTTAAATCTTTTCAGAATTTTAGAACTCATAGCTGCTTTTAATTTTTTTTTTTTAAACCAAATTGTTACAAATTTTGCGCAAATTCCTCATATGAATCATTGCAATGCGATTACCCATAGAAATATATTTTTGATTGTGTGTATTTAATCTAATAATATGAAAATAAAATCTGTTACAAAGTCTTATACAATCAAATCATTTGAATCGTTACAGAATGGTTACCTGCAGGTTTTATTATTTTTGCTAAAATTTGCTTTTACTTTCATTGTTTTTTCTTTTTCATTCAAATGATCGTCATCAATATGAACTTTTGTCAACTTGCTTTTGTATCTATTTTTTTTTTTTTGAAACACTTTGTAATTCTTTGCTCATTTTGTGGTCGGTTTTTGTTGTTTTTCGTTAGCGTGCATAATCAGAAGAAATGCCTTTACATTTTTACGCCTAATGTGCGAATTTGCCGAAATTTATTGCGACAGTCAAATGATGCTTGTGGGCAACATGGCAGGCAGGCAACGCATCGTCTATACTGATCTGTTGCTCAGCCAAAGTCTGAGGTGTGTTAACGGTCGCCATTGTAGATCAGACAAGCGATCGTGCATGTCTCACTGTCTCTCTGTATGTCCGTCAGTCTGTCTGTCTTTCTGTTTAACTGTCTGTGCTTGTTGTATGGCAGATCACTATGGCAGAATGTCTAAACGTGCACTCGTCATCGTCATCGTCTTCGTTTTCATCTTCGTTGATTATACGCAAAAATCAAAAATAATTAAAATTTCACAATTTAATGTTTGGCCAAATGCCAACACAAATACAAGTACACACACACATACATACATATTTGTATCTAAACGCATTTGCATTTTGCAGTTTTCATACTCAACTCAACTCATCTCATCTCATTTGAAATCAGTTCAACTCATCCTGAAAGAACTCAACTCATCGCCCAACTATGCCATAATATCAATACATTTTAAATGCAACATAGAGCAATACAACTTGTATGCAGTCAGACGAGACTTTTTGGCATAAAAAAAAATAAGAAAAATCATAGAATTTTGTTAAATTTGTCATTTCGTTTGTGTCGTCGAATGTTGCCACTTTTGATTTTTTCCCCTCCCCACTTCTTGAAGTATTTTTTTTTTTGTTTTTGTAAATACAAGTTGTGTAGTGTGAAAATTAAAAGCGTCGCCGACGACAGCGACGACGAAATGCAAAACAATAAAAACGCAGGCAATATTTTCTCGATGCTTGTGCTAATTTTTTATTATAGTCTGATTTCATTTTTCGCTACGCTTTCTGATATATTTATAATATTAATAAAAATCGCATTTGTTTCTGCATTTGTGTGTGTGAGTGTGAGTGCGTGCATGCCTCGATGCACGAATTAAAGATTGTAAGGGAGGGAACGACGTACGGCTGAAGACAGAAGTCGTGAGTCGTGAAATATTTGCAAATATTTTGTCATTTGGCACAAAATGATTTTCAAATTCAATTCACCGTAAAAATGTAATAAAAACATAGAATGTAAAAAAATATATATGTATGGTATATAAATTTACAAGAAAAATTTAAATAAAAATAAAAAAAAATTATAATAATTAAAATAATAATAAATTAATAAACAAGACATCAACAGAAAATATAACAAAAATAAACAAATAATTATTTTAAATTATAATGTATAAAAAAATTATAAAAAAAGTAATAAAATAAAAAATGCGAAGAAAATAATTGTAAAAAAATAGCATTTTAAATATTTCTTAATTTTTGTATATAAGAAAAATGTCTAAAAAATAATACATATTTTTTTTCGAATGTTTTATAATATTTTTGCAACAAATTTAAGTATTTTGGCGCATTTTTTTTTTTTTTTTTGTAAGAAATTAAGTAATGTTCAGCACATCAAATGATATTCCATCAAAACTTTCTGCCACAAATGTCAACTAAAAAATCAAAATGGCGGCCTAAACTTGAAAAAAATGAAACACGTTGGCTGTCAAAACTTGCTTGTGTAAAAAAATGATAAATATAAAAAAAAAAATATGGGAAAAAAATATAAAAAAGGCTGAGCGCAAAGTGTGACAGAAGCGTGCTTAAGCAGCGTTTTGCAACACTTTTTTTGTTCGTTGTCACGAGACTTTTTCACGACACACTCAGGTAAGCCACGAGCTTGAAACTTTTACATGTGTATGTGTGTGTGTGCCACGCCTTGCCATACAGTAAAACATATGACAAGTTCCGACAGTTCCGCGGACAGACGTCAGATAGACAGACCAACCGAACGAACGAACGACCGACCGACCGACAGGTGAAGAGTTTTACAGTTTTGTTAGTTGGACTGAGTTAGTTGGGCTTGTCGCCGCATAAACTGTCAAAGTGTTTATCAAAAAAGGCGCAGACGCATTTTTTTGCGTACCAAAAACACTTTCAGCAGAAGCCAAGCAACAACAACATAATATACATAAATACATATACATATATACTAAGACTAAGATAAGTGTGTGCCAGCAATTGTTTAAGGGAAGTACACAATACAAAAAACGATACAGTGGAACCTCCTTTAATTTGATTTTGATGGCAAAGTTTGCGAATTTTGAGTCAATAAATTTTCGATCTAATGAGTATTTCGAGTTAAGAAGCTTATAAACTGTTAATTGTTATTCATAGAGGTCGCTGTTCTATGTTCAAGTTATCGAGATTATTGTCTCAGTAAAAATTCGGCTTAAAGTGATTTGTTTGTATGAGAAAGTGGAACGTTTTGAGTTTCATTACTATGAGATAAAAGTGTCTTAAGTACTGAATTTCGTTTAATAGCGATTTTTGAGAGTTTTGTAGTACAAGTTACAATTTAAAATAGTTCACGTTAGCGAATAGTTTTTGTTCTTTGACGAAACATAGTAAACAAAAGAGTTGCCACTGTAGTTTAGTAAGTGCATGGATAGGTTAAAGAAAAAGAGAGAGAGAGAGAGAGACATTGAATGTGAGAGAGACTTACCTTTTTTGGGTATTAGCGATTTGAGCAGCATGACAGCATTATCATCACACGCCCAGGCATGCATCTTGCGATAACTGTCGCGTCCCTTCTCGGTTAGTTTATCCCATGGCTTCGGTTTCGACAACAATTCCGAAACGGTGCCCTGCGACAGACCCAAGATATATTTGGCAAATAAACGTTGTCCGATATTGTGCACGGATAACAATTCACGTACACGCCGTGAAATGTGTAATGTATCGAGCGCTTGATTGGCATATTTATCCATGTTATAGCGCAGCATCTCCTGTAATTTCGCCTCCATGGGATCACCTTTTGGTATCAACGACTCACCCAAACGGCCGGCCATTGAGGCGCCTGGCGGCAATTGTAATTCCGAATCGGCAAAACGGAAATGACCGCGTTCCTGTGCAGCGGCGCCGGCTGCTGCAGCGGCAGCGAAGGGGAAGGGCAGCGCGGGCAAAAAGCCAGGCGGCAAATGTTGGGCATGATGGGCAGCCATGGCGGCAGCAGCGGCCGCAGCATTTGCATTCGGTGTCAGACTGTTGTTGTTATCTTCGCCGGTGAGTGTTGTTGCTATTGTTTTGCCGCCATTTGCCAATAATGTTGCGGCCAATTGGTCCGTTGTTGTTGTTGTTGTTGCTGTTGCTGCTGCGGCGGCGTTGGCTGCGGCTGGCGTATTTGGTGTGCTAGCGCTGGACGAATTATCCTGTTGCTGATGATGTGTTAAATGATGATGCTGGTGGTGGTGTTGTTGTTGCTGTTGTTGCTGTTGCTGTTGACCACTGGCAACAAGCGATGTTGTTGAATTTGTTGTTGCTGCTGCTGTTGTTGTCGTTGATTTCATATCATGTTCTTGTAGATTATGATGATGATGTTGTGAATGATGATGTAAATGCGGGTGTTGTTGTTGTTGTTGCTGCTGCTGATGATGATGGTGTAGCTGATGTTGTTGTTGTTGCTGCTGCTGTGACGTATGGTGGTGGTGGTGTTGTTGTTGTTGCTGCTGGTGGTGGTGTTGTTGTTGTAGATGATGATTTAGGCCATCTGTGCGTAGATTGGAAGAAGAGGAAGAAGAGGTATTTGTAGAATTTGTCGAGAATGTTGCATTAACCAATTGACTAAGCAGCGTCGTGGACGAAGGTCCATGCTGATAATGTGGTAGTTGTTGTTGTTGTTGCTGTTGTTGTTGCAAGTAGCCAAGGCCATGTTGCTGTTGTTGATGATGGTGTTGTTGTTGCTGATGGACGGCTAAATGTTGTTGTTGTTGTTGCTGTTGATGTTGCGTTGCATGTTGTTGTTGTTGCTGATTGGCATTTTGAAATAGATTTGGCGTCTTACAGTTATCTGTTGTTGTTGCTGTTGGCATTGGCATTGGTGGTGTTGTTGTTGCTGTTGCTGTTGTTGTTGTCGTCTGTTCAATATTACGTCGCCAATATGAATTAACAAAATCCTCATTCAATAATGAGCCAAACATTTGTTGTTCAATATTATTGACCTTGTCAATGTCATTCATGGTTGGATCAACAGCAACAACATTATCATGAAAATTTAATTTTCTTGTTGTTTCTAAAATTGTTGTCAGTTCATTGTTTTGATTATCAATTTGATTAACATTTTCATTGATATTTTGATTAATTACATCATCATCGTTATCGTTATCATTATCATTAATGTTATCGTTATCGTCATCATCGTCATCAACGATTTCGATTTTTGGTATTTTTGGCAATTCATTTGTGTTGTTGTTGTTGTTGTTGCTGCTGCTATTTTCATGCGACAACTTTTTCAAATCTTTTTCTTGTTCTTGTTGTTGTTGTTGTTTGTCTATGGCAGCAGTTTCAACTGTTGTTGTTGTTGTTGTTGGCATCGTTAAAGCATTTGCAGTTTTAGTTGTTGTTGCTGTTGTTGCAATTGGTTCTGTTGCAGCAGCGTTTGTTGTTGTTGTTGTTGTTTTCATTGCCGACATTTCTGTGGAACGTATAAAGCAGCAACAAAAGAAAATTTGTTGTTTGCAATATTCTTGTTTTTGGGATTTTTTTTTTGTATTTTTTTTTTCAATTTTCAAGTTCAACAACATCCATTTTTATGTGAAATATTTATTTATTTATTTTTAAAATATTATATATATTTTTTTTTATGATAAAAAAAACGCCAAAAATAATTCAAAAATTTGTTGAAATTTGTTTGCCAATTTTTTGTTGTTTTTTGTATTTTTTTTGTATTTTTTTTCAACTCAACACGTAAAAGAAAACATTTTTTTTTCATTTTGTCTCTTTTCGTTTGCGCAACATGTTTTTGTTGTTGTTTTTGTACTTTTTTTTTTTTTTTTGATTATTGTGTTTTAATATTTTGCGATAAATCGATTAATCGATAACATGCATGCAGCAACACCAACAAACGAACAAAAGTTAAAGCGTTTCTTTGCTTCTCATTAAAAAAGATATTACTTTTTTTTTTTTTTGTATTGTTGTAACATGTATCTGTATCTGTAGCAGTCTGTCTGTGTGTGTGTCTCTCTGTGTTGTTGTTGTTGTTGTGGTTGTTGAGGTGCCATAAAATTTGGCGCCGCGCATTGCAAATACACACAGCGATATCGAAATTGACAGACGACAACAATTCTTGTTGAATTATTAATATTTGTTTTGTTGTACGAATCAAAGTATCTGTTTTTTTTTTCATTTAAGTCAATAACAATTGCAATTATTGCACACTTGTATATTGTGCGTGTGTGTGTGGATTTGCAGTGCGGAAATTGTTGCTATCAACAACAATAAATTTTATTTTTATTTATTTCTCAAGTCTGTTTGTGACATCTTCTTTTATTTTATGAGTCGTCGTTCTTACTGTCTGTCGCTGTCTGTCTGTGTGTGTGTGTCTCAGTGTGTGTGTGTGTGTGTTTGTTTAAGATAAGCATAAGTCAGCAACACCAAAAACAATAATTAACACAGCAACAAATATAACAACTGTGTTGCCCCTTTGGCCCGCCCCACAAACCGTATATGTTCATTCATTAAATGAACCCAAAATATTTTATTAATAATCAAAAAAAATATATATACATATATGCATATATCTAGTATGATGTAAAGATGTAACTAAGAAAAAACAAAAAAAAAAAAAAAAAATGCATGAGTGTGTGTGCGTGTACATACCTTCGCTGTTGTTGCTGTTGTTGTTCGCGCTACATTTGAGCGCCTCAGCGGCAAAAGCCTTTGTCCGTTCTAAGAATAATTCTTGGAATTTATTTGGATCATTGGCGCAGGCAGCGGCCGCAGCGGCAGCGGCAGCAGCGGCCAAGGCGGATTGTTGACTAATGACATCCAAATCGATTGGGCTGCTGTGGTAGTGGGGGAAGGGGGGGAAAGAAAAATTATTATTATTTTTAATAATTATTTGTTTTTGTTGCAAAATTTTACTCACTGATTTTCCTTTTTGATTTTAATCTCAGCAATTTCATCATTTGTTGCAACAATATCATCATTATCATTGTTAATGATGTTGTTGTTATTGTTGTTGTTGTTGGCTGTTGTTTGCACATGTTCATTATCATCGTGCTCATCATGATCATCATCGTGTTCGTTATCATTATCGCCAGCCTCGGAATCATGTTCATCGATCGACATTTTCTCAATTGTTGGCACGCTTCTTCTTGCATGATGATGATGATCATCATCATTATCATCATTGCCAATCATCATGCCAACTTCATTATCAATGTCCTCATCATTGTCATCATGTTCATTGCTGTGTTGTTTTTGTGCATGCATAATATCATCATCGTCATCACCATCTTCATTATCATTAACAATGCCAATGCTTTCATGTTCAATTGCCATTTTGTTATTGTTCAATAATGTGTTGCTTGCTGTTGTTGTTGTTGCGGTTGCTGTTGCTGCTGCAGCCAACGCTGTTGCTTCAGCGAGCGCCTCATTGATTTGTTGCTTATCGAGACGCGCTTCAAGGCGCATTATATGTTGTCGCTTCACCTCCAAATGTTCCTCCAAACGATGAATTTGTACGATGTGTGTCTGTTCGAGTGCACGCAGACGTTGCACTTCCTCCAAAAGTGCTTTAATCTGGAACATTTAGAAGTGTAAAAGTTTTAGAAATTGCCATAATTGAATAAAATATAACAATAAGACATAAGTTACATAAGACTACATCTTACATAAAGCAGTTGAGCATTGAAATTTTCTGCATTTCTTACTTAACTAAGCTAAAATTGCTTATATAATGAAATTAAAATAATTTTGTTTAATTTAAATAATATTTAACAAATTTTTGTTTTTGTTTTTAAGTAAAACTATTCAATAATGCATTGTCATATGTTACATGTGCTTTGCAATGCACATACGTCAGTTGTATATTAAAAACTTTACTTTGCTTTCGTATTTATTGCACTAAAAGTGCAACTCAAAGCATTTGTTATTAGCCGTAGAAAAAAACAATAAATTTTTGGCAATTTTCTTTGCGGTTTTCAACGCGACGTTAAAACTAAAGCGCCATCTGTGTGTGTGTGTGTCTGTTAGACATTTACAAAAAGCAAAGTTGAGTTGAAAACTTTTTGCATTGTTTCGTTGTTGTTGTTGATTTTATTATTGTAGGCGCATCAATATTTGTACGTTGATGACAACAACAACAAAAAAGCTTAATGAGTGAGTGAGATGGCATGAAGTAGAGCGAAATAAAGCAGGAAGCATTTGCTGTGTTATAAAATATTTTTTAATAAAATTAACATGAGGGTAAAAATTCAGCGCTGATTGCCACACACACACACACACACACACACATAGACACATGCCAATGTCAATAAAAAGGTAAGCAATGCCAAGTGTATGTGTGTGTGTGAGTTTGTGTGTTTGAGCACAGCATGAAATCTTGGAAGCTGTTGGCATCGAAGAAGAAGAACTTTGTTTGTTTGATGAAAATATGATAATTGGCAAATTTGACAAGGGAATTTTTCTTAGGCGATCTATAAAATATACATGTGTGTGTGTGTGTGTGTGTGTGCGTAAGGCAATGAAGAAGCTTCATTGTTTTGAACGCGAAGAAGAACATACAAAAAGTTGTCAAGATAAAGTTTTTACTTCACAAACACACACACACACACATGTATAAAATTTTTAACGACAGCAAATGCCGAAGGGGGTTTTCTTTGTTTGTCTGTGTGTGTGTGTGTGTGGCGCTGAAGAGATACGGTCACATTGTGCAGGTGTATGTGTGTGTTAGAGACTCATGCGTGCCAGAAGTTATGCATGCGTGTGTGTGTGTGTGTGTATTTCTTATTATGTGATTAAAATTAATTTTATAGGGCGGTTTTTAATTGACGAAAAACTTCGACGACGACGAGAAAACTTTTAACGCAACGCGTTTGCCAATTTTTGGTTTGTTTCTTCATTGAGTTATAGCACAGCACCCTCAAAATTCGCTGTCTTCCAGCACCCCGCCAACTGCTTGATTTTTTGATGTTGTATTTATATTGACAACAACAAAATTTTAAAGCTTCCGCATGCCTCAAATTGTCGAACATTTACAACAAACAAACAAACAAATATGGCTTCAGCTGCTTTACCTTTGAGCGTTAAGAAAAAGGCAAGATAAAAAAAATATAGCATACTTTTTGGCTTCGCAGATTTTTGTTAGTTACACAAAATTAGCTAAAATTTGCGCTAAATTTGTTTGTGTTTAGTTTGCATGTTGATTTAAACGTGATTTTACTAAACTTTGTTTCAGGAACGGTTTTTCAATTATGCTTAGGCATATGTTACATATGAACAGCTCGCTATATACGGCAGCTTAACTAAAACAAATTTTTTTTATTTCTAATTTCATTTCAAATAAATTGTATCTCTGTTTTCTGTTCCATGTTGTCTTTTCCTGAATTGTTAAATTTTTCTTTCTTGCTTTGCTACTTCACGTATCTCACCCCCTTTAACCCTTCATTAATTAAAGTCTTGTTTATCAAGAAGATCTCTTTTTTCTTTTCTTTGTCATTCATTATAACTTTTTCTGTTCATCCTTTTTATGCTTTGTCTAATTCTTCAAATTTATTTGTCTAATTGCATTGATTTGCGTTACATACGCATGGATACAACAACGCATATGTCAAAAAATACACAAGACAACAAAGAAGCGAAAACAAAAAAAAATCGTAGGCCAAAAAGGGTTGCCCGCCCAACTTCACGCTCATCGTCTCAATGTGTTAGGGTTGCCGTTTTGCGCCTCATGTTGTCTTCCTTTGCTTAATTTATGCGCAACTTTCGAATTTTTCGATTTTTGTATGCATGATTTTTATTCAATTAATTAAAGTCTTTTGAAAAATGCCAAAGCAGGTTTATTCCCCCCGGCCTATGTATGTACATACATACATATATAAATATGCATGTGTGTGCGTTTGAGACTACGTGAGTGTTGTCATCAATGGGTTAAGACAGCTGTCTGTCTGTCCGTCCTTGTCAGCTACTTTGTTAGCAATTTAGACAATTCTGTTTCTTAAACATTTCTCTTCGCTGTTGATGGTGTTGGGGGGGGCAGTCAAATGGGTTGTGGGGCGGTGGTTGACATAAGTAGACATATGCTAATGCAAGCAAGACATGAGTTTTACTTTTTTCTTCTTCATGCTAAATTTTATACTAATTAGTTGCATGCACAGACATGTACACACATACATATATGTTAATGTAGATACTTATGTATGTGTGTGTGTGTGTGTGTGTGAGTTCATGCCTGTCAATTCATATTCATATGTTATATGAAAAAAATCTTTGATTGATTGTTAGCCGTTGAGTTGTTGTTTTAGCATAAAGCCTAAAAGTATGCTACGCCTGTCTAACAATAATTAACAACATTTTATTAAACGCGCATTGCGTGTCACAATGTTGTTCGTTCTGCCTGAGCATGTGTGTGTGTGTGCGTTTGGAAGGGGCAGTGGGTAAGGGTGAGGGGTAGGAGTGGTATAGAGTGTGGGTAGAATTTTATTGCCAAACCTAACCAACTAATCAACTTTTGCTGTTTTTGTTGTTATCTTTTATAGGTTTTTAATGTCAATAATTGTCAATGTTGTTGTTATTGTTATTATTATTGTTGTTGTTCATACGTTGGCAACATGTGACTACGAAAAATTGTTTATTGCCAATAATCAGACATTAGCAGCGGCTTAATAAAAATTATAGACAACAACAAGAACATATGTATATGACATTATGCGCAACAATTTACATAAATTTATTTATTTATCGATAAAATAGCACACTCACACACATACACATATGTCATATGTCATGTCATTTGCGTTCGAGTTATGTATAAAAGTTTGAATACTTTGACGATTTGCCCTTTTTTTTATCTCTCTACCAACGAATAGTTTTGCATACTTTTTGTTTTCAATACAAAACGCAGAAATATGTGAAAAGCGTGTGTATGTGTGTGTGCGTGTGTGTTTGTGTCATGAAGTGAAGTTATTGTAAAAAATGTCGCAATGACACGCAAAATTGTACTTTATTTATTATTAAGTTAGTTTTTGAATTAGTGTAAACACACATATACCAATAACACACACACACACACACGCACATATGTCATAGGGTTGTCAAAGCGTATGCGTGTTTATAACAAATTTATTTTACTGTTGATGACTTGCAATCAAATGCGTTTGATTTTGATTTAATAATTTAATGATAATTCATGTTTATCCGATAATATTTAAGATCGATAAATATTATATAATAAATATTAAATCAATGTTTAAGTAAAAAGAAACTTTAACCGTTATTTTTAGTCTCATTTATATATATTTTTTTTATTTTCATCTGTCTATCTATCTATGCCTCTGCCGCTCTTTCTCTCACTCATACTCTAGAACGCTTTACGATCGCATACGTTTACGCTGCTTTATTATTTATACTTTGTCTGAGCGTACTCAAAGGAATTACATGCAACATGACTAAACGTTAAACAAATAATATAATAAGCAAATATGCTGCGACTTTTGCTCTATGCGAATAACAACAACAACAATAACATCAACATCAACAACAAAGAACAAAGCGTTACAGTTACGTTGATATTTATATACACTCCCACATACATATATATGTATCTATACCTTACATTTGCTACCTGAAGCTCATTGCTTGCCATGACTTATGCAAAAGTGTATCATTTGTTGTTTTTGTTACTGTTGTTGTCATCTTTTCTAGCACAATTGTCAACTTGGGCATAAAACAACAATGCCAAAAACAAAAAAAAAAAAACAACAACAACATGCCACACTGAAGCGCAATGCGCCCTAAGACCTACACCAAAAAAAAAATAGAGATAAAAAAAACGAGAAAAATATACAAATAAATTCTAACAACAACAAGAACAACAAGCATAATGCTCAAGGGTGCACTTGTGCCAATCTTTTGTTGCAACAGCAAATAGCAACAACAACACAACAACAAAAAGTATTCGTCGCATAAAATGTTGACAGTTCGAAAAAAATAGCAAAGTAAAAAAAAGGAATAATTTCGTTGTGCATCAAAATGCTGCATAGAACAAGGCGTTAAAACATAGTGCAAGTTGCTACAAATATTATTTTACTTTATTTTAGTTAAATAAATTTGAAAAAAAAAATCATAGCATAACTTTAGGCAGCATAATTTACAAAAATTGTCCTTAAAAGGTGAAAAAAAAATTTTAAAAAATAACGAAATTAGAAAATAACAACAAACACGCTTTATAGTTTAAATACGCTGCACAAAAATATATATATATATATTTTATTGTATGATTTCATTGCATATTTTATGGGGGTTGTCTATAAGCAAAGATTGCGCCAAAAGGCAAACAACGCAATATTACAAATTAAAGCAACAAACACAGGCTTAATTACGCCGTAGCATACAAACACACACACACACACACACACACAAAAATAACTGTAAAAAAAGCTAGCTAAAAAACCCTTGCCTACTTTTAGGCTAGCAGTACAAAAATCAAATATGATTGTCACATGTTATTTTATGGCATCTTTTGCGGCATTGTCTTATACACTAACAAGCCGATGTCGTCGTCATCTCCTCCGTCGACGTCCTTGTCGCTGTCATCGTCATCGTCGTCGTTGTCGTCGTTCACAAAAAAGTAACCCCTTTATTTTTTTGTTGCTGTTGTTGTTGTGTGCTAAGCTTAGACAAAGTCTTTTCAAGCTATCGAAATACAACAGCAATGCATGCAAAAATACAAATACAAAAATTTATACACACACATATACATATATTTAAATATATATATATATGTATGTGTGTGTCTATACATATAGATTTGAAAATTTTTCTGCCCGAATGAATTTTAATTCCTTTGACGTTTGCTTGATGCTTATTGTTGCTGCGTTATGGCCAAACACACACACACACAGGCCTCTAAAAAACTTCCTCCCCACCACCCTCTCAGACTCATTTAGCTACACTCATATGCCTGTCTTTGATTGCTTATTGTTAATTTGTATTTGTGCTTGAATGTGTGTGTGTGTTTTTATTTTATTCTCTTTTTTTTATTTTTTTTGTTGCTACTGCCAGGCACTGATTAAACCCTTTTTTAACATACACACATACATACATATGCAGATATGTATGATGATTTCAGCTTCATCTTCATCTGCCATTTCTTCTTCTTCTTCTATTACTTCTTCTCCTTGTTTCTATCATCGACGCCAACGCACAAAGACACACTTTTTCCTTTTGTCATACATGTGTGTGTGCGTGTGTGTGTGTATGAATCTTCGATAACTGCTTCAGCTGCTGTCTTGTTGTCTTTGTTCTCAAGCTCAAGTCATCAGCAACATTTCTGCATGTCTCTGTTCAAGTGTATGTGTATGTGTATGTGCGTGTGTGTGTGTATTGGCTCTTGTCAATTGTATTTCGGCTTTTATTTTCATATACAAATTTACGCGCTTTTCACCCAACAACCATCATTGGCACACACACACACACACACACACACATCATCGCCTTCTTCTTCTTGTCTTTTTTTTTGTTTTGTTGTTTTTGTTTTTTCCCAATAAGCAAACTAAGTTGGTTTGAGTGGCTGCTTGGCAATTTTGTTAATTACAAATCGTTTGCTTGTCTCACACACACACACACACACACAAACACAACATTATGTGTGCGCACGTGTGTGTGTGCATATTTGATACTTTGCATAACTTACGCAATTTTTATGGGAGTGAAAAGAGTAAAACAAAAAAAAAAATGCTCAGTTAAAATGAAATGAAATATTTGATTGTATAAAATTTGTTGCTTTCGAGACAACACACACCCACACATACACACACCCATTTGCACATATGAAAAGGGTTGTTCGATTTGATATTTTATATATTCCAAAAAAATATTTTTTTTTGTTTTAATTTTGTTTTTTTTCCTGATGCTGCAAGGCAAAATATATTTCTGACACATGTTACCCATGCTCTTTTTCAGCAGCCGGTTATGAGCATCAGCCAAGACTGGCATATACACACACACACACACTTAACGAGACACAATTAAGAACAAATATGTAACAATTTTATTGTTTAAAATATTCTTAAAATTCTTATTTTATTTGATTTTGTTTGAAGATACTATTTTGAGCTGTAAGCCTGTAAGTATGCTGTATTTTTTATTTTTGTAATTTTTTCGTTTTTTTTTCCTTATTTTTTAGTTATTCAAATACATTGTTCTTTTTTGTGCTTATTTAACTTTAAAGTTTGCTTACAAACATAGAATTTCTCACAAATTAACAGCTAATGTGCGCCTGTGTGTATGCAACAAATAAAGAAAAAAGTGAATTTTAACGCCTTTCATGTCACCAACAACAAATGCTTGCAAATTTAAACAAAGTCTTCGACGAGAGAGTCGCTGTCGACGTCATCGTCATCGTCACTTGTAATGTAATTATAAATGTACACAGTCAGTTCGTAAGTCATTCAGTCAGACCGACAGTCATTCATTCATTCATTCAGTCAACGACAATCAGCTTGAGACATAAAAAGTCACTACTGACAAATGTTTGACTCTGTCTGTCTCTCTGTCTGTCCAAACCATCTGTCTGTCTTTTCTAGTCTGGACGAGAGTGTGTGTTGTGGTGTATGTGTGTGTGTGCAATGCTACAGTAATTTTTGTACTTTTGCTGTTGAAATGTAAATTTTATAATTTTTGACAATATTCTCAATTCTCACACAAACACACACACACACAGAGACTCATTGAACATGAAGCTTGATTCGTGCTTTGGCGAACTTATTCTTCTTCTTCTCACACACACACACACTCAAACACACATAGACTCACACAAACAAAAGCATACACAATGTCAAAAATATATATTCTCATTTTGTTGCATAGTTCGTTGTGTTCTTCTTCTGCTACTTCTTCTTCTTCTTCTTGTTCCACTACTACTACTTTATTGTTTCCTATTTGCCGAATGGCGTTTGGTAAAAGGGTTGCCAACAAGTCTTGTTGAAGCCAAGTTTGATTTATTGTTTTAATATGTACGAATAGAAAAATATTCTAAAAAAAAAACAACAACAACAACAATAACAAAAATATGACAAATAAAATTGTGCACATGTGTTGAATAAGCAAAATTGTCAATATTTTTTGAATTTAATATAAATTTTTATTTAAGAAAATTTATAATTTGAAAAAAAAATGAAGAAATTATTTCAAAAATATTTGTATTTGTTTTGGCTTATTTTGAAGTTTTTGAAACAATTGAATAACATTTATAAAATGCAAAACACACTTTCACACATACATATATATCCTTACAACCAATCAACAACAACAACAAGAACAACTAAAGAACATTTACAGACCAACAGACATAAAATATTATTAATGAAAAAAGGGTTTATGAAATATAAATTTTTGTTCGAGATGCTTTATTGAACTAAGAACAGGGTTGTGTCGAGCAAGCGTGTGTGTGTGAGAGTGAGAAGGTGCGAGATGACAAAGGGTGCTATAATGGGGGTGGGGATGGGTGAAGGCGAGTACAGTTTTGTTATGTTTCTAATGAGTTACTCTGTGGTGAACACATACACCAACACACACACACACACACACACACACACACACACATACTGAAGTAAGGGTGTATAAGATATGTGTGTGTGTGTGGGTGAGTGTGAATAAGGGGGTGGTGGGGGCGTGTTGAAGTAAAGCTGAAGAGCATCAATTGATTTTTATTCTTAGGGTAATGAAAGCGCTTCAAATTTCAATTGTTTTAAAATTTCTGTACGTTTTATAAATTATACAGGGTGCAAAAGTAAATCTCGCTATATATATCTGTGTGTGTGTGTGTGTGTAAATTTTTCATTATTTGTCAATTGTTTGAAGTGTTTCGTTCGTTGTTTCTCGTTGCTTTGATTACTTCTTCGATTGTTCATCAAAAGTTTTAAAAGGATTGATTGACTCACTGACTGTCGGTGTGACTGTCCGTCCGTCCGTCCGTCCGTCTCGCTGTCTGTCTAACTGATTGTCTTCAATTCCGACTTTGCTTGTGCGTGAGTCTTCAAGTGCGTGGCTCACTGACTGTCTGTCTGTCCGTCTGTCTGTCTTGCCCTTTGCTTGTGCGTGCTGCTTGTCTGTCTGCCTGTCTGTCTGTGTGTCAGTCTGTCTTTTTGTATTTGAAATTTGCTTGTTGTTATTGTTATTGTAAATGCTCTTTAGCAGTGAAAAGGCAACAATTCAAGCATAAATCATATTTTTCCAACAGCAACAAATAAAATACAATAATAACAACAACAAAGTCGCGCATTGATTTTCACTGTCATTCAAAATTGTCTTCTTCTTTCACTTCACTCGTCCTCTCACACCTCCCACCCTCCCCTCTGTTTGTAACTCTTTCTGTCTTACATCTCTCAACTCAAACTGAAATTTTAACTGTTTTATGTCTGCCACCACCAATATTCCTTTACTCATTTCACTTTGTTGCCTCGCTGTTGTTGTAATTTTTGGATTATAAAGTTTTGTAATTAAAATTTGACAGCTTTACAATTCAGCATTGCTTCACTGCGCGATTTCTGTTGCGTTGCGGCATTGAAACAAAAACAAATGCAAAAACTTCGTTTGAACATTTGTATTTTGTACGCAAATCGATTCAAAATAAATAAAGAGTTAAATGTTCTAAATTTCTTTGTAACAAATTTCTTATTATTTTCGTTTCGTTTCTTTTCATTCCATTTATTTGTATTTGTGGTAATTTTTTTTTTTTTTTTTACGACTTATTGGCAAATAATTTTGATTTTATTTGTTTGCGATTTGATTTTTAAGAAGTTTTTCACAAAAATGTTATTTTAGACATTTTCTCAAAACAAATTTGTCTGTCCAACCAATCAATAATACTTGAAATACTTTCGATATTTCATAAATATAATATTTTTGTTTATGAAAACTTATCGAAAATAAAGTAAAATGTCAAAGAACACCTTGCAGGATGAATGTCCTTTGTTTGTATCCTTTTGTTTTTGTGGTTTTTATGGTTTGTTTGGTTTTAATCAAAGCATTTCAGTTTATTTTATAAAATCAAAAAATCAAATAAATAAGAGCAACTTATTGCGACGCCCTCTATATGTCACTGTGCCTCGTGTTTTGCGCACATTTTGTCAATTATTTTAAGTTTTGTTAATTTTAAAATTTTGTAAAAATTTGTATCTCTGCGCCTCACACAATGTGCCTTTAAAGAGACACATTGCGCATTTTTAACTTTCAATAAATAAGCGAAAAAAATGTGCAATTTTAATGCTTCACTGATTTTGACTGTAAAGAATATTAAAAAAAAAAAAAAAAAAAATTTTCTAATTCGTTAAACTTTTGCTTCATAATTGTCTGAATGAACAAACAAAAAAAAATATTTTCTCGCCAAGAAGAAGTAAGAGTTATATTTGTTGTATATCTCCAACACAAAAAAGACAATAAAAATAAAGAGACAACAAACATTTTGTTTTTTTTTTTCATATATTTGCTTGTGCCAAATAAAAATCGCCTCAAACACAAATACACAAAACACGCGAATGACTTCAATCAGTCTATAACTCATATCCTTTCGCTCAGCCCACAGCCCTCATCCAACGACCATCGCACATACCATTATACAACGTCATTGTACACAACGTGTATTTTTGCTTTGTCAGTTGGCACATATCTAATCCTTTTGCTTATTGATATGATATCTACACACACATACGATTTATTTATCCTTTTTTTTTGTGTTTTTGTATCAAATATAAAAATTTTTACTCCGCATATTTATATAAAGAGATACCAAAAAATATGAAAAAAAAAAAAAAAATCATAAACAAAAAATAACAAAGACAATGTGCAAAAAAAGGACAACCCAAAAAATCAAAAATAAAAATAAAACCATACATGAAATCCAAATACAAAAGCAGCATAATCAAAAAACGTTAAAATCATAGTCTAGACAATAATTTATGAGCAAAAGGATCTGCTGGTCGCTTGCCACACACTCACACACACACACACTGGCTCATTCCTGCGCTTTGCCACGCCTTCAACTTTAGCTATAGCTCAGCTCAACAGAACACAACTCGACTTGTCTCACTTCAGTCGGCAAGCCACTTGTGCCTTGTGCTCATATGTGAGTTGCACGTCAACTTCGTCAGCGTCATCATCATCGTTAACTGACATCGTCGTCGTCGTCGTTGTCGTTGTCGTTGTCGTCATCGTTGGAGTCATCCTTCTCAGCAGCATTGTCGTCATCGTCGTCGTCCTGGCACTCAGCCTTAGCGTCGTAAGCAATGCTGCCAGCTGCCATTGCCACTGCCATCGCATCCTTGCCAACTTTATTATAACAATTTTTCGTTTCGTTTCGTTTGTTCTGTTGTTGTCCTTTTATTTTGCTATTTTTCTATTCTCTTTTTTTTTTCCTATTCATATAAGTGTGTGTATATGTTATATATATATGAATATGACTGTGGCTTCTGTGTGCTGGACCATCAAAATTTTTGATTTTTGGTTTGAGTTTTTGCTCGAAATTTGTGTGTGCGGCAACAAAAAGGAGTACAACACCTTAAAAACGGCAAACATTAAAATAATAAGGACTTCAATTTTTTTACTCTCCCTCTCTCGCTCACACTATTGACCCTGACTTTGACTGTGGCTTCAACTTGACTTTGACTGCCGTTAAGTCACACTCATATAATATTTGACATCCTTCCTTCCTTTCAACGCTGTCTGTCTGCCTTACTTGCTTCAATGCTTATTTATTTACTTTTTTTTTTTGGTTCAGATCTGTTCGGTATTGTATCATTCACGCAGTACGCTGATTATGCCTTTTGTTTAACGTTTTCATACTACTTCATCTTCTGCTTCGGCTTGAAGCCATCAGCAGCAACCAGCAGCGACATTATGTCCTTTGCAACATTGCAACAACATTGAGTTTGCTCAGCAAAGCGCGACCGTTGGGCAAAGAAATAAAAATAAAGATTGAAGTTAATATGAAAATTTTGAAAAAAAAAAAAATGTTCAAAATAAATTTTGAAACTTTATTGTTGAAAAAAAGTGCATTTCAAATTTTGCGAAGCTGAAGTAAATTTTGTAAGAAAACAGAAAAAAAAGTATAGCATACTTGAGAGCGTCATGTGCATATGGTGGTTGACTTGTCTTGATGAGCAATAAGCGGCCTGTTGGTTGAGGACAAGCGGAGCTTGAGGCGCTTGACTACAGTTTAATATTTATTTAGTTCTTTTATTATTTATTTTTTAGAATTTTTTTCAAATGCCTAAAAATAGGCAACAGTTGCATTTGCTTGCACTGAAATTATTACTTTTCTTTTTTAAGTTGCTACGTTTTCGTTGTTTTTGGTTTTGCGACGTCATTATAAGTGGTTTTACTTGCTTGTCAAGACAGACGGCCAGACAGACGGTTGGTAGAAAGAAATAATACAAAAAAAAAAAATGATCATCAAAACACAGACACGGCAAAAAGTGAACAAAGGAAGACAGCATATGAATGTGTGTGTGTGTGTGAGAGTTACATGATTTCGCCATAAGCGAACGTCTGAAGTTGAGATGCGAACAAATCAAAATTTGCCACAATTTTCAAGTTGAAGTGCGCTAATTGAAAGACGTATGCAACAAAAACAAAAAAAAAAGGGCAAAGCAACAACAAAAACAGCAAAAAATCAAACAAACTTTTAATGTGAAAAAAAACGAGCAAAAATATGCGCAAAGAACGCATGGAAGCGTCGCGTTTGATGTGCGTGCCACCAACAACAAGCAAAAGATACAAGAAATCAAATCAAAGTCGGCGCACACACACACACGCACGCAGCACACGCCACAAACATGCAAACAAACACTTAATGCAAAATTTAATAAATAAATAAAAGCGAAAAAAAGATACTTTAATAAAAAAAAAAAATAAATAATAAAAACTAAAAAGGGTAAACATGAGGTGGGAGTCGATCAACGAGCAGCGAAGAAAGGAAACGGCATCGACAACGACTCAATATGACTTGACTTGACTTCATTTCGATACGACATCAAATGATAAATGCCGTCGTCGTTGCTGTTGTTGTTAATTTAAATTATATGTTGACTTTTGCATGTGATGTGTGATTTCATACGCAAATAAATAATTATTTATTTGCATGCGAAATGCAAATAAAATTGAACAGAAATTGCCGCATTTGACAGGCGTTCACAGTGAAAATTGACAGCTGTCATGCCATTTGGCCGACGTTGCAAATTGATTGACTTCATTCGTTGTTATACTGCTTTGCTTTTTTTTATTTTTTTTCTGTTTTGTGCTTTTTGGGCAATTTGAGGTGAACATTTCAATTGACAAATTTTGCTTTAACGTGAGTTAAGCAGGCAAACCTTGCATAGATGCCAAACAATCAAAAAACAAACACGCAATTAATGAAATAAAAGCAGTGACAATAAGATGAAGGTAACCGAGGTTGAAAAACTATAAGAAATCAACTAAAAGTATTTACTCAAATCAGTCGAATTGATTAGAAGTAATTTACTTAAGATATATAAAAGCTTTCAAGCAAATCAGCTTAAAAGTAGGCTACAATATTATCAAGTTACTGCTGAAAAGGTGTGTGTGTGACAAACAATTTTTGTAATTTAATGTTCAATTGAGCTAAGCATAACATTCTAAGCTGTCTTGGCAGCTGAGTAGCCAAAATATAAGCTATTTACTAAAATATAAAGCCTAAAGTTATGCAACAATTTGCATTATATGCCAAAATATCGCTTTAACAACTTAACAAATTGATAGGAAATACGTTTGTCATAATTTCAATTACAGTCTTCACACTTTCGCGCCGAATTTGCGCTCAAACCACAAACGCAGCGAGAATTCAATTGCGCATTTGCAATTATTTTATACGCGTCTGTGTGTGTGTGTGTGTCAACACGAATAAAATTGACATTCACGCAGTTTTGGGTCTTATTTTATTTTTTTTTTCGTCATTGCTTTTTTGTAATTTTTGCTGCACGAATGATTTTCTATGAAATTTGTCTTATATATATTTTTTTTCGTGGGTCTTCATTTCCTTATCTATTAATTTCTTTCATTGGTTTTGGTTGGGTTGGCAAACGATGGCTGACGGTTTTTTACGCGTTTCGTCATAAAATCAGCTTTCGTCAAACTAATTAATTGCTGCCCAATTGGCTGACGACGATGACGATGACGACGGCTATGCTGGTGGCTTCAAGCGTACAAGGACATTGGACAATGAGCATGGTATGAATTCGATGGCTGTTGACTGCGCTGTAATCGGCTTGGGGGGGGACTGAAATGCATTTTGTGTCTCTCTGTGTGTGTGTGTGTGTGTGAGATTATGGGCTAAAGTGTGAGTGTTTTGTTGGTGGCGATTTTTATGCTTATCCTTTTTTAATTGTAGAATGCTTGCGGCAGCATTAAATGATGTCTTTCACCAAAGACGTTGTCGTCCGCATCGCATCGCATCGTCAAAATCGTTTCGTCAAACGTTGACGTTCTTTTCGTCGTCTGCTTATTCTTGTTCCTCCTACCTCCTTCCTTCTGCTCTATGCGATTTCAATGTTCAATTTTGTGCGTCTTATTGAACTTGACTAGACTTGAGTCATTTTACTTTTTCTTTCCGGACAATTTTCGTGTATTTGCTTTGTCGTTGTGGTTTGAGTTTTGTGTTTCAGGGGGACACAGCACAGCACAGCGCTGCGTTTGATGACTGCTTT
Organism: Phortica okadai; assembly: GCA_034638295.1. Lineage (NCBI taxonomy): Eukaryota > Metazoa > Arthropoda > Insecta > Diptera > Drosophilidae > Phortica > Phortica okadai. The sequence continues at coordinate 3,727,128 of CM067848.1, forward strand.
GACGCTTAAATGCAGATTTTGCGCACAATTAGATTTTAGTTAATTTCTCGCTTTATTTTTATTTTTCGTAAATGAATTTTTTTTTTCTTTTTTTCACTTTTATTTTTATTTTTGTTTAGGGTGCAGAACAGCAAAAATTTGTAGATTATTTTGGTGTTTTTTTTTTATTTTTTGTTCATGGATTTTCTTCGTTGGCTTTTACGTTTTTATGACACTTTGCTTTTAATTAGAAATCAATTGAAGACGTCATTTCATGCCATTTCATTTCATTACATTTAATTTCATTGCCGTCTAATTAAATTTGTCGCCGTATTTTTTTCTACTTCTTCTTTATCCAACTTCTGCTTCTTCTTCATACTGTTATTTATATCTGACACAAGTCGATATAATCGCATATTTTCAAAACTTGCATAATACGCGCAAATATATATATATATATATAATTTTTTTTTGTATTTTATCAACATCAGAAAGCTAACAAAAAAGTACATACATATATATATTTTTTGTTATCAGAAATAAGTGCCAAAGCAGAGGAAGAGAAATGCGCATAAGCACAAAAATATTTAAGCTATTTATGATGATTTTTTATTATAGAGAACGTTTGAAATATAATGAAATGTGTTTATTTTTCAATTATTATTATTATTATTTCTTCAGATTTCGTTGTACATGTTGTTGTTTTATATTCTTTATCAGTTTCAGTCAACTAAGAATTTATCATACAAAGTAAGTTGATTTCATTTGCTTATCAACTCAACTTATCATGTGTGTGTGTGTGTGTGTGTGCGAGTGAGAAAGCATATGCGTGACACGTAACAAAAGCCGTGTGCTTTAAATGCAATAAAACAAAAACGAAAACAACAACAAAAAAACGAAAACCACAAACAAAAAGACAAAAATTATAAATTAAAAAATTAAATTAAAAAAAAAAAAATGAAAGACAAAAAAGTATCTGCCTAGCTTATGACTGTTGATTATAGTGAGTTTTTTTGTTGTTGTTTTTTTTTTTTCATTGCTTATCAGTTGTATCGAAGTAGTTGGCAGTAGTCTGCTTTTAGTTACAGATACATTTATAAATACGACAACAGATAAAGTTTAAACTGCAAATACATGGCTATAGATACATTTCAAGTTCTTTGCAAGATATTTAGCAATATAGCGCATGTCATAGTGTTTATTAGATACACTTTTGTTAGAGATACTATGCGATATTTGGTGATATCTTGCAGATACAAATAGTTAAAGCTTTGCGCAGTTATATTTATTGTTACAAATACTTTTGTCAGCAATATATACATTCGCTTGTTATTGTTGTAGATACATGTGCAAAGCAAATTGCGCAATTTTTAATAATTTTGAAAATTTTTTTTTCTGCTTTTACTTTTTTTTTTTTTGTCGCTCTGTATAATAAATTTATTTAAATATTTATTTTAATGTATAGAATTTGTTTTAAAGCTTTTTTTTTTTTTTTTGTTAATTTTAATCGTATCTAATTTTTTGTGTGCACTTTGCTGTCTATCTGTTTTTACGGTTTGCTTAGATAATTTGTTTATTTATTCTATTTCTCTTAATATTCATTTTGTTTGTGTTTTTTTTTTTTTTATTTTTGTGTTTTCGAACTAAGACAAGAAGCGTTGAAGAATGTCGCTGATCTGAGCAAATGATTTTGCAATCTGATGTTCTTGCCTTTAAAATGGCACGTACACGTACAACAAATAAAAGATAGTATTGCTACTGACGCTTGAGGCTTTACGTATATTTCGATAGCAAACAACAACACGAATATAAAAATGCTTATTAGATACAAATATTATATCATGTTTGGTTATATTTTTTTGTCTGTTGATATTGATTACAAAATTCAAAAAATGTTATGATAAATGTTGAAAAAATGCAGACGGAAGTATTAACGGAAGACAGCATGTAGGACAGTCTCTTAAGACAAAAATATCTAACAAGTGCAGATATTTTATTTTTATTATCTCATGTTTTAGCACATATTTCATGTGCTTGCGAAAATATTTCACGTTTGGTATTTTTGTAGTTTATGATTATTTAATAAAATTGCAAGTTTCGCATGCAAGCGGAATTCAAACAAATCTGATTACATTACAACAAATCAAATGCTTTAATTAATAAATAATAATTTGATTTATTGAATTCATGTCTCATGCTGCGCAAAAGTTAAGCAAATCAAATTGGGAAAATTAAATAAAATCAAATGCGACAAGACAAGACAAAATCACCAAAATACAAAAAGAAAAAAAAAGAAAAGAACATTTGCTAATTGAAATGTTAAATTTCCGTTCAAGCTTGTAATTGACTTGAGAAGATAGATAGAACGGCATACGTATAAATTGGCTAGAGCGAGAAAGAGAACGAAATGGAGAGAGAGAGAGCTAAAGTGTTGACGACAACGTCAAGGCAAAAAAAAAAATAGAAATTCTAAAAAAAAAATCGACAAAAATAATAAAATAAAATTAAAATTGACATTTTCAAGTATGAAAATAAAGCAAAAGTCGTGCAAAACTCATCTTAACTCATTTTAAAAATTGAAAATTTTCTGAGCTAAGCACATGTAAATCTCAGAAAATTGATGAGGACACATTTTCCACAACACATGAACATTATTTTTCACGCCGTTGACCAAAATCGAAAAATTCAATGTGCCATGTGTGTGCCAAAGACGAATGGATGGATGGTTGGATGGATGGTTGGATAGATGAATGGACAGACACCCACAAGCATTGCATGTTGCCATTAGGCAAAAATATAACAACAACAATTTCTATTTGTATTTGTATTTGTATTGAGAAAATCGTTCAGTGTGTTTGAAACTAGTTCATTTCAATTACTCTACAAGGCAAAGCAAAAACTTGCGCCAGCTGTGATTGAGTAGCAATCAGCTTGAGGCAATCATTCATCTGCCACTGCCTCAGCCTCAGCCACAGCCTCAGTCGCTGCCACTAACGCTTGCCACTCCCACAGCACTGATCTTTACTACACATTGCAAATATCAAACGAAACATACAATTTTAAATGATTTTCTAATTGGTAAAAAAAAAAAAAAAACAAAAACACAGCCTGACTGGTTGGCAGACAGAGACAGATAGACAGACAGACAGAGGGCGATTGAGGCTGGGCAGACAAGCGACAAGCTCATAGATTACTTGTTTTGCCGCCAATAATTCACTCAACTCAATAAAATATGACGACAAGAAAGCGAGAAAATTTTCTCATCATTTTTGCATAAACATAATTTTGAATTTTTTTTTTTTTTCATGTATGTGTGTGTGTTGTGTGTGTATCTTCGTTGCCAATCGATATGTTGATTTTGTGTGGTAAATGATGTTGTATGCCATTAAGACGCCAAGGCAGCAAAGGCAGGCAAAAAAAAAAAAAAAATAAGATTTTTCAAAAAAAAAATTGGCAATTAATCAGTTATGATTATAAGTTTTTTTTTTTTTTTGGTTGTTTTTTCACATTTAACAGCCTATGAAAAAAGCGCGGTGTTAAACATTTGACATTTATGACATGTATCTATGTATCTTACTGTCTATGACAACATGCCATAGCAAAGGCATGAACCAATCGTTATTTTTACTTTCTTTTCTACATAAAGGCAACTTGATTGCGTGATTTCTAAACGATTCTTAAAGATATGCTGCATAGGACATATGTTACTTAGACGCACATGGCCACATACGGCAGTCCTGTATAAATTTGTGCTTTATATTTGGAAAATGATAATTTTCTAAGTGTGAGTATTTTTAAATTTTTTAAAAATATTTTTTTTTTTAATGATTTGTGGAATTTTATGGTTTTCTATTGCTTTTAATATTTTTCTATTATTTTTCATAATTTTTTTTTTTAACTTTAATAAAGTTTTGTTCCTCAAATATGCAAATTGCAATAAATTTCTTGCTATTTCTTTGTCATGTTGCTGTCACTCTAAATATTCAAACATATTTTTCCCCCTTGACGCCTCAATTGCTTTTGTCTTGCTGCTCTTTGCTGGCTTAATTTATGCGCACGTCAATTAAATGCGGATATATTCAATTAAAAATGCTGTCAAAAATTGTTATAAATTCAATTTTTTTTTTTTTTTTTTTTTGTTTTGTATTTCCTTTCGTTTACATACATGAATGTACGTACAACATTTTAGTTCGAATGGCAAACAATTTGAATTGATGATGCGTGCGTGCATGCAACGCAACTCAACTCAAATCAACTGTACTGAACTCAAGTCATGTCGATGACTCTTGTTGTCTCATATATATTTTTTTTTTTGAATACAAGTTGTTGCATCCGTTGTGGTATGAAGGCGTTTTTAATATACATGACGCCCGCATAAAGTATCGAACACTCAACGACTTTTACGACAAACTCAAACACATTTCATGATGATCACAATGATAATGATGTTGTTGTTGTTGTTGTTGATAATAATAATAATGTTGTTGATGATGATGAGACGATGACCAATGCTGTTTTTCGCTGAGTTTTCTTGTAATTTATTAATTAGAAAATGAAAATGAAAAAAACAAAAATTAAATTGAAGACAAAAATGCAATAATAATTTTTCGTGTTATTTAAGTGTGAAATTGATTTCGCGCCGCAACAACTGCGGGTCTCAAACACACACACACACACACACACACATATAGATACAAATGTATCTGTGTCTGCTTCGCTGGTCTCATCATCATCATCAATTTATGCTAATATGAAAAACAGTTCGACTGTTCATTGAACATATTTAATATAACAAGTCATAATTTAAGTTGTTGTTGTTGCTTTTTTTTTTTTTTGCTCACTACGGCATGTCATCATTTTTGTTTTTGTTATTATTATTTTTTTTTTTTTTGCGTTTATTGTTGTTGCTACGAGTTACATTGTCATGTTGCACTCATTAAATGCTAGACAACAGACAAATGACACTGCGCACAAAAACATAAACATCTACAACAACAAAAACAAAAATACAATATACAAGAACAACGCTTGAATGGTTCACATATAGATACATAGATACATACATACATACATACATACATATATTCATATTCATCATGCGACAAACTAAACACAAATGGGCTCATTTGATGTCTTCATATACTACAATGATATTTGCTCGCTCACTCGTTTGCTAAAGGCAAAAGTGTTGTGGAATGAAGTCAATTTTTGCTTCAAGTATCTTTACATACATGTATCTAAACTATGTATGAGAATGCAGTGTTGCATGATAGAGCAAAAATCAACAATTGGTATAAGTATTTAACTATTAACTACTTTGTCGAATGGGCCAAGAGTAGCAGAGTGAACACATAGACACGCGCAAAATACAAAACCAAAGTATTGTTTGATTGAATTTACTTTGTCTTGTTGTCCGTGAGATAAGTTTTTTTTTTCTTCAAATAAACAAAAATACAGAATATCAAAAATGGAATTCTGATGCTGACAATGGGAATCATTTTTTATAAGGCAATCCTTAAGATCTGTCTGTTGTTTAGCACGTTTCTCCAATAATGATCTCAAATAGTGATCTGCAGTATTGATCTCCAATACGGATCTTCAAAACTAATCTTCAATAATGATTTGAAATACTGATCTCCAAAAATTATATCCAATACTGAAATTTAATAATGATCTTACACACTGTTCTTTAATAATGATCTGTATCATAGATCTCCAACCATGTTGTTCAAACTAAACACCAATATTGATTTTTAATCATGATCTCTAATAATGATCTTCAATTCTGATCTGAAAGACTGATTTGCAATCTCAGATAATGATCTTCAATACTGATCTCCAATAGTGATCTTCAATAATAATCTGTAGTACTAATTTTCTTTTACGAATTGTTCTTAAATATTAATTTTTACAAAAATTGTTCAAGTACTTTTAAAAATGTAACTAAAATATTAACTTACTTGTTGCATATTGTTCTTAATTAGCATAGTGTAACTTTTGCTTACCTGCAAAGAGAAAAAAAGTATAAATTTAGTAAAATGTTCATTAAGTCAAAATCTTATATAAAATTACTCAAGTAGAAAATGATATGCTTTGCTCAAAACAAGAATAGATAACAACTTGTCGATAATAATGTATTGTCAAATATTCTAGTAAGACATTTCAATTAATAATAAAAATTAATTACATTTTTAATAAGTAAAAAAAAACCAAAACACAAGATAGTAGTGCGCCATAGACAGCAGATACAATTATTGTATCTAAAACCATAAAACTAATAAATAAATAAAACCAAATTCGAAAAATATTATTTGGTTTTATTTTTTTATCAACCACAAAAAAAGAAAAAAAAGAAATAGAACAGCTTAAAGAACAACGCGTTCCTGAACATGTGTGTGAGTGTGTGTATGTGTGTGTATTTGTGTATCTGTGTGTTGAATTTGAACTCGCCACTTGAAAATAAGGAAATAATCAATTTAAAAAAATCAAAATCGCCATTTGCGACTGTCAGACAACCGAATGAACGAACGGACGGACAGACAGACAGACAGATATACAGATAAACAACAACAACAACAACAACGATGATGATAATAAATAGCGATCAACAACAATAACAACAACAACAACAACAACGTATAGCAAACAACTAGAAATGAGCACGAATTCGCTTGCAGCAATTGTTGCTATCGTTGGCTATTGTTGTTGTTATTGTTGTTGTTGCTATCGCATTCGTTGCTCATTGCTCATGCTTATTCATTTGCTTGCTCGCTCGCACATTCATTTGTTCATTCATTGCTGTTGATCAAAATCCATATGCGATAAATAAATTGAATTTATCCGCAATTGGTCGAAGTTGTTGTTGCTCATCTGTGTGTGTGTGTGTGTGTGTGTGTGCGTTAGTGTGTTTGTTTGCTCTTTGTTGCTTGCGCATGACAATGACTGTTGTTATTTTTTTTTTTTTTTCAATTTTTTTTTTTAGTATTTTTTCGTTTAATCAGCAACGAAATAATTTTTTATTTACAAGTACTTGTATTCATCTCACAGATACGTTACTAGTTGTTGCTAGTTTCGATCATCAACATCAACATCATCATGATTATTTGTGAGGATCATGCTGTTGAGCGATCAAATATATAAAAAAAAAAGCTAAATAAAAGAAGAAGAAGCTGAGCATATAACAACTTAAATCATTGCAGTTGCTTGATTTGCTGATTGATTTGAATTGAATAATTGCAATTGTATGGAGATTTTGAATTGAGCATTATTGAGCCTAATGAAATGCGAACAAACGTACAAATGAACGAACGAATGAACGAACGAATGAACGATTTTCAACGATAACAAACAGCGACACAGTGAGACACACGGACAAAAGATTAAACTCACATTATCTGTTATCATATAATATGAAAAAAAAAAAAAGTAAATAAAAAAAAAATAAACAACAACAATGTCGTCGACGACGACAATGACGTTAATTGATTGGCTGACTGCTTGACATTAATTCTTTCGTAACATTTTCATTTCGATTCGGCCTTTACTTTATCTTATTTCAAACTTTATCGAATGTCTGAGCGAGCCAAACGATCGTTCGATTGCAGAAGCTTCGTTAGCAAAATAGTAGCGCAATAAGTGTGAGTGAATGAGCATGAAGTAAAATTTATGAAGAAGACAAAAAATAAAAATAAACCAAAAAAAGGGTTGTCACTTTGATTAAGACGACGCAGAGCAACAACAAACAATTGCAATCGTCATGAAGTTACGCTTTGTAACTTCACATGACACATACATACATATGTATATGCATGTATATTTGTGTGTGAGGTTAGCAAACCTAATTTGCCTGACAATGTACTAAAAAACTAAGTAAAAATAAAAAAAAAAAAAAAATAATTAAATTTAAAAAGTTGCTGCAACTCATGTCGCTCTCTTTCTCTTTCTCGCTCTCTCTCACACTCTTTATACAAAAAGCATTTCTCGTTGTCGGGCAAAAAGTATCTGTATCTCTGTATCTGCTGTCTATGCGTTGTAAGATGTTTGCTGTGCACGTTAAGGCGCATTGAAGGGCGTGTGGGCGTGGCAAAAACACACACACACACACACACACACACAAACAAAACCCTTGCCGTTCAACGTCGTTGACATTGTTGGCTGTCCCTGATGCTGACAGCAAACAAAAGTAAACGTTAAATGTAGCGCATGATTGCTTAATACGTTAAAAGGATTAAGTGTATGAATGAATAAGTTAGTGAGTGTGTGCGCGTGTGTGTGTGTGTGTGTGTGTGCAGAGTGAAAGTGTTTTTTGTTTTGTTGGCAACAAGCAAAAGTGTTGTGCAACAGCAAACGCTCAGAATGTGTAGAAAAGAGACAAAAAATGGCTTTAATTTATATTGTAGAGTTGGTTAGAGTTACTTTAAAGATCATGTTTAATAAATTTTCGTTAAATATTATAAACTTTAATTACGTGAAGTGCATAAAAGATAGTTTCTCATAAATAAAAAGTCACTCAGATCAAAAGTAGAACTTGTAGCGCACTGTAGAGTAATTTGTGTAGAGTGATGCGTATAGCGATGAGATGTATCGAAAGCGTGTAAAGCTTTTTAGACACCACTGTAGTTTACACGAGACTACGAGCTCTTGCAGACTTCTTGCTTACCATTGAAAAGGTGTTCATAGCTGACAATCCTTCACCGTGAGCACATCAGTTATTATATAATTTTTGGAATTTTTAAATATCTGCACTTTGATTGAGAACAAAATTTGGCACACTGCACTTTCGACTTTCGTTCATACGATTGAAAAGAACTCAACTAAAAACATTATCGCCAATAATACTAATGAGAAGTCTAATGAAGCAAAAAATCGAATTCAAATCGAAACAATCATTCGAATGTTCGAAAATATTTTTATAATAATAATATGACAAGAAACAAAAAAAAAGATTGTTGATTAACAACAATAATGATTTTTATATACAGTCAGTCATAAAAGTTTACGTACACTTCTTTATTTTAACAATAAGCATTTTTATATAATATATAATAATCTTTTTTTATTATTATAAAACTGCTGCCGTTGTAAAGTCAAATAAGCTAACAAAAATAAATAATTACTATTAAAATTTTTTTTAAGATATTTAAAGTTAAGGTAATTGGTTAAAAAATACCAGAAAATATATTTTTTAATTAAAAAAAAAAAGCCATAAGTACTTAAACATTTTAGACTGACTGTGTATTTTTTTTTCGACAATTAATGTGATTTAGTGTGCTGACAAGACAAGCCGATTAGAATTATGAATAAACATACAGTATACATATATTTTTTTGATTTTTTCTAATTTTTGATTATTGATTTTTAATCTCAAATTTTTGGCGTCGAGACGTCAACTTAATTTATTTATTATTAGTATTATTTTTTTTTTTTTTTTTGTCAAATTGTATTAAATAATAATATGAACTTTCGGTTGAAATGGTTTTGGGTTCGGATTCGGAGGCTGATTATCGATAATAATGTTTGTACAGTTGTGAACGCAAATGTGTTCAAATTATTTAATATTGACATTTAGTCTTTCATTATTATTATTATTATTATTATCTAACAAATTCGTATTAAGACTTAAAATTTGTATTAAAAAAAAAATAAGAAAAAAAAAAATCTGCAGACTTTGCCCGGGAATTTCCCGTGGCGAGTTTGAATTCTTGTCTTCATGTCTTTTGACAAAAATAAATTGAGGAAAAGTAAATATTTGTGTGTGCTCAATGGCAGCAACAACAAAAAGAACGTTAATTTTTTTAAAGTTTTTTTATTGTCGATTTTTATACTTTTTTTTTTTATTTTTGTTTTCATTTAGTTTTTCTAATAAGTTTGGTTATTTTTTTCAGCGCTGTGGTTTTCCATTGACGTCTTTACGCTTGAATGGCAACACAATTAAATAAATAGTAACAATTTTATAATGATGATGGGAACAGCACACTCACACATACACACACCAAAAAAAGGGTTAAAAAATGTATCTAGTGTGGTAAAGATGAAAAAAAAAATTGTATTATTTGTTATGTTGACGTGATCGGAAGCAATCAAATAAATATAGCGGCATGTACAGCAACAGCAACAACAACAACAAAAACAAATAACAATTGTCTTTTAATAATTACATTTACAACAAATATAATACAGTCGGTGAACTAAAATCGTTTCGATCGAAATCGCACACACAATGAGACAAAAAAAAAAAAAACAAATAAAAAATAATTTCAGACAGAGAAATTTATATTTGTCATGTATAACAAATATTTATATTGGAATAGATATTTTTTTTGTTGCTGTTGTTGTTTGTAAAAATGCAAAAATGTCATTAAGTAACGTGTCTCATAATTAAGATACATTCAATAGCGAACTATCTTATAGTAGTACTCAAAACAAATAAATATAAAAGTTCGCATCAAAATTCTATCAAATATTGCTATGTGACAAAGGCTTACAAAGCACATACGCCAATTTAATATTTAAAAAATTTGGCTTGGAGTTTACGAGATACACAAATAATAAACACCTACGGCAACAACTTGAGCTTATTAAAATTCGTCTAATCAGCAATTAAAATATATTTGAATTTATGCGTAAATTAAATAAACCGAAAAGAAGAAGAAGTAGCAACGAAAAAAGATTGAACGTTCGATTGATCGATTGCTGATTTTTTGCTGTGGGCTTTTAGTAAACAAAAATAACAAAAACAAAAACAACATTTACTGATTAACACGCACGCACGCATGCTGACCCTAACACACAACGCTTTACCTCAGCGCAGATCAGCTGAGCTCAATTGAATTGGAATTCGTTTTCATATTGAACTCAATACATCTTATCTCATCACGAATCGAATTGAACGTTGGCCTGTCAATCAAACTAACTAACTGACTGACTGACCATCATCAACATATCACTCATAGTTTTGCGCTTCTCTTCATTTAACTCCCTCGAGTTTGTGTCTCACAGCTTTGCTCTATCTCACTCTGTTTGTATCTTGTACGTTTGTTCGCATATAATTTACTTTTAATTAAGCAGCTCTCAGACAGAGTCTCAATATGACACTCGCCACTATCAATAACATATGCGAAACATGATCAGTCATCATCATTTGACATTTGATCGAATATTAAAAATTTATTTTCATTACAGAAGCACAAAGAAAAAAAAAAAAATAAAAATAATAAAATAAAACAAGAAATTATATGCGATGCTGGTCACTTGTACTTAATTACAAATTGAATATACTTTGTTGTTGTTGTTTTTTTTTTTTTGTTCTCAGTGTAAATTTTTTTCATATTATTTTTAGATATGAAATGAGCACAAAAATGTGTCAACGACAGCGATTAAAATGGAAAAATTTTGTATATAAAATGCTGCTTGTTGTTGCACTAATTCAATAAAATATTATAAAATTTCCATTATTTTATTTATTATTATTTTTGTAATTTTTATTAATTAAATTTTATTCAAAAAAGGTGATTCAAATCATATAAAATTATATTGTTTTAAGCTGTTTTTATTTGTATTAAATTTATTAAAATGCTCAACCGATAAACATTAAAAAAGGAAAAAAAAAACTTATTAAAAAAATAGGAAATTCGTCTGCAAAGCAACAAATATTTGTGTGATAAAAAATTAAATGATTGTGGCATTATTTTATTGTTGTTGTATTTCTTGTGGTTCTTATTATATTATTATTATTTAAGTTGTTATTATTAAGTCGATATTTGCTTTTGTTATATTGTATTTAATATTTATTTTTTTTATAATAATATTATTGTTGGTTTTTGATAAATGTTGTTTCCAAAAATAGCATTAATATTTCACTAAAACGGAAGTCAGAAATTTGATAGAGAAATGTATAAAAAAAAATAATAATAATATAAAGAAAAATTATGATATTTTCAACAAATTAAAATTCGGCGCCTCAAGTCGCTTAACAACAACTCAATCCATTAACTCTTGCTGTACTTGGGCGCATGGCTTCATATTAAATATTAGAAAAACAAAATGTAGAAGTAAAATTCATATTTATGAGCGACAAACTTTTTGCTTCATGCAATAATTAATCTTTAAAGTACAAAAAAAAAAAAAGAGACTCAACTTGCAACGACAGAAAATTAATAACAAATAATCTATTTTATGACTTCAAGTGCTTTGTTTATTGTTGCTGTTTTTTTTTAAACATTACCACAAATATTTATTCACAGTAGGATTTCGATAAGCCTGACTATCAGCAATTCGGTTGTTGGAGTAATGAGGACACAAATTTTAGTTGTATTTATTATAACTACTTTCGTTATAAGATCTAAGAATAATTGAAGCTGTAAGTATTTCTAGAGAACAAAGCTTTTTTTTAAGAAAAACGTTATATTCTAATATAATGGAGAATTCAGACATTTCGGCAATTGTTTAGCTCTCCAGATTATAAAAGTTCTGCATAGTACATATGGTTGCACACAGATGGCGTTGCATCTTAATACATAATCGTTGAAGTTCTTGATTTTAGCAACAAGAAATTTTCTTGTTCGTTCATGTATTGTGTTTTTACTGTATTCATATTTGTAACTAAATTCATGGCTCGTTGTCGCTGGCTGGTGGCTTTCACTATGATAAATGCTATTTAATGCACTTGCCTGACAACTAAATCACTTATTTTTGAAACAAATATTGAGCAGACTCAGACGTTCTTCTTCTGATTCTTGTTGTTGTCATGTGTTGTGTTGTGTTGTTGTAGCAAACTGCCACAAAAACTAACTGCAAAATAAATAAATAATCCGCATTCGAAGTCATCAGTGGCGAAATCATATTTTCTTAGCCTTGCAAAAACAACTCAAAGCATCGAAGCGGCATAGGAAGAAGAAGAAGAAGAAGCAGCAGCGAAAGCAAAGAGTTGTTGGTATTTATTTAGGATTTGTTTTTTTTTTTTTTGAGAATTTATTTGTTACATATGTTCATAAATATGCGACAATAATTTTTTTCCGAAAGTGTAAAGCAAAGCAAACGCATTTGTTGTCTCTTGCACACTTGCAGCAGCGGCGCTTGCCTCAGCCTCAACGCGTCTTGTCTAGTGTAGTCTAGTCTAGTCTAGTCGAGAGGCATGACACGCCTCGGCGCACAACTTGCCACGCTGCCAGACTGCGACTGCGACTGAGGCTGCTTTGATCGACAAATGCAAAATGCAAAATTGTGAAAATGTTTATTATGTTTGGCACTTTGTTGTTATATGCATAAGTGTGTGTATGTGTGTGTTGTTGCATATTTTTTAAGTGTTTTCAACAGAAGTTTATTTATTTATTTTATGCGTCAAGTCATATGTACTTCCATTGCTCAAAGTGATTTGCAAATGTTATGTCGCTTATTGACAGCATTCATTTTTGAAGTTTAAAAAAAATTAAACAAATGCTAATTTATATTTTATAAATACATATACAAAAATAATTTAATTTTAAATAAATTCAATTTTTTCATTAATTTTATTTTAATATTTTTTTTTTCTATAATATTTAATTTTTCCATTTTTTTTATTGGAAAATCGTTTTTGTATTTTTATAATTTTTTTTCATATATATAAAATTTTTATAATATTTTTTCAAGCCCAAAATATTCATTCTTGATTTCCAAAGCCGCCAATTTTTTTTTGCAGTGCACAAAATGTGTAACAAGGCATCTTATAATCGATGCTGATTAAAATCCATAAAAAGCAATCAACAAAATGAGCCATTTGGATAAGTGCCTCGGCAAAAAAATATATAAGGAGGACTCAACTCACTTTCCAATCACATCGAAATGCAACTTCAACTTGAACAATGACAAAAAAAACGAAATCATTTTCAGTTTATGATTTTACAATACAAAAATGAGCGAAAAAATGCATTGAATAAATTCGCATTTTTTCCCTTTTCTGTTTTTATTTTTTTTTTTCTTTTTGCTTCTTTGCACGAAATCAAAACCGAAAAAGCTATAAAATATTTATCTAAAATGAAAGGCGGTTAACACTGGGAGTGAGTAAGTGAATGAGTGAATGAGCGAGTGAGTGAGTGAGTGAATGAGACAATGATATGATAATACACGATGTTGTCGCATGCCATAAACAGTAACAAAAGCATGGGACGAAGAAACGCTCACACACAGAGACATACATACATACACAGATACATGTGCGCAGTCAAAGAACATGGAACAGATACTTTTCATTCCGTTGCTGCCGCTGTTGTTGTTATTGTTGTTTTTGGTTGCATTATTGCAAAAATAGCTTTTAATGGATTTCAAATACAAGCACAACATTGCTGCTGTTGACGACTTTGACGATAATAATGATGATTATGGTGATGATGATGATGATGACAGTGTGCGCCATCATTATGCGACACATTTTAGAAAAAAAAAAAAAACAACAACCGACGAAAACATTGAAGTGAAAGATAAAAAAAAGAAGAAGACGATGACTAGGAACAAGAAGAAGAAGGAGAAGGCGTTGGTGGAGCAACAACCCACAACACAAGTAATATGTAGAGAAAGGGCAACATTGAATGAAAAGAAAAAAAAAAAAAAAAAAGATACAAAAAAATCTCACCAAAGAAAAGAATCAACGAGCGCAGCAAACAGCAAACAGGTCATAAAAGGCTTACAACAAACACGTCACTAAGCGCATGTGGGCGTTTGGGCGAGGGGCAAACATTTTTAGGGGCCCATCGGGGTAGATGCAACCAGAGAGAGGGAGAGACAGACAGAGTGAGTAGAGTGTCTAAGTAAGTGATACTCATCTTTTAATGTTTTCGCACTTGCAAAGAAAAAAATATTGAAAGGTTGTGCATTGCAAGGGGTGAGCGAAGGGGTGGGGCATGTAGTGACGCTGGCTGCTGTTTTGTAAGGTGTAAAGAAGTACATACATACATATGTGTGAGTGTGTGTGTGTGTGTGTTTTTAAATGCAACGCTTGAATTTGAACGGCATTTAATGGCAAATAATAATGATTGATGCTAAAACTGTGAAGCGTGTTAGGTAAGAAGCAGCAGTAGAAAAAAAAGAAGCAGAATGAGCATTTGTTTTTGAAATATCAAAGGCTTAAATGGGCGATGTTTTCTTTTTTATGTATGAAAAGATACTTTACAGTTTACGATACTTTTGTCTAAGAAGACAAAATAACAAAATAATTCATGTTGATAGAAGGGAACATTATAGAAATTCACTCGTATGTAAATAAAATGTTGGTTGGCGGTGAGGGAAGCGAATGGAAGGGGACAAGTGATGCATTGTTAAATGATTTCGCATGGTTTTTTTTTTGTCTAAACTGAAGGCGTCAAAATGTTTGCATTAAAAATATTAAAATAGAAAAAAAGACACAAAAAAAAAGTAACAAGAAGTACTTTGGCAAAGCTCAATTAGTGAACAGCCAACTACATAGTACAGTGAACACACACGTTGCAAGACTCATAAATTACTGAGAGGCGGAAGGGATCCAATAAAATTTCATCAATTCTTATCTATGGCGTGATCTCATAGGATAAATCTCATACGATTTTTTTAGTACAATAATTAATATATTTCTTTTTTGAAAGTTTTAACCAAAACCGCTCGTGAGATACAGAGGGCATGTTCATTAAAATCACACCGAAACTCATCAAGAGTGGTGGAGAACTCCAAATTTCAAGAAATTTATAGACGTTCCATTATACAATTGGATGAGTGATCGAAGGTTTATTACTTCAGTATAAAATTTATATGCTCAGGCTTCAGGCTACACTGTACTTACATGTGCATAGACGTATATGTACTTCTATTACACACTTTTTTGTTTTTTGAATAAAAACTTTAACAGTTGTTCTATCTCATTGTTGGCACACAAAAAAAGATATTCCAAAAAGAAAATGTTTATATAAAATGCAACGTTGACATTTGTCTTATGGCCAATTTGCATGTGCAGAATTTCAAGTGTTGTCAAAGCGTTGCATGTAATATTGTTCACTCACTCTCTCACTCACCTACTCTCCTTCTTTATTGTTCTTGGAAAACTTTGTGCTAATATTTGTTTAATGTATCTTTTTCTTGTGTTTATTATTCAATACCAACAACAATTAAATGTTGACGCGTGGCTATGTTGTTGTTTTTGTTGTTTTTGGAGTGTACAAACGCCTTCCCTTTGGTTAACTTACTTGTGCAAAGCCACAAGAAAGTTTCGCATTTTCGCCCTTTTTTTCTTCCCCATTTTTTTTTTTTTTCATATTTTCCTTTTACTCTTCTTCTGTTTTACACTTTAGACGCTTGAAAGTCGCTTATTGGCGCCCCTTTTTTTCTTTTTTTTTTTGGTTAAGTCTAAAAAGGACTTTGGCAAAAAGTTACTTTGATTAGTGGGTGTGAGTGAAAGAGAGAGAAAGAAAGTAAAAAAAAAGGGGCGAACGAAGAAAAAAAAGAAAAAAGGAAAGCCCAAACGCTCATTTGTTTGCCTTTTCCGGTGTATTGCTTACATTGGCGAAGATTTGGGTTTGAGCAGAGGCGTGTTGTTGTTGTTGTTGCAAGAAGGACTTTTGACTTTGTGGCGCGTCGCACAAAAAGTCAAAACAAAAACAAAAAAAAAGAGGAATTATTGTAGCAAAGTGTGTGTGTGTGTGTGAGTCTGTCTGTCTTTCATTTGACGCTTTCAATTGTGCGTAGCCCACGGTCTACTGCCCTCTGCCCACTGCCCCATAGTGCTGACTGACCTGAACCTGTGAGCTCGCTCGCTCGCGTCTGATGCGCGTCTGCGGTTTATGTTGGCTATCTTAACGGTTTTACATTTCATTGAATCTGCTAAGAGCTTCTTACAATAACAAAAACAAATTTAAAAAAACACAGACAAAAAAAAAACCATCAAAAAGCGGAAGAAGAAGCAGCAGCAGCAACAACAACAGCAGAATGAAGAAGGTCCGTGTTAAAAAGCACTTTTCACCTCTAACGATTGCGGCACTTCTGAAGTCGATGAAGACGACTTCATTGTTGTTGCTGTTGTTGTTGTTGTTTTTGGCCTTTTATAAACATTTTGCAACCTTTGCTTGTTTAAGATGTTTGAGCTTATTCAATGATATGCTATCAATTACAGTTTGTTGGCTTAAGTAATACTTTTGGCACAGTGCTGCCATCTATTGTTGTTTTTTGCGCTTTTTTTTGGAAATATTTTTAAAAAATGCAAATAAGTCGAAATAAATCTTCATTGGCGAATAAATAAATAAATATAATTAAATAATAAATAAATAAAAAATAAATAATAAATAAATATTAACCAAATAATAAACAAATATTCAAATAATACAAAAATAATAAATAAATAATACAAAAATAATAAAAAAAAATAAATAAAAGTTAAATATTTAATAAATAAATGAGAAAAAGAAACTTACCTCTTTATCTTTGGCAGCTAATAATTCAGCATGTTTTTGTTGTTGTTGTTGATTGTTGTTATTATTATTGTTGTTGTTATATGTTGGTGTTGTTGCGCGTTTGTTCTTGCCATTATTATTATTGTTGTTGTTGTTGTTACTATTGGCATCCTGCGACTCAAGCGTTTCACTATGTTTGTTGTTTTTGTTGTTGTTGTTGCTCTCTGTCAACATTGCAACATCGAGAACGTTATTATTATTTGTTGTTGCTTTATTAATTGTCTTATTGGTTGTTGCTGTTGTTGTTGTTGGTGTTGTTGTTGCTGTTTTACTTTTGCTATGCCTACAACTATTATTGCTATCCGTATTTATGTTATTATTATTGTTATTGTTGTTGTTGTTGTTGTTATTATTATTACTACTAACATTTAAGCTAGTCTCATTATCAACATCAGTTCTTTCAATATCAGCAACAACAACACGTGCACTCATATCAACATCATCATCATCATCGTCATCATCATCGTTGGCAACATTATCGGCTTCCTCATTAACAACATCGTTGTTGTTGTCAACAACATCATCATCATCATCATCGCCAATATCATCATGATCATTGTGCAGAGCATGTTGTTGTTGTTGTTGTTGATCTTCAACATTGTCAACTGTTGCAGCAACATGATTATCATCATCATCATCGTCGTCTTCATCTTCGTCATCATCATCATCATTTGCCTCAGCAACAACAACATGTGCATTAATGCGTTTTGTTGTTGTATGTTGCTGTTCACTATTATCACCAACAGCAACAACATCAGTTTGTTCTGTTGCTATTGTTGTTGTTGTTGCTGCTGCTCCTGCTGCTGTTGTTGTTGTTGCTGCGCTAACATTTGGTGAATGCATTGGTGATTGCTGTTGCTGTTGCTGTTGTTGTTGCTGTGCAGCCGCTGCAGCCGCAGCAGCAGCGGCAGCAGCAGCTGCTGCCTCCATCATCATTTGCTGTGCGTGATTGAAGAACAATTTCGGATTAAGGCAACCGTTGACGCCGTTCAATGTGACACTATTTAATTGATGCTGTTGTTGTTGTTGCTGTTGTTCGCTGCTAGTAAGCGGCGGCGATGGTGATGGTGTTGTTGTTGCTGCTGATGCTGCTGCTAAGAGATTACCACCGTTTTGATGTAATGTTATTGCTGCTGCAACACTGTTTAATAATTTATTTGCGTTTGCTGTTGTTGTTGCTGCTGCTGCTGCTGCTGATGATGCTGTTGTTGGTGTTGTTGTTATTGGTGGGATGATATCTGTATCAAGTGTTGCTGCAACTGCGGCGGCGGCGGCGGCGGCACAAGTCTCGTCGTCGTTGATATCGTCGTCGTGATTGCTGCTTCGACTGCTGCTGCTTGTCGCTGTTGTTGTGCCTGTCTGTGTATTTGTTGTTGTTGGTGTATTTGTGGATAGTTGCTCCTTGAGTGTATTCACTTCCTTTTCGGCCAATGTCGCTCTCTGCAAAAAATAAATAAGCAAATTTAATACAAATTTAATTAAAGTTTGAAAATTTTTTTTATACAATTATTTATTTTTTATTTATACTTCAAATATTTCTGCTTAATTTATTTTTTCTATTAAATAAATTTTTTTTTTTATTGTATTAATTTTTTTTATATTTAAACATCAATCAATCAAAAAGATTTTATATATTTTTTTACTAAGCATTTTCAAATAATTTTTTTTAAATAAAAAATCAATTATTTTACATTTATTTGAAAAGGAATTTTAATATTTTATGTATTTTTTTATTTTATATTTTTTTGTTTTAAATTTATATTTTTTTCATTCTATCATTTTTTACTTTATATGTATATTTTTTTTATCTCAGATTTTATTTATTTATATATTTTTATGTTTTTATATTATAGATATCATATATATGAATTTTTATTTAATCTATTTTTAAAATAAATTTTTTAATATAATATTTTTTATTTTATATGATTTATATATTCTCATATTTCAATAAAAACATTTTTGTATAATTTAATTTATCTTTTTTTTTTTATATTTTCCATGCACTAATTGCCTTCACACATATGCTGTCGCCTCACACCTCACCACCACACAATACATAATCCTTCATGCAACACTTTATGCTCAGTCAAGCTCCAAAGGTCTTTCCCCTCCACCCCCCCTCTCTGTGACACTCTCTGCATGTCTGTCTGTCGATTTGTCTGTCTAGCAAATGTCGTCTGAACAACTACTAAAATCCTTATGCCACTATCGACCCTCATTAATTTTACTTTTAAAGTCATTACGGGTTAAATTTAGCCAAATTAATACGTTACAACTTTTTGTAACAACAACGAAGACGAAGAACGACAAAAACAACAACAACAACGATGTAAATGAAGGCAAAAATGGACATAAAGTCACAGAGAGAGAGAGAGAAGGAATACCGGAAAGGCAAGTAAAGTTCAAAAACCAAAATACTCATGGCGCTGAGTCCTTGTCGCAAACAATCTACAACAACAATAACAACAACAACAAATGTCTAAACACAAAACAAAAAAGAAGCGAACAAAAAATAGTATAAAATAAATGCCCAAAACAGAAGTTGAAGCCGAAGCAGAAGCAGAAGCAGAAAAACTACAAGTTGCTGCGGCTTTTTGCAATTGGGCTGTAAAATTTATAGTTTATCGTTTGGTATCGATAAGCCAACTTAAAATTTTCGACTGCTATTAGGCAAACACACACACACACACACACACAGACATACACAGTCGTAAGCGTCTAACAAATTTTGGTTTTTGCGCGCCTTCTTCATTGCTTTCTCCCTCTCACTTTTTTTTTTTTTTTTTGGGCCATGAAAAGTTGTTTGAAATATTTTTTGGTTAAATTTTATAGCTTCTTCATAAAAAAAAAAAAACAAAAATAAATACCAAAAATAAAACAAAATAAATAAAATAGCAAACAGGAAATAAATTCAAAGTCGTTTTGTGTGAAAAGAAGAAAATCGCAATAACAAAAATACAAAAACAAATGCGAAATTAAGCCAAGAGCGTTCAAAAGTCAGTCGTCGTCGTCGTCGTCGACTTGCCGCCTTAAAACAAAAACAAAAATACACAATTACAAAAACAAAAAAAAAAAAAAAAAAGGAAGAAGAGCAAAAGAAAAAAAAAGGTTACAAAAATGCAGTTGGACAAAGTTTTTGGCAAATTAGTCTGGTTTGGCAAAATTGCGCTAAACTCCTTTTGCTGCTGCTGCTTCTTCTTCTTCAGCTACTGCTACTGCTTCTTGCTCCTTGTTGTTGCTGTCTTCTACTACTTTTTGCCTTTTGCCACACGGCTTACGACAGCTTACGTCGGCTTCTCTTACGTTTTCATTACGATTCGATTCCGAATTTGAATTTTGAGGCGAAATTTACAAATATATATTTTTGTTTTCTATTTTGTTTTTTTTTTTTGCGTTGTTTTTTCGATTTTATGATTTTTAGTTTTGTATTTGTTTTCTGCTTTTTATTTTCTGTTAGATTTGAGATTTCGTTTTGCATGTTTTTGGTTTTTTTTTTTATATATACAAGTGTATAAATACCGGAAGTTCGAGTCGACTTGAATCTCGTATACGACTCGTGTAGAACTTTGAAAATTAGCAAAGCATTTGAAATCAAAAAAGAAGGAATACGAAAAAGAAGAAGAAGCAACAAACAAGCAAACGATAAGTTCAAAGTTTTTTGAGTTGCTGATTTTCGATTGCTTTGGTCGACAAAAAAAAAAAAAAAAAAAAACAAGAAATAAATAAACTAAAGGCGGTAAACCAACATTGAAGGTTGTTTTCTAAGTGTTCTTTTTTTTAAGATTTTTTATTTTCAATACAAAAATACATTTTGAAGTCAAAAACTTTAATTTGGAATTTTTACAATTTATAAGCTTGAATTAATTACAGTTAGGTGGCGCCATCTGTCGGAAGATGTGTGTTATTTTTGAAATTGTGACATTTTATGCAAATGTTGGTCATTTTTCAAAAGTAGATTGAAGACTAATAATTAGTTATAATATTTCCTACGATAAAATTAAAAAAAAGTTGTTGATAAAAATTTAGAAAAAAATTATTTGCTGTCGAAGATTGTTTACCGCCTTTAAAAAAGTGGGGTTTGTATGCAAAAGTTAAGCAGGAAGTTGTTATAAGCTTTTTAGATTATATAAAATTTATTTGTTTTTAGTTCTTGTTGTTTTTTTTTTTTTATTAGGTTTTTATCTTTTGTGGCAAACATGAAAGTCAATTTGAATTAAATTGCGTTGTATTGTCGATATTGAGCAATTATTAATGTTGTTGGTTTTTTTTTTTATGAAGAAAATAAATTATTTGATATAAAAAATAAACGTATGATTTGAAATAATTTGCATTATTACATTTTTATATTTGATTTAAATCAGAAAGCGTGTGTTCGAACATTCTGATGGAGAGGCAAGAAGTTGCAGAAAATAATAATAAATAAATATTGAAATATATTTCCAACAACAACAAAATTATCAATAATATGTTGTTTGTTGTTGTGGCTTTCACAAAGATCTGCACTGATGACTGTATGCAACAACAACAACAGCAAAAGCAGCAGCAGGATATGGCAGGATTCACATATACAATAAAGTTCTTCTCCTCGTCGTCATCGTCATGTCGAACGTTCTTGTTGTTGTCTAAGAAGCGCATTTGGCTTCTATATACGACTCTTGATAATTTCTTTTGTTTTTGGTACTTTTTTCCCCCTGTTTTTTTACACACATACATACATACATATTTGCGTTGAGAATGTTGGCGATTTTTGGTTTTATGCAAGTGAACTTGGCATTTGCGGTATTGCTGCAAAGGCCCGCAAGCAATATTTGTCATTAGCAAAGGCAACAACAACATCATCATCATGATGATGTTTAACAACGCCGTCACAGTCACAGTCATCTTCATCATCTAAACTCATCTTCATCAACTCATCTCAACTCAACTCATCTTCATTTTCATCATACTTCGACATTGAGTCCTGTTTGTCGTTGTCGTTGTCCTTACCGTGTGCCTTTACACCAACGCCAACAACAACAAACTCATGTTCATAGCCCTTGCTTTGCAATAGATATACTTATATATATATTTCTATATATATTTATGATATTTAAAAGCTCTTAAGTACAAACAAACAAACAAACACACAGACAGACAACTAGACAGACAGACAGACGGACAGACAGAGCGCGCTGCTTGGCATTGGGCAAAGTCGTCATCGTCGTCGACGCTGTCCTTGCCATCCTTGCCGTTCTGCGCCCATCGCCCATTAAAGTCGTCAGACTTAAAATGCCAGACAGCGACTTTGCTCTTCTTGTTGCTTTTATTGTTGTTGTTGCTCTTGTTGTTGTTAGATTGGCATGAGTGGCTTAAGCTTGAAAATTATTGTTGTTGTTTTGTTTTTTTTTTATCTCATGATATTATAAGATTTTTGCTGCTCAACTTGACTTGCACGCAAAATCGATTCATTTAAATAGTTTTTAATTACATGAAAAACAATTTTTTTAGAAAAAAAATTAAAATAAATAAAATAAATAAAATATAAAAAAATTCAACATTTTTTGTAAATTTTCGCTTAACAATATTTAAAGTACAGTGCTTGCAAAACCTTAAAGCAATGCTTTACAAACTGTGAACGTAAAACTGTATTTAAGATGTTTCGCTTTAAAAAAAAAAGTTGTTTCTTCTTCTTGTTTATTGTGCGTTTTGCGCTTTAATTTTGTATCCTTTTGTTTGCTTATTTTGTGTGCTATTGTTCTTGTTGTTGTTGTTGTTGATATTGTTGGTTTTGGCCTTGTGCTTTTGCTATTTATGCCACCCTGACTTGGCCGACAACGACGACGACGCTTACTTGTTGAAATGCAAGCCGCGTGAGAAACAAAACACTTGTTTGTCTCCTGACTGCGTCACACGCTCTCCCCACACCACACACTCCGCACCGCTCAACTAACTTCGTCCCTTTGCGGCCTTATCAATGAGCAATGAGTAAACCACCACCCAACAAGGATGTCCGACGCCCACATGCTCTCTCACAAGCCTTTTTTTTTGTTTTTGGCGTTTGTATTTGTATTGTACAATAGTTTGACCACTACTATGTTTGTGTTTGTGTATGTGTGTGTGTGAGTGTGTGTTTGTGTGCGTGTAAGTCTTCTTTGTTGTTATTTTGAAAAGTTCGCTTTGGCAAAAATTTTAAAGCTGTTGTTGAATTTTGCGTTGTGTCATCTTTAAGTGTTGTAAGTATTTGTTGTTGTTTTTGTAAACGTTGAATTTTTGCGGTTGTCACACACACACACACACACACAGACTCATTGATGATTGCTTTCATTTCAGCGCAATGAAGATTTCTATAACACTCTTTGTTGTTGTTGTTCTTTTTTAAGCCTCTCAGCTTGGCGGTCATTAACAACAAAAACAACAACAACAATCATCGAGTAAGAAAAAAGGGTTGTAATTTCTATAATGAACAGATTTTTGTTGTTTGTAATATTTGTTGTACATTTGCTTATAAATTCAATGACAAGATACATGAATTTGAAATATTTTTATTACAAAAAACAAAAATAATAATAATAAAAGCCATTTTGCTGACCAACAACAACAACAATAGCAACAAGAGATCTGCTCATCTTTTTGAATATTTTTTTTTGTTTTTTTTTTTTTGTACAAATCAATTAATGTGAAAAATTCGCCTTTTCCGACTGATTCCATTTTTTATATTAATCCCCGCTCTCACTCTCTCTTGCCTACCGTCTCTTTAGTATTTCTCTTTTGAATGCGTACAAAAATCATGTTCTTCTATAGCATCCCAATGCCTCCGCAGACCACTTCACTGCCCTTCTATACAATGCTCTAAACTCATGACGTCTTCTTTTGACGCTTTTTTGTTTTCTGTCTCCTTTTTTTTGGGGGTTTTAATTTTTTTTTTTTGTTGGTTAAAGTTGAAAAGAACGAGTGTGCGAACGAATGAACGAACGAACGTTCTGAATCCAAATGAGTTAATTAACTAAAATGCGGGTGGCTTTCCTTTACACACACACATACTTATATATATATATATATTTTCATATGTCTGTGTGCTTTTTTGCAAATTTTTTTTTTTTTTTTTTTTGGGTACGAATTTATTTTTTGTTCCAAAATGTTGTCCTAACAGCACACACGTATGTGTGTGTGTGTGTGTGTATATTTGTGTGGTCAGTGTTGTTAATCCACTGCCAAAAATAATATTTCATACATCAAAAGGTTCTTAAATCCTTTCAATATTTTAGAGAAGCAAAAAAAAAAAAAAGAAAAAAAAACAACAACACAAAGCACATGTACTCAGCTTAAGTGAAAAATGTTGAAAAAGCAATGCGTCGCATTTCAATTAGCGCAAAACAGTGTTGGTAAGTGCGGGCAGGTCAAGTCAAGTTCAGACTTTAAAGTGTTGCCTTTTTGTTGTGTTGTTTTTTTTTTTTATACAAGAACGCGTGCTCAACGCATGCTGAACAACTTACAAAGGCATCATATGGAAAAAAAATCTTATTTTTTTAAATAAAAATAAAAATTCTTTAAGAAAATCTAAAGTGCTTTAAAAAAAAATACAAAGAAGCATGTATAATAGTTTGACACAAGTCAAGGCGGCAACCCTTTTTTTTTGTTGTTATTGTTGTTGTTTCACTTCTGCAAAAAAGCAAAGCCAGCTGCATGTCATGCACACATACATTCATTGCAATGCTTTTGTAATTAGTAGGGAAAAAAATATGCAAAATTTTGAATTATACTTGAAAAAAATAAAAAAAGCAAAGCATGCACACCCCCACACACATGCCACTTGTGTTGCCGCTGTCGCTGCTGCGGTTGGCATGCGACGCCAACAACGTTGAAACAATAAATCAAAGCAAATCAATGCAAAGGCAAAAGCGGAGTATAATAAAAAAAAGAAGGTAGAAAAAAAAAACTTTATAAATTTTAAACAAAAGATTGTTGAGGCAGTAAACACAAAAGCTGAGCATATGAGTAGCAAAGAGTGAGTGAGAGAGTCGTGTGTGTGTTTGTCACACACAGTGGCAACAACAACAACAATGTAAGGAATTGCATACAAAAAGACTTGTCAAGCATGCAAAATATGCCTTCAAGTGACAGTTGTGACATTTTATTGAAATGTGAAAAAAGCAAACATGAAAAAAAAAATATTTTTTAAATAAAAAAATAATAATAATGCAGTACAACAGGCATGAGTGCCATGTGTATTAAAAAAACATATATGTATATACATACATGTATTCCGAATGCTCGTGTCAAAGACGCTTTGAAGAACACTTTGATTTAGTGTAAAGGACATTCGTATTACAACAAAGTAACAACAAATAGCTTAAAATACCTAATGAAAAATATCATTCGGAATTCATCGAATGTGTTTTTGACTATTTAAATATGAAATTAAAGCCTATTAATAATATAAAATCATATCTGAATAAAAAAAAAATTACTCCGAACTACTCCGAATTATACCGAATTACTCCGAATATATTTTAAACCTGCCAAACAATTGAAATAAACAAATAATTGCTATGAAAATTATAGCTGAGCAATACAATGTACTCCTAATCACTCCGAATATCTTCAAATTTGTTTTTCTCACATTTTTAAACAACAATTAATCTTTTTAAAACTAAGCAACGCACAAAGTCTCTTACTTTAATTGAAATGTCATTGCATAAATGTTGTCAAAGTCATAAGTAGCGTTTTTTTTTTATTCTACATCTTCTTCTTCTTCTTTCCTACAACGCCCTCACATTTAACGTTCACGCATTCCTGTCGTCTTAAATACTAACATGACATGACAGCGGCATCAGCAACAGCAACTTGAAGAATTTTAAATACTTTTTTTTCCACCACATACAACCCCATCGTGTCTTAGCCCCCTACTCCTCCCCACTAAAAAAAAATTAAAATGAAAAAAAAATGAAAATGTTTACAATTACACACACATTAAACAAGGCAAAGCAAAAACAAGTTACTGTAAAAATATTTCAATTGCTAACACCAAGTTCAGACAAAGGGGGACGGGGCCTAACGGGACACCATGCCTTGGAAGGGGGTAAACAAGAAAAAAAAAATAAAAAACAGAAGAACTTAAGTGAAGTCAAAGAAAAACATGTAAAAGAAATAAATAAACATGTGTGTGTGTGTGTGTGGAAAGCATAAAATGATAGCATAACATTAGGCGCAAAACGCGTCATGGTAATGAAGGAAGCAGCAGAAGCAGTAGAAGGATGGCAAAGTCGTTGGCAATAAGACGAAGAAAGATGACGCTAAAAGTTGGCAAACAGCTTTGTCGGCTGTCAATTGAAATTGTTTAAAACGCAATGGCGGTGGGGGGTTTTCTGGAGGGAGGCTGGGTGAGTGAGACAAGTCTCAAGTCGCACCAATCAAAGGCAACTTAAGTCATGTTCAACTTTGGCAACAACATACGCATAGACAACCCTTTCTAATATGTATGTTGGATGAAGAGGGTGGGGCGACGATGGTAGAATATTGTGGGGCAAAGAAAAATCCGTTACTGTGTTTTTATATATTATTTTTTTTGTTACTTGTCTTTTTCTTTAACATTTTCTTGTGTTTTTTTTTTCTACATGCTCATTTTCAAGATGACGTCTGCATGTGTGTATCTGTGTGTGTACGTGTATGTGTGCGTACTTTGTCAACCCTGTCAAGCACCAAGCTCGTGCTCAGCTCATCATTAAATGTTATTTTTTTTTCTGTTCTGTTCTTTCTTTACATTATATTATTTGTTTATTCATTCATGTCGTTGCTGCCTACTTTTGGGCTCATATGTGTGTATGTGTGTGTGTGTGTGTTGGGTACAGAGCCAACACAATTAGAAAATCGTCTAATTTTATGCACAGCTGTGCAACTGTATCTTATAGATACCGTTAGGACAAACAGCGACAGCCAATCCTATAAGAAACAATATATTTACATACATACATACATATGTGTATGAGTGTGTTAGCGCGAAAGAGAGGGCGACAGGAAGCATGTGAGTGTGAGAAAGGCTGCTTTTGTCATATCATGCATTAAAAATCGAAGTCACTCACGCACTCACGCACGCTTGCCTCTTGTTGATGAGACGCCGCATTGAGCATTTGATCGTCGATGCAGGAGCGGGGGAAGGATGGAGGCAAAGATTGACGAAGACAGCGTCTGTGGTATTGGAGGTGGGAGGCGGAGGCGGAGGCAGGTGTAAGCTGCTATGAGGGCTGTTGTTTTTTGGCGCTGCCAGCAAATCCTTTTTTTCTCTCCTTCTACTTATTTATTTATTTATTTATTTTTTTGTTTTTGTTCTAATTGGTAGCATTTGACGTGTGCTTTTTGAATGACGCGGGGGTGGGCGTAGGGCGGTTTAATTTTTTTTCATACGTTTGCTTCCTTCTTCGACTTCGACGTTTTTGCACATTAATCCTTTTTTCGGCATCTTTTCATACATGTCGTTGTATTTATGAGTGTCTCTATGCATGTGTATGCATGTGTGTGTGTATTTGAACATAATCCTTTTTTTCCTGTTATAACCCTTGTGCCTTTCCAACTTGTCTGATCACAGCGCAGCTTCTTCTGCTTTTGCTTCATCGTCGTTGCCTCATCAAGTTAACGTTTGCTCTTCGCTTCCTATACAAAACGTTACGAAACTTGCCAGCATATCAAAGCTAATTTATTTTCGTGTAGCATATATTTGGGCGGGCGGACAGGCGCACGTCTGTCTGTCTGTGTGTATTTGTGTGTATGATTTTTGATAAGTAAATAGAAATTTTATAAATTTACATATGCGGCATTGCTACGTTTTGTTTTGTTGGTAAAGAGTTGCCATATATGTGTGTGGGAAGTAGTAAAAAACGTTGTGTGTGTGTGTGCGGCATGGGGAGGGGCTAAAGTGATGGTAAGGACAATAACGACAAATGAATGTATGTATGTATGTATGTATGTATGAGTTATAAGAAAAAAAGAGAATTTTAAATTAGAAAATATTAGTTATGTTTGTTCGTTTTTATTTTTGTCTGTGCCTAAAAGTATGCAGCAAAGCTAAAATACAAATTCATTGAAATATAATATATATATATATTTTTTTGTCGACTTTGCTGCTTCTATTTCTCCTCACTCTTTCTTACTCGCCCGCTTTGTCTCTTACTCCGGCTGTCTTTTCGTTTGGTAGCAAGAATCCTTTACAGCATCAAGTGGCATTGCATGCCATCAACTTATGCACAACCTTGTTGCCCACTCTTCTATGCACACACACACACACAGACACGGTTTGTTCATGACATGCTTTGCTTGATCAAAAAAACACATGCGCCTAAAAGTCGACTAACATCAATACATCATATTACTGTGGCCTTCTCGCTGTATGAATGTATGTGTGTGTGTGTGTGTATGTCTGTATAGAAATTTACAATGTCCGAGCATTTTATGTTGTTGTTTTTTGGCTTTGTTGGTCTTTTTTTCCTTATTATTTATATTTTTTGTGTTTAATATTTAAATAAATAATTAGCAGAAAAGGTAATTTTATATGAGCAAGTCAAGTCAAGTCAGCTTCTGCTTCTGCATTTGGGTTTGTATTTTAGCATGTTTTTTATTATGTTTATTTGATCCTTGTAGCTTTTGGCGCCAAAAGTTTTTTTATTTTTGGTTTTTTGGTTATTACTTTCTTTATTTTTTAAATAATATTTGAAATTATAAAGCAAACGTTATTCAAGTGCAGGTCTGTGTGTGAAATTATTAGCAAAAAAAAAAATTAAAAAAAAGGAAATGCTTAGAAATCCTCTTATGAAAATATTTGCTTTGAGCAAATCTTTATATTGTAAGCGTCTGTTTGTCTGTGTGTGTGTGTGTGTCTGTCTTTATGAGCAAGCGTGTGTGTGTGTGTGAATAGTGTTAATTACCGTAAGCTTGTAAGACAAGCACAGAAAAAACTTTATTTTTATATTAAAAATAAATATTTGATAGCAACAAATTTAACCTAAGAAGATTTTGTGTGCTCAACCAGAGTTGCCAAGCATAAGAAATTTAATTTGAAAATTTACGCTTTGAACTAAATTCTCTGTAAGCAACTGTACTTTTTTTTTTTTGTTCTTCATTTATTTTCAAAATCATAAAAGTAAAAAAAAAAAGGTAACCCTAAAAAACAATAATTTTGGAAAATCGCACATTTGAAGGCAGCAAAGTGTCGTTTATAATAATAATGACCCGCATGCACCCCTTTAACCATGGCTGCCCCACCCACACCACACATATACACCCACACACATCTATATATTAGTAAAAATGTGTGGCAACCTTTATGCCCGCATAAAAATGTCAAAAATCATACGCACACACACAAATATGGACAGAAGGACAGCCAGAAAGACAGCAAAAAATATTTCTAATCATTATTTGGTCACTCACACAAACATAAAATGCCAAATGAGAACCTTGACTTATATACCAACCCCACCCACTAAACCGGAGTGTGTTCATGGAGAAGTGTAAACATTTCTTTTGTTGCTTTTTGATATTTGGTCAGTGTAATACTTAATTATTTACTTAAAATAAAAAAAAACAACAAAAATCTAAATTGTTCTTTGTTCAAAAAAGGCCCAAAAAAAAAAAGGACTAAACAAAAAATAAGCAAAGTGACCAACAGCAATGTTGTTGCAACCCTGCGTTCAGGACCAATAAAGGTATAAAAAGGAGGAGCATGAAAATACAAAAAAAAAAGGGTCACACATGTATGTATGCGTGTGTGTGTGTGTGTGTGCGGTAATTTTTGATGTATGTAAGTTAGTAAAATGGTTCTGATGGCAACTCTAATGCTATGACATGCCACTGGCCATCGAACAATGCCATGAGTTCATGTTCTTACATGGCAGCAGATAAACACAAGAAGAGTTTGAGTATAAGGGGGGGAGTGGGGGCAGAGGTAGCACCAAAAAAGGTATGCATACGTTATGTAATAATAAGGATAAGCCAAAAAATTATTATTACTTTTGGCATTTTAGTACAGGACATGAGCAGATGAGATGAGATGCGATGTGATGCGTTGAGAAGCGATGAGATGAGTAGCCATGCGGTCGGTCAGTGTTGAAGTACAACTACAGGCAGGGGGTGGGGAAGAGGTCGTATGGGTGTCTGAGCGCGTTAGCAATGAAGAACGAAACAAAACTTGTACAAGTTTGGAGAGAGCGAGAAAAGGGAGAAGTTCGAGCGCCATCTGTTGGCTGTTGTTGAATGTTGGCTTGGGACAAACCTTTTATGACTTTTGGTAACAAAATATGAGTAAACAAAATTGATGCAACAACAACAACAAAGTTGTTATTTAAATAAAAAAATAAAAAAACACAGAAAAATAGGCTTTGACCAATAGTGAGTGAGCTGACAACTCTATGCATTAAGCATAACTATTGAATGAGTATGAATAAATGAAAGAAACGCAAGAGAAAGAGATAGAGCAAACGTGCAAGAGTGATGAAGCGATGTGTACATGTCTGTATTGTAACTAAAAAGTCTTATTTGCTTACATATGTATGTATTTGCATAAAGCATACATTTTTATAGCATAGCCAAAGGCGCTTTCATAGATATTACAAGGGTTCAACAACTATCTATGTGTGTGTGTGTGTGCTTTATGTGTTACAAAACCAAAGCCATTAAACAAGTAAAATTTTTTTTTTTTCAAATTTTCTTTACTTTTTTATTCTTCTTCTTCTTTGCTCGTTTGCGTACCTTTGGCTTAATTAGCCCTAATTAAATATACATGTGAACATTATTAGCCGAGTCAGTTGAGATGATTACTGTTAGTTTAAAGTGTTGCCTTGTGGCATGAGGCACGTGGACCATGTGCAGAGAAAAAAAAAAAAAAAACGAAAGAAGAAGCAACATAAAATAGAGCTCAGCTTTTAATCAACAATGTATTATTTGCTAAAGACTTTTACAGAATGCTTGAGTAAGTTTAATAAATGGATTTTTTTTTTCGTTCTAATAAACCCTTTAAATGTAAAAAAAAAACTATAGAGCATGTCGCAGATATTTTTAAATTTTTTTATTATATTTTTAAATTTTTGTATTATATTTCTAAATTTTTTTATTATATTTTTTAAAATTATTTAACCGAAAAAAAAAATTATTACTCACAATACAAGAATTACACAAGAGAAAAATCGAAAAATCTTTGCCCCTCACTATTGTTTGCCCCCTTCATTTGACAAACCGCTAAAGCAGCTCACACAAACTCAAACTCAAATCTTTAATTAAGCTGAAAATTAAACAATTTATTTTCTTTTTCGTCTAAATAGCTCACACAGGAACAACAACAACAACAACAGCATATCAACCCCCCATAGGCTGGAAAACCCCAAGATTAAGATAAGCAAGCCATGACGTTGGCAAAAATTGAAGAGGAGAAGGAGTTAAGTGAAGGCATGACAACTCTGCTGCTCTGCTCTGTTGGTATGAAACATGACATACAATTCATTTTGTGTCTCGTTGTTGTTGTTGTTGTTGTTGGCACAAATTTTACAATTTCAATCAAAATTTCCAATCAATGTCAATTCATTATGCGCCATCCTCAGCACACACCTCACCTCACCACACCCTCAGTCCTCATCGTCATCATCATCATCGTCAGAGGCACTCAAGCATCAAAAAAGCAAAACTTCTTCATAGGCAAAACAAGAAGTAACTTTGTTTGAGAACCCTGCAGACAAAAATTTCACTTCTTCCTCCTTCATTTAGTTTCTTTACACACTCTTTGACTCATTCACTTAGTCATTTACTCAATCAGCCGAACCACCCACCTGTCTATTTAACACACACACACACAGCCAAACTGTCTCTCTGTCTGTCTGTCTGTCTATTTGAATGTTGTCTAACTCGTCTATCAAATCAAAATCGACAAGACGAGATTTCAAGGCATTCGTTTATAACATTTAACCAAAAATGATTCTTGTCTTCTTCAATGTGAAATGTTTTAAGATGATGGCAGCACGAATGTTGCCCTTAAACCCAATGTCACTCTAACGCTCTAACTCGCTATAGTTATATATATATATATATATATGTAAGAGTGTGTGCGTGTTTCTGTCGAAATCGAAAAACATTTCGTGTATTAAAACCGAAACGAATTAATTTAATTAATTACAATCATGTCTTATTAGATTCGAAAGACAACGAATGTTAAAGGAAGAGTATGACACCCAACAACAACCACCAATGCTACCCTCACACACACAGATACATATATGTATGCATATTGTAACAGTTTTAGTCTTCAAGCGTTGAAAATCTTAGCTGTTTTTGCTTTAAGAATGAAAATTTTGGCAAAAGTTTTCCAAAAACCATGACATTTCAAATGTATAGATTTGTTGTTATTGTTGTTGTTGTTACTTACAAGTGGCACAATCAGGTTGAATGCGTGTGTGTGCTCACATCATTTGTTATTTACAAAATGAGACAAGTTTGAAAATTTTGTCATTTGCGTCTTAAAGCCTTCATTACTTGCTGCATGTGTGTGTGTGTTCTTCTTCTTCTTCCGCTAACACCCAAAAAATGAAAAATAAAAAAAAAATAAAAAACCAAAAGTTTTGTGGTTTCTTTGGCTTAATTTGCTCTCTTTGGCTTCGAAAATCGAAAAAGATACTTGTCACATCAATTTGTGCGCTGTCAAATGAATGACAAATGAAAAGGGTTGCCAGCTCTCTTTCTCGCTGTGTGTGTGTTTTGTTGTTTGTTGTTTTTTTTTTGGTGACACAAATTATTGACAATAAATAACATGAACGAATGCGAATGCAAGAATGCAGAACGAAGCAAAAGTTAAAAAAAAAATAGAACAATAGAGTTGCCAATTAGCTTAAATATTAAATAAATAAAAATATATATGTAAGTAGATATAATAAATACAAAGAGTTGCGAATAAATGCAGCAAAAGATACTTTCAAAGCAACGGCAACAAATGATAATAATGATGAACAACAACATGATGATGATGATGATGAAAATTTGTGCCTTTATATACACACATATATATGTATGTATGTATATATAGAGATACATTTGTATCTATGTATCTTTTTGTGCTGTTACACTGCCAATTAATCAAGAAATTCTTAAATAATTATTTGCCTATTTTTATAGGCACTAAAAATGTGAATGCACAGACACAGACAAACTGACAGACAGACAAGCAGACAGTGAGTGAGTTGAATAAGACAGACAGACAGACAGACAGTCCGTCTGTCTGTCTTTCTCATACATATATTGAATGAGAACGAAATGTATTAAAAATTGTACTCAAAGCAAAGCAAAAAGACAAAAAAAGCGAATTTGTGCGATTTTCTATTAGCTGACAAACGAAGAAGAAGAAGAAGAGACGAAAAACGACGACAAAGTTCGCCTTCATTAATGATAATCATAATGATGATGATGATGATAAACATGAAAGGAGACAAGCGTGCATAAGCACACTGCAGTTTGTCCGTCCGTCCGTCCGTCCGACCGTCTGTCTTGTCGGCTCGTGTGGAGTGTAAATTTTTGTCGCTTGATTTTTTTCGATTATTTCATTTGTATCTTTTTATTCATTTGGTTACAAGTAATTGTTGTGCAGCCAAAACAATATTACATGAAGCATTGCAATTAGATGAGCCGTAGATTAGGCGCATGAGACAAATATAGACAGCGACGAAATAAACATAAAGAGACAGACGGTCGTACGGACAGACAGACAGACAAATGAAATTGGCGAAAAATGACACGTTTGGCAAATAAAATAAATGAAATTTAATTAAGACAAAAAAGAAAATTATTTCTTTGAGCAAAGAAAATAAAATATTTTAAAATAAAAAATAAATTAATAAAACAATAAAGCATGAAAAAAAATTACCAAAAAAAATTTTAAAAATCATTAAAGCATTTGAGAACAAAATTCGAAAGCTAGACTGCCGTATGTGCGGTTTGTCGTCGTGTAACATAAGACAATTTCAATATTGTTGGCATTTTATTTTGTATGTCGCACAAATAAAGCAAATCTAAGTGCCAATGAAGTGCTAAGCAAAGTACACTGAGTGAAATAGGGTGAGGGAAAGAGAAATAAGAACGGTGACAAAAATCGAAAAAAAAAACAAAATGATTGCAAATAAAAGCCAAAGGCAAATAAATTTACAAGGCGCGAGTTGATTTTTATAATGCACAACGACGACGACGACGAATATGATCATCATCATCATGATAATGATGACAAAGAAAATATTGAAGCAGACACAAGTGATGGCAAATAATGCAAAAAAGAAACAAAAACAAATTATATGAAAGACAAGCAAAAAGGGTGGGCACATCATTTGCTATGGCTGGCTATGCATTCAGTGTTGAGGGGGGCTGTTGTGGGGCTTGGATGCTGCGGTTATTGTTGTTGTATGGTTGTTGTTGTATGGCAGGCAAATGATGAACGGCAGCAAGCCGACAAGCAAGAGGCAAAAAACGCATTTATTGATGACAAATGTCATCTTGTTTGTGTGTGAGTCGTACACTGTGTATGTGTATGAGTATGAGTGTGTGTATGTGTGAAGAACAAAAGCAAAGCGTAGCAGCAACAAAAGTCACAGCAAAGACTTGTTGGCAGCACTGACACTCATCATCATCATCATCTGCAGCATTCTTCTTATTATTATTATTATCAACATCATCATCAACATTATCATGATCGTCAGCTTTGTCGTTGTCGTTGTCGTCGTCGTCTGTTGCCGTTGTCAATTAGCGAAAATCGAATTAATATTGTAAATACTTTAATGAAATAATGCACATGCTGTGACATTCTTTTTTTTCTTCCTCTGCTTCTGCTTCTCACTTTTTTCGCATTTATTTGCTTCACTTGATTTAACAACGAAATAAAGTATTTTTTTTTTTTTAATTTGTATTGTTGCATTTTGTGTTTAAAAATAACTGATTTGCTTTTTGAAGAAAGACAAAGCTTTCATCTTCTTATTGATAAAGTGCATTTGCAACTGCGTTAGGGTCAATGCTGCTCAAACTGTATGCAAGCAAAATAAAGCACATTTGTTATTGTTAACATGACCTTTAACCTATATATGAGTTACAAAAAAAAAAAAAAAATTATAAAGCTTTGGTCATATTTGTTGCACACACACACACACACACATGCATAAAGAGAGTTACTTATATATAGGTGAGCTTAACTGAACGACCAACTGTCAACATACAACAATAACAATAACAACAACTGCAATAAGCCAAACGAACAGAGGCCTCAACTGCCATGCGTGTTGCCTGCCATTCTGTCTGTCCCTCAGTCCGTCTGTCTGTCTGTTTGTTTGTCTGCATGTGTAAAGGGTTAAAGGTTAAAGGCGCTCAATGTCTGCCACGTGTAATTGTAACTGAATTTTTATACAATTTTCTTTCTTTTTCTGTTTGTTTGTTTATTTATTGTGTTTGTTGTACGCGAAAAATTCAGCGGTCAAAGTCGGTCGGTCGGTCGGTTGGTTGAGTGACTTTGCTTTATTCTCGCTTGGCTGACATTTGTGTTGGCGCAATGCGTGTGTGGGCGGCAGCGCGGGCAGCTGAAGATGTGTTGAAGTGTTGGCGTCAAATGATGAAAAAAAAACAACGTTGACTTTAATATGGCAAAGGGCAAATATTATCATCATGAGTGTGTGAGTGTGTGTGTGAAATTATATTAATAACGCACATTGTTATGCATGTGGTTGCTTTATTTAATAATATTTACGCCCTTTTTTCATGAAAAATAATTAAATGAAAAAAAAAACCGAAATTATTATCAAAATTAAAATACAAGTGCTTAACTGCCGTATGTGCGGTAGAGTTGTATGCAACATAGGAGTATATAATATTGTTTTCAGCGCATTTCATTTTCAAGAATCCTAATTTTCTTTTTTATAGACATTCAACTCATTATAGACGCGGAATTCCTATGTAGAACTACAAATTTTCTTTGGTTTGTAAAAAACAGATGTTCCGCGAAAGTTTTATCAATGCTTCTCAAATTGTTCACAAGCTGTTTATTTGCTTATTAAGTGACTTGGTCAAGATTTTTGATGATTTTTGTTGTTGTTTTGTTGTAATCCTTGTTACTGTTGTTCTTGTTACAGAGTTGACACATTATCTTCATAATCAGACAAACGTTTTTGGCCGCAAAATGCGTAATTGGCCAACACAAGACTCGCGGTTAAGCAAATGACTAAAGCACACACACACTCACACACACACACAGATATCCATACGCATGTGAACTCTCACACACACGCACACACATGCTGACTTCGCATGCATAATTTTTTGGTGGTTTTTGGCGGTTTGGATTGTTTGCTTTGGTTGGCGTGCTCTGTACGCCCCTCCTCCACCCACGCCTTCGCCAACTCACTCACTCACTCTAACTCTCTAATAGCAACATTGTTGGTTTTGTTGTTGTTGCTGCTGCCAGTGGCCTTAATCTACTCTGGTCAATGGGGTTTGTCTAACTTGTGTGTGTGTGTGTGTTCAAAATTGTGTCAAATGTATGCAAAGTACTTGTTATTGTTGTTGTTGTTTCAGCAAGGCTTTAAAACGCCTAAACGTATGCAAAACTGTTGCTGCTAATATACACATGTATGTAGATACATTTTCAATGTCAACATTTGTTGTTGACTGTCAACTGACCAACAACAATAACAACAACAATGATGATGTCTGCAGTTGATTTTGGCACAAAAGCTTTTCATTTGAGTTATGAAATTTAGATTTTGTGTTTCATAAATTAGCGCAAAAATAATGTCACTGCATTGTCAGCTACTTCTTCTACTTCTTTTTTTCTCTGCTTACTCTGCTTTCACAATTTTCTTTAACCACAAACATGTTAAGTTGACCATATTCAAGTTAACTGCTTTGTAACATGTCAAAACCAAAATATTTTACGTTTTCTTGACATGCTAATAATTTTTTTACACCATCCTAAAATAGATAAATAATTTCAGAGAATATCAGCTATTTCCAACGAAGCATTGCTGAGTTACTTGAGTTAGTTTGATCAAAACTTTATCTAACAACGATTCTGGCTTATGTCAAGCTATGCTATCTGCTGTTTCGGCTTAGAAATGTTGTAAAATAATAATTCTGAGCAAATCTAAAAACTTAAAAATCAACAACCATCATAAATTTTTTCATATGAATTTCAAATGCTTCTTGCATACTTCCTTTCCAACCAAACACAACACAGTCGTTTTGATCTTTATTTTCTCGTTGTCGTTTTTGCGACAATATGCCCTCATCAAATGCAAACATTTTTGACCTTCGATCGAATTGAATTGAAAGCAAAAATAATCAAAACAAAAAAAAAAAAATTAATCAAATGAAAAAATCAAAAATTCTCCCACGCAAATTTTTGCCAAAAAAAAAAAAAAAAAGCAAAAACAAAAAAGTTCAATTCATTTTTGGTTTTATTGTTGTTGTCTTTTTCTTGCTGTTCTGTGTTTGTATGTGTGTGTTGTGTTTTTTTCCAATTCAATTTTTAATTGAATTTCCTCTCACAGATACACAGCAACAACGACAAACAATGCAGGGCAAAATATTTTTTTTTTATTTTTTTTATTTTCGTTTTTGAAATTCGATCGAAATAATTATGCGAATGAAGCTGAAGTTGAACTGAGACAGAGACTGAATTTGAGGCTGTGCAGTAGAGCAATGACGATCAGAACAATAACCAAATCGGTTTGCATATCAATTGTTTGCTGTAAACGCGACACAGGAAATTCAAACTTTAAAAAAAATTGCAAAAAAAAAAAAAATAATAAAAAATAATGCCCGAAAACAGGCAAGTCCAAAATCAACGCTTTTTCGCTATCAATGAAGCGTCGGCGCGCAAAAACTTGTGAATGAGTTGAACTGAACAAGAAGAAGCAGCAGACTTAATGATGATGATGATGATGATGATAATCATGAAGAAATCGTTGTTGTCTCAATGGAAAGGAAAAAAAAAAAGAACCAAAAACACACACAAGTTCAATAAAAACTGAAATCAAGGCATATCAGAGCGATCCGAAAGCATGAAAGGGAGATAGAGCAAGAGAGAGTGAGAGAGAGAGCGCAAGAATATGATAATGAAAATTGCGCGGGCGGGCGACAAACGACAATTCAATGCCACTAAATGTTGCGATGATGATGATGATCATGTTGATAATGATAATGATGATGACGTCTGCGTTGATTGAGACGACGGCGTCAACGACGAAGCAAAAGCTTTATTAATACAATAAATTATATTATGGAGCTCTTCCTGTTCAACATTTTGCCATACACGTTCGATAAACGACAAAAAAAAAATACAAAAAAAAAAAATATAAAAAAAAAAACAAATATCACCGCTTTGACAATGCGTGATTTGTTAAACCCTCTCTTGCTGTTTCTACTCGCTCCACTTTGGTATTTTTTTTTAAATTTTTTTTTGGATTTTATGTTCGACAGCCTG
The DNA here is from genome assembly GCA_034638295.1 of Phortica okadai. NCBI lineage: Eukaryota > Metazoa > Arthropoda > Insecta > Diptera > Drosophilidae > Phortica > Phortica okadai. Next base: position 3,766,014 of record CM067848.1, read on the forward strand.
TTGATTATGTTTAATAATAACAACAACAATGCGCGATACCAGAAAGGAGTACGTAGCAGAAGAAGAAAACAAGTCTCTCATACGCAAATAATTGAAATTTGCATATTGAAATGGTAAATCATGAGTTGAGGGCGTTAAATGAAGGCCAGGCGAGGCCTAAAGCCGTCAAGCAAGAGTAATGGGCATGCATGAATGAAATTATTCGATTAAGTTTAGCTGAATTATTATTAACATTTTGATTTAGTTAATAAATTTTATTTTTCCAAAACTTTTCAGCTCAATTGTTGTATGTGCTTTGTGTTGTCATGTAACATGAGAGTTTATAATATTATATATTTTGCATTTTGTTTCAAGAACCTTGGAAACTTTATGTGATTTCAAGTTTTGCCATTTGAATTAAGTAAATTTGTGTGTTCTGAAGTTTTGGCAAGGCTCTTGTAGCACTTGAAGTAACTTTAAAGATAATGAAGGAACAAAAATTGCCAAGCAATGTAAGATATAATGTTCTTATATACATATGTATGCCTTATGCATTCATTCAGTCGTTTATGCATTCATTCATTCATTCATTCAGTCATTACTTCATTCATAAAGCAGACAAAAACGAGGAAGAAGCAGAAGAAGCTTTAAAGTCAAAAGCAGCCGAAATGGGCGAAGCAACTTTGGCAGCCTTGAATTGTGGCAAAATATGCGACAAAGAGACTTGAGTCAAAGATGCAAACGTAGACGAGGACTCAGAGTCATTTGCAGTGAGACGAACAATAAAAAGATACACAACAAACACATTGAAGCACAAGAAGAAGAAGAAGAAGCAGCAGAAGAAAAGAGAGAGCCTTGTTTAAAGCGGCAACAGGCTAAAGCCAACAACAACAATAACAACAAAAAGCCTCAGACTCAGACTGAGCGTTGCTTTTGTTGTTATTGTTATTATTGTTGTTGTTGTTGTATTTTTGTGAAGCGCCCCAAACAAAACGCACCTAAAACGCGTGGGCGTTTACGCTCAGCAACATCATCATTATTATCTTCAACGTCATTATTATCTTTAACATCATTATCATTATGAACGCTTCATGTCTGTGGCGTGTTTTTTTTTTCAGTTTTTAGTTTTGTTTGTGCATACAAGTTTTGACATCATTTTGTTGTAGTTGTTGTTGTGTAGTTTTTTTTTTTTATCATTCTGTTGCATGCAACAAGCCATCAACGTTGCTGTCACCAACAACAACACCACCAACACCACCAACACCGCGACCTTCTGCTGCCGCTGCTGTTGTTGTTGTTGATGATGATCATCATCATGATGATAATGTTAGTGCTGATGACGAATATGTTGAATGTGTGAATGAAAATGTTGATTTTTTTTCTTTTTTTGAAATTTTTATTTAATTTTGTAAAAGTTTTTTTTTTTTTTTGTATTTTTACATTCATTTGTACATTTACAAACTGTGATAAAACAACAACACAGCCAGCGTAAAGCTGTGGCGGAGGAGGAGGAAAAGGAAGGCAGTCGCAGCAGCATAAAAAAGTATCTGTCTGGGCTGCGAAAAGAGCGCAAAGTTGCGCATCATTAGTGCTGACTGAGCCAAACATAAGCGACAAATGCTTCAAAAGGTTTCTATCTTTGCTCTTGTTGTTGTTTTAAGCAAAATACATACATATATATATGAAAATGATTGCCGACAAAGTTGACAAAAAAAAAATAATATATTATATATATAAATATAAGTTTAGATAATATTCAAACTTACTCAATTAACGGTTTTGTTTATAATTGCAATATGAGTTTTTAAATTACCTGAAAAGAGTGACAAAAAAGAATAAAATATTAATATAAAATTTAGTACAGTTGCGTTAAAAATATTGTTAAGTTTAATTATTTAATTTTCAAGTCGACTTCAAGTCAACCGACTCAACAAATTAATACAAATTCTTAAGAACTCAGCAAGCAATTCAAAATTCGTAATCTTATAACTTTTAAGCTCACACAAAATCCTTGAAAAACAAATTAAAGTTAAAATGCAAATTGAATTGGGCACGAAATCGCAAAAAAAAAACTTCTTTGTTTCAGTTCCTTATTAATCATGTGGCATTTAAGGCAAAGAAGTTGCAATTTGTGCAATTGAGAGTGTTCAGAGGAAGTGTAATTCCAGATAAACTTACAAATTTCCAATGAAAATTCGACATAGAAATATGAACTACAAAAATATTAGAAAATTTTACTCAAAATTTAGAGAAAAAAAGTCTTTCTTCTATGGAGCTCAACGATAATTTACAAAATTCAACAAAAGCTACGAAATTCAACATTAATGTTGCAGGAATTCATTAAAAATCTTGTTTAACCTAAAAAAAATATTAAAAAAATTCAATGAATATTTTTAATAAACAAAAATTTATGAAATTCAAATTACAAAAATTCAACAAAAATTTTAAAAATTCAGGTACAACAAAATAATTGAAAATATTACAAGAAAAAAAGGAAATTTCACAGAAAATAAAATAAAATTTCTGCACAAAAATTCAACAAACTCACCAAAAATTGTGCAAAATTCACCACTGAAGGCATGAATTCAAACACGTCGGCCGCAAACACGTGTTTCAAATAAACGAATAATAAAAAATAAAACTTTTCAAAAAAACCATTACATTTTTTTTTTTTTTTTTAAGCGGACCACACACGTTGCAATGAAGCCACACACGAACAATTAAAACAAAAACTTAGTACGCTGAATTTGACATGAAAACGTCTCAAAATATGATTATACAATCTCAACGAGTTAAGAAAAAAAAAAAAAAACAACAAAAACAATAAAAAAACGCGTTGTCAAAAAATCAACGAAACCGTGTTGAGCGCTGAATTGATACTAAAATAGACAAAAAAGCAAAAGATGCACAAAATAAAAAATCAAATAAACTCAAGTAATAATAAAAATAATAACGTCCGTCCGTCTGTCTGTCCGCCGGTCGGTTAGTCAAATCGCAATTAACAACTGATGCAGATAAAAAAAAAAGAAATTAAAATGGTTGAACAAAAAAAAAGAAAAAACGCCTCACGGCTTAACAAACTGAAGAAGCAACGAATCAGAGACGACGACTTCACTGACGGACTGTATGAATGACAAAAGTAAATAAGAGCAAACAACAACAACAACAAAAGCGATGATATAAAGATCAACAGCGACACAAATCAGGCGCTACTGAAATCTATCTCGAAAAAGCCATAACTGTTTATCTGTATCTGTAACTAAGCGTATCTAAATATCTGCGTATCACACACACACACACATACACATATGACGGAAACAAAAGCAACAAATACAAATAAATCTAACCAAGCAACAATAAAAAAAAAATACAAAAAAAAAAATATATATAAAAAAAAAACAAAGTGCGAAGAATTATTATCAATTTTATTTGTACGTACGGCAATAATAAAGTAGCAACAGTAACCGTCAAAATAATATAAATGAGATATTAGATAAAAAATCTAAAAAAAAAAAATCTAAAAAAATTTAAAAAAAAATTTTATTCATAACATAGCAATCGTCAACGAGTCGGGGCCAAGGCATTTTGTCGCTATAAATTTTGTTTCTATTTTTTTTTTTTTGTTTTTCGTTCATAAAGCTTTGAGGTTAAATTCAACTGAAATCAACTTTATGTATCTTATATACTCGTACAATATAAGTCAACTAAAAACCGAAATGAGACATCAAGTGCTATAAAATGTGGCAATCGTGCACAAATATGACTGCAGATAAAAAACAATACACTTTTTGATATACTTTCATATACACATAGATAGATAGATAGATGGCTAGATACATGTGTATGTTCATATAATGAGATACATGTTATTGTTGGCCACGTCGATTGTCTATTGGTCGAAACTTTAAGGCAATGTTGATGTCTGTATGTGTGTGTTGTGCGGTAGAGGGCGTTGTTGTTGTTGTTGTTGTATAGGCAGTTGACAATTGTTTAAGACCTCTTAACGAAAATCTGTGCAATTCAATTGCGATAAGATAAAGAAATAATCATAATTATCATAAAAATTAAAATAATAATAATAATAGCAATGATGATGACACTTGATGATGTTAATAATGATGATGATATCGTTGATAATGTTGATAATAAGCATGATGGCAAACAAATAAGCTTATAAATAACAAAAAAACTTGAAAAAAAATGCATCTTTTTCTTTTTTTTGTATTTTTTTGTATCAAAGATAAGCTTGAGTAGCTAAAGTAGAATTATTAGTAATTAAAAGCAGTTGAATTTGACTGCGAGATACTTTTTGTTTCTTTGTACTGCGCGTGTTCCCATTTTGTACTTTTTTTTTTTTTTTTTATTATTATTATTTCCATTTTAGATACAACTCGTTTTAGTTACTTAGTTTAGTGTTGTTGCTGATGTTGAAAGATTTATGATGGCAGACTCTCATATAATGATTTGTAAGAAAATTTTTTAATTGTTTTCTGTTTTTTTTTTTTTGTTTGTAGTTATTTGACGACACAAAAGCCTTGAACTGAATTCAACATTTGTTTGTTGTTGTTGTTTTTGTTTTTTATTATAATATTTTGTTAAAATATTTTTTCGATGTTACTAGAAGCTATTTGGCAGTTATGTTATATATATTTATTTTATATACAATATATATTTTTGATAAGATAAAAAAATCAACGCAGTGAAGTTTATAGAGGCATTTTTATTCATAAGCAAAATCAAAGTAGTTTTGTTGAACGTAAGCTAAAAAGCTTCTAAAGAATATATCATGTTCATGGTAGAGTATAGTAAATGAGTAGGGAAAAGTATAGGAAACGGGATAAAATCAAATTCGATTAGAAAGTCAAGAACAAAAATAATACGAACTCATCTCTAAGGAATTCCAATAGTAACCGAAAGTATTTTATATAATTTTATATATAAAATTCTAAAAAAAAAAAAAGCACACAATCATATCAGAGCAAGCTAAAAGAGATGAATTTACAATGATATGGTTTTAAAGAGAAATTCGGTTTATAGAGGTTTTGAAGAAGTTCTTTATAAAAGTTCTAAAGAAGTTTATAACAGAAGTTCTAGAGTAGTTCTTGAGAAGTATATGTATTTTATGGAAATTCTAGTGAAGCTCTAGAGATATTAGAGTGTTAAAATTGAACTGAAGAAGTCTTATCTATAAGAAACATTTGGAAATTTCGGACAACAATCAAAAGACTTTAAGCTGGCACTTTGACAATAACAAAGAAATGGTTCGATAGAATTCAAAATGCACAAAACGTTTTAAACAAATGAATGCAATTATTTGAAGAAATATTTAAGACACATTTGTATTATTAAATCTATTATTATAAAACTTAAAATACAACAAAGAAAGAAAATAATTTCTCAACTTTTTTCAAGTTTTCTTAATTAAAGTTTTTGCACTTTTTAAAGTTTAACAACAAATGCGAAAATAGAAAACTAAAAAAATTTAGCTTACCGCTTTGCCGTTTGTGTGCGCTTCAATGCCTTGAACTTGAGTGAGTTCTGAATTGAAATCAACGATTTTTGTCTTTAACTACAAACAAAAAAAATACCTCAAGCAAAAAGAACAAGCGTAGAAGCAAAAGCAAAAGCATTTGCCATGATCATGATGAAGAACAAATGCAATAAACTATTAGCGTCAAATTGAAATGACAGTGGCGGCAGTGAGGGGGACGCAAAGCAGAGTGAAGGCGATGGCAACAAAACTCGATTAATTCAAGTTTTGCCATTCGTACGCAAAAAAAAAAAACAGAGAATACCAAAAGAAAAATAAGGAAAATCGCTTTTCCTAACTACCTACAAAAGCCATCAACTCAGCCTCAACAGTATTGCCAACCAGCCGCCCTCCTCCTACCCCTGAGCGCCACGCCACACACATTGAAGTACTTTAGTAAACTTGAGGAACGCTTCAGTCGACAGTTGGCCAACGCCAATACGTGTTACTTGGCATGGCTATGTATCTCATACAGCAGTAGTATATAACTTCAATAAAAACGCACACACACACACACACACACATATATACATACAGTTAGATAGATACAGCATCAGCAGCTAACCAATACCAATCAAGAAAAATAATCACATACAAAAAAAGCAAAAAAAAAAAGGAGCAGAAAATGTTGAAGAAGAAAGTTGAATGGCAAAAAAAAAAAGAAACGAAAAAACGAAGGAAAATGCTAAAAATTCAAACAGAACTCGAATCATTCGCTTTGGTTTTTTTTTTTCCTTTTTTTTTTGCTATCGTTTTTATGCTTGCGCAGGGCGGAGCACTTCAGCAGCGTTGATTTTACTGCTGCTGCTGCTTCTTCTTCATTTTTATATCCTCCACATTGCTTTGTGGGCCTTTATGGGTTGTCTTATGCCTTGCCAGCACGATGTATGTATGTCTGTATGTGTGTGTGTGTGTGTGTGTGTGAAAAACTTGCAAAAGAAATTTCTGCTGCTTTTTGTATGTTGTTGTATATAAAATATATGCATGTATATATGTCTGAGTGTGTGTGTGTGTGTGTGAAAAAGTAGCAGAAAAAAAATACAAAAAAAAAATCATAGCATAAACGAAATGAAATAAAAATCGAATATGTATAAAAAGAAAAAAGAAAAACGCATAGAAAATCGTTATAGAAATATGGCAAAGAGAAACGTCAGCAGCGACGCGTCGTCGACATATGTGCATGTGTGTGTGTGTGTGTGTGTGTTTGTGTGCGGCAGAGATACACAGATACAAAGCTACATGTGCCAATCCGGCATTGGTTTCATTTGGTTTCGTTTGGAAGAGCATGAAAGCATAGAAACATTTTGCAGCTTCCTTTCTTTTTTTTTTTTTTTGTTGCTTTCTTTAATTTTCTTTCTGTCTTACTGTATTTTTTTCGCATTTTTTGTTTCGATGCTTTTTTTTATTTCTTTTGCTTAATTTTTCTTTCGTCAACAACATCATTATCATCATCAGCAGGAGCATCGTTATTATTGAAAGCATATAAGTAACTTTTTATTTGTATGCGTGTGTATGTGTGTGTGTGTGTGTGTGTGTGTGTATTTGATAGCTACGCTTTTGGTTGGCTGCTTGTTGCCTTCCTTCCTTTGCTGTTGTTGTTGCTGCTGTTAGGCCATCTCTTTCGCTCCTTACACACTTGACTACTGTGTGCGCTTGAGCTCAGCTCAGCTCAACGCATTTTCAATAATGACATAAATAATGCACACACACACACACTTACATATAGAGAAGCATACATATATGTATAGCTAGCAAAAGCAAGACATATTGACTACGCTTGAGTGCGCTGCTTAGCACCTAAAAGCATGCTATATATTTTTTTTTTCTTTTTCAACTTTGCATTACTTTGATGCTTTACAGTAACTAACGGCGTCTGATGACCTCGCAAATTGCACAAACACACACACATATGTATACTCACACATATTCATTTGAGAAGCGCATAAAATTTATAATAAAAAACAATTTTTCTAAATTTTTAAATTTAAAAAATTATCAAAAAGTATTAAAAAAATATAGAAATTAATTTTAAAATTTTACACAAATTATACAGAAAATATATAAAAAATATTAAAAAATTTAAAAATCAAACATATTTTTAAAAATATATTTTTGTATCTCATAGTAAATTCATTGGTTTTTCATTTGTCTTCATTTTTATATTTAATTTACTTTTACCGACTTATATATTTATTTACATATACATATATAAAAAACCATACAGCGCCCAATACACTTCATGCTCTTCTACTTCGCCTGCTCCTCCCCTTCAGCACCTCTGCCTTTGTCATTCACATTCGAGTACTTTGTCAACCTGACTCCAACTCACATACACACACACAGAGAGACAAGCAAACGCCTCAGGCCAACGCTCCGCCACTGTTCGCAACACCTAAGGGGGCCGTGCACCATCGAACGCCCACAAACATGTCGCTGCCAACGTCGCAGTCAACGTTCATGACTGCGCTGAGGAACATGATGAAGACGACAACGACGACGACGACGATGATGATGATGATGACTTCCCAATCGAAATCGATGTTGGTATGTATTAATTTTTTTCCCTCTTTTTCCTCAATTTTATTTTATTTATTTATTTTTTTTGTATTTTTTTCCTTATTTCTTTCTCTTTCACGCCTTAACTCATACTTTGCCATTCGTTAATATCCTTCGGTTGTCTTACTCTGTATGTGTATGTGTGTCTGTTGGGGTGAGGGTGTGTGAGAAGAGGCGCGAGAGGGCGTTGCAAGTTACGCATAACAAGTACAACTCGAAGCCAACAACAACAACAACAAAATGTAATAAAAGAAAGTAACATAAATTGAGTGAAAAAATTGCGCGCGCGACACCAAAAACAACAACAACAACCACAAAGCATAAAACATAATATGCAAAAAAAAAAAAAAAAAAAAAAACCGATGAAAAGAAAGACAACAACAACAACAACAATTCAACTGTGCTCAGTTTCATACAAATTGAGTCTTAAGCTTCTTTCTGAGAGCGCCAAAATTGAGCACAAAAAATTTTACTCATTTGAGTCACAAAGCTCAATGCAAATGAGTGATTTTCGTGACTTGATTGCAATGTTTAATCGAGGCAAAAAAATATATTTTTAATATTTTTTTTTTTAATTTTAATAAAGAGAAGAAGCGTCAAAAATATGAATAGAACTTTTCAAAATTTTTTTTGAGCAAATTTTATATAATAGAGTGACCAGTCGGCAATTGTATATGAAATATTCATTTGAAAAATTTTTCTTGCAATAAATTAAAACTAATGATAACAATAGAGTCACCATTATTTAAATTTAAAGCCTTAACTGAAAGAGGAGTACGTATTTACAACAAATAGAGTGACCATTTGACAGTTGTATATGCAATATTTATTTATTTTATAATATTTTATCAGCCTTTAATTATAAAGTGAACATTCTGAAACCTAAATTGCATTTAATAGAGTGACCATTTCATTAAAATATAGAAAATCTTTATAAATTTCGAACGTTTTGAAAACATCTGCAAATTCAAGCCAATAGAGTGACCATACAAGCAGCGAATATTGAGCATCTTACAACTCAAACAGCTTTCTGATAATATATTAATATTTTCTTATATAATTTTTAAACTTATCAAGCTCAAGTCTTCTATCCGCAGTCCTTTAAATAATCTCAAATATCTTCAGATTTGCTACGAAACAAGCTCAGCTTAAATCGCTATAAAATTTACTCGAATTTGACTCATTTTTCAGGGCTTTTCTTTTTTTTACTCATTTCTTTTTTTCATTCTTCATTTCCTTTGCTGAGTTTTTTTAATTTTTTTTTTTTTTGTATTTGATTTGTTGCTTTTGCTGCTCAAAAAATGTTATAGCACTCAATTTTTGTCGTCAGCATTGGAAAAGGGCATGGCATATGCCAACACACACCAACACACACACACACACACACACAAAGACATATAAGGGCGCGTTATAAAAAAAAAAAGTAGTAGAAGAAAAAAAAAAAACTCAAGCCAAATGAAAGAAAGAAAAGCAGACATAAAAAAGCAACAACAACAACAACGACAACGACAGTTAAAAGAAATGAAAGTAGAAAAGAAAGGCAAAAAAATAAAACACACACACACATACACAGTGAAGAGAAGCGAAAAAAAGGAATAGAAAAAAAATGAAGCAGCATTGAAGGGTGCTTGACTGGGTTTGATGATTGGGTGGCATATATAACGGCACTTGGCGCTTATAATGCGTCGCTGTCTGTGTGCATGTGTGTGTGTGTGTGTGTGTGCGCTTGGGGGTTGCCAATGTTGTTGTTGCTGTTGTTGTCACATGCGATAGATTCCTTTGCTGTTCGCTGTTGTTGTTGCTTTTTTCATGCTTTTCTTCGACTTTCTTTCATTTTTTTTTCTTCTTCTTCTTTCAGACATTTCGAGTTATTGGCAGCACAATTTTTGTCTTGCTTGTTTTAGCGGTTTCGGGGGGTTTGAGGGGCTTGTGTGTGTGTTTTTTTTTGGCGCTTATTTTTTTTTCCAACATCATCATCATCATGCTGTTGTTGTTGTTGTTGTTGGTTAAGTTGGATTGGTTTGGGTTTCGGTTGGGTTGGGTTGGCTTGGCTTGGGTTCGCTTTGGTGGTGTTTATTGGCGCCCATTTCCGGTTTCGAGACGTTCGTCTCATCTCAACTCATCTGAATTCAACTCGGCAATGGCATTCGGCGCCGATACGTTTTTCGTATTCGTGCACATCGGTTGCTGTTGTTGTTGTTGTCGTTTAGGGGTAGCAAATACATAAAAATGAAAAGGAATTCAATATATAGATTTGTTTTATATGAACGAATGATTTTTTTTTTTTTCCTTCTTCTTTCTTTTTTATATGATTTTTTTTTTTTTACGTTAATGCGTGCGAGCGAGAGCGCCTGATAGGCAGAGAGCAGCAAAAGCATGACAGTGAACTGGAGTGTGAGTGAGAAGGCGTGTGATTGTGTGTGAGAGAGAGAGAGAGAGAGTGAATTGTAAGGTGAACGTTTTGGGTTTCAATTGGATAAAGAGGGGGTTTGGGTTTGGGGTTGGGGTTGGCATGTATGAATGGTTCGGTTGGGTGTTGATTTGGGTCTTCTATGCCTCTTGCACTGCCATGGGTGTCAAAGCATAGCAAAAGCATTCAATGAGTGTGAACAAAAAAAAATAAAGAAGAAGCAGCAATAGCAGTAAGGTGTGTGTGTGTGTGTGTGTGTGTGTGTGAGCGAGACAGTAGCTGGCAGAACACATAAAATTGCGAGTCAATTGAATTCGATTGGACGATTATTTTTTTTTTCATTTTTTTTATGCTACTTCTTCTTCTTCTTGCTGCTACTTTTTTTTTCGTTTGCTGCTTTGAGGGTTAACCTTTTTTTTTACATGCATATACATGTGTCACTGTGTATGTGTGTGTGTGTGTGTGTCTGCTTTACACTTCAACGCTTATATACATCGAACATATATAGAAAAAAAAGCACATACAACAACAACAACAACAACAATTCTTCATGGATTGCTTTCGATAATATTGGCAACGCCTTCATTCATTCATTGCTTAATACATGTCGACGCAATGGCAACTCTGCCCATTGGATCGCCTTCATAGAGGGTTTGGGGGCGCGGTTGACTCATATACATGAAAGGCAGTGCGTGCGTGCGTGCGTGCGTGAGTACATGTCCTCTTGCTTGCTTGGTTTGCTTCGTTCGTGCGTTCGTTCGTTCGTTGTTGTTGTAGGGATAAAATGTGCGCTGCCGTGCATGTGTGTGTGCGTGTGTGTGTGCAACAAAATCGAAGTCATTCTGATTGGTTTTCATGGCTCAACTCAACTACGCTCTTGCAGCGTATTGTGTTTGGTTAGGGTTGTCATGTCTTTACAATTTGTTAGGTCATTTTGCAATATTGACACATGTGTATGTATGTATGTAAAGACAGACAGACAGACAAGTGGAGAGACAACAAAATGGGCGTCTTTCTTTCTTTTTATCATAAGTTGGCTTATGTATGACAACAAATACCGTTAGTATATATGTATCTTATATCAAATGTGCGATGTTTAATGCAATGCAGTTCTTTTTAGTGAATTTTTTAATATTTTTTTTAAACAAATTTGTCTACAAAAATCAATTTATCAAAAAATACAACAATAAAATAATAAAAATAATTTTTATAAAATAAAAAAAATTATTTAATCTTATAAATTATTGAATTTTGACGTTAGTGAAGATATAATATAAAAACCAATAACAAAAATTCGTTTTATATAAAACATAACAACAACAATAATAAGCAACAACAAAAAAATTTAAGAAAAATCTAACAAATAAATGAAATAAAGCAAACAAAACCAAAAACAATAAGCATTAAAATATTGTCAACCTTAACTGTGCACAAGCTACGCACATATATATATAATATATACATATGTGTGTGTGTGTTTGCGTACGTTTTGTACGTAAAGAAACAGTCAAAGCAACAACACAAATCGAAACGTACGTACGAGCAAACGAACTGAACTGAGCTGTGGCTGAGGCTAAGCTGAATTGAGCGAGAGTCACACACAAGCACACGCAAAAAAAAAAAAATCAAACCAAAAACAATAACAACAGCAGCAAAGAAAAAAGAAACGAACGTACGTACGTACGTACGAACGAGCAAAGCGGCGTCAGCAGTGGCAGTGGCAGCACAAGCACCAACAACAACAACAACAGCAACAAACAACATCAAACCAATGCGTTCGTGTGTGTAGTAGGGTCGGATCGGTGGTCGGGTCGGGTCGGTTCGGTTCGGTCGGGCACAACGTAAGGCTGCCAGCAGTCAGGCAAGCAAGTAGTCGATAGACAGGCAAGCAGGCAGGCAGGCAGAAAGAACCGAGACGAAACATTTGCCGCTAGTCGCTCACTCACACTCACACCAATATTATTATTATTACATATTTGGTTCGTTCGTTCGCTCACTCATATACGTTTTTATTCGTTCCGTTCGTATCGTTTCGTTTCGTTCGGTTTGCCAGTCAATAACATCCAATCAGGTTTGTTAAAAATCTATCTATATATGATGATGTCGATGTCCGTACACACACACACATGTATGTATGACACTCTGTGTGTGTCTGTGTGTGTGTGTGTGTCTCTATATAAGCATACGCGTACCCAACCCCCGCGGCATACGTACGTATGTGTGTGTGTGTGTGTGTGCGTTGGTCGCTCTTGAGTGCATTGCGCTCGTTGAGTACTGTTATTTATTTATTTTATTTTTGTTGTTTTTTTTTTTTTATTCGTATTGTCAATTACGGTTTTTTTGTTTTTCATTTTTTTTTTGTTGTCATTTGTTGTTGTTGTTGTGATTTTGGCGCTGTCGTTTTTCGTCGTTATCGAACCGAAGTACATATTGAACAGCTATAAATGTGTGTATGTCCGTCCGTTTGTCTGTCTGTTTGTCCGTCGGTCGCTTATCAGTATTGCTCACGCGCGTGCTGCGCTCACTCACTCTCGCTCGCTCTTTCTCTCTCACTCATTGACTAACTGTCGTTCGTTCGTTCATTTGTTCGTTCGCTCTCTTTCGCTCTTTCGCTATTGCTAAAACTCATATATGCACTCATACTCTCATTCACTCATTGCGCTTCATTTCACTCAAGGTGTTGTCGTTGTTGTTGTTGTTGCTGCTGCTGCTGTTGCAGTTTACTGAGCTCAGAACACCAAAAAGGCTACAAAAGGAGTGGATTGTTGTTGTGGTTGTTGTTGTTGCTTTCATTGCAATTTGAGTTTTCGAGACAGAAGTCTCAAGTACCTTTTTCTTCTTCTTCTTCTTTTTTTTACTTTTTTTTAAATTTTGCAAAGAATATAAAATTACTGCCAACTAACGGTAAAACTGCGCTTAAGCATGGATGTGTGTGTGTGTGTGTGTGTGCGACAGAGAGAGAGTGATTGAGTGAGAGAGCAAGGTAGCGGCAACGAGTGCAATGGCCTGCAGTGAGTTTGCTTGGCATATGCATAGTTTTAAATGAAATAAAATAAAAAAAATTGTTCTAAAATTTCTTTAATTTTATATTTGATGAAAAAAAAATTTGGAAATATTAAAAAAAAAAATAACATTTAAAAACAATGGAAAAAATTAATAATATTAAAAAAATATATATAAAATAATACAAAAAAATTATAAAATACTACAGAAAAATTTAAAAATAATTGTTCATAAAAAATTATAAAAAAATGTTAAAGATTCCTTCTTCTTCTTCTTTTGCTGTCAATAAATGATGTATTATCTTTGTTAAAATTCGCAAGCAAATCTAACAAGGCACACACACACACTAGAGATGGGCACGGGCCGGGCCGGGCCTGGGCCCGACGGGCCTCTGTGAAAAATGCGGGCCTCGGGCCTGACTTCAGAAGCCCGAAAGGCCCAAAATTTTCCTAATTCATGGACGTCAACATGTTAAAAAAGAGAAAATTGGAAAAAAAAAATGAATTTGAGAATAAGTTCTATAAATATTTAAACTTTGACTCGTTTGAATCTTGCATACTGACATTTTGGAAAATCCAAAAGATCTGACATTTTTGCAGGCATTGGCGCGGAATATCAAACAAAAATATCTATTTTTAAGAATTAAATTTGAAATCTATTAGAAAAATGATTTAGCAAATGAAAAAATTTTATTTTTCGTTTTATGTTAACGATCTTATTAAACTTTAATTAATTCCCGAAAAAAAAGTCATTTTCATCGGGCCGGGCCGGGCCGGTCCGGGCCTTTTTGAAAATATACCGGGCCGGGCCGGGCCTCAAAAGTTAGGCCCGCGCCCATCTCTAACACACACACACACACATACACACACATGCACATGCAAACGTTTGCTCTCTTAATAAATGCTCCATGTTTTTCACGTGCGCTCTTTCTCGTTCTCTTTCTCTCTCTCTCTCTCACAATTTTTTTTTTTGTGTGTTTTTGTTGTTGTTGATTTTCTTACCGCTACTACACTCACGTTTAGCCAATCGGAAATTCGATTGGCAAAAAATCATATCGACGAATGCATGAATTTTCCAATCAGCCAAAGAAACGACGACAAAAAAAATATATATAAAATAAAAGCAATAAAAACAACACACACACACATATACAAATACATGAAAAAAATGAACTCAATTTGAGTTAAATGCAAAGGGGCGTATGAGTAATGCGAATTATTTGCAGCAAAGCAGAACAAAAACAACAATGAAATAAAAGAAGCGCAACAAACAACAACAACAAAAAAAAAATCAACTTAATTCGACAACAACAAGCAGAACAATGCGACCTTTTCTTTCCCTATTTTGCAGCACTTTGCACACACACACACACACACACACACACACACACACACACACACACACACACACATAGAGCGCGCACGTACACGTTGAATGACAAAAAAGCAACTGCAACAACAACAACAACAACATATTCATGCCAATGATGCTTTCGCATCTCTGACATATTTCCAATATCATTGGTCGATAAATGCGAGAAAACCGAACGAATCAACAACGAACGAAAAGCCATGGACCCAAGCACACACACACACACACACACACACACACGCACACGTACACGTACATGCACATATAGGACGCGTTTTATATACAACGTTGCCAATATATATGAGAAACTTTTGCAAAGGAAAGAAAAAAAAAAAACACAAAAGAGAACATAAAAAAAAAAGAAAAAGGGCGCAGAAAATATAATGACACCTCTCACATGTATGTATGTGTGCGCTAACCAATCGAGCGCCAATGCACGGACAGACAGACAGACGGACAGTTCGATGTACTGTTAAAGGACATGCAACAATGAAAGTTTGCAAAGCAATAAATGACGGCAAATTTGAGATACATAAAATTATGATAAAACAATTAATTACAAAAATGGCAAAAAACTAAACGTAAGAGAACAATAAAAATATTTAAATATTTATTTATTCAACACATTTGTGTCATCCAATCATGTATTGAGCATTGAAGAAGCACAAAAGTATGATTTTTCACAACTTACGCTTTGTAATGTTTGAGAATTTTTAAAGGAAATGCTTAAAAATTATTTTAAAAAATCAGAAAGGCTTTGAAATGTGTTAGAAATTATATTAAAATAAATAAAAAAAAATTTTAAAACTTAAATAATTTCAATTATTTTACGCGTGCTTTACAAATAAAGTTCTTAAACATGAAATAAAATATTTTAAAGCACAAAAAAATATATATACATATAATTTACAAAAACAACAAAAAAAAAGGCCCCAAAAAAAATCATTACGGACAGAGAAAAGTGAATCCTTCAGCAACACCACAACAACCTCAACCTTCAATGAAATGTTTTGAATGAAAAAAATAATAATAATAAACAACAACAATAATAATATATGTATATATATAAAAAATATATAAACATTAAAGTTAAAAAAAATCTGCAACAACAAAACCAACAAAAAATTCATTCACTGTGGCAAAAAAAAAACAAAAATACGAAAAAACCTCCAACAACATAGTAAGAAATCCACACCAACAACAACAACGCTAATGCAGCATAGTTGTTGCCATCAACTACAGCCACAGCAGCAGCATCAGCACAAGCACAAATCGTAACAACAACAACAATAGCAACAACACACTAACTAACATCGTTGAAACTTCGTGTGTCGCTTCGTTGATGACTTGATGCATTCGCGTGTCCAACGACATCGTCTTCTTCTTCTTACACTTACACTTACTCTTACTCTCACCCACACTCATACGATACATACGACCGCAATCAACAGCGCTAACATCATCTTCGGTTTGGTTCGGTATTATTTCTGTTGTTGTTGTTGTTGTTGCTGTTGCTGACGACAGTCATCGATGCGCTTGCAGAGACGACAATGTCCTTTCATTTGTTGTCGCGCAATGAGACGATGACGCGGCAACAACAACAACAACTACAACAATCACAGCAGCAATGCAACGTTGTTAGTATTATATGAAGAAGGTGAATTTTATATGATGATGTTGACGATAATGATGATGATGATGATGATGGTAAGAAGGTGTGCAGTTGCAAGAGGCGTCAATGAGTGAAGCGCTTGCATATACATATATAATTTTACAAACTATATGTCTGTGTGTGTGTGTGTGAGTAAGCGACGTCTAGGCGCATTCTCATGTTGTCTACAACTATTTCTGCCTTTCAGTCTGTCTGTCTGTCTGTCTGTTGATCTGTCTGCAGGACTAAGCTGCATGCGTATTAGTAAGCAGCAGCATCATCATTATCATCATCAGCAGTAGCAGCAGCATAGTAATAAAGAAGAAGAAGCAGCAACAGCAACAACAACAACAACAAGCAGCTGAAAAAAACGCACATAAAATAAAGCTGAAGAAGAGGAAGCATTGAGCATCATAGTATTGAAAGCAGCAGAGACAGACGGACAGATAGACAGACAGACAGTTGAAGAGACACAGCGAGTGTGAGTAAGATAGAGAAAGAGAGAGTGAGAGTGAGAAAGAGCATTGGAGCGAGGGAGCGCTGTCAATGTGTGTGTGTGTGTTAGTGAGCGAGAGAGTTGAGTCAAAAGTTATTGGTAACAATTTTTCGCTCCCTACAAATTTTTTGTTGTTGTTGTTGTTTTTTTTTTATTTTATGTTGTCGCTGCTTTATGTCTTGCTTTGCTCACACACACACACACACACACACACACACACTCATATACACGGCTGCTGTTGCATTGCACCGAAAAGCGCCTCCTTCTTCTCCCCCTGCCCCACCAGCGCCACCTCCTTCGGCTGCTCCTGTCATCTCATCATGCTCAATTCAATGCTCGCCTTGCGCTTCATTTTTTACTTTTGTTGTTGTTGTTGTTGTTGGTTGGTTGGTTTCTTTCTTTATTTCTTTCATTCTTTCTTTCTTTATTTTATGACTTCGTTTTCTGCTCTGCGCATAAAAATTCGCGTTGCGTTGACCCTCAACGCCCCAACCAACCCCTCGCTGCCCCTCTGCCCCACTCATATGACTCCTCACTCAGTTGGTGAAGCAAAGAACGCTTGACTAAAAGCCTTAAAGCTACGTAGATATGTACATAAAAGTATCTATATATGTTTGCAGATACATGTATCTATATGTATGTATGTATGTATTCAAGGATATTTGCCGATATGTGTAAAGACAACAACAAAAATGAAACAGAAAAAAATGCAACAAAAAAAAAAAAAGCGTAAAAAACGCACACAACCAAAGGCATGTATCTATGTGGCTTTGTATCTGTCTGTCTGTGTGTGTGTGTGTGTGTGTGTGTGTGTAGGCGACTTTTACTGGCTGTCTGCTGCTGCTTCTTCTTCGCCTTTGTACGTCACTACTTCGTCCTGCTCGTCATGTCTTGCACATCTTCTGCTTCTTCTTCTTCTTCCTCTTCTGGTTCTTCTTCTTCTTCTACACTTTTGCACACTACTACATTCGTTTTGACTGCTTTTGATTGCGCGTGGAAATTTATTTCTTACGCTTCTTTTAGTTCTTTTTTATATTTTTTCTTTTCTTTTTTTTTTTTGTATTTTTATTCCTCACATTTTACTTTTGCCATATAAAAGTTATATTTTATAACTTGATATGAACGTGTGTGTGTGTGTGTGTGTGTATTAGTAGTTATATACCGTTAGACATTGTATATAACATGCATAGATACATGTGTATGTGTGCGCAGCACATAAGTTAATCATAAAGTTTATTTATCTTTTCAACAAAATAACTTTGCTATAAAAAAGTTGCCAAAATTACAAAAAAAAAAAAATAAAATAAATCGAATAAAAAAGAAAATTAAAAAGTATCTTTTATATTAAGAAAGTATCTTTTATAAAAAATCTTGCTTTAATACAAAAAAGTATCTCTCCTAAGAAAAATCTTTTACATTAAGAAAGTATCTTTTATAAAAAGTATCTTTTATAAAAAGTATCTTTTATAAAAAGTATCTTTTTGCATTACTTTGCGTTGACTATGTCAAATTAAACTTATTGCATACAAATCACAAATATCTGTAAACGCAAAGTGGTAATAGATACTTTATCTGTAACTGCGCCGACTTAATTGAATACGATTTTATGCCTCAAAAAACAACATTAAAGTCACAACAAACTGCGCTAAGCTTGAGATACATTTAGTGTGTAACTCAAGTTTGTAGTTGAGGCAATAATAAAAAGACACAACAACAACAACAACAACAACAAATGAAACCATTGTGAAAATAGCACAAACGGAAGTCAAAAATAAATTAAACGCTCAACGCAAATCAAAGTAATCAACAACAACAACAACAACAACAATAACAACATGAACTACAAAAATCGTTGATGATCGCATTGAAGATACAACAACAACAAAAGCAACAGCAACGAAAACCAAAGAGTATCTTAAAGCGTTGTATTTTTTTTTTCGGTAACAAACCGAATTGTTCATTACAATTGTTGTTGTTGTTGTTGTTGGCGTGTGTGTGTGTGTGCGTTGTGCATAATATACAATACGATACAATGACTTCCTGTGCGGTAGCATTGAATTGAAGCTGTACACGTCTTGGGAATGTATCGAACAACAACGAACGCCAAAGGAAAGGGGAAAAGATACAACAAAAAAGTAAGAAAGATACAAAAAAAAAAAAACAAAAAAAAAAAATCAAAGTACAAGAAGACTCATGTAATTGCGTGCGCCACTTTATAGATTTATTAGTTAATGTCAAGACAGACATTTGGACAGCAAATGATACTCAGCGGAAGCGCAAATTAAAATCGAACGCTAAAGATACAAAAGTATCTATTGTATCTTGCTACTTAAACTACTATTGTTAGTAGTTGTTAATTACATTTATGCATTTTAGATACAAAAGTATCTTTAAGATTATATTGTATCTAGATACATAAGTTGTTTGGTTTTTTAACAATTGTAATAATTGCATGTTATTCAAAATATGCGACTCTTCTGCAAAAAAGATACAAAAGTATCTGTGCGTTGGCATTGTATCTAGATACTTTTTTTTTTAAATTTATAAAAAAAAAAATCTAACCATATTTGCTCATTACAAGCAACAAGCTCAGCTTCAATAAATCAATAAAAGTTAATTTTAATAAAAAAAAAAATTCAAAAAAAAAAATAATAATCTTCATCAATGTTTAGAGTCGCGCGCAGTTGTCATATGCGACACGCTAAAGTGCAACAACAACAACAACAGCAAAGTGTAAAAAGAAGAAGACTACGTAGAAAACAAAAAAAAAAAAAACAACAGCAAAGCGCAGACACCATAAAAGATACAAAAATATAACTCAAAATGCGCGGGCGTGCATATAAATCAAAATTAAGACTTATTCTTTCACATTTGCCTGCTGCAAGCATGTGTGTGCCTGTGTGTGTGTGTGTGTGTGTGAGGGGCGAGAAAAAAAAATTATGTTACGACATGCTGCACTTCCTGCGCGCGCAGATACTCAGATACGCAGATACGCATAGTTAGATGAATGACTGTGTGTATGTGTGTGTGTGTAAGAGCGAGAGAGAGAGATAAACGATCGAGCGTCTGTGCGCCTACCTAATTAAAGGCAAATACAACAACAACAACAATCAGAATCAACCCACGAACTTCAACGCAGAATGACAACTGCTCTTGATGTTTATCATAATGATGACAATCATGACGATGATGATGATGTTGTTGATGCTGATGATCAATGATAATGATGTTGTTGTTGTTGTTTTTGATGGCAAAAACATTAAAACAAAATCATTTTCAAATTCCTGTCTCATTTTTTTTTTTCTTTTTTTATTATGTCTTTTGGGGGCGCAATTCTCATCTTGTCAGCCCTTGTTCGATTTTTTATGCTTTGGGGGGTTTACATGTCACTTATAGATACATTTTTTTGCCCTTCCTACGTTCCGTTTTTTTAGTACTTTAGTATTAATGACAAAAATGTCGCATTGCGACAGCTGAGATATAAAGTAACCAAAAAAAAAAAAAACAAGAAAACCAACAGAGGATCGTTTTAAACTAATTTTAGTTGAGCGAGTACGCTTATAAAGAAGTGCCTATAAAGAAGCTGAGCTGTGATGAGTTGAGTTGAGTTGAGTTGAGAAGGGCGCTTGAATTTATGTTATTGTTGTTGTTCAGTTGAGCTGTCAGGAAGTTGAAAACTCATCAAAGTCGGAAATAAGTTATAAAAATCAAACTAAATTCGGGAACAAAATTTTGAAAAGGAAAAAAATAATTTAAGAAACGTTTTGATATTTTAAGAATTCAATAGATCATTTTTGTAGTTCAGTGAACTGCAAATTTTTGTTGTTGTTAGAATTTTTTTAGCTTGAGTTTCGTTGTAGAAGTAGTTTATTTGAAAGTATTATAGAAAACTAGTCAAAATGCGAATTTGAAAATATCTCAAAATGGGAAAACTTGAAATAATGAAGATATTCATACATCAAATATGAATTAACGAAATTCCAACGTAGAAAAAAAAATACTTACAAATTCTTAAGAGCTTCTTTTCTTTGAAGAATGTTTAACAAATTCAAATTAATGTTGAACTCACCTGTAAAGAGACAAAGAAAGCGAAAATTAGTTACAAATTTTAATTAGTAAAGCCAATAAAATACATTATCATTTAGGCGGCCTACTTTTAGGCGCATAACTTGAAGAAAATTTAAAAAAATAGAAAACCTTCGAAGAGAAAGTTCTTTGAGCGAAAAGTACTCATGACATTTGCAACAATTTAAATTAATTTAACAGCATTTTGAGCGCAAACTATTTAATACACAGGCACACACACACACACACACTCATACATATATATTTATATATACATACATATATATAGATAAAGAAACAAACAGCCAGGCAAAAGAACTAACCTAAGACAACAAATGCAAAAGACAAAGGCATAAAATGTGAATACAAAGAAGACGTTGATGATGATGACTAAGAAGAAGAAGCAGCTGTAGCAACAACAACAACAACAAAAATTCAAGCAGTTGAAAACAAAGCAAATTATTTAAAGCTACAAAAATTGTAGCATGCCAACAGGCGCCAGCCAAGGCAGCCTCAGACGAGACTTCAAAATAAATGCCGACAATCAACACAATATATATGTATGTACTTATATATACATATTTATATATACACGTGTATGTGTGTGTGTGTGTGTGTGTTAGTGAATGGTTGTTGTTGTTGTTGTTGCCAGCGTGGGCGTTTGTGGGCGTAACACTTTAAATTGGCACAACGAACTCAAAACATTCAAGCAAAGCAAGCGAGCGAGTAAAAAGTTGTATGTTTGTGTGTGTGTTGCATGCTTTTAGGCGCGAAGCGTGTAAAGAGTGTTGTAAAACTGAAATTAGACTTTAAGTTTTAGTGCAAATGAGTGTTGTTTTTCTAATGCTGAGGGTGTGTGTGTGTGTGTGTGTGTGTCTAAGTCTAAGACAAGACAAGACAAGCATAGCAGTGACTGAGTTTGAGTCTGAGTCTCTTCGGTGTTGTTTAGTGTTGTAAAGCGCCAAAGCAGCAGAAGAAGCAGCAAAATGAAAACAAAAACAACAAAAAAAAGAAAATAAAAAAAAAAACCAACATTTGTGCTTGAAGTCGTTGTTTGTCCTTGAGCTTCAAACGGCGACATGAAAGAACGATAGAGGCAGAAGAAGAAGTTACAAGCATGGAAAACGGCAACCGGAAGTGATGTCATAATGTCTAATGTCAAGACAAAAACACACACACACACACACACACACACACTACTTTAATACAAAAACTAAACTAAAAAATAATAAAAACAAAATAAATAAAAGCAAAAAAAAATGGCGAGCGTAAAAAAGGGAAAACTTGACTGACTTGCTGCCATTTTGCTTGCCTCGCTTTTTTTGTCTGTCCTCATTTCTTATTATACACATACATATATATGTATATATGTGTGTTTGTGTGCTATTTTTGCCTAAAGCTGCACACACACAAACTATGTTTGAGAGTGTTTGTGACTTGCTGCTCTACTTTTGCCGCCTACTAACAACAACAACGGGCAAAATTAAGTCGTTGACTTTGACTGAAGCGCAGAGTTGCCAACACGCATAAGCACACACACACACACACACACACACTAATACAATAACAAGCAAACTAACTTTCTAAAACGCCCATTTTACACCCATTTTGTTAGCACTCCTGCTTGCTCATTTCCTTCTCTCTCAACATCAACATCATCATCATCTTCATCAGTGAAAATGTCGCCTATTTAATTTAACATCTGTTGTTTGCTTAGCAAATTAGCGAGGGCAAGGGGGGAAGAGTGAGTGCGAAGTGAATCAGAAAAATATTTTCAAATATTATAGAATTTTTGTTTTAAATAAAAAATATTTTTTTAATCAATTTTATAGCTTTTCTGGATTTTTAAATTTTTCTAAAAACTCAGAAAATTGTTGTCTCAATTTTAAACATATTAAATTTTTTTTGTATTATTTTTTTTTTTCCAAATTTTTTAACTTAATAAATTGCATTCATATTTTTTTTTTTTGGTTATATAATTATTTATTTTAAATTGATTTTTTCTTTTATTATTTATTTTTTTCATTTTAAAATTTCTATTTTTTGTTTAGCAATTTAATTATTATATTTTTATTTTTCCCATCCAACTCATCCTCACTCACAATTTCCTTAGCGCAGTTAGCAGTGATTATAAAACTGCACCGCAAAGTATGCAACAGTAAAAATTTAGCGTTTGAGTATAGAATTCAAACTGCAAAAAAAACTATGAGTAGAGGAATAATAATAATAACAACAACAACAAAATGAAGTGTTAACGTGTTCCATGTTGCCAACGCACAAAACTACAACGCCTCACCTCCCCCTGCCCCCCGCTGTCACTTTGTCTTTGGCCCGAACTAACGTTCAACTTAAGTCAAAGGCTTTTGTTACATACATACATACATACATACATATATAGCATAGTTTTGGGCGCATGATGTTGAGAACAAGGACAATAACAACAAGAGCGACGCTGACGATGTTGAATGAAAGTGTTGGCAAGCGAGCAAGAGACAGGGATATGTCTAACTGTGTGTGTGTGTGTGTGTGTGTGTGTGTGTGCTTGTTCTTTTGCAGTTCGTTTTAATTACGCACGTTTTATACATACATACTTATATGTGTGTCGACAGACAGACAGACAGCGAAAATACTTTAGGTTATTTGAAGTCACACACACACATATACACGAAGTGGCTTGAGCGCTCAAAAGTGAAACAGCGCTATGGAAGAGGAAGAAGAAGACGTCGACGACGACGACGAAAGCACAAAGTCAGGCATAAAAAGGCTTTGCTTTGCTTTGCTTCTCATGCGTGTGTGTATATGTATGTGTGTATGTATGTGTGTGTGTGTCCTTGAAAGTTTTTGGCATAGTTTTGCGTTTTTGCCATTTTGAAAAATATATACAACAACAAAAACAAACAAATGAACGAATAAACAAACACGCACGCTTGCACTCATACATGCAACAACTCACGCACGCACACACACACACACACACACATACGCATATTTGCGAGTTGAAATTTTCTGTTTCATTTAAAATTTTTGCTATTATTGTTGTTGTTGTTGTTGCTGCTTTTTTTTTCAGCAGGCTTTTGAACTTGTCATCGCCGCCGCCGTCGTCATCATCATCATCGTGGTCGCCGCACCAAAGGGTTAATGACACTCTGACAACGACAGACGACAAGTGCACCGCACAGCAGGCATTTTTGTCAGCAGCTTGTTGTTGTTGTTGTTAGTGTTAGCAGCTTAGAAAATTTTTAGTTTAGTGGAAGACTTGATTTTGTTTGATTAAAGTGTACTTTTTTTTTATAAACTATTTTTCTTTGTGTCTTTTTTTATATTATAGATAAACTATGCTTTTTATCATATATAATTATATAATTTTTAAATTTAGTTTTTGTATATTTTTTATAAATTTTATAATATTTTTTATATATATTTTTTGGAATTTGATAGTTTTTGACATTAATTTTATTTTTTTATTGTTTTTTATAATTTTAAATTTTTTGCATTTATTTTATATAAACAATTAAAAAAGCGAAATTAAAATTTTTTAATATTTTTCAATTTTTTAATTTTATATTATGTATTCTTTTATTGAATTTTGATGATATTTGAAGATATTTTAGATGTTTTTTTTTTTAATTTTTTTGGTAAGTTTTATTTATCATTATAATTCTTTTAATTTTTATATCATTTTAATTTTATAATTTTTTTTATTTTGTTTCCTTTATTTTTAATTTTTATTTTAATAATAACATTTGTTACATAAAACTTTTGCTTTTGACTCTCAAAATGGGCACACACAAAGCACATGTGCAGTGAGCAAGGGAAGAGCGAAGGGGAACTTGCAGCACGGCATGTTGGCGAACGTCGTGTGGCATGCATGCAGCGTGTGGCAACAGCATGTGACGGCATGCGTCGCTTTGACTGAATTAGTGGCTCAAGAACCCTTTTTCTTGAAAGCGTAAAAATTTTAACTCAAATTTAGAGGGTAATTTCTTTTTTTTGTATTTTTACCCTCAACGATTTTTAAAAGAGGAAACCAAAGGAAATATGAAATTTCATTAATTATTATTTTTTTTTTTTGCATTTCATTTTTAATTAAAATTTTGCCATTTATAAATGACCAAAATGAAATCAACGCGAATCTTTTAGTTATTACAACAATGAGTGCAACAACAACACACACACACATACATGCATCCGGTTTGCCTTTATAGATCATTAAAGTTACAAGAAGATTTCTCAGATTTAGTATTTCTTTTCTTCAGTTTTATTTCAGATTTTTTTCCTCGTTCATTTTCTCAGCGATCACGTTGCACTTAATCGTTATTGTTGTTGTACAGTTTACTTAATATAAAACACATTTACGCATTTATCAAAGCCTCACACACACACACGCACAGAGTCATGCACATGTTACACACGCATTTAATAGATACTCAGATACTTTCACACACACAAAAAGATATGACTAAATTAATGAGCATTCTCCTTGCCCCCCTCGCCACGCATATGACACCACTAATAAGCCTCAAGCACACATAACGTCATCTTTTGCCCCAACCTTCCTTCCAGCCTATCAACTTCTTCGGAGTCCAAAACATTTTCTCGCCCTCAACGTAAAGTAAACAAAAATTATGAAATAATGTCATCGATGCATCTAAATGAGTTTGCCAAAAACTTTAGCTCTTAGAAACAAGGGTTCAGAGAGGACTGTCAGACAGACAGAATGCTTAAATATTATAGAGCATTTTAAGTATCTTTTATTGAATAGTTGCCATTTGTCGTTTATGAAGCGAGTTTGGGTAAATTTTCAGCAAATCATGCCCAGATCGGTTAGGATTGATAAGAATTACGCATGTGTGTGTACGTGTGCTTGGCAACGAAGGATAACACGTAATAGTTTTGATGATAATGACTTTGTCGTTGTGTGTGCGTTGGAAAACAACTTCAAGTGCCAATTATTAGAGCCGAAAATTGCCTCAAATACTTAATTGGCATTCGTGTAAAACTCCAATTGAATAAAAATGTTATACGATTTGTGCAAAGTCATTGTTGTTTGAAGATTCAAGTGGAAGAAATCGGTCTAAGAAGATTTTTGTACAAAAAATATGAAAAAAAATATGGAAAAAATATTTAAATATTAAAAAAAAAAATGTTAAATCAAATTAAATTGAAAAAACAAATATTTCTAAATAAAAAAAATTCAAATTCAATGTTTTTAAAAAATATATGTATATTAAGAAAATTAAGTAAAAATAAATCAATAAATAGAAAAAAAATTTTATTGATATAAAAAATCAAAAATAAAAATAATTTCTTTTTAATAAACTTCAAAAATATTCCAAATTATTTTTTAAACATTTTTTCAATTGCATTAAAAGCAAAATGAGCGCAAAAACTGCACAAAAATTACCGTTAAGCGTGAATAAGTCAAGGTCTAAGCAAAAAATAAACACACACACACACACATGGACAGAGAGACAGACAAAGCCAAAGCAGAACAAGCTACAAACATGAGAAAAATCACAAACAATGAAAAAAAAAAACTAAAATAAATGAAATCAAAAATATTAAAAAAAAAAATGAATTAAAAATTTTGTGTAAAAAAAAAAAATAAATAATTTCATTTCATAAATTTGTAAATTTTTTTTGTTTTGTTGAAATTTATTTTATATGCAAAATTTATTGTCAGCAGCATTGTTGTTGTTTATTTTTAAAACAAAAACAAAATCGAAAAAGAAAAACCCAAAAAAAAAGACGAAAAAATAACAAATTAAATTTTATGTTATGTTATTTAGGCGAATTGTCTGTGTATGCGTGTGTGTGTGTGTGTGTGTGTGTGTGTGTGTCGACACACGGCAGCGTTTTTTGATCGAAAAATCAGAAAGAATGAAAAATTTATAACGTATCTAGATACATTTGTATGCCTCAATGTATATATATATGTATATATTTGTATGTATGCATTAGCATTGTTTTTGTTGTTGCTATTGTGCTAGTTCTCATGGCATGACATTAACATCAATATATGACAACAACAACAGCAACAACAACAGCACGAGCAACACTTGAACGAACGACAAAAGAAACTGTGCCATGAAAACCATTTCAAAGTGTCAGCGGAACCGAAAAACAAAAAAAAAACCAAAACTAAAAACAAAAAATTGAATCTCATAAAAAAAAAAAAAAAAATACAAATACAAATAATAATAAAATAAAACGAAGCGACTGCAAGCATATCGATCGTGTGATATTTTTATATTGTATCTTGTATCTTGCTATAGCAATGTGCATGTGTTTGCATGTATTTTTGTATCTGTATCGCTGTGTTGTTGTTGTTTATATATTTAGTATAATACCAACTTAATTTAATATGCAGCTGACGTACTACAATCGAAGGCGAAGGCGATCGCAAACGACAGCAACAACAACAATTTGAAGAAGAAGCAGCAGCAGCAGATACAAAAACATATTCAATGCTTTTTTTTTTTTTTTCGGGGTTGTAAGTGTACAAACAGATGGATCAAAGCGGGATGAGGTGACGTATATTGAATGTGTGAAAAGAAGCTTGTATTGCTTTTGTCTCTTACAACAACAACAAAAAATCGTATACGATATAAATCGAAATGACAGATCATTAAATTTTACACAAGCGTAGAGAGAAAAACCAACCAAATAATATCAACAACAACAGCAACAACAATGATCATATGTATTTGTCGCTGTCGATCAGTTCAGTTCAAGTGTTGCTATATGACAACAAAGCAGCAGCAGCAGCAGAAGAAGAAGCACGAAAACAAGTGTTACTCATGCGAATTTCGTAAATCAAATTGAATGAAATATACTCGTATATGATTTGTTTTTCCTTTTGATTCTTATAGAATTTTGTATTTTATATATATATATAAATATTTTTGTCGATATTTAAATTTTTTGCTATGCCTTTGATTTTTCATGATTATTTTATTTATTATTATTTTTTTTCGCCTTTCTTTCTTTCGGTCTGATAATTTTCTTTGATTTTTTTTTTGTATTTTTGTATTTTTTTTTTTTTTTTTTTGTTGAAATACTTTTGAGTGTTCGATTTATCGTTTTCTTTCTTAAGATATATTTTTCTTATATATATAAATTTTGTACGCCTACAACTTTTTGTTGTTGAACCCATTTTCAAGACGATTCATCGACAAGCAGACAACTCAACTCGAATCATTTTCTTTTCTTTTTTTTTGTCGCTTTGCTGCTGAAGAAGCAAACAAAAATGGGAAACGAAGACGACATTTGGTTTGGTTTTCAATGTTGATTTGTTGTTGTTGTTATTGTTGTTGTTTTTTGTCTATATGAATTATTATTGAGCCACTTGTGCCTGTCTGAACTTATGTTTAATGCTTGAAGTGTAATCTTGTATGGTTCACAAGTAGCTGACAATGATGATAGTATTTCTGTTGTTGTTATTATTGTTGTTGTTGCTGCTGCTGATGATGATGATCACTGATCAATCGTACTTCAATGCTTTTTTTTGTTTTTTTTTTTATTTTTATTAAGCGGAAATCTTTTGTTGCTGCTCATCATTGCTCAAGTGTCTATCTTTAGTTGTTGTTATAATTATTATTATTGTTGTTGGTATTAATATGAAATGTTGGCACCCGAGCTTTTTTTTTTCTCCACCAAATACACACACACAGAGAAACAAATGCGTCTTATTAGCTCGCATCGAATTACAAATGAATTTGAAGATTTTTTTTCTTACTAATTTTTGTTTTTGTATTTTTTTTTTTTTCTTTTTTCTATGTTTGGCATTACAAGTGACTGTTAAGCTATTTAGCACATTAAATGATAGCATTTGAAGTGTTAAACAATGCAAAGAGTATAAGGCTTAGCAACACTGGTTCAAGATTTGGCTGGCGATAAGTTAGAGCGCAAGAAATGTGTAGAAATTGTGGAAAGAAAAGTATTAAATTAACATGTAAAAAATATTTAATACAAAGGTGTTTGTTTTAAGCAAAAGTAGTGTTGGAAAACGTCAAAAAAAAAATAAATTAAAAGCGATCAGTGTTGTTAAATAATGTCTAAGGCAGCAGATTTTTTGGGATACTTGAAATTTGGAAAGGTTTTATGAAAGAAGGTTATCATATTATATTAAAAAGTGTTGCAAAATGCTTGCCGAATTGAAGCAAACATTACCGTGCAGCTGTAGATGACGTTAACCAACACTATACGCTAATTGGCAACTTTCTTTCAAATGCACAAAATCATCAACTCTTTAAGGCTTCAAATTTTTTTTTTATAATTTTTTTGTGTTTTTTTTTTTTCACTCGCCGACTTGTTCATTAATTGCGCATCTGCTTGAAAATATATATATATATATATTTTTTTTTACTTTTTTCAAGTGTTAAATATCAGTTAAAACGTTGATGAAGCAGAGGCAGCAGCAAACGCTAGAGAAACCTTAGCAAATGAAATTTTTATTTGTCGAAATGAGTTTTTTTTTTGGACCGCCAAAGTGACTTCACAAACGGAGTACAACTTAATAACGACTAATTGTCTTTTTATTTTTACAAAACTGTACAAAACTACCAACACACATACACACATACACATGTATTTATATCATATATGTGTGCCAACAAAAGGCAATGGAAAAGGTTAAAATCATATAAACCTGTCTCTGCTGTTTGAATCTTTTAGCGGCATTTTTCAATGACTAACTCTGTCCGTCTGCCTCCCTGTGTGTGTGTGTGTGTGTGTGTGTGTCTGTGTGTGTGCATGAATGAATGACAAACTGTTTGAATGATCGTCAACATGATCGTTGTCTTTGATCGTTGAGTAATTTTTATTTTTTTTTTTTTTTTTTCTTCTTCATTTCTTTACTTACTTTGCTAAAGTTGTCAGTAATTTGTGCAGCTCAATATATCAGTCGATATCTTATGAGTTTTTAATTTTAGGTTTTCATACAAAAAAAAAACCAACAACAACAACAATGTTGCCGCTTCCTTACAAACCGTTTGTGCCCTTCATCTATACAAGTTGTGAGCTCTCAACTCAGAGCTCATTCTTCATGCGTGTTGCACTGCAATTGCGGCAAGACAAGTCCGCCACAACATTGTTGTTGTTGTTGTTGTTGCCGTCTTGTAGCACAAACACATCAAGCACATTTCATACACATCAATCTGTATTGCCTACAGATTTTTCCAACAGTTCTTTTTCCGCTTTGATTGTGAAAAGGACAAATCGCATTCGACTTTGAGTCGTGATGACTTTGTGTGTATGTGTGTGTGTGTTCAGTAGGTTATATATTGAATAAAATATCATTTTGTACACGCCCCAAACACACACACACACACACACACATGCGTGTACACGCATTGTGAGTGCAATATTAAAAAAAAGTTAAAAGATACATTTATGCCTCAACCTCAAAAACTCGAACGCAACATACAACTCACAACTCAAGTCAAGTGTAGTAGTTCCTGTTCTTGATTTTGCTGTTGCTGTTGCTGCTGTTGTTGTTGTTGCTGTTGTTGTTGATGATGATGAGTTTTAAGTTACTCGTGCTGCATTATTTGCCTTCTGCAGTTACAGATACATTTGTTACTGGCCTGACTTGACTTGTCTTGTCTTGACTTCACTTCGCTTTGCTTTGCTTCTCTCTGCTCTTGTCTTAACTGAATGTCTGACTGGCCTGACTGTCCGGTCCTGCCTACTTTATTGGCAATTTTTGGCGTGTGATCGATACATGCAAACATTTCGTTTCTTTTTCTTCTTCTTCTTTTTTTTTCAGATGACAGACATTTGTCTGTCAAATGAGTAATGAGTTTAGAGCTCGATTCTACTGTGTGTGTGTGTTGAAGTTGATGTTGAAGTCATCTCGTCTCGTTGCGATTCGACTCCACTCGACTTGCCTCAAGCTGCTTTGAGCGGCTGCGCGCATGCACATTAAAAAGGAATCATCATTATTGGCAGTTCTGGCTAATACTTCACTTCACTCGCTTCCTTTTCGCTTATACATTTTTATTAATTTTTTTTTTTTTCATATTTTTTTTTAATATTTCTGTCTTGCATTTAGCAAGAAAATCGCGCTTTTGTTTGTTTGTATTTTTTTTTACAGCTTTTGGGCATTAATATGATATTTTTGAAGTTTATTCATAATGACACATTGCATGTTTTAAATATTAACAAAATACTTTTCATTATTTTAATGCACAGCAATGAAATGAAGCAGAGTTTTATATAATAAAACAACTTCTTATGTAAAATTTGTGAATAAATGAAACTTTTTAAGGGTTTGAAGAAAATATTAATGAACATTTTCATTAAAGTCATGAAACTTTTCATCAAAAAAATTAACATTATGCAAACCTATTTATCATTTATGCAATTTTTCAATAACTTTATGCATTAAATAGTTTAATCTTCGCAAAAGTTCATCAAAGTAATGAACTTTTTCATTAAAGTCATGAAACTTTTCATCAAAAAAATTAACATTTTTATTACCTTTGCAAATTTTTTATCATTTATGCAATTTTTCAACATCTTTATGCATTAAATAGTTTAATCTATGCACATGTTCATCAATATAATGAACTTTTTCATTAAAGGCATGCAAATTTTTATGAAAAACTTCAACATTTTCATTACTTATACGAAATTTTTATCGTTTATGAAATTTTACAATATTTATTTGCATTAAATTGTTGAACGCGTGTATATGTTCATCATATTAATGAACTTTTTTGTGCATGATCATCAAAAATTTACATGAATAAATGAAATATTTTCATTATTTAACAGAAAACTTTTAGCTCAAATAATTTTTGCCACTTTTTGTGTATTTGTTCATCATATTGATGAACTTTGCCATAGCACATGCTTGAATTATTTCATTCTTTCAATGCTTTTGCACATGCTCAATGGTTTTATGCTATCAAAGACATTTTCTTTTCGTAGAAAAGCAACAATTTTATTGCATTGATGAAACACTTTTGTCATATTGACAAACGTCAACCATTCGTGCTTTTGTCAGGCAAACGAATAAACGAACGAACAGAAACAACAATAAAATTGACAAAAATACGACAAAAAAGTGGCACTCAATCAATGTCGCATGTTGCGACTACACTTTTCACAACGTCAACTGACTGACGATGGCAACTTTGCAACATGCAACACAATGTGTGTGCGACCGTTGGTGGCAGACGAGGCAAAGCAAAAGGCGTGCAACATATGCTGCACAGCACTGTTGTGTGTTGTTGTTGTTGTTGTTGCTGCCGTTTTGATTTACGCCTGCCAATGCGTTATGACAAACGTTGCTCTCCTCCAACACACGATGACTATTCATATTCATGTGGTTTGCTGTATTTTGAGGGCAACCGGGGGGGGCATGGGGCAGCAATTGAGCAGACAGAACGCTTTGGGAACATTTTCGAAATGAAGTGAAGAGCATTATAAAGTCGGGAGCAATATTACTGATACTAATAAATAAATGCGTGGTGTTGTTGTTTTTTTTTTTTTTTGTTTATTAATTTTCCCTTTTTTTATTGTTTTTTTTTCAGCTTTTTTTTTTATTAATGTCTCTTCATCGTTGCATATGCTTTGTGAGAACGCGATGCAAACACTTCAAGCATTCGATCGATGCAAGTTGCCGCATTTTGTAGCAACAACAACAACAACAGCAACAGCAGTCGATCATAATCATAATGACGCTCATAATGAGCATAATAATGTTGATTTTTGATGTAGTTGTCGCATATGCGAGTCTTGCATTTCTATGCGTGAAAGGAGTCGCCTTCGATGATTTCTTTCTTTTCTTATACATACATATATATATATTTATTTTTATTCATCATTTTTTTACGTCTGTTGCTTTGCAATGAGCCGCAAACATGATTT
This sequence comes from Phortica okadai, assembly GCA_034638295.1. NCBI lineage: Eukaryota > Metazoa > Arthropoda > Insecta > Diptera > Drosophilidae > Phortica > Phortica okadai. The sequence goes on from CM067848.1 coordinate 3,798,952, forward strand.
TCTTTGTACCGTAACACTTTTGAGATACTTTTCTTACGCTTGAGTATCTTGAGATACTTTTGCTTCTCTTGCTAACATTATATTTGCGCCTATTGCACTTGGGCGGCCTGACAGACAGTCAGACAGACAGACAGAGGGGTTAAATGTGTGTATGCGTTCAATATGAGCAAACATGTCATTAAAAATATTCGAAAATACAGCAAATATTCTAAAACAAATAAAAATATTTTGAGCATAATCAAAAATCATTTGATGTTCGAAATAAAAAAATAATAAAATGAAGCACAGATGTCTGTTTTTCCATCTTGATTCAAAAAATTATCACCAAAAAAAAAAAAAAAAAAAATTAAAGCTATGCATTGACGATGTGCTCATTTGCATATAACTGATAAATTATAACACGATGGGAAAACTAAAGCATTAAAAAAGCAAAAAAAAAAAAAAAATGGCATCAAATAAATTAAAGGACATCGACAGGCAAGCCGACAGGCAGGAAGGCAACGTCGTCCTAGCGAGTGTCGATGTCAGGACATCATAGTCAGTCAGTGAGTCAGTCACCCTTTATGCATTTGTGCTTTGGTCAAAACTCGTATTTCAAACATTTATTTTGTTTAATTTTTTTTCTTCTACGGAAAAAGCGCAAGATGTCATACGCAATGCCGTTGCTAAGGGTTGTGTGCACAAAAGGGTTAATGAGCAATAAAGTGAACGGACAGTGCACGAAAGTAACACAAATGAAGCAGAAGTGACAGTGACGCAGTAGTTTTGCATTAAAGCAAATTAAGAAACTGTGCGGCATTGAAATGAATACTTGATTCACGCAGATTCATTAATAAGTTGTAGGTTTTCATTAATATGATGTAAGTTTTCATTAATGCGATGTAAGTTTTCATTGATATTATGAAAGATCTCATTCCATTATCGACTTATAAAATGTTTTGGCATTGTAGCTAAACCATGTAGCACACTTATTCATCTATTCATCAATATGATGTATGCTCTCATGAATATGATGTAAGTTTTCATTGATATGATGAAAGATTTTATTCCATTATCAACTTATCTAATGGTTTGGCATTGTAGCTAAACCATGTTGCACGCTTATTCATCTATTCATCAATATGATGTAAGTTTTCATCAATATGATGTATGCTTTCTTTACTTAAATGAAAGTAAACATGAAATAAATCAACTTTATACAATTATGCAACAATATAATGGAAACTTTTTACATTTTCAAAGGAAATGTTTTTAAAGAGTTCAAATCGTTCATCATTCTAATGAAAAATGCAAACAAAAAGCAATGAAATAACATAATTACTGTTTACAAAAATTCTGTTTGAAAATTATTTAATACAAACAGAGAAAAGTATCTTAAACAAGATCTAATTTGTAGCAAAGCAACAACAATGTTGAAGCGTCCAAACAAAAATTTGTGAAAGATTTTTCTTAAATTGTTGCAACTGTAAAACAATTTTTAGTCTAATCTATCTGCTGCTGTTGTTGTTGTTGTTGTTGGTGTTGTGCTTTTTGGCATTTTGTTTCGTGCCAAAACCAATAAAACTCAAAGAGGCGCAAAACAAAATAAGATTTCTTAAAACTTATTGGCAGCGTGAAAAAAAAAAAATAATAATTGTTTTTGTTGTTGTTGTTGCTGTTTTGCACTAGGCAAATAATAAAAATTCAAATGCATTGAAAACTATTTTTCAAAGGCGTGCGGAACAACTTAATTAAAACATCAATAAACAGAAAATGCAACAAAAAAAAAATAAATAATTGAAAAAAGTACATTTGTAAATGATAAAAAAAATATATATAATTGCAAAAAGCGAAAAACAAAATAAACTGCAAATAATTTATGCAAATTAAACGATTGAAAAATAACAAAAAAAAAAAGACGAGCACAAATATTAAAGTCAAATAAATCGATAAAAAAAATATTAAAAAAAAAAAAAGATACAAAAATGATAAAACGAAATTCACGCGTTGAATGCTTGCGGGGGCGTGTAATTAATTGAAAAAAATTGTTATTAACAAATGGCAACAACAATAACAATAACAACAACGACAACAACGCCAAGCAAACCGCAGAAGAAGTTGCAAGTGACAGAAGTGCGAGAAGAGAAGAGAAGTGGCGAGGAGACGAAGCATAACGATAACTTGAAGCAAAATTGGAGCGTTAATTAAAATTCAAACGCGTCAATAATCGAAATAATCGCGGCAGCGGAAAATGATATTAACGAGAAAAGCAAAAAAAAAATGAGAAAAAAACAACAGCAACAAAATAAGCGCACACAATCAACGGCAGAAAAAAACAATAACAAAATAGCGATAAAAAAATTAAACAACACCCACGCACATACAAAACAGCTACAGATACATTCATCGATAGATACTCGCGCAGTCGAGATACTTTTTTTTTAATGATTTTTTTTTATTTTGTGTTTTCCGTTGTTCAATTCAATACACATTGGCATCGCATGCTATCTCTTTCGCTCTTTAACTCAATCGCTAACTCGCTTACTCTTTCGCGCCTTCATTATGATGATCATGATCATGATCATCATCATCATCATATATAGAAAATGAATCGACCCGTTTCGAGTCAAGTTAAATCGAGTCGAACTGTTGCTGCTGCTGCGACCATCAGCAGCGCGCTGATCATTCATTGATGATATGTTAATATAATTAAATTAATTTGTCAGCACGGAAATTAATACAACAACAATAATAACAACAAAAATGCTAATAACAAAAAATATATTATACCAAAAATAAAGTCAAACACGCACGACAAAAAATGTCGAAAATTTGTGTTCAACACAAATTAAAAAAAAAAAGAAAAAAAAAATTATTTAACAACAAAACTATTTTTAATTTTGTTGATTTCGATATGGCAAAATTGGAGCTGACGACTTCAATAAAAAAAATATATATAATTCTGTCGATTGTGCATGATTGAAAGTCGTTCGACTCGACTATTAATTATTTATAAAATAATTATGAATTCATTGTCTTAGTTTGGCGACATATTTTTTTTTTTATTGTTCTCTATTTAAATTAGTCTATTTTAATTGAAAAAAAAAAACATTTGCTGAGACTTTTTGCATATTTTTTTTTACTTATTATTTGTACTTTGCATATCAAATAATAAGACAAACTTTCAACACTTTCGAACAAATATTTTTCACTTTCGAAGTTACATTTTTTCGTTTCGAAGTTACGTTTTTTCGATTCGAACATTGAGTTACCTTAAGTTCTGCTTTGATTTTCGTTTCACACAATTTCTTTTTCGTAGATTTAATTGTTCTGCTTAAGTCAATAAGGGCAATCAATGAAACCGGCATGCTCTGCTGCAAAATGCCAACTATTGAATATTATTTACTTATTTTTTTTTTTTTGTATTGTTTTAAGATAACTGCGTGTTTTTGCTGCTACTTCAGCATCATATGCGCCATAATCGAACAATTTTCTTCCAATACATACAATAATAATAATAATACTTAATACAATAAGTGAATGTGTTACGATACGTTCAGATAGAATATTACTTTCGCTTCTTTGTTGTTGTCATTGTCGTACATTATTTGCTTATCGACGGCAACGAGACGACGACGACAACGACGACGACGATTGTTTTTCTTGCGACTTGTGAGCGACTTTATCAGTTGGGCATAATTAGCATGTGTGTCGCTAAAGGATTAAGTGTATTGCCCGCATGCCTGTTTAACCCTTCTTTTTGCTTGTCACATCATTCAACTGACCGACCAACCGATCGAACGACTGTACGTCGAACAAAATAAGTGAATGAGTGAGTGAGTGAATGAATGAATGAATATGTGCATTGCAAGTTGTTCGTTTTATCTTTTTTGTTGGTTTGGTTTCTTTTCTTCTACTCTTGTTTTTGTATCATTGCCGATATGCCAGATTAAGCGGCACACAGCTTCGCTGCCGCTATTGCTGACGCCCTCAGCCCACAATGTTCAATGCTTAGTTATCGTATCTCACAGCCCTCAAAATGTCAATGTTCAAAAATTAACCCTTATTGCGCTTATTGCTCATTTCACATTTTTCCACTATCTGCATAAAACTAAGCAACAACAACAACAACGACAATGATGAAAATTTCAAACCAAACCGTGAAAAAAAAAGATGAAAAAAATTAATTCAAACCGGTTTCAATTTGATTAACGCCGATTTTTGTATGCAACGACATTAAAAAAAAAAAAAAAAATCAACAAAAAATGGTTAAAAATCGAGGTATGAATATAAAAAAAGAAACAGGAAAAAAATGGCTTGCCATGAAATTATATTGAATGAAATAGAATAGAATCGAGTGAACGAAAAAAAAAAAGAAATGAATGATTCGTACAAATCGCTTCATCAAACAGGATAAAAGCAAACAGGCTGAGATACTTTTGCTCTCATGCAAAGCGGCAAAGTTTCAATAAATTTTGTATAATTTTTTTTTTTTTATATTCTTTTTTTTTTTTATTATCTTTTATTCACATTTTGTATTTTTAACATTTGTGTTTCAATTTTTTTTTGTCTTTGCTATCTGCTGTTTGTTCGTGGATTTCCGCTTTTGTGGCAATTAATAATTTTCTGATATATATATATTTTTTTGGAATGCTTCATTGAAATGTTAAATCATTTTTTTTATTCTCCATTTTTTTTTTTTATAAAAATTGTTTCTTTCCTTTTTTATATACCCCTTTTTACGCTACCCAATGTAGCTTTTGTAACTCTACAACAAAACTTTCATTCAAATACGATTTTTTAACATTTTTATGCTTAAATATTTTTTGTAGTTCTTAAGCTGTATATTGTTGTTGTATTTTTTACCGATTACTTGTAGAAAAATTGCGCAATTCGTTTAAATCTTTTCATGTGCCAATTTTCTTCTTTTTATCGTCTTTTTTTAATTGAAAAGCAAAAAATTGCCATGCTTGCAGTCGATTTAAATGTTTAAAAAGAAAAACCAAAAACAACAACAACCAACTGTATTTATTATAAAATAATTAACAATAAAGCGCAAAATGGAAAAAAGAGTTCAACAAAAATTTGGGTCAAGTTTACTTTTGCGCTGAAAAATTGAAGTCAAATGGCAGCGCAAAAAAAAATTGAAATTAAATAAAATACAAGATATGAGTTACAAAAAAAAATATAAATAAATAAATATGAAATGAAAAATAATACGAAAAAAAAAAATCTTATTAAAACAACAACTACCATAAGGCAAAAATGCCGTTAGCAAAACAAATAAAGCAGACAAATTTGCGGAAATGAAATCATTTTATCATTATTATTATTATAATTTTTTTTTTCGATTTTTTATGAATTAATATTTAATAATTATGATTTTATTTACTGCTAATTAAGCATATTTTTTTTTTCTGTTGTTTCGATTTGTTGTGTTACAGTTTTCTGTTGTTGTTGTTGCTGTTGTTGGTTTGTGCCAATTTCATTTGTACTTGAAATCATTTCATATAAAGTTGAGCTCAGCATATCTTTTTTTTTTGTTTTTGAATAGTTTTTTTTTAAGTCGATTGCATTTCGATTTTTTTGCTCTTGAAGTCTTGAAGATTTGCATTAAATTTCATACAATGTGTGACTTGCAATTGTCAGCATTGAGTTACTTTAATTGCATTGAATTACTTTTGTATCTTTTGGGTTTTATTTTTTTTCAATTTAATAAATTTTTTTTGCAAAATGCTTAGCAATATTGAAATAGCTGCTTAATAGTTTGCATCCAAAAGCTACATTAGGAACTTGAAACTAACAATTTGAAAATATTATAAATATGCAAAAACGACAACGAAGAAGCAAACACAAAACATAAAAAAAAAAAAACTTTACCAATTCAATTCCTAGAAACAACAACAGATACATTTGTATCTCGAACTATTCGTTAGCATCGTTAGCGCGCGCAGTTGCCGTCGGCAAATTTTGCATGCTTGCATGAAATTCAATCTAAACAAATAAAACAACAACAACAACAGCAACAGCAACAACAAGAGCAAGTAGAAAATGAAGTATTTCTTTTGACTGCGCTTCATCTCCATGTTGTTGTTGTTGTTGTTGTGTTGTTGGCTGATGCTGTTGATAATTAGCGTAAGCAGCTGAACAAAATCTGCAGATACATTTTGCTTTATGACAAACAGTTACTCAAAATCAATAAATGTTTTTATAAGCAAAAAACAAAAACAAATATTTTAAATCAAAATCAATCAAAAAGCAAACAACTTAAAGTAAATTTTTGTAAGCAAAGATTTGAAATTTTTGAAAATATCTTTTGGACAACAAATCACTTTTGAGTTCTAAGAAAATTTTGCACGCTTCGGTTTTTTTTTCTCTTTTTTTTTCATTTTATTTTTTTGGTTTTAGTTTTGTTATCTTTGCCATTTTTTGCTAATTTTTTCTGTCCATTTTTTTTTCTTTTTTTTTTTTTTATATTTCAAATGAATTCTGTTCTGATCTGTTCTGTTCAAGACTTCTTGCCGCTTTGGAGCGCAGCGGAGGCGTGCGCGGTTGCGCATTTTTATGCTTTTAAAAGCGCTCAAAGGCTTAACGAGTATTTGATTAGTTATTAATGAATTGACCTGAGCGAATGAGTTCATTAAAAAAAAAAAATAATAATAAAACAGGAAAAAAATATTTGCAAAAAGCATCTTTGAGAAATACATGAATCGATAACAAAAAAAAAAAAAAATAGCAACAACAATTTTGTTATTTGTTTTGAATTATTATTGTTGTAATTTTTTATGCAAACAAAGCGTTTTTTAATTTAAGCCTTAAACATTGTTTAGAAAAATATACAAAATACAATAAAAAAAAATTGCATAAATTTAAAAAAAAAAATAATAATAATAAAAATTTCACACAAAACTTGTTTTTTGTAAGAAAATGTTTATTTAAACGTATTTGCAAATGAAGTAAGAAAATTCAATAAACAAATGGCAAAATAATAATTTTTAAATTTGTATTTTATTATGTTTGTTTGTTTAAACAATAAACGTTTGTTCAACACTGAATGCCTCTAATTGACTTTGCGTGTTTCGTGCTTCAAACTTGGAAAAATCATTTTTCATTTTCTCATTTTCCATGCAAGTTTGTCTTGTCTTGTTTTGATTTGTTTTTGTTGCTATTTTTCTTTTTTTTGTATATTTCTATTATTGATTATTGTTGCAAATTTGTTTACAAAATGTGCAAAAAACAAATAAATTTATTTCAATTATTTAGTAATATTTTACAAAATTCTTTTTTTTGCTCTCCCATTTTTCAACACTAATTAAAAGTCTGCCAATTTTAAGTGATTTTCCGCGAATAATTAAAAAACATAAAAACCAAAAAAAAAATTTTGCCTGAAAATATCTTGTATCTTTTATAGACAACAAACGCATAGATGAAGTGCAATATTAGAATATGCCATTGCCGTCGCTACACGCATGTGATCCCAAAACGATCCTAACTCATTCACTCTCTCTCCAGCGCCGTTTGTTAGACAAAACTTATTTGGAAGGGCAAAAACAAAAAAAAAAAAGAAGAAATTCCAATTGGCAGCACTTGTTTGAATTTCCTGCAGCGCAGACAATTTGGCATTGATCCAAAATTTGTACAAAAACAAAAAAACAACAACATAAAAAATAATATAAAATAATACAAAAAAAAAGAAAGAAAGAAATCCTCATAGACATAAAGTCAAGTCTGTGCGTTGTCTGTCTTTAGGCGGCGTGTGTCGCACGCCCTACTTGAGGAGACCCTCTCTTCCTTATGAAACACTATTTCGCTTATGTCTGTCTGTCGGCCTGTGCAAGTGTGTGTGTGTGTGTTAATTATGCCGCATGAACGATACTTCAGCATCGACAACGACGACTTCGACATGCCTCTGCCCAACTCCCTCAACTCAACTGAACTGCCGACTCCCGCCGACTCTTTTTACTCGAAGTTTCAAGTCGTCCCATGTTGTTATGTTGCTGGCCGTGCCGACCCGGCGCTGACTGGATCATGTGCTCATGTCTATTGATTTTATGTTGCCATATTTTGACAGATCTTCGCTGTCATATTCATTTCGTTTAGTCATTTGCTTAGACTGTTTCGCAGTTCGTAAACTCTCTATATTTTTTTTTTAGTATTTTGTTGTTAGTTTTCTTTTCATTTATTGTTTTATGTTGTTTTCAAGTATCACTGAAGTTATTTAAACAGTTCAGCAAAAATTATGCTTTCCTGAAAATACTTTTTGTTATAAATAACTTTTGAAATATTTCCAACTCATATTATAACATTTGGTTTTGTTTTATCAAAGTCATGGTTGATTTAATCAAATGTTTCTTTCTTGAGTTCAAGCGAATTCCATACAGATCTTGAGATCTTGAAAATGTTTTGCGTTTGATGGACTCAAATAGTTGCAGATCGTTCCGTAAACTTTTGTGAATGAGTTAATGAAAAACAAAATCTTTATTTGAAGATCTATTGTAGGAACATTCGATGAAGTTGTTTTAAAACCTTTTCTCAACTTTTGGATAACTTTTTCTAAATCTTTTCAAAACTATTTCTTAATGTGCGCTCTAAAATTCCTAACCTTTATAAAGCCCCTTTTCCAAACCTTCTCAAAAAACCTTCTAAATGGTTTTTGAATTTTTTCCGAACCTTCTCTGTACATTTTTCAAGACCTCTTGAAACCTTTGCTCAATCTTCGGCAAGCTTTCTTTAATAATTACAACTCTTCCAAGGTCTTTATAACTAAATCCGATAGCCTCTTGAATACATTTACTTATAAATGAGGCGGTTAAGTCGAGTTGTGAGTCGTGATCGTGCGTTGTATCGTTTATCTAACATTTGAGGCTATTTTTCTCGGTTTTTTCGGATCGTAAACTGTATGTCAACTAAACTTGATTATAGCTTTCCATTAACAATGAATCACTTTCAACATATTTTTTCTTTTTTTTCGTTCTAAACAAATTTCTGTTATAAGAATTAACTTTAATCATCAGCAATTTTTTTTTTTTTTTCTTTACTTTCAGCACAACACTTTTTCATATAATTTCAATATTATATAATCTGTATTAAAAATACAGTAATACGGAATAAATTTTTGTTATTTATTTGCTAATATATGTACGAGTATTTTTTTTTTTTTCTTGTTTTGTTTAATTGACATATCGAAACAATTAATTAAACATTGTATCGAGTTCAGTGGTGAGACGAAACGCTTAGGCAAATACAGACATTACTCAGATGCTGCTAAGCGTTGCCTTGTGGGCAGTGGGGCCGGGGGTATGACAGTGGTTAACTAAACAGCGATTAAATAAGTTAATATGTAAATAATAATACTATTTTTTTCGGAATTGAATGTTCGGCATACAAATAACAGATACTTTGACAATGAAAAATATGTACTTATAAATATGTACAAATGATGGTAGAGATTGACGGATGAGCGGTTAGACGGACGGATACACGGAAGTTTTAATAATTTTATAATGTAGTTTTCGTGTAGAAAAAGAAAGAAACATTCTAAGAAGAAGTCAGCTGTCCGAGCATATTGGAGAGATTTCAAGAACTTTTTTTTAACTGAATGAAATGTAATTTTTTGTTGTTTTTTTTTATTATTGTTTAAACTTATTAGTCACGCGGCTTCAACTCACATTAATCTTTGGTAAGTATTTAAATTTCTAGAAAATATTAATTGTACTTCTTGCCCTATTGAGTTTCTTCAGAAACATTTGTATTGCACATGCTTCCTTAAAAAAAAAACAAAAAAACAGTTTTGTTTTTGTGCTTTTGTAATATAAAACTTAATAAATGTTATTGTTGTTGTTATTGTTTTATTTCATAACATTCGCACACAGCCAAGTCACGTGTTTTGGGGCACGCTTATTGTTGACAAGCCGTATCGCTTCAATTGGTCAATGGTTGAAACAATTTAAGAACTCTTTGAAAAATTTTAAAAACAATTTAACAAAATTCAAGAAAACAAAGCCAAAGAAAAGTCATTTGCACATTGCTTTTTCACGCTTTTCAATGGATCGACTTAATTTATTTTTCCATGCAACTGAAAGACGGACAGACAGACCTGAGTCGCTGATATATCGTTTGTAATTTGCATTATAAGAAAGACACTTTTTTTTTTTTGATTGGCGCACAAAGTAAAACAAGAACAACAAATAAAAAGCAGATGAAAAAAAAAAACACAAACACAAAAAAAAATTATTAAAAATATTCTTCACTTTGGAACACTTTTTTTTTTTTTTTAATATTTTTTGGTACACAAATTTGTATAATATTTGTTGTTTGTATGATTGTTGTTGTTGTTTATTGTTGGTTTGATTTGTTTTTTGTTGTTGGTTGTTGTTTTGTTGTTATCAATTTGCGTTTTTGCAGCTTCATTCATTTGTTTTTTTTATTATTTAATTATTTTTTTTTTTTTGTTGTCTTTTTTGCTTACCTGTTGCCAAAATTGTGCCAATAAATAAATTTGCTCCTTTTTGAAAAACCAATCGTTGATTGATTGAACAGCCGTCAGATCCATATCGGCTGTCCCGGCTGCTTGTGGCAATGTTGGCTGCATTCGTGGGCTTTTACTGCGCTGATCGGATTTGACGCCGTCTCCTCCTACACGTCGTCGTCGTCGTCTTCTTCGTCGTTGTTGTTGTTGTTGTAGTTGTTGTTTGCTCTCCACGTTGTTTTTGTTATTGCTGCGCTGCTGCTCTTATTAGTCGTGCTGCTGCTTCTTCTACGTTTCAATTGTTGTTGGTTTTGTTGTTTGTTATTTTTGTTTTTTTTTTTTTCAAACGTAATGTCTTCGTGCGCTGTCGCTCTTCTTCTTCTTCTGCTAATCTTGGCGTTGCACACGTTTTTTTTTTTTTTTCTCTTTGCACTATTTGTCTCTCTCTCTCTCTCTCTCTCGCTCTTGTCTAATGCGTTATGCGTGTTAAAGCTTTAGCACAAATACAACACATACACACACACATATGCATATACACTCACGCATGCACACACGCACACGTTTTGCATAAAAATTCATCAATTGTTTGATCGGCTTTGTTGTAAAGCAACGATGATCGTTCGTTCTGATCCGTGCGCTCTTCTTCTTACTCTTTGTTAGCTTCCTTGCTCGTTCGCACTTTTATAAAAACTGTTTTTATTGTTGTTGTTGTTTTTGCCGCAATGCAATGCAATGCTTTGAATGCTTCCTTGCCGGCGTTTGCTGCTGCTGCTGCTTCTTCTTCAGCAATATTTGTGTTTTGCCGGCGGCTTTTCGTTAGTTTCTATAATTGTTTTTGTAATTTGTTTGTTGTTGTAATTAACACTGTTCTTTATGTTAGTAAGTAAAGTTTGCACACAAACAATTTTCTTTTTTATAAATTTTGCCCAAAAAAAAAAAAATAAACGACAACTTTGTATGCTTCTTCTTCTGCTTTTTTTTGTTGGTAAAAATTTTTTTTTTGGTTCAACGAAATTTCATTTTGAATTTTCTAAGCTTGATTTTTGCCATTTGTTGTTGTTGTTGGTGTTTGTTGTTGTCGTGCACTTTTTTTTTGTTTAATTAAAACATTTTCTTTGATTTTTGCTTGTTGGCCTTCTTCATTTGTTGTTGTTGTTGTTGATTTATTTTTAAGCCAATTTTAAACACTTTCTTTTTTTTTTTATTTTATTTATTTTGTGTTAAAAAAAATTCTTATGCCTTTGTTGTTACACTGCATTTTGTTGTTGTTGTTTTTTGCTTTGCTTTTGTGGTTGTGTTAAATTATAACTTGTCGTTGTTGTTGTTATTGTTGCACTTGTCGCTTTGACAATTTCTTTATTAATTAATACAAAAAAAAAATTTATATATATAAACAAACAATGCTTAATTTAAGCTTCTTCTTCTTACTTATTTTAGACAAAAAAAAAATTTGTTTTCCTTATTTTGGTTGTGTTTTTTTTTTTTGCTTTTAAATATTAATTTTATTTTCGACGCACGTTTTGTTGTTGTTGTTATAATTTGGTTTTTAATGAATTAAAAAAAAAATTTATATATACTTTGCATCACAAAAAAATTTCTTGTTGTTGTTATTATTATTGTTGCACTTGTTGTATTTTAATCAATTAACAATTTTGGTTTGTTTTGTTTTTGGTTTGAAATCTTTTGTTGTATGTTTTTGTTTTTTTTTTTTCTGTTTTTGTCACTGATTTTCGTCTTGTTTTTGTTTTTTATTAATTTTATTTTGTTTCACTTATTCGTTGTTATTTTTTTTGGTCTTTAATTCAATGTTATTATCATTATTGTGTATTATTATTGTTGCTGCTGCTGTTCTTTGTTGCGTTCTCTGAACGCGACTGACAAAACGGTAAAATTCGTTTACGTTTCGAAGCGAAAGAGCAGCGCAACACACACACACACTCTCTTAACGCAAAATGTTTCTGCTGCGACGTTGCCAGTCACGAATTCAGCTGATGACTGAAATGAACGAACATTAACGAAGCAGCGACAACCCTCGCGAGTCGCGACAACAAACAAACGACCGAAAATTACACACGAACGTAACAAAACCGAAGCCGAAACGAACGTACGAACCGTTGAGCAAAAACAAACACACACAGCATAGCACAGCACAGGCCAAAGCGAAAGCAGCAGCAGCAACAATAACAACAACAACAACAACCACAGCAACAAGAACAACCCATGTTAGTCAAAGGCAAAGGCAATGGCAACGACGTTGATATCAGGAGTAGTAGTAGTAGTAGCAGCAGCGGCGACGGCGGCAGAAGGCAGCGTTGATGGCAAAGAACCGAACTGAACCAAACCGGACAATTGGACAGACATATTGAATAAAAGCAAACAGTGTATGAATGAGCGCGTTAGTGAGTAAAAGAAGTGTGAGTTGTGCAAGTGACTGAGTGAGTGAGTGAGCGAGCAAGCGTACGTACGAATGTATGTACGATATGCATGCTGCATGCATAGGGCATGCTGTGTCAGAGTGAGTGAGCGCGATTTGTGTTTAGTTGAGCAAAGAGCGCAACGTACAAACATGTTTGGGTATGAGTGAGCGTATGAGTGCTATGTAAAAGATAGTGGTGAGAGAGTGTGTGTGTGAGACAGAGAGAGAAAGAGAGAGCGACTTTGCGCATTGTTTGAGTATGAGTTGCGCGCATATTGTTTATATTGTTGTTGTTGCTTCGATTCCTTTTTATTGCACACACACCTGCAACACTTATTGGAAAAAAATCATCAGTAAAAATTGAGCGTTTCATATGTTGATGGTGATGATGATTTTTGTTGTTGTTGTATTACAATTTTTGCTCAATGACGCGAGTGAGTGCAAATTTACAAAGAGTGATTTTTTTTGTTGTTGTTATTTGATTTTTTTTTTAATAAAATTTAGTTTTTTATAAATAAAATAATTTATTTTTTAATATATATATTTTTTTTTGTCTTGCATTTTTCGCTTACTTTTCAAACCAACGTACCACAATAGCTCATTCCCCTTCCCCCTCCCCCACAAACAATTTATGTTAACTGTCATTTGCTTGCATTGATTCATTCATTCATTCCATCATGCATTCATTCATTCCATATGAGACGTTCTCACTCCTTGCGTCTTTCACTCATCAGCAATGCACATCATTCACTCACTCACTCAGTCGCGCTCACTCACACACGCACTCATATTGAGCACGTCGGCTTGCTTGCTCGCTTCTCCGCTTCGATGTGCGCGCCATTTCACTCACACACGCACGCGTCGATTCTTGAGTACTTCTTCCTCTTCTCAGCTGCTTCTCCGTTTTTTTTTTGTCGCTTTGTTCAGTTCGGTTTGATTTTTATTTGATTTCGTCGACGTTGTTGTTGCTGTTGTTGTTGCTGGCGTTTCTTATTGGAATGTACGGGCACAGCTTCAGTTTCGGCTTTATTGTTGTTGTTGTTGCTATTGCTATTGCACGCTTATTTGATTTGACTTTGAGTTTTATTTTTTTCAACTCAATTCTTGAGCATTGAGTGTTTTTTTTTATGAGTGAATTTTCTTTGAGTTCTTTTTTTGTTTTTGTTTTTTTTAGGTTCTTGCAGTTGGCATTGTTTTTTTTATTATTTTGAGTTTAATTTTTGGTTAGTTTGAGTTTGAGTATGAGTTGTTGTTTTTTTTTTTTTTTTTGCAAATTTTATATATGTAAATGTGTGCGTGTGAACTTTCTTTGCCTTTGATTGAAAATCTTAAAGTTGGCAAACTTATGATTGGTTTAAGACATAAAACCTTTGCCAGACAGACATGCTGTGTGCTTACAGTAGAGACTCGATAGTTCGGACAACGAATTGTTGGCTCTGAAGTTTGATATTTCAGACAACTGTCCGAATTTTCGGGATAGTCCGGATTGTGCTCTATTTTGTTTTTTAAGTTTTCAAGATTTATTTTAAAGAAGTTTTAAACGCCCTAGAAAGTGTGCTGAAGCCTAAAACTATTTTTTTAAATATTTTATTTATATTTTTAAGCAGTTTTGCAACAAAAACAAACACAAAAATTGTTTTTAAAATTTTTTATTCATTTTTTTTTTTAATTTTAACAAGAAATGTGAAACAAAAAAAATGATTAAAAATATATAAAATTTAGATTTCAGCCTGGAAATTGAAAAAAAGTTTAGAAAAAATATTTCAATATTTGTAAAAAATAGTTTGAAAATTCAAAACATATTTAATTATAATTTTTGGCTTTTATTTTTATTTAAAATAAAATAAAAAAATGATTTAAAAAAACTTATAGCATTTTTTATATAGAATTTAACTTAATTATTTTAAATACAAAGCAATACTGATGAGAATACCTAAAGACAAACTAAGCTGGCGTTGAGGGGTGCCTAAAGAGGGGCTATTTGGGTGGGGCAGTTGAAGAGGGGCAGTTTGAGCGTTGCAACAAACGTCATAATTGAATTGATTGCTTTCTCTTTTGCACAAAAATTGCAAAGAAGAAGAAAAGAAAAAAAGGACGACAAAAAAATATCATATCAAATAATAACAACAACAACAATAACAAATAATGTGGGCAGGCATTTGATTGAGTGGGCGGCAGGGGGTCAGTGGAGCTGACAAAGCAACGAAGAAGAAGAAGAACAATGCAAAAAATAATGATGATGTTAATGATGATGAAGAAAAAGCAGAAGTAGAATAGACGTCAATTGCTTTGCTTTGCTTTGCTTTGCTGTTGGCTGCTGCTGATGATGATTAATAATGATAATGAAGTTCAACAGACCAACCAAGAGATGAACATAACGATGTCAATCATAATGATGTTGTTGATAGTAATGATGATGATAGTGCGGACTCCCAGTGAAGCATTAGTTGTGTGCCCTACACACACACACACATACACGGACCAAACAATCAACCGACTCATGCCACCCACAAACACTTCCTAAACTCAACGCAGCAACAACAAAAATAACAATAACAACAAGCACAGCTCAGCTACCTTCCCCCCTCCCCCTGCTCAACACCTGCCCCACAGCCCATACGCCCTCACCTGCTGAGCAGCATTTTTCGCAGCATTTCTTTTTATGTTTTGCTTTCTTTCACACACACACACACACACATACACATGTGTGTGCTCTCGCGCTCACATAATAATAATAATAAAAAAAAAAGCTCCACTCACACACACAGAGACACATGTATGCATGCACTCTTTCTTGCTTGATGCTTTCTTTGTTGTTTGTGTTTTTTTTTTTTGTATTATAATTTTTTTTTTTTCTGTTTTTTCTTACTTTGATTCGTTGGCATCTTTCGTCTTTGCCATGTGTGTGTATGTGTGTGTGTGTGTGTTGCTTTTTTTGTCATGCCCTCTCGTTTATACACATGAGAGTTAAACGTGATTGACAATCGATTGCTGTGATGCGATGCGATGTGTTGTGTGATGAGTTGCGCTCTTCGCTAACAGTTTTTCTTGTTGTTGTTGCTGCTGTTGGTGTTTTTTTTTCATTTCGTTCCTTTCTTCGGACTCACTCACTTACTTAACTTGCTTGCGTTCGTTTGGTCGCTTGCTTGCTCTGACTTATACTTTCTCTCTCTCTATCGGTCGCTTGGTCGGTCGGGCGGTCGGTCGGTCGGTCGCTTGCTTGCTTACACACCCACATGACTGCTGTGGGTTTAATGCTTCAATGGTTCGGTTCGGTTCTGTTTCGTTTCGGTTTCGGAATTGGGAATCGGCGAACGAAAGCATCAAAGTTCGTTCGGCAATGTTATTATTATTATTGTTGTTGTTGTTGTTGTTGTTGTTGCTGCTGCTGCCGCTTCTTCTACTACTTCGACGACGACGACGACGAAGACTTGTTCTTGTCCGTGCATGAATGATTCTTTCTTGCGTACTTTATATGAAATGTGTCGGTGTCTCCTTGTCTAGGTGTGTGTGTGTGTGTGTGTGTGTTAAGGGTGAGTGGGTGGCTTAGGTGGCTTGACTTTGGCTAAGCTTTGCGCGTAGGTGTATTGTTAGAGGTGTTCATGTATGCGTGTGTGTGTGTGTGTGTGTGTAGGTGTCTCTATTGCTTTGTAGGGGAAATTGGCGAATATTTCTTCCTCTTTTTTTGGATTTTTTTTTTTTCATACACACTTTTATATAAAAGAAAAATCATTATGCTCTTTGTGTCTCTGTTGCTGTATGTGTGTGTTTGTGTGTGTGTGTGTGAAAGGCGAATTTCAAGCATTGGTATTAGTGAGTGTGCATGTGTGTGTGTGTGTGTGTGTTAAAAATGAAATTGGAAAAGCATTAAATGGTATGAAAAGCGACAACAGCAACAACAACAAATCGTATATGATTGGTGTTTGCGCGTATTGGTTTCTGCTACCATACATGTGTGTGTGTGTGTGTGAGGTTTTCAAAAAGCACCGTTATATGTTTGCTTTTATGTTCTCTTTGATTTGTATAGAAGAAAAAACAAATCTTGATTTTGATGAAGACATGTCAAAGTTCTTTTTTAAAAAAGATACAAAAATAAAGATTAAAAAAAATCTTTAAAAGAATAAACATGTTATAAAAATTGATTTCAGAATTATATGTTTAATATTTGAAAATCTTATAAAATATTTGCCAAGAAAATTCGCTGAAAAACTAAGATAATCTTCTGGAATATGCTTAAAAATCGAATGTTCCATTAGAAATTTAGTTCCCTACTCCCCTCTTGGAGATATTCTTATGAGACTTTGACGAAATCCATCCACTGTATCTCAAATGAATTTGAAATTCGATGAAATACATAATAGATTAATTAATTAAAAACTTGGTGAAAATTTGCCCTAATTTTATCTCACGTAATGTTTGGACCACCCCTTGCAGCGATTGTGGGGGGGACAAAGAGATTTTGGGACAAATAGATTTTGAAATAAAGAAAGTTCCTGAGCTAAAAGTTCTGGTATTCTGCGCTTTGAAGCTTCGAAACAACATCTCTCAAGTATTGCCATCTCATTTACACGCTTGTTAATAATAAGAATGAATAATAAATAATTTAATTATTATAGATTTCAATCAATAAAAGAAAATTCTTGTAAGAAGAAGCAGCATCGAAATTCAAGTAATTTCTTTGTTGTTGTTGTGTGTTTTTATTTCTTATCATTCTTGCTAACCACAACAACAACAATAATAATCAAAAATCTCTACATTTCACTTGCTGTCCAACAACAACAACAAAAACAGCAGTCTTCGCTATCCCATCATCACTTTATCTTGCCTCACCCTACCCTCTCCGCCCCTCACCACCCACACGTTACTTCACTTAACTGTCGTCTCGTGCAATGTTAAAGATTCGCTCACTTTTATTTGTTAATCCAATGGCAACGACTTCGACACTTTACAACTCCTTGCACCCCACACCACCCACTCACACACACACATACATACATATACATACAGGCATTCATGCTTTCCAATAAGATTATTTCGCACGATGCAACGCTCAAATACTTCTTCTTCTTCTTCTTCTTGGTAGTCTGCTACTGCTTCTTCTTCTTATTCGTTTGCTACCACACACACACACACACATACGCTGCACTTGAAAGAGTGCAAGAAAAAGAAGCAACAACAACAACAACAACAATTTGAAATGCATTTTTGCCTTAAGCTGCAAATTGCTCTCACTCATTTTCTCTCTCCCTCTCTCTTTCACACTTTCTTTCGCTCTCTCGCTTACTCTTTTGTAGATATTTGTTTTTTTTTTTTTTTGCAAAAAAACGCGACTCAGTTTTTGCTCTCACACACACACACACATACACACACACACACGCGTTGGCAGCACACGACCATGAATTTTTTCTACTTCTTCTTCTTCTTCCGGCTGCTGCTCCAACTTCTTTTTATTCTTCTACGCCACCATCTTCTTCGACTTCTGTTTCTTCCTCATCTTTTCCACCTACTCCGGCTTCTTCTTCTTCTTCACACGCTTTTGAAGCTTTGTTGTTGTTGTTTTTGATTTTTAAAATTCTTGTTTTTTTTTTTTAATGCAAAAAAAAATAATTTTTACAACAAAAAGTATTGTTTTATTATTTTTTATTAATGAAAATTATTTTAAAAAAAATCTCAACAAAAAAATTCTAAAAAATCTGCAACAACAACAACAAAATCAAGCATAGCTGAAACAAGTGTTTGATTTGCAGTAACAACAACAACAACAACAACAACATAGTAAAACTACTGCATAAAATACAACAACAATAATGCACATGAACAAAACACAACAACAATAAAAACAAAACAAACAAAACCACTCAAATCATACGCTCGCTTAGTTAACGCTCAACTCATTGCGTCACAAGCGCACACACACACACACAGATGCATGCCGTGCTTCTTCTACTTCCACTTCGCATAACCCACGCACAACAGAGCCTTCACAGCATGGCACATCAGGCCAGACTGCAAAGCAACAAATCAACTCAACAACTCAAATTCACATTACAACCAACAACTATCACAGCAATAACAACAACAACAGCAGCGACCCAAACGAATTTGAGAACCAAAACAAACAAAAGAAAACGAATGCAATTGAGCGCAAGCCATGCCAAACCAAACCGAATCATACCGAACCAAAGAAACGAACACGAACCTAACCGAACCGAACCGACCGAACCTAAGCAGCGAACAAAAGCCAAGCCAAGCAAGCGCACGTACGTTGAGTGAGAGAGTGAGTATGAGTGAGTGAGCGCTCACTTCGTTCAACGTACGATACGTGCGCTTGCTTGGCTTCTGCTCGCTGCGTGCACGTTTGGACGTATGTCAGTATTGCATGCTGTGCGACAAACGTCAAACGTATGTAGAAAAATGAATTGAGTGCAATTTGATTTGTTTTTTTGGCTTTCGAACAATTTCGAATATTCGAAATTGTTTCGTTTGTGAGGGGAAAATCTACATTTGAGTGTAAGCAGAATTTGTATGAAAATTAAAAGTTTTTTTTGCGGAAATTATATGAATGTTATTAATTAAATAAAAAATAAAAAAAAAAAAAAATAAAAATACAAATTTCATTAAAATATTAATGGGCTTTTTTTATGACAATTTTCTCATTGAAATTAATGCAATTTTTGTTAATTTACTTAAGTAAAAGGCATTAATAATTTGCAAATTGTTTAACACGCTTAAAGTAACATTGAAAAAGTTCCTTTGCAAATTCATTTAAGTCAATTTAATTAAATAATTGCATTACCGCACAACAACAACAGCAACAACAACACTGCTCATGCAACAAGCAAAGCTAAAATGCTCAAACAGTGCTCACATTTTTTACTCATGCGCTCAGACAGAAACAATGAAGAAAAAAAAAAATAGACAAGCAAAAAAAAAACCAACAACAAAAAAATGTGCTCAATTTTCGATAATTCGCATAATAAACCAGTAAGCAAAGCACAAAAAAAAATAGCATGTGTACATGTATCACACATACGCACGCACGCAAATGTATATTCAAACAGTATTTAAGCCCCGCCCCATTTGATTGGCGAGCGAGCAGCAACAGCAACAGCAACAGCGGCAGCGTCGACGGCGATAACTTCGGCAGCAGAGCGCAAAGGCATCATCGTCGTCACCAACGCGCGCGCCACTCACTGATGATGGACAACGCACAGAGCCGACACGACACGATACGACACAAGACGAGACGACACACATGCATGCACGCACGGACGCACGTTCGTCTAGCATATGAAACCGTTGGCTACTCTGACTACTGCAACACATGTCGCCATGCATGCACGTACATACATGATGCCTGTTGTACGAAAAAAAAATAAAACAAACAAATTTCGCTCAGACATGTGTGTAAGCGGTGAGAGAGAGAGAGTGTGTGTGAGAGAATTGTGTATGAAATGATACGAATTGAAACGAGTGACAAGAGACGAGCGTATAAATGAATGAATAAGTGAGTGAGTGAGTGAGCGAACGAGCGAGTGAGCGCATATCAAACAAATAACATTGAGCAGCAAGAGGAAGAGCACCAGCAGTGGTGTCGGTGTCGGCGGCGGCAGCATCAGCATCCCAAGCAGCAAAAGAAGTGCACGAAGAAGAAAAAATATTATTGAAGAAGAAATAAGACGGTTTTTATTGTTGTTGTTACTCTTCTGCTGCTGCTGCTGCTACTACGATTGCTGCTCTCTGGCTCTGTCGTTGCTTTTACTTGTGTGTGTGTGTGTTTGTTGTTTTTGTTGCTTTTGCTTTGTATTGCTTTTGTCACAGCGGTCGTTCGCTCACTCGCTCGCTCGTTCGTTCGTTCATTGTACGCTCGCTTACTCACTTACTCGTTTGACATTCAATGTGCTCGTTCTCGTTCACTCATACGCCATTGAATTTTTTTGCTCATATGCGCGCGTTTGTGTGTGTGTCGTTTGGTTTGGCTTTTTTTTTGCATTAAAAAGTTTTTTTTTTATTTAATTTTTGCTTTTTTTCTTAGCTTTGATTTGTTTGCTATTTTTGTTGTTGTTGTTATTATTCGCTCGAAGAGCATTGAGCGCTGAGCAGCAAATGAGCGCTTGAGCGTGTTGAGCTTAGAGACAGGCTTAAGTCGCATTGAGTCATTTTTGGCAGCCAACTCAGACAGACAGACAGGTGGAGAAGAAGACGATGAAGAAGAAGAAGCAGCAGTAGCATCAATGGTGACAAGCAAATCAGCTCTGCATGAATGAGCGATTGTGTCTCTGGCTGTGTGTGTGTGTGTGTGTGTGTATGTGTGAAGAAGCCTCAAATAAATGTGAGTTTGAGCTTTGATTTGTCGCTATTTTTTTGTTTTTGTTATTGTTGCTGTTAGTTTTGTTGCTTTTTCTCGCTTATTTTTATTAAAAAAAAATTTGTTGTTTGTTTTAATATTCTCGTTAATGTTGTTGTTGTCGTTGTTGTTATTTTACACGTTGCAAATTAATGTAAATTTGTAATTGGTTGAGCATTTTTCCACTCACATATGTCTGTCCATCTGTCTGTGTGTGTAAATTTATTAATTATTTATTATTTTATTAATTATTGCATATTTTTTCCATCAAAATTAACTTCTTTGATGCTTAAGAGCATTGATTTTGGCGCCCCAAGGCCCAATGACCTTCAACTTCAATGCTTTGCTTACTCAAGACTGTTTTCATATGAGCAAGAAAGAGATAGCAACAGATTTATTGAACAGGTGTATTGGCATTGCTTAAGAACAAAGCACAAAGCGGAATGTGAAAAAAATGCACAAAAACAATTACAACAACAACAAAAAGAAGACAATCTTCATTATCCAATGAGGCGTTAATGAAGCGCAATTCAAAATGCACAACAACAGCAACAACAAACAAATAAAAATTGCAAATTCATTGCAAGTGCGAAAGAGACAGCAAGACATTTAACAATAAACAAATAAAATTAAGTTGCCACAACAAACACGACAACAACAACAAAACCAAAATGAAAGTATGACAATTCAACAACAACAAATATTATTTACAACAACAACAAACACACACACACTGACTGAGTGAGTAAGTGAGTGAGTGAGAAACAAAAGGATTCAAAAAGGAACAAAAGCGTGTTTACAATATTGCAAAAAGCAACAGGATATTTTTTTACAACAACAATAACAAATACAAGAATATGCGTGTGCGTGTGTTTGTTTGTATTTGTTGCAAAGGGGCGCAAAAGGTCTTTGAAGAAGAAGAAGAAAGTGCATAAAACAAGCCGCGAAATTCGCAAATGTTGTTGTTGTTATTGTCGCAAGGACGAGGCAGACAATAACAACAACAACAACAAATAAACAGTAGCAATTACAACATTCTCGCCTCTCACACTCATTACAACCCTCGTCCCGCTTTCCCTCACTCACTCTCTCTCTCTCTCT
This sequence comes from Phortica okadai, assembly GCA_034638295.1. Lineage (NCBI taxonomy): Eukaryota > Metazoa > Arthropoda > Insecta > Diptera > Drosophilidae > Phortica > Phortica okadai. The sequence goes on from CM067848.1 coordinate 3,821,263, forward strand.
CACTCGCACTTGCACTCTTTACGCATATTGCTCACCCTAACATTTCATCTTTCACTTGTTTTTTTTTTTTTCGTATTTTTTTGCTCATGTTGTTGTTGTTGTTGCTGTTATTTTTTGCACACAAACGCAAAACCTCAAAACAGCAAAATTTGCGTCAATGATGCGTGCGGCAAATAGCATAAAAAAAACCCTTCCCCCTGCCCTTAACCACAGAACAACACTCACGCCATCTCTTTTACACATTCATGCATTGTTGTTGTTGTTGCAAAAAGGACCTCAGCATGACAGTAAAAGTTATTTTTGCATTGTTTTGCCATAAAAGTGTTAATTGCAAAAATTGCAATGCGTGAAAGGCTGTCAGTGTGTGTGTGTGTGTGTGTGTGTGTGTGTGTGTGAGAGTGTGTGAGAGTGTGTGTGAGCTGGCAAAAGTGAAAGGGGCGACGGACAGTGAATTGTTGTATTTATAGAATGCATTAAATAAAGGGAAAGTGTTTTTTTTTATTTATTTTTTTTGAGAGAGTTACTAGAAGAGGATTTGACATGTGCAAAAGCAACAAGTTACAGTGGTAAGGGGACGATTTTGGGTTTTTTTTTTTTTTTAGGTGGTTTGACTTCACTTGTGTGCGAAATGTTAAGGAATTTGTAGGAAACTTCATGTGAAAAGTTGAGTTTAAGAAAGATTTCAAAAATACTTGAATAAATTTAGTAAATGTAGAAAGAAACTTGAAGAAATTAAGTGAAAATTCAAGCAAATGTCTTAAAATTTGCATAAATTTGTAGGAACGTTAAAGATGAAGAAGAAAATTTGGATAACGATCTTGAGAAAACTACAAGGAAAGCTAAGCAATACAAACCCTTTGAAGAAAACTTGTTGGAATGCGTGGAAATCAGAAGAAATAAATACTATATGAGTTTTGGCGAAGACTTTAAAAAATTTCTGGAACGATTCTTGATGAGATTTGAGAAATTTAGAAGAATTTAAAACAATCTGATATGTTTTAATGAGTATTTTTTAAACAATTTGAAGGTGTTTTAAGAAACTAAAAAGCATTAAGAACTTACAGAAATTAAAATGGAAACAAATTTCGAGAAATGTTCTTGAAAACTACTTGGAATATCAAAGGCTTTGTTAAAATTCACTGAAGATTTTTTTCATGTTTATTTCGAAATATATAATTCCACTTAAGCTTAACTATTATAATTTAATATTTTGTAGAAGGAAACTGAAAAAATTTAAGAAAATTACATATCAAAAAGACTTGAAGGTATGAAATATTGATAATGAAGAAGTCAGAGTCAAAGTTTACAAGAAAGTAAAAATTATTGTTTAAAATATTACTTAATTTATTTTTTTATTCATCATAACGTTTTTACATTAAGTTTTAAATCAAAATTTATAAAAAATTAGGCGCATTATCGTGTAACCTCTTTAAGCAAAAGAGCGTGTTGAGATATTCCGTTTCGAGAGATCCCGGTTATGAAACACATTGAAGCCGAATACGAAATTTCATGGGTCTAAGAACTTTCGTGGACCACCTCGGATAACTTGGAATCTTCGAATATCGCCAACGGAAAGAATTAAGGCGTTTGAGTCAATCAGGGAAAGTCAAGCAACTGCATTAAAGTAAAAGACCGGCAAGTTCTATACCAACCTCTGTGTTAACCAGACATTAAGCGTTCCATTTATCACTTGGAGATGACTCATGGTATGTCCAAAGAAGAATTTGAAAAGCCTCTCGTTTCTGTAGAGAGAAAATCATTTTACATTAAACAATCTTAAAGTATAAACTCAATATAGGGAATAACTAAGAGCTTGACTGAATTCGATATAAATATTTGTTTAAAAAAAACTTTAATTATTCGTGAGTGGAGAGTAATAGTTAAAAAACATATATAAATTATTGGTGAGTAAGGAGGTCGTTTGGATGAACCTTTCTTAGACGTTTTTAAATAGGTACCCCAACTTAAGCCTCAGCTGGATGAGTGCGTGGTCTCTCTTTGTACGAACTGCTGTGGAAGCTTTTTACATCTAGTATAGTTAGGACTCCAAAGTCGTGGTATAAGGTGACGTTCCTGAGACATCAGTTGGCAATAGACCTGAGAGCCTTGTTTTTAAAAGATCCGGACTTTCCCAAGTATCCCAACTATGTATTTGTCCTCAATGACTCTGTTACTTTACACATTCTGAAAAAAAAGAATAAATAAAATAATAATAATGAAGCAAATGTTCGACGTGTCATCGAAGGACAACTTGAACAATATCGACATGTGCATAATGCAAGTAGAAGGAAAAACTTGACGCATTTTGCATAAATTAGTCAAATATTTGAGCTGAAAATGAAAAGGAAAGAAAAAAAATCTGCATAGTGTAATCGAAACGACTTCTTTCTTCGTTTTCGTTTTTTATTTTCATTTCATTCTTGTTTCGATTTCGTTAATAGAATATTTCTTGATCGAGCGGCAGCTGCGCCTTTCTGGCCGGTGCCTCACCTCACCACAGCTCAGCTCAGCTCGCCCCGCTCAGTGTGCATGTCCTTGCACCCTGGCCTGACGTGTTTGGTGTTTGATGCCTGCTGCTTGTGTTGCTTACTTGATTATAATAATTTTCCTCTTTAAGGAAACTCATTCATTGTTGTTGTTGTTGCTGTTGCTGTTGTATTGTAACCCCTACCATTTTTTGAAGGCGATCCAAGGCAGCACCCAAGTTAAAGTCGTCGATGAGCTCAGCCAAGGCGCGCATAATGAACGATTGTGCGTCTTATTATTGTTATTACGATTAGTTCTTTAAGGACATGCATACCAGCGGCAGGACATTTTCATATGCAAACGAGTTTTGTCCTCATCGTCATCGTCGTCGTCATCATGATCATCGTCCTCGTCGCACAAATGTAATGAGCAAAGGTGTTTAATTGTCAAGGTGTGCTGAGCAAACTCACTTCTGCTTCTTCATTCGTTATTTTTTTTTTTAAATTATACTTTATTTCGGCTTTTGATTGACATGTCGAGTGCATGAAAAAATTATGTATATTCTTGTATCGAATGTAAAATACACAAAGTTTGTCGGACAAAGCATTTAATTATATTTTGCAATAATGATGCATTGACAGCGTTTGTTTTTGTGTTGCTTATTGAAAGTTTGCCTTTGCGCTTTAATAAATACCAAAGGTGTTATAAAAGTCCTTCGAATAATCTTCAAAAATGCATATTAAAGAACTCGAAATTTGTGTATTTTTAAAGAAGATTTCTTGATCAAAATTTGATCTAATATTAAAGTTCTCAGATTCAAGTTCAGTAAGTCGATTAGACATTACTTGAGACTTGAAAATGGAATTTAAAAAAGCAACTTGAACTCCAGGTTATTTAGCAACTGTCCCATCGAATTGTTCTTGCAGTCTTTGGCTGAAAAAATGTCTTCTTGTCTCAGACTTCGCGAACGTTTTATTAGAATCATTCAAATAAAGTTTGAAAATCTGCAAGATCTTCAAAATTCGGATTCAAATAATTTAAAGAAATAATCTTTATCAGAAAATAAAAAGAAAATATCTTCAGAACACAAATTTGGAGGTCTGTGCAATATTTGTATAGATCTGTAAAACGAATTCCAAATTATAAAGTTTGAAAATGGATCATCTTTTAGTAAAGCACTTAAAGTCAAAATCGTTAGGAAGATTTAAAAAAAAAAAACAAATTCTCTGATTGAATAATCTAATAATAATCTGGATATTTCAAATTTCTAACATGTAGATGGAATTAGAGAAAGAAAGATAGTAGTATAATTTGAAATAGTTTAGAAATAGTATAGATAAAGTCTTGAAGGCTGCTTTGCATAATTGAATTTCAAAGATAAAGCAATTCTACAATTAATCAATTTGAAAACCAAAATTTTGCATAAATGTTGAATAAAAATCAACAAATAAATCCAAATCGGTGATAATTTCTAATAAATCAAACAAAACTTATCTTTTGCCGTAGAGCGCCAAGCAATTTTGACAAAAATCTTTGTGCGTGTATCTCATGCAAAGCACTTTTAATGTATCCCAATCCATTCGCAGTTCGACCAAAGCACATTTGCAGTACAATTTTCGAGCTTTGCGCACAAACGCGATTTCCTGTGCTGCCTGAAAGAGATACAAGTAGTGAAAAGTGATAGAAATAGAAAAAAAAAAAAAAAAATTCAACAATAGTTGACCAATTCTTTGCTATTATTATAACAATTATTATATTCTTTGCTTTGCTCATTTTTTTTGTTGTTTTTTTTTCTTTATTTTATTTTATTGTTTCTTTTGAATTACAACATTTTCAAGATAATAACCTCAAACAACAGCAACGATGAAAAATAAATATAATAAAAAAACTAAGCAATGAAAAAAAAAGCAACAACAACAACAATAAAAGTTCGTAAGTAAGCTCAAAGGTTTGAAATTGATCTGGTTTTGATTTTGTTCAACATAAAGCAACTTTTGTCTTCGAACCGTGAGTGAACCATGTCTCTCTTGCCTCTATATCAAACCTCCTCGGGGCACAAGCTTCGGAAGCTGTTTTTTTTTTTCGCTTATATCTCGTATTGTTTAACTTTGATTGTGTGTAATTCGGTAGTGGTTTTTTTTCAAAGATATTTTTAAGTTTTGTAAATATTTTCGATGCGTGACTGTTATGATGGAAAAAAAAGGCAAACATTTTCGTGTTTTGACTGGACATGACTTCAGCTGAAATTTGATCAATTTTTGTCTATTTTTTGTTATTAAAATTTCGTAATATTATAATAAGAGAACATTAATAAACCTCAAAGAAATTGATAAAGAATTAGATCAGGAATTCATCAGATCGTGATGAATGAAAAGTTCTTTACTTATAAGAGGCGTTTGAGCTGATGCTGAGAGTTTTTTTTTACAGGTCAGTGCAGTGGATTAGAGACTCCCACAGTTGGATTCAATATGGTCTATAGAGTATCAATAATTTATTTGCATAAAAGGCGCTTGTGCTATGAACATATTTTTTTCTACGACAGGTGGCGTTGCTAAAGTTTTATTTGAACAGTACTGAGCTTCTAGAGATTTTATTTGAATTCTTTTATAAAAATTAAATATAATAAATTCTAAAATTTTCAAATTGTTTATAAAATCAACATTGAAAAACTTTGAACTGCGTTGGTTTTTTTTATTATGAATTGAAAAGGCTCGTAAAAGAAACGTATTAAATTGTCAGAATTTCAACAGAAAGAATAAAAAAATGTAAAAATCCATAATAATAAATATCAAAGTCTAACAATTTTATATTTGTATTTAAGGCAATAATACAAAATAATAATAAAAATTATAATAATCACAGACATTGAAGTTGTCGAAGCTGACGATGATAACGCCGACGACAGTGACGACGACAGCGACGACGACAACTTCGACTTGTGAAACCCCATTAACCTCAATTAGTGACTTGCGTATGGCAAACACTCGACTAAAGTAACTTTTTTATTTTATATATGTTATTGTTGTTTTTTTTTTTTGCTTTTGTTATTGTTTTGTGGTTTCCGAAAGAAAAAAACAGAAAAAAAAACTGCTAATTAAAATAATGTCAATAAAATTGTGGTCCATTATCTACTGAAAAAATGCAGTAAAATAGCAACGATTGCCAAATGTGTGTAATTTAATAGACAAGTGAACGAAACACAAACAACAAACTATACAATACAATAGTTTAAACAAAGTACGAACAATAAACGAAAACAATAAGTTTGAAAGTTGACGTTTTCGACGACGACAACAACGACGACAATGACGACGACTTGAGTTCGCATCGAGTCTCGTCTTAAATCGAAATTTATCAAGTGATGACAAAGTGCGGCAAGGCAATTGAAGGGGCAGGGGGCGGACGCGTCTAATGTCTGTCCGACCACGAATAACATTCGGTTGGCTTAGCTTGACTTGACTTGACTTGACTTGACTGACTAAACAATCGAATTCAATGCAAAACGATGTCGAAAAGTTCCCAAGCGATTTGAGAGCAAATACGAAAAAAATTAACCAAAAAAAAATTAAAATAAAAAACAACAACAAATACATTTTCAAACAAAACGAAGAAGTCAAAAAAAAAAAAAAAAAGACAAAAAATAGAAAAAAAAAAATTACAGACATTTCGTAAGTCTTTCGAAGTCCGTGTTTAAATCAGTAATTATTAGTTAACGTGCGGCTTTGCAACTTGCAGATACATTAAGTATGTAGTTGCTGAAGCAGAAGCAGAAGCAAACGAAGAACGTTAGCAACAACAACAAAAGTAACAAGAAGCAGTTGCTTAATAAACCAGAACCAAACATTGTTCAGAAAAGAAGCACAAAAAAATATATATATATAGATTCTTTTTGTCATTGCACGTTCGCATGCTAGGCAAAGACACAAAAAAACCTTAAGAGAAAAAAAAAAGTATCTCACAGTAACAAATAAAAAAAAAAACAATAATAAACGAACGCACCGCAACGACAAAAATTGAACAATTCATTGACTTTTCCCACCATCAAAATGCATGATTTTCACATGTATCTATTAGATACGTTGCCAAAGTATCTATCAAAGCCAGTCAAGTAACTAACTAACTATCTATCAAACCGCTCAATGAGCACTTCTAGCGCAAAAAAAGAAATATTATATATAAAAAAAAAAAAAAACAATATAGAATGAAAAGCAAGAAAGCGAAAAAAAGCTTTGCAAAATTATTTGTCACACACTCGCTTATTCTCTCACGCACGCACGCACGAACGCACGCCCACATATGTACACGCCCATTGCATGTACGCCCAATATTTGTTGTTGGTCCGAAATTATAGACTCTTGTCTTGACTGATTTCTTTGTTGTTGTTGTTTTCTTATTGTGACATCTTTAAAGTCGAATTGTAGCAACATTTGTATCAAGTTCCCACGTTCGTTGGCTCAAGTGATCGGGCGTATGATGAAGGTCTTTAGAAGGGAGGCGGGCCATTGAAAAGTGGTTTGGCCTGGTCAACTTATTGCGAACGCATTTAAGTAAATTTGTTGTCGTTGTTGTTGTTGGCAAATATACATAAGTAAATTAAATGAGAATAGAAATTTTGCAAAGAGAAATCTTTGAGTTTGATTCAAGATACATATAAACTATAGACTTTCTATTGAGATTGTCTGCTTAATTATGAGAATGACAGAATTCAAGTGGGACATCTAAGTTTTTAACTCTTTTGAAGGCTTTCGAGAACTGTTATCTGCTGTAAACGAAGCTTCTCTGGCAATGTTGCTCCTTAAAAAGTTTCTGGATAAGCTGTGATCTGAATATGATTTTTAAGTTTCTTTTTGTCTGGCTGTATTCTGAAGTTGAGCTAAAAACGAACTTAAAAAATTTTTTAAAAAATTGTTCTCGACTGCGAGGATTTTGAAAACTGATCTGATCTCAGAACTTTATGTCTTCATTTTTATAAAGGACTCTGCACTTTTGTATGGAATTGAGTATTTGTCTATCATTCACAAATTTGTCTGAATGAGTATTCTAAAGCTTGTCTCGTAAAATGTACTCATCCGTCGTTCCTGTTGTTTATTTGTTTGCTGTCATCGAACTCATCGAAGGATCTTTAGTTACTTTAGTATTTTGGTTCAAAAAAATATAAGGCTTACACTTCTCATACCCCTTCTTATTAATAAACTTTTGGTACGCTCTCTTTGTACTTTGGGCTTTTATTGAAATTTCTTAAAATTCTAATACAAAAAATTCAACTGTTGCTGCGTCACTAGAGAGTTGGAATAACAATATGCGCAACAGCAACAAAGGCAAGCAACTTTAAATAGCAACAGTTCATTTGTTGCTGTTGTTATTGTTGTTGTTGCTGTTGGTATTGTGCGTGCAACAAGTTGGCAGACACACGCGCCACAAATTCACAATTGTTGAAAGAAAAAAAATAGAAAAATATAAACGCAATTTCAGAACTGAACAGTTTTTGCGTAGGTAAAGTGCTTAGTATCGGTAACGAGCGCAGTAAATGTAGCGAGATACATGCAAGCATATCTACTGAATGTATCTATGGCTATGACTGCTGCACTTTTGCATATTTGAACTTTGACAACAACAACAACAACAACAACAAGAAACCAACGAAAATGCACTGCAAAAATGTAAAGCGAACGAGCGTGTATCTGCGTATCTATTATGTCGACTGACTGCACGGCCTGGCCTGGTATGGCATGGCCTGCCTTTTTCTTTACGGCAATGTAACAAGTGCAAGTTACACACACACACACACACACATACACACACATTCACACGTACAGTTGCATTGGCATAAGCTAAAGCTCAGACTTGGCAAATAAGCTCATTATTAACTACTACTAAATAACAACAACAACAAAAACATGGGCAATGCGCGCATGTAGATACATTTGTATCTATTGCTCGGTGTATTGTTGTTGTTGCTGTTGTTGCTGTACGCAAGCCACGTATTCAAAATAACGGTGCATTTATGCAGTCTAACAGAGAGCAAACTTTTGCAGCAACAAGAACAAAAACAACAACAACAACAACAAATGCCAAAAATTGCAGCGCATGCCATTGTTGCTGTTGTTGTTGCTATCCTCGCAGCCAACAACACATCGACCATAATGGGTTAAACACACTCTATGCAAGGCAAGGCAAGGCAAGGCAAGGCAAGGCAAGCGCAATCAGCATATTATATTCTTCTCGCTCTTCTTCTTTGTTTGTGCTTGTTAGTCCTTTTGCCTCTCCTACCGCTTCGCTCAATTGTCAAACTATCTGAAGTTGGAGTTGAAGTTGTTGTTGTTATTGTTGTTGCTGTTGTTATCAGCGCATTGTAAATCTTTTCATTGTTGCACTTGCTGCAACAATTATTATTATTATTATTGTTGTTGTTGTTGTTATTGCACTTGTTGCAAATTAATTTTTCGTTTTAGAATGAACAAACATGCTTATGACAATGATAATGATGAATGTGTTGACGATGATGATGATGATCAAGGTGTTGACGAAGAGAAAATAGTTTAAAAAGGCTTCAGAGAAACAATTATAATGAAGTATACTATAGAAAAGGATAACGAATACGGAGAAAAAAATGTGAAGATGAACTCAGAAGTAAGATGGCTAAGCTTAACGATCTAAAAGAGATGAGTAAAGAACCTAAGGTTGAATTGACTTTGTAAATTTTTTGAAACAAAGAAAGTTCCCATCATCTTCACTGTAGATCCAACGAGAGATGGCGCTTTTTAAGTACATTGGCTGCGGAAATCAATTGACTTTATTATGATCAATCCCTAACAATCCATTCTCTTACACTTTTCAGTCAATATGGTAACTACTTTGAAGCTTTGGAAAACCTTCTAAAATTAGAAAATGTTTAATTAGTCACGCTCTATGTAAAAATGCTGACTTTATAGCTTTTTTTCATCATTCACTAACATTCTTGATGATATATTTTTCATATCCAATATTATTTTTCTTCTACAGAAAACTTTTGCTTTCCTCACTTCTTCATTTTCAAAATTTTACGCTCTGACTTTCTCATCAATGAGTTTCTAGAAATAACTATTTTTATGTTTATTTTGATTTTTGATCAATGATTTTTCATCAATGATTGTTTCATCAATAACATTTCATCATTTGGTCTTCATATTTGTATCGTCAAATCCAACTAGATTCTTCTTTCATCACTGACTTATTCATCACATGATGAACATATTCATCTCATGTAAAACGTATTGTTTTACGTGTTAGATTATTTTTCAACATGTTTCCTACTTTATATCACATGATATTTTCATCTTCACAATTCCAACGCCTTCTATGATTTTTTCATAAATGACTTTTCATCACTGATTTTTTGTCATTGGCTCTTGATATCATTATAGTCAATTTCAACTTGATATTTTTTGCCATCACTGACTTATCCATCATACATGAACATATTCTCATAGGTGAAATATTTATCTTCATCACATGATATTTTCATCTGCACAATTCCAACGCCTTTTATGACATTTTAAATATTAATAACAATCATAAAAATTTCAGTTGCATTATTTTTTTATTTAACTCTTACAACTTCTAACAATTAATTGATCCATCTGTGCATTAAATTTTCTATACATTCAACGAACCGCCCTCTTCTCACCTCACCTCACCTAACACTCTTCTCCACCATCGCATACATACACTTTGTCACTGCCTGTTGTCTTGATAGTTTCACTCATGCTCATCGATAACCACCACTGGCAAATATGAAATATTGTATAAAATAATTTTTCATTAAGGGGCGAGTTTTATTTCGTTCGACATTTTCGTTCGTTCGTTAGTGAAAAATATTTCAAAATGATCATTTTCTTAGCTATTAAATGAAATTTGCATATTAAAAAATAACTCGAATGCGTTACGTTGCGTTGCGACCCTTTCTCTTCTTGTCTGTCTAACTGTCTGTCTGTCTGTCTGACGATGAGTCTGTTGATGATGTTGGTGATTTTAAATGCGGGGTGGCATCAAATGGCATGGCATGGCGTTTTATAATTATAAAAGGTCACAAGCAGATAACAGCAGATACAAATGGGCCATAGATACTACATACAATCATACGCGGCACACACAAAAAGGAAACATTTGGCATTTATGATCCCGCAGGACCAAAAGCTGAAAAAAAAAATCATTCTAGCAAGGCAATCGAAACGTTCTAACAAATATGTATCTGGTATCTGTAGCTGTGTAATATACATACATAGTATCTATGCTTGAAATCGATGTGCGCGCTTTTTGCGTGTATCTATTGCATATGGCATATGGAGTGCTCATAAATCTGCTGCATTCGACAGTTAGATGTTGATGCTGATGATGATCTAACGCCAATTTATGTAAATTTCAGATTTTTGGTTTTTGTTGTTGTTGTTGTTGGCAGGTTAAATTTGTTTGTAAGTGTTAAATACCTTTGTTGTTATTGCAAGTATCTTTTATTTGTATTTACACTTTTCAGATACATTTTTTTTTTTTTTTTGTTTTTAATGTTATTTCGATTGCTAAGTGTAATTTATATGCGCTTTAATACGTGCACCCGATTCAAGTGTTACATAATACTACTGACTGACCAACACCAACAAAACAACAAACCCTTGAGTCGTGTCCGAGTTATTGTTTGTAGCTTCTTTTGTTGTTCTGCCTATTTGCGCACTATTTCAATTTATTTTATTTAAAACAGTACGTTTTCACAAAAAAAAAAAAAAAAATATTTAAAAAAAAAGATACATATATATAAATGTATCTTTAATTGAAATGCAAATTTTGCTGTCTTTTGAAAACATAATCACGCGCGTTCACATTACAATGATCATCATCAAAGTCGTCGTCAACGGCATCATGATTATTATCATATCATCATCATCATCATCATGATGATCATCAGTAGCAGCCATGATCGCCATGTTGATCATGATAATTATCTTTTATTTTATTTATTAAATTTTATATAATTTAATATTTTTTTTTTTTAATTTTATTTTTCGTATTGAGGTTGAAGTACGTAGCTAAATAAGTATAACGAAGGCACACCGAGAAACGAGTTCAAAACAAATAATATAAAAAACAATCTTTTTTTTTTTTTTTTTAATATTATCTTTTATTATACTTACTCGTAGTAATTCAAAACCGATCTTCTTGCGTCTAACGTAAAACGGTGTGTATCTCTCTCTCGAAAAAAAAAAAAAAAAAAAAAAAAAATATAACAAAAAGTATCTGAGTATCTCGAACTAACGTTGAGGCATTGTTTAACGTCAACTCAGTTCAGTTCAGTGCGATTTTTATTATATTTACATAAAAAGAAACAACAACAACAAAAAATTAAATTAAAAAAAAAAAAACTATCCAATGACTTTTTTATTGTTGTTGCCTTTGTTGTTGTTGTAGTTGTTGTATCTTTTGAACAGCAAAAGGCAAACGTCGACAACGATTTCACATTTATTTCCATTATTGTTATTATATTTAAGGTTTTTTACATTTTATTATTGTTGTTGTTGTTGTCTTGTCTGTCGACATAAAATGATTTTGTTACTCAAATGTACTGATTTCGTAAAGTATTTTTTATGCGCACAGATGCACACACACATACAGATACAAATACAGATATGCTAGTATCTCTAATGCAAAGGTGATTTTGCAATCGCATCGCATCGCATCGCACACACAGATTCATATTCAAATTCATGTAAGCTTAGATCTGTTAATCATTTTCTGCATAGATTTGCATCTTATATACATACATGTATGTATCTATCTCAGTCTTGAGCGCGTATCTCAATGCGCACTGGTCGCTAGGCTGTCATACGTTCGTTCAGTCGTTCGGTCATTTGATGCCCGCAGACGTAATTAGAACGAAAAGCGTTTTTTTTTTTCAACTCAACTCAACTTGAAAAGGTGGTGACGAGATACATTTGTTGTTTGTTTCTTAATGTTTTGTTCTAAACACATTTAATTGTCTCTTATATGCTTCATGTAGCAAATTCCAATTAAACGTTTTCTTATATTTATTTGCCTATTCTAGTAATTATCAACATTTATTCTTTTTATTATTATTATTTTTTTTTTGTAGATTTTTCTGTTTTGATGATCGTATGTCATGTTTTTGGAGTCGCTTGGGAACTGAAGCGTTAAAGGATTTCTTAACGCGCTTGAAAAACGTTGACTTTCAAAGGAAGAAGAAGAAGATTTTATTTTTCGAAATTCGAGCCGTTGACATTTAGATACTTAAGCAATTGTTAATGTCTGTAGTGCTTGAATTTTTATGTGAAAGATATAAAAAACTATAAAGAAAAAAAAATTCTTTAAAAATGACAAAATTTTGCAAAAAAAAATTGTTGAAAGATTTCTTTTGAAGAGGTCAATGTACTTTATGGCAGATATTTATATACTTTTATTACAAATAAATCTGAGCTGAAATTCAAGACTCATGATTTCCAGCCTAAATTGCACAAGCGCTCTAAAAAAGGCATTTTTGTCTGCCAATATATCATATAATATCATATAATATCATATAATATGATATCATATGTATATTTTGAACAGTTTTTAAACAGTTTTTGTTCAAAACCAATTTTTTTTTAGTTTCTGAAACTGCCAACGTTCTAATTCTTAGAGTTATTGATATATAAGCAAATTCAAAGAACCTTACCATGAGAACCTGTTCGTGTATGCATGTCAGTGCATGCTTATCAACAGATTAGGCAAACAACAATAACCGAAAATGTGTTGCAATTCAAAAACAACTGAATCGAATAGAAAACCAAATCTAACCAAAAGATATTGAAATTTATATATATAAATAAATGTGCCTATGAACAGCTTTTATTTGGACTGACAAAATGAAATTAGAAATTCAAGGACACAAACACGAAACGCGGCAAATTCATTTCATGCATATTGCGTACGCCTGAGAATTATGCAAATCGCTCTACAAAAAAAAAAAAAAAACAGGAGCAACAGCAAGAGCAGAGAGAGAGAGAGGGAGAGAGAGTAGCAGTAGTCATTCAATCAGCCTGAATACCTTTGCATTGAAAAGATTTCGATTAATTTGCATAATACCCGAAAATCATTTGTTATGTGTTTTGATTTTGATTTTGGTTCTTCAAATTGAAAAAAGGACGCGAAAAATGAAATTTCTGTTGAACAAAAAATTCCCACAGTACAAATTTGACATTTTAGGAAACAAAACAAATGAAATCCCCAACAAAAAAAAAATAGAGAAAATGAAAACCTCATGTCTTGTCGGCGGCGTAGGTTGTACGTTGTTATGCAACATGGCAAGTAGAAAAGTTGAAGTACAAAAATTTTGTAGAAGCGGCACTTGTCAATTTTATTGGCTCATATTATAATAGAAATGTTCTGTGACTTTCTCAGGGTGGTATTCTTATTTTTTTTCCGGTCGCGTATAATTAATCATTTTTACAAATTGTTCGCTGTGCAAATGAGCTTGTACGTTCGTCAATGCTAAATACTTGAATTGCCAATAAATCACATCACATCACATTACAACAAGACGACGACCCTTTGGCTCACATACACACACATACACACACACACACACACACAAAGCTTGGTTTGCATATACGCACACATGAGAGAGTTGTCGTTCCTGCACGTTTTACCACTTCACTTGTCAGCACAATCATTAATAATCCTTTACTTTTCTTAAGAACATTTTTTGTTTTTTTTTTGCAAATGTTCCACGCAGACAATTTCGCTTTGGTGTCGTTTCAAAATGCTTAATTTAACTTAATTTATTTGTGTTAAAATGACATTTTAATTTTGATTATTCAATGAAGAAGTTCTGTGAAAATTCGTGTTTTATATTTTTGGTTCGTATTATAAATTAAAAAGATTTTTTATTGTATTATCATTTATCTCACAAATCAAAATTAAAAATCCCAAGGCCAGCAAACATTTTTTTTTTTCAAGAAACAAAAATTCCCGAATTATAAAGATTACTCCTCAAGTAATAATGAATATTTTTTAATTATAATTTTTATTATATATTTTTATCAAACAATGCCAAGGCAACCAATAATAATAGCATTTCAAGAAACAAATATTCCCGAATTATAAAAATTACTCCTCAAGTAATAATGAATATTTTTTAATTATAATTTTTATTATATATTTTTATCAAACAATGCCAAGGCAACCAATAATAATAGCATTTCAAGAAACAAAAGTTCCCGAATTATAAAGATTACTCCTCAAGTAATAATGAATATTTCTTAATTATAATTTTTATTATATATTTTTGATTAGAACGCAGGTATCGATCAAACAATGTCAAGACAACTAATAATAATAGCATTTCAAGAAACAAAAGTTCCCGAATTATAAAGATTAATCCTCAAGTAATCATGCATATTTCTTAATTATAATTTTTATTATATATTTTTTTTTAGAAATTCTAATATGAAAGAATCGTGTCTAAAAGCAAATTTTAATTTTTTCAAACGTTCACGAATTTTTAAAAATTATTCAATGAACAATTTGGAAATATATCTGTCAAAAAAAAAAAAAAAAAAAATCCATTAGCAGTGAAAACAAATTTTGCACTTGCTGCAATTTGTTGTTGTTGTCTTTGACGTTACAGAAAACCAAATTTCATATAAGCATGTGTGTCGTTATCCTTTCTTGTTTGTTGCTTACCCCAACGCAAATACAAATGTATCTACAATAAATGTCATTAAGTCGTCGCTTGACAGTTTTGCGAAAATTATACAACCAAAATAATAACCTTCTCTTCCACTTTCTCCTTCAACTTGATCGTCTTTTTTTATGGTGTGTTTTCTCTGAGCATTTCGACTACGTTGTAGTTTTTCACAATTCATTTATTTCGAAATGGTATCCTTGTACGCAGATTATGTCAAATTCATACGGCATCCTTTTCTCTTTTTTTTTTTGGATTTTTTACGATTATTTCTACCACTTTCTTTGACATTTTGCTCTGGTTTATTTTATTTTTTTTTTTGCTGCCAACTTCTTGCAGGCAAAAGGTAAATGATGCAAATAAAGAAACATCATATTTTGCTTCCGGGGCACCCTCGAAATCGTTCATAGTCGTATGCTGAACTGGTTTCCAGTGCGTGTTTTAAAAAGTATGTCAACTCTACCAAAAACAAAAAAAAAAAAAATAGAAATAAAAATAAAAAACAGTTGAAAAAAGAAAGAAAATGTCATTAGGCTCAGAGCTCTCGTAATGCTTCCTGTCACATATGCCAAATCCTTTTTTTTCTCGTTTAGTTTTTGTGTCGTTTGATTCGATTATTATTTGCTTCGAATGTTGTCGCCTGTGGCAACTTCTTCATCCTTTCTTTATACAGTTTGTAGTTGTTGTTGTTGTTTTTCTTTTTGCTGAGCATTTCTTGATTTGGAATTAATGCAAATTAATGATGTTTTTACGCGTCGAGCACATGTGAAGACGACAACGACAACGACAATGTCGACGTACGTATAATTTTTCATAGAAAATAGTTTTTTAATGTTTCACATTTCGATTCAGTTTTGACGCATGCACAAAACCACAAAATGACACAACCACAAAACTGTGTCGCCAGCAAAACAGGCGCAGAGAAATGCCTGCAGAGTTGATTTGAGTCGTTGCCGAACGTTGTGCAAATAAATAAATACAAAATTGAGCTTTTTCTCATAGTCAAACAAATTGAGAAAATTTTATAATACGGCTTATAATTTTTACTCAAAGTATAATTGATTTCTGTTTTGTTATGATGTTGCTTACAGTCTGAGTTATTTTATGAACATTTTCTAAAAACAGAACTGTCAAAAAAATCCTTAGTTGTCCAATAATATTAACTCATTTTACTCTAATTTATTTTTACTTTAATTACATGCTGTTTAATCGAATTATATTCCATCCTATACTATTCCCTTTGAAGTCCAATGCTTTTCTATTTTATACTTATCTTCTTATATCTTAATATCCTTTTTTTAGGTATTTTTAACTAAGATATTCATTTCAATAGATTCTTCTATTCTATCTCCAATCGTAGCTCACTGCTCCCTACTCCGTTACTATTCTTATCGTTTTTTATTCTATTAAATTCCATTCTATTCAATTATACTTCGATGAATTCTTACATTTTTGATGTATTGTATTGAATTATTATATGTTGTTTCATATCCAAAGCTAGCATCTCTTAAGTATCTCACATTTGCCACTACTTTTCGCCTTATAACAATACACCTACAAGTAAGACAACTTAGGCTTTCGTAACGGGCTTGCAGAAATTGATAGCCAGTTGAAAGTTTTGACTCAAGACTCGCGAAACTCACGTCACACATGTTATATGAGTAGTTGCAATTTATGTTATCATTTATTTATTTTATTTTTATGTGTAATTTTTACAAACCAATGAGTCTTTCATGCTGCCATGAGCGCCTATTGAGATACAAGCATTTAAGAAAAATCTCACAGTTTCTTGAAGCCACAATAGATTGGATAAACTAATAAAAGCTTTGCATATTATTCACACAACATTTCCATATTGTTTTATATATACATATATACATATATGTTATGCATGTATATGAGTTCCCATCAAGCTTTTCTTGAACTGTTTGTTGTATGCTAAATGCTTTTCAACACTTTTGCATAGAAAACAATTTCAAATTAGAATCACAATAATTTCAAAGTTATGAAAAATGCTATGCAAATTGTAAATGTGCCGAAGAACAGATGCGTTGATCTATTGTGGATTAACATATGCAAAAAACGAGTTGTTGAAACTTTTGGACATTGCATTTGATCAGCAAAGTGATCAATAAAATGTATGCTGTGATGTGATGTGTTCTGATGTGAGGTAAAGGAAAGACAAAAAAAAAAAAAATAAAAGAAAGAAAAGATGATCCAACTTCCTTTGGCCATAAAAATCTTTGAATCTGCAGTATTGCATATTTAATTATGAGAACAACGCTTCCTGCCGTTGCCACAGTCAACAATTGACAGACATCTGCACCCATTACTTGCAGCTTTGATCGAGCGAAATACAAAATAAAGAAAAAAAATAACAACAAAATTTGTATACGACAAGAAGAAATGATGATGATGATGACGATGACGACGAAGATGTTGAAAATAAATAATATCCGTTGCATTGATATGCAAATTTATATCGAAAGGCTCAACGGTGAAAGAAAAGAGAAAAATAGGCGAGCCAAGGTGAGTAGAGGAAATATTTCATATTATTATTCAAATTGGCAAATGAAATCAACCACCAAACGATCTAATGGGCGACTACAAATATCTATTAGAGCGAGCGAGAGAGAGAGAACGTCTCAGTATGTAAATCTTGACTGGCAGATTATGTTAATGATCATTAATCGAATAAAAGACTTGCACAAGTCGCCTGCCTCAGTGATAATGATGAACGAGCGCGCAGGGTGAAGGGTTATACCATACACAACAGCCAACAATCACTGATCAATAATCAATGATCGATACTTTATACTTGCAGGCTATCAAAGACACACACACACACAGCAGGCCTCATAGCCTCCTCAAAAGGTCTTCCAGTTTGTTTTCATGTGCGAATTGTGCAATTTGCCAAAAATTGCTGACAGCATTTGAAAATATTTTATTGTCTTCAAACCGAAAATGATCGCAAATTCTTGATTTTCTATTTTGCTTTATTGTTGTGGTAATTGATACGCATTTGACATGTTCGGAGCATTCGGCATTTTTGGTAAAGGGTTTACAAAAGGGTTTACGTTTTTTGTGGCTGTCAAAGGTTTGCAAATATTTTCAGTCTCCTGACAATGCAAACAAAAAGAAATGCGAAATTTAAAGAAAAGAAAGTTGGCAAATCTTGTAATGAGTTACTAGCAATTGAAAGTACCTTTGTGTTCGGGCTGTGCCTGTGAGTAGGGTGAGGCGTAAGTAAGGTGTGCTATTTGTGTGGATTTTGTGTTTCTCAATTGTGTTAATTAGCAATGAGTAGAATTGTTGAAAGGATTTGTGTTATTGATACTGATTGACAGTAATTTTAAATAAGAGATTTGAAATCTGCAAAAATGTTTAACTTTGATAAAATCAAGCACTACAAAACTGTAATAACGAGATACGTTACATGTGAAGTGCTTACGACGATTACGGTTAGTGAAGAAAAAAAATATCCCGAATTATAAAAAGTGATCCTGAAATAAATAAAACTATTTTGATTTGATTTTTATACATTTTCCTAATCCGAATTATGAAAAGTGATCCTGAAATAAATAAAACTATTTTAATTTGATTTTTATACATTTTCCTATCCCGATCCTGAAATAAATGAAACTATTTTGCTTTGATTTTTACACATTTTCCTATCCCGAATTATAAAAAGTGATCCTGAAATAAGTAATACTATTTTGATTTGATTATTCAACATTTTCCTATCCCGAATTATAAAAAGTGATCCTGAAATAAATAATACTATTTTGCTTTGATTTTTACACATTTTCCTTATTTTTATAACAAATTGAAAATAAAATTTAAAATTACTTTCGTTTTCTGTTGGCCATGTATCTGTCAACGAAAATGCTTAACACTTTTGTAGTTGAATAAATTAAATAAATATATAAAAACAAAAAACCAACAACAAAAACAAAACTAAATGATTTCGTTAGAAAACGTGTGTAATTTCAAGACAACTTTGCTCTGTCAACATGACTTGTATTGGAAGCTTTTTACTTAAAGCTGCGCTTGTATCTGAACACGTTGATCGGTTGTTGTAGCGCAAGAAAAATAAATGAAATAACAACAAAAAAACGCTCATAAATCAATAATTAGAACGCATTTAAATCGGTGTAGAGCGCAGAATGCCAACGCGTGTCTGATCGATGGAGCGACAGATTCAGATACAGGCGCTTATATAAAAGTCAGTCATACATACAAACATGTGCAAAGTACTTATCCAAGTGATTTTATGACTTTGACTTCTCTGAAATAAAAGGTTTCATCTGATTGTGTCTGTGGCGGCAAAAACTTGGCGACAAAAGACATCAACAGACACAATGTGCGCAAGTGAGCGACAGAGACAGCGACAAAATGCAAGATAGAGATCATGAACCGAGCATAACTCATATTGGCGATAAAATTAAGTGAAATAGAGCGAGGAAACGGCAGTGACAGAAAGAGACAATGAAATTATATGACAATTTATATAATCAAAAAAGAAAAATAATAATAATAATAAAGAAACAGAAGAGTAGGAAGATGAAGTAGAAACTTGATAAAAATTATTACACCTATATGGGTGATCACGTAGCAACGTGACAAACGCACTGAACACGCATTCAATAAATTTCACTAGAAGCGAGCTGTAGCAACACAACACAACTGATAGGCCTAAGACTGATGGCTCTGTGTGTTGGCTACGGCTTAAGACCGCGCGAGACAAAGGCAAAGTCAAAGACAGACTCCGAAACTGAAACTGAGAAGTGAGAACGGAAATGGCAGGCTCACTGTGCACTGTGTACTCTACAAGGGCGGAAGATGAAGAGCTAAAAAGCGTGTGTTGCTTTGAAATTGAGCACCATCTTGATTGTGATCATGTTCATATGTAAGGCACAAGTTCAAGACGCATAGCATAGTCAAAGGTCGACGGTGGAAAACTTTAAACTATATAAGTCGTCTAATGTTCTGTTAAAATAAAATATTTTTAATAAATTTTATTAAATCCTGACTTGAGAATTTTCGGTTGATCATCAGAAATTAATGTTTGATCTTTTCGAAATAAATTTTATATTGATCTTTATACAATAGCAAAAGAATATTCGTGTAGGAGTTTTAAATCAAAAATTAATATTCTATTCGCTTACGTTTCATAGGACCACACAGCACATACAGTAGTTCAGCATTGGAATTTTGTACTTAAGTTTTATGAATAAATTCGTAAAAAGGTAATAAAAAGATCGTGTAATTTTTAAAGCTCAAAGATAAAAACTAAATTATCGAGTGTTTCGAAAATTAGATTTTAAAGAACCTTTCGTATACTTGTACTCGAAAAGCTCACATCAAGTTACACACTCATTTCTTCTCAAATTTAATACAAAACAAAAACAAACGGTGTAATATTGAAATCTTATATTTTCTGTTAATCTCAAAAGATGTTGAAAATAATTTTTGTAATACTTCTGTTGGTGTACACAAATGGCGGCTTCGATCATAGCATATACCAACGGTCTAATTATGACGGTACAATACAACCTGCACAAGATCCAAGCAGACTCTTCGCACAATTAGACGGTGAGCTTTGTGTTGATTGAAATCCAATTGAATTAAATTTTGGTTTGGCTTACAGATTATCAAGATATGATGAAAATGCGCAAACAACCGTCCATTGACAAATTACTTGAAATTTGGATACATGCAACAGCGAATAGTTTTAAGGACTCAAAGAAACTTAAAAAATCCAAAGCAAAAATAAAAGACAAAACGGTCAACAAAAACACAGAAGACAATTTCCACGTTGAGAAAGACTCGAAATCAAAGTCCATGAAGTCCAACGAGTCGAAAGCCAAAATGAAGTTGTCGAAGACCGCATCGAAGCCACTGACCAAGGCAAAGATGCAAGTCAAGTTGAAAACGTTGTCGCACGCTAAGTCTAAGAACAAATTTATTGCAAAGTCCGACATCGATAATAAAGTAAAAATCAAAGGTGAATCGAAGACCAAAATGAAGCTCAAGAACCGTAAATCAGTAAAAAGAAAACAACAAGCTGAAACTTCAATGAGTCCGGTCAGTAAGGAGATCAACCCGCTCAGTGTTAAGCAACGTGTCAGTGGCAAACGCTTAGTTAATGCTGTAAATTGCGGTCCGAAGGCAGCGGATGATCCCATTGAAGATTGCTTGAATCTTATACGTACGATAAAAAGTCATGCTGTCGGCGCGATTCAGAATGCGAATGATTTCGAAATGGAAATATTGGCGCTGCATGATGCTGAATCAAATGCCAATCACGTGCGTTTGTCACGAAAACACGGTGAATGTCCACGTAGTAACTATATCACAGGATCGCCCGCACTACGAGGCAATATGAAAAATTATGATTGCGATGATGCGCCATCAGCAGCGGCTTATTTGAGGCCAAATAATCGCTTGGTTAAAAAGAAGTCACAAAAGCGTAAACAAATTGTGGATCGTCAGGAGAGAAATAAGGAATATGTCTGAAAAGACAGCAAGTTGGTTGATAATGATTGAATGAAGTTTCTCATAAGTTCATTTAGATTTTTTTCTAACAATTGAAAGCTAAGAATTTTTGTATATCAATGAAATCTTCATCATTTTTTATTCTCTTCTAACAATGTTTGATAAAAGTATCTGTTAATAAATTGCAACGTTTAACCCATGCATTCTTATAACGCCCACTACAATGTCATCATTATCCATATAAAACATACATACACAAACCCCGTTATGCCGAGTAGTTACTTGATAGAGTAACTAACCACAAACCTACACGCACAATATCTATGCGACCTATAGCATTTTATCTAAACCTTTTATACAATTTCACTGACATAAGCATTCAACATTGAATTTAACCCCATTTAACACTTTACTGACCGCTACATTAAATGTTACCGTTACGAACACCCCGTGCTAAAGAGGGTGTTATCACCTTTCAATAATAGAATAGACAAGACTCGACGCATTAGTTACAAAGTTCATGTCCGTCAAACGAGCAAAGTATAGAAGAAAAATGCTCTAAAATTATATAAAATAAATAAAATTGCCTTTCAATAGGGCGAAAAATGTGAGAAGGCGAGGAAAAAAACATGGGGAATCCTGAAAAAAAGGCAACAAAAATATAGAAAGAAAAAATGAAGGGCAAACAGTAACTTTAACAAGTGAGTGACTAAGTGACTTGGGCCACGACTATGATCCACTCTAACCACGCGTTCGTGTGTGCGTAGGGTTGTCGTCGCTGGACACTTGAAAAACACGCACTGGACACGCACACACCCCCGCCTCTTTATATTTGCCGGCAACCCTTGTATTTTCTCGGCACAACTTTTTTTTTTGTCGATTTTTTTTTATTTACCAAGTCGAGTGTGAATAAAAAGTGAAAAAATTTAAAAAAAATAAGGGTAAGAAAAATATACTTTTTATGAAAAAAAAAAATATATATATTCTTTTACTTATTACACACACGCGCGCGCACTTTGAAAAAGTTGGCGACTCAAGTGCTAATATCGTATGGCAATGTGGGCGTTACAGCATGGTCAAGTCAAGTCAGGTTGAGTGGCAAAGCGGTTTCGATAGGTTTGGCTTGACTACGGGTTGGGTTGGGCTGTTCTCGCTTTGCTGCTTGGCTTGGCTACAAGTGTTGACGGCTTTGTGTTCAAGGTTTTTTCCACTTTGATCAATGGTAATTCAATGAATGCGATTTGTGATTTGGTTTAAAGTATAATTAATAACATAATTAATTTTAAATAAACAAAATAATGTAATTTAAAGACTTTCATGTATTTCCATTGCTACACATGACACTTTTGAGGATACTTTTTGCATTTTGATAAATTTCAAAAATACTTATAACACATTTTCCATAAAAAAAATTACATTTCAGAAAAGTGTTTCGTTAAAAAGTATTTTTCCATAATTACCAAAAAATAATAATAATAAAACTCGTTTCTAAGTCGGACAACCTTTGAAATTAATAAGTTTTTGTTAGGCAAACAAAAAAAAAAAAATGAAAAAACTAAAAATAAATAAATAAATAATAAAAAAAAGAAACCAAAATGTAATGCAATGATAAAAAATTATTATTATTTTCATTATTAACAACAAGTTTTGTCGTCGTCGTTGTCGTTGTCGACAACATCGTCTGTTTGAACTTAAATAAAAATATATAAATAAAAGAAATAAGTAAAAAAAAAAACCCAAAAACAACAACAACATAACCAAAATCCAGTTAACGACAACAATTAAGTAATTTTTAAATACTCGTACTCGAAATGTGATTCGGTTAATATGAGTCTTTGTATTTTTATTACTCAACCCAACTGAAAAATGCAATAACAAAAACAACAAGTAATAAAAACTGCCAAAAATACGCGTTAATTACCTTTAAAAGTTTTTCAAATTAAAGTCGTAAAAAAATTATTTTTAATACAAAACCAAATGAAATAAAAACAACAAACACAATAATAACAATAATAAAAAAAAAATAATAATAAAGAAATACGAAATCGAAAAAAAAACAATTAACAAAAAAAAAAAAAAATGGAAGAAGCAGAAAAAAATTATAACGTGTGAAGTTAATTAAATTCATGTACGAGTTTATTACAAAATATAATATTTTCGTTCACACACTCACTAAAAAAAAACAACAACAAAATATAATAAAAATGGCTGCCAGCAAAGATATGTTTTTGGCTTTTGTTCTGCTCACCGCTCGGCTTATTGCTCAATTCACTGGAATTATTATTGTTTGATCACAAAAGTATTTCATCAAATGTTATAATATGAATTAATTTCAGGCTTCAATGTTTCATCACTCTTTTATAATAAATATTATCGATTCCAGTTGAAGTCTGCCCATACTCCGATATATTGCTAACCAAATTCTACAGATTCATCCATCACCACCGCACTTTGCATACACTCATGCTTCTAACCATGCTTTCAAGCCTTTGAATCAGTCTTTCACCACGTTCATTATCTGAGACAAATAGCAATAATTCAAAAGCTTACATCGATCGGGTTGACAAGTTAGAACCAATTTGGTCCTTAATTAATATAGAAAGTCGAATGAGAGTAAAATGTTGTGCTATTAAAAGGAAGGGTCAAATAATATGCAAAAAAAGAAACATTTGCCTATAAATATACTTTATTTTAATTCTTATTTCCAAAACTTTTTATGCGTGATCTCAAATTCCAATTGGGAAACTCATCATACTTAAATTCGATCAGCCAACAAAGCTGCACGCCTGACATTTGCCGCCATATATTAAAAACTCTGACGCTTTATACAAAATGGCGTCGGCTTAAATCGGATGACGTTTTTATGAAACTGATTTTTTTTTTATAATATATAAAAAACTTTACTCTCATAAAACTCATGTAGATAACAGGCGCTGAGAAACTTATAGTTAGCACTTCGATGATTTCATTATGGAACAAGCGTATTACGCACATATTTTCTGAGCGATCATGTTACTTAAACAATTAAAAATTTGTTATCACATATTGAAGTTAGTCACATGTTGATTTTGTGTATAATGAATGAAGCTGTTAGCATTGCTGTTGCACTGGTAGATTCGCCATGTACATATATGGAAATTACATCGAACTTTCTTTTGGAGTGTTTTACATGGTACTCTTTTTTTATCCAACAATTCAAAAAGAGTATCTGCGCAATATAGCTCACAAAACGTGAAAAATTGAGCTAATCAAATAAAAATACGTCATATGTTACATAGAACTACTAGAGACTTACGTCAATCTAGCGTTGACTTGGTCTAAGTAACGATCGTTGGCTTTTGTGAAGGCTAGACTGTTGTATGTGACGTATGACGCCTTGAAACATACGACTATCAATACCTATCATCATTATTGTTCTCATTTCTAGCATGCATTGAAATTGACAACTATTTCGTTCGCTTTTATACACTTTTTGTTAACATTTTCGCAATTAATTTTCGACTATTTTTCGTAGGAAACAACATTATGAGGCAACGCAAAAATAATAGTAATTAAAGTTCTCATGTCCAAAAGGCACAGGACACAAATGATGATATTAGTTAGAACGTGAATGTTAAAAAAAAAAAACTGCAAAAGCGCTGGAAAATTAATGTATAAATTAATGAAAAACTAAGAGCGTCAAATGCGAAAGGAATTTCATTTGTTCGTTTCATGTCCTTTTTTTTAGGCCTAATAATGTAATAAATATTCAAATTACAAATGCGTCAGTCCGAGTAGTTTTTCGTATCGAATAATGAAATGAAGGAGCGAAATTACAAAAAAAAAAAGAACTGAAAAAAGTCAAAAATAAAACACCAACAACGCCAGGTGGAATAAATGTTGATGATGGTGACGACGACGACGACGACGAGTGTCGCTTCGTGGCTTCAATGCTACAATGACTAAACGTCAACGTTTACACTAATAAAATACTACAAGTTAATGGAAATATCAGCAGTCAACACTGAGCGAACAAGCCAGCCAGCCAGCCAGCAAGCAAGCAAGCCGAAATGAGCCTCAAAGCGAGTCGATGTGAGTGTTGAATTGTATTGAGTTGAGTTGGCCAAGCGTCGCGACACGTTATTGTTGTTGTTTTTTTTTATTTTTATATTATATATAACGTCGCTTAATAGGCTATCGGTAAAAAATAAGCTATACTCGCACATTTATAGTTGCATTATGCTAATCAAATGACACCCAATGGCATATAAAATGACTGAACGAACAAACAAACAAACGAATGAGTGTATAAAGGTTGCCACCTCATCGTTCGCTTTGCTTATAGGGTGGCGGCGGCGGCATTCAATGTTGGTTGGCCGTGCTATCCCGTTTGTTGCTACAATATATGTACATTTGTTGTTATTGGTTAAGTCATTCGTTTTGGTCAACTATTTTCCGTTCGTACGTTTTGACAGTAAGTTAATAGATCGGTTTTTTTGTTTTTGTTTTAAGTGCTGTATTTCATTAGCATTTTATTGTAGCCAAACGGCAGCGACAAATTTTTCCTCCTTTTAAGGGTAGGGTCAAGTGCAGACATTTTTGTTGTTGTTTTTTTCTGTTTTTTTTTTTGTATTAGTAAAATGTCGCCAGGTTATTTGTCACCGACTTGTACGCCATTCATTTAGTCAGTTAGTCACTCATTCAGTCACTCATTTGGTCAGTTTAGTCAGTCAAGTCGAAATCGATAAGGGTAGTCGCCTTGACTTGCTATGGACATTGGTCCTTTAGCACTAATATAAAACAATACCAAAAAAAAAAAAAAAATAGAAAAAATAAATAAAATACGTAAGTCAGGCATTTCAATTAAGGCAAACGGCCTGTGGAATTTATGGCTTTGACTTGTACTCTTTCTTGAGTGTATGTGTATGTGTGTGTGTGTGTGTTGATTGTTCAAATGCTAAGGTTTCTACATATATACTTTTTTTTGTTTGTGGTTTGTTTTAGGTTACTCGCTCCTCAATTGCTATAAATGCTGGTGGCCATTGATGGTGGTGTTGGTCGCTTTTGTGGTTGGTAGAAAATATATATTTATGTATTTACGATTAAACATGCGCTCATAAATTAAATTGCATTCAAATGAAGTCATACGATACACGTGTTTAGACACGCATGGTAACACTGGTCACAAATTCAATGTGAAAAGTAATATCGAGAAGAGGCAGAAAGATGTGAAATTAAAAAAAAATTTAAAATTCGAAATCGAGCGCAGAATTATTTTAAATGGAATAAAATCTCATTGGAACGTATGTACTTTGATAGAAAGAGCCTTGAAAGAGCCTTCAAAGATCTAATGGATACATTTTGAGTACTGTGGTATACTTAATTAATAATGCTTGTTAGAGTTCCGTTATTCTTCATAAGGAAATGTTGACTTAAAAGCTTCTTTATAGCAAATTTGATGGTCTTGAGAGTGCTGGTATTAGAAGCCTATTAATCTCTCAATTGAATTTTAAAATAATCTCCACAGATTTAATGAAACTAAAAATGATTTTGTTTTATATAGAAATTCATCACAGACTATTTGATTAAAGACCGGATCAACTGTGTCATATAATTTTCAAATTAAACGATCAATGATTTTTTAAATTTTCGGCAAGTTTTCACAAATTCGATAAATGATAAAAAATGACTTAATATGCCACATGGCTAAATTATTTTCTGACCTCAACATGTCTTTATACTTACATACATACATACATATATCATTGCCTACTATCAAGTACGCCTGGGCCCCCGTCACTTTTATTACCCTATACACAATTTTATTACTGCGGTCCTCTAACCAAATTGCCATTTACAGTACACGTCATGCTCATACATTCACTGACATATGAAAATTATTAATAAATGAATTGCATGTTAACAATGTACTAATAAGAAGAAAAAAATGTATATGTATATGTGTGTGTGTGTATATGAAAAAGAGGTGAAATGAAAAGCAGCTGAAAACTCGTGAAAATGTATTGCCTTCGAATGTAATGAAAATGAATTTCATTTGTGTTTTTTTTTTTATTTTTTTTTCTCATAAAAGAGAAGGAGGAATATATGTATATATATTTTTTTTGAAACGAGCCAACAGTGGCGATATTTAATCGTAATAATAACGTATAAATGAATTATATGAAATACGAAAAAAAGTAGATTAATATCTCCCTCGAGTCCTTTTAGTCAAGTTTGCACACACACACACATACTATACTCACACACGCGAATTGAGTTCGTTCGTTTCGGCTTCGACTTGGTTCTTTGTTTTTATTAATTCTTTTTTTTTTTTTTCCTCATAATACATATAAATTTTTTTCCCGAATTACCATTCATTTATAACATATCATTTTATGAAATTTTCTCCTTTTCGAATTCCATTTGAATTTGGCTTTTGTTTTCTACCAACTTCAACTTTACTGAGCAAGTTGCGGCGCATGCAATACACATGTATGTATGTATGTTTGTATATGAGTATGTATTTTTGGTGGCTTTGTTTCAGTTCAGTTCAGTTTCAGGTTCTTTTTTCGTGCTGTTTTGTTCTGTTTTAAATGAAAATTAATTTATGCAAATCGATAAAAGTCACTGACGAAGTCGAAGTTTCTTTTACATTTTTTCGCTTATTTTTTTTTTTTTTTTGCTCTTATATAAAAAGTTGATAGTTAGCAGGGCGTCACTGTATGGCACATTTGCATGTAGGGTATCGTCATGTACTGACTATATAATATCATATATGTACATATATACACACATGCTTCATGTGTGTTGTGTATAGTTGGCTATTATAATATCCTATTAAGTCGATTGTTGTTGAAAAAGTCTTAATGAGTATTTTTCGCTTGACTCGTATCGCGAACGTTAAATTTGAATACCACCTTTATACTTATTGGCTTTGTTTTTTTGGCTTGTTGGTTGTTGAACTCTATGATTATTCATGCAATTTATTGCTCTTTTTAGTAAATACGCTAAATATATTGTTAGCTTAACTTAATGATGTTTATGAGGAATATGAAATAGTTGAGGAATTTTATATAATGATAAATAAAATATGAAAAGAACTTTTGATAAATATGATCGATAGTCGGGTTAGATTCAAGGACTCCAAAAAAAAAAAAAAACAAAAACATGTCTTCAATATAAAATTTGGCAAGTTTCCTAAAAGACATGGTTTCGGGATTATATTTCCGTATTATAAATGTGCTTTGTTCGAAAATATAATTAAGGCAATTATTGGGAATACAATCAGAGAGATAATCTGGGCGATGTCAGGAATGTTTTTCTAAACAATCGGATATGAGGATCTGTAACATTTTCATCGGCCATTTTTCATCTTTAGAACCTATTTCCGTCTTCAGCACTCGTCATCTTCTTACACAAATATCAGCTTGATTTTGTTATAACTTCACATCCGTCGTTCTAAGCATCTGTCTTCTTTTTCTACTTATTTTTTATCAAATCTATGTACTTTTCAACATCGTTTATTTATATTTTAAACTATTCTATTTGAATACTTTTGTTATTTGTTATATACACAATGAAACTGCTCTCGTCTCGTTATCATTGTTTGCATAATTCACAAAGCTGATCACATTTTTTATTCTCAGAAATTCGACTCACGGCTTTGGCATTTGGCTTTGTGCTGCGTTAAGTAGAAGTAGAAGTCAATTCATAGCCATAGCTGGCAAGGTGCAAGACATCATAATCTTATCGCTGCCAGATCACACATCAAAGTAAAAAATTCTCGCTCAAACAAATTTCAAATTGTTAATCAAACAAGAACAAGAACAAGTCAAAGAAATAATGTCAGAAATTCATTTGTTTTTTTCTTAGTTTTTTTTTTTTTCAAGTCAATTTTATTTTCATTGCGCTTAACTCACATTTAAAATTAAAATGAGCTGCTTTGTTTCAAATATTTGCACAAGATTTGTAAACTTCTCTAATAATGATCATGTTGATGTTTTTAATGATGTTGATTGTGTTGGAAATGTTGCCTGCCATTATTTAATCTGTCAAAATCTTATTTTTGGTTACATTACATAAATAATCCAACAAAAACAAAGTTTATGTGATGCAAGAAAGTATTAAAAAAAAAAAAAACAACACTTGATGACAACGCAATGAATGCAGTCAAGTTGTATTTATCTTTTAATCGTTGTCTGCTTTATTTAAGTCTGATAAAGTTGTTATAAATTCTTCAGTCCTCCACTGTTCTTTGTGTCAGATAACATTAAAAGTATGGCATTAGTTTTGATTATTGTTTGCGTGCCTAAGTTTGCAGACATTGACTGTGTCCGAGATGAGATAAATATAGCTGAAGATCACAAGTGCAATGAAAAAATGTATAATAAAAAAGTTGTTCATGACAACAAAACGATATGTGTGTTTTTAAGGTATTCATGATTATTTGTCGGGCTTGTTCTTTCAAAGAATGACTCGCTATAATTTAAAATTCAATCGCAAGCTTAGAATCCTTATTATTGTACTTTCTTCCGAGCATTGGTGTTCATGAATGACATTCTCATAACACTTGATGGCTCAAGTCTTCCAAGTTCTATGAAGTTTTTGGAATCGGAGGCGTTACTTGGAGCATTTTTGTGGATTGAAACCTCTTGACTTTCACTTCATAGTCTAAAACTAAAAAAATTGAATTTTTTATTGTTCCCGAATTCGATCCGAATTCGATGAATATTATACAAAGTAACTGCTGCGATCTGTTGTCGTTTATTAAGGGTACTCCAAAGAACACCGCACCGGGTGCGTACTCAATGACTCATCCGCCTTAAATCACATAAAAATTTCATATTTTTCAATGACTTTTTTAAGGCTAACTAAGTTACTTTGATAAGACCAATGAATATGCGCAGTAAGCCGTTCATAATGAGCGTTTTATGTAAATGAACTCGCAATTTTTTGGTAAAATTTTTTTTTTTTTTACTTTACTTTGAGTGATCTTTGATCTTTTCTATCGTTGCTTTAATTTCTAACAAATTTCTTTAAGTTACGGATTTGTAGAAAGTTGTGCTATAAACGAAAAAAAAAAACAACAAAAATTCAAATAAAAATCATACAATGGCTGCTCTAGATGAGTGCCTCGCCCGCCATTTTTCGCTGTTGTTACTACTGCTGCTGCTGCTTCTGCTGCTGCCTGTCATAATCTTTCCAGCTCGCTTATGATTTCATGTTCATGGATCAAAGCGCAGGTCGACTTTGCAATGACTTCGAACTTGGCTTTGGGCTTACGACTTTAGTTCGACTATAGTTGAGCTAAGCGGAGCTGAGCTGAGCTGAAAGTCAAGCCAAGCCAAGTTCAAAAGTATTTTCTGGTGTACAGTTGGTCTGACTGTCGCTTTGCCTATCTATAGTCATGCATGTGTGTGTGTGTGTTTGTCTTTATATAAAATATTCATCAAAAGTCAGTCAACCGACGTACCAACCAAAAACAAGCTATCGACTTTTAAGTCAAGCGTCTTATCGCCCTCACTCGCTCGTTCGCTCAATCATTCCTTTCGCCCTCTGCACCTGCTTGTGCTTTTAGACTTGGCATAGAACTGTGTTGGCTCTATAGTATATATAACTTTGATGAATGCTCCATAGCCTAACCCCTACTCTGCTATTTGACTACTTTGTTTATATGGATTTTCTTTTTCTGGACGAATGCTCGCATTATGAATTAACAAAAATTTCAAATTTTTATGCTTTTTTGGCTAATTAGCGTTACAAACCTTTTTTTTGTTTTTGTTGTTTGTTTGTATATGTTTTATTTGTCTTTCACTCATTTCGCTCACATGGGAACTGTTCATTGGCCAGGCCAGTTCGCTTAGTTCGGTTTGGTTCGGTTCGGTTCAGGCCATCGTGGCACCCGCAACATTTGAACTACTTTTCCTTTGAAGCATACAAAATTTTGGAATCTTTATTTGCATAAATTATTTTCGCTTTATTTAAAATGCGCGTTTATTTTGTTTTTTATTTTTATTGTTTTGCACTTATTATTATTTTTTTTTTTGTGCTTTTTCTAATACTTTTTTTTTAGTTTCAACATTTTATTTTTTATTTTATTTTTTAAAAAAATTTGTTTTGTCTTTCGAGTTCAATGACTAATTTATGAAAGTTTTTAAACATTTTCGTTGTTGTATACTATTTTTTTTTTATATACGTATTCATTTTGCTTTGCTGTTTGCCGGAAGTATAACTTGACTCAATCAAAATGGCTGCCAAGTTGCGCTTGAAATGAGGCAATGCTGTTATAAAGAGCAGGTTTTTATTTTTTTTATTGTACTTGGTTAAAAACAAACAAGAATCTATAAAAATGTTTAGTATTAATTTAAGTAGCTAATTATAAGCATGTATAAGTTAAAAAAGAATGTCTTCATTTGAGTCAGTAAAGTTTTCTGGTTTGAATTATAAGACAAAGGTATAAAAGTTAGGGGCAACAGATCGTTGAGTGACCAACATTTGCATTGAGACATGTTTCAAGATCAGAACAGAAATAAATTAACGATTGTTTTGAAATGTATTCTAAAATAGCTGGAGAAAGATCATCAAAACATGTCTCAAGATCAGAAATAAATAAGAGTGCATTAACTGGAACACTCTGAAATCGATCTTGAAACTCAAATAAAAAAAAATATTATCCATATTTTGATGATTAAAATGGAATTAAATTGATATCAGACATTTCATTAAATTTTCAAAAAACATTGATGTACAGTACTCATCACTGGCTTCTCATATATGTAGAAGTCTAACAAGTCAAGATTTTCATTATGCCTCAGATTTGAAACTTCTCATTGCATAATTTTTTTTTTTCGTTCAATGTCATAACTTTCAAATCAACCTCAATTGAACACATTTACTTTGGCGTTCATAAATTACATACAGTTCCGCCACCTTCAAGACCAAAACCCCCAACGTTGTTGCATTGCCATTTTTGCCACAATTCGTGCTCGTGTCAAACACGCTATGCGAACATTACAGCTCAACGTGTACAAACATTATTCATAAATAAAAATGCACACAAAAGTACACACAAGTTCATCATGTATGATGTGTTAAATGGGTATGAGTATGTTGAAAAATTGGCATGTACTGGAATCGACTGGATTTTTTTTTTTTTTTTTTTTGTTCTTTTTCGTTTTGTGGGGTGTTATTGTTGGCTGTACGGGCATCATCATGAGCTAAAGCTGACAAAAAAAAAAAAAAAAATGAATAAAGACAACAACAAAAAAAAAATGCTCAAATCAAACATTTTGCATACACGAACAAAATTTTGTATATCAAAAGAAAGTTCAACTATATTTTCATATACGATTCGTATTGTTGTGGAAGTTATTTTGATTGATTTGAATGTTACGTTGAGTGACTACGAGCTGAATTTTTGGACTTCGGGCGCCGTAACTGTTCCTGTTACTGTTATTTTGCTGACTGATGATTGATTGACTAAGGCGAACATATTAACAAAAAAAAAAAATATATATATATACATATATACTTATATGTATATGAAAAAGAAAACAACACACAAATGAAACCTTTGGGTGAGGGTGACTCAAACGTTAGTAAAAAAAAAAAAAAACAGAAAAATATATCGAAAAAAAAATTATTCTAATTTTTTTTGGGGGCGACGATGACGACGTTGTAAAAGCAGAAAAAAAAAGTTAATTTTCAACTCTGACAGCTGATGTCAAATTCGACGACATGCGAATTTTAATAATAAATCAGTGAGAAGGGAAAAAAATACTATATATAAAAATATATAAGCACAAGAAACATGTTATAACAACAATTGTAATCATTTTATTTAAAAAAAAAATACATATATGTTATATTATTATTATACCAACAATCCACACTTGGCACACCTCAATCATTGACTCTTCTACACAAACGAGAACCAACAGAAGCTTTGACAACTTTCAGTTAGTTGGTGTTGTTGTTATTGTTGCCACAAAAGGAAGTGGCCACGAAAATACTCAACAAAAATTATTGTAAGACAAAAAAAAAAACAAAAAATCGTCTTTCAACCGAAAAACTCATTACTCCATTTTCAACACAATCAAAGTGTGAATGTCTTTTCTATTTTAGTTGCCGCACC
Organism: Phortica okadai; assembly: GCA_034638295.1. NCBI lineage: Eukaryota > Metazoa > Arthropoda > Insecta > Diptera > Drosophilidae > Phortica > Phortica okadai. Next base: position 3,855,048 of record CM067848.1, read on the forward strand.
GCTCTTTGTCACTTTGCTCATACTCAAGACGCTTTGATCCAACGTACTTACTTACTCACTTACATATACATATATAATGTGAGGTATAAAATGTATAAATTTTTCACTTTATTTATTTAGTTTTTACATGTGCACAGTTGTGGAAGTGCTTACTTGTAGTTGATCTGCCACTGTATTGTTGTTTTTGTTTTATTATTATTATTTTTATTTTTTTTTTTGTCGCTTGTTTTTTATGTAAACTTCCGTAACACAACAACTTCTTCGGTTTCGTTCACTTGAATACCTTTCTTAAGTTGGCAATCGTGCGTGTGTCTTTGCTACAATTGGGCATATCAGTTACTGAAGTAGCTTTGCTACTTAAAATATCTTTGCTGTTAATCTTGAGTGGATTTTTAGTTGGAAGTTGAAAAAAAAAAAAAAAAATTCTATTCAAATTTTGTTGCTTAAGAGAAGATCAGTTAATTTTAAGTCAAATAATTTTTGAAGACTTTCAAAAAAAATTAAATTTGAAATATAAAATATTTTATTTCGAAGTTTGTAATTTGTATTCAAAGATAAATGTTTGTTTCGAAACAAATTTTGGTTTCGAAGTAAACTGATCGCTAGTAAATTTTGAGGTTCGAAGTATGAACAAGATTTGATTACAAAATTAGAATTTTTGAAGAATTGAACTAGTATGTATGTATGTTTGAAGTATCTAGTTGCCCAATAATCGATAAAAAATTCGCAATTTTAAATATCTTTGATTTTACTTATATTCGAAGAAAACTTTATGTTCGAATACAAATTTTGCATTCGAAGTGTATGTTCGAAAAAAAAATGTTTCAATTGTAATGTTTAATATGAAAATATTTAGAGTCCAAAATAAATATCTGCTCGTGATAATTCCAGCCAAAGTGGTACGCACTTCGTTGACAGCCAACAATGAACGCGAAAGTTTTGCTAACTTACTTACAACACTTACGCGCTACTTAAGTCACCTCAGCTGCCACAACTTGCTGCCAGCACTTCTTCTGCTACCACAACGTGTTTGTTTCAACTTGACTTGAACTTATTTTCCCTCTTTTAATTTTTTTTTTCCTTTGTTTGTGTTTTGCTGTTAATTTTATTATTAAATTAAACACAAACCACCAAAACCCGCAACTATGGGAACTGAAACAAAAAAAAAAAAAAAAGTAGAAAAAAAAAACAAATCATGGGCATTGTTTTTCGATCTTTCCGTACTATTTGCCGCATTACCTCAGAGCGATTCTTTACTGATCTCCTCCAAAAAAAAAAAAGAAGAAAAAAGACACCAAACTAGAAAGTTAAAATTGAACAAATACAAATACAACAATGGGAAAAACAAAAATATTCATTCAAGACGCACGCAATACAAAAATTTTTTATGTTGACTCAGTTTAAAGTCATTACTTTGTAATGATATGAAAGAAAGAAAACCCGAAGATCTTTCTTAGCAATTGTTTTGGTCAGCGTCTTTTGCTTTGAGTACGATGACGATTTAAACGATTCAAGTTTTTTTTTTTCCCATAAATTGATTGTAAAATTCAATTTAAAGACAATTCGGAAGTTGTAATTAAATATATTTGTATGTTTTTCGGTCTACTCATTTGCCCCCGGTGCGTTTCCAGCTGAACTCATCACAGCTTTGCTGTTTTATTATTATTTGTGTTTGCTTTTTTTTCCCCCGTTTAGTTTTTGTTTTTATTGCATTTGATTCGATTAGACTTTGACTTTGGAAAGTTGAAATTGAGTTGCGCATGCGATCATTTCGTACAAAAAACCGCCGAAATCATAATCATCTTCAGTGCTCTGCCATCCCTTGACCCATGACCAACATGTGAATTATCTAAACAATTTTATGCGGGATTGAGTCATAAATTATTTTTCATATTGATCCGAAAGGAAGTTGCCAATTGAGTTGCTTAACAATTATGTTTGTCTGTTTGCTCAGTTGAAGAGACCCGAGGGTTGTTTCTTTCAATTAAATATTTTTCAACAACATTTAAATGATTTAAGAATTTTGAACTACTTCATTAAAACTATGTTAAACAGTGTAGAAGATTTCAAATGTGTGTAAAAAATGAAAGATTTAGCTTGTTAATAATAAATCGAAATAGAAGGGAAGTCCTTAAAGTTTGCTCGATTTCCGGTTTAACATTAAACGGTCTAATTTGTTAAATCTCTTCGGCTTTGGCGACTTACTAGAGTCGCTTTTATGCAGACTTATGTTTGTCCAATGCTCTGAGCTTCGTTATGATTTACCGATTGAAAAATATTAATAATTTATTACTTTATATTAATTTTAAATAAATACTGAGATCTCAAAACTATTTTTCTTCAACTGTGACATCGATTTGAATATTAGATTGCTGTATGTGTTGTATGTCGTAATGTTACATAAGACATGTTGTTGTTTTATTATTTAATTTTATGAAATTTTGAATACTTCTCTTACTTTCATTCACTGAAAAGAGAAATTCTCATCGTCTTGTTGAAATTTTTATAAAAAATTTTACATATTTTTGTGTAATGAAAGTCAACACTTTTGTATTTCATTGTTTTGTTGTTTTTCTCAAAATTTCAACTTACAATTTTTGTAAAAATTTTCTTTCAATCAATAATTGAAACAGTCACGCAAATTAAGAACCTTTTTTACTTTACGTTTCGTTGGACAAAAACCAAACTCAAACTCATTTTAAATTTGCGGCAACCACGCAGCGAAACCAATTGAATTAAAATAAAAAAAATTTAAAAAAATAAACTGTAAAACGCGAACATTTGCGCAAATAATTAATTTTTAATTACAAGACAAACTCGGAATACAAAACAAAGGAGTCCAAAGCAAAAAAAAAATATCAAATTGAGTAAAGAAAGAAAACAAAAAATAAAAAAAATTACTTATTTACAGCGTTGGCAACACAACCGTTGACCATGCCCCCCCAAACGCACCATGCTACTGCCCCATGCCACAATCCAACCAACCAACCTTACACTTACACTGTCAATTTGACTTCTCGGCAAGAGAAAGGAAAAGAAAAAAAAAACTTACACAAAAATAACCGAAACCGTTCAATTTCTTTGCCTCAAACCATGTCCTTCAGTCTTCGGCTTGCACTTGTCTAATAATTTCCTTTACTTTTGTATAAACGAAAAAATACAATTTTTATAAACTTTGTTGTTGTTATTCTTTCATTATTATTAAAACGGTAAACAAGCGCAAATACACACAAACAACGAAATTCTTATAAGCAAAAAAAAAAAGTACAAAAAAAAAAAAAAAAATTCTGAAATAAAAGAAAGTAAAGAAAAAAGTTACGCTTTTATATCAAAAAATCAAAGTTGGTTGGCTTCCTTACCAAAGGGGCCAAGTTTTGCCAACAAATAATTTTGTTGTTTTTGTGCTTGTTGGTGTTGTTGTTGTTGTTGCTATTGTTTGTGTTATTGTTGTTGTTGTTGTTGGTGGTTGTCGCCACCGCCAACGTTATCGCAAGCGTCGCCGTCAGCGGCCGTGTGCTGTCTTAACCCCTTCTTGGCCACTGACCAGCAGCCGTTACGCTTTTTTTCTTGCTTTTATCCTTTTTTTTTGTTTTTTGCTGCATGGCGCAACAATTCATTTATTTTTCTGTTGTTGTTGTTTTTTTTTTTTTGTAATTTTTAATGATTTTTTTTTTTTTTTTTTGGTAAGTTTGACTGGTTCGCTTCGCTTTGTTAATCGCCTTCGATACGCTGTGTTTTTTTTCCCATCCTGCTGAATTTTTTTTCTTACCTCTTTTTATGACAACCCCGCCCACATTTTGGCATAACCCTTTACCTTGGACGTCATCATTTGCGTTTTAGGTTTTTCTTTCTTTTACATTTGCTTGCTTGCTTGTTTGTTGTTGTTTTGTACGAGCACCGGAAACGGAAACGGTAAGGAAAAATTTCTGCTGCAGCCTGAATTGGTTTGATTGGATTTTGTGGCCGCTTGGCAAGGTAAAGGTTGAAAGATGTTGCTGCGCGCGGTTGGGTGAAATTAAGCATATAAGCGACACTGACACCGCGCTCATGAATAGTCAGGCAGAAGCAGAAGCAGAAGAGCAGCGTACGTAAGTCAACCTGTGCCTTAACCCCTTATTGACCAATAACGTGGATTTGCTTTGCTTACCATAAGGAATACAAGCCAAAAATAACAACAACAAACAACATCAGCTTACAATATGCTGCCGTTGTCTCACACACACACACACACATACGGTGTAAGGCGCTTAAAGGAACTTTCAATAATTTTCTTGCTTGTTACTTTTCTCCCATTTGCTTTTAATTCATTGTTTTTTTTTTTTCCTTTGGTTATAATTTTTTTTTTTTTTTTGTTTCTTTTTTTCTTTGTATTGTTGCGTGTTACAATTTTTACGAGCCATGCCCATTTCTCGCTGCCGCACCACGCCGTCCTGGCCCGTCGCCGTTCAGCCCCTTTGGCGTCTGCTTATCGTAATTCATTTTCTTATAACGCTTGATTATAAATTAATTTTAATATTGAATCCTTTTATAGACTTTTTGCTTCTTTCGAAGTTGCCTGCCAGCTGCTTTTCTTATTCGATTTTGTTATTTCTTTCCGCTTTTTTTTTTTTTTTGTTTTTGTCCACAATGCTTTGTTGGCGGCGGCTTTTTTTTTATATTTTTTTTTTCTTTTATATTTTTTATCGCAGAAAAGTAACAACATTTCTTGGCTACAAATTTTCTTTTCCCTTTTTTTCTTTATTATTATTTATTATTATTATTTTTGTTTCTTTTTTTTACATTTCATTACTTTTAACTTTTTTAACTTGGCAGACTTTGTGGTGAAGCTTTTCCTTTGCTGTTGGCATTTTTATATGCAGACAAAAACAGTGCTTGCAATCTGAGTTATTAGAATGCACAGTTAGAGATTATTTGAGACTTGTAACAGAAATCAGGTGACGTAAGTCATGGAAGCTCGGGACAAAGAATGTTTAGAGACTTCAAATTGATATCTTATCATCATTATTAGATCATAGATCATTTTTTTCATTGGAGTGTTTAATAAAGCACATAAATAAATTTTTTTAATATAAGAGGTATTTTTATAATTCGGGATAATTTTTGAATTTTCTCTTAAATATGAAAAAAACATTTTAAAAAACTAAAAAATAAAATCCTGAATTATAAAATAGACTCCCCCATGACTATCCATTGACAGACATAAAACTATCTTTCGTCAGCTTCACTTGCACCATGCCTGAAGCAAGTTTCCTTAAATGACTGTGCGTTGCTAACTTTTCAATTTGGCGTGCAAAAACTCATAAAAAAACAAAACAAACATCAAAGTAAATTTTTAATGAAAGGTGCTACGCCCTCAAACTTTCGCCAAATTGTTGGCGCATTTCTCACATTTTCGTTTTAATTTTCAACACAAATAACAAAAAAAAAAAAATCACGTTTCGACCATAATAGCATTACTTTTGGTCACATGTGACAATAACAACGAAACAAAGACATTGCAGTAGAAGAAGAAGAGGAAGAAGAAGAAGCAGAAGCAAAAGAACAACAAGTTTATCACTTTGTTCTAAATCAATTTTTATGACGCACTTTGCCGACTGATGGATGAGTGCGTCTTTGATGCTTTTCATTCGGTCGGTCGAACAAGTCCAGTTGACGTGACACGTCTGTGATACATAAAAATTCATGCATCAAAAATTGATGATGATGCATTTTTAACGATTCGACGACTCTGATAGAGAACATTGAAACAAAACAAAAAAAAAAACAAAAAAAAAAGAGAGAGAGTGAGTGAATGCGACATGTATGCGAACAAATGTTGATTTTATGTCAAAGATGTTGATGATGATGATGACAATGATGAAGTCTGACATTGGCAACATCACTAACAACAACAACAACAACAACAACATCAACACCAACAGGAACCTTGCCATCATCATCAAATGTCAACAGCTTCGATATTGTTAACTTGCGTCGCCTGTCAGTCATTCAGTCATTCAGTCATTCATTCACTTATTCGATATTCGTATTGGCTTTAAATTTATTTTATTGGCTTTTTCGTTAAACACATTTTCATGATAATTCTTAATGATAATAATAATGATGTTCTGCTTATTGAGTTGTTGTGTAATTTGTGCTTTTTGTGTTAAATTAGTCTCTTTAAAATTGATAAAGTTGGCGCCTCAATTGCACTTAGAATACATTCCAGTACAACAACATCATTATCAACGACTTCATCATGATCATGAACATTATTGTTGTCGTTGGCGTTGATGCTGGCGTTGATGTTGACGTTGACGTTACTGTGCAGCTAATCTCAACGTCTTGTTTTAAATATAGTAACATGATCTGATGCCATACCAATTGAATGAAATATTTCACACTCACATTTGAGACTTGTGCAAAACAAATAAAAATATATCCATATATATATGTAAGTATGTGTACTCATATACATATATCAACTACGACAAGGCAGACGTTGACGATGTCGACTTATGCGACTTGATTTGATGCGATTTGATATATATTTTAAGCAATGTCGCACTGCAACCAACTGGAATCTTGTGCTATGGCATGTGCTTGTGCTTCTGTTTGTGCCATGAACGGAGGCGGCATGTTAAATGTCATTTACGCGCCTGACAGTTGCAGTTGCACTCGTCTTCGAAATAGATTTTTCGCTCTTTTCCATTTTTTATTTTCATTTCGCAAATGATGATTTTTATTTCGTGTGTAGGTGTTTGAAATTCTTTTGGATTTGGATACGGTGACTTCTGTTTTTATTAATAAAAATTAAATTTTATTACAAACGAAAAAAAAAAAAAAGAAAAATAAAACAACAAAAAATCAAAATTGTATCACTGCTTGTGTGTATGTGTGTGAGTGTGTGTGTGTAAATGACAATCATGTCAGACGACGCATTTGCCACTTGAAGATGATCATTGTGATCAACAACTTGATTGGTTTGTAGTGAGTTGAAGGCTAATTTGTTTTTGTATAAAATATTATAAAATAAACGATTTAAATTCTGCGTTCTACAATAGAAAGTAGTTAGTTAGAGAGCTAAAAGTTTTATGTTTTAAGAAATAAAATTAAAAGCACATGTTACACAGCGTTAAAGGGCACATACGGCAGTCTAGCATTCGAATTTTGTCTTGGTTTGACATTTTTGTTATATGACACAATATAATTAATAGATACACTTTAGTTGTATTGATTTTACTAATCCCAATGACTACAACAAAAGTAAATAACAAACGTATAGATCAATTAACTATTTTGTATCTATAACATGCAAGAATATGACTGAACTAAAAAAATAAATGTAAGATATATTAATTGATCGCTTATAAGCAGAAAACTAACTCTTTTCTATAGGTATGCCAAAACAAAATCTGTTAGAAACAAGTTAGTATTGAAGAGCATAAGACTTTTGGTTTCTGTTTACAGCTTATCACAAAATGAACAATAAAGGTCTTCAAATTACCTGTACAATTGAGTTAATGTGCGAAATTTATGAGCCACGAAAGCCAAATAGAGCGGTTGAGCCTCAAAGGTGCCACACAGGAAAAAAAAGGAGCGCAGTGTGACAGGTACAATGATGATAATGAGAAATCTAATTACCAATCGACAAATACCGAAAGAAATAAGAAGAAATACACACTTTGTTTATAGCAGAAGCAACCGCAGGCTCTTAGTACTTTGAAATTAGTTAGTTAGTTCCCGGAATCGAAGGCACAACAATAAAATTGTTATTTGCATGTGAAAATGTTGCGACAGGTATGCGTAATAAAACTGTAGCACTTTTAAAGTGTGGAACATTTTTGTTTTTTTTTTTTTTTAATTTTTGTGTAAGAAAACCAAAAGAAAATTTTATCATCATCATGTAATAAAAGCGGCAAACCAAGAAAACCGCACAATGTGCCGCTTCCCTTTGAGGGATTTGTAGATTTGAGGCGCGTGCCGACAAAGTAGGCACAGGAAGTGCCTCAAGCCGCCTTCGTAAATGGTCGGCGTTTACTTAGGTTCCATGCGACAACGGACACTGATAAAAAAAAAAGAAGAAGAGGAAAAAAAAATTTCAACATTAAAAGAAAATCTTATCTGAAGCAATGAAATCAATTTCAATGAGAAATGCGAAAATTCTACGAAATTATATAAAATAAGTGTAACATCATGCGGTATTTATTGAAGCCACTTGTATGTGTGTGTGCGCAAAATCACATTCCACAAGTAGCACATCATCATTGTGATCATTGTGATACATACAAATTATAACACAACTTGTCAGACAATAATAATAAATGAAATAATAATCACAGAACAAGTACAGATTTTCAACAACAATAAAACAAACAACAACGACGTTAGCGACAACAACGATGATGATGATGATGATGATGGCGATGATGATGAAGTGTTTTAAGCAAATGCAGGCAACTGATCATCGTGATGATGATGATGTTGATGAACAACAAGATCAACGACGACGACGACGATGATGATCAGTTGTTGTTGCATGTGGGCGAACGGCAGCGGGGCGTGTTGCATGTCGTTGAGACAGGATGTCTTCAATAATCGCAATAATCAAAAACGTTGATTAACAGCTTTAACACTCAAACTCAACTGATCACTGATGATATAATGCTGATGATGATAATATTATTGCTGTTGTGTGTCTTATTGTTATTGTTGTTCTGCTTGATGACAAATGCTTTGATTATTGTCAGTGTGTATTGAATTAAAAGCGTTAAGCGTGAAAAAATTTTATATATTTTTTTTTTAAATTTTGCAAAATTGTTTTTGATTAAGGAAGTATTTATGAACCGATTTTAGCTAAGAGATAATGATGTACAGAGCTATCGAATGAATTTAAGAAAACAAAAATAAAATACAAATTGTTACCAAAAGTTAAAAAAACGCTCAAGAATCTCTTCGAAATCGAAGGATCAAGCGAAAAAACTTAATAGACAAAATGTGCAACTGCAGCGAAACTGAGGCTTAAATATTTTTTATTACTAAAATTTTTGTGAATAATTATAATACTTATTACTATTATTTATACCTTTTACATAAATTAATAATACATTTGTAATAACAACAAGTTTTAGTGAAAGTAACATATGTGGAAAGGAACCAAACTGAAACATAGGAGTCTTTGTTATGAATAGTGTATAATTACTCAGAGCAAATCTGTATATGTAAAAAAAAACTGGCAATTCTGAATGAAAAGATTTTCTTAGAATTCTCAAATCAGTGATCAAATAATCTTTTACGTAATTTCTTCAAAAAAATGAATTTAAAAAAAAAATTTTAAAATAAACAAAAAATACAGACAGACATTTAAACAAAAGTCATAACAACATAACGATGAAAATTTCACCCGATTTATTTGAAAAGTTCAAATAATTGCCACTCATTATTATTATAAGACGACAAAGACGATGCGCGTATGTGAATTTATAATGGCATAAAAACGAGAGAAATTATTCCAGCGTACACTTCCGATGACGATTACAAAATCGTATTCGTATACGTATACGTATACCAACAACTTTAACCAACTTCACAAAAATATATGTATGTAGAAAAAATTTTTAGATGGTGTAATTAACTTGAAAATTGACTGAATGGAAAAATCGAGTGAGCGAATACAAGTGGAAATTTTTATTGATGGAGTAGGAAAAGGCAGAAATGTGAGGAGCATAGAGGAAGGTAAAAACAAAGACGACTACAACGACGTTGACGACGACAACGACAACGATGAAGCGGCGACACTCATTAAAACAATTTTAAAATAATAAAAATAATTACAATAAATTATGATTACGCTTGACAGTGACAGTGGCGCTGAAGCAGTGTGACAGAGTGCCAGAGTGCGAGAGTGTCAGAAAGTGTTAGACTGTCTTAGAGCGTTGAAGCGAGTGAGATAGAGTAGGTGTAGTTAGTGAAAGAAAGAGATTGCTTGTGTTAGATGTGGTAGGGCGCAAAGTAAAAAAAAAAAAAAAAAATAAAATAAAATAAAGGTGGCAGTGACAGTGGCAGCATGTTGTTGTTGTTGTTATTATTATTATTGTCAGTATGCAGGTGCAAGTGTATCTGTGTGCATGTGTGTGGGAGTCACTCAGCGACAGCAACTTTGAGAAAAGAGAAAAAGAAAGACACTAAAATTATAAAATAGAAAAGAGAATAAAAACAAAAAAAGAAAAAGATACAAAAAATAAAAACAAGCAACGTGTATATTACTGAAAGTCGCCGTGCTGTTGATGACAAACGCTCTGCACGTTGAACGACAACCAAGAATCGCTCAAGTGTAGCGAAAACTTGCTGGTTTCCTCGTGCATACTCCATTGCCTGCCTGCTTGCTTGCCTGCTTGCTTACTTGCCTACTCTTACATTAATTCAATTCAATTTGGCCACAAAAATAATTACAAGCTGTCTATAAACTCACGCGTAACGTGTGAGCGCGGCAACGGCGGCGGTGGCGACAACGACGATGACGACGACGACGGCATCGAAGTCATTGGGAGGCGTTAAAGACAAAAGGTGCGACTGAATGAACGTAAGAACGTTGAACGTGCGAGTATCTCTAGCCAACCAAACAGTAGTTGTGACTGTTGTTGTTCTGGGGACCCCAACAACAACAACAACAATAGATACATTCTTCTTATTAGGCAGTTACTAACAATTCTTATTTGTACATCGCATAGTATAGCGGCTTTTGTGGCATCCACTATAAAATGTCACGAATGAGTTCACCTGACAGAACAAAAAAAAAAAAAAATAAATAAATAACAAACCAAAATAAATAAATAAAAATAAGTACGTCTATGTACATATAAACATTAAAGAACCTAACGCATAAAATATTCTAGCCTGAGGTTTTTTTTTTCTTTTTTTTTTTTTTGCTTTTGTTTGCCTTTTGCTTGAGTTGTCTTTGCTCATTTGTAGCCATTTGTCAGTGATTGTTGCATGTGTGTGGAATGCCAGTCTGAAAGTCAAGTAATTTTCGGTCTGTTGTAATTAGTTGGATTCTAAATTAGAGACGATCGCCAATGCTTACGATTGCATATCATGTTATTTTTAAGACATGTTAGGCCAATGCATTTTCTTATAAGGTTGGACATTGCATTGATCTTGAAAGATTTTCAATAAATGAAAATAAGAAAAAAAACACTTTTTTTAAATATTTTTATAAAATAATCCCAAAATAAAAATATATTCATCATATTAATTGTATCACGCTTTGAAATCCAGATGATTTGTTGAGCTCTTTAAAATATTAATTGGAGCCTTAAACTTTTTTTAGATCAGTGATAGAAATATAAATTTTTTTTTTTATCATTAATCGATCTATGATAATTTTAATTGAACCTTTTTTTGAATCATTAAAAAAAAAATCATAAAAATAAAAGTATTTTCATCATTAAACGATCAGTGATAATTTTGATTGAACATTTTTTTGGAGCAGTGATAAAAGTAAAAGTTTTTTTTTATCATTAATCGTTCTGTGATAATTTTGACTATCACTTGATTCATGTACATATTTTTTTTCTCCTTTCTAGGGACATATGATCGAACTACATTAGTCTTATTAATTTTATTTTCATAAATAATTATTGGAGTGGAGTCTTTAATCACTTAAGTCTCTGTGATCTACTTTTGAGACCTATAACTATTATTCCTTCTTATAATATAAACATACTCATTTAATTTTATTAAATATCACTCATCACAGTTGTTCTAACGTTTGATCTTCTTATATACATAAAACATCATTGTGCTTTTTCTATCTCAACTCATTCTAAGTTACTTCCTATGTATATATCGTATATGCTTAAACGTGTCTCCTTATTAATTTCAAGACTACCGAACTTGCCAAGCGTACAATTATTTTACCAAAGTTCAAACGTGTGTTGCCATTGAACTTAGACAAAGTCGCTGCTCGTACAAAGATAAAATTTCGCTGTCGAACCATTTCAAAGTGACTTTTAAATGCTCGCCATAAAACTAATAACTACGAAAGCCACCATTTTTATAATTTTCAAAGTTTTTTTTTTTGTTTTTTTTGTTTTTGTTTCTTATTAATTTTTATTGTCATCTCTTTCGGTTAAGTTTGAACAACTTCAACGTCTTCACTCGCCGTTTGTCGCTCGTTTCAATAATCGCTTGTTGTTGTTGTTGGGGTTTTTGTGACTAGTTCGTTTCGTTTTGTTTTATTTTTTGTATCTCATTCGTCTAATCGGGCTAGAAGAATCTGAGGCGAACGAGTAAGCGAGCGTTCAACTTGAAAATATGCCAAAAGACAATTGGTCGTCGTCGTCGTCGCCTATAACACATGCCCCAGACGCCCCACACAGGCCACAACTTGAAACTTGTGGTTTCTTTAGGGCAGTAGCAGTGCTACTTTTTTGTTGTTGTTGTGGGTTTTTTTTTTTTTTTGACGTTAGCCAAGCCGCGCCAAATTGTGGCGTGGCGTGGCTTGGCGTTCAAGTTGAAGTGTTCGGCGAAGCATGAATTTATTAAAAGTATTATTAATAATTATGCCAGATACAAAAATCTACAAGTTCGACTTAAAATGGCGTCGTCGTCGTCGTCTCGTATTTTTTTTTTTTTTTTGTATTTTTCATTTTCGGTTTTTGATTTGTGTATGTGTGTGTGTGTGAGTCTAAATTTGTTGTTGCTCTTTAACTTTTTGAGAAAGGTATTTGCTACTCATCTATCTATCTATCTATGTATCTTTGAACATGTATATATTTCATCATATACAAGTCTTTGCATAAATAATGTTAATAAAACAGAATGTCAAGAGTGAAAGAAGTAAACAAAAAGAAAAGTCAACTTAACTCAAGTCGTAAAACTATAACAAGGCAAGTTCTCATCATAATTTTGAGCTACAGATACGAGTTAGTTGTGACTTGATACAGATATAAGATACAGTCTAGAGTTGAGGCTCAATAAATATGTTTTCTGTACGTTTATATGTGTGTTACAGAGTGTGTGTGAGTGTGTATGTATCTGCAGTAAGTCAAAATCATAAATGCTATAGGCAAGTTCTTTTGTCGTTTTGCCAAAGCAAAGCCGTCAGTGGCAATAATAATAATGAACATGGCACGACTCAAACTGAGACTAGGAGCAAGACCAAAGTTACAATATACGCTAGCTCACACACACTTAGTCACTAACTTGCATGCACATGTATCTATGTGTGTGTGTGTAGTTATGATCGTCATTGGCGGGTGACTATCTTAACGCTTTGATCTGTTCAGTGGGCTAAAACCAAGCCAAGCCGAAAAGAAACTATAATAAAAATGGCAGCCAAAGAAGAAACACTCAGAAAAGTAACCAAAAAAAAAAAAAAAATGGAGAAAAAAAACGGAGAGACATTTATGACAAAAGTCATCGCTCGTATGGCAATTATAGGGAAAATAACTTTGTTTTTATTAATATTTATTTTTTTTCAGTTTGTTGTATGACTGAATGCCTGTTGGAAAACTCACAGATACAGATACAGATACAAATGTACATAAATGCAAAGTAAGTCGGGCAAGTTTTATATCATTTTTGTGCCGTTTTAAATGTGCGTGGTTATTGTAAGTGGATTAATATGCATATTAAGTTCAGTTTAGTTCGTTTAAAAAGCATGTATCTAGATACTTTTTTTTTTTTTTTTTTTTTTTTGTTCACTATGCATGCACGACATATTTGCCACTGACACGACTGTTACTGCTGCTTCTTCTACTTTTGCCACTCGCTGAGTTTTTGCATAATTAATACATTAATAAATATTTATGGAAAATACGTTTTACAGTTTCATACTTAATGTGTGTGTGTGTGTGTGTGTGTAGGGTAGAGAGAAATAGACACACCTGCCTTGAGCAACGTGCTGCGTGAGAAGTTGCATGAATTGTTGAATGATTAATATATTTTTGAAAGATCTCAGGTTTGATATAAGCGGATCAAAGGTTTTGTAACCGTTTGATTGGTGGAAATGAAGAAGAACAGAAAGTTTTAAGTGGGAAAGTGAGGGTGCGACTACGAGTATTAAAATTATATCTTAGAGAAAAGTGATAAAATCAAGAAAAAATAAAGAGAGTAAATAAATATGAGCGCGAAAGTGTTGAGGCAGAAAAAAAGAGAGACATTTTGGAAGTCGGAAACTTGTGCTAAGTTAAGGAAGTCAGAAATATAGAGATGTAGACGTAAGGAGTAATAGAAAAAAAAAATATGAATGAAAAAAAAGAAAGAGAGGGAGAACTTGTGAGAAAGGCTAGAGAGATTTGGTTATAGAGAAAGAATTTTAAAAAATAGATCGTTCATAATTAAGTCAAGAATGGGCGACAGCGAGATATAGAAGACAATAGAATAATCGTTCGAAAAGAAGAGGTATCATTAAAGGTGATTGAACAAGTAATAATGATCTAGAAAGTTCCGAGAAAGGAACAAGACAGAGAATGAGAAGAATAATAAATATCAAAATCTTGAACTCCTAAATACCTTATCTGACTTATCCAACTTAACCATTTCAAGATCATTTACATAAAGACAATTATTCTGTACGAAAATCTCGAAATCTCAACAAGAAATCCAAATGAAAATCGCTAAAAAAGCACAAATCAAATTGCCAAAAATCAATTCAGATACATAAACGACAAAACTCATGTCGCACTCAAGCACAGCCATGGGAGACACTCTGTATGACGATTTATGGTTTATGACGCCAACGCAGGAACTCATAATTTAAGTTACCGAAAAGTATGCTATTTTTTTTTTCTTCTTCACTTCTTACCGACACCCCCAACCTCCCACACATATATTGCACTGTTTTTTATTGTAATGTTGTATGTATATTGTATTTGAATGTGAGAAACAAAAAAAAAAAAACACAAAAACAAAAATAAATATATTGTGAAATGTGCTACAAGTTATTGAAAAGCGTGTTGGAGGACAACAACGAAGAATACGAACGGCGGAAAAAAAATCATACATTTGTATAATGCTAAGAAAAGAAAGCCAAACGTGTAACGAGTAACGGTACAAAAGGGTTGCCCACGCGAAACCCTCAAGCCTGCTAAAGGCTTGTGACAAAGTTGACTTGCCACGCTCGGTTTGGGTTACGAGTTGGTATAATGGAAAGGTGGCTGGGTTGGTTGCTGTATTTGGACTTGAGTTGGTGTGAGTTGAAATATTCTGTTCAAATTGAAAAATTCCCAAAAAAAAGCACAACAACAAGAACAACAATGACAGCAATAACGACGACGACGACGACGACAACAACAAAAATTGAAATAAGAAAAATATTAACAGGAATTGGAAGCGCGAATAACGTTGAATTGACTTGACTTGCTGCTAACGGTTTGCGTCTTTTCTAACGCCCGTGAAAGTGAGCAGAACAAAAAAAATAAAAAATAATAACAACAACAAAAGTGAAAGCAAGCGCACGACAAGGGGTTAAGGGCGGCGCTTGGTTGGTGTATCGTACAAGGACAATCCATACATTGGGTGTGGGTGATTTAGTGTTAAATAAAAACTTTTAAATTGCCATTTGATCGTTTGTTTAGCGACAATAATGTCGCTTTAGCGTTAGCAAGGCGGCAGATACTTTCGACGACGTATTTATTGACTTTCTTTTGGCATGGGGCGTTAAGGGTTAAGCGCAGCAGACAGGTAGCACTATCTATGTGTGTGTGTGTCTGTGTGTGTTCGACAGCGTGACAATGACATTGTTATGCTGACAGTTGTTGCAAATTTATTGAAAAGGTGTTCATTTTTTTTTCTTTTTCTTTTTGTTATAAAACTGTATTTTTTTTTCTTGTCCTTTCTTGTTGTGTAAATTCGATTTGGAAATTTCTTTGGTCTGTGACAGAAATTGTCAAAATTTATTGATATGTTTAAATTTGTTGTGCATTGTTTTCACTTCAATGTATTTTCGCTCCCCCCTTCATTTATCGTACTTTTCAATGCGTTGACAGCATTTTTCGATACGACTTTTGCGGCCGTAATAAAAACTTTGACAGCTCAATTTTTTTTTTTTTTCACTCTTCTACAGTTTAGCGTCGGCGGCTTCTGTCATTGTGTAGTAAATTTGACAGCAATTGTTTTGTTTTGTTTTTTTTTTTTTTTTCTTTTCGCATACAGAAACTGCTTTTTTTTTAGAATCAAAATACGAAAAAGAAATGCACAAATGAAAGGCTTCATGATTTGAATGCATGTCATTCATGCCTGACAATGATGATGTCAATATTATTTCGCATAAATTTGCATATAAAGATTTTTTTTAGTATAATATTTTTTTTATTTTATAGAGCACAGTTTAAAGCATGTGTTGACATTAGTTATGTTGATGATTTTTGTGTTAAAGGGTTAGATTTGAATGCGCCTCAAATAAGCTATAATACATTTTGTTAGCCTTGAAGTCAAAGCACTGTATTGTACCATAGATCATTATTTAATAGATTATATAAATACACAAAACCATCAAGTCTTTAGGAAATTTCGTTCACTATGCAATTTAAAGGCAATGTAGTCAATGAGTCAATCAAGTTGTAGGTATTTTGCTTATAAATATAAATAAAGACAGACACAAGATTCTTAAATGGTAGTTATATATATAGGATATTTGTATAAGAGATTATTAATATCATTAGCCAAAGTGAATATGCATGGATTGGAGTCATATTTTATATTTCGGAATTTTTTTTAGATAAAACATTTTAATGCGATACGATTATCACTAATGAGACAAATATTGAGTATAAGATTTTAAGGATAATGTGAATTATATTCACATTTTGTGTATGTGAGAGCAATTATGTTAAGTAGATACTTATAATATAGAGAGAATGAAGCAAAAAAGAGCGACGTATACATAATGGTACAGAAATAACGATGAGTAAGAAAATGGGATTTGTATTTCTTTTGAGATGTTGTCTCCCTGGCTTTCACTCAGAGATCTTTTATTAATTATACTCAAGTACAAAAAGTACAAATAATCGTAATGAAAGAAAAAACATTCTCTCAACAAACCATTTTAGCAATTATAATATTAAATTAGAAAATATTGACAACAGATTTTTGGGATAAGAATTTTACATGAAGAAGTTTTTTATCACAAGTTTAAAAATTTTTGGGATAAGAATTTTACATGAAGAAGTTTTTTTTATCACAAGTTTAAAAATTGACATCAGAATTTATTCATTTGTGTTTCTTGAAGAAATCCATGAGAATATGCCACAAAAACGATATAAAATTTTCTCAAAAATTTCACATGCAATGTGGTTAATAATTGATATAGGAAAATCATGTTCAATCAGCAAACAAACCGATGGTTGGACTAATGAAAAGCCAAACTAACCAAAAGTAGAATGCTCAGTGGCTCAGAAAACCAAATGCGGGCACACAAACATATATAAGAGGAGACGAACCGAGGCCGAGTATCAGTCCGGGTACGAATCCGCGTGCAAGTCCAGTTCAGTCACGACGACGATGACGATGACGAGTCACGTTGAGTCGCGTCTGCGCTTCACGCTTCGTTGCACGAATGCATTCGAATAGGTCAATTTTATTGAAAGATTATTTTGCACTGATAACGCTAAAAATGTTGACGAACAACAACAACAACAGCAACAACAACAACAATGCATTGCAACAACCACCAAAAGTCAAATAGAGCAAAGCACATATCAAATCGTGTTGCAAAGTTGTTGTTGTTGTTGTTGCTTCAAAGTGTTCTGAGGGTGAATAATTTTTTTTTTATTTTTTTTTGTTTTTTTTTTTTTTGTTTTTTATATGTGTGTGTGTGTGTGAGTGACGAGGGCGAAAGAATGTTTTTAAATTGTTGCGCGTTGCCTTTGCGTGTTTACGGCTCATTGTTGTTGTTGTTGTTGTTGTTGTTGTTGTTGTCTGTGGTCAATTCGCATGCATAAAATGCACAAACAAAAACACGCGTGCATTTTCCACTTTTTTTGTTGTTTTTCGTATTCGTTCCATGTCTGGCACTTTGACCATCATTAATAATATTGAAAGCCCTAATTGCGGTTAAGTGGCCACCAGCAACAAGAAGTCGATGACGACAACGACAACAACAATAACAATAACATACCGCTATATGAAATACCTTGACAAAGGGGTTAAGGCGTTTTCTTCGTCATCTCTCTATCTCTCTCTCTGTCTCTCCCCCTCATGCTGCTCTACATTTTCGCGACGTGTAAAAAATTCCACAAGTTCTATCGAATTGTTAAGAAAAACTGACCAAGCCAACAATAAACAACTAAAGACGCTTCATTCTACTAAATCATTTTTCTTCCCCTAGTACAAATAAACACACACACATATACAATATTAAATTCACCTGCCAAAGGTGCACACACACACACACACACTCATAGATACACTTGCTGTTGTGTGTGGCAGCGCTTAGAAGCGCTTCAGTTTAAGAGGGTGCAACGTACACTTTACTACTCACCTGTGCAATGAACACAACGTTGGTGATGAAATCGCGCGCGTTCATTTTGACCTCAACGCAGCAGCAACATCATCATTATGAGCATTGACAACAATATAATGAAGTTCATCAATGAGTTACACATCACATCAATATGATTATGTTGAAGATCATTAAGAATTTCTTGCATTTGCAGCTGCATTTTTTTTTTCCTTTTCTTTCGCTTTTTTGGTTCTTTTTTTTTTTTTGTTTGTAATGAAATACAAATTTTAATTTTTTTTGTGTTTTATTTTGTCTTTTCTACAATTTTTCTTTCTTTTTTTTTTTTTTTTTTTTATTAAATTTAATGATTTTTCTTTGTTTGCAGGCGGCGATAATCAGCACGTGCTACCGTGTCCTTTTCATAACTGAAAGTGTGTCCTATCTTGTTGCATGTTGCATGCTGCAAGATGCGGCAGATGAACAAATGATCAACAATAATCAGCGACAGGTTCTATCGACTGTTATCGTAGCGTACAGGTGCAAGCATTAAAAGCGATTAATTCGTCAATGTTCTTTTTAGGGCTTTATTTATTATAGCAGTCAGTTTGGATACGTGAAAAAAATCTTGTCTACATTTCGATTATGAATATTTTGATTTTTTAATAATTTTTTGCAGCTTGAAACTCTGAGAATCAATTGGGAACTATAAAAATTGTAAGCGCTTAATTGTTTTATTCGCTAATAATGCTCTCAAAGACTTAGAATTTTCAATAATATAAAAGTTACTAATTTCAGAACACATATGATTGAATTCGTACGAATTTTATCAAAACATAAATCGATAAAGTAATTGAATATGGCGGTACGACACATATTTACATACATATCGCTCCAATGGACAATTTAGAGATAAGAAATTTTCAAATTGTCCATTTTGACTTATGGATCCACATGTTCTATATGATTCTTTAAGTTAGAATATCATGAGTTCATCAAAATTCTTTTTAAGGCGATTTATTTTAATACAAAATACGAATAATTTATTTTTTCATTTTTTTTTTTTTTATTGTAATTTGTAATATTTGTCAAACTATTTAATAAAAACAATGCCAAAAAATTGTGTAATCATATTAAAAATAAAAATTTCAATGAACATTTTTGCTCATGCATCCATATAAGGTTAGAAAAAGTTATTAGATTAATGTAGAAGTAAATTTATTAAGAATGTCCATTTTATATAATCTTGTATGACGAATCAGAAGAATTTATTGTGTATTTACATGCAAGAAAGTCTTGAGCGTAGTCGGCAAGGGAAGTTTATCAATGTTTTCTTTTTTAATATTCTCTAAGATGACATTCTTACAAGCGGCTTGCAATGACATATCAGACTCAAGTTGCACAACACGTATTGCTTTTGTAGCAAAATGCACACCCATCACAACGCGTATTGTTTCGCCATCTAACGGTATCTCGGGTGCTATTGGTCCCTGATCGACACCATTTATAATGAAGTACAAGTCTAACATGTTCTTATCACGTTCAGTTGGCATAAAAACCATACCGATACGCGATACTTGTGCATTGCCATTAACAACACTTGGCAAAAATAAGGCTTTTGGTATCAAGCCGCGTGGCGTACGTATATATGGGCTGACACCCAAAATACTTTTTCGTGCGTTATTCTTTGCATATGTTTTCCATATTACGTGACCGTTTCCGTTTTCATGAATTCTGCAGTTTAAGGCATCAATATATATCATGTTCAGCCATATTCCAAACAAATTTAAATGCAAATCACCTGGACCATTCAGTTCCATGTCAACCAAAAATATTTCACCCGGCAGCAACGGTACCATTGATCTAATGACCGTTACGTCAAAGCCTGTTTTAGGATAAGCAACAGTCCTATCCTCGTTAAGTGAAATATTTGGATGTGGATCGAAACGAGTAATTCGGCGGTTCATAGCGCTAAGAGCACAATTGGAATTACTTCCTTATCCAAAGTTATTTGATGTTTTTACTTACAAGTTGCAATTGTTTTAGGAGTATTCTTGAAAATTACTACAATTTTTGCACTTTCTTGAAGACAGCTGAAATTTAAGTGTTGACAGTTCTTTTTCTATGCTCTAAAGCTGCAACAAACCGTATGTATTTGGTATTCAGTAACGGATCACCATCAGTAATTCGTCTAAATGTCAATTTGATTTGTCTCAACGAACCAATATACGACACAGCTGTTTCTATTAGGAAGAAACCGACTTCAGAGTGAACTAACTTGGTGAGTAGACTCTTGAATAAGCAAAAGTCAGTAAAACAAGTCTGATTGAAATTGTTTCTATCACAAATTTCGAAAAAAAAACATTATATCTTATCTTAGAAACCACTGTCTGATCATGACTAACAAGGAGACCACCCAAAGCACTTAATCAATTGCAAAACAGATTTTTTTCCTACTTCAAAAACGTTCTAACGTTCCTCATCAATTTAAAGGCATCTAAGATGTGAGACCTTCAGGGAACTCAGCCGGTTTAACATAACCTAACCTATTTTAGTTGAGATTTCTAGGCTGCGAAATATTTTTTTTTTTTATTTTTACAGATCGCTCCAACAGATCTTACAGATCGTACAACATTATCAACATTGCAACAACAGAAAGCAAAATACTTGCCACAGATCAAAATCGCCCCTTGTCGTTGCCGCCCGGCTGCCATCGTTGCCATCGCTGCCTACCACAAAGAAATCATTTAAGCATTTCGGTGTGAAATTTCACACCGATTGCAATAAAATTAAAAGCAGTGAAAGAAGGTAAAAAAAAAGACAAAAACAACAACAACAACAAAGCCAAACGAGCACAAATTAAATAGAAACAAAATCAATCAAGTGAGCGAGACAAGTTGACCGAGCTTAACACGCAAGTGTGAAAGAGCAATGAATACAAAACAAGAAGAAGACAAACAACAGAGAAAAAAAAAACGCGCCGGAAGTTGTTGTACAGTGTTGATCAGGGGATAGAGGTATATAGCAGTAGCTGAAAAAAAAAAAAAAAAACAACAAAGACTCAGAGACCGAAGTACGCCGAGCGGCGTTAATGGTGTCACTAAAGTGCGCCGACGCAGCCGCAAATGCGCGGTCGATGACGGTACGTCGCGTCATTCATTCGGTTCAGTTTGGCCGCTTGGTCGATCGGTCGACCAACTCCAGACAATCAACAACACAAAATTCAATCAACAAAGCTCTTCCGTTTTTAGTCTTATGCAGAATACATTCATACATATGTCTACGCTGCTCTGCAAATACAGTGGCAGATCCATAGGCTGCACACTCCGAAATTTTTATTATTATGTATAAAAAATGGATCCAAAAAATTTTCGTAATTTTTTCAAGGTTTTTAATATACTTTTTTTTTCATAAAAAGCATTAGGAATTAAATCGGAATCTGCTAGCGAAAAAAAAAATATTTCAAGATCTGTTTCAAAACAAAAAAAAAAAAAGATTCACTTTTCATTCTGAGTACTTGAAAAAACTATCGAACTTTAAATTGAAAAAAAAAAAAAACATTTATTGTCCATCATCGATCTCTCAGCGACAAACAAACTTACAGATAGTAATTGGCGGTCATTTTCAAAAACTGGCATAAATCTTCTATAAAAAAAATTACTACAGAACACAAAATATTAGAAATACAACATCGAAGTTCTACTGTAGCCGACTGACTCTATTCTCTGCAATATATGTACAATGCGTCTGTTTCAACAGTCAATTCGCATAATATAATGTGAAAAGAAAAAAGGTAAAAAAGTTCAATGCAAAGCGTTAAGCACAACTGAACCGATCTGATCATCGAATGGAACCAATAATAATAATGTTAATGATAATACGAGACATAAAACTTAAAACCGAACTAAAAAATACGAAAAAAAAACACATCGAAAAGAGCGAAAAATCGCGCTCAACTGAAGCGAATACATTATTGTTTGGCGCGGCTTTCGGCAGGTTTGGTTTTCTGTTTTTTTTTTTTTTATTTTTTTTTACAGATTGGGGTTGCGTTTTGGACTCATACACAATTCAATTTCCATTTGAAGCATTCATTCATTCATTCACTTATTCAATTCCATTCAATTCAATTTGCATTTGATGGCTTTTGTTAGCTATTCAAAATGCGGTTCCACACATGGACACAGGCCACAAGCCTGATGGTACTTAGCACATGCATGCATACATGGTGAGGGTGATGACGATGGCGATGCCGATGGTGTTAGGGCTGCATACAGACAAACAGACAAAGCGACAAACATACGGTCAAATGTGTTTAATAAAAAAACGGCAATATAATCATCAGCATGAACAACAACAAATACATTCGCGATATTGAAGAATTGTTGTAAAACAATTCAATTGTGCTTGTTTTCGGTTTCGGTACATTGAACATCACACATTAGTGATGGATGTTGATCAATGATAATTATGCTAAAAACAACAACACTAATACACAATTATTGAACGTTTGAATTATGAAGTACAATTTATTTTCTTTTATTTATATTGTTGTCAAATATTGAACGTCACATGAGTCATGTTTTGAAAAATAAAACATAGTTTTTTGTTAAAGAAATTATGATATTATCATTAAGAGCTGAAAGTCTATCAACTCATAAGACAATGTTGATAAGATATTCATTAGATTATGTTCAAGATGGAATAGTGATAGAATTGTCGGTATCAAATGCTAGTCATAAGATGATACTAAGACAATGATGATGAGATTTTAAACAGATGATGTTAAAAATATCAAGAGTGATGAAGATCATTAAGATGTCGCAATTATGGAATTATCATCATCAGAACAGATGATAACAAGATGATGATAAGATGATTGTGAAGAGAGATTCAATGAATGATAAAAATATATGAAAAGAATCAACAATTGTGGAATGATCATCAACAGTTGTGATGATATGATAGTCAACAGATGACAACAAGGCGATGATGATGATAGTGAGGAGAGATTCATCAGATGTTGATACTAAACGAAACAGAAAATATTGAAGCCTTATAACAAAACTCAAAAGATTTTCCCGCGCTTGTGACCTGTGCCACATCAGACAAATAAATGCACTCAAGTAAGCAATCAATTTACTACAGCTGCCTTCAAGAAAAACAAGCAATAATAACACATTTTTACCCTACATGCCTTTATCCAATTAACATTTTCCAAAGATACAAAAAAAAAAAACACACACACACATATACATATACATATATAATAGACTATTTTGATATCAGATGAAATAAAATTTTGGTAAGAAGAAGCAAACGAAAACACCTTGCAAGACGTTACGACAGAAACAATTTGAATTCGATTACCAATTGTTATGTGATGTTATGTTATGTTATGTAAGTCAGAACTATCACCCTCAAGAAGAACACTAAACAGGAACCAGGAACTAAAAATACAAGCGACCCTCACAATACAGACCACGCGAGACATAACTTCCTAATTACATGACAAACCACATACGTATGGCTTGGAATGAAGAAATGAACGAACGATCGATCGTTTGGGTAAAACGGTCGACTGATCAGACAGTCAGTGAGTCAGTCTGACGGTCAGTTAGTCATATGATTGTAGAGCACCTGTAGCATTTCCTCCCCTAACTATTTAACGATGATGACTTTTAAAAGTGCGGCTGCTACCATGAATAGGTGAGATCATTGATCTTGATCCTGACCCCCATTGCAAATAGCACCCGCGGCTTTTTCTGTTTGTATTTCTCTTACTACTCATTTGTTTTTCTTGTCACTACTGTTGTTCTTGTTGTTGTTCAAGTTGTTTAGTTCAATTCAAAATGTGACCAACCATCGGTATTTTAATTGAAATGGAATGTGTTGCAGCGTTTGTTGCGCATGATTGATTTAGGAGTCATCGTTGTCATTGTCATCGTCAAGGATCGTGCCCAAAAAAGTGTTTTTTTTCTCAACCTGTTTGCATTTGCATTGTATTGCCTGTTGCCCACGCCAGCATTATTTCTGTGTCATTTTGTATTATGAGGGCCACGACTTTTCACAGCCATCACCATCACCACCACCAAAGTCAACATCATCATCATCATAATGATTATGTTCATGATCATTCTCATAGTTGCCACCACCACCGCCGCTGCTGTGCTCATCGTCACTTATATGTCTATATTTACACCTGCTTATTCAGTTAGTTCAGTCAGTCAGTTAGTCAGTCATTCATTCATTCACTGGCTTAATGAATTACAAAAATATGTACCGATCATTACGTGTTCGACGCTCGACTGACCGATCGTTCTTGTTCTCGCTCTCACACGCCGTTCTCGCCCTCAGTCATTCGATCTATGCCCGTGGCACGCTGCATGAGCTCCGTATGCAGTGAATCGTCCCGACTCGATCTTGTCCGTTGATCTTTTTGGTGCATTGGCTTAGTTAATTGGTTGTAAACAATTTTTGAATTAACATAAACATTTTTCATTGGAAAATATAATTACTGATAATATTTTCCAACTACCAACTCGGGCAATGTTCGATCAATGTTAATTATTTACAATAATTTTTTCATTTTTTTTTTTCATACTAGAAAAATGTTATTGTTTTTTGTGAAAAGCTACT
The DNA here is from genome assembly GCA_034638295.1 of Phortica okadai. Classification (NCBI taxonomy): domain Eukaryota; kingdom Metazoa; phylum Arthropoda; class Insecta; order Diptera; family Drosophilidae; genus Phortica; species Phortica okadai. The sequence goes on from CM067848.1 coordinate 3,880,105, forward strand.
TTTTATGACATGAATTCATTATTTTAACTGAAGTTATTATATATTTAGAACTATTTTATAAAATGTTTATAAAGGAAGGTAACATTTATAATAGAAAGATAACTTGAGAGCTTCTCAAATAAATCAATGGAGAGTTTCATATGCTAATATATGATCTGTTACTAAATTTATGATATTTTTAATCAGAATCTACAGATCATTTTAAAACAAACGATTTATAATCAAAATTATTTAAACACGCTCTAATTGAATAATGATTATTGGACAATTTTAATACTTCAAATTATTTTAATTGCTGATTTTGATCATTGTGGCAGTCTATTAAAGATACTTATAAGAGATTTAAGCTCTAAACTTTTAATGAGTGCAATTCTGGAACGTTACTTTGCCAACAACTGGCAAACATTTCAAACAACAATTTTAATATTCAACTAATTGCGTTGAAAATATATGACAGAACGCTTTCAACAGTCAACTTCATAGGCTTGTTCGTTGATATAGGCGAGCAAACAAACTGCATGAAGATATCTGGCCAACTATATCAGCATATGTCAAGCGGCTTTTTTTCTTACTACATGATTGTTTTAGGTTTTTTTTCAGCTTTTTTTTTTGCAAGGAAAACTTGGACGTATCTAAAATTATGATTTCTTTTGGTAAAACGCCATTTCTGTGAAACGCAAGGCAGAAAATCTGCTGAAAATATACTCAGGATGATAATAATAATAATAATGATGATGATGATGTTGATGCAAATATATGTATGTGTGTGTGTGTGTAGAGTATCTCAAACTGTTTCGGGGGACACTGCGCGCATGCGCTAATCTTGTACTAAACATCGAAGTCACGTCGTTCGTTCATCGTTTTTTTTTTTGTTTTTTTTTTTTTTGCACGTTGATTTGTTCCCGTTCGTTCGCTCTTTAATTCGCTGATTCGTTTGCGACTCAAAGTCACAGCAAAAGTTGCGCGCGAGTTCGCTGAAGTGTTAAACTTTTGACGCTGCCGACGCCAACTTTGGAACCTTTTTTTTTTTTTTTATGAAGCTTTATGTTTTATGTTTTATTTTTTTTTGATTTTGATTTTTATTTTTTTTTTCTGCGCTCTAGAGTCTTATAGAAACTTAATTGCGTCATCGCCGTTGTCGTCTCTCGCTCACTACATAGGTGAGTTATTATGTAGAAACTATAAAAAATATGGAAAGACAACAACAATAGCAACAACAAGAAAAAATAATAGCAGCAACCAGCGAATGAGGAATAAACAACAACAAAGCCAACGTCGTCGACGACAAACAACGAAGTCTTCAACTCGCTTAATGGCGTTGGCTTCAAAAAAATAAAAACAAAAAAAAAAATCATGTATAGAAAATTCAAAATAATAAAAAAAAAAAAAACTAACAAAAGAGCGCACAATATCTAAGCTTGTTAAAAATGCCAAGCTGAACCAATCAAAAAGCTGTTTGTGCGCCGCGCCATCTCAATAGAAACATATTTAGAAATTTCAAATTGAGAGACTTTTGTCTAATTGCTTAAATATTTGCTTTTCAAAAAGCGCAGATACATTTTTCAAAATACTCAAGAATTTACAATCATTTGCAGTTGATTATTGGCTCGGATAAAATGAAAGATCATGTGCAAAAGCAAACAGAGCTTGAGCCAGCTCCTAATGTCACCTTTGACTTGCTTGCGCTACTAAAAAATGTTGTAATTTTTACGAAAATAATACAAGTTCATTGAGCTCATTTAATATTTTATTACTTTATACTTGTATGTGTTCTTTTGGCCATAAAAGAGTTTGAACTTTGGCCAAAGAACAGTTATCATTACACAAATAAATTAAATATAACAAATAAAAATACATGCTGATCATTGTCATAGCCCATCCATGTTGTTTGCTTATGAAAAAATTTAATGAATTTTTATAAAATAAATGATTCTTTGGTCTATCGAAAAGTATTTGCGTGCTTCTGATATTTGAAGCTGTGATTATCATATGAGATCAGTAAGTGATAAATTTCAAATACAGATATGCTCATCTCATCGTACAGTCGGTCATCTTTTAAACGAACTTTTATAAAATAAAATTACAATTTTCCTTATATCTACATACATATGTTTAGTGAGTTTTGATATCTTTATAAGCAATTCAGAATTAACAATTTTTCTGTAGATTAGTTAATATATTTAAACTCTACTTAAAATAAGTTTATATTGAAGAAGAAGAATTTTATAGTTTTTGTAAAATTCAAATTTTCAGATCGTTGCGAATTCATTATAGGAAATCTTTTCTTATTCTTTTACTACAACAATTCTTTCAAAACAACAATGTAACTTAAGTTCTAAAATGAAAGTCGTATTTAGTTATTTTTATTATAATTAATTATTTTATTTATAAGAAAAACCCGACAGAAAATTTATGATGACAAAACTTCCAACGATTTGATCTCATCATAATGAATCAAAATAAATCCATTTGTTTATGGAACTCAACGTAGTTCTGCTATTGTCTTGTACAATAATTACAAGTACGTTTTATGCATGTGAGAAATGGCTGCATTATTAAAAATCAGCCCAGAATGAATACTTGGAAAAATGAAAAACAACAACAAAAACAAAAACAATCAAAGTAGAAGTACAAGTACAAGAAAAAGAAGTTTCTTCTATGAAATTGAAGCAAAAAATAAAAAATACTGCAACACGCTTTTAGCGACTGAACTGAGAACTTCCTACTTACTTCAGGCTGTTGTAGAGAGTAGTCATTTCACTGATTTATGTCTGACGTAATGACTAGCATGGTATATAGTAAGATTCAGTGAGAGAATGTGAGACGATAAGGTGAGGTGCTGTGAATTGTTACGATGAGGTGGGGTGAGCTGCTAAGGTACTATAGTGATGAGTTGTATATACGATTTTGTCGAATGGTGCAGTTAAAACTTCGACTTCCACTTCGACTACACTGCGGCACTTTAGGCTTGGGTTGGTCATGAAAGAGATTCAAAGTTATGCCAAAACGCTTGCATGTAACAAGATGTGTGTGTGTGTGTGTGTGTATGTCGGCATGTCTACCAATACCAATACATTTATGAACGGATTCGCGTGATAGAACAATGTAAAAATTATGAACGTGAAAAATATGAGCCAAAGTCGAACATAAATATGAGTCTGTGTGTGTGTGAAGTGTGTGGATTTGTTATGTACTCGTGCAATAAATATTTTATATAGGCAAAAATAATGTGCAATAACAATAACAGCGACAGACCTTTACCTAAACTACACACACACACACACACACACACAGACAGACAGACAATAATGAAGCAAAGTCTTTGAAAATGTGGCGTGGCATGGTCCAATAGATTTTCACCACCTCTACTACTTCTTTGAAGTCGTTTTACCTTGGCTCTCAAATGAAGTAAATTAAGCAGTCAGACGGTTTTGGTCGTTATTGTTTTTAATTATGCCACATGAAATAAACTCTTGGCGCATTCAATTTTTATATGACGTTATTTCGATGAGACAGAGACTAATATAGGCAAAGATGGCTACCGTGGTTGTCTTGTATAAGCAGTCAGGTGCCCAAAAAGAGATTATGATATGTTAGATAATGTAACTTTTAATTGAGAACGTTGAAATTATAAGTTATAAGTCGGTGGTGTCGATTTGGAAATGAAATTTGGCGTTGGAACTAAGAGAAGGACATAGAGATAGAAAAACTTATATGGATAAAAGGCTTAGTTGTATCTGTTCCGCAGTTGTGGGATGAAAACTAGGCGAAAACTAATCTCAAAAAAGATATACAACTTGCGACAAGTGCTTTAAAAAGTTTCAGGACTTAAGAGCAGTGGACATAATAACTTGTTCATGTGGAGTTCTTTGAGAGGGCTTCGAATTCTACACATTACTCGTATCCCATATATCCGATAATCGGAACTTTTGCTAAAAGTGGTCCAGTATGTGATTTTCGACCGTAGTATAATCGAATCCAAAAAAGTTGTTCACAGGTTTTACGATGCGGCAATGAAATACATATTATAAATAAAGTTAAAATCAAAAATTCCATTATATTTCACTGGCTCATAATTTAAACTCTATGCCATATACTCGTAGCCTTTCATCTAAAACAAATTTCAATAAAATATAACAAAATCAATTAGCTGTGCAACAATCTAAGCCAAAATGTTGGATTAGACATTACCATCAAAAGTTAATCTTGAAATGCCTAAGAAAAAATGCAATAAATTATTTCATCAAATTCCTATTCCTAAATTTGACTATTTAACTTACTTGTATATTTTTTTTCAACAATTAAAAGATCAACTGTCAAACTAATTATATTTTACTTGGTTTGATCAAGACTCCCATTGTTGTGATCATCTTGCTGAAAGTCCTTCTTCTTGACAGCTTGCAATTTTTTATTGTTTTTGAGTGTCTTTGATTTTTGCTGAGCTTTAAGGTCAGCGTACAACTGAAGACAACGTCCAAGTGCGAAGAATTTACACATGACCTCCTCACGTTTATTGATTATGTCATCGTTGACTACGGCGGCACTGCACACATTGAAGGCACGCACCATGGTTGTCTTCAGTTGTAATGAAGGTCCTTCGCTTTAAAGGATTTACAAAATTTGCAATTTAGAAAACGCTTATGTGTATTTATAAGTTTTTTATTTTCTTTTTTATTTGTGAATATTGACTGAATATTAACTGATTCGAATGTTGGCAAAGTTGACTTTGTTTGTGTATTATTTTCATTGATTCAATGAAGTTTCACAAATAAAAGCAAAGTAAAATATTTTTAACAAACAAATGAAATTAGTCTTTTGCCTAATGTTTCTGCCTGCCAAACACAAACAAAAGACTAAAAGCGAATTTCCCAATGCAAAGAAGCCATTAATTAAATGCAAAAGAGATGAACAAAAAAAAAAAAAACTATAATAAAAAAAAAAACAGTAAATTTTTCAACCTGTTTAAAGGTTCAGCAATGAAAAATCAGCGCAACGCCTGACTGACTAACTGACTAACTAACTGAGAGAGAGACTGGCATGAGGCCTTTAGAGCGATGTTGAACCAAAACGAATCAACTTGCGGATTGAGGGCTTGCGGCAGCCAAAGAAGATCAAGTTGCGCCTGCTTTGAGTCGCGTAATCAGTTAGTTCATTTTCATTACGCTTCTGCAACACTTTTAAATACAAAAAAAAAAAAAAACGAAAATTAATACAAAAATTTTGCATAATAAAACACTTAATTTCAAACTCAAGATATGTGTGAGCTGTGAGTTAAGCCATGCTGACTCTGCTCTAACTTGGCTGTGTCTTTACATGTAATTTAAAATGGAAAATTTATACGAAACCGCGTTGATCAAATACCCCCAACCGTAACCTCCGCCCGCGTAACATGAAAGTCAAAAACAACAAAAAAAAAAAAAATTGTAGTTGAAAATCATTAAACAAATCGCACTTTAATAGGCAACCTAAGCCTCAGACTACGAGTCAAAAACTGAGATACAATTCAAATATAACAAAACAAAAAAAAAAAAAAAAACAAAAAAATAAATAAATAAAAGAAAAGAAAACAAGAAAAGCCAAAAAGCAAACCAACAACTTGAAACAAAGTCGAATGTGAACGAGCTGAGCCTCAGTCAGAGCCTGAGCCTGAGTTGAGTTGAGCGAAGTTGAGCTGAGCATCCAAGCGATGCAAAATTAAAGTGAAGTGAAGTGCAAAAGACAAACAATGACTTTAAGTTCAACAAGACGTATAAAATCAGCGGGTGATCGCTGAGGGTGCCAAGGGTGAAGTGTGTTGAAAACACCTGCGCCCCCCGTTTTGCGTAGGTAGCATACGCATACACACACACACACACACACAAACACACACACAGATACACAGCAACACGCATGCGCATCTGCCGCCTCAGTCAACGCTTCCGATCGCTCAAATACTCATTATAGCGCTTTGCTTTTGCTTCTTCTTCTTTTGCCTCTGCCTCTGTCGTCTCCTTCTTTTTCTTTGACATTGCTTTTTTTTTATCGTTATTGCTGTTGTTGTTGTCGACGTTGTCTATGCCAAAACTTCAAATTAAATTATAATAAAAACGTTTTTTATAAACAAAAAAAAACTGCACGCAATGCGTCGACAGTGACTAACTTGATGCGCTACTTTCGATCAAACAATCTGCAAGTTGAAAGTTCTATGCTTCAATGAAATTTTTTTGGATCTAGAAATCTGCTACTATTAGTTTACAATGAAGTATAATTTTAAAATAATTAATACAAATTTTTTTTTTCAAGAATATTCAATTATTATAAAAGTATCTCAAGATCAGATTTTTTCCATTATTTGAAATTATTTTTTTTGGCTTTAGAATTTTATAAGTCACAAATAAAACAAAAACTCCTTAGTATTTCAACTGTAGCGCAATAAAAGTTCATTTCAAGTTATAAAAAAAAAAAAAAAAATAGAAATAAATACCAGTGAAAAGAAATTCCCGAAGAAAAACTGCTATGAAAAATCCAAACAAATGAACAACGAATCAACTCGAACCAACCAACCATCAAACCCAAAAGACAACAGAAGCAACACTAACAACAATTATGTGTGAACGTAGACAAGTTCGGTAGTTAAATAGATTGTTTTATATGTAGATACTTTTATAATACACATACATACATATGTATCTATGTATGTACATGGCAAAATACCTGAAGAAAAACCTCAAAGTTAACCAACATTAACATTTAATCGAACCTCATGTTCAGTAGAGCATGTCTCCTGTTACATACACGAGTTATCAACGCTACCAACAACAATAACAATAACAACAGCAACAGCAACAACAACAACAACATTAATAATAGACGACAAGTGAGGGAACTCTCTGACTTTTGACTGACTGTATGACTAAATGACTGACGATCCAACTAAATGTCAGAGCGGCAATGAGACCAAGCTCTACATCTGAAACAGGAACTACTGAAGCTCTGCCATAGACTTTGACTAACTTACTAGTTCACTTATTATTTCTCTCTCACTTATACGATACTTCTTTAAGTTTAAGTTCAGTTTATAGACTTAGGCGTTGTTAATGTCAGATCTGTCTGACAGACAGTTCACCCAAACGACCGAACGAACGACCGACCGATCGTCTGACACAGTTTGTTGTCGTTCAACGTTTGCCATCAACTTTTGCCAAGTGATCGTGTTTTTATTTTCTCTTCTATTGTTGTTGCCGTTGGTGAAGAAAATAACAAAAAAAAAAAATATATATATATATATACATTTTAATTCACATTTCGATTTAATTTCTTCGCTTGCCACATTTTGTTTTGGTTTTTTTTTTCTTGCTCCCTACCAACCAACAACCAACTCACTCACCTATGGCAATTGCAATTGTGTAAAAAATCACATAAAAATCGCCTCCGATTGCGCCTTTTCCGAACTGATATGAAGGCTTATACGATTGAAATCGCTGGTTTACATGTGTGTGACGAATGTGCGGTGAACTGCAAAACCTTTGATAGTTGAGGCATGTGGCAATGTAGATTTGATGGCGCAGTTTTATAAAGGAAATGTGCTGAATAAAAGGAGACACGATAAAGAGAAGTGTATATTTTAGAATACAATTGTCGATCAGATCAGATCGGATGGCATTGAATCTCTAAGAATTCTGTTATATAAGCCAACTTGTATATTGTTCTATAAAAAAAAAAAGAAAAATCTTGAACTTCATGAAATGGTATGGTTTAGTAGAATGGAATTGAAGATGTTGAGACTTGCTCTGGCTTTCAAATCGATTGGATAAGTTCATTCTTGCATAACTCGAAAAGTATACGTCGGATTTCTTGAAATTTTTAGACATCATTTTCAAGAAAAAATCGGTTTTTTGATAAATCTAAATAGGCCCAATCTCTTTAATTATAAAATTGTACTAATACAAAAAAAAAAAAAAACAAATTTAATGTCAATATAATTGTCATTGAATCATACCTCCTGAAAAAAAAATCTTTCATTTTAGAGTCCAAAAAAGGTGTTCGAAAATTCTGATTTGATTCCAAAATTTTGAAGATCTACGCATTTCGCTAACATCAAGTGCGGTTTTCCAAAAGACTTACAAAACCCAAACCGTTAAACATTTTAGTTTTATATTGCTGTCGCTCAAAGCTTTTATGAACATCCCTTAAATATATTACATTCGACAACCATGACTCGAACCAACTTCAACTAATTTCAATGTTTCTTTCAACTTCTTAATTTTTAGCAAATATTTTAATTGCATTTTCTTGTTTATTACAATTTTCGACAAGGACAAACGCCAACGCCAACGCCAAAAGCAACATCATTGTCAGCAACAGCAACAGCATCATCATTATCATTATCGCATATGCGACACATTCGCTTGAAGTCTCACCGCCGCTACCACACAAGTTCCAAGTGAGCGAACTTCTTTTGCTTCTACGGTTGCGTTTACAAAATTTTATCGTTTGGAAATTTTTCAATTTTCGAATGAAAATACTAAAAATTGTCAACAGCAACAGCAACAAAATGACAATGGACCGGGAACAAAAAAAAAAAAAAAAGGAGAAGAAGGGAACATTGCAATCAAGAGCGTAGAAGTCGCGAATACAACCGCTCGTCACACCGCCGCCCCCCCACACACACACACACACACATGTGTGTATGAGTTTTTCTTTTTGTTATACAAATGCCTTTTGTTATTTGTAATGTGTTTATTTTGCTTCAATTTGAATTTTATTTTTGCAGCACACATAAATGACGCCTTCCGCACACATCCTGTCACATGTGTGTATGTGTGTGTGTGTGTGTCCTTAAGCGCCTCAACGTGCTCTGTCAGCTGCTTCATACTACAATTTCTTGTCAAAGCCAAATACTGTCTGTCTGTCTGTCTCTCGGCTTTATCCTTTCGACTTCAACTTGATATTGTATCATGTTGTTGTTGTTGCTGTTGTTGTTGTTGTCGTTAATGTGCACAGACGAAATTTTCGCGGCAAAATTTTTAATTGCTTCTTGGCTTCGTCGCATTATGGTTGACTGACTAACTGACTGCCTGCCTGCCTGGCGCTTGTCCCTTGGGTGCGGGTAATGCATCTCAAGTTCTCTTAATTGTAGCTATAATTTTTTTCGTAGTTCCAACTTTAATCTATCCTGTTAAAAAAATGCCTAGATTACAATACGATCAATCAACTTATTTGCATCCCACTAAACTTTATACATATATATATTTTTACACGATTAAGAAAGTTTTTACAAATGAATAAAAAAAATCAATCTTTTAGGTCCCATAAAATCCATGATCTTTTCATAAAATCGAATGATCTGTTGGTCGAATATTTGTGGGTGTCCGATTTTTAAACAAATTTCAGCGACCTTGAGGGATCTCTATGCATAGGAGACGTCCATTATAAAATTTTACTTATGACTTGACTTGAATTCAAGTTTCAGATTAGTAAATAAAGCTCTATTTTTGTGACTCTCTTGATTATGACTTCATTGAGTGTGGTTTTTCCTCAGACAAAAGATTTGAGTGAAATCGCAAAAGAATCTAATTATTGAGCAGATATTTATTTATTTTTTAAAAATCCTGAAAAACTCGGCATAAACGTCGCTTCCTTCTTCTCACACACAAATTCACAATAAATTCGATAAAAAAAAATTTAAAGTCAAAAAGTGCAAAAAATAAAAAACGCACGTGTGCCTGCTTAAAGCCCAAATAACAGTCAAAAATACCCGCAGCCGTTCTAAAGGACATCACACAGCTTATCGAGCTTTGCATTGAATCGAACGGCATTCAAACCGCAGGACAAGCCAAACTGCGTTACGGCGCATTAGGCTGCCAAGCGAGACGACCGAAGTCGAAGAACGCAAATCATATGAAAATTTTATTGTATTCATTTTGAAGCAAGATTGCATTTTATATTTATAACAAACGTTGGCTTATAAAGTAACAATTTTTTTTGTAATTTTTCTTAAAAAAAAAAAAAAAAGAAACTCAAACAATGACAATGAGTCGCTTCGTCAATTGTCGACGTGTGAGCGGCCGCAAGGACACTCAAAAACAACAACAACAAACAGACACACACACACACACACACACACACCGATACACACACGCACACTTGAAGTTAACTTAGTGGTGATGGTGGTGACTTCTTTACGCTCCATATGCCACGTGCGGCCTCCTTTGCTTTGCTTGGCTTTTTTGTTATTTTAAAGTAGTATCGAAATAAAAATACAAAATGAAATTCATTGAAAATTTTATGCAACATAAATTTTCTGGCTGGATTTACCGATTTCTTTTTTTTTTTTTTTCCTATTTTGCCACAGAAACTAAGAATTTCTAAGGGGGAAACAAAATGACATTAAACTGGCCAAACGACGTCGACGCTTGACGACCTTTGATTTTATACAATTTTAAAAAGGACACAAGCAAACGACGCATGCCGCTCAATTGAAACCAAACCAAACCAAAGCAAATCCAAATCAAATCCAACCTCATCACACCCCAAACCGTCTTCGATCCCATAACGCCCACCAAGCCAAACCAAACCAAACCAATCCAATGCAATCCCATACAATTCAAGCCGTGTTGTCTAAAGTCAACTCAACTTGAGTCCTGAGACTTACAGTCGCTCATTGTGTACGCGTGTGTGTGTGTGTGTGTGTGTGTGAGTGTGTTTTGGGTTTTTATAGCATTTTGATTTGCCATTTCTGGTAGCAAATGATCAAAAATTGAATGAAATTGTTATTTCTCAAGTGGAACATGTCCTTTTTTCATTCTTTCATACTTCTTCTTCGTCTGCATAGTGTTTTTCTTTTGGTATCCTTGATTTTGTACTTGTCTACGCTTTTGTCCTTGTTTTTTCAATGAATTTTTAAGTGTACTTCTTCAATTTGTGCGACTCTGTGTGCTTTTATTATTGGGTTTGTCATTTTGGGGTTTATTTTTATTTATTTATTTTTTTTTTTTTTTTTTTGATTTTGTGTTCGAATTTGTTTCTTTTATGCGCTTAGCTGCTTGGCTTGGCTTGTTTGTGTGGCTTGTGCATTGTAAACCTTAATAAGGGATAATTTACTATTGGGTCATAAATAAATACATCAATGGTGATTTTAAGGTACATTGAATCTTATAAGCATCGCCACAGATGTCATTTGAGTTGCATGCGAAAATTATCTGATCATTTGTAATATATGTATTTTTTTTTTTTTTTTTTTGCTCGAAGTTCCATTGAATGGACATTTTTTCAGTAATTAATAATTTTTAATTTAATAAAATAAGTCAATGTATGTATTACGAAACTCCAGTTTTGTGGATCAAATTAATCTATACAACTTACCTTGGTTGAGGATTATCTATTGAGACATGAGTTATTTTTCTATCAGTATGACAAATCACTAGAAGTTTTCCATATATGTTCAAATCTTAATTATAAAATGCAAGATCTCTCGATAGGTTTCGTTTTTAGCATATTAGTGACATTAGGTCTATCTTCAAGTGAGTAAATTTGGAGACTACACGAATTATTATTACATGATCAAAGCAGCCAACTCTTTCTGTCGATTTTCTTAATGATCTGAAAGTTTCAATAGATAGTTAGAGCCAATTTCACAAATCAAACAATTCTTAGACCAACAGAAACCTTCAGGCAACGCCATTTTATATTTTCCTATAAGAAAAATGATGTCTTCAGCCATGTTTATATTTGCATTATTATTCGTTTGTTATTTTTGCTTTCAAGTTTAGTAAATTTCATTGTACAAGTCATCATCATATAAGATTACTTTAATCATGCTGCAGTAACATCAGCAACACCAAATGTAGAACAAACCTTTTGCCCACTTGAGCGAACAACTTTCGCACATACATACATATGCCAAAGACCAGAGGCGCTCACAGCAATTAGGCGCAAATGACTGAAGACAACGGCGTTGGCAACACTTTCGAAAGCCAGTCAGGGCAGCAGAAAAAACAAACTATGATTTAAATAATAAAACAGACAGCGCAAAATTGCTAAAAAAAAAATATACATATATATATAAAAACAAAAGAAGAAAATAAATGTTTCGAGCGAGTGAAAGAAAAAAGAATCATGTTGGCAGCCGCAAAATTGTTGAATGTACAAGTGGTAAGCTATAATTATATAAGGCGAAATTATTCGCAGCTACTGTATGCGTACCAATGCGACTTGATAACCCTCCAGACCAGTCCAGTCCAGATTGAAAGCAACTTCTTGCAGCAAAGAAGAAAAACAAAAAAAAAAAAAAAACCCATAAATTATCAACGAACGTGGCACAATTATTTGCATTAAATAAAAAATAATGGAAAATAAATAATAATTCAATTGTAAACACACAAATGATGAACAAAAAAGATGTAAAATGATGAGCAGTTGGCAGAAGATACGCTCTGAAATTGCTCAATTTGTGTCGACCGACCATCATTGATGACGTCTGTGCTAGCACAGGTTCCAAACGCCCAGCTGCTGCTCCTTACCGTATTGCGCAGTTGGATCTTCTTCTTCGTTCTTCGCTTCGGGGCCACGATGTAATCAAAAATTTTGTTGCTAAACATTTTCATTTATGCGCCGCTTATACAATTTATTTGCAATTTTCAATCCATAAGCCCATTGAGCGGCAACCGTGGGTGGCAACCGCCAACCACCGCAAAAAAAGTCAAGTAATTTGATTTCATATTTGTTTTAAGCTCAACGAAATTGATTTGTTGCCGGTGTGGTCTGTGTAGCCTTTCCTTTCCTTTCCTTAGTTTTGTTTTTGTTTCTCTTGTTTTTTGCGGTTGATGAAAACAGTTTTTTGCATATCTTGAATGCGTTAAATCGATCACGTTTCAATACTTTGTGGTTGTGTTCGGTGTATTGCAATAAAATGCTACAATTATTTTCTTATAAAAATTTATCGAAAATAACCACACAAGTTGAAGTTGACTGAAGTTTTTTTTTTTATATTTTGGGAATTTTAATTTTTAAAAACTAAGAAAAAATCATCATTTTTAAAAAGTAGTTTTCACATCATCAATACTTTCAACACCAAATGAAGACCGGCACATCTAAGGAACTAAAATAAATGAACTATATTAGTTTAGGGAACGTACCCAAATTACGTATCCGACTTAGGGGCGGAGGGGGTACCGTTTCTCATACAAATTTGGTCACCGAGGGGGAGTTGGGGGTAAAAAAGTGTCAAATATGGATCAAGTAATTTGGATACGTTCCTTTATATAAGATTTACTTTCAATACATATTTTATTTTAAAATTTGCCTCATTAGTGAATGATCGTATAAGTGATTTTTGCAGATCAAATATGTAATTATAATTATTCGAACATTAAAACTATTCAAGGAACCAGAGTGTTTTAATCTGTTTATTATTTTATTGATTGCAAATCAAATTAATTTCCCTAATAGTTCCTTTGAAAATAAGTTCGCAGCTAGAGATATGTTTCTTTTATGCCAGATTATTTCAAGAACAAACCATAGACCAAGAAGTTACTTCCTATAATGTAGTGTCTCACTAAGAACACTATTTCTACATATACATTTTCACTCAATGTGGAACAAGTAATCATGTATCGAATTAAAAGTGTTATATCTTATTAAAATGGCAATTACATTTTGACACAAAAGGTCCATAAAACCAATTCGAAATTCGACTGACCACAACGAATGCGATTTGGCAAAAAAAAAAAAAAAAATACAAATAATAATAATAATAAATGAACCGCTGAGAAATATAAAGAGCAAATTTGCATTGCTTGATTTGTTTTGGCAATGAAAACAAAAAAAAAAAAAGCAACAAAAAAAAAAAAAATGTTTCGCTAAGAATGCGGTTAGTCTTTCATGTCGATTCGTCGTTCCAAAATTAACTGGCCACGAGACGTGAGTCACAAATCTTCAACTCCGACAAGTTCGACTTTGTCGCTCATTGACGTACAAAGCGAAGCGTCATCATTTCTTTGTTGCATAATTTGCATTTCGATTCGATTGGATTTTTATATTCGCTAAGCTCGTTTTTTTCCCCTTTTATTTTTATTTTTATTATTTTTTGTTTTTGTCTCCTCAGTTTATTTTTTTTTTTTGTTTTTTTTTGACGCGTGTCCGCCGACACTTAATCGTGATTTACTTGGTCGCAAAGTACGATATTTACCTTGCAACTTGCTTGAAAAAAAGTAACTATAAATGCAAAGAGCACAGACAAAAGTTTGCAGTTCTAGGAAATCACAATAAAAATTAACAAAATTCGTTCTAGTTGAGGTGTGCGATCTGTGAGCGGCGACCAGTGCAATGTTTTTGGCCCTAAATGCGCCAAACTTCAGACGCGGGCGCTCTCTATTCTTAGGACAACTCGTCGTCTTGACTTGATGCTTCAACTTGTGTCAGTCTTTGACTTGAGCCTGTGTCTGTCTCTGTCTCTGACTTTGACTTCAACCTGAATCACGTACGTGACACGATCAATTTCTGTTTGCTGTTTTGTGCGCTGCAGTATTATTGATTTGACTATGGAAAATTTCAAATCACAAAGCGATTTGCAAGCGAATTCAACACAACCTGGCCTGTGCCTCAACCTCCGACAGTCTCTGTGCCAGTGCCTAGGCCAGAGCTATGTAAGTGCTGATCTGCAGTGATGTGTTTTTGGGCCTGTTGTGGGAGTGGAGATTCATACCGAAATTTGTGACAAATCAATTGTTATCGCCTGCGGTCGGAACGTGTTCACACGATGGTTACGCTCCACAACATTGCTCCGTCAGCTTAGCATTGCTGCACTTTGCCAGCGTTGTTGTTATTGTTGCTTGATGATGCACACACCGATGTACTTTAATCATGTTGGTTATGGTTTCGTTCGCTCGTTCATTGTGTTGTATTTTTTGAAGTATTATTTTTTTCTGATTTGTTGTCTTTTTTTTTAAATATTAATAAAGTGTATGCCAAAATATATGAAAAATTGCAATTTTACAACATATGTATGTATAAAAGGTGAAGATCGATCGATCGATCGAACTAAAAAGTATTAAAATAGAAAACTCAACATTATATACTCTTATGTCACATGCGACTACAGCGCACATGCGTCAATTCGTTATTTGATTTTAGTTTTTTGAACTTAACTTAATGCCGTATGTATTGTGCGCCGTGCTGTGTTACGTAGGAGTATATAATGTTGTGTTTCTTTCAAAAGTTTGTATTTATTGCGTTTTGCCAAAGTCATTGAATGCTTCATTTAATAAATTTTACACTCTATTTTTTTTTTAATGCAATTCCGCTGAATTAACAAATTTAATTGACTCACCACATTAATTTAACACATCAACTATCAAAAACCAATTAATTGCCTCATTATAAGTTTGGGCCAAAAGTTCTCAGCTCTTCGATGCCGTGCTGTGTTCAATAGCCTACAATGCCATTCAAGCCAAACGAACACGCTTGTCAGCAACTAATTGATGAGCACGCTATGTCACGTTGCTAATTGTACGTGTGATTATATATACATACATATATTTTGACAGCGCCTACGCCATGGCTCAGTACCAATTTCAATACCAAATGCCAGAATAACGAAAATTTTAGCCGAAGAAGAAGAAAAAAAATCACTACACAAGCTAATGAACACATCCATTTCAGTAAGGCAGGCCGACTCAGTCAGTGAGCCATCGAAATGTGTACTTGTCAAATTGAAAATGCAATCATGCGTTCAAACGTCAAATTAAACTGTTCGGAACTAACGCTAAAGCAAAGCAAAGCAAAAAGTTGCCAACGAACATGATGATGATAATGATGATGATGATGCCGTGAAAATCGAACGTACGTACGAACGAATGCGTCTAAAGATCTTTGGCATACGAGAACACCCACTTAACTAATCGCATGATTAATGATGTCAAACTGACACTTATGCGTTTGCTACTAAAGCAAACAGCAGAGAATGTTCTCAGTCTCAGCTTCTCAATGGCAGCTTGTTTGATTTTAACCCGCACGGCATGGCATGACCCGCTAGCCCCCACTTCCTGTATGCTTATAGGCATTTCTTTCAATATTCACACTCCAACTCAATTGAATACAACATACATGCATGTAGTCGCTCCACAGAGAGTTAAGCATATGCTTCCACCCAAAAGACTCATCCTTACCTCACGTCATCTCGTCTACAACAGCAACAGCAACAGCAACAACATTGTCGAAGTGTGTGCAACGCATGAATGACAGGTGCTGACAGGTGATAGATTATTGCGTGTTCGTGATTTATCCATAACCAAAGCAGTTCCAACATTCGTTCCTTCGTTCTTTCGTTCGCTCATTTCATTTACTCATGCCTCTGTGCCTCCGTTGCAAGTTGTTTTGGCTCTTACAATTTCATCGAGTGTTGTGTTTTTTTTTTCCATCTGTAATAGTCTTTTTTGTTTTTTTTTTTGAATGTTCCGCCGTGTTCATTTGACGTTGCTGTCGGTTCACGTAATTGATCTGTACATTTTTGTTTTTATTATTTATTTGATGCTCGCTGTGTGTCTCATCTTATATGCCATGTCCGTCTGTCTGTCTGTCTGTCTGTCAGTCTGTCAAATTTGCTTGATCAGTTAACAATTTGTTCTTTCTTTTGTGTTAATCATTTTGAGCATTATTAATGATTGTTTGTTGCTTATTACGATATTTCAATTAATTCAAACAAATTATTATTAAATCTTTTGACGGCATTTTAAGCAAAGCGAGGCAATAAGTCAATGCATCAGACGGAAGTCATTAGACAGACAAGCTAAAAATTCTTACTCTAACAGGAAGTCACACACACGGTTACTCATTTTGCACTCAATTAGAATAAATAGTTAAATTCTTTAATGGTTATTCATATTAAAATAGCAAATACAGTAGAACATCGATAATTCAGACAGTTGAGTACATTTCTATCCATTGATTGTTGATATATTGTGTCCCTACTGAGCTTTCTACAGTACATTGATGAGCCATGACAGGATTGTCTTTGGATCAATGTATCTACTTACAAGTCAGCTCATCGACTGGTTGATTTCCTTATATGTAAATCGGCATATCCTGGGTTCTATTAAAATGAAATCTTATTTCTGCTTGCTAGCTGCACAAGATTCATACATGTTTCATACACAAGAGGATTATGATATCTCTCTATAAGAGAGATGCTATAAGCATCCATAGATTCAAGTGATCCAACTGATTGGATCAATCCAATTCCCAAGCCTTATTGAGTCATTCTTGTACCAATCTATGGTATGTAATTTCATTGAATAGATTTACTCCAGTGTGATCCACTCTCTTTTATGGTTTTTGTGAACTATGGCGTTCCGTTCGAATCAATCTTGACTTTATATCAAGGAAGTTATTATAATAATACTAATATTAGTTTCCGAACTACTGAAGTGTCTGGATTATCAAAGTTCTACTATGCTCGCACATAAAAATTAAATACAAATCAAAGTCACAAACCGAACATATAAGTTTAAAACACCAACACACACACACACATCTATTCAGAGACACGGTGAGCATTTCAACGTTCTAGACAAGCTCATCAATTTGCCATTCCGTCTAACGTGTGGACCACCAACATAGTCATGCGGCGCAATGTTGCACCTACAACAACGTCCGTCCGGACTAACTGACTAAACTAAGCATAGTATCAAGTGTGTAATTAATGTTTTATTAATACAAGCGACAACGATCGCACGCCAAGCGCTTCACTACTTCCACTACTACTTTGCTTAAAACAGGCATGGGTGCCTTGGCAGAAAAGTCACACAACGCCTGCGCCGCGTGCCACAGGCGCAACGGCGCAGGTTGACAGGCAAACAGGCAGACAAAGTAATGTGAAAAAGGCATGCCGCTGTTGTCCATGCAATAACAACAACAACAATCAACAACAACAACAACAACAACAGTTTCTCAGCCATTCTCAGTCAAAGTCGTTGGGCAAGATGAACAGCAGTCGAATTGCAATCGATGCAAGTCAACAAAGATTCATATGCGCAAAACTATAATATATGTAAATGAGTTTTCGAGCGCATGTCGAGCATACGAACATTGCCAGTGTGAGCAGGAAAGAGTGAGCGAGTGTCGCCATCATCAGTGAGTCGACGCGTCTTTTGCGAAAAGCTCCTTTAGTGCTGCTCAGCGCATAAATGAATTACCAGATTAATGGACAGTATAAATCACATTATCGCTTCCACCCGAAAACAGAGACACACACACACTAAAACACACACACAGATACAAGCAGAGAGACACACGAGCACAGTCTTAGTCTCACTCACAGTCACAGTGGAAGGCATCAAGAGATTGAGGATCAACATAGCTACAATAATACAAGTATTTTGAAGTATTTCCTGAATTGTGTTGAGGGGCACTGAAGTGCGCAGTGACAAGCATACAGATACACACACACACACATACACGATGTGTGTGTAAAAAGCCGCCTATAATGGTTAACGCTGACGGTGGCGTCGTTAATGTACGCTAAGATGTGTTGTACAGTGGCTTGAAAAGTACTGAAAATTCGCGCAAAACGATCTGACGATTTGTTCCTGAGTCTGAAAGAATTACAGATCTTATAATAAAATTAAATATTTCAAGAACAAATATAATTTGTTGGTTGAAACAAATGTATTCGTCTTGTGATGAAACGCTTGTGGTTTGGATAGTTCGTATAAAGTTTTTATGGAGCATTTTGACAATGAATTTTGGAGATTTCGTATAAAGTTTTTATAGAGCATTTTGACAATGAATTTTGGAGATTTATCTTTCTGAAATACTTTATAATAACCATTAAAATTAGTTTATAGCGAAAGCCATGTGTGTTTTTGGAAAAGTTACTCGTAAGTTGTTAGTGATTTTCCAATATAATTCCAACAAACTTTACTCATTTTCTTTGAAATGAAGTGTAAGAAGTAAAGATTTTTAATGTTCTTTTTCTTTTTATAAAAATACTTTTACAGTGAGATCTTATAATTGTTCAAAGATCGTTTCATTACACAAATATTTGTGTCGATCATAAAATTATTATTTTTCAATGAATTTTGTTGAATGTTCAACCACAGTGTCAAACACTGTAGGCGTTCAAGTGATCTTGTGCAGCTTTGAAAGTGATGCGAGAATTTATTGAATCTATAGCTTTAAGGTGTACCAACAACAAACACGATTTACCTAGACCCACGACTAAAAAGGCAAAGAAAAATACAAAAAAAAAAAAAAAAAAGAAAAACAAGTTGCACATTAACTTCAAAGCCTGATTCACGTATTCAATAAAAAAGAGCAAATCTTGTATTTTCTGCAGGTTGTTCATTTCTGGTGATCCAAACAAACACACACACACATACACACACAGACAAACGGGGGGCAGTGTATGAGTATTGTATGAGTAAGCCGCGAATCAGCAACAAAGACAAATCACACCTTCTGCATTTGGTGAACAAAATAAATCTCGTAATGAGTTACGATAAGACGACGATTTCGACAGCTAAACAAATCACCTGCAATTGATCTTCGCTCTTCGTTTCGCTTGAATCTGTTCTGCACTGCTCTTTTTTTGGTCTGTGTGTATTTTTATTTTTTTTTTCTTTCTTTCTCGTTTTTCGATCGCTTTGACTTGTGGCGATCGGTTGTTTCGACTACACTCGCTGAAAAAAAAAACACAAGAAGTATGTTTGCCATTTCGAATACTGGAGCATGATGATGATGATGATGATGATGATAATGACACTTACCGTTGCTTATACCTGTGAGAATAACAAAAAATAAAAAAAATAAAATAAAACATGACATTTATTGACTGCATTGGTTGAAAATATAAATTACCCAACACCAAAAGTATCAACAGCACACCAACACTTCACTCGATCGGCAGTGTAGCTCAAATTCCGTTCCGTTTCGTTTTCGTAAGCCTTTCCCCCCGCTTTACCGGTTGCCCATTTGATTTAAGGAGAGAAAAATAAAGACACCGCAGGACATTGGCGCGCGTTGAACGCATAATTCACTCATTACAACGATTAATTTTGGCTAAGGTGGCTGGCTGGCTACCTTCCAACCAGACCAGCAAGTAAAGACACCTTGATCGGCAGCCACACGATCAACTCGAATGAATCGAGTAGCATCAACACAGCATTTGAGCTATGATCATCTGTAAGCGTTTGGACGCTGCCTTGTTCGACCAACCGCAGCGTTTCTTTCTCTAGTCAAGCATTGAGTTTCCTTTGAAATGGAAATGAAAATCTACAAACTCAACCAAGGAACGCGCAAAACATATTCACACACACGCTATAAGAATATATATTGCGATAATGATCATGACAGCCTATAGTCAATGCGCTTACAAATGACATTTGTCTCAGCCGGGGTCGCTGACTATGCGCCTTCATACGGTTTAGTTCAGTTGTCTTTCTGTCTGTCTCTCTATCTGTCTGTCCATTCATTTGTCCGTCCATCATTTCTCTTGTGTGTGTGGTTTTGTGTTATGGTCAAAATCAAAACCAGTGGCTAAATTGCAATAATAAGCCACTTTTATAAATAATATTTGCTTTATGACTCCTCTGCCACTCCACACACACACACACACACACACACACACGTTTCTTGTCCTGTGTCTGTGTGTGTCTCTGTCTGTGTCTCAAACAATGCGAGCCACTGTAGAACCTCAGTTGGTGGGCGCTCTGACTAGACTACTGAAGGCTAGCGATCATCTCATGTTGTTGCTTTATTCAATGTATGTATTGATTGTTGGGCGCTATTGAATTTAGGGCGCTTAAATAAGAAAAATACACGTAGAAAATAATAAACATAAAATGTGACAAAGCGACTTGTGAAAGAGCCAAAAGTTGATTGAAGAGAAAGAATTCAAAAAAAAAAAAAGAGTACTTTGGAGTCTTCCATAAATTATGTGAGGTTTTTTTTCTACAAATTTTGAACCCTCCCCTCCTCTTGGTGAGATTTAGTTAGATTTTGACAAACTCTTACATGAGATTTTAATTAAAATTTTGAAAAAAAATTTTAAATTAATGCTCTTAAAATTTCACATGAGATGTCCGGTAAACCCTCTTCCCCCTAGGTGAGATTTTGCTGAACCCTCCACCTCTAATTTTATCTCATGTAATTTATGGACGTCCCCTAACATAAATTCTGACATAGAGACTTTGGAAAGAGTCAAAAAATGATTGAAAACAAAGAATTGCAAAGAAAAAGTTGAAACAAGAGTTTTTTATATTATATGTAGAGCGATAATAATGAAGCGCCTAAACTAAATTACGCTACCGTTCTGACAGACAAAAGTCAAGTCAAGTCAAAGCTTCTGTGAGCTCTATAAAATTTTGACAGTTGAAAAAAATTGCCACTCATTGTGACCCCTATTGTGTTTGTTTGAGTGTTGCACAGCATAGCCATAGCTATGGCATCGTATCGCACCATGACTGCGATTATGAGTTGGCTGCCGTTCCAGCTACTCCCGCTGATCATCATAATTAACTTCATCATCAACAATAGCAACATCATCATTATTATTATTATGATCATAGCATAGCATAGAGTGAACAGTAACAGTTGCCGTCTCATCATTATCAACAGTGTGATCATCATTGTGTTGTGTTGCGTTGTGTTGTGTTGTGTTGTGTAACACGAGCCAAAAGCTTTAGAACCATGACTCCTTTCCAACTGTCTACATTACTTTTGTTGTAGTCAAAAGCAAAGACATTGCTCGGTTGTTCTCTTGGTTGATCCGTTGGTTAGACTTTGTCTTCCTTCTTGTCGTCGTCGGCGCGTGTTGTTCAATAGAATTGTTTGCTAAGAATTATGCTTTATTGATGATGATAATGATGTCCTTGCATGACTTTAGCCACAAGCAAATAACAGCAACAACAACAAAGCTAGAACGTGTCTTAAGATTTTATTCTGTACTGCGTTTCTTAGGGCATCTTCTTTCAGTTCTGTTCTGTTCTGTACTGCATTGGTCTAAGCATGAAAAATTCCCGGAATGCTCGCGCTGCGTGTGTTGACTTCTTTAGCGCTTCTGATGAACTTTTACTTAACTGCAAATGCTTAATAAAAATGCCATAAGTCAATATCATTGCTCGGACACTTTATTAATGAGCAAACAACAACAACAACAACAATACAAACAACATCTTCAGTTGCACTGTTACTGATGATACTTAAATGTATATAAGTACAAAAAAATAAATGAAAAAAAAAAAAAATATTGTCTGGCGTTGGACAATAATGAACCCAAAATGATTTTCATTTATGGTATACTGTAAAAGACCAACCAAGTGCAACATTGAAATTCTTTTAATTGAAAATACGCGTACTTTCGTTTCAGGCAATTTCAAATCGTATGCATTTGTTAATTATGCGTAGCAAGTTCGTCTTCGATGTTGTTGAACGACCTCAGACTTGCCGCAATGATCATTACAACACCATGAGTGTGATAGAGAGAGAGAGAGAGAGAGAGATGTGATGTGATAGCAGCTTGAGCGTTATTAACATGTTCATGATCATGATCATAATCACATTAGTCGCCGTCATAATTATTAACACGCTTTTTTTTTTTTTTGTTTATGTCTCTTCTTCATTTTTTTTCTTGTCTTATTTCTAGCAGCATCTTTTGGTCGCTGTTGATCAATTAATAAGCTGATCGGTCGTCGGTCAGGGGTTGGGCAACTGTTATTTGACTCTTTGTGTGTTCGAGGGTGGAACATACATACATAGCTTTGCAATTTTTACTATGCAGTGCCGTTATTTTTAATTAAAAGTGACATTTCAATAATTGGAAAGCATACATTGAAGATATTGTCTTGCGATCTGTTAATGATGACGATCAACACTTCGTTGCAGACACAATCACAATCACAAATGACGATGACAATGACGATGACGCTGACGTTGACAATGATGTTCAGTTCATTATGATGCTGCTGATAATGATGATGTTGTCGTTGTTGTTGTTGTTGTTGATAATGTGATCATGTCGCTGCTTGATTGTCCGCTACTGTCATGCCAAAAGGGCGTGTGAATATTCATTTTAATTGCATATCATCACTAAAAATAAAATTAACAAATACAACAACAAAAACAACAGCAAACACATAAAAAATTTATTAATTTATGCAGTTTATTGTGGTTTGAACTTGTTCTTAGATGAAGGCAAATCCTTTAATTAACAAACATTGAGCGTGTTCAAAAATTAAGCTGAGGAAGTTAAAAAAAAAAAAAAACAAATTAACAGCAAATAAAATAAATTAATAAATAATTATTAAAAAAAAAGGAATTTAATTAGAAAAATACGAAAATGAAAAAATAAATAAATATTCTCGAAATATAAAAAATGACTCTCTTTCATATGTCTGTATATAATATCCGTTTATATAAGAATATTTTTCCCCAGCAATAAAACGGGTGTCTTTGAGTATTTAAAAAACATATTTCCCTCCAAATTTTATTTCCAAAATTGGAAGAGCAGTCATAGCGATAGATTCTCAAGATTATATTAAGATTCCCAATTCATGAGAGAGATGTCATAGTCGTTCGTATCCACACAGTGAAGATCCCACACTCAAGTTTCCAGTGGATTTGAGCCTCCGCTCACCGTATTTTTTTTTTTTTTTTTTTACTAAAAACAAATCTTGAAACAATAAAATTCGTCCCGAGAGATGCCTGCCCGCAGTTGATGTTCGCGACTAGAATTTTCACTGTGATATATATGTACATATATATTAAAATATATGAATGATGAACACCAAAGAACAATTCTTTCTTCTATTCATCTTTACAAGTCCTCATAGAAAATCATAAACTCACATTTAATGTTGCGTTAAATATTGCAGTGATAAAGATATTTAAAAAAATATTTATATATTTATATATACTTATAAAAGGAAAAGTCATCTGTAACGCTGTCATTCCATTTGAAAGATCATCAAAGTTAAATGAATTTGACGTCGCGTCATTTTTTGACATGCAACGTTTAAAATGTTCAATTTCAATACTACAACAAAAAAAAAAAAGAATATTTTTAAAAATAGTTTGCTTTTTTTTTTTTGACTCGTTTTGTGTTTTTATTTAGTATTTTTATTGTTTTTTTTTTTTTGGGTACGTTTGGCAGGGCCGCCAAGGTAGGTGGTCCAGCGACGTCTTCAGTCTTCTTTGCTATTTTGTTGGCTGTAATTTTTTATTATTGTTGCTTTCTTGTTGGTTTTCTTTTTTCTGTTTTTTGTTTTTAAATATAATGTTATTTGTTTATTTTGTTGTTGTTGTTTTTGTTTTTGTCATAGGGGTTGACTCGGGGGTCGCACGCATTAATGAATTCGTTGCCGACAACGGCATGTCAGTGCAAGTGTGCCTGTTCGTTTTTGTATGTTGCCGTCATTAACCCATTAAACTTCCGATTTGCCGACAGCGATAAAAATTCTTAAAGATTTTATTCTCTTCTTTAAGTAAGCACAAAAACAACAACAACAACAACAACCACACAACAGCTAACAAATTTGACACGGCTTCTTTTCGGGAACTGTTTCGCTTTCTTGTTATGTCTTCTCAATTATATTTTATATATTTTTTTTTATTTTATTATTTTTGTAAATTTTTTTTTTTCTTTTTTTTTTCGTATAATTTTAATGACATGACATTAAGATTTGTTAAAAGCCGACAAACAGCATTTTGTCGTTTAAAGAATTTAGTGTTATATATTATTTTTGCTGCCATTTTTATTATTAAAATATCTTCAACACATCTATTAACATTTACTGTTTAATATCCAATTTTGTAAATTTGTCATTGGTTTCGGTTTCTTATATTCGAATGGTTTACTTTGATCAAATATATATATATATATCAGCAACATAAAGTAAAATAGTCTTCATTTAAGTATTTTTAAATTTTATTTGCTTTTTGGTTTTAGAAAATAATACAATATTTAAACAATAAAGAGCAATCGTACATTTTTAGTTCAAAATACTAACGCTTTTCTATTGATAAGCATTTCAGAATATTTAAAATTTGTTATATATAAAATTCCATTGATCGTTTGCTTTTTATTAAGGTCAAGACGAATTTCTGAACAGCTTGACCGATTTTGATAAAATTTCTATTTTTGTACTTATGAAGACATCTGCATAGTTCTTAGCTATAATTAAGCATAAGGTGGTATTGTGGTCTAGATCAAATTAGAAAACTTCTTTATAATTATAGGAAAGTAAATTATGGAATTAAACATTAACGATTAAAAGATCTCTTGGAAATATAGACTTATTAAGACTTCATAGAAAAAATGTCGGATCTTAAGATGAACATTATTTCAGGCCGAAATCTTGATTCGATTTTTAGAACAAAATAAGTTCTACTGGCAAAAGACTTCTTTGAGCGAAAAAAAAATGAATAGAGCAATTTGTTTAAAGACTAAAATTTAATATATATTTTAAGAGGTAATCACTTCATCAGCTGACTTTTAAAATCGACAGACGTACAGTCAAGAGTTTCTCGATTTCTCGTGTCCCGCTTATCATTTCCACATTTATAGCGTATCTCTGTTCTACTTCAATGTGATCGATGTCACATAGTATAATTCTAAATATACTCAAATCGAATCGAATTTAAATCACTTAAATGACAAAAAAAAAAAAAAAAAGAAATAACACGAATTCGAATCTTTCCACTGTCCAAAAACCGAAGCAAATGTCCAATGATGATCGTGAGTGAACGCAAAAAACAATTTATGAAAAATCGTTCAACGCTCGACGCACGCTTTCAAATGTGCTACTAAATCTTATTAGCAATGACAATCGATTAATTACGTATGCAGGCGATGTGCCATCAGGGCATCAGAGCCAACCCAAAGAAGGAACGATCGAACGTACGTATGTATGAATGTACAAACGATTGAGCAAACCAACCGTACGAATGAGTGGCGATTAATGGACGGACAAGTGAGCTTGCGACACACAGAGAAACAGACAAACGGACAGACAGACAGACAGATCGGACCGTACCGTATTGGGAGGCTGGCAGAGGGAATACTGTTGAAGAAAACATTGCTGGGATCAACAGATCAATGTGTTTGAGATTTATCAGTTTCAGTTTGACTTGCCAACTCGAAATGCATAGAATAAGTCATGTACATACGTCTGTGTGTGTGTGTCTTTGGTAAGGCGGTTTTGGTCGGTTATTGAAGCTCATCGTGTAGAAGTAGCATAGAACACAAATGCTCATGAATTTTTGAAGTTAAACTGCCACACTTCATTTCAATCCTCACGAACTTTCATATCGTATATGTATATGTATTAAATTTGTAAACATTTCATTAGAATTGACGCGCGATCATGTTGGCTCATAGCACAGCCATAGATAGAATTTTGTCTAATCTTGATTTTGTTTTCTCGTTGTTGTTGTTGTTGCGTTACATATTTGTATAGATTTATGTTCTACATACTTACATGATTTCAACTCGATTTGAGTTGTTTGTGCGTGTGTGTGTGTGTGCCATGTCCAATGTTGACAAATCGCTGGCAATAAGTCAAAATCTTTTCAACATTTCATGGGAAGAAAGCATATATTTTAACCGTACTGCAAAAGAAAGCAATAAAGGGAGCGAGAAACAAAAAAAAAAAAAAACAGAAAAGAAAAAATCGTCTTTAACATGTATTTTGGGTTTTAAGGTTTGTTTGGCTCCTAATTCGACTATTTAGCGTTGTTGCTTTGTCTGTCCCAACGTGCCTGTGCTTGTGCCTTTACCCGTGCCTGTCAGTCTTGTCAAACAACTGTAAATTCTTGTTATTGTACTGCCTATCGATCCTTTGTTCAATACAAATTTAGTGCTTGGCTAATATTCTTGGGCACACTTGATCGTACGCTGCTTCGTGAACTCAGATCTTCACGCCACTTTCACTTTCAGCATATTTTGTTAATTGTCTGCTTTGTTGTTGTGATTTTTGTTTTGTTTTTTCTTTTTTGTGCAAATGTCAGTGAAGGTTCAAGTGTTTTAATGAGTAATGAGGTCCTTTACCTGTTGCACTGCGAGAAATTTTTGATATTTTTTTAAGAAGTGATCATAATAAAAATTTTAAATCACAAATAACTCTTAGAATTTAAATATAATCTTTCTATAAGTAAATGCCTACAAGATCCATAAAGTGGAGTGTTCTAAAATTGGGGAAAAATGTAAAAAGAAACTTCTCTAAGCCAAGATCGCTTAGATCTTCATTTTTTCGCCAGTGTACTTGCTCTGGCCAGTTTCAATATGTCAAAATCTGGTATCAAATGCAAGAATTAAAAAGAAAGCAACAACAAAATTACAACTAATCGATTTGATATCGATAGCAAACACAAAAAAGAGGCAGCAACTTCAGGCAGCCAC
Organism: Phortica okadai; assembly: GCA_034638295.1. Classification (NCBI taxonomy): domain Eukaryota; kingdom Metazoa; phylum Arthropoda; class Insecta; order Diptera; family Drosophilidae; genus Phortica; species Phortica okadai. The sequence continues at coordinate 3,907,475 of CM067848.1, forward strand.
ACAAACTACTCACACAGCGCAAATTAACAACAATTTAAGCCACAACAAAGGTCGGCGAAAAGGCACGAAAGAAATAGATGCCCAAATAATATTCATAGACAAGGCAACAAGGGTCTGGCGAGGAGACAAACACACAGATAGACAGATAGAACGGCCGGCCGACCGATCGATGGACGGACGGACAGATAGACAGACAAGCGGGCGGATGAAGAACCCGAAAGATGTGAGATTGATAGACCCAAGCAACGTGTGCGCATGAGTTACGAGCTCAGAATTCGAAACCGAAAATCACACAGCATACAATTGCCATCTCATTCGCACATGTGCGTGTGTGTGTGTAAGTGATTGAATGAGGCAAGTTGGAGGCTGTGGCATTTAACACCAACAAATATGCGCAGCAGGTTGCAGCATCAAAAAGAAGAAAGATTCAAACAGGCGGCAAAAGGGAAACCGATGCCGAAAAAAGAAACAAAAATATCAACAACAACAACGACAGCAACGACAACAACATCGGTGGCAACATTGTTTATTGCTGTTGTTGTTGTTATTGTACTTGTGGTCGTGATTGTTTGTTTTTGTTTTTGTCTTTTTCCCCGCTCTATTTTGGTGGTCTGTGTCAGCTCTTGCTCAAGCAAGTAATAAATATTTTCAAATAATCAAAATATATAAATAAATTTTAAAAAATATTGCCATTGATCAAATACAAAATCAACTTATCAGCAAACTACATTAAATCATTTCAATCTTCAATCATTTGTAGAAGCAAAAAAAAAACAATAAAAATAAAAAATTAAGAAGCAAAAATAATGAAATTCCTTTTCAACGTTCACACGTTCTTATCGCGAAAAATTTATCACAACAAGTTACAAACGACAAATTCGTTACATGTTGCTTCACACCAAAATCACAAAAACAAAAAAAAAAACACAAACAAAACGAGAAGAAAACAAAAAACATTCGCAAGAATTGAAGTTGTCGAACTCCAACTAAAGCGGTGCTTGGACCAGAGTCAATTCTTGAGTTGAATGCGAGTTGAGGCCTTCTTCAGTAAAATTTCGACAAAGTTGCAAACGAAAATTCAACACCTTCATTGTTTAACAACAAAATGCAATAATTGTACGCGAAAACAAAAACAAAAAAGGAAGCAAAACACACATAAAACTGCAAAAAGCCTACAGGAAAGCATCGGCGCGATATCCATGGAGATTTTGTGCGCAACAAGTCAGCTTAGTTGGCAATACGCATACGCTATGAGATAATAATATAATCCAAAAATATTTGGATAACTTATAGATAAATATATAGATCGGTAGAGAGATAGATAGATAAGTATGCAGATCAGTAGAGAGATAGATAAATAATCACATACCCAGATCAGTAGAACGACAGAGATGGAAATATAGGTATAAAGATATTAAGGCGTAGATGAATGAATTGTATAATCGATAGATATGTAATGTTATTCGATTTAAGGATAGACTAAAAAATATACATGTAAACAGGTGTTATAATAGATTCATGCCTACATAGCTTAAGACTTGTCCTGAAGATTGATAGCATGTGATCTTCAATGGTCTTACAACCTGACTTTGTGTAAAACATTGAATCACCATATCACCGCTTTGATAGAGGACATTCAAAGATATGTAAATAGAGAATAGAACAGTCTGAAAAATTTCTTCTTCTTAAAGACATATTGCTGAAGAATATTCCATACAGTTTCGACTCTTTTAACCTTCCAATTTTCTAATTAACTAAAATCACTGATATTCTATAAAGTTTCTTGATATTAAAAACATGTCTTTATTCCACAGTCGTTTTAGCCGAAACAAAAATCTATTTTGTGCAACTAATCGTTGTCTGATCTGTTCAGTCTACTCAAACTCAGTTGCGAAACAGCGAAGTCAGTAGTGCGATTTGTACCAAAGTCAGTCGAGTGCGTGTGCGCAACTGCCAGTAGTGGGCACTGGTAATATTGGCAATCAAGTGTTAAGGATTTTGCATTTGCATGCCTTGTCTTCTGCTGTCTCTCTCTGTCTGTCTCAATGTCTATGGTGGTACATGTCCGCTTACAATTTAAGCTATGAAAAATGCATTGTACAAAATAGTTGGAAGTATCTATAAATGCATTTTTGTAGACATTAATTTTATAAGTGATCATTTAAGACAACAAGCCTTGTTAAAATGAAACTTTACGCAGTCAGAGGCAGAGTGTGAGAGACAATGAGTCGCGTTGTTCTTCGATTTGTTTGGCTTTCAAAGGAGAAGAAGGTACAAGGAATAAGTAGGCGTAGGACAAACATTTTGCGTACTTCGTATATATCACATATCACAGCGAAAGAATCGCATTTGATTATCATTGAGTCCTTTATTATGACTGAATCTTTGATTATCAGCTAAAGGTTTACTAAGTCTGTGATTATCACTGAATCTTCGGCGACCACTGGGACTTTAACGATCATTAGCTCTTTGACGATAACTGAGGCATTGACGATCACTGAGTCATCGACTATCAGCAAAAGGTTTACTGAGCCTGTGATGATCACTGAATCTTTGACCATCACTGAGTCCTTGAGGATCACTGAAATATGCCCGTCCGTTCTTCATTGTTTTATGTTTAATTTCTTGTATTTATCCAACTTTATGAATATTCTCAAAATGTCTACGTGATCAGTGATATTTACGATCATCACTCATTTCAATTAATTGCAACGCTTCTTCTAATATGTAGCTTGAAAGCCCAAACAGCTACGATTCTCTGTCGATTTTGTAACGACCGTTTGGCTTCAATTCGAATATTAAATAAATAACTTGTCTGCATATTTGAACTTTAATTCAACTTAATTAAAAATGCAACGCAGACGGACTTTAATTGCATGCCAATAAATGAAACCCGGAAAGAATTCTCTGAAATAAAATTCACGCCCAAGCAGAGTAAACAACAAACACCAAACAAAAAAAAAAAAAAAAAAAAAATTATGTATCGTCTTCAGTACGACAGACATGGCACACTTAAGACAAGTTTACAAGCCAACTGACGCATTGACGTTGTCACAGAAGATAATCATAAAGACAGAGAAACGATGATGATGATGATGACGTTGTTGATTGTCTCGTGTCAATAATGTCAAACACTGTGTCAATATCAAATAGTGCAGACGACGAATGACAGACTGATGCACTGATGATTGGCTTCACACAGTACCCGCACACACACACACACACACATAGGCACACAAATAAAAACATTGTAAGCCAAGAAGTTTGTAGCCATGCTGGACTGTCAATCAGACAATGATGATGATGATGATGATGATGACGATGACAACGATGAAGAAGACACGCGTCGTTAACGTCATGTTGAACATGTCATAGTTTACATAACAAAAAAAAAAAAAAAAACAACAAAAAACCGTCTTTTTAACAAACTTCAATAAGCGAAGGCGGCAAGCCTTTTGTTTGAGCGTTGTTGGTCTCATTAACATAAACCGAAGTAGTCTTCGAGAGCGACGAAATAAAACAAATATTAAACAAACCAACAACTTTGATCTTCATCATCATCATCAGCAACATAATCATTTGTTTAACTTGTAATAATAAAAGTTTATACTATTAAGAATTTATTTATGTTTTTTTTTACATTACATTTTGTCATTTAAGCTTTCAAGAACTTTCTCATATATGACGGCGCCTGAATGATTTCGCAGAATATTTGTTTGTATAATAATTATTAATAAAGGCGTTAAATATGCACACACACACACACACGCACAGTTTAAACACAAATCAAGATATTCAATAATTTTATTACACACAAAGCAAAACAAAAGCTAAAAGATACAACGATCTGTTCTGAAGATATAACGTTGAAGAACAAAGCATGCCGACTTCTACTTATCGGTGACTTTGCGATCGTAACAGTTTTGACAAATCACAGAAATTTTACACACACACACAGACACACACACACACTTACACAATTGCATTGTCAACGCCAACGCTAAGTTTATGCGCCAACAACATTGAGGATCAACAACGTTGAAGAAGATCGGCAAAGGCGTACTAAAAAAAAAGAAGAGCTTCACGTGTGTCCGTCATGCATTCGTTTGCTTATTTCGATTTCAATCTAAAATACACAAATCGTTCATATTTTGGCGGGCGGTTGGGCATGCCGAATGCAAAACTCTAAGCGAAGTGCCAGAAGCATGGAGCAGAAAAAGCCAGATGATCATCATGTTAAAAGCAAGAGTAACAGCAGCAGGAGTATAAAGAAGCCTTTGCCGCGTTTCCAAGCAACAACAGCAATAACAACAACAACAAACTGTTTCAATGCGCGCGCCACTTTTGAGTTAAAACGCGCGTTCGCGCGCTCAAGAATGACATTTTTATGACGCTGACGCGCGTTCTCAGCCGCAGAACTTTTGTTGCTGACTTCAAGCCTGACGAGAAAAAATAAACCAAAAAAAAAAAAAAAGCTTGAAGCCGCCACAATGCTCAAGCATATCGTACATTGGGCCAACGGCTTGCGGCATGCCATTCGGCGCTTCATCTCTGAGCGCATATGCCGCTCGAACGTACGCTTGATCGCTGGGCTGGCTGGCTGGCTGGCTTGGCTCACTGACTGGTTGGCTTGCTGACTTGGCTCGTTGTGCGTGCCTGGCATGCATAAATAGCCGACGTAGTGTTCTCTACCAAAGTTGTCTCTTCTCTTTATTTATTTATTTTTTTTTTGTCTTTTGTTTTTTTGCGCCAAGTTGACAGATAAAATTTGCTCCAACTGATAAAGTTGACAGATTTTTATTTAAAGACTTTATTGTGTTTGTTAATTGGTAAAACAATATAAGTTTATATAAAAGCAGACAACAACAACAACTACAACAACAAAAAAAAGGTGTGTGGAATGAGAAATTTCGCGCTGAGCTTGTTGGCGTTGTCTGTCGTCTTGAGAACGAGAACGAGACTGAGATGAACATGTGATTATCATTGACTTCGATTAAGACGTGATTGGAGTCATCGATTTTAGTATAAAATTCTGCGAAGCAATGTTATTCTTCTTCTTTTTTTAATGTTAATTTCGAAAAGCCCAGATGCGTATAACGCTGAGCTTGAAGGCAAAGCCATAAAAATGAGCATACAACAAAAACAAAAGTTAATGTAAATATATTAAAGGGAAAAGTACTTTGAGTTTTTATAGAACTCTCAGTTTCAATGAATCATGAAGAAACTTTCTTCAATATTTAAAGAATATTTCATTTATGAAAATAATAATTTTATTGATTATGATCGATCGTTACTTCTCTTTAGTTTAGAGACTTTTACTGAATTTAATTACTGCAAATTTTTCAAAAAATAAACAATGAAAATTTATTATTTTAACTTAACACAATAACAAAGCAGAACCCTTATTCGATTTCACAAAAAAAAAATAATTGATTAGCAACAAGTTTGAATTCCTTTAAAAAAATGCTTACTAAAAATATGTATGAAAATATTATTGATAGTACCCTTTTTTTCCATGAATCGGCAGATAAATAATGTGCTCCTCAATAGTTGCTCTTTCTTTTTTTATTTGTGTTTATAATTTTTGCATTTTTTTCACTTTTTTTGGATCTCACAAAATTGCCACGTTGCAATTATTTTTCCGAGTGTTTACAACACTATTTGTGTAGTTAACACTTTTACCGTTTTTATTAGGGAGACGCTGCCCAGCGGCTTATGATTTTTTTTCACAAAGATGACAACTCTATGCATTTTATACGTTTCCGCAAATGGATTTGGTCTGGCGATTTGTAAGTTTATTAGATCAGCATCTCAAGAAGTTCATGGAACGTGAATGTTTAAAGTGAAAGGTTATGAAAAATGTATCTTTAATAACTGTAAAAAGTGTTTTAGTCTAAATAAAGAAAAGTCTGTGTATTGTTTCATGCTCAATTAAAAATTAGTGGCATTCAAAAAAATTTTCTTTATAAAAATTATAAAATATACATTGTTGAATTTTTGAACGATTCTCAACAAATGGACTTTTTCTAATAATAAGGTAAAACAAATAAAATTTTATATAACAAAATGCTGAATTTTGCTATTAAATGAGAGCCAAGCAGATATTTATTATTAATTTTAATTAAAGATGAAAAAAAGAACTATCAGTTATTAACTAATGAAATTCAAAGTGCACACAACTTATAACATGTAAAGCATAATTGACACTAACGTTGACCTACAAAATGTTGTCGATATTGAAATGGGCCACAAATGTTAATTATGAATTTATGAAGTTTATTTATTGCTAATAAACTGACGATGATGATGACGATGAAGACGCACAACACGCTTGGCTGGCAAAAAGGGCGTGTGTCCAGAGCACCACCTACACAACACATCAGGGTCCAATAATACACACACACACACACACTCATACATAGGCTCAGTGATGCGTTGCTAATGAACTTTTATCATCAAATCGCATAAAACAAGAACTTCTTCAGTTGATTTCAATATAGAAAATGAACTAAAGCAAAGCTGTGACACATGTTGTTGAAGCAGAGTGAAAGAGAGAGATAGATAATGTAGTGTGAACAGAAGCTGAAGGTCTTTTTTGAAGAGGCCAGGCATGCTAAGCTTGACAAAAATCGATTAATTGTATCTGTTTGTACGTTGATGTTCATGTAAAACTTGGTGACAAAATTAAAGATGAATAATGAAATATAACGCACACACACACACACACACACATACATACATACATTAATATTAACCACTCAGTTGCAGCAGTTGCCGTCATCATGGTGAGGGTCATCACGCGACTCTCCCCCTGCCCAAGCTCATGCCCTTGACTGCTGTTCACTGTATTCTATATTATCCATATGTGATGCGTTTGCGTTTTACACAGGCTTCCATCATATTAATTATATTTATTAACTAAACGTATGAGTGCACAGACATACATACAAACACATACATACATATATAGAGAATAATATGAAGTGCTGCCATTTGGGTGGTTTGGGTGTTGGGCAAAGTGGTTAGTTAAGTGAAGTTGAGGTGTGTACAAAACTCGACTGAGCGACAAATAACTTTTGATAAGTAAGTAAGCACTTCGCAGGGCGTGCAATCTGTAGTTATAGATACATATATAGATAGATAGAATGTTTGGACAGATAGAAAGCCTTATTAGTAAGATAAGTATTGAGTTTGTATGACGGGTGGTTGGATGGTCTCCATGTGTGTGAAGTGTGTCAGTTGCACTTTGGAAAAAAAAAAACAATCTACTTAAATACAAAGATTCTCTAAAACTTTTGTTCAGTTTAGACTTCAATAGCGTTTACTAAGGATTAATGAATAAATCTGCTGATTCAAAACGTGTTCCTTCAGTAATAAAAGTTTTAATTTTGATCAAATATTTCAAACAATAACTTCAAGCCTTCATAAAATTTGAACACTTTGACTTATTCTAATAAGTAACTTACATTTTTGTAATGCCCTTTTTTTGTTGTTTGTCGGCTAACAATTCTTGGTAAAAAATCAAACTCATACTCAGACCAAACTCAAATTCAAACCAGTTACGAAACACGTCGCCGAACTATAGCAATTTTTAATTGCTTTCGTTTGTTTGTTAGTTTTTTCAACTCATTTTTATGTTTGATGGTCGAAACATTTAATTTTTATGTCCGTGGACTTTGTTTCCATTGAACTGAAAAAACCCAAAAAAAAAAAAAATCTAATGAAATGAAATCAAGCCGAAAAATGTCCGCAAGTGACAATTTGTTTTTCATTTTTTTTTTTTTTAATGTTCCGGCGAAGAAGTTTCAGCGTGCTACTTCAACAATTAATTGGAAATTTTTATGGCCTAAAACAGTAGAGCCGCAAGACATTCATACATGACAAACAGCTTCGAGGTCAATTGGATTTTCTTGAGGTGAAATCACAAACCAACAACAAACAATGACAGGAAATTGTCTTTTTTTTTGAAAGTTTTATATTTTTCCGGTTTGTATAAATTCCATAAATCCAAATAAATATTTAACAGATCAAAGTAAAGCGTTTCAAAAAAATTATGCAATGCACAAAATTTATTCTCATTACCAAAATAACACAATAATATGATTTAAATCGCTCAATAATTAAGAAAATTTGTATATGAAAGCTTAAAATGCAAAAACTTCCTGCATTTATAAGCACAAACACTAACTAGTCGTATGCAATACAAGGCCATACGCGACATACGGCAATTAAGTATTCAAATTGAATGTTCGGGCGCAAGATGAGACTGCCGTACTTGTCGAAAGAATATGCCAGGTTGGCAGCAATGTAAGCCAACCTTATAAATGTTTATGAAAAAGATTTATTTTTTATTTTATTTAAACATTTATTAGCACACAAAAATAAAAAAAAAAAATACTTGATCAACAACAAAACAGAAAAAAAGTACAATTTATTTCGCACGTGTTAAATTTGTTTGGGGCGTGTCAACGACATGAGGGCGTCTTTTTTTTTCCTCTCTTTCAATTACATACAGCAAAACAATAAAAATTGACTTCTTACGGTTAACCCCCTTGCCCCACAAACACTAATAAAAGCTTCGTTTTAGTCATAAGGAAATCATGATGACTGTCAACGGCAAAAGGCGTCGTTGTCGTCGACGACGACTTGTAAACAAAAAGGGAAAATAAAATGGAAAAAAAAGTTCAACAGAAATTAACCCAAAACCGAAAAAATGATCTTCGAAATAATGTTGAAGCTCGATTAAATCTGATAAGCTTGAGTCGTTTGTTGTTGTTGTTTTTTTTTGTTTATCTTCTGTTGAAAAAAATAAAAATACTCACACACAAATATACACAAGTATTAATTCACACTCATTTTGGTTTACTGTCTTCTTCCGATTATTTTTGTGCTTGTATCACGCGTCCATATGGACGCCTGGACTGTTGGCCCCACCGACCGATCGTCGATCGCCCCCGTCGTCCATCAATTGCTTAAAGCGTTCGTACATTGAACGTGATGTGGTGTGTCCAAAGTATGACAAATTTCGGCTCGAAACAACGTCAAACGCGTCTTGACGTCTCTTGTAGTTGTTTTTGTTTTTATTATTTTTGTTGGGCTTTGGTGTTGGTCGGCTTTGTATTTGTGCCTCAGGGCAGCGTTCAATATTTGTAGCAACAACAATAAAGCACAATAAGAAAAGCAATAAACATTTTTAACAGATTGATCAGATCAGCAAAACCAAATATGTCGAAATTTGCGGCGAAAATCACACAAAAAATAAATAAATAAAAATTTTAGCAACAAAACTTTGTCAAATAATTAAGAACGACGAAGAAACCTAAAACAAAAAATAAAATTAAATAAAAAAAAAAAAATAGATGAGCAACATCATTTAATATGCTAATCGAACCTTTTTTGATTTGTTGTGTTTTTGCTGTAAATAAAGGGTGTTCCAAAAGATTATAGCGACCGTAAAAGGCAGTAGCTTAAGATTGCATGCTAAGCTGCTGTATGTGTTGTGCTGTTCTTTGTAACATACGAGTATATGATATTTTTTTTTTCTTTCATTGATCAATCTTTATTTTAAGCACGAAATTCAAATCATTTGTGTATTTTGGCACACCCTTTGTATAAGTAGTAAGTCATGCCATTCAGGTCTGATTGGATGTCTCAAAATAGGCGCCAACTATTTTACATACTTTGTGCAGATACATTTGAATTTTGCTATTCTCACCGTCGTATTCCTTGTTGTTGTTGTTGTGTTTGCTGTTAGGTTTGGTTGGTCGAAACGAACATGGCTATAAAACTAGCGACATTTGCTACTTGTTACCTGTCACATCGTCATTCAGCAGCCACTTTTCGCTAACTTCACTTCCATTCATGACCAGACGCCCATTTCGGCAAACAGTTGTTGTTGTTGTTGTAGTTGTTGGCACGTTAAGCTATTCAATTCTTAGTCACCCAAAAAGAGCTCAATTCATGGCAACGCATTGTCAATGCAGTTGACTGTTTAACCCTTGATCAGCCTTTGTGGCATTTTTGTGCAAAGAATTCGTTTTAGGAATAATATGTTTTGGAAGATATGTTATAATTAATGAAAATCAAGGATCTTGTAGTCCTTTGCAATATTTAACAGAAATTCATTAAATTTTGTTATTTGAAACTTCCTTGGAAACGTTGGATAGCTTTTACAAAAGATGATCTACAATACTTTAATTATAAAATGAATCATTATCTCTAAACTTTAGATATACTTTTATCTAATATAAGTTTTAAGTAATTTTGAGCTATAAGCTTGGTTACTTGGTATTAGAATGAGATGTATAGATTATATAAACCTCATATTTCTTTGGTTTCATTAATTTTTTTAAGAGGTTTTTTTCTTTTCAGGCATATTATATGATTTTCAACGTAAGTTCCTTTGAAAAAGTTGATATTCTACAAAAATCTTTTATAAACTAATCGTTTTTTCCAACATAATGTTTACTTTAATTGATATACAATTTTTTTTAGTTTTCTTTTAAGAGTTATGTAATGGTTCTTATTAATGTTCAATAATATTTAGCTGAGTTAATAATTTTTTTGTTTATTTGATTTGGCACAATACCTACTCATCTCTCATTGAGTATCTTTTTTTTCGAAAAAGCTTAGTTGACTAAAAAAAAAAAAAAAAAAAAAAACAGTATAAATAAACAAACAACCGAGCTGAGCTGCTCACATACGCATCGAGTATTGAATCAAGTGTGTGAGTGTGTTTGGTTAAGATAAAGGCGACAACAAACACACACATACACAGGCGCACATAAACCAGTAGCAATGAATTTGCATGTACAACATGAAAACCGTGATCACCAATTTGTAGTTAGTTCCAAGACGCGATCAAATGTGATCGCAGCAAGAGCGCAAAAATAAAACAGACACACAGGAAAACAAGAGTAGGAGAAGAAAACTTCGAATCTACAAAACCAAAAAAAAAAAAAGTGATCCTTGCCACTGAACGGAAGCAGTAAAAAAAAAAAAAAATTATAAAAAAAAAAAACAGCAACAAGTATGCAATGTTGCAAGTGTTGCAAGCAACGAAAGCAATGAAAGAGGGCCAACAAATAAATGAAACTAAAAACGCATGCGCAGGATTTCGATGCATTGTTGTTGCTATTGTTGTTGTTGTTGTTGTTTTGGTAAGGCAGCAACATTTTTATGTGGCTTGTTTGTACAAATTTGTGATCAACAGCAGCAACATGCTGCAAAGACGTAAAAACAACGATGAGGACACAAATTGAACAATGCTTAAAGCCAACGATCATGACAAAGAAAGCAGAGGCAGACGGCCTACACCAACCAACCAACCAACCAACGAACTAACAACAACAAGTTTGATTTTAAGTAAAGTTCTTAAATTTCAACAGCAACAAATTTCTTGCATACAAATCTACCCAAGTCAAGTCAAATCGTTTATCGAGTAGAGTGAAAAGCATGTCTCGAATGAAGTCGCCTTGCGTTCGAATTCGTATCCGAAGCCGAAGCCTTCTTCTACTACTTCTTTCTACAACACCAACAGTTGTGCCATTTGTGGGCCTGTCTGTTTCAACTTGAACTTTATTGACCATATTGATGTATTGATCGCTTGTTAATGATAAACGCAACAGCAGCAGCATCAGTAAATCCAAAAGCAACAAACAGACAAAGTCAAAGTTAAAGTTGCCACTCACAGTTGAACTTATTGCCCATACATGAGTCTTGAGTTTGGAGTTTGGAGTCTGGCGACGTTGTAGACAAGTCCAATCCAATCGAATCGTATCGAATCGTATTGAATTGAATCGAGACGTTGCCTTTTTGCACAGTGGGACGTCGATTGTCGCTTTGGATGTCGCTGTTGTTGCTTGAATATTGACAATTTGTTGCTTGTATGTTGTGCACAGCTGGTGTTCAATGTATGGTTTATGGTTTTTCAATGGTTTGCTCAAATAATACAGCAACAACAACAACGTTAGCAAAATTCTGATGCAAATATCGATTGTGTTTGAGTTTATGAGAATATAATCAACCTTTATTTCACTTACGTTTTTGTTTTTTCTTTTTTTTTAGGATGCACGCGGAATCAAACAAATGAAGCTGAAATGTTCAAAGAATTTTGAGGAATTTTAAAACAAATATTGATGAGACAAATTGATCTGATTTAATCCTTCAGAATGCACAAATTTTTGTGTCCAATACTTCAGTCTTCAAAGCGGTAAGCAAAGCAAATCAATTAATAATCAATATTAAAATCTGTTAATAAGTTTTTTTAGAAAATGTTTTTCAAAATTCAAAAACTGTCGGTTGCGTGCTTCAGAATTGAATAATATATTTTCAAGATTGAAAAATTGGTAAGAGTTTTCTGTTTTTGTGAATTGAATTTGTGACAAGAAATATAGATCCAAAGATCGAGTAGAATTTTCATTATTAGGCTGTTGGATCTCAGAGATAAGTTTCTGAGTTAAGTGATATTTTTAGAAAGCGTGGATCAAAAAAATGTAATAAACAGATTTAGAGTCGCTTTAATGCGGAGAGCAACTTAAAGTTAAAATAAATAAAGACTGATGGTTAGAATTAGAGAATATAATCCCTGGAATATTTTTAAATCCTGGGATCCCGAGATTCGTATGCTCTTTTAGACTGTACACTTTTTGGAGGAATCGATAATAGATGCTTATATACTAATTCCAAGTGATATCCTCGAACTCCTCCATTTTGAAATAACCTCATTTCCCGTCTAATAGTTCCTGGTATTTTCGGGATCAAAAAACGACCGTGATTCCGGGATTCTGGATCCCGGGATTGTATTCCCTAGTTAGAATAGAGGTCGCTTTAGGAGTTCGATAGATTATTAATAAAAGACTCAACAGGACACTCAAAGACATTTTGCTTCTAGACGAGTTAAAAAGCTTTCCATTTGAAGTACCAAAATAACTTGATGCCCGTTTCTAGAATGAGATCAATAGTGTGACTTCTGTTACTTTGAACATACTGAAATTGTGACTCAGCTTGAAGTTCTCATGACGCGACATGGCACCGCGTTGGCTCGGCTGCTGAGCTCTGGCTGAATTAAGCGACAAAGCAACTGTGATCGAAGACAAAGTTCGCTAAAGATGAAGTCAGAAGCGCAGTTTGAGCGTAGTTTCTGTCTTCGGTTGCGCTTATGACACAATATAAAGTTTAACAAACAGCAGGCGTTCCACAAGTTGTCGCTGCATATTCATATTCGATTCGGTAACTAAAAAATTGTTTTTTTCTTTTTTTTTCCTGAGGCATTCTGAGTTGAAACTTGATTTGGTCTTGAATCGTCTTGGCTTCACCTGCATGCTGCATATTTGCTTGCATGCAACACACACACACACACACACACAGATGTCAAGTGGCATGTTGATCAGTTTAGTATTTGCTTGAAGCTCTGCTCTGAGCGTTTACTTTGAAGGATGCAAACTCTGTCGCGCTTGTGTGCTTGGCAGCGAAACATGTGACAGAGTAGCAAAGCAGCAAGTCAAAGATTTATCAATAGTGAATCTCAGTCATGAATTCGCATAAACATTTCAGTAACACTGACTTGGGTCAATAATTTGACATGAAAGAAATAATAAGTTTCTCTTCCTCATATATATATTTTTTTTCTTTCTTGTTGTGGTTGATGTTGTTGTTATTGTTATTGTTTTTGTTGGCAACTACCAACTCTGATTACAAGTTTTCGCATTTTCTTAAGTGTGAAAGGTGGGAATTTGTTTTTGGTTTTAACTTAAAGATTTACTTTTGGTGTCTTTTGTTGTTGAGAGTTTTTTTTTTTTAATATTCATGGCGTCTTGTTTTTATTGGTTTCGGTTTAACGAATTCACTTTCTTTGCGCATTTGTGTGGGAAATGTTGAGAAAAAATGGCATAGATCGTCTTAGAGATTTCAACACATCAAAGTTAACTTTTACGTGGGTGTGAATCATTTGTGTTTTCTTAAAAAAAAAATCGTACTTAAGCAAATTTAGGTCTGAACATTTGATGTCTTATGTTGTTTTATGCGACAATTAAGTAAAAAACGCTTTCAAATAGATTATCCGTTCATCAGTTGGTGTAAATGATGATGGCATAAAAACAAATTTTGGACAAATTTTGAAATATTATTTAGGATTCCAAGGCAGGGAATCGAAAATGAATCATAATTAAAATGTTTCTTAAAAATTAGTGAGTTATTGAGTGAGAGAGAGAGAGAGTGAGAGTGAAAAGGCAGGAAAGAAAAAAGACAGTCAAGGAGAACAGTTTGGCCCAAAACGAGCACCCAGTGACCCTTAAGTCCATTGTGATGTCTGAGAAAATGTCAGGAGGATTAGCTTAGAGTGTGTGGGGTTGATGGGGGTAACAGATGGGAAAAGGGGTTTCGTCTATGTCCTACTGGCCGGTCCCATTAGGCTTCGGCAGTCCACGAAACCACCCAGTAGAGTCCAGAAGGAGTGCCAGGCCCGCATTCGCTAGATTGCCCAGTTCGTCAAAAAACGGTTTGCCCAGGAATTGTGTTGTCCTTCAGAGAAGTGCAGGACAGACACAGAGAAGGTGTTGGACACTCTCTATCTCCTCTTCATTCTCGCAGCTACGACAGAAGTTTAGTTGAGATTCATTGTACAGTGTCCCGTTAAGAATCCTACCAGCATTCTTATCCTGTTCTTTGTGAAGTGTAGGAGCTCAGATGTGCGCTTTGGGTTGTATCTAGAATAGAAATAGAAAAACTAAAACGAACTGAAACAAAGTCAAAAATCAAGTGAATTAAATTTATCTATTTATGCTGTGTATCTTGCAAACGCTCAAATGCAGTAATAAATCATTATTTGATCTTTGAAAAAATATGCTTTGAACTGCAAAAAGATGAAGTGAGTGTAAAGAATGCCAAAAGACATAAAACAAACATTCACAATTCAATATTTTCTGCTAAGCAGCAAAGTAATTAAAATGGCGAGTGAGAGAGAGAGAGTGAGAAAGAAAATGAAGTCCTGAAGAAAAGTGAAAAATCTGAAGTTGCACTCAGTCAATGGCATCTATGATGCATTTGTTGCAACTCCAACAACAACAACAACTTCTCCTTCTTTTTTTGTCGTTCTCATACTGTTCGGACATATTTTCGATCGCCCCTTACAACAGTAGCGGAGCACTCCAATTAAAAATAGCTTTATGTCAGCGCAGTGACATCGCTGTACGCTTGACAATTTTATGTGCCACAAACAAGTAAAGCAATAAATTAATTACAAAAATTGCTGGCCTCCACGTCGTCGCCCGTTGCAGTTTTGTCACAGTGGCAAGCACGATCAGACGCGTCTAAACAGCAACAACAACAACAACAACAGCAACAGCAACAATAAACGAAGCGCTCTGACTTGACTTAACTTAAGTGCAACTGCAACTGCAATACGAATCGCCGAAACTGAATCTGTATTTGTATCTGCATCTGTATCTGAATCTGTGCAATGCGTTTGTCGAGCGTAAGCGAAATAAAGAAAATGGCAGGCATAGAAATTGTTGTAGAATAAAATCAAATTTATAACGCAAGTGGGCGTAGGCAAGTAGCAGCAGCCGCAGCAGCCGAGTTTGCTTTTTACTTAAATGTTATGATTTTTTTTTTTTCGTTTCTTCTGCTGCTTTTTTCTTTTTTTTTGTTATTGTTTTGCAGCTTTTTATATGCTTGTCAGAGCATATTAACTTTGTCATGCAGTTTGCTACGCAGAGACTATGTAAAGTATATATAATAAAATATAAATATTTTCCTTTTAGAATTACCAACTCAATTTTTGGCACAAGAACATCTTGAGCGTTAAAAAAGACAGTTTGCGAAATTGATGAAGATCGGACGATTATGGCATATAGCTGTCATAGGAATGATGGGTCAAAAATGAGGTTTATTTATAGAGAAAAATTTCAAAATTGAATTTCTCTTCAAAAAGATTGCAAAGACAAATAGATAATAATTATAAGGGGATGTCCATAAATTAGATGAGAAAAAATTAAGGGAAGGGTGGGGGTTCAGCAAAATCTCAACCAAGGGGAGGGGACTTTTTAGTGCCAATATAAAATTTTTTTTTTTCAAAATTTTAAGCAAAATCTCGTGAGGGTTCGTCAAAATCTCACTAAATCTCACCAAGAGAATGGAAAAGGTCTAAATTTCGATAGAAAAACCTCACGTAATTTATGGACGTCTTCAAAAACTCATTGGTCTCATTGGAAAACTGCCAAAAAGGAATTTCCAATATAAATAATTTTGAAAATTCTTTCAAGAGTATATAAGTTTCGTTAAAGCCGAAAATAGCTTCCTTTCTGTTTTTTTTTTATTTTTTTTATTTATTTATTATTTACTTGTGCTGCTGCCCAATTTTTGTGTGGGCACATTTGCAAAAATTCCAACACATTTGCAGCATTTAGCAGCATCATCATCATCATCATCATCATCATCATCATCATCATCATCATGATGATTGTGTTAAGTGTCGTTGCCTGCGCCTGCGTGTGCTGCAAGCCCTAATACAAGTGACAGTATTTAACACATTATTTGTACTTGCCCAAACTACTGGCCGCCTACTACAACCTACCGCAACAACAACAACAACAACAACAACACCTTTGCCATCTTCATCGTCTCCTTTTTGTATTCATCATCATCAACATCAAGTTCTTCGATGCTGTTGCGCCTGCCTAACACAACTTTATCCCTCCCGACTTGACTGCCTTCTTTCTATGTCTGATGGCGTCACTTGGTAGATTTTTTTTCCCCCTTTATTCAAGTGTTTAGTTTGTTGTTCATTTTCACGCAAAATGCGCTAAAGTTTTGTGTATTTTATGTGCTTCAACAGCGCTGATAAGCAAGTGAGCTTGATTGCAGAAATTTTATTTTATTTATTTTTTTTTTTTGCATTAAATAAAATAATAAATTTACGCACAGAACAATGACATGGATAAACCCGGAAGTTTGAAAAATTTTATAGTTAATTTTTTTTGTACGCTTTCCCACCCACAAATACAACAAACAACAACGACAACAACAACAGCAAGTCTAACTAATTATTTTAATATAGTGAAATCAAATGTAAGCACGCGTTAACAACACTGTCACCATCTATAATCACTTAGACTTGCATGCCGCGATCTCGTCTGGCAACGTCACTGACAGTCAACACACACACTCAAACATACAGAGACAGATAGACAGACAGACAGACAGATAGTTAGATACATACAAGACACACAGATCGAAGCAAAGGCAGTGTTGAATCATGTTGTGTCTGTTGGGGGGGAGGTTGATGTATTGTATGTTCATTATGGGCGAAAAGACGAAACGAAGTGTTATTACAACAACAACAACAACAACAAGTTGCATAGCAACGACATGACTAATGTCATACCCAATAGACACTAAAGATGCATTACGATCGCACAGGAGAAAATTACATTTTAATGCAAATTTGGTGTCAACGCAATATCGACCATGACAGTAAGAGCTGTGAACGAATGCGTGAACCATGAACATCTATGTGTATATATGAACGATGCCAACTTATGCACGGTGTGATGAGGTGAGGTGTGCAGAGGTGAGGCCAGTTTTGGTAGGCGGCCGTTGCAATTTCCTCAAGACAACTCCAACTCTTCATTCATGTGCTGCTCGCTAGCTTGCTGAATTGCTTGGCTGCTGTTAACTTGTTGAGTCTGATTGAGTCTGGTTATACCCGAAGATGTGAGTAGATGGAACTTCAAAAAGTTCACAAAAAAAAAAAAAAAAATTGGAATGAAAAAGAAACCAGTAAGGACGCTATCTTCAGCAAGGCTGAAGCTATAATACTTTTCACTTTGTGTCACTATAAAAAAAACTAAATGAATAGTTTTCATGCATCCCTAACAACATAACTGTAATGTTTCAAGTCAATTCGTTAAAAAACAAAAAATTTTTCCATACAACGGTTCAAGTTTTGCGATAAGTGGGCGTAGCCATGCCCACATTTGGTCAAAATAGTTTTTATTCCTCCCTAAGAGCACAACTGCAAAGTTTCAAGTCAATTGGTTAAAAAACAAAAAAGTTTTCCTTACAACGGATAAATTTTCGCTATAAGTGGGCGTGGCTACGCCCACTTTTGGTCAAAATAGTTTTCATTCCTCCCTAAGAACATAACTGTAAAGTTTCAAGTCAATTGGTTAAAAAACAAGAAAGTTTTCCATACAAAGGGTCAAGTTAAGCTATAAGTGGGCGTGGCCACGCCCACTTTTGATCAAAATAGTTTTCATTCCTCCCTAAGAGCATAACTGCAAAGTTTCAAGTCAATTGGTTAAAAAACAAAAAAGTTTTCCATACAACGGGTAAATTTTCGCTATAAGTGGGCGTGGCTACGCCCACTTTTGGTCAAAATAGTTTTCATTCCTCTCTAAGAACATAACTGTAAAGTTTCAAGTCAATTGGTTAAAAAACAAAAAAGTGTTCCATACAAAGGGTCAATTTTCGCTATAAGTGGGCGTGGCTACGCGTGGTTACGCCCACTTTTGGTCAAAATAGTTTTCATTCCTCCCTAAGAACATAACTGTAAAGTTTCAAGTCAATTGGTTAAAAAACAAGAAAGTTTTCCATACAAAGGGTCAAGTTAAGCTATAAGTGGGCGTGGCCACGCCCACTTTTGATCAAAATAGTTTTCATTCCTCCCTAAGAACATAACTGCAAAGTTTCAAGTCAATTGGTTAAAAAACAAAAAAGTTTTCCATACAACGGGTAAATTTTCGCTATAAGTGGGCGTGGCTACGCGTGGTTACGCCCACTTTTGGTCAAAATAGTTTTCATTCCTCCCTAAGAACATAACTTTAAAATTTCAAGTCAATTGGTTAAGAAACAAAAAAGTTTTCCATACAACGACGTGAATATGGCTTCTCTTCCTCTTCTTCATTTTGTATGGGAGCTACCAGTTCCAGATGTCCAATCTCAATGAAACTTTCAGGCATGTAGTCGGACCATGTAAAACAACTATGTTTAAAATTTCAGCACTCTATTGTACAAAACAAAAAAGTTTTCCATACAACGATTCAAGTTTTGTTCACTTTTCTTCTTCTTTTCGTATGGGAGCTACCTGTTCCAATAATCCGATCATGCTGGTTCCGACGAATGATTCATCGTAATAAATTCTAAGACTCTGTGCAAAGTTTCAGCTCGATAGCTTCAAAACTGAGGGACTAGTTTGCATACATACAGACAGACAGACAGACAGACAGACAGACAGACAGACAGACAGACGGACAGACGGACAGACGGACATGGCTAAATCAACTCGTCTTGTCGTCCTGATCAAGAATATATATACTTTATATAGTCGGAAATTAATATTTCGATCTGTTACAAACTCCGTGACAAAGTTAATATACTATTTCACATAAGTGAAAAGTATAAAAAGTTTCTTCATTATGATGTGATTGAGAATGACGAAAAACTCTGCCAACGAAATGCTAAAAATTGTACATTTACGTAGGTGGTTGTCAGACAGACAGAGAAACGAAGTGTATGCCAGACAGGCTTCTTCTGGCGGGGCTATGAAGCTTCAGTAGTTCATCTCCTTGAGCAAAGTCGTCAGATACATAAATATAATTTCTTTTTCGTACTTCGTTTATTAAATGAAGTTGGCTCTTTTTTATTTCCACTTTTATTTTGTTGAATGAATACTGATTGTATGCATTATTAAAGCATGGCTATACGTTGAAATCTCTGGCTTGTAATCAAAGTAATATTGATCAATTGTTGTTATGGCAATGCGATTATAGCAAAGGAAATTCGATTACTAAAAGAAATACATATATGTATGAATGGGAAAGCATTCTGATTCTAAACTGACGGTATTAATTGCTGCTTTGGTCAAGAACAATAATTTCATTTCATAAATTACTTTAGGTTATTTTGTAGAAATTTAGACCTCTCTCCCCTTTTGATGGGATTCAGTGAGATTTTGACGAAGCCTTTCCTCAGTATCCGACATGAGATATTGCTAAAAAGTTCACATGAGATGTCCGATGAATCCTAGGGGAGATTTTACTGAACCCCCCTCCCCTAATTTTATCTCACGTAATTTATGAACGTCCCTAATTAGAATAGCTGACCTATGCTCACGCACAGTCACAGTGAATAAGAAGGCTTACAATGTCACAGTGAGTGAGTCAAGTGTGATTTTGTGACTCGTTGGTGCTTTTACTGATTCTCAACTCGTCACAAATGGTCACAAATAAAGACAAGCTGATTTGGTCGTCTCAACAGAATTTCTTATGAAAATATGGACTATTATCACTTGGAGACCATTTATGGTGTTGGTTAATATTTTTGATGTAGAAAAATTTTGTTTTTTCTTACTTCAAATTTAATATTTAAGACTAATCAATCTGAAATATTCGTCTGAGTCCTGAGTGCTCTTAGTTGCTCATAAAAATACTTAGTTCATTGTGTAGTACACCTGTTTCTTCTATGATCAAGCGCCACTCTTTGATTCATCAACCCAACCCATCTACTTAACTTACATCAAAATTACTACAAGTAATAAATATCATATTTTTTTAATGATTTATTTTAGCGGTCAGGCCCAAAGAGCCGACTTTACGTTATCCGAGACCACAGTGAAAAAGAGAGAGAAATATAAAAAAGGTTTGTTTTAATATATTAAATATTTTTAAGTGCATTTTGATATTCATTTGCCAAATAAATACAATAATATCGATATATTTTTCAGGTCTACTAATAAAGACATAAAACAAAATAGAAAAATAATAAAAAGAAAGATGCTAAAATTTCAATTATCGACAGCAGAATCAATGCGCCCAGTTAAGAAGCTGTTGGAAGGTCGGTCGGTCCGTCGGCTGGTTAGTTGGTTTATGGCCAAAAGCCGAAAGCACTAAAAATCATGCAACATGCTGAGTTTTTATGACGCAAACAGTGAGCCAAGATAGCTACCGAAATATTACACATGCATAGATACAGATTCATATCTATAAGAACGAAGAGAAGGAGCAGAAAAAAAAATAACCGCCCAGCAACGAACGAACAGAAGCTGTGACTGACGAACAATGAGCAAAAGCGGGTAAGTGTATAAAAATCAATTGAAATGAAAGGATAATTGAATCCTTTTGTGTATTTTATGATGTCATAAAACTATAAAAATTCTATAAGCATCTATTTTTAATTGCTGCTGTGGCGGCAAAGCAACGACAATATCGACAATATCGTCGCCGTCGCCTTAAATTGCCACCAATAAACTAAGCCAAACTACTACTGGCGCGGCTCAGGCTCAGGCTCATGGTTATGCACAACATTGATGCTTATCGGTGAAAGTCAGAAAGGCGTCGTCGTCGTCGTCATAGTCATTTGAATGAGTTTGGTTCAATGTTTAGTTTTACACATTGCGACTACTTTAGCAACTGAACATCAGCTTCCGACATGACCAAATATAATGAAGAAGAAGAATAAGAAGCAGCAGCAGCAGGAGCAGAAACTATTGCCTCATTGTCGATGCTGGGTGATGTTTGTAATGTCGTCATTGTCTATAAATTTCTTTATAAATTGTAGAAAATCGTTTTATCTGATTGAAATACGATACAAAATCGTTTTTATGCTCGTGTTGTGTGTTTGGTGTGTTAAGGTATGCTGTGGTTGTTGTTGCTGAACGTGTTGTGCCTCTTCGACTAACTTGATTTTACTATGAATGTTCTTCACCTCATTCACCGCTCTTGAATGTTGCCTTTGTGTCTTTGTGCTTTTATGCTCCTTCATTGTAGTTGGCACACAACAACATTAACAATTTGTTGTGTAATCAGAAACGCTTTTTAATTCAACTTCAGCATGTGCTACTCGATTTGCTTGTTTAGGCCGTGTTCACTTTTTATTGTTGCTATTATTATTATTATTGTTGTATTGCACAAAAGTGGTGAATGGTTTTCAAATATTAACTTTTATTTTTTTATTTTTTTTCTGTATTTTGCTTCATGTTTTTTTTTAAATTTTCAATGCTGAATTGAAGTGATTTAAGTAACTTTCATATGAACAAAGGCGGTTGAGCTGTCCGAGTCAAGATGGTCTAATTGGACTGGCTAAGCTTTAAGCTCAATGTAAGAAAACAATCACAAGTTATGAAATTCGGAGAAAATTCATTTATTAACAACATCCTTAAATGCGTTATATCTCGATGTCGAGTCATCTGATATATTTAGATAGTTTATATTTGTTTTTAGAGCATATTTTATGATATTTCAGCTTTCCGTTTGAAAGAAAATATAATTTTGGCATTTCAAAAATCACTAAATAAATTATTATATTTTATTATTATTTATTAACATCTTCGCGGTTCATAGAAACTTCAACATCGAACAAGTTGTAATCCAAAAAAAAAAAAAAAAACCTATAAAAAAGTAATGAAATATTTCATGAAGTGAATTTCTCCGAATTGCAATGTGATAACTGCCTCAGTAAAGGTGTTAACTGCCGCTCAGAGAACTACTACTATGTCATTAACTACTGGGTGAAACTTAAGTAGAATTAACAACAACAACAACAACCACAATGTAAATGACGACGACAACGTCAAAGATGACATTAAAAAACCATATTTTAAATATATTTTTGAACAATATGTGCGAACGAAAGGCAATTTAAATGTGTGTGAGAATGAGTGCGAGAAAAAATTAAAGAAAAAAAAAAAAAATTTCCTGGTAATAAAGAATCAACGCATCTGACATAAAGCAACAACAACAACAATAATTTCTCCTTTAACTAAAAATGCAGCAACAACATGCAACAGAAGTTGACACGAGAGGAAAAGCATCAACCGAAATATGAGGCAAGCAGCCCTGGTAGTAGGAACCAAAATCCGCCAAATAAAGAAATAAATCTTAAATAAAACAAAAACAAAAAAAAAAAAGAAATATTGTAGAAACGCGAGAAAAAAACAACAACAAATAACAAAAACAAAGTTACATTTAAAGATGTTGGTTTGAATTTGTGTTCACGACGCGTTTTTAATATAAAATTTTCAGCTTTTTTTTTTGTTTTTGTTCATTGGTTGTTTTCTTATAAAAAATGCTCATTCTCACTCACTACTCATATTGTGTGTGTCTCTCTGTGTGTGTGTATTGATATCAGGCGTGTAAATCTCTGAAAAACTGAACTCGAAATTTTTATTGGAAATCTTTAGTACGAAGAAGTAGTCATGCTCATCTTTAAGATCATCGTCATCATCATGATCATTGAGCGTTGCAGTTTTGGGTTCTGTTATTCTTCTGTTGTTGTTGGTTTTTTTTTTTTTTTGTTGATTCGACTGAAGATACATTGAAGTTGAAGTTGACTTTAGATGATTATCAACAAAGGCAATAAAAATATATATGACTGCATATAGACATGCGTATTAATATGATGTGTGTGTGTGTGTGTATTGGTGTGTTCATACAGTGTTGCATACAGATACAATTTTAAGATATGGCACAGGATTACACAGAAGCTGTTGAAAGCAGTCACGAGCAGCGAGAACAAACGCATTAAAAGATGACTCTGACATTATCTTGTTTTATATAATTTTTCGAAAAAAAAAAACAAAAAAAAAACACAACTTTTTAAGTTTAACAATGATTTATAAGTATCGCATAGACTTCTGTGAAAAAAGATATTGACTTGATGTTATTTTACTAAATTAAACTTATCTGGTTTTAATATTGACTTCAACCAAAATATAAAATCTCTGATTTGTAGAATGTTGACTTGAATTCTCTCAAAAAATTTTCACATAAGTTGCCTTGAAATTTTATAAGTTGGCTGAGTATAGTTATGGCTCTAATAATCGTACGCTATTTTTGGCAGCTTCAAGTATACTTTAAGGATAACCAGCACAAATTTCAAGCTATCTACATGCTATTTTAGACATTTCTTACCAAAATAACTTCAACTGGAACCAATTATGCCTATGGCATCGTTGCTTCCAAGCGGATCATTAAAGTAAAGCCTTCTTTAGGGTGTTTGAGCTACAAATGTATGTTTCAAGAACATTTTTTAAATACTGAAAAGTCGTATATTACACACAGCTACATGTCACTTACGTCAAGCTAGCGTTCACATAGTATAAGTGTCGGTTTTTTTGGAATTTTTTTTTTCTTTTATAAATTATAATTTATTCTTGTTTAAAAAAACAAGTTTATTGAACAAAACTTCTTAATTTTGTGTTTGTGCTTTGGGTCTTGGCTTGTTATTTAGATACTTGCATAACGAAAATGCATTTAATTGTGGCAATTTTTCAATTGCACAAACAACAGTAGGAAATGTGAACAAAAACGCCAACAATGACGACGACAACGACAACGAAGCCGTTGATGATGACGACAACAATAACAATATCAGCAACAACAACAACAACAACAATGGCAACAAGAATAACAAACTACAATGCCAATGCTAACAATGCATTTGATTTGACAACAAACAACAACAACAACAACAACCGATTCCGATACAGATATAGATACAGCTACAGATACATAATGAATACAATGGTCAAAGCAGAATATATCACAAATACAACAAAACATAACACATAACAACGTATACAAACTGAAGCGAAGCGATTTCCTGAAATCAAATCTAGCAAATCAGACCAACCAAACCAATTCAAACTGCAAACCGCAAAACTAAATAGAAAACTTTAACTGAGACTAACTCATTGTGCATGTTTGTATGTGTGTATGTGTGTGTATCTGTGTGTATATCTAACTAATATTTACAATCCAATATTTCCGACACTCGCAACTGAATGAGCTGAGCGAATGAATGAATGAATGAGTGAGTGAATGAATGGCGTTGGCAAAACAAGCAAGGTAAGAAAGGCGATCAGGCGGTAGGTGGCAAGTAACTCACATACATATACTTATACCCTTACATACATATATACATATATCGACTGACTGAACAGCAAGTCTGTCTGTATGATGGTCGTCAGCCAGCCAGCCAGCCAGCCTAACATTGAAGTCGCAAAATCATCTTCAGCTAAACTTCGCTCTGCCTTCATAGTTCGCTAGTACGCTACTAACAAAGTAGTTGGAAAATCTAATGAGAGTGTAAGCTTTGTCGCACTCACACACACACACACACACATGTGTATGTATATGTATTGTGCATGTATGGTCTGATGAAGGTGTACAATTACCTTAACGCATCGACAATTATACGAATGGTTGGTTGCTTACAGCTTCGCAATTTCAAATAGTCTAACACGAAACGACTCACTGACTGAGAGACTGTTGGACGGACGGACGGATGGACGGATAGACAAATCAGTCAGTGAGACAAACTCCTTATACACATGTGATTTTATAGGCATAACGCTGCAATCATGTGGTCTGTGAGGCGTTTGTTTGTTTGATGATGACGATGATGATGATAGTGATGTTGGTGTTGGTGCTGGTGACGGCGCATCGACTTCGACAACATAGCAATATCAGGTGCGATATGCGATACGCGATTTTAAGGTAACTCATGGTGATGAACACGGCAACAACAACAACAATAATAATAACAACAACAACCACAACGAAGACAATCGCTTCCACTTATATGGTATAGTGGGAGGGCGTATTTGATGTCGTCGTCGTCGTCACATTGCCGTGTTGCCATCGTCATCATCATCGTCATCATCATCATGATAGTCGTCAACGTGTTTAGGGCGTTGCGAAGGTTGTTGCTTGCAAACCGCATCAAAACGCCGATGTCTATGTTGCTGATGACGCCGGTCGCGGTTTAATTGGGTTTGCACCGTGGTACAAAAACCATTTTAAAAACATCAAAGCTGTTAATTGGTTTATTTTCTGACTAATATTAGCGATATTAATTTTTTGCTCATATTTCGCATTGATATTTGTGGCCTTATTCTTGGAACTCTGTTTGAAAAATTTGAAGAACGATTTTAATAGGTTTTTTAATAGAAAAAATATACGATATATTTTCCTGAGATTACGATGGATATTGGAATGAAGAGTAGCAGCAAATTAACATGACCAAACTAGCGGCTATTATAAAGCTATTTGTTAATAGAGGCCACAACATCTGTTAACTGATCTTTTGTTGTTGTCTTTGTCTAAATTTTGAGATCCCTGAAGAGAGCTCTTTGTATGTAGCTGTGTATCTGTATATCAGACTCTGGCTCACAATTTTTATTTTTAACTTGTTATTTATATCTCTTTTTAATGATCCAAGTATTAAGCATAATTACTGTGATGAAAAAATCTTGAATCTAATTTTTCGCAAATCACATTATTCCAATTTTTAATACATTTTGTGCCACAGTGCAAATTCGATTTGTTAAGCATGCGTTTAGACGAGTTTAGCGGCGATTTTGCATATTGCGAAGGGGACACATACACGCACACATAAACTCTTTAGACATTCACTGAAGGTTTTCCGAGAAGTTGAATTTCGAAGTTCCCCAACAGCCTCCCAAAAAAAAAAAAAAACAAATAATAATTGCGAAGAGCATCTGTGAATGTTTGTATTTGAAGTTGAAGTATGCAAGTGGTAAAAAATAGTAATAATAATAATAATAAAATGAATAAGTGCACGCAAATGGCTAAGCAAACAAACAAGTCAGAATGGGTGGGGCAGGGGAAGTGGTAGGGGTAGGCAAAAGACAGCCGCAATGTCTGTAGCAGTTTATGATAATGATGATGATAAGAATGATAATGATGTTGGGGAGGCGCTTTAAGCGATACAGGATACAGGCTCTATTTACTTTTTAATTGGCAAAATTAATGCAATGTAATGAAGCCGAACACACACACACGCACGCACACATACATATGAAACGAAATGAAATGAATTGAAGTCAGAACTCGATAATACATTGACATGAGACAACAAACGCAAGAACTAGTAAGGTCTGGCGGCAGCTACTGTAGACTTTGGATCAGCCGACCGATTGAACATGTTATAAAAGACACCACACATACATACGTACATGAATATTTGTAATTCTAAGAAATTCAATTTTCAAGTTAAAATGTTGCAGATTTTTTTTTATAATTATTTTTTTTTTTTTTTATATTTTTTTTTGCGTTAAATGCGCATAAATGATTAAATGAAAACATGAAGAAGAACGTTGAGATACAACAAAAAAAAAAAAAAATATAAAATAAAAACAGAAGAAGAAAAAACAAATGCGGCAAGTTTTGAAAAACGCTCATCTTGATCATGATGATGATGATGATGACGCTTGTCTGATCTTTGCCACAGCTTTGTTATTCTTATTGGCATTGGCATTGCTTGCAATGCGACCTCAAAAAGAGAGAGAAAAAGAAAAAAAAAAAACAACAGTCGAAGTCATCAGTCGTCAGGGTAGGCAAACGTTTCGTTCGCGTTTCAGTTTCACTCAGTCACACATATTGAAATAATTATTATCTGCTTTGTGAGATCAGTAAAGACTTGAAACTTCAATTTGAAGGCCATAAAAAATCAACGCATATTGCACACTGTCAAAGGCATCAACACAGGCAACGCGCAAAACCAACACTCAGCCTTAGCCACTGCCTGGATCGGCACGGATCGGATCGGATCTTGTGGCACATTCATCGACCAAGACTAAAACCAAAAAAAAACAAAAAAATAAAACAAAACAGAGACATAAAAAAAATGAACGATCAACCGACATGTGGCATGCGATCAGTGCGTTTGTTGTTGTTGTTGTTGTTGCCACTGCCACTGCCACATCGGCAAATGACGATGACGCTGACGACCCTGCTTGGCGGTGTTGGCTTAGCATGCTTATTGCATTTTCATATGCAATTCAAAATTTATAGCATTTTTGCGCTTTTTCTTCTTTTTCCATCTTTTTTTTTTAGTTTTTATTGCGTTCCCCATTTCGACAAGTTGCACTTGTCATAATCCGCAAAGTTCGATGATGTAGTGAGTGGTGCCTTCAAGGAGTTATGCTTGAATTGATTTCAAATTGAAATGGGGGACAAGAAAAAGTCTTAAATGAAGTGCATAATGAAATGATAGTTTACAGACGACTTATCTTGACATTTACATGGACAAACAAATATACACAGTAGGACTTCTATAATCTGGGCACTGCAGTCACTCAGACACTCTTGAATTTTGATCAATTATATTATTGTAGTCTCTTCCCAGCAGTTCTGTTTGTGTCAATTGTCTCATTTTCGATAGCTTAGACCAGAGCTATCCAAACTAGATGGAACCCAGGACCAATAACAATGACTAAAAATATTGGAAGGAGGAAAAATAATTTGCTCATTAACTCGCTGCTCATAAACAAAGAAGATAAAAAAAAATTCTGTGGATCGTGGGCCATGGTTTGGACAGCCCTGGCTTAGACTATATCTCATCTATCGAATTTAGGACAGAATTTAGACAGTATTAAATTATATAGAACACTTCTTTTAGCAAACTAAAAAGTAGCCAACTGTCAAATTCGAAACTACTTAGTACAAAAACTAGTCAAAGATGGCGCTCAGAAGAACTCAGAAGATGTTCCATTTCCATTTTTGTCGTATGCCCCAAACTGGTACGGCAGGACTAGTTCGGTAACTAGACGGAAGTGGTAGAATTGAGACAATTGACGCCTGCCTATGACATCCCTTAGTAAAACTCACCAGTTAAAAGCAGGTGAATAGACTGAGCTGGAACTAGTACTAGCTCAAACCTTAATTCTGTGATCAAGTGATGAACAGCTGGGTTTAGCTCGAACTTCTCGGGATAGGATATGTACTTTGACTTCGAACGAGAACTTCTTGAAAAGTCATTTTTTAACTCTTAATTAAAAACATGTCTCTAGCGCTTGGAAATCATGCTTTTAAAATTTTAATAGCCAATCTGCTCAGTTAATTTTACCAATAGCTATAAAAATTTCACAATAACTTAAAGCCGAAGATCATATTCTAAGGTGCACAATATTGTTGCTTCGAAAGTTCAATGAACTCTCACAAGAAACACTTTTGATCGCAATTCGATTGCCTAAAGTGTCTCAGATAACAATACACCTTTAATAATAATAATCCTGACAATAGATCAATGGACTCACTAAATACCAATGACAACAAAAGACGCCCAAGACGGCCGACAAATGCAGTTAACTCAACTTTGAAGCCAAGATTAAGAAGACGAAGACGACAACGACAACGAGGCCGACAAACGACAAACCGGCGACAAGTGATAATCCTTTAACAAAGGATTTTTCATCTTTTGGTGGCTGTGCATAAAGAAAATCCGCTTTATTTTTTATTTTTTTTTTCATTTTCTTCAGTCGTTTTTTGTCATCCCTTTTATTTTGCAAGGCTTTTTTTCACGTCTTTTCGCGCTGGACGGATAAAATTCTTTGCGTATGATTTTTCGCGCTATACGGAATTCATTTTTGTGTTTCTCTTCGTTGATGTTTGGCTTTAGTGGCAGTGAAAAAAAGAAATCCTTAAAATGAAGTCGTGTTGAATCGAGTTGAGTCGAGTCAGTTGCATTGACACAGACGGTGTTTGACAAAGTATCCGTAACGTAACCGTTATACTCATGCCATGCCATTTTGATTCGCTCACAGATATTCCCCAAGGATATGAATGAGACACACTTTTGTGTCAGACAATCATTTTCTCTGTGTGTAATGCGATGTGTTTGCATCAATTCAAGCATATGAAAACGGTTTATTTTGCTCGATTAAGTCGCCTTCGACTTCGACAATGGCAACTCTTCTGGCATGAGTTACGAATACTAACACAGCTGCTAAGCCGTGATATATTCTGGCTCCGGTGCGAGTGACAGTGACAACAACAAAGGCAGGAAGCAATAAAGAGTGAATATTTGCGAGTAAATTTTTATTTGCTGCAAGTCTGACAAAAAAAAAGAAGTAATAATAATATTGAAAACCACTTTTGTTGACAGACTTAAGCAGATTTCCGCACATCGCAACACATAAAAAGTGCCAAAGATACAACGACTAGCAATTTCCTGTGATATGATGTGTACATGTGTGGGTGTGGATTATTGACAAGTTACTGCAATGATTTACCAGTGTCGAAATTGGCTCATGTTCTCATACAGAATGCTTGTTGAGCTGATATGATGTGATTTGATTATTGCACATGGCTCGATTAGAGAAGGTGTTATGGCATAAACATGAATGACATATCACTGAGTGCTTAAATAGGTACTGAACAGGTTTTAAAGAAGCTTATTTAAATACATAAATGATGAAGATACAACCTCTTTAGTGAGGGATCATTCTATAAAACTTCTTTTTAATCTAATATTTTGAATGCTTTTCCAAAAAACCAAAATTATCCCGAAATATAAAAAGAGTTCCTGAAGAATAATAATTTTTTTGTCCAAATTATTGCCAAAGCAACAAAACCACATGGAAAAAAAATGTATATAAGCCAAAATCTGGGTCACATATAACTGACCTACGTTGCAGGCAGCTCAACTCGATAGAGTTGTGTATCTGCTTTGGGCCAATAAACTGCTGATTGGTTATTTCATTTTGTGCCTTAACTAAACTTATCGAACATTGAACGTTGTCAAAATTCACACGCTTTGTTGAGCAATCGAGCAGGTTTCCCGTGGGACAAAAATTTACAAATAAATGAAAAAAATCGAAGAAGCAGAAAAAAAAGTAAATAAAATCTGGCAAAATTGAGAATGTCAAGTGAAATTTTGCTGTTGCTACAGCTTTTGGTTTGTATGAGTCAATGTGATTGCTGGCTGGCTTGATCAGTTGAGTTGAGTTG
Organism: Phortica okadai; assembly: GCA_034638295.1. Taxonomy (NCBI): domain Eukaryota; kingdom Metazoa; phylum Arthropoda; class Insecta; order Diptera; family Drosophilidae; genus Phortica; species Phortica okadai. The sequence continues at coordinate 3,938,224 of CM067848.1, forward strand.
AATTTCGTACAACAAATCTTAAACAAATCAATATAAGCGAACAAGCGAAATCAAGCCACATTCAAATGGCATGTGAAATATTCAAGCGAGTAATTGGCATTAAACGCGTTATAAGAAAAATCACAGATTGGGTGGAATTGTTCAAAAGGCAGACGACGACGACGAAAACGACGACGAATCAAAGAGTTTTGAAAACGTTCGTTCGGTAGGTGAGGTAAACATCTGGAGCACAAACGCTTACCGCTCTTCAGTGATGTTTGCCGACAGGGCGTGCGACGTGCGTCGTTCGTTGATCGCCCAAAAGAGTCAACAGAGAGTCAAACAGTCGCCTTTAGACTTGTGCAGAGGACAATCGTTGATCGCAATAAGATCGCTAAGCGAAGCTTTTGATCTGTCACCGCCACCAATCGAATCACAGGCGGCGGCACCAACAACACCAACAGCAGATAAAATTATTGAAATTACATTGGAAAACGCTTGAGTCAAGTTGTGCCAAGTGGCAGCTGTTGCTGCTTTTGTTGTTGCTGTTGTTGTTGTTGTTGTGTTAATGCGACACGATCAGCAACACTTAAAGACGACACAACGAAGGCGGTTGATCATTGTTGACCATGTTGTTGATAATAATGATGATGATGATGATAATGATAATGTTTTTGCTGTTACTGTTGTTGTTGTTGTTGTTGTTGTTGTAGTCGCGTTGCTTGTTGCAATAATTATCGCTTTTAGTTGCTGTCAATGTAATTTGAAAAATGTCGTCAACTCGTAGCTGATCATCATCATTATTATCATCATTGTCGTTGTTGTCGTCGTCATAGTCATCGTCATCTTGATCGTCATCATTGTTGCAACAGTCGCAACAACAACAACAACAACAGCAACAACAACAACAGCAACAACAACGACAACAATGCTGATCAGCAGTGATTTTTATTCGATCGTCGCATGTTATGTTTGCTTCTTGTGGCTTGTGTTGTACTTTTCGCATACTTTCAAAAAGTAATCATCATTAAAATATTTATTTTAGTATCTCTCTCTTTCACTCACACTCACACACACACACACACACTTTGGCCAATTGTGTAATACACCGGCGCTCGGCAATTGGTTCTCACGTTCAAAGCTTAAAGTCAATGTTTTAAAATGTTGGCAACGTCATCATCGTCACACAGTGGCCGCGGTTCAGCGACTACTTTAATTTCCTACACAGATCGTTTGCTTCTCTATAATGCAACAACAACGACAACATTCATTCATTCATTCATTGTCATTGCCAACGCAATCGACAAGTTGTTGCATGTTGCTGAGGATTAGAGTCGAAGCGATAAATTTTCACTCTCTTCGACTCTTGACTAAACCCAAGGGCCGAGGGTATATGCGATTACTTCAAGGCTTGCAAGAAGTTTTGACTAAAGATCTGCTTTTCTTAATTAATTACTAATAGAAGCAATCATGCTTTTATTGATTATATTTTTTCCAATTTTGTATTTTTTTATTAATTAAATTTTTTGTATATATTTTAGAAGTCTTGTTTATATTTTGTTATTATATTATTATTATTTTTTTTGTCTTATTTTATGTACTACTATATTATCTTACTTACATATATTATAAGCTCAATTTGTTATTATTATTAAATAAATTTAAAAAAATAGATCAGAGATGATTCAGAGACCTTTAGAGTTCATGGCTTTAAATTTTCTACAGAATCGTCTCAACAAAATATTCCCAGTTGAGAAAATTCATTCTCAAATAATCGCATTCCTGATCATCTCTTAGTAAAATCTTCTATTCCTCTCAATGAGCAGCCTGTGCTATAGTAGCGTGTCTTATATAGTCGTGAATTCCTAACTTACTTCATTTATTTCTTTTGTTTTATTTACTATTATTATTATTATTATTATTATTTTCTTTTAATTTTTTATTGTTGTCACTGTCATCGCCCGCTCGATCGCGCTATACACGCTCGTCTCGCACGCTTTTTTTTTTGTCGCTCATCGTCGTCAACGTTGCCGTTTATCAATTATGACAAATCTTTGCGCATGCGTGGCTTCCATTTTTCTTGCTTTCTTGTCGTTGTCGTTGTCGTCGTAGTGTTTTGCTATTTTTATAACACAAAAACTAAACACAAAACGAAAAAAAAAAGAACCAACCAAGCTCAGCTTAAATCAACTCAGTTCTTTCTACGCCGCTGCCGTCTCAGCTGCTCGAGTTTTTCTTCATGTACTCTATGCGATCAACAGCCTATCTGCCTTTTTCATTTTAATTTGTAATTATTTCTCTCTTTGACCGTGCGAGTTACTCTATTCGTTGTTCACTGTTTCTAGATTGTAATAATCATTAATGTTTGCAATTAAAAGTAGTCGTCGTTGTGACTTCTTCTTCTGGTTTTTTTTTTTTTTTTTTTGTTGTTTGATTGTCGGTTACGCCCCTTTTGAATTGATTGATTGCAGTCGCTCGATTAGGGATTTGTGGTGTGTGTCGGAAGAGCATTCATTTTGCCAAGTATAGCTTAGCGTGGAGAAAGAAGTTTCTTACAAACAGAACAACGAAAATAAAACTTATAGATTGATGACTGTATAGATCGAAAGATATAAAAAAAAATTGTTTAAATATTTAGATAGCTAAATGGCTAGATGTATCAATATCTTATGGTATACCAGCTGATCCCGAATAAACTCCTGGCATAGACATTTTTTGGGTCCTTAGCGGAGGATCGCTCTATTACTAAATGTGCCCACAAGATTTGATTTTTCCAATGATCTCAGGGTCGTGCTATCCATTAGGCCTAATCTAAGTCCGGATATGTATTTCAATAGATAGATGATGATATTCATATTACAGATAGCATGTGTTATAAAGTTTGATAAAATATTTTATTAAGAGTACTTTTTATATGTCGGAATTTTTTCAAATTTTATTTCAAAAATATTTTTTTTACTGTTTTTTAAACAAAAATAAAGCCCCAAAATAAAGTACAAGATGATCTAGAATGACATGAAAATAAGATAATGTTTATATGGCTTGAATTTCATCATTTCAATTTCAATTTAGAATAATTAAAACAATCGATAGATATGTTCATAAGATCATGAGTAAACAATAAGCATAATTCAAGCATGTCATGTTGATTAAGACAGGGAGAGAAAGAAAAAAAAACGACATGCAGAAATTCAAGCTTCTTCATGCCTTCAACTTAATTCATAAGCCAAGCTGTCATTTGAATCGAATTTGCTGTCTTAACGCTTAATGCCATTAATTCAAACAGCAAAAAAAAAAAAAAAAATACGAATTATTGCCTTCACACTTGCTGCAATTAATTGTGAAACTAAAATAGAAATAACAACAAAAACATTAAGAATGAGACAGAAATCAAGCGAAAAAAAAAATAAATAAATAAAATGAAAGGCAGGCAAGAAATGAGCAACGAAACGCAAAAAATCAATTAACAAAAGTCATCGATCAGTTGAAATTAATAAAATGCTCAATAAATTCGCTCGAAATACAAAATGCGCGCACACACATTGAGAAAATGTTTCTACTCATAAAAACGTGCGCAAACAATCGATCAATCACAATTTGACAAAAATATATAAAAGCCAAAGAAATATAAAAAGCAAAAAAAAAATACCCCTTGCTTCAAGGGGTTACAGCTGAGGTGTGAGTTGAGGAACGTAAAACTGTTGCTACAGTCAGAGACAGCTCAAAGAACTGAGACAACTGTGGGGCGCCTCTGGCTACGGTACGAATCTGTTTGTTGGTCTGTCCGTCCATCTGTCTGTCTGTGAGGCTGTCAAGTTTAGCTGTTGCTACCAATCTTTGTGGCAAACTTCAAAACAATTACGCAGCAAGATTTTTTCAAGCAATGAATTCTCCAATAAGAAGATATGCATACAAAAATATCTTTGCTTGTTGCTTGTCTCTTCAGATACAAAAAGAAAAGAAAAAAAAAAATAAAAGGAGACAAAGTCGTTGTTGTTGTTATTGTTAGTTAAGCGATTGTTGAAGCGATTAATCGATAACAAATAAAAACATTTCGACGACTTCTTCCAAAGAATAAAACCAACGCATACACAGCAACAACAATAACAATAACAACAACGACAGACAGTTTGTTGCAGGGCGATTGGTAGTTTGAAATTGTGGAAGCCGCAACTGTCATCGTCGTCATCATCAAGAGCATTTAAAAATGCATAAACGCCATGGAAATTTTCTTTTTAATCAATTATAAGCCATAACAAAATAATAATACAAAAAAAAAAAAAAAAGGGGGGAAAAAAAAATCGGAGAATAAGAAAAGAATAAAGCAAAGATTCAACTTGAAACTCCTTAAAAGAGATAAAAATCGCAAAAATTCTTTATTGAATGTTTGCCATGGCAATGGGCAAAGTCGAAGTCAAAGTCACTGCTGAAGACACTTGAAGCAGTTCGAGCCGATGACGTTGCCGCCGCCGACGCCGACGCCGCCGCTGCTGTTGACCAAAATCATGAACAGCCAACGCTAACGCCGAACGTCACCATCACCAACCATCACCAACATCGTTGTCATCATCATCAACATAATCGAGACACAGTAGCTGCGTATGCCTCAAATAGTCGACAGTTTGTCTGTCAAATTGACATTCAGCTGTTGCTGAAGTGGGAAAGAGAGCGTGTGTTTCAAGTGTAGACGCAGTCGCAGTCGCCGTCGCCGTCGAAGCAGCTCAAACAAGAGTTGAATTTACATCAAGGAAGCATTAAGCAACACAAAGCTGATGAGCGTTGGTCTGAGCCCACGTAGAAACTGCTACTGCAGCTCATCAACATCATCATCATCGTCGTCGTCATCGTCATCGTCATCAACGGACTATGACTGACTGACTGAGTAACTAACTGACGGCCTTTTTGGCTTCTGTTTGCTGCGCTGACTCAGCAATATTCTGATAAGGATGATGATGACGATGACGACTATGCTGATGATATTTATTCTTATCCATGACCAAGACAAGGCATGAGAAGACAACCTGTTGCTGTTGCTTTTGCCACTGTATGGATATGTCTGGCTCCTCATTAAATAATGCCGATGACTGGACAAATTCAATTTTTACCAAAAAGTGATTAAACAACCAACAACACAACAGGCCAGTCTGCGATGGCGAAAAGTAAGCAGGCGTATGCACAAAACAGCCAAGAATGCACACTTGTTCGTTCTCTGCAAAAATTTTAATCCTTGCCACCAACAGCAGTCGCTCTGACTGTGCCTGTGAATGTGTCTGTGCGTCTGTGGCAGCGTTTGGAGCCGTGGCTAAAGTGACACTTGTACAGATTTTCTTAATGCGCTAAAGTGCCACTTGTCGTCATGTTGCCTCGCGCTCTATAGACTTGCCCCGCTTACGCCACCTGACATAAGCAGCATGCTCGTGCACTTGCCTTTTGCTCCCCTTATCACACACACACACACACACACACACACACACACACACACAAATCACACTCTTACCGCTCAACTGTGTGGCGATCAAAGCCATTCTGACTAGAAGGATAAACTCATGCGCAAATATGTTAAATCAGCGCAAAATATTACGCAAATTTATAAGAAAGATAATATATTTTTTTTCTTTTTTGTACTAAGTTTTATTTGTCTTGTCAATGTTAGCTCTGTGTGTATGTGTTAACATCTTGAATATGTGTGTTGAAAATATAAACAAAGTTGTGATATTTTTTCATCAATATTTCTGGAACTTACAAGACAAATGTTGCCAAAATTTAGACAAACTATGTTCTAAATAATTAATATGAAATACATTTCGAGCATACAACTCTTAAAAATTTTTTATGAAGTTCGCAACAATTCATGTTGTGATATAAATATCGAAAATCGTTTGTGTGATATAAAATTTATGCTAATGATAAACTGATCAATTATATCATCAAATGTCGCTATAAAAAAAAATTTTAAGCTGTAATAAAAATTAAATATTTTATTTAATTATTTATTCAGGCTTATTCCCAAAAAAATTATAATTTGCTTAAGGTAATGTAACTTATATAATACAGAGTTTAGTATGATTTGAAACTGTACAACTGAAATATGCAATTTAGTTGACTAAACAATTTTGATTAAGTAGTTTAGAGAGGAAAAGGGGAGAAAAAAAAACCTCAAAGGGAAAAAAATAAAATATGTCACTGTGATATAATATCACAATATAGAAACTTTGATGTTAACACAAATAAAACAGAATAATTTCTCACTTTTTTTTTTTGTTCTTTGCATATTAACTAACAACAAACAGTTCCTGTAGGCTTAACACTAAAGACTCGACAACTTGGCTTGAATGTCTATAGCCAAGTTGTCTGGAGTTGTTGCTCGCCAGTGTTGATGATGAGTGCGACAGCACTGAGTATGCTGCCGTTGATGATGAAGATGAAGATGACAATGACGATGACGATGATTTCAGTTATAATTGCTGGCCAACGCATAATTTGTCACATGCCAAATTAATAAACAGCTATGAAATCTAAAAGACTTAAAGACAGATAAAAAAAAAAAAACGAGAAAAGAAATCAAGTTGCACAGTAGCTGATTTTTGACACGGGTCAAGTGTTGAGCCAAGTGGGCAATTGTAAGTTTTTCAAAACGGACAAACAATTATCGCTTAAATTGGCTGACAACATACGCAATAACATGTTATTTAGCCAGTGGCAAAAAAAAAAAAAAAAAACAGAAACAAAAACATTTTATTGCTGTAACAAATGCCATGAGCTCATACAGTATTTTTTTTATTTATTTATTTTGTTTTTTTTTTTATATTTCTCCTTGTGCTTTTGTTGTGTTGTTGTTGTTGTGCTAATCGAAATCGTCAAAGATTATTGAAAACATTTTTATTGTATTTTGGTAATTTTGAACACTCGAACATTAAATTGCGGCATTAAACACTCATCGATGTCATTTAACATTTCAAACACATTTTGACACAATTTTAATTGTCAATAAAATACAAAAACGCCAGACAGCCACAACAGCAACAACAGCAGCAACAACAACAACACAAAATATAAGTAAAAAAAGGAGCGGAACGACAACGACAACAATGATTCTGAATTTGACACAACAACATGATATAATTTGTTTGAGTGACAATCAGACTCACTGTCTGTCTGTCTGTCTCACTGCCTTCTGTTGTCTGATTGCGCGTCGATGATTATGCGCCATTGTTGACAAATCGATAAACAACTCAATTAGCATTTTTATGTTAAATCGTTTAAAACAACAAAACCAACAAAAGACAAACATGACAACTTCAAACCATTTTTTTCACTTACCCGCCCCACCGCCACCTTCTTGTGATAATTCAATAAAAAAAAAAAAAAAATAATCGTATTGAAATTGTTTTTTTTTTTTCTTTTTTGTAAGGCGGCAAGCAGAGCCCAAGTGAAGCCCTGACAATGCTTAAAGGCAAACTCATTTGTCTGTTGAAAAAAAAAAAAAAACAAATCGAAGCAAAGCAAAAACAGTGGCAGCTCAGTCATAGAACAAAGACAACAACAACAACAGTAACAGTACAGTCGAGGCTGCCTCATAAATCAAACCATAAAAAATTAAGTTCAATAATAAATTTGTATGCCGATGTCGTAACGCACACAATTATGCAAAATGAGCTGTCAAACTTTTAAATTGACAGTTAAAGTTATTTTCATGCTGAGCTGCGTTTGACTTTTCAAACCGAATCGAACTTAACTCAGTTCGAGTCGATTTCAGATACAATAAGAGCGCAGCAAAGCGTACACGAGTAAGGCACAAAGTGACGAGGGGCGGGGGGAAATGTTAGTTTGCAATAAATGAGAATATTTGAGAAATCTGTAAGACAAATTATTTATTTGTTCGTTTCAACTTCAATTAAAAAAATATGTGCACAAAAATGAAGAAAAAAAAAACAAATAACTGTCGTTGTAATTGTTTGGTCCTGTGAAACATAGAACTGTCTGATCTTGTTTTATAGTATTTTCTTTAATATCCTAGACTATGCGATCTCATGCTTACGTAAAATTAAAATCTTACGTTTAGTTTGGTAGACACTTCCTTTTTTTTATTAGAAGCTGTATCGTATACATATATTTGGATTTTCATGATAGTATAAAAATTTTAATTCCTATATCAAGCTATGTATGTGTGATAACCTCAATCAAAAAGTGTTCCCATGGCAATTTTGAAAATTTAAATACGTAAAAAAAAAACAAATAATTACCAGCAATAAAACAAAATCAGCACAGAAAAAATATATACCATACATATACATATATAAAATGCCATCAATAATTCAATCACGTGTTATAGAATAATTGTATAAGTCATCATGTCCGATATAAAATTCAATTTCAATTTTAATACAATTTTTTTTATTCATTTTTTCTCAATGTAAACGATTAACAACAAAAACAATAACAAAGAACATGAAGCGAAAAGTTTCTCAAAGGGGTCAAACAGTAGACAAAACAAAGCAGCGACAAACTGACTGAATGATGTACTGACAAACTGATTGACTTAAGCGACACATGTGAGTAAGTGAGTGATTGACTGCCACAATGAATGCATGAATGAATGAATGAGTGAGTGAGTGAGTGAATGAAGAAGCAAGCGAACAAGTAAGTGAGTGAGTAAGTGATTGAGTGAATTGAGGATTGTCGCAAAAGCTCAAAGGCGAATTCCGTATTCGAATTGTACTGATTTTTATTTATTTTATGTTCGAACAAAAACGTTTACGGAATGTAAAATGAAACTCTAATGGGAGTAAGGCAAAAACCTGTGATTGTACTTTCAACAATTTGAACGGGTTTTTGTTTTTGTTGTTTTGTTTTTGTTTTTTTTTTTTTCACATAGTACGATGGGAAAATATCATCGAAAGCGTTAATATTGGAGTACAGAAATAAATAAATACAAAATTGTGATTTTGAGGCGGGGAATTGTAAATGTCGTCGATGTCATTAAAATGTTAAAATTGTTTCGATTTCAATTGAATTTATATGTACGTAGGCATTTTGCCTATACAAGTAAGGGCCTTGAACTTCGCATGTGATTTGGCGGGCATAATAAGCCCGTCTCTTGTCTTAAGGTCATACGAAGCATTTCGAATTGAACTTGAAATTTTTTTTTTGTAAATTGTCAACGGGAAAGTTTTAAATTAAGTGTTTTGAGCAACAAATTAGTTTTTTATTGATTAACAATAGTTACAAATATAAATTGAAAGAGGTGTTTATAATTTGGTCAATACAGAATCATATGAAGAAAAACTTTACTTTGATGGATTTTTTCAGACTTCTTTTATAATTTTTATATAATTTATAATTATATGTACATATATAATAAAGCGCGCTCTGCATAAAATGAAAGCCATAAGAGAAATGCTTAAATATTTTTTTCTAACTTGGATAACAAAAAAAAACTTTTACTTACTTATAAATCAGCGATCTGATATCAAAGACGGATAGTTGTTATATGAATTCATTACAAAAATATTTAAGCTCATGGCGAAAAAAGTGGAGTATTTAAAATTTACAATATTTTTAAGCCAAATTAATAGTCTATTAAATCACATGATCAATAGGATTTTTTCTATTAGAAAATAGAACTTAAATAAATCAAAGTGTGATCCCATTATCATGTGCAAGTCACTACTACTTTACATGATCCCTTTCATCAACTACTAACCAAAATATTAATTAAATGTTGCTAAGCTTTTATTTACAAAACAATACAAGAAAATTATCTTTATATTCATCTGTAGGCAAAGTGTAAAAGTTCAAGTTATTTGCCACCGTAGAAAATCATTGACAGCTGCCATGTTTCGTCTTGCCGAATGTTGAGTTGAAGTTAACCTGAAAAAAACTAAAAAAAAAAAAAATAGTCAACCAAGCAACTGAAACCAAATCGAAAAGAGGGAAAAAACAACCGACAAGCCTCATGCTGATTGTCAGCATGAGTCAAGAACGAATCAAGTAAGTCAGTTGAGTGTGCTGTGAGTGCTGTGAGTGAAGGTAAGCCTAAATGACTGAATGAACTGACTGACATTTGATTATTGGCTTCCAATTTGCTTACAGATGCATCTTCTTCGTCTGCGTCTCGGTTTGTATCTCTGGATCTGGATGTATGTATGTATGTATGTATCTGCATTTGTAGACTTGTCGGAGCAAATTGCGTGCCAAAGTCAAAGCCGCCAGCAGCGTTCTGCGCACTCTAAAAGTATTGAAATCAAGACGAACGAGAACAAATGTCCAAAGATGAGTAAAGTGGTGCGGTGCGGTGTGGTGTGTGGTGAAGTGAAGTCAATTGGATTGGTTTGGAGTGAAGCGAATCGTTTGACTTTGTTGGATTTTGCAAGAAATACGCTAATGATCATTAACATAATGATCAACATGTTGCGAAAGCAAAACGATACAACAACGATAGAGGACGACGACGACGACACAGAAGTCAAATTGTGGCGAACATAGATATGTATTAATGCAATGAAATAACGATTGCATTGTGAGTGAGAAGAAGATCGGTGATCTGAAGAGTATCTAGATTACTGAAAACGGGTGAAGAAGGGTTGGCAAAGCAGATTGCTTAAGATCAGTGATGAGCAAAATGCTAAAGAGATCAGATTGGCAATGTATAAGAACAAGATGTAGAAAAAGAAGAAGAAGAAGCTAAAACTAATCTTATCTGAATTGAACAGTACAGAACAGAATGTGAAACGAGCCACGCAAATGCAGCCAATTTTGTTTACTGTATAGAACGAATCAAGAAGAAGAAGAAGAAGAAAGACTAAAGAAATGAACAACATGAGGAAGGGAGTTATTAACTTTTGCTCATGACCATTTGTATAACTTGGTCGAATTTGTGCGAATAAGACAACAACAATAACAACAACAAATAAGTCAAAGCTATGAGTGCGAGTGAACGAATGAATGATCACAACTAATAAAGCCAGTTCGATCGATTTTAGTTGCCAGTCGGACAGACAGTCGGACAGTCACTCACTCAGTCAGTCAGTCATTTGAACTTGATCTGTTGCCAGCCAACAATTTGTGTTGTTTTTGTTATTCTTATTTTATTTTCTTACTGCATTTTCGATCTGTCTGTCAGTCAGCTGCCATTTTATGCCGCCGCTGCTGCTGCTGCTGCTGCTGATGCTGTCTCAAACTTGTACATACGCTCGATTGAGCTCACGAATGAATGCCTCCGTTTTTGTGGCTTCTGCCACAGCTTCTGCCACAACTACAACTACTGGCCGCCAACTGGCTCGATTCAGCTTTGACTTCGACTTCGGCTTGGCTCTTGACTCTCTGGATACTGATTGATTGACATTTGCAATAACGCCCTTTTTTAGTTCAACGTGGTTGCAGTTTTTTTTTTTCGATTTTTTTTTTTTTTTTTTTTGTTTTTGGTTTCATGTCCATTTTCTTCACCTTGGCTAATTTTTATTTAATTTTTATTTTATTATTTTTTCGCATTTTTTTATCGCCCTCAGTCAGTCATTCATTCAATAATGAAACGCATGCATATTGAACAAACGGCGTGGTAAATTCATCAACATACATAATTATCATCATCAACAAAATGCTCAGCAAGAAGAAGATGACTACAGAAATCTTAGTAACGGCGTAAGTACCGGAAATGTTATTTAAACGTGTCTAAATAAATTTTCATTAAAATTATTTCACAAAAATGACAACAACAAAAAAAAAAAAAAACCAGTTGCTTTTGCCACCGTCGTAGTTACTGAATGAAGTCGAAAAAGGCATTCATATTAATGTGACAGTTCATTCATTCATTCATAAAATCATAAAATAACAAAAACAAAAAAAAAAAAAAAATATTAAAAAAATACTTCTTATGAATTACAGCAACTCGGCAACAAAAACAATGAAAGAAAACATAAAACGCAAAAAAAAAAAAAAATAATAATAACAACTTTTTAATAATTACAAACATTATACAACAATAATTAATTAAACGAAATTATGTTGAACTCCATTCAACGACAAAAAACAAGCAAGAGTTTGTCTTCAGTTCAGTTGGCCAACAAAAAGCCAAACAACAGCAACAACAACAAAAAGTCACTTCATTCAGTCAACACATCTATGGGGGCCAACATCGCGCATTTGTGGTCAAAAGCGATTTCGATGTTGACGCCAACATCAGCGTCAACGTTAACGTCAACGTCGCTGCCGCTACCATCATCTCGGTAATTATGAATTTCGAAGAATTGTAGCAACGAGAAATTTGTTGTATATTATGGCCGAAACATAATTGTTAACGCAAAGACAAAAAATAAAATATAAAACATAACGAAAAAGAACCAAAATTAAGTAAAGTAGAATCATTCAAATGAGCTTGGCTATAAAGTTCAGACTACATGTTCATACAGTAGCGTCGTTAAGGCACACAAATGCTTATCAATGGGGTTTGGGGAAGTCACTGCTTTGAGACCAAAGTCAGCAATAATTTGTACAGCCAAGAACTTGAGTATCAATAGTAAGTCAAGGTTTCTTCTCATAATATTATAAGCATTGACTGAATGCCTCTCAATTGGGAGGGGACACAACAGTTCGATCAATCGAGGTGTATTTTGCTCAATAGCAAGTAAGAAGAGTGTCTCAACATTTCTATTAATAATATAAATAATTTTATTTTATGTTTCTCATATGTGGGATAAAAATTTCCTAAGTGTTGGCTAACTTCTGACGGTCACTGTATACCTGTCTATCTTTGATCAACACAGACAATTTTCTCCTTTACGTTATCGAAAATATCATGGCGCTCATTCATACCCTTAACTTGATTTCGTTGGATTTTTCGAATCGGTGAAGTAGTTGCGTGATTCTCGTTGAATCAAATCACTAATAGATTTTTCATTACTTTAAGAATAATGTTCGCTTAGAGATTCTCAAGCTAGAAGAGAGACATATGTATATGTATGAGAATATTTTAAACTAATGAAGCACTAGATTGTCCTTCTTATGACTTTTTGTATCTGAAAATATATTTTTAAACATTTGATTTGATAGCTCCTATAAGAAAATATGTCTATTTACTATTTGCAAAAGCAATCAATCTTTTTTTTTAACACTCTACGCAGCTCAAGCAATTTGTCAAGTCTTGCTCACTTCAAAATGCTCTACAATTAATTTATAGCTTCGATTTGAGATTTATGCATGTTGACAACGACTTCAAAGTAATAAAGTATTAGTTAAAAAAAAAACAGACAAAATAAGTGAAGTTATAGTTTGAAGTCGCCCAAATTTATTGAGCAACGTTTGATGCATAAATAAATGGAAACAACGAAAACTTTGGACTTTTTATGAAACATGGCTAGAAAGAAGAAGAAACAAAAAAAAAAAAAATTATGGTCAACTAAAATATTTTTAATTACATTTCTAAATCATGCATTTGAAGAATGTTGTATCAAATAATTCCCACACTCAATTCTTTCTTTTGTTTTTGTTTATTTTTAATTTTTTTTTGGTAATTTTTTTTTAACGTGTTTTATAATTTCTACGAAAGCAATAATTTCATATGAAAAATCAAAATAACTACCAACTACCTTTATTTTGACCAAACTCATCTCTTCACCTGCCCCCCTCCCAACAACATGCACTGGCGACAACTTACGCGGCCCAATGATTTTCTTTGTTTTGTTTTTGGATTTTTTTTTTTTTTTTGGTATTACTGAGCAGCGTGTGAAGTCAAAAGGCGGGCAGCGGTGGCGGATGACAAAAACAAAAAAAAAGATGGACTAACCGAAAATAACACTAACAAAAACAAAAATAAATAAAAGTGTCATTAAATTTATAGTCATTAAAAATAATATTTTCCTTTTTTGGTTTTTTTTTTGTTATTGTTGTTTTTTTTTTATACATTACTAACTGTTAAGTTGTTGGCCAACAGGTTGCGGTCGCTCGTTCATTCGGTGTTTAGTCGAGTTGCTATTATAGTTGATTGTACTCAAACTTAACGTCCGTCCCACTGACTGTCTGTCTGAACGACCGTTCGTTTGCTCTTTGTAATGTTTGCTTTAATGATTTTTGCTTTATGTTTACATGTTTTTTTATAGATTCGGAAATGCCTTTCGAAAAGCGTACAACATTTTAACAATTGAAGTTGGTCTGGTGGCAACAATTTGTGTAAATTAGAGCGAAATGTGCAAAAAAAAAAAAACGACAAAAAAAGTTGTACAAATGACAATATTGTTTAATCAAAAGACTTTGCGACAAACAAACAAAATTTGTTGTTAATTATCTATTTTATAAATGATTTGTTTTTTAACTTTTTCTTTATTTTTTTTTTTAGTATGATTTTTTTCAACATTGACGTGAAGGAGAGTCCACGAAAATCGTTTAAGGAACAACAACATGGCATATGATTTGAATATACATGTGTCATCTATAGCTCTATAAATTTTTCTATTCAAATTTCAATGGATCAGCGCATAATTTTTCCACCATATGAGTCATATCTTTCAGCTTTTTTTAGGTAATATTATATCAAGCTCAAACAGAATAATCTTCTACTAATTCTAAAAAAATTCATTGCAATTATTTTATGGCTTCACTGATTGTTCTTTATTATATTTTATTGCAGGTGTCTTCAAAATAAATTCAGGTAACTCATACCATAGATTAGAGCCACTGCAATCAAATGAGCTCTGAGAGCACATTTGGTTCAGTGGTTCTGATTTATTGTATGGGTTAGGTAACATTTTTATTACGACTGTTGACGATGCAAGGAAAATACTTGAACTCATTCTAAATGGCTCAGGCGATTTTTGGCATTGCAATAACAGAAAATATAAGGTAAGAAGTAACACAATTTCTTTAAATAAATTATGTCTCTAAAATATTTTTTTATCCGAAAAAAAAAAAATGCAGAATAAAGGCGAATGCACAATATTTGACATGATCAAAATGTAAGACTCTTGTCGAATTGAACAACGAAGACAAAATGGTGTAAGGTAAGGAATTGTTTAAAGTCTAACCGATCTATTAGGGCAGCTCTATTAACAAAACTTATACAGTTCGCTTAACAGTTTCGTTAATAGATGTCGTATTCTTGCACAGCAAATGTTAATGTTAAGGGAATTTTTTTAGTTTCTTGGCTGTTATTATGTTGATCGCTAACGCCTTCTGTTCTCACTGACAAAAAACTGTTAACTAATAGAGGAAAATTCTATTTTCGCTTTCAAGTACCCCATCATGTCATTGAATATACCTGCCCTGTTAACAGTGCTTAATAGTGTTGTGAGCATAAGGCGGTAAGTCACAATGAATTTAAAAAAAAAAAGACAATTTAATTATATAAAATTCTTATTCTTTTATCAATTGCACAAAAACACAATCAACAGCGATACATTCTCATGACTATGAAGCTCTTTAAAATAAAACACATCATCAACACTAAGCAAAGACTTGGCAGCGAGAACGTATGTAAGTAAAAGATACTTTTCCCCTTTTTACACGCTTCTAGATTGGTAACTTATCAACAGTACAGAACGATGATGACAAGAACAACAAAAAATTCTTACATAATTAATTTCATTTTAATAAATACTTTAGACGAGTCACTAGTCTGTGTTGGCCCGGCCGCTCGCCTCTCTCTTACCCCAGGCCATGTGCTTGACTCTCACTAATAAAACAAAAAAAAAAAAAAATGCTTACTAATCACAAAATCCCACAGCGTTTTGCAACACGTTTGATTGACATTTTACATTAAATGCTGCACAATCCTTTCACGCGCAACCATCACGATCAGTAGAATCTCTAATATTTGATTCAGCATGTGTTGCCCAAAGTCGATGTTAAATTCAAATCCCAAATACATGCGTTGAAATTGATCAATTTCACATAATTTCAAGCCAAGTCTTTCAAGTTAATGCAAATCTGACATTTCGACTTAGATGCGCAACGCTGAGATACTCTGATGCTCGAGCCGAGCCGAGTCACAACTTCACTTCTTATATTAGAATGCACTTTTGGGTGCTTTTCTTTTGCTATAGAACAAAGTGCTTTAGCTTCTGCCCGTGAGAGCGCCAAGTGAGCAATTATATGATTGACAACTTTTGATTGTATGACTTTGTCTGACTTGCATACCTTTCATGCCTCAATGTATTAATTTTGTTTTTATTATACTTTTTTTTTTTTTTTTGTTTGTGAGATTTTCTATTTACGCAGGCGTACTCGTCTCGTCTTGTGCATTCTTTGTTGGCCAACGCAGATATCCGTCTTATACTTTACTGTTCAACTTAAGCAACTTCCTCATGCTGCTTGCCACCAACGTCAGTTGCACAAATCGCCAAAGAACCGCAGGCTTGATCCACTGACAACCTGACGTCGTCATCGTCATCTTCAAGGGGCTTTTGGTTATTTCTTTCTCGATTTTTTTTTTCATTTTTTTTTTTGCCTTACCTTTTTTTACATAAAACTCGTATATATATTTATTTATATATATATGTATATAAATTTTTTTTTAATTGCTGCGTGTAGATTTTGTATTATTTTCTTTAAGCAAATTCTCATTGATCTTTTTGAACGTTTCGCGGTTTTCTGCTTATGCCTGTCTTAGGCTTTGGCTTTACCCATGCTCAAGTCCGTGTCTGGTTTTGTGCGTTTCTTTGATTTACTAATTAACGGTTTGTCGGTTAGGTTTGACATTTGAACATGCTTTCTTGACATTTCACATTTGCTGCGCATGCTCAATGCAAGTGAGACAGAGAGAGAGAGAGAGAGAGAGAGAGTGAAGAATTCGGAACGTTTACAAACATATATCATTTAAAGATCACTCTTCAATCTGTTGCTTCTTCCTCTTTTTCTACTGACTGTGCTGATGAGGAAGCGTGAGATTCTTCTTCATTTTAGTTTTGCTTTTGCTGATATTGATTAATGCTTGGCCAAAGTAACGAATACGCTTGTCTTTAAGCTGCTTTCGTTTAGCTCAGTCGTGTTCTGTCAGTTGAATATCGTTTGTGGCAACATTGACAGAGCTGTGATTCAGTCAGTCAGTCAGTCAGTCAATCAGTTAGTCAGACAGTTGCTTTTCAAGGGCAGTTCATGCACAAAGCTTTGGTTTTTCTGTGGCATCTTCTTTTTTCGCCTCTTTTGTTGAGATCAAAAATGTTAACAACATTTTTTTCAATAATGAAATCATCTATTGACATTTAAAATTCAGTGGAAAAAAAATAATATCACAAGCGGCAACTACAGAGCGCCATAACAGAAATATTTATTTGTCTATGTCTAAAGATCCTTAAATAATGTAACACACACAAAAACAAATACACAAACAAACAGATAGAAAAATATCCTAAAGTTTTTGACATCTTTATCGAGATAACAAGTCAGTTTTTGTTTTATGATATGATGTTCTTTCACATGTTGTTACAATAAATTGAATGCATAATGAAGAGTCCAAGAGGAAATGAGATTAGTCAAAGAAAGTCATATGCAAATAGTGCACAGATGAACATGTTGTTTTTGTGTGGTGACAAGTGATAAGTTGTTGCACTGATGATGATCGTTTGTTGTTCTTCTTCTTGTTTTTTTTGGGAAGAAATTACATTGTAAAGTTCATTTTACGTATGATAATTTGTCTTGACTTAAGTTTAATTTATGATAAGATACGCGTTCTTAAGTTTAAACAAAATGTATTTATTTTCTTCTTCTTCTTCTTCTTTTTTTTTTTTTTTTGTTCTACAATCAACACTTGAAGAAAAGTTGTAAAGAAAATCATGCATGTAGTTTGCACAATATTAATGATGATGTGGTGTTGATGTTAAGTGCTGTTTAATTAATGAATTGTGCTTTGGAACGTCTTTGGTGTTGCTCTCTGCTGCTCTGTTTGGTGCTGATCTAACATGGCACATGGTAGTAGCTTGTAGCTCTTCTTCATCGTCATCATCAACGCTTACACAGCTTGTTGTTGTTGTTAGTTTGTTGAGTTTGTTTTGTATTTTGTTTTGGTTTATGTAAAATCAGCCCACAAGGCTGTTGTAATTCATCACACTTTACCAAAGCACTGGGCCCAGTGCCGTAAGCTGACCTAAGTAAGTTGAGCTGAGCTGAGTTGAGCTTGGTTTGAACTTGTTCTATGCTGTTGTTGTTGCTGTTATTGTAGGTCTAAGACAAATTTCAACTTCCTGCATTTGCATGCGAATTTCAATAGAATTTTACACACAGTTATAATGCAACAATCTTTTATTTACTTATTTTTTAACAGTGTGGTTAATAATACTAGAGAAATACTTGCACAGTGGTCGACAAAAAAAAAAAATTCAACTCCACTATTTGTTAAGAAGCAAAACAGAAAACTATTATTTACAACTAATAAAATCTTGAAATACTAATAAGCGATTTTTATAAAAATTAGAGATTCATGGTTAAAAAAGAAAACCAATATTTAATGTCAAACTACCGGATGTGCAGTGTAACTCTGTGTCACATAAGAGTATGTAATATTGTTTATTCTTAATAAATTTCAAGAATACTGAATTTATTTACCGCAAATATTTCTAATCTTCAAAAAATCATTTTTGATTTACATAGATTTTTTTTTTTAGATCTGGTGATGATGATTTTCAAGAAGTAGTTTGAGTAAAATAGTTCGATAGATGATAGACTGAAATCAAACCACTGTACAAGCCGTTATTGAGCATCCAAAAACGGGGGGGGGGGGGGGAAAAAATACAGTGGCAGCAAAGTTTTGCCCTAAAATTGTGAAACCGTTGAGTGTTGTAATGGGCGTGGTAAGTCATGCAGATGCAGCAAGAATGGCCATTGATGAAAAAACGTATGAGCCACAAAAGCTTACATCTTCTTTAAGAACTCACAATGATCATCAACTCACAATCATCATCATGATTGTCTTTATGATTAACATAGAGCATTGTTGTTGTATATTTGATCGTTAAGGCAGTGATGCACTTGAAAATTCCAACGAGGCGTCAAGCATAGATTTACATATTTTGTGGTTTTTCTTTTCTTTTCTGGTTTTCCTTTTTTTTTTTTTTTGAGAATCTTTTTCTTTCTACAAACCAAGACTCAAGACTGTTTCGAATTGGTGGAGTTGCTTTTTCACCATTTTTTTTATAATTTTTTTTTTTTATTTTTTTTTTAGTGTTGCAAAATGTATTTCGTTTCGGCTGCTGCTAACAAGCTTAAGAAAAATTACTTTGCAAAGCGCGCAAACACATTAAAAATTACACTAAAAAGCGCACTAAGGCAAGTGTTGCAAAAGTGTTGGCGTGGGTTGGGGAAGTGGGGTGTGAGGTGTGGCACTGGTTGATGCACTGAGTTGGTGGTTTGCCAAGTTCAGTACAGTTTAGTTGAGCTGAGTTGTTGTTGGTGTTGTTTTTTTTTTTTTTTTTTTTTTTTTTGTTGCTTGCGGCAACAAATGCACTTTGTTCTGTGCAAGTGCAGAGTTGCCACGTTTTTTTTTTTTTATTTTATAATATTATTTTTTTTCTTCTTTCACTGCTGCAGGGTGTGAAAAATAACTGAACTGAGTTGAAGTTCCATGCAACTAACAACAATTTGTATTTAGTTGGCAATTTATCTTTTTCTTAACACTTTTTTATTTTTGTATAATTTTTAAGATATGTTTTTTTTATTTTTTGCTTGTCTTCAATTGTTTTGTATCTCACAAGCGACTTGTCTTGCAGCAAATGTGCCAATTGTATGCTAAACAGGCCTGAGCTTAGACTCAACAACAACAATAAGATAGGTTTTTGGTCTATGAACGAGTTTGAAATCATCTTCGAGTTGTACATAACATGATTATTATGACAAAGACTTGAGTAAAGTATCCTGAGTGAAATGATTGAGCATTATCTTTAATTTAGGAAAGAAGTCATGGTGGGATCCGGATGTTTTTTTACATTCGGATCTTGTATAAGCCAGCTAGTTGCATGATTCATTGCTTAAGGTGGAGTATCGCTTTAAGGTCAAATTTCTAGAAGGTCTTACTCCCAAGTCCAAATGGCATATTCTTAATATCATATTGAAACCATTTCCGCAGAAATTCGCTTGAATTTAAACAAGTCTTGCACGCACATGATTTTATTTTCTTAATAAGTAATTTCTATACTTCATACTTTATGCATAAATTTCATTTCATTTGTTGTACTTTTGTTTTTTTTTTTTGTTTTTTATATTAATATATTTGAATTTTTCTGCATTTTGCCTTATTATTGTTGTTGTTGTTGTTGGTTGGTTGCCTTTGCTGTTATTAATCTTCGTGGGAGTACAATAAATGTTTTTTTCTTCGTACTTTTTTGCCATTTCATATTTGACTGACTACGCTTGAACTTTTATTTATTTATTTTTTATTTTCATTTTGTTGTTTTTATTTTTTTTTTTTTTTGACTTGGCATATCCTTAAATCCTCACATTTCTGCCTTCATGCCTTTTGCATTTCGCCTTATCTATGATTTGCGTTCATTTGTGTATGAAATTAAAATCACACCCATGAGATACTCTCGCCAACCAAACAGAAACTCACTTGATGCCATTTCCCCGTCATTCAGCCAAGCACAATACATATTGACTGAATGACTGACTAACTGTCTGTCTGTCTGTCTGTCTGTCTGGCAAAGTGACGGAGTGTTGCCTTCGACTCGATTATTTTATTTTCTTTTTTTTTTTTCTGTAATTTTGTAAAATTTCTTTGCGTTGTTTGTCATAAATTGCATTTTGGCTTTTTAATATTTCATTTTCATACTTTGGCTGCTTTCATTGATGAAATGTTCTCTTCATTTCATTTTTCTTTTTCTTTTTTGCTATTTTGATTGACGGCATTTATGAAAAATTCATAAATATGTTAACTTATTAGTGCAACTTTTTATTTTCTGGACAACAGTGTCTTGATTGGCTTGGCAGTTCATAGGTGAACTTTAAGTCAAAGCATCTTCATCGCTGGCTCATTGAGTTCTTACTTCTTTGGCTATGATTGCCGATTTAAAAGTTTTTTTTGGCACTTAAGTTGTTGGAAAATTTGTTTATATATTTGAAGAAGTTACACAAGTCTCCAGACTCAAATAAATTTCAGTGGAACTTCTCGAAGCCGGACAATTAGAAATCGAGCTGGGTACCAATTGTGAAATCGTTCGAATTACTGAAATTTTTATTATTTTTGCCTTAAATTTTATAAAGCTTGTTTAGTATTTTTCAAAAATTTCAAAACTATTTGATTCTTCAAAAAATAGGCTTTAAAAATTTTAAATTCTGTATTGAAAACCGAGTTGCTCTATGTGCGCTTGAACGGCGCTACACATACAACAAATCGAAGTCTTTTTAAGAGACTATTGACTTAAGAAGATTGTTTTAGTGTATGTGTCCTAAGCTTACTCCAGGCATATGGCAAATCATTACAAAAAAGCAATTATTATTTCTTTCAAAGCTCGGTGAGTCGAACTATTATTTTTAGCAATGATTTTATTTGGGTACATATGTTTTTGTTATTGTTTCTTCTATTTTTTTTTTTTTTGCCAAGTAATTTTTGAATTCTAAGAATTCAATTTCGATTTTTATAGTCATTACTTTGTGAAATGTCGTTTGGATCTTCAATTCTTCAGTTTGGCACTGCAAATTGTTCAACAAACGTCGGCAGATAAAGCAATAAAGATAACGCTGATTCTGTTTTTTTTTTTTTTCAGTTCGTTTGGTTTGGTATTTTTATTAGCTTGATTTTTATTACATTTCATTATCTTTTTGATTTGTATTTCATTTATTTATTTTGTATTTTATTATTTAACTTGACTTGGCTTGGCAATTTTGGCTACTGTGTGCGTGTGTGTTTAATTAGAATGACTCGAGAAGCAGCAACAAAAAAAAAAAAAAAAGATAATAAATTAAGTCAAGTGTAGAATTTAATTGATTTCTATTTCAAAGTCTTGGCCAATTGTTAGTGTGTGCGGGTGTGTGTGTGAAATGATTGTAATCATAGATTAAATATCGTAAAAACCCAAAACCAACACACCACAGACAATGTAAAGCTAACAAGCTAACAAGAACAAGAAAAGCAACAAGAATGAGTCTGAGTATGAGTGACGGAAGACATGACGGAGCGACACCCGCTTGACCAATAAAGTCAACAATCAAATCAAACACCCGAAAAGAGCACTTTGTGTATAAAATACACACCCCAAGCTGCCCCACCCCGCTGCCCCACCCCGCTTCAATAAACACAATATTGTTGCTGTTGCTGTTGTTGTTGTACTCACACTCATTATATTGAGATGTGCCACCGAAATGAATCGCATCGACTTCACTTGCCTTGTCATGACTCCTGTCCTGTCCTGCCCCATTTGAGAGTGGCGATTTCATTGCTCAAATAACAAACAAACCAATTTGTTGTTGTTTATATTATTGTTGTTGTTGTTGTTGTTGCTCAATTGTTATTCTTGTTATACGACAACGCTATTAGCCAAGAGTCTCTTGCTTGTTGTTGCTATTGTTGTTGTTTGCCAATATGTAATCCTTACAAACAACAAATATTTAACAATGTCCTTACAACAGCGTCCTTTTTGATGTTTCATACTTGTTTGCATTTTGGATTTGTCTTCTTCTTCGTCATCGTCGTCATCATCATCATCAACGTTCGTCGACAATTCAAATTCTCGTGTTTTCTGTGTGTTTGAGAAAATTTGAATAATTTCCAATTGTTGTTGTTGTTGGCAATCAGTTTTGGACAGTTGGCGTGATTGAACTCACATACACACGCACACATGTGCTGAACGGAAAGTCAATTTAACTGGCAATTAATGCATGACGCCTCGAGTTGCTAAAAGTCAATTCGTCCGACATCGCCTATTAACATTTTCATTGACTTGGCCATGTTGTTGTTGTCGATGGCGCTCATATTGACTCCCGCCTTTGCTTAGCGGTCCCTGGGGTGTCATCTATTCAGTTGAATTCAGTTCAGTTCGGTTCGGTTCGGTTCGTTCAAACACTTTTGCAATTGCAATACAACATTCAAGCTCTGGCTCCTCGCACTCGCACTCTCACTCTCACTCGTTCGTGTGTCATTTCATGCTACTGCCAATTTACGCTCCTAATGTCCTTCGATAAAATTCGTTGTTCTTGTTGTTGTTGAGTCGCTAAAATGACCTGTATACTCGTACACCACCAAAGGACAACAACTGCTGATGACTGCTTTCAGTAGTATTTTTTTGTTGTTGTTGTTGTTGTTGCTTTTGGTTTGGGGGTTTTTCAACATTTGCCGTTCGCCGTCAGTTTCATTTGGTGTTTGATTGGATTTTCAATTATTCATTATTATTGGTTGCAATTTACCTTTCGTTCGTTCGTTCGTTGTGTTTGTGCGAAAATCCTTGAAAACTGATGAAAATGGCAAGTGGCAAATGGCAAGTGAACATTGAACCAATGCCAAACGAGCTGACATCACCATCATCATTGCCATAGCCATAGCCATAGCAAAGTGGCAAAGCATTGATTGCCTTTCATCAGATTTTCAGTTTCCAACTCATCAAATTCCAATTGCATCATTAAACAGAATTTTTAATGCCAAATTGTGTAGGCTGTTGTAGGTTGTTGTTGTTATTGTTGTTGCCTATACTAATACAGTTATCAACGCATCGTATATTGTGTCCTGTGTCATCGAAATGTATTCATTTGTTCACGGGTTTTAGTAACATGATTTTCGTACAGATACATTACATTTATGCCCTTCCATATTTTGCTTACTTCTATGTCACATTGATCCAGTAGTCACATACAACAGAACAGCAGACAGTGTCCTAATGATTTTTGTATAAGTTATATTAAATTTGAATTTTATATATAAAATAAAATAAAATATGAAAAATGTTTGCTTTGTAATAAGCTTAATAACAGTCGTGAGTTTGGATATTACTTAAGGTAATCGTTCTTGAAATAATTTTGAGTTTCATCAATGAAATCGTCAATTTTGATATTCTCTAAATAATATTCTAATACATAGCTTACAATTTGAAATTGGTCTTTAAATAATATAAATACAGCTGTTGACAACTTATTGGAAACAACAGTATTATAAATGTTTTTTTTTTTTTTTTAAATGTATATAAAATACATCTAAGATATTTAAACTGAATTCAAATAAGTTTTATGGAAGATTTATCGTTCGAACTTCAGACATAACCAAGTCCACTAATTAGAAATACGAACGAATTACACGATAACGATATAGACGATAATTTTAGAAATTTGGACCCCTCTCCCCTCTTGGTAAGACTTAGTGAGATTTTGACGAACTCTTCCCTAAGTATCTCACATGAGATTTTGCTTAAAATTTTGAAAAAAAAAATTGTAAATTGAGGGATTAAAAAGTTCACAGAAGATGTCCGATGAACCCTTCTTCCCCTAGGTGAGATTTTGAGAAACCCCCCTACCCTAATTTTATCTCACATAATTTATGGACTCTCCTGAATCTCTGAAGTGAGTTTATATTTTTTAATTTTTAACAGAATTTTTTTCATGGAACATCTTCATTCCTCGTTACCGATGGAAGCTCTATGCCAATCTTGCGGATACATCTGTCAGATCTTTGTTGAAGTTAGACAATTTATGAAGTTAAACATTGAAGAGGTCCTACGACCGAAACAGTGAGTCGGTGATATCAAAATTGTTGTTCATTTTGGCATACTGGAAATGAGTTGCCACTTTTGAGTAAAAGATTGCATCCATTGATGAATTGTGTAATTTAGTGAAGAATTCAAAGCAACAACAAATCGGCCACTATCATAGACGCAAAACTGTTGGCATTCATGATGATGAGCATAACAACAACAACAACAATTTTTGGCACTTTGCTCAAACAATAAATGCCAAAATATTGTTGAAGAATTCACTTTTAAATGCCAATTTGATTTAGCACAGAAACATTTATCAACTCAACGAATGCTATTAACCCATTCAGTTAAGTTCCTTTTTTTTTTTTTTTTTGTTTTTATTGTTGTAGCGTCGCTGGCGTTGGCAGTCGAGCAAACTAGTTTCGAAAAAAAAATTTAAAAAAAAAAAACCGAAAAAGAGTTATAAATAAATGTTGACGATGCGTTGGAATATAACTTCGACTACTATGCCGAACTGAAGTACAACTCAGGACAGCGACAGCGACGGAGACGATTTTCTATTGCGGCACATTAACGCCGTAACGCAATTAAACAAAAATAATGGCTTCAATAATCAACATCAGGACAACGCAAAAATAACCAACCAGCCAGCCAGCCAGTCAGCCAACGAATGCCAAAATATATTGTAACATGGCTGAATGACTGTGACTGTGAACGTGAAAGTTCGCTCTATACTCGCTCGTTATGGTAAGCGTATTGTGTCCTCGCATCCATCTATCTATCTATTTATTTATATATGTATATATTTACGTATGTATATGTGCCAAAGACCCAGATTAACCCCAAGTCGACAAATGAAATGCGCCCACGCTATGTCACGCCTTGTGTTGGAATCAAATGAAAATGAAAACCAAAAAAAAAAAAAAATGAAAATCTAAAGAAATGAACAGAACGGGCTTCATCACATGTATGCATAAAATTTACAAGTTTTCTGGTTTTAATTATATTTTGGAACATTTCGTGAAACTGTTACAATTTCAGTTGAGGAGCAAAGTTCTTCTTCTTCTTAGTCGAACTTAACAACGAAACAGCTTTGCTCCTTTGAGATTTATGCTGTAGGTCCTTCAGACACACACACACACACACAGAGATAGACACCCACTTTGAGACATGTGTGTGCTCATGAGGGTCCAGAGTTATTGTTGTTGCTGTTGTTAGTGCAACCCTTAGTATCAAAAATCAATTAATGACAATAATTTTAAAATTAAAACAATTCAAAAAGGACAAAACAAAAAGCACTCATGCCATTCACCCACCACACTACCCCATACACATATGTATACCACATACATATATTCAGATACAGTTTCAGCATCAGCGTCAGCATGTGTGAAATTTAATGACTTTGAAGATATTTATGAATATCAAACGGCAAACGGATTCGAAATGTTGTCCTTTTTTACTGTTGGTTTCATCATTTTGGTTGTACTCCTTTTTTTTTTTTTTTTTGTTGTATTTTGTCATTTGTTTTTTCTATGCTTATCCTTATCGTCGTTGTCGTTGTCGTCGTAATTATCAAGGATATGCGTGTGTTGCCGCGTTGCAATTATGTTAGCGAAAAAGGGTTTAATTACATTTTGAATAGTAAATTTATGTGTAGAAAATTTTCCATTGGTTTCTTAGACATAAAATCTTCTTCTTCTTATATGCTAGTACAACACATGTGCAACGTTATTATGTACTGTAGTAATGCTGAGTGGTAGATAAGAATTATTGTCGAGTGCAATGAGTATGTTTGATTAAGTTTAATTTATAAGAAAAGTTAATAGAAGGAATTTCCAGTTATCTGTTGTGATCTTATTGAATCTAACAAACCAAATCTCTGAAATTGATGTATAGTTTCTGAAATTCACATCATATTGACAACGGATCACTTTATCACATGTATCCGAATGTCAGTCGATACAAATGATATTATGATATTATTGGAAATCGAATATGATAAACCTTGGCACAAAACTCTTCGGCTCTTTTGTTGAAAATTGTTATAATATGTTGGAACCCATCTCTCTCATATATAATAAAATTTTTTCCATGATTTTAAATTTAATAATTTCAAAAAAAAAAGAAATAATTGATTTAACTGATTTTGAAAAGTTCCTGTAAGATTTCCAATGATCTCCGCTTTTGATAAGATTATGTTGTATCTTCTGCTCTAATTAGATCATATAGAACGACCGATATCTTTGCAAATTGCCCTATTATGACAACCCTTAGGATATGCAGAAAAAGGCACAAAACAGAGAAAAAAGCAATTCGTGTCCTTTTCATGTTCATAACTAACGGCAAAAGTGTTCAACTAAAGTAACATAACTTTAGTGTAAATAAAGTCTCGACACTCAAAACTTTCATGTGTTACACACACACACACAGATACATACATACGTACATGTTAATATAATCACAAACACGAGATTGTTAATTGATTTATGTTTATATTTATGCAATATGTTGATGCTGACATAAATGAAGCAAGTGAAAATCTCACGTGTGTTTGTGTGTATCTAAAAACATTTTCCAGTCAGTTCTCGCCATATGTAATAATAACAACAACATTCGCGCAACCAAACCGATGTTGGTTGTTGTTGGATGATGATGATGATGACTGCGACTGCGAAATGACGCAACAGTGGCATGCAGTACGCGAAGAAAAACGCCTCAGGCATAAAACAGCGAAAAACAACAACAGTCTGTAATATGCAGAGGCGGCAGTCGTCAGTCGTCAGTCAACAGAATAACCAACTCACACTCCCAAAAATACACACACACACACACACACACGCACGATGAGTTTGTCAATGATGACGCTGATGTTGTTGTTATTGTTGTTGATGAAACGTTAATTGAACAACATTGAAGACAAACTTTTATTCGTTCCGTGCGTTCATTCAGTTTGCCGTTCGCCAAAATTTCGTTTGCGGCATATTTGTGTGTAATTATTCTATAATGCATATTTTCAATATTTGGTCACACACACACACACGCATATATACACCCTCTTCATCCCCTTCTGTGCATAATATTTTCGCCGGAAAATTGTTTCAGTTGTTTTTCATAAATTTTCAAAGCAAAATATTTTCAAAGTTGTTTTGTGGTCAACGAAATTTTGATTATTGATCGATTGTTCATAAATATTTGTTTTTCATTTTGGTTTTAATAAGATTTTTTTTCCAATTCACCCGCCTCACTTATGTTGCCTTAGGCTGCTTGTATTATATCAAATGTGATATTCATCATATAACAAAAAATTTAAATTTATTTTGTTAAGGATGATATCATGATATACGCAAAGACTTAAATATAACCTTTGTTAGAATTGAAATAAGTAGGTGTGCTGTGAGATACATAGATAAGTTACACAATTATACCAATAAATTGGTTCTGGATCGTCTTGATATAATTCTAGTAGGGACACACGACACGAAAAGTTTACATGTGCTGGATCTTCAACACAACATGACTTAATTAATAACATAACCAAGAAACAATAATTTTATATACATTGTTTGAACTCATTGGGGTCCAAAAAATCGTGTTAAGTTAGCTTTTAAATCATAATAGATTTAGCAAATTTGTTTATTGCTCTAGGACAGATTAAAAATAAAATAAAAGCAACAAAAAAATTTGTTAATGTTCTCATATCTGTCTTTAGCAATTGTTACTTCATAATAAGAATGTTTGATCAACTCGTTCGTAAATAGGATTTTAACAGCTGTCGTATTCTTGACAACAGTTTTCTTTTCTAAAAGCAAACAGTTTTTATTAATCGTTGCTTTTTTAGCAATAGTGTGCAACTTTGGATACCAAATTCCATCGCTCATAGAAATCGTAACTCCTTACTGTAAGCTGTAGTTTAACAGTTTCTCGAATATGGAACCTATTAAATTTTCTATTAATGAAACTGTTAAAAAGACTATACATTCTTGGAACAACGTTGCCGGAATAAGGCGGTTAGACCTCTAAGTGTAATAAAATTAAAGAAAATATTAACATTCAATTCTCTTTAAAATAAACCACAAAATTTTTTTACTGTTTCATAAAATTGTGTAATCAAAAAGCACGAATAATTACTTTTTAAATATTTTCCATTATTAAAATTTAATTTTTATTTGTAAAATTACACATTAATAAAAAATTACTTCAAAATGTTTGTCATTCAACCTTTAATTATCCAATAGCGAAAAAAAAAAAATTTCATTTAATGTGACGCCCTAAAATATGCTTTAATTTTACTGACTTTTCGATGGAGCGTATTTTAAAAATATAAAACTAAAAAAAAAAAAGGAAAAATAAATGCTTTGGGAAAAGGTAAAAAAGGCTTAAAAAAATAAATAACGTCGCTAACGAATCAAATAAATTTGTTGGTCAATTAAAAAACTGCAAAACGCGCACAATTTTTACATGTGAAGTCATACACAGAAACTCACACACACACACACACAGTCATACACACATGGACACATACGCTGATGATGATGATTTTTGTGCTAATGGTTGGCAACGCAGTTCAGGCAAAAGTACAGCAAAAAAAAGAAAAAAAAATCCGCCATGGAAATACGAAATGGGAAAAAATGCGCGTTGCCATTTGAACCTGCATTTTTTTTTATCTAAGCCCCCCTAGAACCAGAGCACCTACCCTCCACCACCAACACCAAACCAATTCGTTTGCCTTTTTTTGTTTTCTTTTTTTTTTGTCTAATACATTTTAAAATTGTGCTGGCAATCGCACTATTCGAAATGGACCTGAACACGTTGTGTACTTTGTTGGCGGGCGTGTATACGCCATGTGGTTGCGAGTGGGCGTGGCACTGTGTTGGCTATGGCAAATGTTATCAGACGAAAGTTTTGCAGTGGCGCGGAAAAAAATGGTAGTCGAATTAAAACAAAAAAAAAAAAAAAAGGAAAAAATAAAATGTGAAAAAAAGGAAACTCTAAATTTTTTTTTCGATATTTTGTAGAGTTGAAAATCGAGTGGGTGTTGAGCGCATGGCTGGCATGTATAGAGGGCTAACGAGCATCTGATGGCAATATAAAATTCAGTACATACTCACACACAGAAGCTCAAATAGTGCAATGCATTCAAAATGAAAGTCGTAAAGTTTTTGGTGTACGCGTCTCTGCCATTGAGATATTTGCGATGACTGGCGAAGCGCAAATTGGTTCAAGTACTTAGACTTGGCAATAATTGATAATAAATTGATTACCTCAACTTCAGGAGCAGTAATGTTTTTGTATCACTATTGACACCAGACTTACAGATCTCATCTGGAAATAGTTTCTTTAATGGTTTTGATAGTTTTTTTTTCAACAGAAAAGTAAATAGAGTTCTTATTCCAGTCATTTTACATTTCAATGACCTCAATCAATTGTTATTCCTTATGTTATGTTGAACCTGAACCTCAAAAAGAACCCTGAACCTCAAGGTAAGGCCGAAAACAGCTGTGCAGAATATGACATGCTGTTATAATCCTATTAACATGTCATTTGATAGAATGTTCCTATCAACAGTGCTTTAGACAGTGACCACATTAGGGGGCTTAATGAGGCTTGATTGATTTTAGAAAATAATCAAAATATCATTAGTGCTTAGTCTTTTTCTAAGAAGCTGCAGAAAGATCATAGAATACTCTCATGAAAGAACTTTACTAACCGTTCAAGTCACTTTAACGTTTATGATTGAACACTTCTTTATTGAAAAATCTTTTGAGAAGTGTAATAACAGATAAGGGTCCATTTGCTCAGTGATTTACTTGTTACAAAAATGTGTCCTTTAAACTATGTTTCTTTTTATCACTTTAATAACCTATGCACATCTTTAAA
Source organism: Phortica okadai (assembly GCA_034638295.1). Classification (NCBI taxonomy): domain Eukaryota; kingdom Metazoa; phylum Arthropoda; class Insecta; order Diptera; family Drosophilidae; genus Phortica; species Phortica okadai. Next base: position 3,968,676 of record CM067848.1, read on the forward strand.
AAGCAATCGATGATTAGACAAACTAAAGTGTATCCAAACATCTATCAATCATTGTAGTCCAGTTGCCCTCACTTCACCAAATCCATTTGCCTAAACTTCTTTTAACGCCAAACCATTCATTAGACCAAATCTCTTGCAACTCGTTGGCTACGTTGACTTTTAACTATTGTCGCTGCGACTGCTGACTAAAGCAAAAATGAACGCGTTTATTTTTCGTTGTTTTTTCTTCAATTTAAAACGCCAATTTTTTTATTGCACGGTTGCAACAAAATTGACGCAAAAACTAACATACAGACGTAGTACAAAAAAAAAAAAAAAAAATGGCAAGAACAGAAACAAAAAGGTACTGAATAAAAATAAAACGTAAGCGCGAAAACTGCTAGAAAACAGTTATTTGAAAGAACAAAAAAAAAAAAAAAAATGTATATATATAGAATATAGGAGGGAAAAAAAATGGAAATAAAGAAACTCAGTGAATCTAAACTATATAAAAATAGCGAAAAATTTACACTGTTTGCATTTTATTTAGTGCCTTTGTGTTAGTCGACGAGCGACGATGCCAAGCGCGACTCAGAACTGGATCGGAGTGGACTGAATCGACCGTTACAATGCCACCATAACCGCCCATTGCAACCCCCTACCCAACTCAGACCCGAACAAGTGCCACGTGAGCGCGTGTGTGAGTGCACAAGAGTCGCCGAGACGCGGAGACCAAAAGCAACGAGTTGCCAATCTATATATGAGAGCATGGCATTGGAGTCCGGTTCGGTTGGCTGGCTGACTGGCTGGGATGCCAAAGTCAATTCTTTTTCGAGTTGTTGGTTTTCGCATTGCTTTTCTTATTTATTTTTTTTTTTTTATTTATTTCTCTCCTTTTTTTTTGTGTTTTTTTTTTTTGCCAACCAATTTCGAGACGTATTTGTTAGTTGCATGTTCGTTCATGCTGCTTGCACAAATATGATTTGTTTTTTTTTTTTTTTTGTTTTTCTTCTGCTTTCGCAACTTTTCTGTGCTTTGTTGTTGGCTTTTTTGTATACCCTTTACCTGCTGAAACAACAGTCAAAAGTAGGCGTGGCAGATCCTGAAATTCTTAAGTAAATTCTTGTTCAGCAATGAACGTAAAGTCGATTTAGCCATGTACGACTGTCCCTCTGTCAAAATTCCTTCGGATCATCATTTTCTTATTCATTAAACGGGCCAAATTTATGCAATAGTTCCGGCACAACGCTTCGTTTGTGAATGAAAAGCAATATCTAACGGCAATTTGGGGTAAAAATTACTTTAGGGTACATCCATAAATTACGTGGAATAAAATTAGAGGAAACGGGTTCAGCAAAGTCTCACTGAGGAGTGAGGGGGCTCATTAAAATTGTCATGTAAAAATTTTAATCAAAATCTCTCAGATAAGATAAGATAAGGGGAGCGCGTTCGTCAAAATCTCACCGAAGGAGCGGCCTAAATTATGGTCGTCCCTGACATTGGGGTAGAGACACCCAATACAAAAATGGACGTGACCACACCCACTTATAGTCAAAACGAAAATACGATATATCTCCGAAACTAATAGATCTTAAAAAGTTATGGTCTCACAATAATTAAACAAATTGCAATCAAAAATGGGCGTGACAACGCCTTTTAAACAGCAAAAGCAACAGGGTATTTCGAAGTCAAACACTTTCGACTGTATTTTCCTTATTAGTTTCCTTTTTTAACTCTTTGTTGTTTTTATTTTTCAACATGAATGACTTTTACAGTGTTTGCTGCCGACGTCAATTTTTTGCCACGCATTTCTTTTTTCACCCTTGTAGCTTGATTAAAAAATCTCACTTGATATGTAAAACAACAAAATCAAAAAAAAAAAGGAGAAAGAGAAATTGATGGACATTGCAAAAACTTCGATGTTTTTTACTTTTATTTTTTTTTTAATAGTAAGTACTTCGTGGCTTAGAGTTTTGTGCGCCTTTACTGCGCTTGCTCCGCTTTTGGGTCTCATTGATTTAGCTAGGATGCCTTCCTTTGATTTGTTTTTTTATATTATTTTTTTTTTTCATATCGATTGCGTATGGGAATTTTATGTGTGACGACAATGCAGAAGTCTCAATAACCAATCAGCTTTGTATGTATTGATACGAAATCAATATTGTGGGTGTCAACCTTATTGACGTGTATAAATAAACGTGCTAGGCGCAAGTCAACTACAAAAGAGGCGTGTTAGTTGTCTGCAGGGTATATTTTCGGTGCTTCAGTAATGAGTTTTATGCCATGGCTCATCGATAAAAAAATGGCAATACAATTAAAGAGAAAAACTGAGATCGAAAATAAAAAATTAGTCAACTCAAGTCAGCCGGTCGAACGTAATCAATTGACTTTAACTGCTAAGCTTTAGACAACTGTCAATTATACAAAAATCAACCAAAAAATATATTTTAATTTCCTATGATTTTGGTTTTATTTTTTCCAAGTATACAAGTGACTTCATCTAAAATCAAATTAATTGTATAAATTGTAACTTTTAACCCAAAAAGAAGGAAAGAAGTTTAAAATGTCTGAGCAGAAACGTTATTTTAAGTGCAAACGTATGCCGGGCCTAAGTACTTCTGGTAATCGGTGACGCAAAGCCATAAATGTATTAAATAATTAATAAATTTTTCAGTGCCGACGATCATCAAGAAATCGGTTTCTGCGCCGAAAAAACAAATTCAAGATGCGCAGACTGAAAACAAGTCAAGTACACAAGAATCTGTGAAAGCGAAAGGTAAGATGAATAGTATGACAAGAAAGCTCCATTAAAATAATTTTAATTAGAAAGCTCTCCAATTTACCATAGATCGTTTATAGGGTATATTCTTAGACGACATGATATGATATGTCCGTCAAAGACATATACGACAGTCATATTTTTTTTTTACTTTTAAGCTAGTTCTATCCAAAGAATATGAACATATAGAATATAAAAAGAGCTCTTAAGCGTTTTCCTGTTAATACAACTATTGCAGAAAATCCTATATTCTGTGGTCTAAAATGGAAACATACATGAGTACGTGCCACAAATGATGTCAAACTTTCTGGTTTTCCTCTTATAGTACTCAGTGATATAAAAGCTCAGTGATATTGTACAAAACTCTTGTAATCTTGAACTTCATACGAAATCACCTACCAATGACTTTATTTCTCTTTAGTATCCCGCATTTTCACAAGCTCTGACTGAGTTTGGTTTTCAATAGATGAAGTATACAAATTTAAGAGCTTACTTTACTTTACTATTTGATATGTCCACCATTTTTTAATTAAACTCAGCATATTATGTACTTGAGTGATGTTACTTTTGATTTTTCCTTTATTGCATACAATAAGCAAAGTCTGAACGAAGCAAATGACAAAAGTACCGTTGAATTGAGCGAATATAAACTCACAAAATCAAAATTTATTTCAGACATGGCTCCTACTCCAACACTGCAAAGAGATGAAAACAATGCCTTTGGCAATATAGCAGAGCAGAAAGTCTTCACCAATCGAGGTGCAATACCGAAAGTCTTAAGAAAAGAAAGCGGGACTGACTATAATGATGACGTTAGTTCAACAACGAGTAGTAATTCGAACAACGACTGCTTCGCCCAATTCGTTGACTTTACCGGTGGCAAACTAGAAACTCTTTCGGCAACACCCTACAATGAGATTGCATTTTTACGCGAATTCGAGGGTTACATACGTGATACGAGGGGTTGTCATTTTCATCGACCGCTGAGTAATCCACCCAATACACCTACTGGCGCAACGTCATTTTCATCGATTGATGCCAATCGGGCATGTTGTAAGATGAATAACAATTGTTATTATGAAATTAAAACTTACCAAAATTCGATCACTAGCATATTCCGGCGATGCTGATGATAAACTGTTTGTGTCTAGTTCCCATGTTCAAGATGCCGAACATAACGATCAACCATTTGATTCAAGAAATCATCGTGAAAATAAAAGAATAATAAAAGAAAGTGAACATGGTCAGCGCCAGGACGAAAGTAGACATTGTTGTTGTTGTTGTAACTGTCATATAGATAGCAAGAAATTATCAAGGAGCAGTGAACAAGGCAGACGGTCGCTTATTACAACAAAATCATTTTCAGATTTAGTGGACTCAAGGCCATTTCGTAAATAATTACGTTCAACTAACGTATACTTAATTTAATATATTTCTTTCAATAGAGCTATCAGACATGAGTAAACCATTACCGAAGAAGCAACGTGCGACTGGCGGTCAAGACAAGTCATTAAACAATACTGCCATTGGACAGTGCACTACGATTAAAATTGATAAAAAAATACCCATTAAGAACCGTTCATATGTCGTAAAAAATCATCAATCATCAATAGCAAAGTTTGAAAAAATCCTGCAAGCTCAAGAAAATAATTCAGTAAAAATATTGTACGAACCACCGACCCAAGAAGCCGATCGTTATTTTCAGTCATCTCGATCGTCCGTCTGTTATGCTACATACAGCTCTATGAGCACCATATCGACAATGCATACAGATAAAGCTGATTACAACTACAGTACCTGTACATTTGACACACTTAGTTTGGATTGCAAATCAACACAAGAAGTAGAAGAAGTTAAAAAACCCTTGGCATTTGTTATCACAGCAATAGAACCAAAAGCTGATGACAAAGACGCAACACAATTGGATGAAGAAACAATACCGAAACACGGTGAAAATTCCGTGACCTTGGAGTCAGACAATATAACTTTATTATCATTTGTGAGAGACCAACTGGTGGCACATATTTATGGTTGTACAATAACCTTTACAGATACTGATGTGTCAGAAATCGAAGAGGCAAGCAAGATAAATAAAAGACCACAATCAAAGGAATCAAGTAAATTTATAAGACTGGAGATGATATCAAGCACGGACACTGAAAAGTTTGAAATAAAATCAGCGTCAAAAATTTGCCAAAATAAATCAACGCAAACGATTCTGGAATGTTTTTGTAAGCAAAAATGTGTGCAAATTTTTGAAAAAAAGGATGAGAATATTGTAAGGTATGAAGAGGTTAAGAATGATCAAATTGATAAGGAAGATAATAATGTTAAAAAATATCCAAATGATAGGAAAGATAAAAAAGAACATAACAATCGAAATGATGAAAAATATCACAATGATAAAAAAGAACATAACAATCGAAATGATGAAAAATATCACAATGATAAAAAAGAACAGAACAATCGAAATGATAAATATCACAATGATAAAAATTATAAAAAAGAAAATAACAATCGAAATGATAAAATTTCTAAAAATTATATAAAAGAACATAATAATCGAAATCATAAAAAATATCACTATGATACAATAGTCAAAAAGCACCAAAATGATAAACAACATAAAAATCGTAAAAAAAGCAAAAAGGATAATAATGGTTTCGTATTTATACGTCCACAACATTCCGAATTATGTGAGTGAAATACATTATTGATATAAAATGTTATAAACTTTAAAATTTTCAGCAACTTATACTAGTCATTCCATATCCCAACGTTTTCTATGGAAGCCACATGATTCTGTTTTTAACGATGATAGTTCAACGAAATCGCTTCGAACGGTATCATCAGCTGAAAGTTTCCAATCTACACCTCCTGGTTCAGTTTTTGATGGTGATAGTTTAACTGAATCGCCTCGAAAGTCTTTATCAGAAGAACATTTCAAGAGATTGAAAAGGACAACTAATGCGTTATTTAAAAAAAAATCGATCAAGTGTTTATTGCCGAAAGTCAAGTATAAAATGCAATGTGCAATGCTGGAAGTTTCTTCAAGAGATCCCGTATTATTGCGCTTTGAACGCCAACAACATAGTTTTTTCAAAAAGATTTCACGTTCTATACTCACCGAATTGGAGATATTACGTGGCATTTGTCAACTAATACCGAATGTCGATGATATGTCAGAAGGTAAAGAAATTGTAACGCTCATTTATAGTCATCAATAATATAATATATCAATATAGATCAAATCACAAGCGATCGATATCCAATTGTGGATACAGGCATTTTATACTATTTGATGCGTTTGTATAACGCACGCCTCAATGATGATTCATACCATATGCAGGCCTATATGCTGGAAGGTTATTATGCAGCGGACATGCTGCTCAAGCAGGGCATACCAACTGTAGTGCCACCCAAAAGCTTAGTTGGTGCAAATGGAGATGGCGCTGACGGCGCATGTACTACTGAAGATGACAGAGAAAGTGCCGCTGAAGGTGGTGGTGCTGTAAAAAGTGTTGGTGCTTCGGCTATCATTGATAACTCAGCTAAGTGCGCTGGAGAAAGTGATTATTTCAGTGCTGATGTCATCAATAAAATTCCAGTACATATATTGCCTTATCTTGATCTAAAACTATATGAGTATATAAACGAACAAGAGCAATTAAATCGTAACTTGCATAAAACTCATTTGGATGTTAATGAGTTACTCTGCTATTACATCATCAGCAGCTACTACAGAACACTGCTGCATCGTTACGGACGCGGCGTGGACACGAAGAAAGCATCATTTGCCGTATCCGTCTTCGAGACATACATTTTGGAACGTGAAAGTCGTTGTGGACGGATTAAGTTTGAAGATCTGTACAATTGGATCCGAGCGTATGAGATTCGTGTGATACCCATCGACTTGCATGTACGTAACGATGTTCGCCTCAATAGTTTGAAAAGATTGAATAATGATGAAATTGTTCATGTCATAAATATGCACGTTTATCGTCATTTTGAACATAACAAAGTACTGCCACAACCTGATGTTCTAACTATAAATGAACAAAAAAAAACAAAAAAAAGTCGTCACAAAAAACAACACTTGATTGATGATCAACGAGGAGCCCATAAATGTCCCATTGGATCTTGTCATATGAGGCTTGAGTGTAGAAATTATATGACACATTTTATAACAACGCATACGTCGCTGCATGAGGAACTCAGGTGTGAAGAACGTGCCGTGCACTTTATGCATCCCAGGCTTTATCCCGACGACATGCAGGTCTATTGTATTTCTATGCTTGGCTTTCGGTGCGACGCATTTGCTGCAAGTGAATTGCCGTTGCTCAACACTGAACTACCGCCCGGCTGTGAGGACTATGCACATTTACAGCCAGTGAATCTAATGTACTGTAAGACCAAAAAACAGACTTTAGATAGTCAATTGACGCCGTACCGGAAGTTTGATTCGAATTCGATAATATATGTATTTTGGTTAATGGCGCCGAATATGTCACTGCCTGATTTTGATGTTAATTCAATCAATTGCAAAATAACAACCTACAATTTGTCATTGTCCGAAGGCGCAACCAAAATTATAAGGGTCTTAGAACACAACGAATTCGATGACATGGTAACTTTACTATTGAAAAACTATGATGATTGTTTTGTTATTGACTTTCGTCAAATGGTAAGTCTTACGAACAATTTTACGTCGTTATTTTGCTTGGATATAAAATATTTAAGAGATACAACTAAATAAGGAACGCAAATTTTAAGAAGCTCTTGAATTTTTCGCATAACTTTATATTTTATAAGTGTTAATTGAACGAAAAAAAAAAAAATATTCTGTAATTTTTGCTATAAATAAAAACATTTGAATACAATCTAAGTTTTGATAGTTTTTTGTGCTGTACTGTCGTATGTCACATGTTGCACTATGTAACATGAGTACATTCAGTATTAAAAAAATGTTCTTGAAACATTATTGAGGTGGTTAGGTTATCTGATCAACTGGAAGCATACATGTGTCTAACTCGAACATTCGATATGCGCACTTCAAGCTTTATAACTACATTAGGTGATCAAGATTTTTGTTTTAAAAATATATATGAGATTTTCATACAAGTCCTTTTCTATCTCTATCATCTATGCATTTGAACAGCATTTTCAAATAATTGCATGTCATTTGAGTACAGCATAAAATATATGTATTTACATATATGAAAGAAGCAAAGTGGCTTAAATGTCGAATGGTCTGCATTCCGTACTCTCCATCTTCTCCCGCTCTCTGCCTAATGCAGAATAGCTCAAAGACAACGGCAAATGAACGCTTTTGCTATCCACGAAAATCACCCACAAATCCCATTCAAAAATGATTTCTTTAGCTTTTATACGTCCTTTATTTTTATCATCAGCTCAACTTGATTTCTTTATGCTACCAACACACACACACACGCACATACAGAGACAGACAGAGAGCCACATACATACAATCAAGCATTCTTCGAGGCGAACAAAAGAAAAGCAATTGCAACCAATAAACAACGAAAGGGGCAGGAGCCATAGGACGATGCCGCACTCATCTATATCAAATATAATACAATATAAGTAATACAAAAGCTACACAGATTTTTACAACAAACGAGCTTAAGAAACAAAACAAAACAAGAACTAGAAAAAGAAGAACCCAAAACAAGAACACGAGCAGGCAAGCAAGCACGCAGGAAGCACAACAAACAAGACTAATACAAGAGTATAAAGAATCAAAAATCTTGATTTTAGATTTAAGATAACCAAAAGTCTCAGTGGCCTGGCTTCGTTCGTGTAAACAAGCTTAACAAAAAAACCAAACAAAATAAAAATCGAAGGGAACAATTTTGCAGCCACAAAATAGAAAATCACATGAAAAAAAAAAAATCCATAGAGAAAAAAAAAAAAAAAACAATTCAGAAAGCGAAATTCAGTCAACCAACCCCACGAGCCAAAAAGATTTGACTGGCAGCAATCAAGGACAAGTGGTAGGGGCTGACGTAGTCGACTTTCGGGGGGTAATGTGGAGCACGCAAAGTGCTAGAAGAAATTCACATTCAATTCATTCGTACATTCAGTCATTCATTGAGCTGCGTTTAGAATCGGCAACGGAGTGATGGCCCCGCGTTGCTACTTGACCCCCACGAAGAACTTAACGTAATACACAGACAACAAAAAAAAAAAAAGAAAGTAATGAAAATGAAAATAAAAAAAAAAACAAAAACAAAACAATATAAAAATAGGAAACGAAAAGAAGAAGTCGGGTTCGAAAGTCAAGTGGCAAGTGAAACTGCTCAAATGCTTATCAATCGCAAAGCAATCTACAATGATATTATTTGTGTTGTCGTCCGCAACTCCCCTTGGTAGGCAGCCAGAAACAATATGGCAACTTGGCGACACTACACAGAGATTGCTTAGCGGTTTTCTACAACAAAAAAATATTAGCTTTGCGGTGAGCTTATTGCTATTGATCTCCAACTATGACAAGAAAATGTTCAATTGACTATTGGAAATTATAGAACATAATGTATAAGTAAGGTTTCATATAATTTCAAGATCCTAGTATTTTTCAGAAATTCAAAATCAGTTGGTAAATATGTCATTCCATCTGCCAAGTCAATTATAAAGCATTAATGATAATTGTCTACATTTTTAATGATCTCACCAATTGCCACTTCTTTTTGTAACCATTTTTTTTTTCCATTATAAACGTTTTCTCATTTTTTTCTCTAACGAATTCCACTTCAATGAATTGACAAATTTTCTTAAACAAATTTTATATTTCTTGTTGTTGTTGCTGTTCATGGTCCAAAGTTCATTTTGTAAAGCGTTCTTATATTTCAAAGTGGTGTGAGATATTTGTCAGTCAGTGAAGTGTTTTTTTTTTTTTTTATTTTTCTTTTGAGGTAACAAGACTTTTGCCTTTGAAACGCGAAGGCATTTCTATAAACGTCTGACATTTGACATTTGATAATGTCATTTGCCGCGTAATTGTTTTTGATTTGGTGCGCTTTTTTTATATTTCTTCTTTAGAATACTAATTTTTTTTTACTTCTGCTGTTTTTATGGTTAACAAATTTCAAACAAATTATTTCCTTTATGGCCATGAAGCGGAATTTAAGAAAAAAAAGGCAAAAACGGCGTGGGTCGAAATCAGCAGAAAAGGTCGAGCGGTACAATGAGGAGCAAATGAATGAGAGAGTGAGAGACAAAGGAGAGCGAAAGATTTAAAATGTTATTAAAGGCAGCGATGAGTAGCATATTTGAAAGAAGTGATAAGAAAGCATTATCACTGTGATAATAATTAAAAAAAAAAGAAAAAATATTCGATATGACAAAAATTTATTGTCTTTAGAAGTAAATTGTTGTCTTTTGTCGCGGCATTTTGTTAATTATTACCTATGTTTTTTTTTTTAAATTCAAGCCAAAATTTCAAATCCCAAAGTATCACAGAGTAATGGCAAATGTAATCATAAGTGAACGTGTCGCATTAGCACACATCAAAATTACACAGTTACTCACCCAGTCAATCATGACTGTAATTCAGTCAGTCAGTCATTTGGTCAGACACGTACGAACGTACGTACACATATGTCCCCGAAGCACAATAGGATAGCAAAGAACCATATGGTCACACTTTCAACCGACTCTCCTTCATTGCTTTGACTAGCTGGCCCCCCGCCCTCTCCCTTGCCAACCACTGTATAAACAAGCACAACTGACAAATTGTTTCATTGAGCATACATTATGCTGTTCATTATCAAAAAAACAAAAGTCATATGAATGAGAAGTCATCGAATTGCCACTGTCAACATTAATGTAACGCAAAAATGTCTAATGGCCATGGTCATTGGTCATTGACACGACGCTGTCAAATAATGGCAAACAAATAAAATTTGGACCAAGGCAAACGAAATATGTGTGTATTGATTACAATCATAAATCAAGCAAATGTTGAAAAATTACCGAAAAACTCATCGAAATTCCGGCATTTCTTTTTTTTTCCTATTTTGGTGATGAAATGTTATTCAAGTTTGCTTGAGTGTGGGGTGGCTTGGTATGAGTTGACGACCGGTCAAGTTGGAAGGTAAGCAAAAACAAAAAAAACACACAAACAAAAAAAAAAGAAGAAGAACTTGACATAAACTAATGAAAGTCAACATGCATTGACAGGAAATAATGTGCGCAATTACGTAACTGACCACGCAGTGTCTTTTGGGTGAGTCAAAGTGGAGCGTACCAAGCCAAGGCGAGGCTCATCACTACTCATCATCATCATTATCATCATGTTGGCTATTGTTAGGTCTTTGCTGCTGTGGCTGCCAATCAGTAGCTCAAGTTGCCCAAACAAAATTAGTTGAGTTTACGTAAATAGCTAATTTATTCAGGTTGCTGACGAGTGCGTGGCAGTGCCTTCAGCTTGCACGTCTATTAATCTGCTGGCTACACGGTATCAGATTACAAGGTGTGAAATTTCTCAAGCTGCAATGCTAAAGACAAAACAAAAAGTAATCTTGTTATGGCAGGCAATCCGAGTGAGTTCCTTTCGGATACCTAATAGGCCACTGAGTTGATTTCATATTATTTTATCACAACAAATAACTTACTAAACGACTTTTTAAGATTTTCCAAATTTAAAGTTGTCTGATTGAAGTTCTTACTTGATTGGTTTAGTTTACTAAATGTATTTGATCAACGCAGCTCTCTAGCTTGTTTCCGTAAGCTACAAATTATCGATCTAATACTAGGTCTTTATTTGCTCGGAATTTTTTCCCCATTTTTTAGTGATACTCATGTTAAAACATTATTTTTTAACTAGACATCTGATAAACCTCTTTTTGTTAGGAATATGAAGATCAAATTTGTTATAGAAATCGATTTTTGTTTACTTGATACATGTTTTCTCCACAAAAATACAAAATGAATTCCCCATAGCTCTTGAAATCATTGAAAAATGATGTCACAAGGTTGTCTAAACAAAAAAGGCAAATAATCATCAACAATCGTCATCAAACTTCATCAGTTCACAATATGTGCTCATGCTTCTGCACATGTACATGTCATATATGTATGTGTGTGTATTTGAAGACCATAATTTATCTGTCACATGTCGAATGTGTCACCTTCATTATGGCATGGAAATAAAAGTAGAAAAGAAAAATCAACAAAGACAAAAACATAGCACAAAAATCTATTCAACATTGCTTAGAACACACATTGGTCTGGTCTGGTTTGGTCTGGTCTGGTCGGGGAGGCTCTAATGGTCATTAATATTTATTATAACAGATACACGCACGCCCACGTCACATATGGATGGGACACGGGGTGTGGACACACCGGCAGACCTCCTTGTGCTGTTGTTGTCGTCGTTGTCGTAATCGTCATCGTCGTCAGTCAGTCAGCGAGACTATCACTCAAAAGAGCATCAAGCAACATTTCGACTACTTACACAGTTTGATATTTTAATATTCTGTATGAATATGAATGCCTTCGAAAACAGTTGGTCCTCACCCACACCCACACCCCAATTGAACGCCTGTGTTTGTGTGTGTGTGTGTGTGTGTTCGGCAGGGTGGTGTACTACTGAGTTATGAAAGCTATCAAAACCATTAAACAACATTCGATTCGGCAATGTGCTCAACTTGAAATGTATCTGTTACTGCCGCCATCGCAATTCTTTAGTTCATTTGGCTTGGTTTGGACTCATCTCATCTCGTCTCGTCGTCGTTGATGTTCATGTGCATTTGATGGATTATGTCAAAGTTGAGGTTATGTTGTCAAAGACATTTACCCCAAAAGGAATTTGTACGAAATACGTGCTATGAATTTTGAAGTGTCATCGTGTTTGTTTTTTTGATATTTGCTTATTTGTCTTTTTTTTTGCAATTATGTTTTTTTTTTTTAAATGACACTTTGAAGTGTTTGTGTATTTTTGACTTGTTTGGAATATTGAGCTGACGATTTCTGTTCCGTTCTTTCATTTATCAAGCCAACCGGTAAGTTAAGCTAAAAGAAATAATAATCAGTAAGGACTCTTCACGCCCCTTTTTTGTGTCACGCCCATTGTTTCGATTGAATCTTATATCTCTTTATCTTTATAGTCTACCTATATATAAATTTTCATTATTTTGATTATTGATTTTTGCTATAAGTGGCCGCAGCCATGCCCATTTTTTTAATCAAAATCATACCTCCCTAAGAACATAAGTGTGAAGTTTCAAGTCAATTGCTCAATCAAAACAAACAAAACATGTTTCCTTTTAATGACGTAAATCTTACATCTCTTCCTCTTCTTCATTTTGTATGTTAGGTACTAGTTCCTGTGGTCCGATCTTAATGACACATTCAGACATTTAGTCTGGGTACTTTAAACTACTATGTTTGAAATTTCAGCACTATATCTTTCAAAGTTTTCCATACAACCATTCAAGTCTTGTTCATTTTTCCGCTTCATTTTGTATAGTTCCAGTGGTCTGATCATGCAATGGTCAATTTTGGTGATTTTAAAGGACTTGATGTTATATCAGCGAGTGATATTTATATATCACATGGAGTGATATTTATATATCACATGGATTTCATGCCTTTACTTCAACTTATTTCACATAACGTAATAATTTACACCTTCTCTTAAAGTTGCCTTCGATTTTCGGAACACTAAGACATCTTCGTGGTCGTCACTTACTTCACATACACTTTAAATGTGTTTGTTTTCATGCTGGCTAAAGACCTTATAGGAAAATGTGTTCATTAGCCGCCTAATGGCATATGTAATAGTTCGTGTACATCAACAATCGCACACCACCTCAACTATAAACAAAAAAAAAAAAAAACAACAATGCACAACAAAAAGACAGCTATACAAGTTTTTGTTGTATTTATTTAGATGAAAAATCGTCTGTATAAGACAGACAAAAGCTAATCCAATATTTTTATTAGGAAAAACCATTAAGGGTCATTGAATATTGTCGGTAATAAATAAATGGAACGCAGACAAACCAAATACGCATACATATGAGCACATCTATCTATGTATAACTGTGTGTGTGCTTGTGTATATATATATTTTTTTTTGGCATAATCCAAAGCCATCAACGGCATCATTATTCAAAGAAGGATTTGCGACTGAAAATAGACAAAGCAAGAAAAAAAAAAAAAAGGAAAAATGACAAGAAGTGTAAGAAAATAACTGCACAAAAAAGAAGCAGAAAAAAAATGAGCAAACTGCTCAAAAAGCGATTTTTCTAACTGAAACTTTTTGGTTGTGGATATGATTCTGGCTATGACTTTAAGTAACTGAAGGTGTATGTGTGTGTGTGTGTGATAAACTTTTGGACTGTTCTGAAAATGAATTTCTTAAAATTCAAAATCGTAGCCCAACAAATAACGAGAAAAGAAATCATTGCGATCATTGCTCCTAAAAGTATGCAATACTGAAATTCAATGTTCAAGACGCGCCCTCAGAAGCACCGCAACAAAATGACCACAGAAATTGTTTAATATCGATGTGAAACAATGTAATTACACAACTTTCACTTGTCGTCAGCCTCCCCCTTTTTTTTTGCCATCGCACATAGCAAACAGTCTAACAAAACTATTAATGCCTACCACCACCACCACTGCCATCATCATCACAACTACAACCATCATGGGCAATGTTGTGTGGCATGTTGAAGAAAGAATGCCAACGTAAAGAGAAAATTGCACTCATGTGTTCATTAAAACAATAAAAAGCAGACTTGCTTACCGGAAAATGAGTAGTCAATGACGAAGACGAGAAAAGGACATTTGCTATTGCCATTGCCACAAACCGAATAACGAATCTGTAACTGAATCGGTGTATCGGTAACGGGCAAATACAAACACATGCAAACATACACATTTATACACAAAAGGCGTTGACGGTCGATGACGAAGTTGTGTCGATGCCTGCCTAATTATGAATTTGGTTGTGTTGTGCGCGAAGACAACAATGACGACGACGACGACGATGATGATGACGGACAGACTGTAGGACAGCTTTGCAAGCAGATACGTTTAGGTTACGGTTGTAAAATACTTGGGTTGAGCAACAAGGCAGACCAAATAGTCTTAGCGGACTTTGTTTAATTATAACATTTGGTTCTGCTACACTTTTGATCGGCTAGTATAGAAATAGTGAGGCAGTTGGTATGTATTATATATGTCAGAAATATAAGACTAAGAAAAAAGAAATTTTTTGACGTTCCAGTCATGGATCAGCTAAGGAGAAATTTAATTTCAATTCGTCACCTTTACCTGAAAAAATATAAATTCAACATAATGTCAAATGTTTTAAGAAAGCGATATATGTACATCCAACTACATATATGAATTATTATCCTTTTAATAAAAAAAATTCAATTATTAATAAGTCATAACTGTTTGTCCCTGACCTAGTAATGGATCAGGTTGATAAAATAATATGTGTAATTATTGTTTGCCGAAAATTTAATGATTAAATTTTAAATAGTGAGGTGTAAAGACGATACTTATTGAAAAACTTTATGAAAAATAATTATCAAACTATTTTTTCTTCTATTAATTTAAATCAACCTTGGCAGTGAAACCAATATTATGACTCAAAGTGACACATATGTGTCAGAAAGATTCCGTTTGTGAAAGCATATGAAAATTATTACTGTTTAATGTACTGATCCATAACTGAGATGTCATGCATTACTGGGACGTTTACCTTACTTCTTTTAATTTTTATTAAAAACACTTCAATTTAAAACCGAAAATTCAAGTATTCGTTCTAGAGATCCGCATGAATGCATTCCTTTATTCGCTATACATGCACTCATAACAGTCAATGAGATAACATACAAATTATTAGTGTACTCACTTCCAGAGTATGCTAGGGTATGGTGTCATTTTAAACTGATGTGAAAATGAAATGCGTGAATGAGTTGACTGGTGTGCAAGACGTAGAATCAGCTGATGAAGCCTTTTACTGTACAGTAAGTAAAATGTACACCAAAAGACTTACCACGAAATTTGCTGTACAATTTTGCTGAGAATATTGTGCATTACTTGACAATACAGCTATAAATACAATATACACATTCACCCAAAGAGGTACATCATAGCTTATGCATTCGTTTTCAGAGTGAGTAATTCATTTGCTATTTTGAGTGCATTCATGGAGAGCTCAAATTGTGGCCTCATGTAAGATAGATGTAAGTTTCACCTCACTTCTCTTATATAATTGATATATGTCAAGCGTTATTTTAGGGTATTTGTAGTGCGTATATGCTCAACTGCTAATGAATTCGTAATTGTTACTGTTGTAGTTTTTGCGTTTTAGGTTTTTACAAGCATGTTGCACTTCAGCAATGTTACTGCCAGCGAGCATCAACAATACCTTTGCTTTTGGCACATGCAACCCTCACCCTTGCCTCACCCACACCCCCACACACACACACACACAACGACTGAGCATTATTAGTGCCTTGCGTGCAAACATTTATGAATTTTCTTTAGCAGCCTCACTTTCTTCTTTTGCCAACAAACCAAATCGCTTTCACTGGCTATCTGTCTGTCTGCCGGTCGGTTAGTCGTGCAGTGTATCTGCCTGTATGTCTGTCTATCACTTTGTCTTTATATTAGTCTATTGCTTTCTATGCCTGTGTGCGTTTATATATCGTTTGTTGTATTTGTTCATTTTTTTTTTGTTATTTTTTTTTTTTGTTATTTTGGGTGTGAGATACGCATGGTTTGTAACTCAACTTGTAGCGCGTGTAACTGGAAGCTTTTCATTTCGTTTTGTTACTGTTTTATGTGTCGACCCAAAACGATACGAAAACGTTTCGTCATAAACTTCAATAATCGTAAATATAGATTTCTCGGTTTTAGTGCGCCTCAGTGAAAGTAATATTGGTGCCTTGTCATGTCTTGACCAAATGTCCAACCAAATAACCAAACTGTACTGAACAGAAGTAAAACTAAAACATTTGGCAAGTGAATACGTTGAAATTAATAGTTTCACTGCCTTGTCTCGTTTCGTTTGTTGGTTTTTGCTCAATGTCTTCATTGCTTTTCTGGTCGGGGGGGGTCGATGGTGGGTGAGGTTGTTGTTAGTTATTGTTGAGTCGCTTTATTTGCAATGAAGACATTTTGCGGTTTTGTTGGCCGCCAGTTATATTGGCCTGCCATCGTCTTAATGCACATTTATGTATGTGCTTTCGTCGACGTGTGCGCCTGCCTGCCTGCAAGCACACACACACACACACATGCACGCATTTCGAATGTTTCGTCAATGTCATAAATTCTGATACTGTTATGAAGCTGAAATTGAACATAATGCGTCGGCTGCGTGTCGATAAGACATTGCATAGCAGGAAGAAACAGCTTAAGTATTTATTTTCGACTTTGCTACTCATGTCATATTCGAATCATATTAATTTATCAACTAAAACTAAAAAAAAAACATTTTTTTTTAATTAATTGTGTTTTCTAAAGAAATTCTGCCAAAGCAACTCAACTAGAACGTAGCAGGAAATGGCTCAACGCATTGCCGATGACTCGATGAAAATCTCAGGAACAGGTTGCCAAGGCAGGACTGTTGCAGTTGTCTGATGAGGCGAAAGTTGATCTTCTTGACGTTGGGCATCCTGATGATGTGTTTGAGTTCCTTCAGATGGAATTGGTAGCGGCAACGTGTCTGCAACGACGTCAAACAATGCGTTTTCGTACGCCCGAAGAGTTTCTCGCCAGTTTGAGGTCAAGTGAGAGCAAATTCGAACAATTGCGTGGCATCGATCGCTTGGATCTGGATCCATACATATGTAAGATAATAATAGATGAAAAAATTCCCCATTAAAGGATTTATACTATGATTTTTATAAAAGGTACAAAACATTTATTCCATATGATTCGTAGTGATCCAAAGATGAGGGTGATAATTCTGCATCCAAAGTGATATAGGTTACTTTCAAGTGCAGCTATAGGATTTTTTTTTTGGAGAGGTAAAAATTTCAAAAGGCTAAGAAATATATTTTAAAATCATAATAATTTGTAGATATATAAGAAAAGCTTATAATGCATGTGGATAATAATAGATGGAGATGTCTATGTGATGATCTTCCTTATATCTTGCCTCTTCAGAATTTGTTTTCTCATCCCGAAATAGACTCTCTATCATGCAGCAGACTTAATTCTTGAACAATTTGTTTTTTTTTTTTCATTTATTTTTTAATAATTTGAGCTGAAGAAATTTTCCTCCGAAACAATCTCGAAAAATTGTGATTCCTTACTTAAAACCGATTTCACTTACACCAAGAACAAGTATGCAGTCGATTAAGATAAAGTATTATTGCATGTAAAAATAATCGACTAATTAAAAACAGTTGCCGTCGATGGCACGGCCAGCAAATGTCAAATTAACCAGCTCAACAAAACGACTTAAAATTGACTCAAACCGAGAAGGCCGACATTCATACATGAGAACGACAGGACACAAGTGCCAACATAAGCCAACAAAACCAAAACCTAAACCAGCTAGCAATAAGCTACCAATGCGTGTTGTGCAACGCCAAATAGAGGGGGCCCCTCAAATAAACAAAGAGCATTATACACCTGCCTGGCTGGCTGTCTGTCTGTCTGTCTGTCTGTCTGCCTTTATTCGTTTATATTCACTCATATATGCATATGAGCTTGTTGGTGTTTTTGTTAGGCAGATGCAGAACGCAGACATACATATATGTATCTGTATATGTATCTCATTCATTGTGCTGAGATAACATTTAAGCGAAATCGCTTTAAAATCAATTAACCGGAAAATCACTCGCAATTTGCGCTTCGCCATTCGACAACAACCGATGCAAGGAGGCTGTAGTAACAGTAGCAGCAACAACAACGAGGAACAATGAAAACGGTGGCAATAACAACAACAGCCGTGGTCCATTGTTTGGCCATCATGTCGATACATTCCCACACACTAACACACACACACGCACGCACGCAAACGACAGTGCAGATACATGTTGTAACCCTTTTATCGATGCTGATGATGTTGATGATGATGATAGCAATAGCAATGGCAATGCCAATGGTGGCGTCCTCTCTATGTGTGTGTGTGTGTGTAAGCTATGCAGCAAGCGTGGCAGTCAAGCAGCTTCACACACATGCACTTGACCATTAAAAAAAAAGGTAGGTAGATAGGAAGGAAGTCAGCAACATATAGAACGTTGCTGGGGCGCACAATGTCAGGTATTAACCTTCATTTAATGTTAAACAAAGCCACATCGCGGCATGTTCGCACAAGTCGATAACAACAACAACAATCCGCGAAGAGTAAAACAAAAAATTGGCATGAACATACATGTGGATTTCGATTAACATACGCAAACACACAAACATTCTGCAGGCAAAAGGCAAAAAAATAAAAATTAAATAAACGAAAATAAAAAAAAAAAAACCAACGAAATCGCGGACGCAACATTTTTTTCTCATACGTCCTTGTACATTCATTGTGCGACCGGTGCCCCAATGTGAACCAATCTGCCTCAAACATTATCAAACAACAACACCCGTTTGAACGTCATTGATGTGCGCGCTGTGAAATTGAATTGCTTCTGCAATTGTGCAATGGCAGCAGCCCAAAAAAAACGAAAGGACATTGAAGAGTTTATAAAAAAATCATGCCGAAAAAATTTGTCAAACAGAGAGCGACAAAAAAAATCAAACATTAATGAAATGAAATTAAGGTAATATGGGAATCAGATTTTTTTCGCCGCTTCTATTACGTTTGCGACCAGCAGGAAACGCCGTCATTGTGTGATCGTTGAAATCGTGCACAACATCACCAACACCAACACCATCAGCAGCAGCAGCAGCAGCAGGAGCATCATCAAAAATCATTTTAAACAAACGGACTAATTAAGCAAGACTTGTGTATGAGTGCGCTCGCTCACCGTTGCTGACAAACACTTGACCAAAATGGCTATGAGAAGCGACTAAATTACATCACCATGTTCTGAATTGTGTGCAACAAGGGTTAAAGGCTTTGATTTGCGCATAAAACATGAGCGTTTGAGTGTGTCTGTCAGTGTGTGATTAAGCAAGTGCGCGCACAATTATTTTAGTCTTAAATGTTTAGTAGTTTGTTAACATAATCTAACTTAAGTTGTTCTTGAGAGCAAAGTACAATATATCATTTATTTATTAATCATTTTGTAGCTACTGAGCATCCGATGAAGGCTTTTAGTTGACGCAAATAGTGTCTAAATGAAAGGGACCGTAATCATTATAAGTTGTATCGTCAGTGATTATATTTTGATTTTTAACGTTTTCTTTAATAATAATGATTATTTTTGAATATTTTATTATACAATAAATAATTATATTTGGGTTTTATTTTTTGCTGAAAAATTATGATCACTTCTGAGCGTTGAACGATCGTTTTAAGTTCTCAAAATTATGCTTATAGATAAAAATGCAACCTCGCTGAGGAGTCATTGTCGAAAATGTTTTTCGTATTATTAAATAATAATAAACCTTATAAAAAATTACAATTCAACAATCACAACGGAGTTTTATTTGGAGAAAAAAATCATTAATATTTATTATATTTTTTTTTCAAAAATGATGATTTATCAAAGTTATCATTATCACCAACAAAAAAAAACGTTTGAAATCATATATTTCATGATGGCAACAGATAGTTCGTTCAAAAAGACTAATTTTGGTGCGATTAATTTCATTTTTGTCTCTTCTAAGTGTGTGATTTTTTTACTTAAAAAAATAAAAATAATAATTACTTATAGTCCTTGCTAAATAGTCGTAAAGTCAGCTCTTTCGAAATTCTACACGCATTTGGCTATCAAGACAAAGGTACCCAAACCAGAGAATTTCTCAAGCTCGAATCGACCAAGCACCATGAGCCAGCGACAATACATGATAAGTACTGAAATTTCTCAGACAGGTTCCTTATGCAAATAGTTCTTCCATTTTCGATATGTCTCGCTTGTTTAAACGCATCGGCAGGAAGCATCGTGTGACGTTATTATGTCAACGACTTGATTGACTTATTGTGCTTTAAGCATTTGAAATAAACTTATATAAAAATTATTATAAAAAATTTAATTAATGTTCATTGTGGCTTAATTATTTTATTGTTATTTTAGTAAGGCAAAACCTTACGTGTTTTTTTTTTTGAAGACATTGTCATCTTGTAAATTCCACTCATAAACTAAATTTTGTAAAATATTTCTATGTTGTTGTTAAAATCAAGTGTTTGTTGTTGTTGAGATTAAAAAGTTGGCTTAAATTGTCTAATAGTTCCAACGAACTGTGTAGGTCTGATTGACTGGATGGAAGCGATTTGGACGACCTCTGGACATGGTACTATTGTTCATGGTGCTGTTGTTCCTGCTGTTGATGTCGTTCCTGTTGGTGTTGTTGCTGTTGTTGTTGTTCCGGTTGTTGTTGTTGTTATTATTTTTAATTGGCTTACATTTTTCTTTTCGGTTAACTCCACTAACATTATTCTTATTATTTTTTCCAACATTGACATTGGTTCCCTTTTTCATTTCATGAAGTTGATATGGAAACAATGGTGGCACATAAAAGTTTGATTGCACATAATCTCGATTTTGAAAATTGTAAATATTTTGTCGGTGCATTTCACTGAAGCTGCGACCACCATTAAAATAGCTTTGTTCATACATATTCTCTTTCGGATCTAGGCCAAGTCGTTTAGCTTGATCCATTCTATGATTACGCAAGCCAGTCGAATGCATTGTTTCTGAATCTTTTTGTATCATGCTCTTACTACGACAAGGGCTGCGCAGACAAACACTAGGTGTGATATAGTTTAGTTCAGCCTGCTGCTGTTCTGGCTCAAATTTTGTTTGCGTAAACTCTGTTGGATCAAAGTGAGTTGATAACATTAGGTTTGTTGTAGGCACTCTCATATACAAATGTGTCGGCAATGTTATTTCTGATGCCACACGTTTTAGAACCGGTTTATTTTCCATTTTCTTTTTTTCTTGGGCGACAAAATTAGACCAAACTTCTAAAAATGCGTGACGTTCTTTATCATCACTTTTGAGATATTGTGTGATGAAACCATGCATTGGTAGAGACTGGCTTGTCGCAGAGTCGTGTTCTGAAATTTTTGGATCATCGTTCTCAGAATCAATATCAGTCAACGAATTTGTTACTCCCAATGTTCCCAATATGCTTTGCGTAGTTTTGAGTTTTAGTACTTTTATATGTAAGTTAACAAACTCTTTGTTGAGATTAGATATACGAATGCGTATAGAGTTCATATTCTGTAATTGAAGAAAAGCAGTGTGTTAGGATTACATATATTTGATATTAAATTACTGATGACAACAAAAATATACACCATATATGTAATTCTGCGTGAATTTGTTGGGCTTTGAGGGGTAGTCATCAAAGTGGGGAGAATTTTGTAATGTGCTGTTTTTAAGACCTGCTTACTGATGTGGTATACAAAATTTGTACCTTTAATAGTTTAGGAGATATAGCAATTTAAAGAAAACTACTGTGGTCGGGAAAATGAAGAGAAGGGGATAAAATTCTGGTATTTTTATTCATACCGACTTTCATGTTTCTACCTCTTCGGGTGTTCGAGTTATAGTTTTTTAAAAAAGTGGGCGGAAAAGAGTGTGCGTGACACAAAACCGTTCAAACGTGATCTGTTGCCGAGCATCATGAGTCTACCCTCCAAATTTCAAGTCTCTAGCTCCTCCAGTTTCCGAGAACCATTGGTGAACACCGACCGGACAGACTAGGCTCAATCAATAAATATATCTTATGCGACATATCCGATTAAGTAACTAGAATGCTCTAAGACGCTTTAGAACGGTAATATGTGGAATACTGTGTGAAGTATATAATAAAATATATTTAGTCGAAATGACCATGGAAAACTTTTAAGGACGTTTTTTGTAGTATTTTTTTATACTCAGTCGAAGATAAGTTCTTACCAATTTTTTTTGTTCCCATCAGGAAACTCTTACCTTTTCCAAATAGTATACCCAAGCAAATCGCAACATAAGAACCACTATGATCATTATGATGAAACACCAAGATTGTACAAGGTATCGCAGAGTATCATGTAATCTCAAGATCGTCCAGCACAAAGTTTTCCATTCAAAACAGAACGGCATCCGTTTTATCTTATACGGAACGTCATCCATTTTCATACAAATGTTCGTATGAATATTATGCATTTTTTCCCACAAGTAGTAAAACATTATCGTTTAAATACAATAAAATTTAAATTTTAAAAAATAAAAAAAATTAAAATAAAACTAATCACTGGTTAAAAATTTAAGTTAAAATGACGAACTAAAACTGTCAAGCAACAAACTATTTTTCAAAGCTTACTAGTAATGAAATTTAGTTGTTTGAATAGAGGAAGCCTACGTTGATTAAAAATTTGAGTTTTTCGCATAAGTTGTGGAGTGTTTGGAATGATTAAGCACATTCACAACATTGAAACTCAGGAGGAGGGAGGAAAGTAAGACTCCATAAGGTAAATACAGAAATGATAGATAATAGACTGGTGTATTTGGCAATGTTTCACAAAAACTATTAGCAATGGAGACTTGCAGATTAAGATTAAAACGTAGTCGAACTGAAAGCCAACTGATTTTGAATTGTACCATAAGTACCTTGAATGTTTACTGAATTTGAAAATTTTTTACATTCATTCCAATTCATTCATTTAATTTTGAATGCCTTTGCCCTTTGACTTATTCAAAAATAAATACTTATTAACATTCATTACATTCAAAAATGTGTACAACATTCACTTGTACTCAGTTGAATTCAAAATTTGAATTAATTCATATAGAACTCTATTGTATAACATTGCTGCACGAAAGTATGCTATCAATAATGTATGTATGGTAACTTGAACCCCGCGTCTGATATAATCCCTTCGCTCATATTATAGATAACATATTTTCATATTTCCGCTTAGGGCTGATTTTTGTCTTTGCTTTCTTTTTTTTCGACTTTCAATTCGTTTTTATTGCCTTTTATAGTCGTTTATAGTTTTTTATGTTAAAATGCATAAATTTGCGTTTTTTATGACAATTGAAATTGACAGTCAGTACGCGAAGCAATTGTCTGACGTCAGTGGTTTCATTTGAGGGGAGCGGCGGTTGATTGTAGTTGAGAAGCGTCAGCGTGGAACATTTGATGATGACATCGAAAAATTGCCAAACATTGGTGGGGGCGAACATTGACAACGACGACGATGTGTTCAAGTCGCGTATGTGTAAAATTATTTTGACAGCACTTTTTTCATGCCTCACAACGTTTCCTTTTTCATTTTCCTCTTTTTTCGAATATTTTTCTTTGACTTTTTGTTCTTGTCAATTTCAATATTACCGAATTGAACGTACGCGTGAGCCTAAAAATATGCAATAACAATTGTCATGCATGCAAATGACTTCATTCAAAATTTTGTTCAGCATTGATGTTCGTCTTTCGCTTCACAGTCGCGTATTTATTTGAATTTCTGTCAAATTTGTCATGGTTATAGAAATAAATATATTTATATATATTTGTATTTTTTTTGTTTTTGGTTCACAGCACTTTGTGTGATTGAATTTTTAGCGTTTTGTTTATAATATTAATGCTTCCACACACACACTTTTTGGCTGTCGATTTTTGTCATTTCGACAAAATTTTGTATGCAAATAACGTAAGGCTCGTAAAGTTTTTTTAGTATTTGAAATTTAGTTATTGAATCATTGAAGTGACCGTATTGAGGAACATTCCCAAATTAATATTGTACTTTACATGATGTGTATTCGTCTAACGCCTTTGTTAATAAAGTAATAATTTGGGCCCTTGTCGACATGACTGGAATTACTCATGTGCTAAGAACTTTTCCAACAACAGCTCATCTTAAAAGCTTTTTTGCTTTGACTTGCTATTCTACAACTAACCAAGTCACAGCTCCTGCTAATTTTGTTATGTCCTTAAACTATTTAATTACACTTATATGTATGTGTATACAAAAACAAAACAACTTCAAGTAAAATAAATAATAAAAACCCATAAAAATCAAAGCATAGTTTGCCGCCTTTGACGCTCAAGATTTTTTTCCCTCCGTTAGTGCAAACATATTTTCATAATTTATAGTTTCTATTTGTTCATTAGAGCGGCAGCACCACCAATATTTAGTTCGCTTTTTTCTTGGGTCTTCGTCTTTAGGCGCTTTATTTGCTCACCCTTAATTTTCGGCCAATGGCGCTATCTTGCAATAATTACGCATTTGGCGTAGCATACTTTTTGGCAGCCTTTGCGTAATTATGTTATATGAAATCGATAATCTGTAATCTTTCATCAATAAATTATGATGATGATAAAAACCCATGCAGTTTTATTTGTTCCTTACTTTATTTCCCACCCCCCTCTCATGGCATAAATATACAGACATTGCTTTCGTTGGAATTGGTATAAAAGTTGTGTCTTTTAGCATATTATTAATGTGGCAATTAGTGTTGTATACTTTTTGGGTGCATGGCAAATTGGTAAACATTTTTGAAAATTTTATTTCGGTTGGCAGTTTTAATGACCAGGTTTCGCCAAAAGCGGCTTATCAAGATGTCCAGTGGGGCGTTGCCTAATTGATACACACGCTTTACGTGTGTTACCATTTCGTGTGCATAATTCGATTTCATGGCAATGTGCTGTGCTGTGCTGTGCGCCTAAACAACGACTACAGTTTGTATAAGTATCGAGTAGCAGTTGAATATATAGAATAACCAACAAACACATTGTTGCTAAATCAGTAATCACCGCTTTTGGCATTAAAAAATTTACAAACAAATACACTCACTCACTTGTTCACTCAAGGTTGGCACGACCGTCGACATAACTCACACTCACACTCATTCACATCCACCTAAACCAAAAAAGTGGGACGTTGAAATTTGTGAAACTGATTTGTGTTTTTCGATTTGTGTTTGTGGCATTTCACATTTACATTTTTCGTTCGTTCGTTCGTTTATTCATTCAAAATGCTTTTGTTTTGTTGGGTTTTGGTTTTGGTTTCTGTTTCGGTTTCGCGTGTCGATCGCTCATAATTTTTCACAGGTCATGGGTCAGGCAACAACGACATCGACAACGACCACGAACCACAAAAACACAATTGTTGCAACGCCTCAATTCGACTTGTAGCAACAACAATAACAATAACAACAACGACAATAAAATATTGTACAAACAACAAATCGAAAATTCAACACGAACCAACATTATCGATAAAATTGCCATTAAAGTAGTTTTCAAGCGGCAACAACAACAGCTTTGAGGCGTTGCATGAGGCAGCTTGCGTTCAAATTCAGCCCTTATGCGAAAACTTGCCAACAATAATTTTTCGTAAAAGGCTTATCGATAGTTAACATCGGCATAACGTACAACAGACGGAAGTCGATTTGGATGATGAATGACGAATGATGAAAATATTAGATAGCAGGTCAGACTTGTCTGGAATTGGGCCTCATTTAATAAGGGTTGTCGCATTATTATTAAGCAATCGTTAAATAAATAAATAAATAAATAAAGAAACAATTTATGCCATTAAACAAATAATAAATAAATATCAAAATAATAAAAAAATATTAAACCTTTTTGAAAGTGAATATATGTTTATACAAACTTATTAGGGATGTTAATTTTTGGAGATTTACAAATCTCCAATTCTTTGTGACAAGCTGGGTATGTGCTTGGTTACAAAATATGAAATTTGTCGTGTAGGCTTTTCATATTATTGACAAATAGAAATTATTCAAATCACAATAAAGGAAATCGAAATCCCGAACATTCCGGGATTGGACAAATTAAGTACCGGTATTTTCGGGACTTCAAAAACACTAAAGTACCGGGATTTCGGGATCCCAAGATTGACATCCCTATGTATATTTGTTTGTGGCAGATTAGCTAAACGATTTTCCAAACTAAAAGTCATGGTCGAGCATTGATAGTTCGGCTAAGTAAATGAGAAGTCATTATAAAAACTCTAGCTCTTTTTTTGTGTCGACACTTTCAATAAGTATTTTTCTTGACAATTCGTCAAACACACATTGATTTCGTCCGGTGAGAAAAGATGTCACCTATGAAAGATATTCGCCCGTTTGAAAACTCTTCGCAACTAGGCACTTTCACTGTATTACCAATGATGAGTTTAGCGAACTTAAGTTACTATCTAATCAGTTTATTTTTATAGCTATCTATTTGTATGCTATTATTGTCATTCGCGTTGTTCATAACTGTTTTATCTAACAAAGTAACATTTTCATTTGTTGTTTTATAAGTCAATGTTAATGCGTAATTTTATACACCAATTACTAACGATGTATATGTACCAACAACTTTATCGCAGCAATACTGATTAACAGACATTAACACTTCGATTGAGTGCCACAATTGGCTAATGAAACTTCAACTTATTTCGTACGAAACGCCATTAAAGTCACTTCAAGTTTTGGCTACGCACGTGAACGTTTATGAAAATGGTCAATAACTGTGTATTCAGCCAGCCAGGGAAGAAGGCGGGCTATGAACATGGCTTGCCGGTGTGTGCAAATGTGCCACGTACGCCATATATGGAAAGGAATGGCTTGAAATGTTGTGAATGCAAAACGTTTTGTTTACTGATGATGGCAAAACTTTTTCGATAATACTCAAAAATAAGTGCGAAAATGATTGCGCGCTTGTACGTGTGCGTGTGTGCGTGTTTCACTACAGAACGGAACAGTTCAGTTCTATACTGGTTTGTTCATATAGAGACGTTTAAAATTTTATTGCTGCATAATTTTAGGCACTCAAAAGGTTGTTTAGTCTGATTGCGTTTTATGTAGAGGAACTTGTTGCATGCTGCTAATTGTGGGCGCGACGACGTTCGTTGTGCGTTTCAAATGCATACCTTTAGGCGTTAAAGCGTACTTAACTTTATTGGTTTTTCTGTTGTTGTTGTTGTTGTATTTGATGTGCTTAGTTTTTTTTCAGTTAAATTTGTGTGCTGTTTGGCAAAGTCTTCAAGTGGCTTTTGTAGGCGTTTTGCTCTACGCAGCCTAAAAATATGCTATACAATTTTTCTAGTATGACGTAAGCTATCGGCTTGAGACATTCGGCGTTTGTGTTCAATTCAATTCAGTCTTCGACGCACGCCATTTGCCTGCCTGCGTATGCTGACTTAAAGATCTGCTTCCGTTTCCGGCACACGAGTCTGTGTAGGGGTATGAACTCTATTTATGGCAATGGCACATCACACCATATGTGTCTGAGTTTATTTGCATATGTCAGCATCGATGCGTGCAATTTTTTTTTTTTTGCTTATACCCTACACAAAAAACATGCAAGAGAATATTGTTTAATGTGAAAGTAATGTGTGTTCAAATCTGAAGAAGGCAGACCAAAATGGAGTTTATTGAAGAAACTGCAGGTAGAATTTAAAATAAAATTGATTCTTAAAAAAAAATCGATATCAAAAAATGGGCGTGGCACTGCCTATTTATAGCAGAAAGTCTTTACAAAATATACTTTTCTATCGTTCTTTTCGTATGCAGAATAATATGATCTATATGACTGAGTGTTTTGAAAAGGGGAAACTTGCTCTTTCGCACAGCTTTACTCAAACATGAATCTATATTTCTATCTATAATATCTCTACATAAAATCATAGAGTACACTATGAAGTAAAAGAGTATTTCGCAGTCGAGCAAACCCAAATATTTGTTGTCTCTTTGCGATGTCATGCCTGCCTGTCGGTCTGTGCGTTGCGTAGACGTTTCGTTTCTTCGTAAGTGTCAAATTTTATGACAGTTTGAGATTTGCTGCCTTGGCAACCCTACAACTCATAAAAATTGAAAGAATTTCTTTTCGTATATTTTTCTTTTTTTTCCCATTTTTGTATCTTTTATACTTTGAGCGTTTTTTATTGAAAGTCGACTTGGCGAAAAGGCATAACTCATTGACAGCTTTGCATTTTCACATAATATTTTACAACTGTTTGTGGGTATGGTGGGGTAGCCGTTGGTAACGTGCGCTAAGGCAGGGTAGTCACACACACACACATGCAAAGACTCATGCATTTAAATAGACGGAGTTTATTTTATTGTATCTACTTGAATATTGAAAATGTTACGCTGAAAGTTATGAGCCGCAAATGATAAACGATGCCACGAAATTTCCTGTTTTTCAATTTCTTATTCTTTTTTTTTTAATTTTTCATGCATTAATATATATATATATATATTTTTTTTTTTTTTGGTGTTTGAGTTTTCGTTTTAGGTTTCAATAAAATTGTGTTCGATATTACTTTGTTGTTGCTGCCGTGTTTAATACGCACGTGTTGTACTTTTTTTTATATTTTGTCTTCTAATTTCTCATCAAGCTAATTAATTAATTCGAAAAAGAAGAAGAGAGAAAAAAATTGTACCGCCGCACCTCAAAACAGTAATTCATACAAAGCAAAGTCATCCGCGTGAGTGGCCAATGTTAAGCGTGTCTGTCCGCGTCCGCGTCCACGTCTCACGTCAGTTGTCGGTCTGCGTCGTCGTATGTGCAATAAAAATGCGTCCCCAGTCTAATTAAATATTGTCGCAATAACAAAAAAAAAAAATAAACAAAAAAAAAGTGAATAACTTAAATACGTACAAATAAAAAAGAAGAAGCAGACAATGTAACATTTACATACGATATCGCAATGCACGTCATTCATCAAACGTCAAATGTGTGTGCGCGCATTGTTGTGCGCTTTTAGGCGTGTATACGCGCGTCACCTTTACGCGCTGCGTGCTAATGAGCCGCCAATGGCAACAATTTTTTGTTTTGTTGTTGGTTCATGGCATTTTGTTTTTTTTTCTTATTAACCTTAAACAACTTTATGACAAAGGGAGCTATTTTCAGCTTTGGTAAAAGTTGCAAGCATTTTCCCAATTATTCTTATTGGAAAATCCGTCTTATAGTATTTCCAATAAGAATCATATAAGTTCATAAAAGTAGCCACGCCCATTTTCTAATTTATTTTAAAGGCAGCAATGCAATCTTACTACACTTCATTTCATCTTCTATCTCATCGGTTTCCAGAGAAATCACAATTTTAAGTATTTCTCTATATGGTCGCTGCTATGCCCTTATCACCGGTTTTCATAAAACTTTGGAATACGGTCAAGGAGGTATAAAAACGCGTAATTGCAAAGTTTCATCCGTTTATATTTAAGAACAAAAAAGTTTTTCTAACAAAAACCGAATTTTTGACCAATTGTTCATATGGGCGCTATATGCTATATTTATTCGATCTTTACCAAATTTTTGCTGTTTCTTTATTGACGTTCAGAATATTCTTCTGTAAAAAATTTAGATGATAGCATTAAAATTAAAGCGTTTTTTTAAGCGAAAACCTCATTTTTGACCGATCGATCCTATGTCAGCTAATGCTATAATGTGCCAATCCAGCTGGTTTCTACATATAAATATGGCGCACGTCTGTATGGAGGTTAATTATAAAGACATATCTTAAAAAAAAATACATTTATATCAAATTCGTCAAAGACGCAATATAATAACATGAGGCAATAATAATAACATAATAATAATTAGATGGTCTTTTAAGATTCATATTAATATCTAAGATTTTTACTTTAATTAACAATAATAATAATTTATGTTCAACTGCCTGCAGCATCATTCAGGAAGCCCAACTCTTTCAGCACAGCGTTTGAACGTTCTATAAGCGGTACACTGAAACGCCAAATATTATCATCGACAACCGGATTGAGTAATGTCTCATTAATGTCCGGTTCACGATAATGTTGCATTTGTCCAAGTTCGATGGGCACTGATTTGGGACGGCAACTGTTATGGTATTTCAATGGATAATGATTGTACATGGTGATCGTATAAGCTGTTGAGAGTATACATTTGGTAGCTAATCCAGGTGCCAGATGCTGGGCAACACGTTCGACATGCTGCAGCATATAAAAGTACGACGGCAGGTTGTCATAATACGGTGGCTTCTTTGGATAGCGTGGATAGTAAACATTACGAAAGCAATAGCTAACCCAATCATTGCACTTGTCATTCGGATGGTATGGATCGGGCACATGATAAGCGGTCTCAATGAGATCCGACCAATTCGTTAGATTGCCCAATGGCATGATGACCTCATCAGTATCACAGATCACAATATAATCATATTTATACATATTCCGATAGAAGCAATCATTATATGAGATAACTTCGTGGAGCACACGATTTAGTTTATCTTTACTCATAATCAAATGTTGAAAGTTCGGCAGCGTGTGCGGTTCGCCGCGCGCCATTGCTAAATCACGGAAATCAACGAATCCAGAGTTAGCATAATAACGCAAAACACGTGACGCATTCGGATGCAGTTGAGAGTTATAGATGGTAACCTTGTCGGCGCCAAGTAAGCGCATTAATTCTAGCCATTCGACGATACGATTCGATATATCATCATAAGGAAAATCCATTGATTTAACACAGACCGCAAAACTTTTCTTGCTGGACCCATTATTGTCTCTCGTCGACTTTTCAACATCCTCAGGCTTAGGCAACTCATATTGCACACGCAAATTATTTGTCGCACGATCGCATTCATTTGCCACCAAGGAGACCGTCTCGGGTACTTGATACTTCAGTGCCCCATCCTCTGGCATGTTGCATGTTACTACAGTTGGATAGAAGTGTCGCTTTGTTGAACCCCAACTCTTATACCAGGGCACATCATGCTCGGCCACTGGCACTATTAACGGCTGAAGTGTATCATTGAACCACAATTGACAAAACATTGCCGGATATCGATTTTCAATCTCATTGATCATGGCCATCAAACGCACCTTTGGTATGTCGGAGAGCGTCGGTCGATAGTCGTAATATGCACTGTATATATAATAGGTTTTTTCACCACCATTTGCCACCTGCCAGTATTCATTTTGAAATTTTATGTCCAACAATTCCGCAAATGGTGCACAACTCTCGTTCAGACGATACTGTTTGCCTTCGTGATGCAACAATTGTTTTAACGGCAATGATGGCAACTCTTTTGCCATAAGCTCGTCCAGCCGACTTTTTGTTGGCGGTGGACGTTTATCGAAATTTTGTTTGACAAGGCCAATTGGCAACTTCCATGCGACACGACCAGCGTAGTTGGCATAGTAGAGCACAATCAGTAGAATCAGTAACTTTGCTAAGACAATGAGAAGTAGAATTTTACACAGCCGCGACGTTCTTTTAAACATTTTTATTTTCTTTCTATATTATCAGCTTGTTGAACGATCGCACGCAACTGACACAGTCAACTAAAGACAATCTAGTTTTCTTTATTCGACAGACAATGATGGTTATTAACACTGCTGGCAGTCAAAAATACGCACAATGCCGAATTTTGGTTATTTCATGAACACATTTCATTATCTTATTAGTCTTTGTTGGCATTGAGACCAACTCACAGACATACAGATAAAAATTTTTATCAATGTATGTCTATAAGATAGAGTATTGAACAGAAGCAGTTTATTAACTTATGACGGTTGAAAAATTTCACTCAAAAATCAGCTGTTTATCTTTCTATATTACTCACCTTACATACATACTTCTGACACTAAATTATTCTTAAAGTAATACAAAAATTATAGCCACCTAATAATATTTTTGATAGTTGAGAAGAGCAGTTTTCTTTCGTAGTCAAGACTTTTGGCATATTTGTTTCAGTAGAATTGTCGTTATCACAAACTGATCAAGTACCTAAGTGCTCTGCGTCGTGAAGTATGCGAGGGAATTGTATTCTATAAAAAATGTTTTTTAATATATAAATTTATTTCTCTCTGTCGTAAAGTTTTTAACACAAAGAATGAGACAAAGATATTTATCTATAGTACAATGCCATCTTTTGTTTCCAGCAACAGTTAACAGAAAAAAAATTTAATCGTTCCAAAATGAGTCTCTCTTTTAGCCTACAAATCAACAACTTGAGAGGTTCCATACCGAAGTGAATCAAAACAAAAATGTTTTTGTTTAATTACAATTGGTTAAATATCGTCTAATGGTATGCGAATTTCGTGTTGTTGTCGTGCTTTAAAGAGTCATCTTTATCTTCTCTATTTTTGTTATTTTTTAGGAAATTCCACTTCGTACACATGCACTCTTCTGTACGCGAATTTAATTACTTTTGTTTGGCAACGATTTCATTGTGGTGGGTTTTTCTTTCTTTATTGCTATTTTTAGTTTCAAGATCATAACTTGTGAAATTGAAACAAATAACTGCAAATCATCGTTTACACTTTGTTGATATTTCTTTTTGGTCAAAAGTCACTTTCATTTTTCAATTGAAAACAAAAAGAAAAAAAAAAAAACAAAAATGATTCCAGCGAATAAACATGGATTGCTTTTGCAAATGAATAGAGTGACAAAATATCATGAACTAAAATTCTGTCGATTTTGACAATTTTTACTGTATTGACATGTGGTATCTTCTTCATATTGAATTTGCTAGATTTATTAAATATTTAATATTTTAATATTCTGGAGAATAAAAAATATTTTTAATAGAACTGAAATCAACATTTCGCTAGCAAATTTATTCTGTAACTGTTGACGGTCACTCAATATTCATATGCTCGTCTCTATGCGCTACGCTCTACACTGGCAAGTTTCCGTTTGATAAGTTATATTCATGCTTATCACCGACAGAAAATGCTATTAAAATCTTGGTCAAAGCGAAAAATAATCGTAAATTTTATGTTAAATGTGCATAATTTTGTGGGTTTGAATTGAGGTGCTTATATTTTCGATACGCTTTTGAGTACGTTTTTTTTTTTTTTTTTGTTCTTTCACTGTGCGCGGGGTTGTCGCAGGCATCACACCACCGGAGGCAGGCATGATTATGTATGTCATAATTCATGAGTTGCTGTAACATGTCAATGTCATTGCTGCTACTGTTGTTATTGTTGTTGTTGTTGCTGTTGTTGCTGTAAGCCGTCTAATCATGAAAGAATATATTAGACAAATGCTTGGAACAGTTAAATTAGCTCATTTCTACCCGAGTTGTTACACACCCCGAAGGCATTGTAATGTATAATTTGATATACAATTTTTGTACACTACTTCATATAAAATTTACTATAATGACTTTAATGAGTTGTTTGTAGCATTTGAAAATGTTTCAAAAATTAACAAAAGCAAAATCTTAAAACACACACAGACGATGTGCAATAGTTTTAGATCTAAACAATGTTTCGGGATCAACGCTCGACATATGAAATTTAAGAAATTCATCTGAAGTAAAAAAATTGTTGCCAGACGAATTCGTTTACAGTTTCTTCATATTTTTCTTAACATTTTAATTCAATCATTTTCAATAATTATGAAAAAAGCGAGCAAATGATTTTTGTTTACAAAGCGCTTGTAGCGTATTGTGAATTCGTTGCAATTGTAATGAAAATTTTTACATTTAACTTTTTTTTTGTAGTAAAAATTCATTACTTTTCTGATAATTTTGTGCTCTTTTTTCATGTTTGGTCTTCAATGGCGTTTTTTGTTAATTTATGAAAAACGCCTCGAGCGCCGCTCAGGTCGCGGAAGGTGATGCTGCGTTCTGAGTGTTCAAGATGATGTCGTCTGTGGTGGTGGTGGGTTTTTTTTTTTTATTTATTTATTTTTTATTTTTTTTTGTTACGAACCAACTTCAAAAAGCAGATAAATACAATTTCCATTAGCTGTTATTCTATTGATTTTAGGGATTTTTCACAGTTTTTTGTACGCAATTTTCTCGTAGCAAATGAGGCCAAAGCTCAACATCAACATTGAGGACAACGTTCTTATTGTCAGGGATTACATTAGGCGTGTTAAGCGTAAAACACAAAAAAAAAAAAAAAATTATAAGAAGATGATTTAAGTGCCCTTATGGCAATTACAACAAAACAGTGTCTCAAACGCGAATGCTTGTTGGTTCTCTTCCCTGTCCACTCAATGCTACCACTTCGATAGCAGCAAACCAACCCAACCACCCATGCACACTCAACTTTAGCGCACTTTTCATATTTTTTCAACGTTAATTTTTTAATTGTAAAAATTGCCTTGGGTCAAATTTTTCATCTTTCGGTGTTTCGGTTTTTTTTTGTTTGTCTCTTTGCTGCGCCCTTACGGCAAACATTTTTTTTTTTTTTTATTAAAAATTTTTCTGTTTACATAATTTGTACGAAATAACGCGCACAAATATTTAACATTTGGCAAAAATTGGCCTATTTTCGAAACCATTTTTTTCGCCTCAAACGATAATAAAATTTTTGTCGAACCACAAATGTTCAAATTTTTTAAACACACACACACACACATATACCAATAATGAGCGGCAGTGTTGGTAATTTGCCAAGCGTTGTTATTGTGGCTTTGGTGTGAGCGTAGTTCGGATCGGGGCGGTAAGCGCTATTGAAGTATTTCTGGTCAATGAACATATTGAATGGTAAAAGTTTGTTTCCGGTTGTTGTACAAAGCTTTTTGAAATAAATTCGGACACTCAATAATCAGAAAAAATCGTAGTAAACTTTATTTAAGTATAAAGTCAAATAATTTGAAAACGAAAAAAAAAAAAAAAATTAATTTTCTAATTTTCCACACTCATCGAGACAATTCGATAATTTTAATAATACTTTATTCGGATTATTAAAGTTTAGCTATATATTCAGTTAAATCAAAGATCAAGATTCAAGTTTCGAGTGGTATCGTCTGCGAGAAAGGCCGAAAAAATAGTGCATAGACGGTCTTGAGATATATCTGCCTATAGAATATTACAGTCTACGCCGAATTCATAATTAAAAATTTCGAATGTCTCTAATTAGAAGTCTTCTCTAGTAGCAATCTATCATTCGCGCTCTTTGCACGTACTCACATCTTTCTTTAAACACGTAAAAACCATCAAGTCAATTATTGCTTTGCCTTACATTATTTAAATACCAAAAGTACACTCATATATGCCCAGCACACACAGTTACAACTTAACTGCACGTAAGTAGGCAATGATTTTTGGTTTTCTACTCCTCCAATTTTTTTACACTTGCATTGACGTTCATATTTTTATGATGATTACAGATTTTTATATTGCTCTTGGCTAATTACAAACTATTGGTAGACGCGTGTCTCGCCCATCAACGCTGCTAAGCACACCACACATACATTAACTAACGCTTAACGCACCAAAAAGTATGTATTAGAAATTATGATAGCGTCTGTCAGACGCATTTGTGCAAAACGATTGCTAACAAATATAGTTATTTATATATATTTTTTTTTTTGCGTTGGTTTGCCTTTTGGCAACGAAACGAAATCCGTAAATTTATAGATTTCTATTAGTAAAAATTGCTATTTGTTGAGCGCTGCCTGAAAGTAGGCAACAATAAACAATAATAAAATAAAAAGCATATCTTCTTCACACAAAATACAAGTATTCTCATTTTAGTTTCTCTCTTTCACTGCCTTTTGGCTAATGAAAAAGAAATAAAAGTGTCGAGTGCATTATTGCCAAATAACCCAACAGACACAACGCACCACACACCACCCCATCCATTGCTAGATATATGTATCGTATGTTTCCCCTCTTGGTTTCGACTTGATAGTATACAATATAGTAGCATGACTTGAGCTTCATACATTTTCGCTATACTCGCATATCATTTTCCGGTAATTGTTGGGGATTTTACTGCACAGGACACTCGTTGCATGAAACTTTCGCACACACACACACACACACACGTACGTTTAATGTTCCCGCACATCGCTTCTGACCAATGTCCTTTCGTGCGTGCGTGCTTGCTTGCGTGTATATTCTTTGCTACTTGTGCGTGCGAGTGTGTGTGTATTTTTTTTTGTGCGCTATTATTTTGCACTTACTATAACATGACCATAAATATTTTTCTATGGTATTTTATTGATACTAACATGTACAATGTTGTCCTTTTGCCGTTCTTTCTTACACTTCCACACAAACATGTTCTCACTCACTTCATCTCTTTCCCTCTCTCTCTCTCTCTCCCTCTCTTGCACAATGTGTACGACATTTAACAGTTGCAACTGTTGGCAGTTTTATGTTATTTTTACTTCCACTTCGACTTTATTTCAGCCAAAGCAAAAACCCAACCCAACCCAACCCAATCGCTATACAACTTGCTCCACCCGTCTTGTCATGTCCTGCTACTGGCCTAGCAGTATAAAGCGCCTGCCACATTCTTAAGAGTATTTTTATTGTTTTGCTGTTTGTTTCTTACTTCGGCGTCTTTGTCCTTTCGCCATGGCCACTTAATTGTGCATTTATTTGTGTGTGTATGTGTGTGTGTGTGTGTGGTAGGAATCACTGTCAAAAAGCAATAATCATCAATTCTGATTTTCAGCAAATTCTTTTTTATATTTCTCGCTTTTGCCATGCCTCTCATAAGCTTTCGCCTGCCTACATTATTTGATTTCAATTTAATGATTATTTATGTCATTTCGTTTCGTTTTTCTACACATGTCTATAATGGTTTTGAAGTATGCATGGTGTTTGTATGCTTGGCCAAATCATTGAAAGTATATTCAAAAGGAAAATTTTTCGATAAATAGATGAACAATTATCTTGAGGCGTGGCATTGGTCATGAGAAAGAGTAAGCGTAAGCGTTGATAGTTCAAATTCTTTAAGAGTGTTATAAAAA
The DNA here is from genome assembly GCA_034638295.1 of Phortica okadai. Taxonomy (NCBI): domain Eukaryota; kingdom Metazoa; phylum Arthropoda; class Insecta; order Diptera; family Drosophilidae; genus Phortica; species Phortica okadai. The sequence continues at coordinate 4,006,177 of CM067848.1, forward strand.
ATTATAATTACTCCTATGTTGCATTGTATTCATAGTGTACATAAGGCAGTTTTGCATTGAAATTTTGTTCTTGAGTTAAATGTTGGCATTCATGGTTTTTATGCAAAACTCTGACAAAGAAGTTATTATAAAAATGTATTTTATTCGATATATTGGGTTAAAATCTTAACCCAAATCTTTCCGTCTTACTATTAACATAAAAATGCATGAGTGTGTGCTTGCGTGGGTGTGTGTCCTTTAAGTCAGTATGTTTTTTATGCCCTTTATAGTACGAATGAAGCGTTTCCACTCAACTAGATAAAGGACGGCACGTGTCATTGTTGTTTGGGCGTTGGTCGTTGCTCGTTTTGATATTTCAAAGTTCAAATAAAAAAAAAAAAAAAAATACAAATGAGATAAAAAATGTAGAAAATTTGTCGTTTCACCAAAAAAAAAAAAGAGCATGAAGAATCTATACCAAATTTAAATAATCAGTTAATTGAGCGCATTATTTTTTCCATTTTTTGTCTTTTTTTGTTTTCTTGCTACCCTCGCAGTTTAACTACAATGCAATGATTTTCATTTGAAATTGATACACTTCAATGTAATGCACGCTCACTGTTCTTAGACGCTGTCTGTCTGTCTGTCTGTCTGTCCATCTGTCTGTGCTCTTGTGGCATACAGCTACTGTAATCTTGGCACTCAAGTTTATAGTTGTGCAAGCCTAAATCAATTCAAGTCAAGCACAACGCCACTGTGCATGCGCAACTGATGCCTGTTGCCTGAAGCCTTGCCTGAACTTGGAGTCGGCGACAACGAACGACGACCACCACCTACGTGTGTGTATGCATTTATGGAAGAAAGGGTTAAATTACTTAATTTCAACTTCTTGTAGGTTGCTTCCTTCCTACTTCTTTTTGTTGTTTGTTGTTTGGTTTTTTTTTTCTGCTGCTTTGCTTGGCCTCGTTTTAACAGCTTCTTGTGCTTCTTCTCAGTTACTTGGCTGGCCACCTTCTTGATGGCCATGATTTGTGACGCTTTTCGTATGCATTTTCAGACTTGATATTTTAACACGCATTTAAGGAGTATATAACTTATTGTTGTTGTTGTTGTTTGGTGTTGTGATTTCTGTCCTTTGCTTTGCTTGTGATTGTTGTTGTTGCTGTTGTTATTGTTGTTGTTGCTGTTGTTATTGTTGTTGTTGTCCAATATTACGACAGACACGATTAATCTGCAACTATTAATGTTGCACTCAAGTTATTTACGAGTTTTAAATGACTTTACTTCTTTGCTGTGCCTTTTGATTATTATTGTTGTTGTTGTTGGTCGCCAAAAGAAATTCATCTCCCGTGGGCGTTCAATAGTATTGTCAGCACATTGCATATATCTCAACTTCATTATTAGTTCTTATTGTTGGCTGACTTGAGTGACTTTAAAAAGATACCAATTTACTTAAAGTTTTCTTTGATTTTTGATGTCTTGTCAAAGTTTTGATTTTAAGCCAATGAAATTAAACATTGACTGCTTGAAAAATATTTTGTAAATGAGCTCTTCTTGAGCTGTTATTCAAAAAAAAAATAAATAGAATAAATAGAAATAATAAATAAAAATAAATAGAATAAATGGAAATTAAAATAATGTTAAATTTATGTGATATATGGAATACTTTTTTAGTTCGGGCATTTTTTTTTTTTTTTTTCATTCAGTTTTAGATGAGATTTGTAGTTCGTATTACAGAGTGTATCTATTAGTATATTATAAATGAAAATAGTACACGATAATTATTGATATTCTTATATAAATAATTCGATTTATAGGAATTTTGGTATTTTAATGAAAGAAATTGATTAATTTCTTTGTCTCAGCGAGGATTTTGATTATTTAATATTTGATCAAATTTAATCACAGTTTGGATAAAAGTATTGCTTTTGACTCACTTCAAGATTCGTCAAAAAAATGTCTTTCTTATTTAAACATTGACAACTTCAGCTTCTTGACTTTCCCGTCCACTCAATACTCACTCCCTCACTTTCAGTTCGCCCCACTCACTTATTAGCACAGTACCAAATTAGCAAATACAAAAAAGACAAAAACGAAAATTAATAAAAATCAATCAAACGTTTGTCGCCCACAACCAAAATCAAAAGTCCAATTCAACACGGCAGACCTTTGAAAAATGTATGTACATTTTTGGGTTGTGCATCAAGTGTTGCCAACGTTTCGTAACAAGTAACAAGCGATGACCCTTTTTTTCCTGAGCACGTTCGGCATGGCATTTCAATTGAAACGTTGCGTTTAATGGCCGTCAGTTCGACTTACCCACAGTTTGTCACACTTAATTAAAGAAAATTTTAAGCACTTTAGATGTCAATTTATTCTTGGCCAATATGATGACAGTTGTCAGACGACCGACCAGGCATACACTCATTCAGACAAAGTTTGCCATACTTCAACACACACACACACACACACACACACACACAGACACCAATGGCTGTATGTCAATGTAAGAGAGAGAAAAAAAAAGTTGGTTTAATTAAGTTGAAACCCTTTTTTCTAATGCAAAAATACCGTAACGAAATACTCAACACAAAGAAAGAAAAGAGAGAAAAAAAAAGAAGCTGTTGAAAAAAAAGGCACGTCGACAACTTAAAAGTAGCTCAAGTGGCCAAGAGAAGGCCAACGTCTCCATATCCATTCTCAGGCTTGTCAGAGTCCTTGGAGACTTACAGTTGCGTCTGTTGACTGACTTGCTGTGCAATGCCAAGGGGGACGGGGTAAGGGCGGAAGCGAATACGTTAAGCATCCAAAACAAACAAAATATCCAAAAGTGGCAGTGAATGATTTAAGGTGTTTGCCTGTCGCGTTTCGGTTACGTCTTTTTAATTTTCAAAGCATTTTCGCTTCTTGCCTTCGCTTTTTCTTTTTTATTTATTTATTTATTTTTTTTTTCTAATAAAAAATCAGCGTAATTAAAAATCAAATTTTTCCACATTTTTTACCGTTTTTTCCCTCTCTGATTTTTTCAAAGTCCCAACAGCTTTCAACACTCAACCCTCAAGACAACCCGATCCAAAGACCAGCAGCATTTGCAACAGTCTTGTCAACGTTGAAATATCTTCATTAATTTTCTATGTTTGTGTGTGTCGCTCTGTGTGTGTGTGTGTGTGTGTGTGCGTCTAGCAATGCCAACTTGAGTCGGCTGCAAGGATAACTCAATCCAAATGCCTCAGTCAACGACCGAATGAGTTTCTTACAATTGAATGCATTCGCAATTTTTAACTCATTAATTGGAATGAGTTTGAAAAATGTTCTCTCTCTCTCTCTCTCACACACACTCACGCTTTATCGCTCTTTCTGTCTTTTGTAAGAAAAGCTGTTGAAAAAGAAAACAAAAAAAAAAAAAAAAATCCTTGTATCCTGAGTAATATCAAACCTTCATTACCCCAACAACATTGTCCGTGTTTTTCCCCTTTAAGCTAAATTGTTGTTGTTGTTGCCCCTCATGCGACGCACAAACGCGAAAAATCATGCTGAAAATGTCCTGAAAGCAGAAGTGATTTATTTATTTAATCCTTTTCATTTTCATGAGATTTTTTTCTCACTTTATTTATTTATTTTTTTTTTTGTATTTTTCAGCCTTACCTCTTACCCTTACAGTCATGCCAAATGTAACGTGGGCTTTCTTTGGCAACGCCACTTTGTGTCTTTATGCGCCAAACCCAACGAGCGAATTGCACTGATTAAAGACGCGCCCACTCACTCAACTCAACTGACAACCTGGGTTGCCACCTTTCGTTTCATTTCGTTTGGCAAAAAAGGCACAACATGAAACATGAGCAACAAAATAAAACAAGAAAAAAATGTCAGTCTTCGCATTATTTGCTCTCGAAGTGATTTTAATAGGAAGCATCATCAACGAATTTCAAGTGTTTTCTCAATACGTCAACAGATTTTTTTTTTCTATCTGCTGCTTGTGTTACGTTCTTATTTTATCCTTATTTTATGCTTGAAATCCTTAACATTTTTTTTTTCTTTTTATATATTTATTTTTGCCTTTATTTTTGACTTGGCTTAATTTATGCGCTGCCTACAAGTATAATTTTGCAATTAGGCAACGCTTTCTCTGCCAGTCTCATCATTAACATTGTGAACAGGGTAGCGCTTAAAGATTTCTTTATTTATTTTTGTCATTTTAATACTCTTGATAGAAATTGATAGAAAAATTTATGACTTGCAGATGTATCGATAAAAACTTTTTGAGAAATACTATTCACACAGTCTATAAAAAGCCACACAGAATATCAGAACATACATATCTTCGATCTTTGCTGATTTGCTGAGACCTTCAAACGTCTCACGTCGTGTTCCACTTGATTGACTTAAAAATTCCAATCAATTTCAGTAACCAATGTGCAAAAATACGCCGAAAAAAAAATAAGAAAAAATCGTTGAATAAAAAACCGAAGATCAATTGTCACTGTTGTTGTTGCGTGTTTGTTGGTGTTGCTGTGGCAAAGCATTTCAATTGATTGGACGTTGGCGAATGTGTGTGCGCTGTGACGTTGTGTGTTACCTAATTGTGAAAATGCCGCTAAATGCCAAAAATGAAACGCGCTGAAATGTGCAAAAGGCAAAGCGATAAAGTTGTCAGCAGCTGTGTTGCCAAAGGGCTCAACTGGCAGCAGCATTCTCGCATCAGACGACAATCGACGGCAAGCAATCGTCAGCCAAACAACAACAACAACAACAGCAATAATCAGACAATTGATCACTCAAGTGTGCCAGCAACAAAAACCATAACAACAACAACAACAACAAGAGTCACCTTCACATGATGCAGATGAGACGACGTTGCATGCAACATTTTGTTGCTTGATTTTAATCCGCATTCGATACGGCAACAACTTTACTCTACTCTCCATACCAACTCAACAACAACGATTATCATGATGATGATGTCCTTGATGATGATGATGATGATCGTCATCATTAGCATTAGCATCAGCACAGCAGAGCAGACTACTGAACTAAGCGCGTCAACGCGTCAACATCAGCTGTGAAGTCTTTTTATACTCTTGCAGAATGAGTATATTCACATTGTCATGAAGGAGACATCTCCAACTACATACCATACATAAAATATATGTATATATTCTTGATCAGCATGACGCGTTGATCGAGGTTTCAGTGCAAACTCCTCTCAACGTTTTAATGATATCGAAAAAATTTAAATGCAGAAATTTATTGAATATGTCCAGACATTATATATCTCAGGATCAGCATATAGCTGCCATAGGAATGATAGGAAAAAATCTATGTTTTTGGAGTTACTTACTCAAAATTTTACTCAAAAAATTCTTAAACAAAGATCGGATAGGAACGATCGGTCAAAAATTCGGTTTTTGCTAGGAAATCTTTTTTATTCTTGATTATAAACAGATGAAACTTTGCATTTGGATGTTTTTATTTGTGTTTGACAATATTCCAAAGTTTTGTTAGAATCGGACTTGAGAAAGTGTCACCGCACATATAAAGTAAAACTTAAATATTCGATATCTCTGTAAGCAGACGAGATAGAAGATTGCAAAATTAGTGCATTGCTTTGTTTAAGATAAATTAGAAAATGGGCGTGGCTTTACACTCTATTAGTATCTTTGAAAATTTATATGATTCTTATAAGACAGATTTTCCAAAAAAAGACCGTGGAAAAATATTTGCAAGAGTATATAAGTTTCAGCAAAGCCGAAATAACTTCCTCTTGGTATTTTTTTTTTTTTTTTTTTTTTTGGTTTGTTTGTTGGCTCTGCTTTACCTCAATTTTTGTACTTGACACACGCATAACTTCCGATTTAATCCCTACTGCGCTGAGAGTTATGAGGTCTACTGCAAGTAGTATATGCTAAAGTCGTCTGTCTGCATGGTCTGTAGTTGATTTTTATGTTTGCTGCTGCTGCTGCTGCTGCGTCTGTTTTGGCCGCATTGCCAACTCAACTGCACTGAACTGAACTGAACTGAACAGAAAGCCAACGTGTAAACGAGTGAGTAAGTGAGTGAGCGAAGCGATAAAAGATCAATTTAGCTGCGCTGCCCCTACCTCTGCTTCTGCCTCTGCCGCCGCCGTCAATGACGCTGTTTCCGTCACAGTCTTACGCCAATATGTTTTGCTGCAAGTTCAAATTGAAGTTGTTGTCATCGTTGTTGTTGCTGTTGTTGTTGTTGTTGGCATTATGTATTTGCTACCAAGTTCGTCGTCTGCTGATTTAAATCCTATACTGTGGCGCAACGATTTGATTCAAACTGAAACATGCACATGGAATTTGCAATTATCGAACATCAAAGGCTAAAAGAGCGTAGAACAGCGCATGAACGTTGACGTTGCCGTTGACAATAATAATAATCATGATCATGAACATGATCATGAACATGACAGTGTGAACGTGCTTTAAATGCACAGTGTGAGAATTCTCGCTTTCAGGCACCGTGCTTGAAAATGAGGAAGGAATAAACATGTATTTGTACCTTGGAATAATTTTATACACTGGCAAATTCTCACTAGGAAATCGAATAAGCATTAGGAAACCAAATATTGTCATGGAACCGAAATTTTTTTTATATAAGATCTTCGGGATGGTATAAATGCCTGAGCTTGAATTCAATTTGAAGTGAGTGATAGATCTCGTGATAGGAAGTTTTGTTTTCAGGCTTGGCATACATTCTTGAGTTTGATTTGAACTTAGAGTGAAAATAGAGCTTGAGATGGGAAAGTTATTGAAAAATAATTTAAAACATAATAAATGTAAAGTATAATTTCGAGCGATCGCTTGAGATAGGTGAATTCATAAGGTTTTGTAATCTCGATATCCGATCTAAGAAAAATATTATATCACAACAAAACGCTGTGGAACAATTTATACACCACTGTGCCTTAATCATGAACTTGAAACGCCTTTTTACATGTACCTTCTGGTATTATCATAATCATAATCGTCAACATCATAATGACGATAGTTTTATTTTTTTATTTTTTTTTTTTTTTAACGTCGTCTGTCGTGTTAAGCTTACAAAACGATCGCTTGATTAGTGATCGTGAATTGAAGTGTTTCGGTCCGGCGACGAGGACGAAGGGCGGCGGCGTCGCATTAACCGGTAGTCGTTCAAGTCGAACACGAGCGCAAATGCGAGGCTTCAGATACAAGTCAATGGTATACGAACTTGAAACCTTTTGTTGATTCTTTTATTTGTTTGTTTATTATTATTTATTTATTTCCTTTTTTTTGTTCGCTAATGTTCAAATGTAATCAACGCCAAGTTCGTTAAACGATTTTAAATCAAGCATTTATTTCATGTACAACAGATGAAATTTGAGTTTAGCTTGCTGCCTAGAAGAGTACTTCGACTTAATGCGTGACTGAATTCTTGTTGAGACTTTTCGATACACTTTTGTATTGTATTTGAAAAGACTTAAATAAGTTGCAAATGAAAAGAAAATGTACTTTTTTGCGACAAACAAAACTAAAATATAGAAAACACAACAAATTACATGCCAAAGTGCACTTACGAATAAATTACTTGAGCAAACACACATATACACACACACACACACATGACGTTGTCCTCTACCTCATTAGTGTTGTTGTTATTGCTGTTGTCTTACCTTCTCATCGTATGGTGTATGTATTTTCATTTGTTGGGCGAGCGTTTTTTCGTTCTCACATTCAGATTCATTGTCTGCAACGGCAACGGCAACAGCCTCATTGACGATGGCAACCTTAAGGCATTTGCGATAATTGCACTTTTGGCATTGTCGCATGCTCAACATCACCGTACGCTCACACCTTGTTGTATGCCTTCGTATGACAACGACTTGCTCATACCAATAAACTAAAAAAAAAAAAAAAAAATAAAGAAAATCAAAACAAAAAAGCAACCAAAAACGGAAGCAAATAAAATGAGCAAGTATGAAAACTTTGTCTGCTTTGCTACAAAATTTATGTGCGCCGCATTAAATGACATGACTGCCAAAGCATTAAGAGAGACTGACAGAGAGAGAGAGAGAGATAGAGTAAAAGAAAACAGATAATAAAAAGAACGCTCAGGTAATCATAGAAAATTTTCGACTTGTGCCTTGTCAGGTTGGAGTCGACTTGAATCGCAGTAATGTCGCGTTGATAGCGAAGATTTCTGGCATGTCTCCATGTGCGTAATCAAATACATACATATACACATATTTATGTATAAAATTTTGAGAAAAATACGTAAGTTTCGCTTTGACAACAATGTGATATCTATGGAATACCCTTCATACTAAACGACCAATCGTAATTAAAACACGTATAAGTTATATTAAAAGAATAGTCCTTACAAAAAGATTCCAAAGTTATGTTTTATAAGAAAATTGTACTACAAAACGCCACGTGATATACTCAGCAGCATATGTTGCATGTAACTCCAACTAACATATGGCTATTCATTATTAAAATTTTGTTCTTGAAACTTATTCTTCAAAATAATTTTATCGAATAAATTCAACAGCACAAGTATTCGACTAATCTGCGATCCAAGGCTGAATGATATGAACATTTCGAAATCAGTTTGCGGCTTTGTCACAAGCCTTAGCTTCAATGACACAAACCTGCTTATGCTCTCTACATATGTCATATGTATAAGCAATATTATTATTCCCCAAAGTTTCCTTCGCAGCGATTCATTGCGACAGTCAGACATAAATGTGTACCTACATACGAGTATGTGCTTTTTCATTTTCTTCTCTATATGTTTTTTGTCACATGTTTCAACTCTTCCAAACTACTTACTTGCTACTTAATTAATTCAAATCTTGCTAATTGCATTTTATTTGTTTTGAGAAAACAGATTTCCAACGTTGATGACGATGACGATGCGTTGATGTCGATGTCGTTGTCGTTGTCGTCGTCAGTGTCATCGACGTCCTCATCATATTGTGCTCATTTTAACTCAAGTTTTTAATTGAAAATGTGTTGAATTTTTTGGTATGTGTGCGACACAAGGCGGTTGTATCAGGTATAAAGATATGACATACTACATCTTTCTTTGGATAGATATTTATGTGACTTTTTTCGATAAGTTTTGGAATTTGTTTGGAATAATATAAAAAAAGAGAAAAATTATTTAAAAAATAATTTAAGTTTATAAATTTTAGATAGATTTAAGCCGTTAAAAGAATATGACAAAAAGAGCCATAATATCGAACTCTTGCTTTCCTAAATAAAACTGTCTCAAAGGCATCTAATAAGTATTTTATAAAAGGTAATTTTTAGTACCTTTGAGCAAGCTGAATGAGCTTAAAAATTGTTTACGTTTCTTATAAATAATATGCTCATACCAAACAAAAAAATAACTTCTTAAGAGAAATTCTTAAAAATCATTTAAATTTCATGTCTTGTGTAGCAACCAACCGCGTCTTTGAAGTAGTTGTTAAAAGACTTAAAAAAAAAATAAAAATCACTTTATACCGAACTAATAAGAAATGCAAACAAATTGACCAAAAGACGCCCGCCGAAACCTTCAAAAGTATGCAACAAAAGGTGCGACTTTGAGATTTTTTAAGCCTAAAACGTTATCTAACATTCATCAAATGTTAACACACACACATACACCCATACAATATATGCCACTTGCCTACACCACATGCCAATGCGTTTACCCACAAATTTGACCAACCACCCCAGGTCAACAAACACTTTCCTTCACAGTCGACTGTCCAAAAAGAAATCACTTGATTCAATCATCTCGAAAATTGATAACATTCCATTTACAAATGACATCAACTCATAAAAAAAACAAAAAAAAAAAAAAAAAAAAAACAGGAAAACCGAAGCACAAGACACGAATAAAAAAATGGGCATGAGATACCAAGAAACATGTACGCGGTGGGGGCAAATTGCGGTCGAGCGGCCGAAAGTATGCAACAAATGAGCAAGGCAACTGATAAAAAACAACAACAACAACATAGAATCTGAGCCAAAAGTAACAATATAGAGAAGGCAGCACAAAAAAATCAAAATTAGGACACGTGCCAATGTCATTGTTGTAGTTGTTGTTGTTGTTATTGAAACCGTCATTGACCACTGTGGCGGGGCAACCGTTGGACTCATCGACTGCCCTAACTGCCACAAAACAGGAAAACCACAAGTAAAAAAAAAAGAACAAAAAACCAACCAAAGTTCAAGCAGCATGCCACTTGCTTGCTAACAATGGGCGTACAGCAACCGCCCTGCCCTCCAACAACCTGCTTTACCCACTACAACATCCCCCTTACTTTCACTAGCTCAACTCATTTGCGATGCGCCTCACGCTGTGCTTTTCATTTCAATTTATGCGCTTCTTTTTGGCTCGTTTCAGTCTTTTCAATTTTTTCTTCTTGTTTTTTTTTTTCTTTTTTTGTGCCTTTTACGATAATTTTCCTATCAATTCTTTAACTCAATAGCTCAAGTGGGCGTCTAATTTTGTGTGAGTGCGTCAGTTGAGCGATTGAGGCGCGTCTAATCATAAGTACGCGTCGCGTGAAAAGCAAGCAAAGAATTTCTTCAAATTGATTTCAATACATTTACGTTGTTTTCTACAAATTTTGACATAAAGAATGAAGAAAATTATTTCGTTTGGTTTCACTGGTGTGGCCCCTTGGCCAATGCTTGGTCTTAGTCCCCATTGTATCATAACCATCAGTTAAGTTGACTGCCAAAAAAAAAAGTGCGAGACAAAACTCAAAAGACTAAAAAAAAAAAGGAAATGGAAAAGAGCTTTCCATATGGCATCAAGTTAAGTGATTTGCTACGTGATGCTTCAAGCGCATTGATTTGAGTTCCCCAAGTAGCTTTAGTATTTTTTTTTTTTTATCTAAATAAATTGTTGCTGTGCACAACAGTCGTGCTTGTCATAGATGATATAAAATATCACGTTTTAATAATTGGCTTGTGTATGTAAAAATTTATAGGCATTTAAAGGTTGACAGATTGGTATCTGTCAGGTTCCAAAAATATTCCCAAAATATAGAATGAGGCCCATAAGTTTCGAACATCCTAAAAAGGGACTCGCGATTAAGGTTTTAATATACATAAGAGTTTTAAGTTAAGGGCGTGATGAAGACTTAGATTGAGGGCATTTAGTTTTAATCTTTAATAAGAGAGTTTTCAAAAGAATACTTCAAAATGACAATTTTAATTATTATTTTAAGAAAATTTGAGATATATTTATAATTTATAATTACAAATTTTAGCCAAAAGGCTTCATAAATACTTTTGACGATTGTTTTCCACACTTTTTGCTCTTTCTGAGATAATTAAAATCGAAATTCATCTTAAATAAACTCATGCCATTAATACTTTTCAACTTTCGAGTGTCAATTTGTAAAAAAAATATTTGCAAAAAAGAAATAAATTAAACAACAAAATCATTTTGACCAAAAGTCAGCAACACTTAAGTAAAATGTCAAATACATGAAGTAACCAAACAATAAATGACCCCAGGGGATCGATTCGTATAAATGCCAGAGAAAACGGGAGCCTTTTTTGAATAGAAAAAGAAAAAGAACAAGAAAAACAAAAACAAAAGGCAGACAAAAAACCAAGACAAACAACAAACGCCTGACAAATAAACAATAAATGAACAACAGTTCAACAAAAAAGTTCATATAAAAGGTCAAAAACATCATTGGAATTGCAACAGCAAAACTATCGAAAACTTGCTTTCAAACTAAGCCTGGACATGGCAGGATTTAAAAAAGGGCCAAGTGACAAAAACAACTGAGCAACGCTGAATAGAACATCATCAACAAATAATAATGCATAATAATGCAAAGAAGCAAGTTGACAATAGCAACGACAATGGTCAACGGCAAGGAGTAGAAACTAAGCTAGACGTGTCAGTATGAGACGTAATTCACCAGTCTGAGTAGAAAACTTCCTACACACACAAACACACACACACACACACACCCACGTCTAAGGCCAAGTCGACTTGTGTGTTTGCTCTTTTAAAGAGCCCAAAGGGTACAAAATCATGTTCATTTCATTTGGTTTCGTCTCAGGCAACTGTCCGTCCGACTGAAATCCGGCATAAATGTCAAATGCCGTATATCTAGACTTGTCCATAGGTCAATCCATCGAAATAGTTTTGCAGCATTGCTTAAATAATATACAAAATTTATAGACCATCCATGCACAACAAAAAAGAAGCACAATGCACAGAACTTTTTTGTCTGCTTCTGTTGTCTCTATGTGTGTGTGTGTGTGTGTGTTTCGGTCTGTTTCAAAGGGTGTTTGAGATAACCCGTCGTCTTCGCCGATGTGACGGTCAAGTGGCCAAGAGACAATGAAGCCCGCCCGTTGATTCATTCAGTGCGTCGACAATCTATAAACTTTCACATAGAACTTATGGGGCGTTAAGTGCAAGTGGTTGAAGTAATTAAACATTAAGTAGAATATAAGTTATTGAACAGTAATTATTTAAGACTCATTTGAGGTTTATTCATTATGTATATAATTATATCTTTTAGCGGCCAAAATCCTCTAGACTTGCCCAATCCGGAATTTTCAAGAATTCGAATTTATTGTTTTTGATTTTAGGAAAATCACATTGATTTACAATCTGAGATTTTTTTTTTCCAATAGTCCCAAGATTGGTGTTCGATCCGTTCTTACATTTTCAGAAACTACATACATGAATAATGCGGAATGTTTTGTTGAATGTTTTGTTTAATGATATAGCAAATAGTAAGTAGGCCATGCAAATTGACAAATATATTTCATTGTTCTGTCGAATTTAAACAGTCATTTGTTGTGTTGTACTCATAGTTAACGGACAACAAAACTTAAAAAAAAAAACAAAATATGTTTAGGTCCCACTGAATCTTCAAAATTTTTATAACAATAATCACAAATGCAATAAAACTCCGGTGGATTTGTAAATAAGCTCAAACCAAAATGCAGATAGGTGCGTGTAAGATTTGCAAGACTCCAAAACCACGGCCGATGGCGCACATCGATAATGAACGATGGCCCAAGAATAGAGAAATAATTGCAAAACTGAAGAACCGTGGTTGTGTGATATGCCGAAAACCGCCTATTTCATTACTCAACAGAAGATATGAACAAGCAAAAAAAATTTGGTATGACCGTAATTATAAAACAATTATTAAGTTGAGTCGAGCGTTAGGTCAGTCGGCCGATGATGTGTTATACTTTTTGTACGACATGACAATGAGTAAATTTTGTCGTGCAATCAATGCACAAGATAAAAATTTTAAATCATGTCGAGTTCCGTTAACTGAGTCTGGTAACTGTGACTTGTATTTAAGCCTTTTTGATGTTAATGGCAATTTACGCTCACCGTTACAACCAAAAAGTCTAAAGAAGCTACTCGAACTAATGCAAGAGGCATTTGCCGAAAAACCTTTGGAGAATAGTCGTGAAGAACATATAAGTCTGTTTGATGTGATTGGCGGCGGACCCAAACGGAATCGTTCGCGTTGCTTTGGCTCGTGTGATCCGTTGGGTTTGTGCAAACGCGATATGACGAACTTTTACAGCATCGATGGCCAACACAATATCGATGAGATCTTGGCGGGATCTGGCTTGATCGATGGCATTGGAAAAATGACCGGCTTTGATGAAAATAACGAGGGTAATGAACCATTGGGTGGCAGTTTGGTTAATAAATTCGGTTTGGACAGAAGAAGCCAATTCGGTGGTGAGGGTCAAGAAGGTGGTCAACGTTTTGGTGACTATGGAAATGATCGGCAAGGTCAAGGCGCTGACGGTCAAGGCGGATTTCGAGGAAGTTATGATCAACAGGGCGGTGCAAGGGGAAGTCGTGGTGGTATTGGAAAGGGTGCAGATCGTAAGGGTGGAGATGGTAGAGGAGGTGATGCTAGAGATGGTGATGCTAAAGGTGGGAATGCAAAAGGAGGAGATGGCAGAACAGGGGATGGTAAAGGTGGGGAGGGAATAGGAGGAGATGGTAGAAGAGGGGATGGTAAAGGTGGGGAGGGAATAGGAGTAGATGGTAGAAGAGGAGATGGTAAAGGTGGCGATGGAAAAGGTGTTGATGGGAAAGGTTTTGATGGGAAAGGTGCTAAAGGTGGAGATGGAAAAGGTTTGGATGGGAAAGGTGCTGTGCCTAAAGGTGAAGATGGTAAAAGCTCAGATGGTAGGGGAAAAGATCGTAAAGGTGGAGATGATAGAGATGCTGATGCTAAAGGTGGGCATGCAAAAGGGGGAGATGGTAGAAAATGGGATGGTAAAGGTACTGATGGTAAAGGTGGAGATGGTAAAGGTGGTGATGGTAAAAGAGCAGAGACTAAAAGAGGAGATGATAAAGGTGGAGATGGTAAAGTTGAAGGCAGAAAAGGTGGACGAACTGAACGTGATGGTGGCGGCAAATATGACGGGGGTCTCAAAAATATAGACCAGGATAAAGATGGCAATTACAATAAAAGAACCGAAGAAATAATGCGAGCTATGAGCAGTTCCGAAGAAATTGATTTGCCCAAAAAACGAAAAGGTTCTCAATTTGGTGATATCTCAGATCTGTACTCAAAAGTTGCTGGAGGTCATCCCCCAAAACATGGCTTTCCACAATATCCGCCACGCACAGTAAAGGGACCAATTGATATGGGGAAAACCAAACCCGTAAAGCCAATAAAAAAAAAGAAATATGCAAGTACTAATCAAAGATTCCTTGGCGAACAAATACCCGTACTTTGGCATGAACCTTTCGATAACACAAAACCAGCAACATGGATTCGCCGACATCCCGAACAGTTGCGCATCACAGCAAAGGGTGATATTAGCAAAGGACGGATTCGACGATATCATCGTGAAACAATTCAAATGCAATTAGCAAAAGCTCGCCAAAAAGCATCTATTCTCAGTACTTATAGCATTGACGTGTCACCTTCAATACAAACGTTTACTCAGTTCGGTGAGCCGCCAGCTAAAAAGAAGTCTATTCCTGTCACAAAGAAAAAAAATAATTAGCTATGATTATTGTTGTAGTTTTTAGTTAGGTTGAAAATTTTTTACCAAATTAAAGAATTTTATTATATTATAGATTATATCATCTTTGTTAAATGAAATCTCTCCGGTCCGAGGTTTTGTCTGGCTATGAGGTGACACAAGAGTTTATTGAATTGAAACTATTAAATTCATTTGGCTATGAGTGATTTCTATCACTGTGAACTTTATGCTCTCAAAGCCTTCACTGTATATAGATACAATTATTTGTATAGATCTTAAAACCAAAAAAGAAATGACAACGGCTCACAAATGACATAATTTGTGACTGGCTGAGACTGTTCCAAGAATAGAGCGGTAAGCTGATACAATTGTAATAATTTTTTTATTCGAATTTTTGTTAGAAGTTTATAGCAAACCTTGAAAATCGTATACACTTTCCTTCACTGAAAGCCTCTTCATATTTAAATACACTTACTTTACTATAACAACAACAGGAAAAGACCGCAAACTGTTTGAACCCAAAATACCAAAAATACCATGCACGCGCTGCCTTAAACGAAATGCCATACCATTTGCCATTTGCTGAGAACACATGTTAGATCAGGCTCGGCTCAAACAAATAGATACCCAATAGATAACCAAATGGTTTTTAATAACAGCTGTTGTAGTAACATTTGACTCGCTCCTTCATTGTTCTGACACTGACGACATTGACTTTCTTTAATGCCATTTTGACGCCGATGGTTATTTTTGGCAGAACTCATGCCCAAAGACAAACCGCTGGCAATGTCCTTTTTTGCCCAAATGAACGAACGAATGAACGCTTATTGTTTGGCGAAAAATCTTTTGCCAGTAATCGTTTCACTGTGTTTGTGGTTTGTCTTTCATTAAACGAAAATTTATTCCTTTGCTTAAATGTCAAATATTGCAAATGTCAAGCGACTAAATGTCATTCATTCGTTCTCTTAGAGCACCCTGTAGTAGACTGAACTGTACTGAACTGAGCTGAGCTGAGTAGACTTAACTGACTTTGGTTTGGCTTGTTGGCTCTTTCGTTGGCTGTGGGTTTGAATTGCTGCCCACATACAAACACACTCACACATATACACACATACATACTGTCGATTTCAGTTTTGTTTTTGACGATGAAGGTTTTTATGCGTTGTTCGTTTTGTAATTAAACGTTTGCGTGTGTTTTTGTTTGCCTCTGGTGGTCACAAATGTTTTTAATTGTGAAATAAACTCGACTTTATCCACGACACGATATCGACGACGACGATGATGCTGATGCCTGATGCTGTTGACGATGACGATGACGACAGTCAGTCTGCTGTCGTTGATAATATTGAGTGCCACACTCCGATGACATTCTGTTAGCCGGTTGGTCGGTCGGTCGGCCTTCAGATAGGTTGGTTCGTTGGTACGTACGTTCAGTCATAGTTTGTACAATGTGAAAGTTATGTTGACTTATACTGTTGTACACGCGTCAAGTGTGTAACACATGTGCTCAACTATACGTGGGTGTGTGTCCTTTAAATGAGTCGCTTTTGATTGAATTTCAAGACTTTGACGTGAAAAAAAAAACAAAAACCAAACCGTTAAATTTCATTGGTTAACCAAAAGAATTTCGTATTTGAGTCTAACTGATGAGATGACATTAAGGGGGTATTCTAGTGTAGAAGCCTCAATTTTAGTCGGTTTTCATCGCACGATAAAAAAAATATATAAACATTTTTAGTTTCCATTTTTTTACGGAATATTTATTGATATTTAGAGAATAGAAGAAAATTGTCCCAAAAAAAAAACATCGAGTTATGATGTCGCAAAGTGGGGGCCAAAAAAACAAAAGTTGGATCATGGTTGACATGAGTCCAAGCCTTGTAGTATCCGAAAAAAAAAACAAAAACGCAGTTATTCTTAGAAAAGACGTCGTTATCATCTTTACCTCGGGTAAAAAAACTTAAAAAATTTTTCACAAAATGGCGACGATTTAAAAATGAAAAATTTTTTTTTTTCTATTTTTTTTGCCTTCATGGATTTTTTAAAAATATTAAAACTAATTATTTTCCAATACTCATAATACGGACGATAGAAGGATGTATTAAGAAGGTTACCGTAAGACTTGAAGTCATTCAGATGATTAGAACTGGAGATATCATGCTAACTAGGTTTAAAGTTTTGTTCAGCGTAGAGCGATACTAGTACTCTACATCACAAAAACGCTTATAACTCCGAAAATATTTCGAATTTTGAAAAACCCTTTGAGGCACATATTCTTAAGGACTTGACCCTCAAAAATATGTAAAACAAAAAAATCGATTTGTTCAAAATCCTAGACTAGAATACCCCCTTAAAACAATTACCACCTGTGTGCCAGGCATGAAAGAAGAATAACAAGAACAAGAACATGTAAGTGCTATAAGGTGCATAACTGTTGTTCGCAATAGAATTGCATTAAATTTACGTATATTTTTCAAATCAATACAAGACGTCGACGACGACGACAGCATGGCATTAAACAGAGTAAAGGAAAATTTAAAAAAAAAAAACAAAAAATGTAACTATCAAAATTAAATTAAGCTTGGCAAATGTTGGTCTACGCTTGGCATCATGAGCTGGAGTTTGTGTTGTGTTGTTGGTGTTGTGTGTACATTATATATGTATGTATGTATGAAGTGTTGTGTAATGGTCTGTAAACAATGAGTATGGCAACAGCGACAAGATGCTAATACCTGCGCGAACATGCACCAGGCAGTCAAGCAGTTAGTCGAGCAGTCGCAGAGTTGCTCATAGTAGATGAGAGACAAGAGCTTCGAGTTGCATTTGTGGCAATGTTGTTTGAATATATTTTTCAGATACACCGAACAATTTTGCTAGCCAGCAAAGTAAGCAAAAACTATGAGAAGAAGAAGGAGTAGGAGTAAAACAGGCAACGTTGACGACAAGGAAGATGATGCTAAGAAATTAAAATGCCGCGAAGATTTTATAAAACAAAGTTTTCGAACCAAACACACATGTACACACACACACACACAGACACACACATGTGGCTATAAGAGATACTCTATGAATGTGGAAATGGCGAGTTTTGTTATTTTTAGCAGATTGTATGTACCAACATGTATCTATGTGTGTGTGTGTGTGCAAAATTGCGGAAATTTGCGAAATAAACGCGATGACGACGTCGGCAATGCTCAAGTGTTCAATGCATATTCAGACATGTTTCGGCATGCATATGAAAAGCTATATAGAATGAGATAGCAAAACAGGATAAAGCACTAGATAGAAGTTGTTGGCGTTGTAGAAGACAGAGACCAAACTTCGAGTTATGGACACGTAAATTGAAAACGCATATTGTAGAAAGCAAACGCGGCAAAGGAAGAACAACCAAAGCCGGAACTTATTTGGCGGCGTTGTTGTTGGCGATGGCGGAGAGATGGAGAGTTGGCGGTGGCAACAACTTAGCGTATGGAAGCGTGCACATTATTGAAACTATAAATTTGTAAAAGCCATGTTCCGCCAGAGGGCGTACGTGTGTGTGTGTGTGTGTGTGTGTGTGGTGAGGGAGGATGTAGATGGGAATGGAAGGCAGGTATGGTTCTGGCTTGGTTCGAGTTTATTCGAGCGCGGATTTTATTCGCGCTGTCTGCGATTACGAAAATACAGCCTGACTCTAACAACACACACACACACACACACACATATATATATATTTTCACTTGTAGTCAGAAGTCTGGACTCTGATTTCAATTGCTTTGCGCTCAGTTTGCTTGTTGCTTTTGCGGTTGAAAGTTTTCTCATTTCGATGTGTGTTATTATTTTTCAATTTCTTTTTTCTTTTTCTTTCTTCCCTTACTCACATTTTTGTGCTTTCTTTATTTATTGTTTTTTTTTATTTTTTTGTAGAAATATTTATTGTAATATTTTCGAGTTTAGAGCAAAGTTTTGTTGTTTAGAGTCAATTTAGTTGGTGCGTGTTGAGCGTTATTGGTATTCTTCTGGCTGCGGCTCAGACTTCCACTTAACGGCCAAGTTTCAATGACATTTTGTTGGATTTACGCTGTAAGTGAAAGCGGAAACTCAACCCTTGCAGAATGTTGGCAATACTTGGGAAAAAGTTCAAAAAGAAAGTCGCTTTGATTATGATTAGTTTCGTAAACTTGTTCAAGTCATCTTTTTTAATAGGAATATTGATAAAGTTCAACTCTTTTTATTATTTTTTTCTAGCGAAACCACAGCCAAGGGAAGATACTTGTAGTAGGCTTTGGTTGATCATGGTGAGGCCCTTAACGGAGCCTTAATACTTAAATACAAGCAGAGCTTTTACTCGGCTCTATCATAGACAGCTAGAGGAATGAGTCGAGCCTTGTGCTCATACCAGGGGAGAATTGTGTGTAGGGGTCATATTTTTACTAGCCGTCAATCTATATACTTATAGGACATGTCACATAAAGTAAATTTCGGAGTGATCCGAGCACTTGTGGACCAGAGAGAGGAAGAATTCTAAAGAGGCAAGTCCATGACTGTCCAAAATTCAGTGTCCGATACTGGGAAATGTTTCTGACTCCTTATATATTACAAAACATTTTATTTCAAATATTTCTAGATTCATATACGATAATAATAAATTGTTCCATTTATTTTCAAATTTCGTTTTAATATTTTTATCTGTATTATGTCTGCTTATCTTAAATATTACTAACATTTAGCATACACGACACACAACTAATTGCCATAAAGTACAAGAACAAGAAAGAAATAGAAAAGAAACGACAAACAAAAATTCCATTAAAATATCTTCAATTTGTTAGCAAGTTCGAATACATTAGTGTAAATCTATCTTCAGGCATTGCGCGACGCCACAACAACAACAATAATAACAACATGAAAGCAGACGAAGAAAACAACTTTGCAATTTCAGCGTCCCAATCAAATTATAGCAAATTTCCCATCAGTTTTAATGCGCGGATCTCGGCGAGGCTTCAGGTGAAATTCCATTTCGATATAAGTTTTTTTTTTTGTATCTTATTTTGTTTTGTTTTTTACACTTTTTCTTCATTTGCCTTATTTTGTGTGTTTATATATGTAAGTATGTATATAGATATATTTTTTTATGATATGCTTTTGTGGCAGAAGAAGAAACGGAAACGGAAATATCGCTTTGGTCGTCGCTCGCCGTCATCGTCATCTTCTTGTCCAGGGATATAAAAATGACAACGACTCATCGCGCAATTTGTTTTTACGCGGGGCGGTTTTACTTCTATTTTGTTTTTGTCTTTTTTTTCCAGCTTCGATTCGTTTTCTTTTTCACTGTTGTTGCTTTTTGAAATGCTAAAAGAAACAACAAATGACAGCAAAAAAAAAAAAACAACAAGTTTATATAAGCAAATTTTCTTATTTTCTCTTCACCGACATCAATTTTAAAATTGCTACATTAGTGTTGCCCACTTAACAAGTTTATACGCGCTAGCAATTCACCCACTGCCCCCCCTAACCACCGCCCACAAACGAGTACACCCCACAATAGCAGCAACAGCGCAAACAACTCATTCCACCTGATGTCGATTACTTGGATTTCTTTCCGTGGGTTTCTTGGGCGTATTAAAATTAGTGATTAATTTTTACGTATAAAATATGTAAATGTGCATTGATGAATATATATACTTACATATATATACTGTTGGGTTGGGCATTTGCTTTTACTTTTGGGTCAAATGTAGGCGATAGAACATCTTCGCTTCATTTTCTGCTTCATTGCCAAACTTTTTCATCGGGGACATGATGAAAACGAAAAAAAAAAAATGTAAAAAAAAAATCAAATGTCCATTGGGAATTACACAAAAATGCTTGTTTTACGTGGGTTGGCAACTTCGACCCCGGGTTTTGTGTCCATAACAGGCTCATCGAATATGAGCTTCTCTCTCTTTTTAGTTATTTTTTTTTTTTTTTTGTTTTATACTTTGCTGTTTCCCAAGGAAATGAAAAATTTTATGTCATATTTTTTACGCTACTTTGTTTTTGTTTGTCCGCTCAGCATTTTTTCACATTCAGTGCAGGCGTGGAACTGGAAGAAGTCTTTTTACTTGCTTTTGGGCAAATTGATTATGGACACTTCTTCGTCTCATTTCAGTGGGTGGTTGGTGTTGTTTGAACGTTTGGTTATCTTCAATGTGCTTTGCGCCTGTCAACGCTTTTGGGACGT
Organism: Phortica okadai; assembly: GCA_034638295.1. Classification (NCBI taxonomy): domain Eukaryota; kingdom Metazoa; phylum Arthropoda; class Insecta; order Diptera; family Drosophilidae; genus Phortica; species Phortica okadai. The sequence continues at coordinate 4,027,354 of CM067848.1, forward strand.
CAACGTTTTACTTTATCGTCTGTATTTGCAGCAATTAACATTATTTTTAATTATCGGAAAAGAAAATCAACGCGGTTTGTTTAGAATTGTGCTTGGTGTTATGCATCGTGAACGGATATTAACAGATGAGATTGTGTGATGAAAATATGTATGGCAAATTACGCATAAGACACGTAGCATAAGAACTCTAAACTTGGTTGATTTGGTTTAAAGCAATGTTCTCATGACTTCCGTGCTTTGAGCAAATTAGATTGCGTTGATTCTTTATGAAAATTTGTTTGAGTGCCGAAAGTGTTTTATTTCTTTTATATATTTTTTCCGTATAAAAGACCATCAGAAGTTTATTATTCTAGATGTGTTTGAAGCACAAGAAAAGAGTTCTTTATACACCTTACACAAATCAACATTAACATGCTTCATTTGAAGTCTAGCAAAGTATATATTTTCTAAAGAAAATTCCTTTCATATGTGCTTATCGAAATAAATCACAAAACGAAACCAAACACAAAAAAAAAAAAATCCCAAAAAAAAAAAAAAAAAATACACTTCAACCATGCATAAGTAGATTTGTCAAAATATCAACGCTTGCGAAAAAGGCCAGCACAGACATTGGAGACAGACAGACAGACAGAGAGAGCGACGCACAGTTGTATGCCTCAAAGTATGCAAAACGTATAGCAAATGAAATAACACATTAAGAAGCGGAATCAAAAAGAAGAAGATGAAGCAGAAGGGGGAGGAGGATGAGGAGCAGCAGCAGCAGCGACGCACTTGACAAGAATTTATGAGCATACTACTTACTTACTTACTTACTGACTGGCGAAATGTCAATGTTTGCGCATAGATACATGAGCATATTTAGATATATTTTTTATACAAATAAACTTGCACACACACACGCACACACACTTGTATGATATTTATTTGTATTGCTTGGCTGTCGTTTGGTCTATTTGCCCTTTTTTTTTTCCTACATTTGAGTTTCACTTGGCAGCCGCTGAAGATGATCCAATAAAGTGCTTAAAAATGAAAATGCTGCATACTTAAAGGGATACGCGTTTTCATATTATCACACACGTACACACACATACACACACACGCTATCTGGCAAATATATTTGAGTATGTCTGTATGCCTGCTCCTCCCCTACATTCATAAACATTCAGACGTTCTACGTTTCGGTCTCACTCTTATACATTTTTGCATAGCATAACTTTAGGCTTGTAATGAAAATAAATGCGTTACATTTCAATACTTTCAGAGACGAAAAATGCAATTTTTGATTTATGTTTTGCATGTGTTTGCACTGAGACTTTATCACAGTGTGTGTTTGAGTTGGGGGTGGCATTATTTGTCTGCCTGCCAGCATTGAGGTTTATGCTTTTGACATTTGTTCAAGACACGTGAAAATATTTGAAGTGCCACAACGTTGTCGTCGTCGTCGTCGTCATCATTACTGCTTTCCATTGCAGATCGTTGTATGTCTCATAAGCTCTTTCATACTCACTCAGACCTCTTCAAAATATGCTACCCTTTTCACCAAAACCCCCACATATATATTGTCAGACCAAATAGTCAAGCCAATAGAAAAAAGAAAAAGAACAAAAACAAAAAATGATTTATTTGCGCATTTCTTTCATTCGTTGTTGTTGTTGCATTTCCTTGAATTTTTTTTTCGTTTTTTTTTTTTTCGTTTTTGGTATTTTTCGCAAAATCAGTCTTAGGCATGCATGACAAATTGTTAAGACAACCAAACGCACTTCGAAGCGCGTCCGCTCAAATCATACAAACTTCTCACACCAACACTTTCTCACACTCACACCCAACAACAACAATTCAACATCAATACTCAGAGCTTGTGCACGTCTCATCCACAAGCCAAATGCCGCCAACCGATGTCGACAACGGGGCCAATGTTAATGTTGTCTTATGCTTATCATAAATGTACTTCGCATACTCACACAGACACAGATACAGATACAGACAGCGATCACTGCGAATTCCGCAAATACTTGCCAGTTGAAGCATTTTAATACTATTCAATCGTTGGCCTGAAGTTCGCCTTTGCGGTGTTTGGGGCGCCGCACACATGAGTAGTTCATTGAGTTGACATTGAGTGCTTGTGATTTATGCTTGTTCATAATATTGAATGACAATTTTTTTTTTCTTTTTGTTTGATACTTTGTTCTTTTTTCTAATATTTCTGGCATTCATTGTGTGCCTCTTAGCGTCAGCTTGAAGCTGGAACATTTACGATAGCAGAGAGAAGACTTCAGCCTGCTGCAGTCGAAGTGAGGTAGCTTTAAAGCGTGTGTGATATATGTATTTAGATACCTGAATGAATTTCGGGTATAATAGAAGCCAATAGGTGGCGCTGCTAAAGAGTTTTAGAAATTTTTCTTTTCGTTTTACAAAATTATTTCATTTTTTTTTTAAATGTATTTATTTGCAATCTGATTCGATGTTCCCAAAGTTTCAGCTCCATTTTATGTTATCGAATTTAATTTTCGAAGCTGAGTTGAGAATTTCTTCCAATAAGCCTTTATTTTCAAAGAAGTCTATCGTTAATGGATTAAATTATATTTTAAAGTTCTATATTACTACCATGGATGTACTTGAGGCCTCATGTTTGCGTTCAAATGCTAGGATTTTGTTGACTAAAGCCAAGTAATTTGATTTGCGCCTAACTTGGCTTTGGCGCAGCCATATGTAAGTGTATAGAGAAGCGTAGAACACGTTAAACATGCCAGAAGACCTCGTCATCATTCGTCTTAAAAAAAAAAAAAAATGTGAAAAAAAAGAAAAGCGAAAAAAAAAAAAATATAAATAAAATTCAAACTCAAAACTGAGTCTGACGAATGGTTATTTGCACAAGTTTAAGTTCGAGTTTGGTGTGAGCATGGGTGTATTGTATGGTCCCGACTTGGGGTGTTGGCTACAAATCTGGAGACGGGATTTATCTGTGTGTGTGTGTGTGGTTTCAAAACGAAGGATTTTCTTATTTTAGCATTCGGTATTCGCTTCGCTTGCCTGACTGCAATATATCCAACTAAATGTGTCACGTCCAAACAACAAAAATTTCATTTATATTCGCATTCAAATACACACATCCATATGGATCTATGTTTATATGGCTTTATTTTTTCTGGTTTTGTTTTTTTTTTTCGTATTTCTGTCTTCATCTTATTCGTTTTATTTTTTATTATTACTTTTTTTTTTTAAATTTCAGCAATTTAGCGAAAATGTATGTGACGATTTTGTATATGTACATAGATATATATATAAGTATATTTTTGTAGACCGCCTTCCCATACTGGTTTCACTTGAATCTGTTCTTCTACTTTTAATTTTTTTGGTAAAACTTTGACGCGTCCCGCTGACGAACTGACGGCCTGACTGACTGAGTGAAGTAGTCGGTTGTATGCTCAGTCGTTGGCAATAGAAAGGAAATGGTTTCATTTTGGTTTTGGACTCAATACGTTAGTTGCATGGCTGTGTGGCTGTGTGGCAGGGGAGGGCGTGATTGTGGCACGTTATGTTGATGCCGCGAAATTGTTACAAATTATGTTGAGCATGCGTTTCGCGTTGACTGATGGCGCGTATATTATTTTTTATGCTCTATGCAAGATTCTCAATTCCTTTTCTTCTTTTTGATATAATTTTTTTTTTAGTATTCATTATTTGTGGCGCCTTTTTTCGTTTTCGTTTTTGTGTTTTATACTTTTTGTAGTACTTTGTGGTTTTGCTCGTTTCAACGCTACTCAAGCTGAATGTGTAGAAATGTTACGGAAACGGAAGTTGGCAGCAGTGAATGAGCACGGATGTGGGCAACATAATATGAGGCGTCATTGAGGTAAGCGTCGAGTTGGCGATGAAGCATGACAGTTGTCGTCGCCGTCGTCGTCAAGGTGTGAAAAATATGAAAAATCACATACAAAAAAAAAAAAAAAAAAAAAAATGCACACGTTAGTCAGAATTGCTTGCCACGGCAGACTTTACTTGTTTTTTTTTTTTTTTTGGCTTCATACTTTACTTGCTAGTCACATTTTTCACTTGCAATGCGTCTTTAACTCATTTAATATTGTAATTTTTTATTTTTCGCTTAAAAGTTTTTGGCAGTTTTTGAGTTCGAAGACCAGAGACGTAATAAATTCGATTGTGTATATATATATTAATTAAAAAGTGATGACATAAAGAACATATAGCAAAAGATGTGCAGGCTGATGAAAGAAATTATTGAATTAAAATTCAAGAAAGAGACACTATCAGAGCTATAGCGATGTTAAGAATGATTATGTGTGAGTTGTTATAAGTAATGAAAAGTGAAGTTGGGACAAACAAATTTCAAAAAAGAGCTAATGTCACAGAGATTCTTGGAAAATTCTTTCAGTGATAGATAAAAGAGATAGTGATTATTATAGTTTAATAAGAAAGTGATGACGAAATTTGCAAAATACATACGAATGATACTATTAAGTGATGAAGAAAAACTCAGGATCTCATGATAAAAGAAGGTTTTCAAAAAATGCAAACAAATAATCCCACACTTCATAATCAAAATACAATTTTACTATCGTTCTACAATAATCACATTTTCTCACAACCAACAGCTTCATCAATGACATTTAAAAAACATAATGTCAAATCTGCAGACGCTTACAAACCTCTTTGATAGTTAAAAAAATAACAAGAAAATATTTAAAAAAAAGAAAGCGTTACATATGCGAAAATATATTGTATATGCAAACAATAACTACAATTACACCCAAAGGATCAGTTGAAAAGTCAATAAACTCAAGCGGACAAACGAACAGAACAAAGTAGATGGAACAGATACGTGGCAGTTTCCGGGCAAATACTCAATGCATGCGGGGTAATAGACAAAAAAAAAAAGCGCACAAAAAACCGCAAAATAACCGCAAAAAAATAAAACAGCAAACAAAGATACAGATACAGATATAAAGATACACACAAACACGCATGAATAGATACACTCATACACATATCGTGGCTGGCTGACTGACTGGCTGTCTGGCTGGCTGGCGGGCGTACTGGTTGGCTTAGACTGAGACTGAGGCTGAGACACATCGAGGAAAGGAAACAGCAGTGAAATTTTTATTTACAAAAACCATAAATCAATTGGACACGCCACAATGCAAATCTATTTTTAAATGCGAAATAATACGGCGGCGTCAACCCCCGTTTTACGCCTTTACGTTATCCTTGCCTGTAAACGCGTAAAAAATTGCAAGGATATTGTCTGAAAATGCGTCGAAAACGAACAAATTTCAAAAAAAAAAAATTATTTTCAACATTGACAATTCTTATATACCCTACAGCGTTTTTTATATGAAATTTTTGTCGCAATAAGAAACTCACAAGTTGTCGAAAATTATTAAAGATTCAAACGAAAAGTTTATATTATAATAAAAATTCCTATTAGATGATAAAAACTCTATATGATCTTAAAAATTTATATGATATAAATTATAGTAAAAAAATTTAATATATTAATATATGTAATATTATTATCATATATTGAAACGTACCAAGCTATTTTAGAAATGTAAAGAGGCTTTTTTAATTACATAAAATTTTAAATTCTGCCATATAGGAATGTTAAAGAATTGTCAATGAAAACGAAAAAAATTTCAAGATCTATACAACATCAAATAAATTACCCACTATCCTATGTAATACTGGATAACACTGCACTTATGTCAGTTCAACACTCAAATTATTATTCGAACGTTACAAACTACACGAGAATATTGTAATGCCTTTTGACAAAGAAAACAAAACAAGATGGAAAAAAACAAATAAAGCAAAAAAATCATACAGAATAACGAAGGCTTGAGTGAATAAAGCCACGCGGGAAAACTGATACGACATGTGGGAAAAGTCGAAAGTCGAAGGATATGCAAAAGCATTGGACCAATGGACGGCAACAGCGACAACGATGACGATGACGACGACTGACGAAACGCTGCTGGGCGCCGTTGGCAATAAAAGAAAAACACGAACAATAAAAATTTTACATTTCTAAAAAATCCAACAAAAAAAAAAACCCTCTTTTAAAAAGGGTTGGGGTGGAGTATGTGCCGTGACACACTATAAACACGTTTTGTGGGCGCTCAACAACCCCAAGAAAAACAAAAAAAATAAATCCAAAAAGTACAATAAGAAAAAAAAACAAAAAGGAAGAGCACAAACCGAAGCAAACACGTAGCCGAAGAAGCATATTGACAGGACAGAACATGCCGCAGTCAGGATATGCAAACTAAGCCGTAACGCATCAAAAATAGTTTGACAAACAGACAGAGAGACAGACAGACACACGAGCATCTGTCTGTCTGTCTATCTGCCTTGTGCTTGAGTCCATTTGCAAGTAAATCCTTTTATTTTTTATGCAAACAAATCAAGTAGAAATCCTTTTGCACACACGCACACAAATCAGATTTCCGGTAAATGCCTTCGAAAAATCTTCTGACGACTGACTGAAAGTAAAGGAAAAAGTGTGAGAGCACAAGTAGCACGGTAGCAATATGAAGAAGGATGCGCACTTGTGTCCCAGCTTATTAGCTTCCGGCCATGAACACACACACACACACACACATGCACATGTGCTCATATCCTTTTTAAGTCATACAACGTTTATGAAAATTTTAGTTTTTCCAACATTTCGTTGTATTTTTTTATATTGTTTTTTCTTTTTTTTTTTCATCTTGTTACTTTCTCTTGCTCAAATGTTGTTCGCCACCAACGCCGACATTGATGTCGCCTTAAGCTATCATCATCGTTTGTAGAAGAAATCGTGCCAGAAATGATTTTACAAATAAAATTATAGACACTTTGCTTACAAGTAACAGTTTCTGGTTGAATGCTGTAAGCGTTTTCATACCCTATCTGTAACTGTATGACATAATGGGGTATATAAGTTTCTGTATAACGATTGATCAGCTAAGACAAGTCCAATAAGCCATGACCGTCTGTATGAACACTAAGATCTCGGATATTAGAATCAAAATTCTTTGAGATCATACTACTCCTGTATAATAAAGACTTCATGTTGATTTACTTATCACCTTTATTTTATAGGTTATGGTTGTAAAAATTGAAGAGATCTTGACTAGTTGCAATGATATGAGTATTAATTGAAATAAGATTCATCCGATAGACCTTTAACGTTTCCACAGAGCTCAGCCCGTCCTTATTGATGCCGGCTGTATTGGAGTGGAACGTCTTTTTCTATTGTGATTAGACTTAGTAATGTCCGAAAACAATTATAATAGGGTCTTTCAAAGTCGACTTGAATATTGTTTTTGTTTGTTCATGTTTTATACTTTTCTATATATTTATTAATATGGCAAAAGAGTTGATTTTATTTTATTTGTTTTTGTTTTTAGGTTCGAAGTTGTTTACAACTTGTCATAGATACTTTGATTAAGTCATGAAACGATACAATAAAGCAAAAGGAAAGGATGTTCAAGTAACTATTTGGTGGAGAACGTAAACTCCAAATCTTGTTAAGTAAGTAAAAGACAAATGATAGACAAAATAGCACGAGAATCAGACTTATCAGAGACTTTTATAGAACCTTAATAGTTTATTGAAAATCAAGTAATTCCTTTTGTTAAATTAAACTTCAATATAACATAAGGCACTATAATGGCTAAGAACGATGGTATTGGAATTATAAGTGGTACCTATTTATTTTTCTATTAACAAACCTAACATTTTTTTAATAGAGTTACCAAAAAAGGACCATTAGACTACTAAGCGAATTAGAGAGAAAAAAAAACTATCAAATATTGTATATTTAAAAATAAAAAACGAACACCAACAACAACAAAAACAACATTACGCCTATCAAGGCAGCACTCTGTCCATCTGTCTGACTCACCCTCTACACATCCATTTAGTAAGTTGCAGTATTTCATGGCCTGAACAATAATTTTTGATTAAAGATGAATTTTTAATTTAATGTATCTTACAGATAGCCAAACGAAACGTGAAAAAAACGGAACGGCACGGGAGTGAGCTTGAATGATAGAGGCAAAAAAAAAAAGAGAAAAATAAAAGGAAAAAATCAAAAAATAAAAAAAGAAGCTAAAAATGAACGAAAATGTTTTTAATCTCAACGGCAAACGGAAGCGGAAATCAAACGACCAGAACAAGTATCAAACAAAATTTTTAATGTCTTCGTCGTCGTCGTCGACGTCGTTGCTGATGAGCAAATGGGCAAGGACGATGACGATGACAACAACAACAACATCGCCGACGAAGACGAAAAGTAAAGTAAACATATAAATATATATCTATGTATGTAAATATATTTTTTTTTTAAGAGAAAAAGTTGTGAAAAAAAAGCGCAAATGTTGTACAAAAGATGCGTTCAAACATGCTACGACTGAGTGGCGCAGCAACGCTGGCGTGGGCATGGGCATGGGCGGGGTCGTTTGGACGCAGGTTAAGGCTATCGGAAGCGGGAGGCATAATCGTGTGGCTTGCAGCATCCAGACAGTTACAAGCGTTAACAAACAGGCACAAACAAATCTTTTCACGCTCATCTCGCTCAGCTCGGCTCACTCCCAAATTATTGCTGCCGCGTGCCCCGCACCAACCACAATCAAAAACAGCGTAAAACAAGACGAACAAGAAGTCCTTTGATTTTTTCCGAACTTTTTAACTTCTTTTCTTGCTTTTTTTTTTCTTCCTTTGACTTTATTCATTTTTTTTTGTATTTTTTTCCCCATTTTTTTTTTGCTTTTTATTTTGCCGCCGTATTTTTTTGGCTCATTAGGAATTTTTTCCACTTTTTTGACTGGCAAAGCGATAAAATTTAAAAGCGCGCACGACGCGGCAAATGCTTCAGCGGCCTGCCTGCCTGCCTGCCTGCCCGCCGACAACCCGACTCAACCGCACGCATCCTGCCATCGTCGTTGTCTTCTTCTTTGCCGGACTTGTTCTTCCTTCAAGGCTCATGCAAAATGGTGTTTAATGATTTATGAATAATCGCCATTTTGCATTTGAGTGATGAATGCTGCTGCTGCTGCTGCTGCTACTGTTGGCGTAGGCAAACATTTTCTAGTTAGGGTGCTCACCCAATAGATGAGTGTGAATTGTTGGTGTGAGGTGTTAGTCAATGGGCCAAAATGTCCATTTACACGTTTCGCTTGGCTAACAAAAAAAAAGAGAAAAAAATAGGAAAAAAAACCCAAAAAATTTCACTTTTCACTCAGCACACGCGCCTCAATCATATCAGTTACTTGAGGGGCAGGGGCACACAAAATTTTCTATGATAATTTTTATAACTTTCTCTTTTTTTTTTTGCTCATTTTTGATGGAAATTTTAACTTATTTTTACACAAATTTTTGAACATTTTTGTTGTTGTTTTTAAATGTGTTCTGTTTTCTTTTTTTTCCCCATTTTCAGTTCTCAACAAGCATTGAAGCACAACACAACATCAAGTGCCAACCCTCAATGTTGGGGGTGGGGGGTTGGTGGTGTGATGTTTGGTTGGGCGTGTGCCGTTTGACAGCTTTGACAGTTCGCTTAAGCGAAAACAAATTTCGCTTTTATTTCAATGTTTTTGTTTTTAATTTTTTTGCACTTACTTTTCAAAAAAAAAAAATTTAAAAAAAAAAAACAAGAAAAACAAGAGAAAATTTACTCATCAACAGCAACAACAGGGCGTGTGAGAAGGGCGGTGTGTGTGTGTTGTTTGTATGGTTTTAAGAAGGCACAAAGTGAATATTTTTAATTGTTCATGGCAGTTAGAAAATCTCATTAATCGCTCTCGCTCAGCCGTAAGTTTGCCAAGTGATTCTTTTTTAATGCGTTTTCTTGCTCATTTTGTTTTTTTCGATTTTTTTTCCCTATCAAAAACTGCGCTAGGCACACGTGACTTTTACACTTGATTTTACCGCATTGTTGTTGTTGTTGTTACTGTGTTTGCTATAAAATGTAAATTTATATTGTTTTTTTTTTTCGTTCTAATGTCCACTTGAAATTTGATAGTCAGATTGAAATGTTTGCGTTTCATCATTAACATTGGCGTGTATAATTGAAAGCATTGGGAAATGTCTACAAAATGCCTAAAGAGATATCTTTATTTTAGAGTATACGAAAAGAAAATTACAATTTTTTTTTTTCACAAAGTCATTATGGTTGAGTGTCACAGAAATCTCTAATTGATTTCAGTGGTGATTTCACACTGATATGAAATCTCCAACAACTTTATTGGAGATTTCAATAAATTCTGCCTTGACTCTAAAATTTTGTAATAATTAACTACTGATAAATAAACTTTATGGTTTTGCTAAGTATTCTCCATTTTCGAAAAATCGAAATCTCGAAGATTTCTCTACTAAGAATCGAATTCGAATACAACTAGAGATTTCTGTGAAATATATGATTTAAAAATAATTTCGGTTGCTTGGAAAGACGAAATTTGTGGGAGCATAAAGCGCCCTCTATAGCACAAATATAAGCAAAAATATTAAAAAATTAAAATAATCTCTAAAATGCATTAACTCTTCTATAATTTAATTTGCTTTCTTCTTAAAAAAAAATGTTTTCTTGCTTTACTTAAACTGGGATCAGCTTACTGTACCACAGTGTCCTGTTTTTCTCAAATTTACTAATTATTAAAGCTTTGCAAATTCTAAAACATTACTTTACTTTACTCTCTTCCACAATCTAAGCCATGAGCAATTCTCTACTGGCATCACCTGACCTCATCCCAACACAGCGCGCCACACAACAACACCATGCGTCTCATTTTAGCATTCTGTTATTACAACTTTCAAATTCAATAGTCTTTGGTCAACACAGCATGTTTTGTGCATTTTTAATGATCACTTTTCTTAGACGCTTTTAATTGTATTTGCACACAGTTGCAAAAACTTCATGGTGCGCTTTTGTCGTTGGGTTTGGATGGCGGTGGAATTTGGAGTTTTGTAAGTACAAGTAGTATGTGTAAAGGGTCTGACACATTTAAATTGCATAGCAAAGAAGGCAAAGTAACAGAAATGTAAAAAGAGAAACTACGCAATTGCAACTGAAATCAGTAAAATGTTGATTGCCATGGTCATTTTGGTTTGATGTTGTACGACCAACACCCTGCAATGTGAGGGTCTCATATGTGTGTGTGTGTGTGTGTTTGAGCCTGTGGGTTTTCTGCATTTGAATATTTCAAGTGTGCTTTTAATTGAAAAAGCGTTGCAAATACAGACTTCAACACAAATACGGACAATGTCAAAGGACTTGAATTTTCCTTTACTTTCTCTTCTCTTCTCTTTTTTCTTTTTTTATTTATACTTATTTGTTTTTATTTATTTATTTAAGTTTTTTTAGTTTTGCCTTCAACTTAGTTAAGTACAAAACGCAAATGCTCCAACTCCTTGCCACCAACTTACTCGCATGGGTATTTAAAACTTGAGTGAAGCGCTAATTATATATGCACATGACTAGTTTTTTTTTGTTGTGCTTCTTCTTCTTGTTTTGTGGGGTATTTTTGGGTGTTTTTGGTTGCTTTTTTTTTTTTTTTTTTTGTTATATTGCGACTGCGTAAAACCTTTTTACGAGTTGCAACTATAAAAATGCGTGTCTGTAATAATAAACTAAGTAATTACAAGATGGCATAAGGGGTTTTTATACCAAAGGTGCTGCGTATATGATTGCAAGAGTTCTAAGGGGGGTAAGGTTGGTTGTGACAGATCGTGCTGTAATAGTTGGTTAAGTTTTGTTGCTTGTGGCAGTCATTTACTAATAAAAATAAAAACAAACGTAAATACAAATTTACGCATAGCACAAAAATGTAGGCTAAATAACCTTAACATGGTCATCAAAATGGCAGGGCATCGGTTGGCAGGCACAGAGACAGTGGAGACGTTGACGATGGCAATGGCAATGGCAATGGCAACCGCATGCAAGCCCAAGCTGCCTTTCACTTTTTACGACTTTTTTGGCCACTGACTTTCACTGACTGTTGCTACACTCGCTACTGTTACTGTATAGGCCTAAACAGGCTCAACCATTTCACATTTTTCGGTCGGTATTGCGTGCACGAGCATTTAAACATTTGTCATTAGACGACAACGACAGCGACGACGATGGCGGGAACGTGGCGCACATCATCAACGCATCAACGTGGCTGCCGTTGACTTTGACTTTGTTGACGTCGTTGACGAGGTCCTTCGTGGCTGCCGTCAGTGTTTACAACCGGACACAAAATGATACTAAAATGTCGAAGGATCATAAAGTTCCATAATCGTAAATATAGATTTCTCTGACACGTATGTGACTTCTATCGCCGTCTATACATACATATACATACATACTTACATATATACGTATATATGATATTAGTTTGGACTTTCTTTGTTGGATTTTTGCCATTATGAGGTTAGTTTGGACTTTGATTAGTTAGCATGTACAATGAAAACCTGTCTAAGATAGCATATTGTATATGTAGTTTGGCTTGCTGATTGAATTGCTGATTTAATCCGAAGATTTCTGATCTTTCAGAGGCTAAGCCTAAAACTTCTCCATCTCCGGTGTCTTCAATTATTATTATTAGCAATTTATAATAGTTTTTATTGAAATCTGAGGCTTTTGCTCTCAAGGTCCCAACTTATAAGGTAAAATGCGTAAGGTATCCGAAAAATCCAGATGCCTAGTGATTATCCGGATTCGGGAGATAATACTTTATACTGAAATTGAGGAAAAATAAATTTTGACGGTTATTCGAATATAAGTGACATATACAAACAAGTCTGTATGTGATTTTTACAAGAATCTTTTTATGTATATAGAAATCTCTAAAAAGAAATCAAAGGGAAGTGCTAAGAAATACGGATATGACTCTTTAATATATTATCTATCCCTTCAAACCCTTCCAAACGCCACCAAAATGTAAGCCAACTAAGCCGCATAAGTTTTGAGATCATTAACGACACGTTTCAGAGTTTTTGAAAGTAAAAGAAATCAAATTTGATCTAATCTCAAAAAAAAAAAAAAATTCCGCAAAAAAATCACATATGCAAAAAAAGTTTTCATCTTTGATTGTCTGCGTTTTTAACTAATTTGAGCATTATAATGCCCAAAAAAAAAAGAGCAAACAATACCACAAGCAAATGCGAAAAAAATGAGGGTGTTAGGCAGGAGAAGGCAGGCTGAGAGGCTGGGAGGTTATTTGAGTGTGAGAAGTTGCTGTTTAAATCGCATTGAACGCATGTCAAATGTTGCAAACTGAATTGGAAAAAAATCGCAAGGTTGTGTAAACAAACAGACAGACAGACAGAGAGACAGACAGACAGAAAAAATAAATAAATATATTGCAAAACGAAAAAAAGAAGCACACATGGGAATAATGTAAACGAGCACACCTCACAAACAGGTTCACCCCACGTACACACACACAGGCAAACACTCACGCCCAATTACAACACCCACGCCCATTACACACACTCTCACACACACACACACAGATACAGATACACAAGCACGCATGCCGCCGCCTACGCGGTTTAACGCAGCGGTTTCGAAATATTTTGCATACGTTACGCGAAATTTGCAAAATTCTATATCATACTTCAAGTTGACTGTGTGTGTGTGGGGTGTGCAGATCCGAGTGTGTGAGTTTATCTGAAGGTACAAGGCTCTTGAGCCTGACAACGTATACGACGACAAGCCAAAGCCGCTGCTAGCTCAACCTCAGACCGAAAACAACAACAACAAGAAAAAACCCTTGGGTGTGCCAATGCCTCTTGCAATGTGCTCATCGTTGTCGTTGTTGTTGTCTGTGCTGCGTCTTAGTGTGCTTTTATTTTCGCAATATTTTTCTGATAATAACAAATTCGCGAATATGTTTATCTCCGTTTCATTTCATTTCCTTTTTTGCAGCCACTTTTACAAGCTCAATACACCCAGCCTCAAGCCCAAGCCCAAGCCCAACCTCAACCCCAAGCCAAACAAACAAACTGAAACCAGACGGAAACCAATTCAGACCAATTCCAAGTCAGTTGCCTCTTCTTTTCCTTGATTTCAATGCCGTCGTTGTCGTCTTTTTTTTTTGCCTTTTTTTTTACCACTAATTCCATTTTAGACGCTACAAAAATGACATCAATTTATTTGTGTTTGTATTCTTTTCTTGTGGCTTCTTTATTACTTTTTTTTGCTTTCTTTGGTTGGTCTTATTTTGTATAAGACGACTTATTCTTATTGGCTCGAATCGTATATTGTATGGAAATTGTTCAGAGTTTTAAAACATTTTAAGGCTTCTACACTTGAGTTTTTATTGGATTTTCGTACAGCTTTTGTGTCATTGTTGTTATTGTTGTTCTTAGCTTATTAAGTACATGTTGAGCTAATTAGAATATTTTGGCTTGAAAGATGTTAATGGTAGATCAGAGTATGGAATAGACTTAATAAGACAAAGGCTTGAGTTGTTTAGTTACTTGTAGTAACTAAGGCTGTAGAAGACTGACTTGAAAGTCAATGATGTATCAAAAATACATTACCTTCATTACTCTTTCATTCAGAAACGCGACGTAAAATTGTCTTTGTTTGAATTTTTAACAAGCCCTAGTTGTCAGAGCATTGATTTGTGCTCTGACAACTAGACCAAAAAGTTCACACAAATCAAGAAAACACGGAACAGAAATAAATTTAAAAAAATTAAATTTAAATGAAACATGCAAAACTCAAATGTGTAAAGATATAAAAAAGACACGTGTATGTGTACGCAAAAGTATTTAAAATTTTTTACGATGCCCAATCCAAAGTAGCATCGATAAGCCGCAACTGCTATGTTAAACCCTTTTAGTATGCAATACTTTTTAACTTGTATAATCCCCCAACTACCAACCCACAATGCGTGTGCGACCAGTTTGAGTCAATTGAGAGCGCTTAACTGAAATCGAACATAAAGTAAGAAGTCGAAGAACCAAAAGTTATATGTATATGACTTGCATATCATTAAAAGATATTTTAACGCCAGAAAGTATGCAGGCCCAATAAAAAAAAAAAAAAAAACAACAACTGTTTAAAGCAAAGGAGGAGTTGTGGCATAGACAAATGCCAGTTATAGACACAGCACGCGACCGTCGAACGTCGACAGCATGACGTCAAAAGCGAGACGCATCCGCTTAGAGTTGCATGATACCTACAACGATGTTGATGATGATGATGATGAGACTGGTGCGCTGTGGCAAGAGTTGAGTGTCGACCGGCATTGCGGGTCATCGCGTGAAATAATAACCCTTTTCACGTGTTAACTTCCGTTGCCGCAAACATGCACAACAACGAACGCCAAACGATGAAAGATTGTAACATGAATGTAAGGTACAAAGAATGTGCTGCTGCTGCTGTTGTTGTTATTGTTCAGTTATCCCAAGCAAAACGGCATCATGCTGCTTTCTCCTTCCTCGTAGCCTAGCACGATTATTGCCTAAGTCCGAGTTGCTCGTCTTGCTTTTAATAGCATGGCGTGAATCGTTTTAAATTTCATCTTAGCATGCGCGCCTGCAAGTATACTATGCTGCCTTGCGTGTCTGCTGACATTAGACCAAGACTGGCATGCTGTGTTTTCAGGCATCGTTCGTTCGTTCGTATGCAAATGAAACAGACGCGAATTGATTAAAATTCGATTGTTTCTTTTATTTGCTTCGCAACGCTTTGTTTTAT
The DNA here is from genome assembly GCA_034638295.1 of Phortica okadai. NCBI lineage: Eukaryota > Metazoa > Arthropoda > Insecta > Diptera > Drosophilidae > Phortica > Phortica okadai. Next base: position 4,043,045 of record CM067848.1, read on the forward strand.
TTTATTTTAAAATTTTCTGTTTACCAAAAAAGCAACTCCCCTCAGCCTTAACAACAACTTCTATGCGGTGGTTGTTAGACAACATCGTCGTTGTCTTCAACTCAACTCGCATCGATTCAATGCTTAACTGAACTGAACTCAACACAAGTCGACTCGACTCATTTCATCTTCTTCAATTGGCTCGTGGCTCGTGTCTCGTGTTAGTTATGTTAAAGGGGTTAATCTACGCCTGCCTTGGCATTTATTATCCTTTATTATTTCTTGCTTTTTTTGTTGTTTGAGTGTTAATTTTTTTTCTCCACCCATTTGAAATTTGCTTCTTCATGCTACACTACCACTTTTAATTACAGCCTTTCATTGTTGCTCTGAGACTGTTGACTGTTAATTCTTATTATCGCAGACAGCCAAGGCAAACCAGATCCAGAAAAAAGAAACCCAACCAAACTCAACTCAACCCTGTATCGAAGTCTACACGTTGTTGTATCTTGTCTCTTGAACTAATCAGCGACAATATATCAGCTGCAGCAGCATTGAGAGACTTGCTCAGCTTCATTTAACTACGCGATGCGATACCACCCTCTCAACGCCTCAATGGCTTGCTTGACTTTGAACTTTTATTGTCACCCCAACAACAACAACAACAACAAAAACAAAGACGCGAGTTTTGTCGTTTCGATTTTTAATTTTTTAATTCGTTATCCTTTTTTTTTGTTTTATTTATTTCCTTTTTCTTTTTTTTTTTGTATGTAGGTATGTGTGCATGTGTGCGTGTGCATAAAAGGGTTTTTCACATTAAACATGCTAAATCAGATAATTTTAGACAATTGTCTGTGCTGACATTAGAACAAAAAACAAAAAAAAAAAATAACAGAACAAAAAATAAATAAATAAAAATAAAACAAAAAAAAAAAAAATCGCTACCGTCTAAAATATAAAGAAATCGTATATGTGTGTATGAGTTCATAGCTGATAAGACAAACGCGCGCGCATTTGAAGGGTAATGAAGTAGGAAGTGAGCTTGTGTTGGCGTAAGAAAGAAGACAGCATGCAGCAGAGCAAGGACACAAAAGGGTTAACTAACAAACATAAAATATTGACTCAAGTCATGTGCAACGTAACCAGATAGCATGGCAGTAAACAAAAGTGGGCGTGTTTGTTGGGGCGTAAAATGAACTACAAATGCATGAAAGAGCATAGACATGAGATGACAAAGGACGAAGGACGAAGGACGAAGGACGTAAAACTTCGATTATACACAAAATTGTTTAAGTATTATCCGATTAAACTTTGCCATTGCTTTGTCGAAAAATTTAAAATTTAAATGTTGATTATTTAACACCACCACCGCAACCCACAATGTGCCACGCCCATGACGTGCCACATTAACTAGCAATCGAATGTAGCAAAGTGGCTTGACTAAAACTTGCAACTCTTTTAAATGAAAAAAAATAAAAAAAAAAAATATTTTAGCCTTAAAAAAGGCAAGTATTTTTGAAAGCATTAGCAGCAGAGGGGTTTGAGGGGGGCTGGGGTATAAAGTAACCTTTCGAAAAGCGTTGCAAAAGTTGCGTTGGAAATAAATAAAAATGTTGTTTTGAGACAAACCGGAAGTGGGCGGCGCGTCATTTTTTGGTTAAATATACTTCCGTGAGGCGATCCTTTTTTTCTCGTTTTTTTTTCCTTTTTTTTTTACACCAAATTTTTTATTATTATTATTTCGTGTACTCATTTTTTTCTTCGCTTTTTTTTTTACTGTTTTTGTTGTCGTATCCTTTCCTGTGTCTGGCCGCGACTTACAAATTAAAGCAAGTAACTACGCGGAAAGTTCGCTGCATGCCATCGCGTAGATCCTTGTTGTTTTTGTTTTTTTTTTTTCATATTTCTCAGTTCGGTTTCGCTTTTGTCGTCATTTGTGGGTTTTTGTTTTCGAATTGACTTATTCGTCGCATTTAATCAAAAGGCATTGTTGTATTTTGATAAGATTTCTTTTTTTTTTTTTTTTTAGTGACTCGAGATGAATGCGTAACAGAAGTTGGAGGCCGAAAAAATATTTCTGAGTTCCATTAAGTTCACAGTAAAGTAATTTCGATGAGACTTTCATGCTCTGCGTATTCTTTAACTCAGTCTGCTGAAATATAGTTAAATCTTTCTTTAACTTGAATACCCCCTAACTCGAAATCCTCTCTGAAACACAAAAATTTATGATATTCTTTCGTTGAAGTAAGATTTCAACTATTAAGATGCTATAACTCGAATAGCATATGATGTTCTTGCGATAATCTAATCATACGTAACATGTTCGGTAACTTGAACAATAAACGTTCTGTAACGTGAACAATAAACGCTCTGCAACTTAAAATGCTGCTGAAACTTGCTTCAGTTAATCAAAATAATGTTCACAAGACTTTTTATCTCAAAGTATTACAAATTTTTCATTAAAATAAATGACAATAAATCGAATTTTTGGTTGACAAAACACCTTCAGCAATAACTTCAATATATAATATGTCCTTTTCTTTATCGAAATAAACAGTTTAAAAACTCCTCTTCTCAAAGACCTTCTAAAATCAAAATGTGTATAATTTCTCATGAATGGCTCCACTACACCAAAAGTCAAAATGAGTATAATTTTCATGTTGGAAAGGCTCCACAGTACCATTATTTTCTGTTTCCCATGTAGCTCATCTTAAATATTCCTTTTTCTGAACTCATCTTTGGCCGTTCTCTACCAAATTTTATGTTTCTTCAGCTCTGCTACATTTACCTTTTTAAGCATTTTTACGCCAACTTTCAATCACTTAAAATTCTTCTAGCGGCTATCAATTTGCGTCTTTCTTACTTCTGATTACCTTACCTTACTTCTACACCTCTAATAGAAGTCTTCTTGCCATCCTTTGCTTTTGATTTACCAACCATTGTTCTTTTGTCTTAAACTCTTTCACCAATGTCCATCAACTTACCTTGTACTCACTTCATCAACACACGATTAATAAGCACATACACAGGACTATTCATCAGCGGATGATCAACACTACTCAACCAACTAATTTTTTCGGCCTGCAGCAATTTTAATTTGTAAACTGAGACTCGAAAAAACAAAAAAAAATATATATAAACAAAAACAATAACTGTCGTAGCGCGTTGAGGCACAAAAAAAAAAAATGCGAAACAAATAACAACAGAAAGAAATTGTATATATGTAAATATATATAAAGGCACAGTCAGAGTTGTTGTTTATAGCAAATAATAACTCGAACAAGTAGCTTCAAATTATCTTTCACCTCAACGAATGCGAACAGTTACAGATACAGAGATACAAATAAGCACAAGAGAGAAACAAAAAAAAAAAAAAAAAAATAGTAATAAAAAAGCACACCTCAGTCAACCAGCTAGGCGGTGAAAAACTGACGCTGACTAGGCTCAGTTAAGGTAGCGGAGACTCATGTTTTGGCACGGCCTCAGAGTCTCAGATTGGACTTCAACTGAATTCGGACCGTGTTGCGTTGTGTTGTATCGTATTGCAAGCTCATCAAGCGCTAGTGTGGCAGACGCCATAGTTGCCACCTCGTGAGCAGCGTCATCATTGTCATTGTCCTTGTGCTCGTATTCAGTATTTTGCATTCAACAGCAGCAGCAGCAGTAACACCAACACCAACAACAGCAACAACAACAACAGCCGCCATGTCACAGGGTATTAGGTTTTCTGATAGAACTGTCAAGCGTGACAGTTGTTGTTCTTGTTCTTGTTGTCAGTGTTGTTGTTGACTAACTGACTGGTTAGTCGGTTGGCTGGTGGCAACACTGGCCCACTCGCAACTGACTTGGCCTTACCTGTTACCTGCATGTAACGGTTTTGTTAACTTTTCTTTACCGTTTTATTTTTTTTTTTTTCATTTTCAGCTTTTTTTTATTCGTCATGTTTGTTATTACTGATGATGAGCGCCTTCATCTATTTTTTTTTTAACATTTTTTGCAATGATTTTTTCATTTTTTTTCATATACCTATCGTACTCTTTCTTACATTGATGCTATCTCATTTCTTTGCTGGTTGTTTTAATTTTCATATATATTCGTTGTCCTCGAGAATGTTTGTTGTTGTTGTATTCAAGTAGACTTTGGCAATTTCTATTCATTGCAAGTCATCAGTTTTGTTCGTTTCATTTCTTGGCGTTTGTTGCTTTAATGCTCGTCTTTCAACGGTAAAAACAACAACAACAACAACAACAACGTCATCATCATCTGCTATATTGCATTTTTTGTAATCGCACTTGTCGTTGTTGTTGTTGTTGGTGTTAGTGTGTAAGGACATTTTCATTTTGTTGTAACTCGAATCATGAACTGCATAGATACACACACACACACACATACACTTATATAAATACATGCACACAGACACACACACTTATATAAATACATGCACACACACATCTTTACAAAAGCAACACATCTGCATTACTTTCACACTCAAATAACGATTTGTTGTTTTTTTTTCGCCGCTACTGTGCTACAGTGCTGGCAATATTTGTTAGTATTTCATGACATTTCAGTTTCTTTCAGCTTTTTTCACCTGAACGAACTGCTGTTGCTTCGCCTCTCGCTTACTCTTGGCCATTTTTATATTTGCTATTTATTTGTTTTTTTTTTTTTTTGGCTGTTGTTGTTGTTGTTTGGCGCTGTTATTTATAATTTTCGTTTATTTGCATTCGCATCCAATTTGTTCCTGCTCGTTGTATAACAATCTTTCGTTGTTGTCTGTTTTTTTTGTTTTTTTTTGTTGTTGTTGTTGTCCATGTGCCTCTATTTCGACGACCCCAACTGGTCGCACTTCTTGGTTGTTGTCATCGCCGTCACCGTCGCCTTTTGTCCTTGCCGTCACCAGCTCCAATTCATGACCATTCCATGCGCTATTATCTTCTTATAAGCTGCATTGTTGTGATGATGATGCTGCTGCTCCTGCTGTTGTTGTTATAACTCTTGTTAGCTTCACCTGCCGTTGATGATGTCCTGTTGCTGCCGACGTCAGTCTGTCTGTCTGCCTGCCTCTTTGTGTACACCAGCTTACGTCCTGCAATGTTTTTGGTTCCGGTTTTACTTCAGCGCCTTGCCATCATCAGCATCATCAGCATCATCATCACCAAGCAGGCCAAGCCGGTCGTACCTGTCATCCCATATTATTGGTGTGCGCAAAATGTTTGCGTAATTGGAATGTTGACATTCGTATTTGTATTTTTCTGTACATTTCACGTTTTTCCATAGTTGGAACTCAAAGCCGAAATTGTAAAGTGAGTTTAAAGGCGCCAGTCAGACAGACTAACAGACAGACAGACAGCTATTCAGTCAGTCAGCCAGTCAGTCAGTTGGCATATTGAAACCATCATGTTGCTCATCTCATTTGTGTTGTCATTTTGTGATCCTCAGGCTTTTGTTCACTTTCCTGATTGGTTATACAAGCGTCAAATGAGTAAGTTGTGTCCAAAAAAAAAAAAAACAAATTTCTCTATTTGTTCTCATTCTCAGCTTACTGAAGTGTTTAAACAATTTATTTGCAGTTCAAGTAGTATAAGAAATTTCTTATTGCCAATAAGCCAAAGCAAAGATAAACCCTTTCTTGAAATCTATTTCCATTGATTTTTTTGTTGTTGTTGTACTTGTAAGAACATGAGTGGTCCCAAATGGCATTTAACATTTCGATTTGGTTAACCAGATGGCCACTGCTAGATACAAAGCCACACACACACACACACACATGCATAGGTAACTAATACATGTGAACATTAACGCTAAACGTGCAAAATGACTAATTATGCAACTGTCAAATGTGACATTTAGCTGTCAAAATAACAACAACAACAACAACAACAGTCAAATACATTTCAAGCGTGACGAAGGCATAAAGAAATAAATGAATGAATGAATGAATGAAAGTTGGAAATTGGGTTCATGACTTGAGCCAATCAACTGCAAAGCAAAGCAAAGCAAGACAAGACAAGACATGGCAAGGACGATGACGATGCCGCCAACGTTGAAGGACATGTAACATTTTTATTATATTATTGTATTTATAAAACATTTAAATTAAAATATTTAAGCTGCATATGTGTGCTTGCTGATGATGAGCGCGCTGTTGACGCTCTTGTCAATGCTTGAGGCCCACACGGGGCGCGGGCGGTGTGTCATTTGAGGATTTGAGGGTTGCACAAGTGTCAAGCTGTCAAAGCGGCTATTTTTCACATACAACAACAACAATAGTAAAAGAAACAAAAGATAAACGGAGAAAAAAAAAACCATAGAGGACATGAAACTTTGGCCAAATATTGAAAAATGCTTTCTGCTTTAGCCAAAAAGTGGAATTTAAGCTCATTTGACGTCGCACTGTTTCTTTACTTCCTTAATATCCTGCTTGTTGGCGATGTGTGTGTGTGTGAAGCCACATGTGTCCACACAAATACACATATGACCATCATGAGGCCTAAACTGGTTTGGGTACATTTGAAAATGATATAAGCTCATATATGTATGTGTGTATGTGTGCTACTTAAGCCATAACGGATTTCAACATTTCAGTTAAATAATAAAAATGATGATGACGACGTCAACAGCAACAACAACAACGAAGATGATGATGATGAGTTTGTTACAAAATACTAAGTATATGACGGCAGTCAACCCTTGATTTTTCAAATACATTTCTGACTCTGTCCAATAAACTAATAACTAAAACCAAAAGCAAAAGGTTCCAAACCCGGTCATCACACACACACACGCACATACTTTAAATTCCACGAGTGACAGTTGATCATTTGTCATCGGCATTTGTTGGGCATTTGCTGCAAGCGCCTTCGGTGTGCCAAAGCAACGCGCGTTACGTGCAACTCATATTTCACATATAAGTAGTCACACAATTCGTAATCAAAACTTATTACTAATGATGCATGGCATACACCTTGGCACAGTTGGAGTTATTCCGATATAAGGTTTGCTTCTTCTACGCTCACTGGTGGTTGTAGTTTCTATGCTGAGGGGGGGTAAAGTGATCGATGTCATATGTAGAAGCAAAAATGGAGAATTTGTGGATTAGTTTGTTATGATAGTCACATGACTCATTGGCTAGCTAAAGTTGATTTCATTTGGTTAGCATATGGGAGAGTATGGGAAGCTAGAGAATAGCATAGATTATGATAAGAGTCGAGTAAACGAATTAAGGCCAATGATTCTTCTACTCAATGAATATTTATTTTATATAAAGCTTGTATTCACGAGGACATAGAATGAGGAAGACTCTTTGTCTTTCTATATCATCGATTTGTCTGCAAATATTGTGGATATCTTATTTAAATAACACTATCAGAATGTCATGGCTCTCTAAGGATTAAGAATAATTTCCGCTCGTTGATACAATAAAGATCTCATACAATACTTAAGCTCAAAATAATTCTTTTGGTATGAAGTCTTCTTCATTGCGTCCTGAAAAAATCTTCCAACCAATAATTGTTTTTAATTATTTTGTTTTTTTCTATGATTGGTTGGAAATAGTCGGGATTTTAAATTTCAAAAAACGTTCTTGAACGTATTAAAAAAAAAATAACTGAAATTTTGACTTTTATTATCGATACAAGATACAATAAACTAAATATATTTTAAATAAAAAATATAAATAATTCGATCTATTGGGTAGTTTTTGAGGATTGTTACGAAAACCACGTTTTTCTTTTTAATACGTTTAAAGGTGAGGAAATGAAATTTTTTTTGCACAAATCTTTTCGAAAACATCCAGCAATCAACAATCACTGACTACTATGTAGATAAATATCAATTTACTTTCTTAAATTTTATATTTTATCCTCACATTTTCTAAACATATCCCTTCTTAATCAAACGTGCTATTAAAGGCTTAAACATTTTTTACTCACCTTTCCAAAAACAACACAAATATCTAGATACTTTGCATGTTTTCATAAAAAAAAAAAAATAAATAAATAAATAAAATAAAAATTAAGAATAACTTGCACCCTTAGGTAAGTATAAGCGCACCCCAAAGCGCAGGCATGAACTTTAGAAATTCTACGAAAGATATTACACAATTTGTTGAGTGATATTAAAATGCATTACGCAGTTATAAATTAAATTTCCAACTCAAACAAATCACAAATACCTTTCAATAACTTGACGACGACGACAACGACAAGGACGACAATGACAACAACAGCAACCACCGTGAATGACTGAATCGATGAAGTCCCAGGCCATGAACTCACATTGACTTGAGCCAACAAATGAATGAATGACTGAATGGCTGACTGACTGACTGACTGAATATATGAATGAAAGCCCCAAGGCCAATTCTAACATGGCACAAAAATTTTAAACTCTGTAATAAATTTTTAATAAGCTTTCTTGTTTTTTCCTTAGCTGCCTTTCAATGCGACATTGCAAAGACATTTTTTTAATAAATCGTTGAGTTTGAGACAAGATGAAATGAGATGAGCTAAAGCTAAATTTCTACTGACTTGTACTGTACTCTGTTTGAGTCGATGATATGTTTGAAAAAAAGGTAATGGCGAAGTTGAAAACGATTTATTTGTTTGGGTATGCATTGAGTTTGATATTTATAAATACCTTTTGCATAACGAAAAACGCATTGATACCCTACACCCTAACCGGGTAGCTAAGCAAAGTAATTGTGTTGTATGAGTGCGTATGAGTATGAATATTAGTATGAGCCTGGTGATATTAATGCGGCCAACTTACAAGGGTGACTCGTGATATCTTGTCTTATGTTTAATGGCAATTGTTGTCGTTGTTGTTGCATGCATATAGCTCAGGGTTTAAATCATATAAAATTGACTCGAACGTAGCCTCTGTGTGTGTGTGTGTGTACGCCCCCGGCAGGAGGCAAGACGACTTTAGCTTTGCTCTGTGTTATGCAATTTTTTTTTTTATTTTTTTTTTTTTCAGAAGCGCAACGCACACACACCATCACGCCTCTACTTCTACTTCTACCCCCCACCCTGCCATATAAATCATGTAATATGCTATCAGGCGCTCGCGACAATTTTTCAATTTCAAATATTGACGTATAAGTTTGATGCCTTAAGGTAATTTGACAAGCAATGATTCTCACAACCGGCTTTGTTGGCATTTTCCCTCAGCCGTTCTCTGATGTCTCAATGTCACTTAGACAACAACAACAACAACAACAACAACAACAAAATCAACCAGCTTTAATACAGCGTATAGCAAACAAATACACCAACATTAGCGATATGTACAAGGACGTTGATGTTGTCTCGATGAAGTCGCTGCTTGGAAATCGCTTTGGGTGCAGTGAATTTTTTTTTTCTTTCCATTTTTACTTGCTTTTAGCTCTGTTGTCATTCGTATTTCGTTGCCTTTATTGATATTTTATTAATAACGGTGATGTCTTCTATCTGTGCTTTGCATCATCCCCAGCTCTCCTCGCGGTATCAAGGTCTCGTTGTAGTCGCAAATGCCTGTTGACATTTTTAATGCTAAAACAAGCGTAACAATCAAATACTTGTCTCACTCTATGTCTATTTGATTTTTCTTTCTTTATTTTTTTTTAGATTTTTGCTATTTATTTGTCGTGGTCGTTTGGCATGAGAGCCACGCTATAGATTTTCTAATCGAAGTATCAGCTAAGTATGAACATTACCAATATTTAAATTTCTGCTTCATGGCTTTAGTTTATTGCAAAAGGTACTTTGAGTGCTGCTAAGAGTTTTTGGTTCGGATAGAATTCATATACTTGGCCTATTGAATACAAGGAATTTTCAAAGTTCTTCAGTTTTGAGTTATTTTATACTAGACCAAAATTCACTGGTTGAAAACTAGTTTCCAAATAACAAAAATGGGTCAATCCAACATTTTGTTTTTTAAGCTGGTGTGCTAAAGCGCCATCTTTGACTAGTTCTTGTACTAGTTTCGAATTCGACAGTTGGCTATTAGTTTGCTAATAGAATTATTCTATATAATTTGAAGCAGTCTAAATTCGGTCCTAAATTCGATAGTTGAGAAATAGTCTAGACTATTGAAAATGGTACAATTGACGCAACAAGAACTGCTAGGTCGTAATAGCTTCCTAATGAGCCAATTTTTTTTTATTATTTGTTTATTTATAAGGAAACTTAATAACGAAGAAGCTTTTAGCTTTAACATTGAAAATTGGTATTTAGCTCAAGAGTGATAATAATATTTTCAACGGTTTTTTAGCATCGAATCTACGCAGCGACGTCGATCTGGAAGAGGGATATGATGTCATACCCCAACCGGAGGCTGTTGTCCAAGCGCCAAAGAATTTGTTGTCTCGATAAGCTTTTTCCACTGGTAGTTTTTTAGAACTGCATGGCAATTTAATTTATGTGTTCTCGATAAGTTACTTTGACAGTTACAACTTTTGCAATTAAATGAAGAATTTCTTAGAAATTTGCTTTACTAAAGAGCATGTTTTATTAGCGATAAAATGATATATGACATTTTTTTTTCATATTTGAAGACTGCAACGTTGCCAACAGTTAGAACTCAAACAGCAATTTGGGTTAGAATTTCGATCATTTTTATAATATTAGCTTTTATGATCTGATCTCAAGATCAATCTAGTTTGGTTGAAATGTATGCTATTATTTATTTTATTTTTATCAGTTTTCTGTTAGAAAATGTAAAACATGATTTAAAAAGACAAAAATGAAAGTTTTTCTAGTAATTGTTAGATTATTTACAGTGACAGATGAAAATATATTCATTTTATGACTGATATCGAACTACTGTGACAATCAGTCTGTTAACCTGAAGTCGCTATTTTCCTAAGGATTTTTTACTAACGAACTGATCATATGAGACCTATTTTTGGTATTTCGGGTTTTGCATAAAAATAAATAAATTTAAATTTGAATATTTTTATTGTTTAATATAAATGAATTATATAAGATTTGTTGAAATATTTGGAATGGGCTTCATTATAAAATCAATATCATAATGAGACAACTGTTTCACATTAATTACCCACGCCTGAAATTTTTTTGATCCAATCCAGAAATTCGGTAACTCGGGCGAAGCCACTAGGAGAACCTTTAATACATTTTCCGCCGATAAAGGTTGTCACACCGATAAGACGGGGCCTACCATCCTCAGTCGCACATTTAGACAACGCAAGTGGTCCACCGGAATCCCCATAACAAATTGATTTGCCATTGTCCTTCGTATCGGTGCACAAATCGCTAAATGATATGTCTCTTTGATAGATCTGACTGCACTCATCGTTATCAATCACTTTCACGTCGGCGCTCATAAGCCAATCCGAGCCACCGTTAGACGTTCTACCCCAACCGGAGGCAGTTGCCCAAGCGCCAGTGAAATTATTGTTACGATACTCCGCTTCAGTTGGCAAATCAATTTTGTCGACAAAATTCGAGAAGTTCACAAAGGGTGTTCTGAGTAGTGCGATGTCACTATCCATATTTTCGTCATTATGTCGATAAATATTTGTTCTATCGATTTTCAACGTAAACTGAGGCTCTTTTTTATGGATCGCGCCATACCCGATCTTCAACGATTGAGCGTTATTGACGCAGTGTCCCGCTGTTAGAATCCACTCGTGATCAATGATGGAGCCACCACATCGTGAATAGGATATTTCTCCAGATTCCTTAAGCTTTTTTAATCTAAGCGTAACAATGTACGGCACCTCGCCAGCTTCGTTCGGAGAGCCGTTAATAATTCTTTGGGCCATTTTAAATGCAACAATTGAAGACACTTTTCCGCCAGAGGCGTTTAACAAAACTAATGCAAACAAAAATACAAAGAATTTCATGGTTGTTAGTCAGTTTCGACTTGTTTGCTTACTCAAGACAGACAAGTCTTTTATAGTAAAATAACATAAAGTTTCTGCAATACTTGGCTGGCATTTTTATGAGTTTTTGATAATTTCGACAATTATTAGTATTTATTAGTTCAAAAGAATCTACAGAAATAACGCGTATTTTGTAAAATACAAGTTATAAATACAAGTGACGTCATTTGCCTCACAGAATGTTCAAGCTCTTCACTCATCAATTCGCATATTAAAAAAAGTATTGCCTGCTTTTTGGCTGACGCGTTTAAATGTATCAATTTTGAAATATATCAAAGCAAATATTTGTTGTTCACATTTATGGATTTTATCGACTGCGCTTTTGTTAAAATATGAGTCATAGAAGAAGATGAAAAATTTATTATATTATTGTTATTATTGAAAATTTAACAATAAGAAAAATGATATTCATTTTATGCTTTCAATGCAACTACTCACCTTCACAATTGTCGCTCTCTGCGCGTGGGTGTGTGTGTGTGGGTGTGTGTGTGTTAGAAGATTAGCTTTGATAGAACTTTTCAACATGTGCCAATGCTGCATGCATTCAAGTGTATACTTTATGTGTTGCCTGCTATATATAAAATGTGCATGTCATATTCATAATTAAGCTTGACTATTTGTAATTCTTAATAAGACACGTCGACACAACAACAACAACAACAATGGTTGCAACTACAACGAGACATATGTACAAGTAGAACTTTGCGCTACTTTTTCAAAATCATACAAGAAAAAGAAAAAAACAACAACAATAAAAATAAAAAATAGAAAAAAAAAAACACAAATAAATTCTGCGCAATTCAAATTGTGAAAAAAAGTATAAGAAGAAAACATATGAAACAAAAAAAAAAAAAAAAATAAATAAAAAATAAAAATTCTATATAAGAGTCTGTGAGCATATGCAAGAAAAACAATATAAAATAAGCATGAATAATTAGAATATGTTAAGTGTTTTTTATAACAACACACAAACACCGACATAACAATACCTGTGAACACCCTACCAACACATACATATATACAAACCAAAGCGACAAACGAACTGACACCCTACAATCTGACAACCTATCGTCAAGCCTAAAAAGCACTCGAAAATACCGAAACGATGTTGGTGTGTTTGTGTATGCCACGCCTGTTTAACGCCCACACAATGAGCACACACACACACACACACATGATGATGTTGATAATGATGATGATGATGATGGTGATGATGGTGATGATGTATGTGTAAATGAGAATGAGTTTGCTTACATTGTAGAACGGCTGAGCGACTCAAGTGCCCACCTGACTTTTTGTCATTCAAATGAAAACTGTACATCATCATCATCATTATCATCATTTTCATCGTCATTATCATCAACAATAACAACAACAACAATAATAATAATAATAATAATAACAAGTACACGAATATCATTGTCGACGTCATCATCAAACGCATACATCAGCAGCAGCAGCAGCAGCAGCTTTTTAACATCTTAGTTTGTTTATGTATGCGTGTGTGTGTGTGTGTGTGTTTGTATATTGTGTGATTTGCTTTGTTGTTCACATTTTATATATACACATATTTATATATGTGCATTTTTTCTATTTTTTATTTTTTTCCTTTTTTTTATTCCGCTGCTGCACATCATCATCTTGTGTCGCAAATCGTTGCATACACTTAGGCGCGACTTTTGGTCGAATAAGCATGACACAAACATACTCATGTACATAAGCATATGCATTGGTGTTGAGTAGCGCGCGATACACACATTTATAAAATATAGAAATAGCAAAGACAGAAAAACACAACAAAAACAAAAAACAAAAAAAAAAAAAGAAAAGAATTTACAATGCAATTGAGTATGCAAATATTGCCTACTTCAAGGGGCGCAAAGCTAGAGCATGAGTATGAAAAAAAAAAGAGACAGAGAAAGAGCTTGTCACACACACACACAGACACACACACATTTACTTATATGCAAGTGTATTCATTTGTTGTGCTATTTGCTTTTCATGTTATTTTAGTTGGTGCTGTTGTTGTTGTTGTTGCAATCTAGAAAAATATGTAAGAAATTAGAATAACAAAACACAAGTAAAGAAATGTTAAAACACAAAAACAAAAGATTAACTAAGCTGAGTTTTATTATTTTGCATTCTTGTTAATGTTGCTAATGGTGTTGATGATCATTAATATATATAATGGGTGATCCAAAATACATACATCCCTGTATTCCTGATCTGTTAATGATAAGGAAAAAAATGGTTCGCAAAAACACACCAAAAAATGCCATTAGGTGACCCATAGGATAGTATAGGATTGGATAGGAGGAACAGATAGCTCGATGGAGTCGAGAGCACCCAGTGATCATAAGGTCTTTTGTGATGTCTGGGAGGTGACCCATAATTTTTATAGAATTTTTTACATAATAAAGTGATTGATTGACATATGGCCTTCAGCTATGGGAACTGCAGCTGAATCCAACATAAAGAAAATTCAAGTATTTCAAAACAAAACACTGAGATTAATTACTGGAGCCCCCCTGGTACATCCGCAATAAAAGTTTACATAGAGAACTCAACATTCACTTTGTCGGTGACCAAATCAATAAACACCGTATCAGATACTGTGATGGATAAGCAAATCATACAAATTTTCTTGCCAGAACATTAGCAAGCCACAGACCGAGAAGAATATAAAAAACGATCTATCCGTACGAGTTGAGGAAACGTTCAATATAAGTCTATCCTTAATGTTTATTGTTAATATTGTATATACAACATAGTCACTTTTTTTCTCTATTTTTCATTTCAATGTTGATGTTTAACAATTTATAGCTATAAGTAGGCTGATTATTATTGTTCTATGTGTAAGAAATTATTAAAAATTTTTAAAGAGTGGTGTGTGAGTGAGACAAAAAGTTAAACAGTTGCTTTTCTGTAATGTTGTGCTATCAACATAAAGTCATAAATGCTTCGTCAATATTTTTGACTCCTTATTTATTTCATGAAACATGCCCATTGTTCTTCAGCGAGAGGTTTTGACAAAAACTAAGAAGGCTTTGAACGATGATATTTTGAACAGTCAATTATTATATTTTCAATAATTCAGTTCGACGTTGGCACTTGCTCTATGAAGACGTATCTTAAGTTCAGTTTTATTTTAGTTGTGGAAAAGAATTTCAAATTCGTTTTAAAATATGAAAAAAAAAATACATTTGTTTAGTATTGGAATCGTTTCAGTGCTATATTTGTGGGGATTATTATCTAGTAATATTTTATACTTTTTCTCTTCGTTTCTATTCTTCGTTCTTTAGACATAATTTATGGCTTTTGGTTTTTTTTTCTTAATTTTTATTTTTTCTATTTGGGAATCTAATGTGGATAAGACTGCTGTAAGCTTTAATAAAAATTTTTATAGATATATGCATAATTTAATTGACTAAAGTTCGTCTAAGAATATTTGATCTTTTTAAGAGATATGTGTATAAAGTTTATTTATGAATTTTTTTTTTTAATTATTTTCGTAAAAGTTCCTGTTATTTGGCAATTTGTTTGTCTATGGATTTCGTTGTAGATTGCAAACTATTTTGTTTTGAATTTGCGTTTTCTCGAGTTGTCGTGTCGTTTTGGGTTTCCTTTTCATAATTATAAAATATATTAAAAAAAAAATTTTTATATATTAATTTACTTTAATTTTATATTCATGAAGGTTGAATTAACTATTTTTATTTTTTTGGATTTTATTATTATGATTTATATTATCTGTCGTGGTTTTTCTTTGATTATTTTAAACTGATCCAAATGTTGGCTATCCTATACCACCGCCCAACACTATTGTTATTGTATATCCGTCTTGCATGTGGGAAAGATATAAAGTATCTTTTACGAAGAACTATCACCACAAAAACTCTTGTAGCTGAGACTATCAAGCTCATTTTATATGTGTGAAAATCATCAAGAACATTAGTAAATTAAGAACTCAAAACTACCGTGAATTCCCTAACTAAGATAATATACAAATTAAAATTTTATTTCACTATTATTATTATTATTTTATATACAAATGAATATGATCTTGACTGTTGGCTAAGTTTGCAAATCGAGCTGGTTTCTTTAATGATGACGTTAACCGCCAAGCCTTGCGGTCTGGACTATTCACAAATTTACGTAATTCGCTAGGTGATGTTTTCGACTCCTCGGCGGTCTCTATCGCATACTCTTCTTGGATTCCGTCGACGATACCTGCCTTCATAGCACATTTCACTCCACTTGGGACCACTGCGCCTCTACAAGGCTTTACCATCTGACCATACTTTGCGCTGTCAGAAGTTAGAAGGTTTGCATTGACCTTGGCAATAGGACTGCCAGCTGTCGTTGGCATGAAACAACGCCTCAATTGGTTTGAAGACGGCTGAGGGTAGGGATAAATAATGAGAAGAGGGAATAATGAAATTGAAAAAGTGGATATACTATGTACTAAAAGCCATGCTCGATCACATGCTTGCAAGAGTCATCAAGGAAACTGTTGAAGCGCCTCAAAAGACGTTGAATTTTTTGACGCGGAAGTCTTCTGCTGACTGAGAGATGGGAAGAAGTCGTAGCTAACGACGGCCAATACTTTCAATAAAAAAAAAAGGATACAAAGTTATCACAATAAATCTTCAAAAATTCTAAAAAAAAAAAAAAAAAACTACGATATTTTTGATTATTTTTGTTTCATCTTTTTTCATTCGTTTTTATGAATGGCGACCGTTTCACTTGCATATGTCACACCTGTCTGTACATATTTACACATACTCACGCACATGTATGTGCATGTATTGTCTGCGTGTGTGTGTGCTTAAATAAGCAGTCGAGTTTTTCTATCTTCTTTCGAGTATCTGAGCTCGAGTATGTTCTTTCTACAACAATAATTATTATTTTGCTGCAAGCAGCTACAAGGATCATCATCATACTCATCAGGAGCAGAAACAGCAACACAAACAGCAATTGGAATGAGCAGTGTTCGAAGTTACCTAAGGTATGTTTGCAATAAAGCTGTAACAAACCGTATGTAAATATTCGTTATTCTGTAACGAATAAATCAACACATTCGAAGTAATAAAACATTGAAACGAGAATTATCAGAATGTGATACTTCTATGTTACATAGGGTCAGAAACAATAAACGTGTTATTTCACTCAAAATCAAAATTAAAAAATAAACCAAAAATTTTTATTGACTCTCTCTTTTTATATCACATGAGATTAAAATTTAAAAAAAATTCCAAATTAATGGATCAAAAAGTTCTCATGAGATGTTCTATGAACCCCCACCCCCTAGGGGAAATTTGGTGATATTTAGCTGAATTAATGAGATAATATTAGGGAAGTAACGAGTACTGATTGTTTCAGTATCGAAAACACGGGTAATGGGTTTTCAATTTGTCGTTACTTTTACAGCTCTAGTGGGGAATGTTCAGTGGCGGATCAGTGTTGTTTGGCAAGGCGCCGTTAAACATTTTTGATTTTACAAAAATGTAACTAAAAACTTAAATTCGATGAAGTTTATTGATAACTGCTTATTTTAGAAAATTTCAAAAATTTTAAGAAACCTTAAGCCGTGACCGAACATAGTTAAACCGGCCCTGGCAATAAAGACTTGACAAGACGGGCAGGGCAGATTTGTTTGGAACAGTAGCAAACACTTAAAAATGCTAAATAAAACATATTCCACTTGGCAAGCAACAAAAACAAAAAAAAAAAAATTAAAAAAAGTAAAAAATTATGAAAAAAAAAAATAGACTAAGAAATCATATAGAAACGAACGAAAAATTCCATATATGAATATGATTGTTTGTTGTTTTTGTTCTTAGACTCGTTGAAGAGCAACAAAATCTAAGCGGGTTGGTTGGGTTTCATTTTTGTGGGTGGCTTTTGGGTGTATTTCGCTGACAACAACAGAAAATGTATCTGCAATTCATAAAATAGCAGAGTAAAAGAAAGAAAGAAAGCAAAATGTTAAATCAAAAAAAAAAAAAAAAAACATATATGCAAAAAAATAATTTGCAAAAGTAGCGTCATGTGACAATTGCTGTTGTTGCTATTTGAAAATTTTTTGTTGTTTCATTTTTTCGTATTTAAAGACATTGTGTTGAGAGCGACTGTTGCAACTGACTGACTGACTTTAGTTTGCAAATCTCTTGCTAGCTTGCAAGCATTTTTTTCCCTCTCTATCTAGTAATAAGCAAAGCGTAAAAGAACAGATACAACAACAACAAAATATAAATATATATACATATATAAAAAAGGAAAAAAAAAACATTGCCAGTAACGGTAACAAATACATATGCACACCTGAAAACATCAGCAGGATATGTGCGAATTCTAACGACACACACACACACACACACACACACATGTAGATAAAAGCAAATAGGTGCATATCATAAAGTATACGAGTGAGCATCAATGTAAGCGTATGAGTGCAAGGACGAAAGTGTTTGAGTGTGTACAAGAGCGTATATAAGAATGAGTCAGTGAGTGAGTGAGTGAGTGAGAGACAGTGACTGAAAGAGTGAGTGAGTGATGAAGGCAACAAGAGTCGAAGGCATTTGTAACTCTTTTGCTTTGCTTTACTTTGCATTGCTTTGGTTCTGTTCTATTCTATTCTGTTCTGTTCTGTTCTGCATTTATGTTCATACTTGGCATTTATAATTCTTTAGATTTTCTGCAATATTTTTACAATAATAATTTTTCACATGCTTTACTAAAACAACAACGAAATATACACACATACATATATACATATATGTATGGAGAAGTATGCACGCCCACCTGTCAAGTGCGCTTATGGCTGTCATGACGCCCATAACATTGTCATCAACATTAGTCCAAATAGAATGGTGTGTGTGTGTGTGTGTGTGTGTGTTTGGAAGGAGGTAACTTCTGAGCACTTCTGCTGCACCTCACAGACACGCACACAGTTACAATTACAAGTGCCAAGCTCGCACTGGCACTTCTGTATCTTTATATGTGCATGTCGCAAAATTGGTGCAAAATCCTTCAGATATGCGCCTCTTGACGTCCAACAAAAACAACAACAACAACAACAACAGTAGCAGTAGCACCTCAAAGACACCCATTCGCATCACACTCACGACTCATACTCTTATATGACCTGCGTCATGCAATATACTCATTCACCTCTACTCACTCATACATACGAGTATTCTTGCATTCGTTTTGTTTTTATGGATTTTTTTCTTCTTTTTTTTTTCTTCTTGTTCTTCGTCTTCTTTGAGATTTACTGTTATTTGTTTTTGTAGAATTTTTTATTATTTTTTTTTTGTATTCAAAAACGCTTCAACGAATGCCGACAACGTTGCAGCATCTATCATAACTCACCTCATCGCACCTCAGCTCAGCTCAGCACACCACAGGCATCGTCAGCGTCGTTTTTACCGTTAAGCGCAGGCCGTAAGCATGTCTGAAATCTTTTGACTTAAACAGATGCAACTGTGTCGCTTTGACTTTGTTAAATGCTTTCTTCTCTATTACTTTTTTCTTATACAAGCTCTTTCTCTTGTTGGCTCACTACTCAATTCATCAAAGCAGACATTGTGTCATCTCTTAACAATATGTATAAATAAGAGATAAACTATCTTAGATCATTTCTAGTTGTGCCTTAGTCAAGTACAGTGTTTGCTGAGTTACTAGAACTAACATAAATAAGAAATTTCCAGCAATTGGTATAACTTTTTTCAAAACAGTCACTCGACTTTTTATTTTATATATTTTTGGTTATTATGGTATTATCCATTTAAACATATTTATTATAACAGTTTTTTAAAAAATACGGATGAAAAAAAAAGTCGAGCTCTTCTGTTGGTAATGTACACTATGTCTCGATCAGCAATAGTTGCAAAATTACAAGTAAGACGTCGTTTTATTCAGAAAAGAAATATCTACCGCGATATGAGAGGAATAAAAATATTAAATTTTTTTTGGAGAAATTACAGATGTTTAAAAAAAAAGAATTATATTTCTTGAAATTTTTATAACTCCTAAATTTAGATATTACTCCTAAAAATATCTTATTTAAATTTGAGCAAGATCGGTCAAGTGGTTCTTGAGACATGATGTACACTACTTTGGAAAAAGTAATTTCGAAAAAAACCCAAAAGAAGAATTAACACTACGTATGGGCCCTACTGTCCGTCGTGCTTATAATTGGTATAACTTCCGAAAAAAATTGAAATTTTAATACTGGTAAAGGTGTAAAATGTTCTTAAAGCGCAAACAATTTAATTAGCCAAAAAAAAAAAAAATTGAAAAATCTCAGGTTGGCTAACCCCTTAACTGAATAAGTCATTTAAGACTTAAATAATCAAATAACCCAAAAAAAAAAGAGTTACAACGTATCGTTAACTATTTTTCTATTATACTCTGACTTCCTTCGTTTTCTCCAACCAATGAATATTTTATGCATAATTTCATTAATGTAAACATTACACAACACTTTCACTAAACACGAAACAAACTAAAAGACAAACAAATACTCACACACACACACACACACACCTACACATTAATAACATAATTTTGAGGCATATGTATATATTTTGTGCTGGTCACTCAGTCAGGGCTGGGCAAAGGTTCGACAAAAAAAGAAGCCAAAAACAGAAGTTTTGTTTTAGGTAAACTTTACTAAACTTCATCATCTTCTGCTACTTTTTCTGCTTCTTCTTCTGCTTGCGCTTTTGCCATGGCAGCCAAAAAATCAATTTGCAAAATGTAATGTAATTTATTTAAGCTGCTCTTACACGCCTTAGCCACAAAGGTTTCTAATTTTATTTATTTTTTTTGCTACTTTCTTTTTTTTTTTTTTTTTGTAATAATAAAAATTAATAACAAAAACGTGTGCAAACAATGTACGAACTAATATGACTCGTCAAAAAACGAGCGAGCGAGCATAAAAATTGCACTAAAATGGAGCACAAAAAAAAAAAAAAAGGATAAAAAAGGACTTTACACACACGCCAGAGTTGTGTTCACTAATAAAATCAAACAAATTATGCTTACAAACTAGATTTTCGTCTTGGTATTTTTGTCGTTATTGTATTTGGTGATTTGCTCAATAACCCTTGTAAATATGCCACACCCACTAACTTATTTACCCACAATAACACACATACAATTTTTGGCTGACGGCCGGCGGCAGTAGTCCATCAGCAGCCAGCGAAGAAGAAGCAGCAGAAAAAAGACGATGACGATGACGACGGACATGACTTGAAAATCACTTAATCTACTCAAAGAGCAAAAGAAAACCGTAAAGCAGTTCAACCCTTTTTTTTGTTGTTGTTTTTTTTTTTTTTGTTTGCTTGTTGCATACTTAAGGGCGCATTTTGATGCTATTATCCTTCGGTCGTAAGGATATACGCGCGCATGGCAAAATAAAAAGCAACAAACCATGACAACGACATATTTCACATGTGTGTGTGTGTGTATTAGGGTCAGGGGGTGATGGGCGAGTATACAAAAACAAGCAAGTGAACAAAAAATTATTGCAAATCACTAAAACCAATAATAAGAACAACAACACAAAAAAGTATTTGCTCAAAGTCAGAGTGTGTGTGATAAAAAAGGATATGTGATTGACTGAGTGAGTGTGAGTGAGTGTGTGTGTGAGTCAAACGAGTCAATTTAATTGAATTCAATCAAAATTGTTTGGTCCATCAAACAAGACAATTACAAGCAATAAATTTTGTTAGTGTTTTTTTTGTTTTTTTTTTCGTCTGAAAAAGGATAATGAAATTGTTGTGTATAAGCAGCATGATGTCAATAATATCAATAGCTGCCAGTGTGCGAATCTATGCTGAAAGGATAACGGCAACAACAACTACAACAACAACAGCAACAATGGGAATAATAATAGAAAGGATATGAGTCAGTAGCTGAGCACGCACATCAGCAATTTGTCGAATGGTTTGTTTGATGAGCGTGTGTATTGCGAAGCAAAAAAAAAAAAAAATGTGGGGTGCACGCTGGCAGCACGTTATCCTTTTCGGTTTTATTTTTCTGCTATGCTTTTTATTTTCTTCTCTTTTTTTTTTTTGCAAAATCACTTGACCAATTTGTCAAGTGGCACTATAAAGCAGAGGAATAATAAAAATAAGAAGTCACACAATCGTTGCTGTTGTTGTTGTCATCATCATCCTTTTGCCATACTATATGACGTCTTCACTGTCACATATACATACATTTGCATGCATTGCTGGTTTGCTGTTTGACTCAGGGAGAACATTTTTCCTTTATTTCGTTACATTTTGTTGTTGTTGTTGTATATGATTTTATTAGCTGCAAAAACAGCCAATTGAGCAACAATGTTTATTGGTTATTGTTTTGCTTTATGCCAAACACACACACACACACACACAGTCGCCTAGAAGGACTAAGAAAAGTACTTGTGCATGTTCTTTGATGTCATCGTCGTCTCAAGTCATAATTCAGCTCAAAATTATTGCTAGGCTATTTTCATAAAAAGCATCAAATTGCGCTCCTTTTTTTCGTTCTGCTTTCCCCTTTTTTTTTTTTGCAAATTTTTGCTTATCCTTCGTTGTCATCCTTGTTGGTTCTTATGATAAATCACTGAAATTGGTCAATTTGTGTGTGTTTCTACATTGACTCAAAGAATCGAGGGTGGCGACTTCTCTGTCTGTCTGTGGTTGATTTTTATCGATTGTGTGACATAAAAGAAAATTTTTAGTATGAGCGGCGTTGCTGCTACTTTCAGGATATAGCGCAATTTGACAACAATAAGTTGTGCTCATTATTATGTTGTAAAAATAACAACAAAAGAGACTATAAAAAGTTACTATGTTATATGGATTTATGTTTGGGACCAATAAAAGAGTTAGAGACTGGCTTTGAATTGTTAATAATGATATATATTTTATACTAAGACAAAATGCTGGTGGAACCATTTAACTGTTTTCTTTTGAGGTCCCGAATCCAAACACTATTTCATTAAGATCTTCTTATTTCAATTGATTATAAAGAACAAAACCTTTAGATCAGTAACTATCGATACTTTTTTATATGTTTCTTCTTAATAGAACAGTAATATAAATCTACAGTCAGTTGTTTATGGTTCAGAAGTTAGGGTATTGGAATATGAAGCGAAAGTTTCATGGCACAAACAACATTGTGGATCTTATTAACTTAGGAGACTTTTGGCTACCGACAATCTGGCATTCACACTTGGTTCTTGAATTCGAGCGCTAGACTACCGTATGTGTGGTGGCCCTCCAAATAACTTAGGAATAATTTATGTTGTGAATGGTGGCAAAAGAATCCTAAGTTGACAGTTGTGCCTACTTCCAAGCACTTTCTTTGTTAGCAGAAGTATTGGCCAACCTCACCCAAACTTTTTTTAATAGAAACATACATTTGTGGTGGATGTTAAGCTGAAATTCCGAAACTTTATATAAATTATATGAAGAGAAATACGCAAATTTGTCCTCTTTAATTTTAAAGTTAATCCTTTTTATAAGCAAATCATTCTTTATATTTCGGAATATGTCTTTTTATTTCAATTACATAATTGTATTCCGCGATTTGAGTTAAAATCTTCCCTATAAGTACGATGAGGTGTCTTGTGTCATAAACTTATTATAATGTTTGGTATTGCGACACTTTAATTCATGTATTTGATGACACATGATTCTTCTTTAAGAAAAGGAAATTTTTAGGAGTTCATTAGTAAAAAATTTCAAGTAGCACTTTTACAAACTCTAGTTTAAGAAATAAAATAAAAAAAAAAATAATTTCAACAAGTTTTCGTCTCAAAGTGGAGAGCGAAAAACCAAAGTAGCTGTAAATAAAATTTAAACATAGAAAATGAAATCCCTTTTTAGTCATTTAAAATCAATTAGAATGTTTTTGCCATTCGGTCTTGTATTAGTATGTGAGTGTGTTCAACATGACCGCAAAATAAATAAACCAATCACAGAAAGAATATTTACGAGTAGCAAAAATTTATAAACAAGACAAGAAAATGGTCAAGTAAAGTTTTTGCACAACTACAAACACACACAGAGACACAGGCAAGCATGCAAATAACTAAACAAATCATAGACAGTCAAATAGATAGACAGTCGTAGAACTTGGCGAAAACTTTTTGACCCAAAACTCAAATCAGTGAGACAAGCCAAACAAAGACGACTGACTGTCAGGCAGCTGAGAATGTTGTGGCTACCAAATGGCTACCGGTTATTGATATTTACAGTTACTTAGTTTAAAACAGTTAACTGTCTTTGCCGCCTTCTTATAGAGATTGAGTAGATAGAGATAAGGTAGCAGAGTTGCTAGACTACGTCGCAGCGGAAACTGTCTGAAACTATTATTTTCCAACTCCTTTTTTTTTTTTTTTGATTTTTTTAGCTTGTCTGACAATTTGATTTTGTATCTGTTTAAGACACATTCAACCAAATAGTTTTGTTTTATCTTTTATACATATTATAGATTTGAGAGCAGCAGCTGGACTTGCACTTCAATTAGTTGTTCGTCTCGCTCTACTCTACAAAGAAAGAACTTTCCTTTTGCCACTAATTGCAAATTTAGTATGTAACGAAAAACAAAACATTTTACGACAATTTTTATTTGCCTTCTATATGATTTTCGTTTAGTCCTGTCTCAGGCTTCATACACACACAGAACGTTTAAGTAAACATTTTTCCGGCACAGACACAAAAACTATAAACGATTAAGTGCAACAAACCAATTTCATTTCAGCGACAGCAAAATGTTGATTAGTTCAGTTCACCTTCTACAATATAGAGGCTTAAACCCAACACCCCCAACCCTCGCCCGCCTACAAGTTTGTGGGTGGTTAGGTGGTGAGCATCAAAGAACGTTTGAAGGTTGTTTGTTTTGGTAGCAAAGAAATTTCATTGAAATCTTTAACTCGTCGTCGTCGTCGGCTGTCATCGCTTGTTGCACTATAAAATTTTATGACTTTTTTTTTGGTGCACACACACACACACACACACATGGCATTTACGACTCACGAGTCACGATACACGGGTCAAGTTTAACTGACCAACCGACCAGCTCATTCATACTCTCAGTCGTGACATCAGGTAGTTTAATGCTCCCCACAACCATCGACTGATCTAACCCCTGCTCCAAACAACAATTCGCACAAATTGCGAAAAATGTTAACAAGCAATTGAGCAAACAATCAACAGGGTTGTCTATAATAGTGTGCTTGTGTTCGGTGGGGGAGTGGGGGGAGGGGCTTTAACATTGTAGTGACAGAATTGAGAGCAAATGGTCAACGGCGTTGATTAGTTTAACACGCTCAATGCCGATATTGTTCAACGTACCGGAAAAAGCAACTCATATATGTATGTGTGTATCTCTGTAGGTTTGTATATGTATGTATTTGTGTGACTTTGTCTGCTGTGCTACTTTTTTTCAGTACTTTATTTTTTTTTTTTTCTTGTTTCGACTGCTTATGAGCCTCATTAAATCGTACCCGAGTCATTAGATGATGATGGTGGTGGGCAGTCAAGAGAAACATAAAAATAGCGCACTATAAAATTTTATTTTTAGCGCACAAATATTGCCAAAAATTGGTTCGACGTTTGTTGTTGTACATACATACATATATTTATGATTGCTCTAATATAATGTTCAAGTTGGGCTTGTGATTTTACTAGCATGTACAATAATAAAATCTATGGTATTCTCATAAATATGAGCAGAAACATATTCATGCAAGTGTTGTATATGTATAATTCTATACCCTTCTGATACTAAGCCGGTCAATTTTTATGTTTGGTACTTTTTAATTATTTGTAGTCCCTTTTAATCCAAGACTCCAGGCACGCTAGAAATTATTTATTTTATGAGTACCCAATGGCACTTTTAAGGCCTTCCAATTTGGTTCCTCATGCCTAAAAAGCAAGCACAAAAGTGTTTATTGAATCTTGCCATTCAAATGGAGTTTGCCATATGAGAGATCAATTTTTCCATGATAGTTCCCTTACACGCTCTTTCTTTTCTTTTTGCCTTCTAGGAAGGCATTTTGGAAGGTCTTGTTCATTCAGGTAATCCTATTTTTCATTCTGGATAACCAAACTTATTAGTAATGATTAAGTATTAGATGAATGAATACATTTTCTGTTTCGAGTCAACAGCCAACGGCATAAGAAAGTAGCTCACTTTAATTATAATCTGTGGATATAATATAGGGAACTATTTTCTTCACCGTCATACCAAAAACCTATGGAACTATCTCAGCGAATATAATTCAAATATTTATTTCTGGCATAAAGCTATATTTTTTAAGTCTTTTGAATATTTTACTTAATAAAATTCGATAGCATTTTTAATATTTACCGTTAAGCTTTCCCATTTACCCCAAAAACAAACTAGAGCCTCAAATCTTTCTATCATTGAAGCAAATATAATTTTGTTTTTTGTTGAAGGTTTTATGAGCCAACTTTTTGCACAAAAGTCGTAATAACTTTTTGAAATATAAATACAAACATACACACATACATACATATGTATATATACCCACATCCACATGACATACACAGTCAATATTGACACATTTGAAGACATCAGAGTAATTCTGTGACAGCATCAGCGTGAAGACATTTTGTATGAGCATGAGCTCAGTAATAACTGTCAAAAATCTTTCAAATTTTAATCAACTTTATTTTTGGCGCATTTATCAACACACACACACACACTCACACACACACAAGCACACAGGAATTCATATAACTGCACGTCTATATGAAAAGTTTTTTAAACAAACATGCAAATAAATGTAAATGAGTTAAGCCAAATCTGGCAAATGTGTTTGTTACCGCCCGCCGCTTTCAAAGTATTAAAGACGCATTTAATTAAGTTGAAATTGTTCTTCAACAACTGACAGACAGACAGACATACCCACGCATACTCTCACGCAAACAAACTTACATACATACATATTGAAGCAAGAAAAAAAATGCGATGCCATGAAGCAAACTTTTCTGTTTGCCATTTTGATCATTTTTAATCAAGGTAAAAAATTCAACATTTTAAGAAAACAATTGCTTCAAGTATATCCTTCCAAAGGATGTATTTGTGAATGAAATGAATTTTTGTTTAATGATATAAAAGCATCATAATTCAGCCTCAGTTATGCTTTGAGCAATAATAATTGAACAAATATTTTGTTGTTTTAATTATAATTCTATCCGTTTCGGTTCTTCAACTCTGTTGTTGAGATCTTCTACATTCTTCATATATAATATCGATATTTTGATTAAATGTTGAGTTCTTAGATATTATTTCTATAATTATGTCTAAAACTCAAAGTTTTCATCGAAATGTAATACAATCAATCCATCGTTATCACTATCACAACAATTATTTTCATAATACTCATTATCGTCGCATTCATTTTGAATTACTTGTTGTGCTTCATTATAAATTGATTTTAATTGCATGTCTATTTTAATGAACGTTTCCAAATTGGTAACCCAACAGTTCAACACATCCGGATTGATTGCGTCTGCTAAATTGTAATTAGCAGCATTTGTCGCTTCATGTACATTGTAGGCCTCAAAGTCAGTTGACAATAATGGGATATTGACATTTTTGTAAGCGCATGAATTTGGTCCCAAAAACTTATAAAACGGCGGACAATCAATGATAACATTAGCAAAGTAAATGCGCTCCTTTGGTGGGCCAATGAGGATATTCATTTTCATTGTCTCGTCCAATTCACGTAAATAATGATACAGACGCTTCATTTGCAGCGTGTATTCATTGTAAAAAAATATCTTGTGTTTATCCAGCAAGCCAAGATTCAAAAAATCTGGTTTATTATCATTTAGTACATTAATTAGCTTACGTATGATGTCATGATACTGTAAGGCATGAAAAGAAATTAATTCAAATGAAATTTTGTTGCCAAAAAAGTTAATAACTAATAGATATACCTTAATATATTCGACACGTAAGATTTCCATTTTCATTTCTGTTTTGAATTGATAACGCAAACGCTCAAATTCATTGCGCAGAGCACATAATTTTAGATGTTCATGTTCGAGTATCTGTTAGAGGACAAATAGCAATTCAGGTTTTAATACTTTAGCAGTAGAAACTCAAAAAGACAAATTGAAGACAGTTAAGAGTATAAAAATGGTAAATCTGCACAGTAATTTGCCCAAACATATGGTGCAGGAACTTATACAATATAATTTGTCTATGAAATCGATTATCCGAATTTTCGATTATACGGAACACCCCTGGTTTTAATTAATCCGGATAATGGTGTTTCTACTATACTAACATATGGAGACGGACGTACAAAATCACATGAGGTTTTTATCGAAATTTAAGCCCCTCCCCCCTCTTGACGGGATTTAGTGAGATTTTGATGAACCTCTCCCTCTGTATCTCACAAAATTTAAATTAATGAACTAAAAAGTTCACATGGGAGTTCGATGAACCCCATAGGTGAAACTTTGCTGAATCCCCGTCTCCTAATTTTATCTCATGTAATTTATTTCGCCTTTGCAAATAGACTGAGTCTAAAGTCTAAGTTTGGTTTGCCGAATGTGTGTTATGTGGTTTTAGCTAACATATGCTAAATTATTATTGAAAAAAAATGTTTTTTTTTGAGTGTCAGTTGTTTTTAAGATTTTTTTTTTTTTTTGCAATTAAACAATATTTTACCTTTCTGGCATGTGCATACATGCCACAGCATTGTATGCGTTCGCCCATCTTCATCGTTTTGCCACAATTATGACAAATATGATGCTTCACAATGTACGCTTTGCAAAATTTCTCAAGCAAACGATTGAGCATTACCATCCCAAAGACGGATCGCCGATTTAATTTGCTAAGAAAATTCAACGATTGCCAAAAACACTTGGACAGCAGTTCCGACGTCGTTAGTGGCTTGGGTGTAAAATGACGTCCGTATTCTTTTTGATAGTATTTGATAACTGTCGTATGGAACTCACGGATGAAATCATTTTCGGCCGCCAGTTGACAGACCATCAACGCCAATTCGCTAACAATGCTGACTTGGCCAATGTCCTTGCTGGTAAACAAATCTGATTCATATAAGCGCAATCTTTTGCTATTAATAACAAAACTTGGCAATGTTATGTCATCTGAATCGGTATAGTCTGGTATCACATTATATTCCACTGATGATATGCCAACGCCACCTTTTGGTGGAGTGACTGGACTAAAATTGACATCTTCTCGCGTACTACTTTAAAATCGTTGAATCCAAAATTTTCCCAAGTTAATAAAATCGTTATTCAAATGCGCTTACCTTGTAAAAGACTTCATCAAATCTATATCATTGTTAAATACGCGCATTGTTGATAAATCGACCATGAGTCTTAAAACCGGTCGCGGTCCCAAGTCTGGATTGGCGATATCACCAGTATACAATTGTCTTCTTGCGTTGCCTTTGGCATCATACACCATCAAGGCTTGGCGATTGACCCCAGGCGTTGTGGTGGCATCAGTTTTGTTCTTGGCGAGTGTATCATTCCTTTTGGAAATGTTCTCAATAACAACGGCCATTAATTCATTGAGAAGGTCATTTACAAATGTTTCAACTTCGTAAACCGACATTTTCGTTTTCTTTTAAATTCAAAAAAATCGAACGCGAAAACAGTAAAATGAAAATTTTCAATGAATTTCGTTGGAATTACGAAATGACTGATTTGTTTTACAGTGCTTGTCAATGAAGTTGTTAGGAGATTTAATTTAATTTCGTTTAAAAAGCATGTGTGAGAGTGAAACAAACATATAGCTTACTTTGTTTGCACTTACAAAAGTGTCAACTAAGTAATATTTAAGAATATGTTACGTTTTCACTTTTGCCGTTGATTTTTAAATTGAATTTGAATGCTTTTTATAAACTTTTTATCAAAAAAAAAAAATTAATTGAAGTCAAAGGTATCATTTAAAAATAAATAAAAATAAAAATTCCCATAAAAACAGGGAATGAGTCCGGATAATCGAAGATTCGTATAACCCATGTCCGGATAATCGAGTAGTTAGGTTGCTAGCAATTAAAAAATTATCCAACAATTTTGGTTTAGAAATATTCAATATGTAGAATTACTTATAGCAAGCCAAGCACTTTAAGATATATTTTATTAAAGAAAATTGTTATTAAAAATTGCTGACAATTACGACTCATCAATGGATGTACCATGCTTCAAAGATACAAATATTCATGTGCATTTATTGTAATAATTTTTATTCTTCGAAAGTGAAGTTTCGTCATTGAGCGAGTATGAAAATATTCAGTGCGAGTAATCATTATTGTTATTATTGTTTTTTTTTAACAGCTGCTTTAATTCACGAACTCAAAGAAGAAAAAAATAATTTGAAAGAAAAAAAAAAAATCAGCCAACCAACCAAGTCATACTGCCAAACATTATAAGACGAAGCGGGCGGCACACACGCGAGTTTATTTTCAAAGACATAAATAAATGTCAAAAAATGCAGATTACTTATTAACCCCTGTGGCGTTCATACGCCGCGCGTCATACCAACAAAAATGATTCGACTCCGACTCAACGCGGTATTATTCATTAATACGAGATACGCTTTTCGCCCCAACCTCAATACCACCACCCATTGTAGCCCAACCAACCAACCCAACCACCCACAAAACTCATGCAAGGTAGATGGCAAAAAAAAAAAAAAAACAAAAACGATGTTGATAAAGCCGAAGAAGAAGAACAAAAAATTATTAGCTCTTCGGTAATATTTTTCTTTGCATAAATTTTTGAATAATTTTTCTGTGCTCCCAACTTGGTCTTTATATTTGTAAAATTTCATATTTTTGGTGCAAAGTAATTTCTGATACACTTTCATGTTATGCATGGTATTCCAGTTTTGTCATGTCGTTTGTAACACAAGACTATCGACTGCTAGAGTGAACACCTTTCAAAAAATCGTCAGTACTTATACGAAAATCTGTCTTAAGGTAAACATAAAATTTTGATAAATAGTTGATTTTGACTAGATCAAAAAATGGGCGTGAGATCATGGAAGCTCACTTTTTCGGCAATTTTATCTGATGCTGTGATATGTCCATCTGTAGGAGAGATGATGATTTCCCTCTGCGTGGTTTGTTCATGAATAGAGTTTTCACTGTGATTTGTTTACACAGAAATCTCTTCTGTAGAGTATTGAATGTTTGCGAAGACCGAAATTTATATCTTTTGTGCTTAGGAGCTGTGCTGGTTCTTCTTGTTGTTGGAATTTTCATTGTTTTTGGTTCGGTTTCGTTTTCGTTTTGGATTTTCGACTCGTTACAAGTTTTTATTGTATTTTTTTTTTTTTTTTGTTTTTTGGTGCTTTATTTTCAATTTAACCCCCGTTGTTGTTGTTTTCATTCTTTCTTTCTTGCATGGCATAAAAATTGAATCCTAATCCATGAATATAGATGATTATTATATGCCCCACACTCTATGCCTAACAGCAACGTCTACCTGACACAGACGCCGTTCTTAGCAGCGGCAGCAGCAGCATCGACGACGACGACGACGACGTCGGCGGCACCACAGGACGCGCAATGAAACCCATTAGAATATTTTGCGCCATTGATGATGATGCCAAACGACGATGGTGTTGATGACGAGGACGTTGAGGGGCACGAAGATGAGGTCGCGAATGAATATGAGCTTTACATCGAAGACCAGAACTTTGTCGAGCTTCACGACGTTGTTGTTGGTTTTCCTTTTAAGCGTTTTTTTTTTTTCGCTTTGCTTTGTTTCACGTGCATTGCCGGAAAATATGAAACCGCAAAAGAGACGAAAAATGCATGAAAAAAAATTGTTGTATTCAAAATATGAAAATATGTCATAAAATTTTATTGCGTTTTATTACGACTTTTGTTATAGTTAATGTTAGTCTACATGTTCTCTTTGCTTGTCTTCGATTTGAATTGAGGTTCATTTATTCTCCTTTCTGGTCTTCGTGCTGGCTTATGGCTATGAAATATTGCAGGTAATTTAAGGCATCAATAAAAAAACATGCAATTAAGAACGATTTAAGTTTATGGAAAACTTTAAGAAACTACAAACAAAAAAAAAAACATAATTTTCCAGGCTCTCTTTAGGGATTTAAAGTTAAAGTGTTCAATCAGAAATTAGAACTTCTCGGCTTTTGGGATATTTCTAATTTTGGTGAAATTTCGTATTTCTGGTCATGTTCTTTTTGTTCACTTATGTAATCTTAAATATACTTTTTATATTACACAATAAATAGCACTAAGGTGACGTTCATAAAGCACGCGATATTTTTATCTTGAAATGTAAACATTTTTTCCCTCTTTTATTGAGATTGTCACAAATCACACGTGAGATTGATTTTATATTTTTAAAATCTTACCGCTTGGCACAAAATAATAACAATCAAAAGCACAACCGATGATAAATAGGTAGGGCCGACTCCCCCGGTCCAAGCGTAGTTTCAGGGTCCTCGAGTAAATATTTTCTGCTAATAAGTTAATATAAAGGAAGACGCGTTTTGTTTTTTCAGCAACCACTGTATTAGCAATAAGCATGCAATAAATGTAATTGAAAGCTAAATAATGTGAAATGACATCATTCATTGAGGTGATAAAAATTGAGTAGAATTTAATTTGAAAAACGAAAGGTTACTTTGCAAAAAAAAAAAAAATCACAAAAATATAATTGTTGTAACAAATAAAGTACGAAATAAATAAATTATTAGAAAATTAACATTTTTGCAATTATAAAATACAACTAAATTACAAATGCATTAAATTTTGTTGCGCTAACGAAACGAAAATACAAATAAAAAGTAATAATAATTATTGCATGCCGAAAACCCCAAAAACAAACATGCAACAAACAAACAAACAAACAAACAAAAAAGAAATAATAATAAATAAATAAAACAAAGAACCAAAAAAAAAAAAAAAAAAAGTGTTGTAAAATAACTGTTTGCAATTTCAATGGCGATGATGATTATTATCAACATCAACATCATCATCATTTTGATTGTAAATGGCATGCAACAACAATAATCAAAACAACAACAACAACAACAACAATGAGCAATGCAACTGCAGCTATAACAATTAATTAACAAATAAAATGTCAATTAATTTTACAAACAAAAATAACAATAAAATTCACACGCGGCACGCAGACAAAATGCAAAATAACAATAACAACAACAATAAAGAGGGCGCTGTGTGTGTGTGTGTGTGTGTATGGAAGTTATGACGGTCAACTTTTAATGGCATCGAAGAGTGAAGTTGTTTCTGGTTGCCACCCAACCGAAAAAATAAACATTTTCTCATTTATTTATGATTTCAATATTAAAGGTGGCCCGAAAATGCATTTGAGGATTGCCAACCATTCATTCATTCATTCATTCTTTCACCCACACAATGTGTTTGGCTTGTTCTATATGTTTGTGTATATGTATGTAGATATGGATTATACGCAAATCGAGTGTAACGCGGTGAAAGCATTTTTTGGTATTTTAAATATTTAATTGAATGATAAATAAATTTAAAACGCACACAAACAAATGCGAAATGACCAGAAAAGTGAGAAAAAAAAAACAAAAACAAAAAAAATATACCAAAAAAAGTTTATGTAAGGTGCACAAACGGACATGCTCTTGCATGACTATACACATGTATACAAACAAATATGTACTCTTGAATGCACGCATGCACGCACGCATGACGGTGAATGACATGAAAGTGTTGCATTTGATGAGCTGCAATGACTTTGCGATTTGCTACGCAGTGAATTCCAGCAATAAATCAAGCAGATATGAAAGCTAGAGAAACAATAAATAAAGTAAAACTAATTCAGTGTAATTTTTAAAATATATCAGGACAGGCAATTTTGAGACTTGATTAAGAAATACTATCGAATGTCCCCCTAATGAATATTATGGGAATCTTAAAATTGCTACAGCATAAAAAGAATTTTTTATACTAAAATTGTGACCTCAATCATCTCAACTTACCAACTTTTTGAAACATTATTATTTCAATAAAATTAAATGGAACTGTATTCCTACCGTACTTTGTCTATCAATTAGATAGGGAACATAGACTCTATAAAATCGCTTATAAATATTAAAAAAATTTTAGTTGCTATATAAGGGGACGTCCATAAATTACGTGAGACAAAATTAAGAAAGGGGGGTTCAGAAAAATCTCGAAAAATCTCACGTGGGGGGACGGGAACTCATGGGACATCTCATCTGAATTTTTTTGTCCATTAATTTACAATTTTTTTTTTCAAAATTTTAAGCAAAATCTCACTAAATCTCAGCGGGAGGGATCTAAATTTCGGGAAAAAAACTCACGTAATTTATGGACATCCCCTAAGTTTTTACATATTAAATAACATTATTCCAAGGTTCGAAGCGGTCAAATAAACAAAGAACTTTTACAAAACCAGAACATGAGAACAGAAAAACTAAACAGAATTTTAATTTTTACAAGCCCCATGCAAATGCCAATATACCCCTCTGTACATAAACTGACATGGTATGTAAAAGCCGAGTAAATTGGTAAAATGTAAACGCAAAAAACCAATGAGAGGTCATATAAATATTTTTACATTTACCAACACTTTTACATAAACATACACATAAGCATAATACACAAGTGCAGTGTGTGTATGTGTGTGTGTGTGTGTATTTGTTTGTATTTCGTATAATGGCAGACAGACGCAATTTAATTATTACATTTAGTTGGCTTTTTGCTTTGCGTATTTATGTCGTTGATTTTTTTTTGTTTTTGTTTTTATTTACTTATTTATTTAACATTTATTTATTGCATTTACTTACTTTGATGATTGCTTTTTATTACTGTTTTTTTTTTTTTATAATATTTTATTTAATTTTTTATACTTTTAAAAATTTAAATAGTCTTAATTTAAGTGTGAATTAAAGTTAATTTGAAAAAAAAAATGAAAAATTTAAATTTGAAAATTAATTAAAGTGTCTCTCATCTGGAAGTTCTATAAACTTTCCAGCCAAAAATTTATATTCGCTTTAAAATTTTGTAAATTTCAATACGCTTCTTCTTTATACTTCAGCCACAATTCGTATTCGTAATTCCAGTGGAAAATATCCAATTGTTTTATAAAAAAATTTCAAGTTCCTTTCGTGGCTAAGCTCATTTGTAATCATTGCATAACTTAAGCGCCAGACAGCCGAGCAACAACAACAACAACAATAACAGCAGCAAATCGAAGAACTTTGCCTCCCCAAAAGCTAAAATAACCACACTGATCACACACACATTCATACATTACCATACTTATAGAGTTTGTAGTTATTTTCGGACAAACCAAAGTTTATGTTAATTACAGTAACGTTTAAAAAAAGTTGCTCTATGTAATTTTTCATCTTTGAAAGGAAAATGTTTTTGAATTTCATGCTTTATACAAAGTTTGTTTTTAGTATTGCTAAACTGCTACTGATATTGATGATTTTGTACGCTACTGTAGACGCTCAGCGACTTTGACTTATTTGTTGTTGGCATTAGTACTTTGCTTATTATTATTATTATTTTTGTGTTTAATATTTTTCGCGCATAGCACAACAACCACTGTGTAAGGCAGACATAACAACACCTAATGTCTTCTGCCTCCACACAGCACATTCTAACAACAAACTCACACTCTGACCAACACTCATTGCCTGTCTCTCTGTCTGTCTCTCGGTCTGTCTATCTGGCTGACTGACATTACTTCCGTTCTGTGCGATTTTGTTACTTTTTGGCAAGCAACACAAAACTAATAAAACTTTATCTTTTTTAATATCGACGAATGGTTCGTTTGGCTCCTTCTTCTTCGTCTTCTTCTTGTTAGTATCTGCTATCTGTCTATGCTGCTTTATGGCATAATATACACTTTGTTATATATGTATATGTATCTGTCTGTTTTTGTTGTCTAAAGAAAGAAACCTTCTTACTGTTCTTTGCTTCTTACTACACTAAAATACGCGGCCAGTTTTCAAAGTTTGTTGGCTGGTGTAAAAAATTTATTGGCACTTGCAAGTTTTTGACTTTCAACTTTGTTCTTGTCAACACTAAAATTGAGTATGATGTATGTGTGTGTGTGTGTGTGCGTGTTTGTGAGCGTTACTAAAATTAGCTGATGTTGTTATCAAACTGTGTGCTGAGACTGTAAATGCTAAGAGATTCCCAATGGTATAGTTTGACTGACTGACTGCCTGACTGACTGACATTTTTGACTTATTTTTATCAAAATTGTCTATAATAAAAACAAGAAAACACTTAAATTTTGCTAATTATAAATAAAGTTTTATTGCCATTATAAATACGTATGTATGCCCAATGCCAGAATAGTAATTAAGACGGAATGTGATAAAAAAAAAAAAATTTGTATCTAAACCGATTGACTGTTTTATAAAAAATGATTTGTTGATTCGTTCAGCTTCGTTTCTTGTTTCTTGGTTGGGTTTGTTGTCAATATTGGCGCATTTGACTTAGCCAGTGGAAGCAGCTGTCGTTGTTGGCGGTGGTGGACCACAATGCGGTGGCATGCCACTTGGTGGTGGTCCGCTTGGTCGTGGTCCATTCGGTGGTGGTCCATTTGGCGGTGGTGGACAGCCAGCTTGAGGATGTGCAGCCTAAAAGGGCATTAACATTTTATAAAACTATTTAAATCCAAATAGGCGAAGGTACTAAAACAAATAGCCACAAAGACTCGTCTGGGACTAAAATCAGACCCCTAGAAAGTTTACCTCTCACAAAGTGGTTTCGAATCCTTGATTAAGCCAGTAAGGAATTGCAGTCGAGAGTTTTCGACTTCGACATAGCCTGTATCTTCAATTTGTAAAGACTGTTTTGAGGCGTTGCACCGCCCACTTTTTAATCAAAATAGATTTCATTTCCATTCAATTTTATACTCCAAAGATATAACGTTTTCCTATTTTGGCTATATGTGGGCGTGGCCATGCCCATTTATAATTGAATCTTATTATTCTCTATCCCCATAACATACATGCAAAGTTTCATTCTTATAGGATTAATGGTTTTAGAGATATAAGCATTTCAAATTTGTACTACATGTAGGCGTAACCACGCCTATTTTCTATTCGTTTTTTTTTTTTTTGGGCTTCAAGTCAGCTATATACATTCTAAATTTGGTGTTCTTATCTCAAAATACAACCGAGATAATACGACTTTTGTAAATTTTTTACCAGAGGTTGTTTCAGTCATTTGCCCCTCACCCCTAAACTAGGTCAGAAATAAGGCAAACCAGATAAACTTGATCTACTTAATGATTAACAGAATCGACCTGCGAATTTTGGTTCTATCTATTATAGTTTTCGAGATCTAGGCGTTCATACAGACGGAAAAACATTCACACGGACTTGGCTAAATCAATTTCTCTTTCGATACTGATCAATAGGCCCACTTTTAGCCGAAACAAGGAATTTTCACATCTCCAAAAGCCAATGAGATACAATTATAGGACGTGGGATATGTGCTTATAAGGATGACAAACAGTGAGCAATCGAAAAAATATGGGAAAATTGTCTTTTCACTTATTTGTTTACTCACCACAAATGAGCAACCCAAAAGGCTCACAAACAAAACCAGCAAAATTGTTAGACGCATCTTTTTAAATTTTTTGGATAATTGACGAATTGTTGTTGTTTATATTCCTTTGAGTTGTTTGCTGTTTGACTGTTCACTGTTCAAATTCGCATTGAATCAAAGCTTTTATAGCGTTTCTAGTTTGGTTCCATTCTGTGTGAGCTAGCGTGTCAAATGATCGCACACTTTCCACTCATCAAAAGTAATCAAAATTGGGTGTACATGCTCAATCATGATTAAATTTTTGTATATTATTTTTGACGAATTTTTTTCGTGTCATTGTTCGATAGTGTCAAAATGTTAATTTGCCTCAGATTATCGCATTGAGGAAATTAAACTTTTTTGAATGGAATATTTGGGAAAAAAATATCTATAATCAAAATTGTATAAATAAAAAAAAAAAAAAAAATAATTAGAGCTTCGATTTTATTAAATCATTAAAATGTAATGATTTTAAAAATTAACGTATTTGAGAAAATAAAATTGTAATCAAGTACGATCACGCGAAAGTCAAAATAATTAATGAAATAAAGATTTTTGAAAACATGTAAGGGCAACCCTACATATATGAAGTACAGGACTACGTCCCGATTTATTTTATGGCACTGCTGAAAGAGAAATCGTTTTAGTTGGGTTGCTCTAAATTTATGATATGACTAAATGATAAAAATAAAGACTTATATAGACCAAATCCTTGTAAGATTTTTCCAGTGT
Source organism: Phortica okadai (assembly GCA_034638295.1). Taxonomy (NCBI): domain Eukaryota; kingdom Metazoa; phylum Arthropoda; class Insecta; order Diptera; family Drosophilidae; genus Phortica; species Phortica okadai. Next base: position 4,081,270 of record CM067848.1, read on the forward strand.
TAAAATAAGCAATTCCAGAGAATTAAAAATAAAAGTTCTAGAAGGGAATGCTTTGAAGAATGTTGCTCATTGATTAAAAGAACATAATTTCCTTGAGTTACAGCTTGAATCTACAATTGGTTGAGCCTCCAATATACTTTTCAAAAGTGAAAAAGCTGCCAAAATTCCATAAATGAACTTCTGCCAGCGATCACGCTTGTATTCGTTCCAGCTTAGCCATTCATGTAGCCAACAATAATTGTTCTTTCACTTACACAAGTGCCTGCCTGCCTCAATCCTCTTTAGCTTAGTTAAATGCCAACCGAAGCAAAAAATAATAATAAAAACAGTCGCTTGACCAAAACATGAACATGTTACACACTTAACTCGTTGGCTGCCATTTTTTTTTTTTTTTGTCTTTTTTCCCCTCCCCCTTTTTCAAGAGAGCTGTTGTGTAGCAGGGTATCAGCTATACAACAGTCTGCTGGTTAGCCAAAAATATTATTTTAAAAGTCTTTGTGCGAGTTGCATTATTTTGGACATTGCTGAAGCTTGTGAACCGAGCTGAGCTGAGCTGTGAGTTTGTGTCGGCTCTCCTCGAGGTGCTATAATTAACTGAATATTTATTACTGCGGTAGATAAAATGTTATGCTGCTATTATTTTTAGTTTATGGCCAAAGACACACTCAGACTCAGTGACTTAGCCAAAAAACATGCGCTCATGTATTTCTATTTTTTGACTTTATGTTAGTTAGCGTACATTGCATTGGCATGGGTTGGGGCGGACAATGAAAGATGCGTTCGACATCAAATTTCAAGTGGCTGCCAAAATACGCGCGCGTGCGATTGAGCAAGTTTTGAGCGGCCAATTAAAGGAAAACAATACAGCAAAAGTTCTCCAACTCAGCTCAGCTCAGCTCAACTTTACTCATCTCAACTCAACTTAGCAAAGCACACCTCACCTGGCTGACTGCCTGCCTGCCTGCCAACCTACTTAACTGTCTTGCTTATCTTGGCACGCAAAAATGTTGCTCACACAAGTTCGTTGCTAATTGTTTTAAATAAGGGCGACGACGATGAAGATGTTTTTACTGCTGCTGCTGCTGCTGGTGCTCCTGTGGCTGTGTCTGCTGCGCTGATTGCGCAGTAATAAGGTGTGAAATTCGAGTCAGCTTTTGGTATTTTTAGGCTTGTTGTTATGTGGGTGAATGGCAAAAAGTTTTTGACTTGCTCGATAAAATTTACTCAAGTCAAGCGAAACGCTAAAGACAAAAACCAACAAAAAAATGCCTTAAGGCACACAACAGCTGCTTAGCAATTGTTTTTAGATTTAAACAATTGCGTAAACATGTCGAAACAATTTCTTTATTTTTTTTATTTTTTTTAAAGTTCGTTGAGTATGAAGTATTATTAACTTTTAATAAGGTTACACATACGCCGTGTTGTACATTGGAAAACTGTTTGGCAAAGGACAGGACTAACAACTAACGTAGAAACAAAAGCACATGCCAAATATTTTCGACGTCACTGTCTTTGACGCGACTGTGTTGTACTGTACAGTCGCAGCCAAATTGTATAAGCTCATTATTATTTAATGAAGCAAAAGGCAAAAAAAAAAAAAAACCAAAATTTTCATTTGGCATAAAACAGATGTTGTTGATTTTCGTTGGTATTATTTAGTTTATTTCATATTTTTGCACAAATTAGAACATAAATACGACAATAATGACAATTTTAATGAAATTATTTTGTTTTGTCATTCAAAATGAAACTAATTTTCATAACTGAGCACATTAAAATCATTGGGGCGTCAAATGTAAATGCCAACAGCAATAGTCATCGCTTTAAATACAGACAGACAAGCGAGCTTAGCGTAAACTTTTGTTATTATTAGTTTGGCCAGTCGCTTGTAGCCTGTGGTTTAAGACTAATGGCTTGAAAATAGTATGAGGAAAATTGATCGAAATTCGTTTATTAATTAAAACATGTTATCAATGGACGTCCATTAATTACGTGCGGTTTTTATTTAAAAAAAAGTTCGACCCCCTCCTCTATTTTTTTGAGCTTAGATGTACATATCTCACTCGAGATTTTGCCTAAAATTTTGAAATAATAATAGTAAATGATTGTATTAAAAAATTGACATGGGATTTTAAATTCACATCCCTTTCCTTGGTATGATTTTGCTGGACCATCTTTTCCTAATTTTATATTCCATAATTTATGGATGTAAATTGTCTTAATTATTCTTGCATAGGGGGGAGGGGCTCAAAAATAAGCACAAATATATGGTGTAGGACCTTATACGACATAATTTGACTATGAAATCGATTATCCAGATTTTCGATTATACGCCATACCCCTGGTATTAATTGATCCGGATAATCGATTTTCTGCCGTACTTCCAATTTCTGTTTTAATATTCTTATTTTGCAAAGCGGCTTACAGTCCAGTCTAAAATTACCAAAAGACCACCAAAAATCAAAATAGATATTAAACTGCCGTAAGTGGCATGCAATGCTTTGTAACATATGACTATTCTTTATTAAATAAATGTTCTTGAAATAGTTAAAAATGCTTTTAATTTAGTCATCTTTACAAAAAAAATTCAAAACAATTCATTCATTTAGAAGCTTCGATAACACAAAACAAGTAATGGTTTTGGCCAATTATGTTGAACCAATAATTAAGAATTTTTGGAGACTAATGGTAAATGGTGTTGAGCGTTGAATAAGTTTTAAGCTCCAAACAAGCAACTTTTGTTTTTTTTTTTCTTCGGCTCTTTTGCTGTTGTTAGTAATAATAATAAAATAAGCATAATTTCTGTTGAAAGCATCGATGAAAAGCTAAAATACGCAAATGAATAAAAGTGAATGAGTACAAATTTTTGACTTGACTCCTTTTTGTTGCTATTTGTATGAGTGTGTGTGTGAGTGTGACTGAGTGGCTGGTTGCTGTTGTCAGAGTTGCCACAGTTACGCATTAATGCACACAAAGACAAGAAACAGACATTGTTTCTTTTGTTGTTGTTGTTGTTATTGGTACCGCCACCGACACCGCCGCCGCCACTGCCATTGTCGTCTCCCTTGGGGGCAATTAAAAACTGTTGCTAAAGAAAAGAACCAACGAACGAACGAAGAATGCGTTTTGTTGGGTGAAGGGGGGAGAGAGTGGGGCAAGAAGGTTTGGTGTTCTCTTGTGGAGAAGGTTAAAAGAAGAATGTGAGTTTGCTACAGTGTTGAAGAGTGTGATATCGATGAGTTTTGCCTTTGAAATCGATGTGGCGCACAAACACACACACACACACATACATACATACATACATATATACTTATACCACAAAGAAAGTGTTAACCAAGCAGTTAAAATTAGGCAACTTTTTGTTGTTGTTGGTGGTTTTGGTTTTTTATTTATTTATTTATTTATTTATTTTTTTGGTGGTTGATGTTTTTGTTGGCAACTCTGTGCTGTTTTTGTTTTTGTTGTTGTTTTGGTGGAAAAATTAACACCTAATATCCGCAAAATCGCATCAAAGTATTGTTCGCATTGTTGTTGTTGCTGTTGTTGTTGTTATGCCATTGTTCATACTTCATTGTTATTGTTTCCAATTCTGTGTTCTCTCACACCAAAGCCTCTAACGCTCTTTCTTTTGCCCTTAGCATTTAATGGGTACAAAACTTTACAATTTCTTAAAAGTGTCCTCAGCATCGTCTTTGGTAACTTTTATGAGACTCTATTTGATGATTGGCGATTGAATGTCTTAAGCGTTGCGCATTGTTGTTGTTGTTGTTGTTGTTGCTGTTGTTGTGACGCTTATTTGAGGTGTTATTTTAGGCGTTATTAGCAACACTTAAAGAGCTTTCATTGAGTTTGCGTTTTAAGTTACACTTCATTGAGGTTTCACTTCTTTGTTGTTTTTGTTAGCAACTCACATTCTCTTTATTTCTAATTATTATTTTTTTTTCGGCTTGACACAACTGAAAAAAACAAAAAAAAAAATGAAATCTTAGCTTGGCTTTGTTCTGGTTGACTTGATGCTGAGAACTTCTTGCAGCCAACCCTTCTGATTTGTCTACTTGCTTTAAGTGGCGGCAGAAATTGTTAGCTTGTAGGTGTGGGCAACATTATGGAGGAGGGGCAGCGAGTGTTAAGTTATTTGAAACAATGGCATGTGCGCTTCGCGTATTTTATGCGCCAATTTCAACGATGATGATGTTGACGACGCCGACGACAAAAAACACTTCAAGTGTTTTATTTTTTTCAACAAGTTTTGGTGCCTGTTTAGAGTTGCTGTTGTTGTTGATGTTATTGTCGCTTATTGTTTTTGTTGGTGTAAATTGACACCACAAAAATGAGTTAATAAGGCGATAAAAACTTTTGCCAAACAATCAAAGGCAACCATATTGTCGACGCTATCAAATACTTGCTCATTGATATTGTTTTGCTTTATGTGCTTAAGCATTTCATGTGTACTTGAGACTGGTTTTGTATAACTGTAAGACTTTTCAACAATAATAAAACTTTTTCTTTAATGAAATTTTTAAAAATAATCAATTTATTCACTGATGTGCTAAACCAGCTTTAATTGACGTGATCTGCTCGTATTGATAGATAAAAAATCAATTTTTTTATTTTTACTAGCCGATCCAGAGACAGTTATTTGTGCTGTCATAGAATTTTATTCTCTAGAAACTGAATTTTATCTTCATTGTATCTTTTACAACTATAATTTATTTAAAAGCCATAATGGAACCCGTCAGATGGCGCTGTTGTTTGTTTCAATGCTTTCACAAATATTTCAGTATTTTTTTTAGGTAAGAAATTGAAAAATTGTAACGATATATTAAAAAAAAATAAACAAAAAAATTTTCGGTAGAATAAAAACAAAGATTTCTGGAACTCGAGAACTGCGCCATCTATTGTGTCCAACTGTGATCTATAATCTTTTGGGTGATCCCATCAGTATAGAGGTACAATTCTAAAAAAAGAATCGGTCAAGCTGTTCAGAAAAAGCTTATTACCGGAATTTTATTATAAAAAAAAAAAAATAAGATCAACTTCTTGAGGGTTGATATGTGTCGTGCATATGAGTAACGAAATCTTATTTCAATTGAAAATTGACACAACTCACAAAGCACGTCTTATATACTCTTCTGTCTCACTACGCCGCCAACACTAATGTTATCAGCTGAAATTATATCTGTAAGTGGAAACTCTTCGTTTTTCTTTTATGTACCCTTGATTCTCCACGTAACCGTTTTTAATTGCTCTGGCACGATTTTCAACCATGTTGTTAGCCATTATAAAATCCTCACACATGTGCTGAAATATCAAACCAAGACTGATTTTTATGCGAGAAAGCAATAAACAAAACGAAAAAAAAAAAAACAAAAATGAAAGAAAAAAAATTTTTTTTAATTATTTTCATGCCATGTCTTTTAATTAACATGCCTAATAAAACACAAATAAACCCGAAATGCAGATACAGATACAGGCGTGCAGGCTTGGAACGGACAGACAGTTGGGAGGGCGTTCGATGAGCGAATGTTGGTGAGAAAGAGTGGAGAAAGTTCATGCTAACAGGCATGTGTGTGTGCGTTACATACACACGTGTATGATGTATGCAAATAGCACCCTTTTTGTGTTGCTTTAAAAAATACAACAACAACAACAGTAACCAGCTAAGTACAAGAACAACTCAAAGCAGCCCTTGGAAAGGAATCAAAGTGAATGAAGGAAAGTAAGAAAGAAAGTCGTGTTGATTCGAGTCGAGTCGAGAGCAAAGCCTTTTTTCGTATTTGACTTCATACATTACATGTGTGTTTGTTTGTATGTGCACATACATATTTATCATATACATATATGTACGTATGGGGATGTTTATAAAAATCCCGAAAAATATAAATAATTAAAAAGAAAATGTTGCAACTCATTTGGCAGATACACAAACAAATGCAAATTGTTACCGTCACCATCGCCATCGCCATCATCGTCGCCATCACCAACGCTTTTGTCGTCGTTGTCATTTAACCGTTCAAAGTAATTCGAGTAAAGGATTCAAAGGAGTATAGCCTCAAATCGGTTTCATTTGATGGCTTTGAATACATGAGTGTATGTGTGTGTCTGAGATTGACACATAAGCATCGAAATTTTAACAAAAGCTTTGAATTTTAAAACGCCTTCAATCAACAGAGGTTTTTATATCGTTTCGAGTTTCAGAACAGTGAAATATTTATTTCTTTGTTAGATTATATGTTAGATTATATCTCATTGATAGAGGTATTTTTATAATATGCATAATTATTGTATTTTATTTTTATTTTTTTTACTTTTATAAAAATGAAAATAATTAAATCCCGAAATATAAATATACCTCTAAAAATAATAAAATAAAAAATTACTGAAGTACGAAGATTTTTGTTAATCTTATGCTGAAGATCTTGTGAAACTTCATCCAGTGTACCTCTAACACACACAGCTGCTCAGTTCTTACAGTCTGGTAATGTATTCGAAATCTTATTTAATTACAATTATTATAAAAATTCTTCGACACTATCAAGAAGATCTACCACATATACATACACAAACCGTTGCAGGATAAATATCTTTAATTTTATTTGCTTTTTTTTTGTAAATATTCCTTTTTGGTTACATCTTTTTTGTTACGCCTTTTGGTCTGAATCCCTGAGTCAGTCTCTGAGGTTTTTACAAATGCATAATGCTGATTACAACAATAATTTTATGAATTTATGTAACTATGACGGCGCAAAAGAGCGCACACACCACACACTACACACACACACACACACACACACACACAACCACACATACGCAAAGCAGCAGGCAAGGTGTGCATTTTGATAAGAAATATAAATCGCGCGGCATGTTGTGTCAGTTCTGCTCAGAACAGCACTCAGCTCAGCTCAGCTCGAGTCGAGTTGAGTCAACATCTTTGCCAACCCTCAAGTTTTTTATCGAACCCGCTCTCATTCCCTTGCCAAGAATTGCGTTGTCGACGCGTTTTGTTTTAAATCATAACATATCCTTTTAATACCTTCCTTTTTGGCTGCTGCGCCTCTTACACATACTCACACATACACTTAACCAGTCACAAACACATGCATGTATGTACATAAGCAAATGCTCATCGACGCGGCGTTGAGCAAAAATTCCCATAAGTGCAATAAATTTCTTGACTTCTTTGTCGTTGTTGTTGTTGTTGTTTGTTTTCTTTTTGACTTTTTTCCGAGCAAGGCAAGAAACTAAAAATTCAACATTTATGCAAATTACTCAGCTAAGCACATGCGTGTATGTGTGTATGTGTTGGTGTGTGTGTCGGTGTCTCACTCACCCTCAGTTTTCGATAATCGCGTGCGCCTATAAGCAGGCAACAAACATTTTTATTTTTTGCTCTTGTTGTTGTTTTTGTTGTTGTTGTTAATACCATTAAATATTAAGCAAAAGTTTTATGTTTTAAATGAAATACTTCTATCTCAGTCACTTTGTTTCTCGCTCTGTCTCTCTCTCACAGCTGGCTTTTTTCTCGAAACCTTCTTCTCTCATACTTCTATACATAATATGACTTTATATCAACTTAATTTGGTGTAAAGTACATTAAAAATTCTACAAACGTTTCATTTGCGGTCATTGCCGCAAAAACAATTTTCATTCTCGACTTTACTCAAGTAAATATTTTATTTATTTTGAATGGCTCTCATATTTATATATAAATTTTTTTTTTTGGTGAGAGGGGGCTTTGTTGTTGTTATTTTATAGACGACTGTTGTGCTCAGCGTGCACTGTGGTCTGAGTTGATTGAAATTGAAGGAACACAATTGAAAAGTTCTATTTTGCACAAGCTGCTGCTCAATAAAATTCTCGGGATCACAGAGTTTTTGAAGATCTACAAATATCTATGCCGAATTCTCGGGATCACAGAGTTTTTGAAGATCTAAAAATATCTATGCCGAGCTCTCGGGATCACAGAGTTTTTGAAGATCCAAAAATATTGTTACTTCACCAATTATATAATTTATTTTCGGGATCACAGAGTTTTTGAATATCCCCAAATATTGATACTTCAATAATTATATTATTTTTTTTATTTTTTCGAGAAGATTTAAATTTCGGAACAATTTGCGACTTTTGATTTTAGAAACCCAAAGATCATCTATCAATGTTTCCATATTTTATACAACACAGCCATTTTGTTACACTATGCATAATGTTTTGGTTCTTTTTATTTAAGTTTTCATTTATTTATTTATTTTTGTGTTTGCTTGCAAAAATTTGTAGCCAACTCATGACGAACACAATGCAAAACCATTCAAATATGACATACCAAAAAATATTTCGATGCAGAAGCAATGCAAAAAGGTGTAAGGTCCTCCTGCCTCCCCCCCCAAAAAAAAAGAAAAAGCAAACCAAAAAATATACAAGTGTGCAAAACAAGGGAAACACTTTCATATCAAATGTTTCAATTCGTTTTGCGTTTTTGTTTGTTGCCCATTTGCTCAGCAGTCACAGTCCGAGTCACAAACGCATAAGAATGAGTCCTAGAATGATTTTGCGAACGGCACCGGTTATGAAATCGGCAACAGCATCGAGCAAATGAAATGAAACATACTCCAGAGACGAGCTGCGGGTGACCAAAAGAAGTGCCAGTCAGAGAGAGAGAGAGAGAGAGAGAGAGAAAGAGAAGTGGCATGGCCAGTGAGTTGCGAAGCAGAAGATGGTTGAAGTAGTAGTAAAGGACACGGTGAAGTGGTGCAGTATGTTGGCGACATCCGCATTGAACCGCACTAAGCGGAAGTGTCGACAGCGAGCCATGAATGACAGAGGGTGAAGATGGTCGGCTGTGCTGATGAGTTGGTCGAGTATGGACACAAAAGCGTAAGCAAAGCTTACAAAAACAACAAAAATAAAAAGCAAACTATTTGAATATGTTCAGTTATGGACACGTCGCAACTCTGGTCAGAACAACGCTACATGCAACAATGTAGATCGACATGAAAGTGAACAAAAAACAATCTGTAAGGGAGCTATTTTCAGCTTTGCCGAAACTTATATTCTCTTGCAAGCGTTTTCTCAATTAATTCTATTGGAAAGTCCGTCTTATAGTTTTTCCAATAAGAATCATATAGATTTTTAAAGATATTTCTATTCTAATTTTCATTAACAAAATTTTTTTTTTAAAGAATACAATACAGTCATTCCACACTTCATTTTGCAATCTTCTATCTCGTCGGCTTACAGAGAAATCACATTTTTAAGTTTATCTCTATATGGGCGGTATCACGGCCTTATGTCCGATTCTGATGAAACTTTAGAATATGGTCAAGGATGTTTAAAAACGCCTATTTGCAAAATTTCATTTGTTTATATCTAAGAACAAAAATGTTTTCCTAACAAACAACGAATTTTTGACCAATTGTTCCTATGGGCGCTATATGATATAGTTATCCGATCTTCACCAAATTCGCAGTGTGACCTTATTGACGTCAAAAATGTTTTTATGCAAAAAATTGAGCTGATAACTCTAAAATCAAAGTGTTTTTTAAGCAAAAACCGATCGTTCCTATGGGAGGTATATGCTATAGTATTCCGATTAAGCTGGTTTCTACCTATAAACTATAAAAACTATAACATTTTTTTGATAACTTCAAAACTCTAGTAGGAGTTCGCATTGAAACAGACAGACAGACGAACAGACTGACGGACATGGCTATATGAACTCGTCTCGTCGGGCTCATCAAGAATATTTATACTTTATATAGTCGGAGATGTCTCCTTCTCTGCGTTGCAAACTTCATGACAAAGTTAATATACTCTAGCAAAAGTATAAAAACAAAAAAAATAAGAGAGAGCGAGATGTATAAAGCATGAGTGAGTGCAACAGATATATGAATTTGTGTTTGTTTGCTACCTCTTCTTCTTCCACTTTTATTTTTAGTAAAAATTATTGTGAAATATAAAAGGCAACATTGAATCCTTTTGAAAATTGAGACATTGAGGTGGCTTACATGCAGGACACAGCACAGCACAGCGAACGTACGAGAAGATGGCAATTATGTATGTGTGTGTATGTGTGTGTGTGTGTGTGTGAATGCGACAAAGCGCTAAGTAACGTTGTGTGTGACAACCCTGTACTGTATGCTGGTCAATGATGCTGATGATGATGCCTTTGGTCCAAACTTGCTATTACTTTTAGTTCTTTTTCCAATGTGTGTGTGTGTGTATCACCCTACATTCAAAGCGTATTTGTGTGTGTGTGTGAGTGTGTGTGTGTATGAAACCCTTAATTAAATAAATTCAATATGCGCGCACAAGCAAAAAAAAGCAACTAAAACCAAAACTAAATGAAAGATGAAAACGTGTAAGGCACACACACACACATTGGTTGAAGCATAGAAAAAAGTGCCCTCAACCCCCCCACAAATGTTTGACGTTTTGTTCACTAACAAAACTAAAATCTACAAATGTTGAAATCGTCATGGATTTTAATATTTAAAAGCGTTTTCAAAAATTTTATGTCCTGACGCGCAACCATGTGGGGATGGTTGGCTGGACGGACGGACAAACGGACCGATGGTGAACAACAACCATTGCCTTTTGCCAAAATTGAACCCGTTTCGGTTTGAGTAAGAGTTCAGAGGCCAAACATATCTGAGCAAACGAGCATCGACAACATTTTGATAAGCGTCGCCATCGTCGACGTCGACGACTTTTGAGTGCTGGTCAAGCGTCTGTTATAATTTGTTGTTGTTGTTGCTATACACTTGGGCATCGAAGGACAGCAACGTCATCATCATCATCATCATCATTGCCATTACCATCAACATACTCATACTTTGCCTCAGCAAACTGTTCACTGTTCACTCTGTTCTGGCCCTTGTGCCTTTGTGAATCTCACTGCCAAATAAAAAAAATAAAAAAAAAAAGATGATATTATTTAATGAGCTACACTCGCTTGCATGCGCAATCAACCGCCCGCCTGCCGCCTGCCGACAAGCCATTGCCTATCAGCCTATACGCTGACCATGCTTGACCATCACTGCCTTGACCAACGTTCCAACGCTTCAACGTTTGCCATAAAGTGTCCGAAAGGCTAAATTGAGTTGACCTGTTTGTGGTGTTTGTTTCGTATAGTTTTTAATGGCGCACTGGCTGGCTGGCTAGTTGGCTGACTGGCTCGGGTGCGTTATTGGTTTGAATGAAGGGTTGTCACCTCAACTCAACTCCGCTCAGCTCAGCTCAACGTTCGTTTGGTTTTGTTTGGTTGACTGGCAACGTGCATGATTAAAAATTCAACACCGAAACGAATGTGGAATTGAACAGAAAATTAAATGAGTACCAGCTTCCCCAGCCCACTGTCACCCCATACCCCATGCGCGTGCCATAACCGATTTTTGTTGATGTTACAAACTATTGCTGCACACTGTACAAAGAACTTTTAACATAACGGACTGCTACTGTCCGCTTTTAAGGCGGTTGGTGGTCTCAAATGGTATGGGGGCTCACTGAATGATTGTTGTTGTTGTCAGGCATACAGGTAAAGTCTTGTACATATATTTATATAGATTGGCACAAATTATAAATGTACTTTCATTAAAAAGTAAATAAAAAGTTTTGTTAGGCGTGGTTTTTATTAAATTCTATCATTGAGCGTCTCAAGTTAGCGTCGAATTTTTCGAAACTTTAAAAACTTTTTAAATTTGTATGAAATAAAATTATATATATACAAATAAATAATAATTATATCATATCTAAGCTCTATAATGATTTTCCTCCACCAAGTTGATGACTGATTTTAATAAAGTTCAGATTTGTTAGTATTGAGCATTAAAATTTTTTACTACATTAACCATAGACTACTTCTTGTTTTACTAAGCAGCTCTCAGTGAGGAATAAAGTAACAGATTTTTCAAGCAGACATGAAATGAGATGATCCAAGCACGTATTTCAAGGTTAAATCGCTAGAAGAAGAAAAGACTGTAGTGTTCTAGTAATAAAGGCGCCTTTATTTATGATTTCTGCTTTAAGTTCTGATACCAATATACACCAAGATCTGTCATCCGTTCTAAAGAAGTGATAACCTAATATAAAATTTGTAGACCTTTGTTATTATAAAACATCTCTTTAGACTTTAATTACAGTTTACTTAGTGTTTGGAACTCCAATGAAAGCAGCTTGAATTTTTCAAGTTCTTAGCCAGAGATCTATGAGTAGTTATGTTGGCAACCAAATATATCTTTCGATTTATTGAAAAACATCGATTAAAGTTATAAGTTGACAGATTAAATTATGTTATCCAAGCTGAACTTATGTATCTCCGACCAATTTAACCAATCCAAATGCTTCAACTTTGGCTCATTTTTGAAAAATAATAATTGATAAGCGCACAGACACACAGAGAGAAGCGACGAAGCCAATGAAGTCAAGAAGTTATGTTTGTTGACGAGTTGACTTGCAATTGGAGTCATTTGCGTCAGCGTATGTGAAAAACGACGGATTCACGGTCAGTTGAGTGTAAACAAGGAAACATGCGTTTTACTTCAATCAAGCAAAGCAGCGAGCAGCGAGCAGAGAGGCAAACAAACAAGACACACACACACACGCCAGCTACTTATGACTTGACCACAATATCAGCAACATCATTATTATCATTATCATCATCATCATCGTGATTATCATTGTCGTTGCCGTTGACATTGTGCTCATGCATTGTGCTTATCATTATTAACGCACGCGAATTCGCGGCTTGTGTTCAGTACAGTTTGTTTGTGCTTCACTTCTCGCATACTATGTATGTGTGTGTGTGTGTGTGTCTTTTGTCCTTCGCCAACACACACACACACGCATATACCTGCAAACATTGGCGCTGCCAAACGAACACAAGTGACTACCAAGTCAAGTACTCATAATTGTATTTGGCGGAATTTCGTTGTCGTTGTTGTTGTTGTTTGTTTTTCTTTTTTTTCCTCCTTTTTTTTTTTTTTGATGATTTTTTATTTTTTTTTGTTTTTTGTGTTGCCTGTTTTTGGGCGCGAGCGTTGCGTATACGCGGCTTGTGCCCGTGACCTTTGCCATCACCAATGTGTCTCATATATGTCGACATATAACATGCCACAACTGTTGAAATGATGCTGATGTTGTTGTTGGTGGTGTTGCTGGTGATGATGATGACGATGGCTTGTTGGTTGTGCTGCACTCGACTGTTTTGGTTTGGTTTGGCTTGATTTGGTCTGGCCTAGTCTGATTTGTATGTCTGTCTGGTTGCCTCACTGGCCATCTGTCTGTCTGTCTCTCTGTCTGCCATGCGTTGCCATGTATCGAGTCTACTATGTATGCTGCCCGTTTTTGCCTTTTAGCTTTGGTTAATGCTCACTGAGCGCGACACATTAGCGGCGGCTTTTGTGGTCGATTATTTTGAGGCCATTTGATTTGTGTGCGTGTGCCTGTGTGTGTGTGTATTTTGATCAAACGTGCATATTGTACGGTGCTGTGTATTTTTTTTTTTCACTTTTTTGTGAAAATCTAATTTGCGCAAATCATTGATTTCAATTTGAAGTAATTTTTAGGCCAATATTAAATGAGTTTCTTGCAAAATTTTTTAGCATTAATAAATTTACTTTCTTACTTATATATAAAATAGTTAAAAAATCGCAGATGAAGCACAATGCAATGCAAAGGCTTGCATTTTTTTCACACTTAGTTCGAAAGTATTCGCACTCAATCATTATTTACTCACTCATAATAATACTAAGCTTTATTTTGCTGCTTCTTCGAACTTCAATGTGCAAATAACTCATATAGTTTTGACTCATTAGTGCACTCATTGACACTTGCACTCTAAAATGCTCTTTTACTCATGAATTCTTACTTAAAGCCACTCATTTCATACACTCGACTCATATACGCTCACTCATTCAGCTGTGACAACTTTCACTCAGACTCATAGTCAAATAGAGTTTCACTCAATTCGAACAACTCGAGTGCATTTCGCAGGGGAAATTTTGATTGCCCTTTGAGCGTATTTCACTTTTCGAATTTCGACTTTGCTTATTGAGAATCTCTTATTGAAATTTATCTTCTTCTAATTTGTTAGATTTTATTTTATTGGCTTGCAAAATTATATTCGAGTCTGTCTGCCGTCTGTCTGTCTGTCTGTTTGTCGTTGGCAGAAAGAATTGTGCGTTTTGTTCAATGCCTTTAACGGTTTTTGTTTTGACTTTGTACAGTTTGTTTGCTGGCCTGTGCTCGACTCCCTTATCCAAAGTGATGCTGCTTAATTCCTATGTTGTATTACATGTTTTCTGTTTGTTGACTTCTGTGACTTGACCACAGACGCCATTGTATGCAAATTGCCAAGCGCCAAAGACATTTTCAGTTGCATCTCCATGCATTCTGTGCGTAAGTTGTTTTCTTGTTTTTGTTTTTGTTTATTTCTTGGCTGGTTCGAATCATGCGAAAACCGATTATCAATTTGTCATAAATGGTGAAACAAAACACTTGCAAAAGATACTAATTTTCTTGATTATGTAAGCAGCAAACAAGTTGCAACAAATGCGCTACAAATGCATTTATTTTTGGGCAACATTTGTCTTTGGCAAAGGTTTGAGTGAAAATTTGTTGGAAAATTCTAAACAATTAAAATAATATTAATGATATTTATAAACAAAAATATATAATAATGTGTATAAGTACTGAAACGTATAATGTATTGAATCAAATTAAACTTTTTTGAAGAGATCTTTTGGATTAGAAAAAGGCTTAAAAAATCACGCGAAAGAATTATAATTAATTTTTTAAATTTTGAGGTTTTTATGAGACTCATTGAGCTTAAAAATTGACTTATTGGTTGAAAACTTGAAGACCTTTGTAGAGCCACCAAATCATTTAAAATTCAGCCAATGGAAGTGTTTGCTCGAAATGCGTCGAAAGCATTCAAACTAATAACAATGATTAAATGTTTAAGATCTGTAATAGAAGTCTTAGAGGTTTTCATTCGATTGTTTTATTAATAGGTCTTTACGTATTTAAAATTTCAAGAGACTATTTAAGACATGTTGCACTATAAAAGTGAGGATTAAAGAAAACCTTTGTAATATTATATTGACTAAGGATTTTGTGGGAGAGGAGAGCTTTTAAAATGAAGCAGCTCATATGAACTTTTGGGAGGACAACATATTTCCCCTCTTAAATTCCCTAGGAACTCAGAAAATTCTACACACAGAACTGTTTTAATAAGAACTCTATAAAATTATAGAATTTTCCTTAGATTCTATAGCGCATTTGATAAGTCGAAGTAACCGAACTTTGCACTATGATAACAAGTTATAAGCCAAACGATTGGAAGTTCATTTGTGTTGACTGTAAATGGTCAAAAGCGTCGATCTGAAGTCGCTGATAGCAACATTTGGCTAAACAAGTCAAACGACGAAAGCCTTTAAGAGCAGGTCTTATATGCGAGAGAGAGAGAGCGATAAAATACAAGTGCAGTAGTGCGACAGAGACGAAGACTAAAAAGAGTAGAAAACAGGAAGAAAGGTCATTAGTCAAAACGCCAAAAATGGGTCAAAAAAAAACATTGAGCGGAAGTTGTACGAAAGAAGAAGAAGAAGCAATTTTGCATTTTGGGCAAACATTTTCGAATGTTGTCTTTTTGACTTTTGCTTCATTTGGTTTGAGTTAATTTTTTTCCTGCTTCTGCTTCTGCTGCTTCTTCTTCGTTTTCGTTTGCTTGTTGTTGATTGCAATCATTTTTTGATTTGAATGCAACTATGGTTAATTTATGTGCAAGCCATGTTGTGCGTCTTCGATAAAAGACAAAACTCGAAAAATGGCAAAACAAAAGGACACAAAAAAAACAAATTTTATCAAGTCAGAATTGCTGCTGCTGCTGCTGTTGATGACGACACCAACAACAACAGCAACAACAACGACGATGCTATTGAAGTCAATGAATGCAAAATTCCAAAAAAGCAGCATAATTAAAATAATATGAAAACAAAAACAAAAACTAAAAGCAGAAGGTAGACAAACACACACACACACACATATACTTTAATAAACAAGGCCAGGATATGCGGGCAAGGCAAAAACAAGTGGTTCATCGTCGTCCTCAACATCATCATCATCATCATCATCGCTGCGAATTGTTGTCGCTTAAGTTTGAGGCAAATCAAAATAGAAATCCTTTTCATTAATTTGCCAGACGTAAATAAACAAAACGTCGAAACAATAAATTGAAAAAGGATTTTAAAATACACAACAACACACACACACACACATACAAATATATGATTGCAAGAATATGCTATGCGAGTCGTGTGCTTTCTCGCTCATTCATAAAGAACACTACTTTGTCGGCATTGGGGCGTGGCATGGCAAACTATGCGTCGCGCACTTTATTATCCTTTATTATCAATGAAAATATTTTTGCCACGATAGTCCTTTTTTAATGCATAACAACATGCCATAGCTTCATTATCCTTTTGACTTTCGCTAAAGCAACAACACCAACAACACCAACAACAACAAAAATTAGCATTAGAGTCAGAGTCAGAGCTTCTGCCAGAGACTTAGGCATTGAAATAACAAGTGCGCTTCAATTAATCGCACCTTTTTGAAAACGAAGGACTCAAAGAACAAACACACACACACACACACACATAGTCGACATTAGTTTATAGCTCATACGTATTCGCTTTCAAAGCCACTTGAAATTATGAAAACTTATTCAAACACACACACACACACACATGCACAAACAAAGCTCATAGAAAATCAAAATCGTAAATTTTTGGAAATCAACTTTTGTTTGTTTGCTTCGAAGTCTCGTTTTTCTTTTTATTATATATGAATGTACTTTACTTTATGATGTAAGGGTATATTAGTTTTATGTAATGGAACATTCTTTGGAAAAAAAAACACTAAAGAAGTCATGACAAACTCACTGAAGTATCTATGATCGTTATATGCTTGATCAGCAGCGAAAGAGAAATCAATACTGATATCTCTGTCCAGTTGTTTAATTTGCATATATGCTGTTAGGATCTGCTAAGATCCAGAACATAGTTAATGATGTCATGAGTTGATATCCTTGGTTTTTCATCGAGTGATATCCGGAACTGTAAAAAATACTCTGGAAGTTTGTTCAGTTTTCGGTGAGATGAATCTGTAGAGCTTTAAATTCTAACAGAATTGTTCTTTCTCGAGTGATATTCGCCCTCGGGATAGATCGATGAAATAGTGCATTGGACTTGAGATAATAAAGTTTATTTAGTCAGGGAACGTTTAGTAAAGAAATTGTAAAAAATACTATGGTAGTTTAGTGAGTTTTCTGTCAGCTGAGTATTTAATAGATCTTAAAATTGATAGAGCATATTATAGTAGGAATCTCAAGATCTTCAAATTCTAACAGAACTCAATTTTTTATAAAAATCTTTCACCGCTCACAAGCCAATCAAATAGAAGTCTCCATTCTTTAATCAATTCAAAGCAGCTCAGCGACAAAACGTACATTGATTTTGCACAAATCTTTGCATTCCGACAGCAAACTTATGAAGACTAAGACAGACAACGCGTCGCAGATCAAGGCAAGATGGCAAACAATAAATGCTTGAGTATTCAATTGAAATTGTTTGGCTTGCTTATAGTTTGCTTAGAAATTGTTTGTGTCTTGCGCAAGAACAAAACACGAAACACAAATAAATTAAAATTATATGCACAAGAAATGCCACAAACATAAACACGGTCGAATTGTAAAACTACCGACATGGGGGAGTGTTGGGATGAAGGTTATTGAAGTCGTTGTGCCCAGACACGCTTAAGACATGAAAATTCTGTGTGTGTGTGTTGTTGTTGTTTTTGTGATTTGCCTGTGGCCAAAAACGGTTTATTGAAACATTGAATTAATATATTTTCGCTTATACATTTGCAAGTGCTGCCTGAAAGCAGACTACATAAAATGTTTATAGGAATATATTGAAAATTCGCAAAATATTTCATATTTTCGCTCGACCTTCGCCATTCTAACTTAATTAAGTGTTATTTAAAAGAAGTCAGCCAACAAACAATAAAAATATGTTCTTTTAATAAGCAAAAATTAATACTTTTAATGAGCATTAAGTTGTGTAAACCTCTTACAGGCAATTTCTACTTAACACAAAGTTTTTACTTTGTATTTTTGTGAAACATTTTTTTTTTTTTAACCGCTTTTGTTTTAGGTGTCAACCAAAGCGCAGCTACAAGACAAAAACAAAAGACAAAAAAAAAAAAAAAGAATATTTAAAAAAAATCTTACAAAAGGCCAACAAAAATGTTCCTGGCTGTCATTCAGACCAGTGTCCAGTTGAAAACTTTTACTAAGTAAGAGATATATTGTCAAACGTTGGCAACCAGCTTGGTTAAGCATTTCAAGTGTCCAAAGGCTGACTGCCCTTCACCACCGCCACAAGCCACAAGAATGCACACGTGCAACGCGTAAAACGCGCACTCATTCATTGTCCGGTATGCGAAAAACTACACAAGAAAACCAAAAAGAAAAACCAAAAAAAAAAAAAAAAAATCAAATAAAAACGAAAAACCCAAGAAACAAAATGAAAGATTTTTTTTTTTTCCGTAAAAATGTGGTTAAAAAAATAGAATATTTTTTGGTGGCAAAATAAAAAAAAAAAAAAAATAATAAGTGATGACGACATGTTTGTAGCACTTGCGTTTAATTTAATATGCGCACAAAGCGCGTGCTAAAGGTAAACAAGTGTATTCACAAAAGGGGTTATGCCTGTGCACACAGAGCCAGAGCCAGAGCCACGCCTACTGCAACTTGTACTTACTTGTATGTCGACCACATTAAAAAAGCATAGACAAAGTTGTACCTTTGTATTGCTCCGCTTGTAGTTGAGGCTGATCATCGTGATGATGATGACGATGATGGTGATGGCTCGTGCAACACATCATGGCTGACTGGCCAAGTCGAGTCCTCTACTAAGGACTTTGTGTGTGTGTTATTTTTGCATTAACAGCTACTTAAAAAGTGCGCCTAACACGTTGAATTAGCATTGTTCTTGGCTGTGCATGTGTTTAATTTTAATGAAATTAACGCAATAATGAAACGCAACATGACAAGGCGCAACCAAAAAGGACTCACATATATGTAAATGTGTATCTGTGTGTGTGGTTTGGCTAATCTCTAGTAAAAATATATACATAAAGCGAACATCATTCAAGTTGGCCTTTTGATGTTGTTGTCATTCGCTCTAAGGCCTCGCAATGCGATAAATGCTAATTAAAAAAAAATACCAAAAAAATACAATAAAATAATATGGAAAAAAAAAATGTATAAAAAAATTGTTTAAAAAAAAAAAACCACAGCCAACAATATTTTGTAAACGTCGCCCATATGCGACGCTTTGCTAATTAGACAGAAAATAAAAATAAAAACAATAATAACATCAACAACAAAAAGAGGCGTGCCTACTTGACTTGGACTTGGTCTAATTGGGCGACATAGGTTTTCTAGCCACAGCACAACAAACAAAGAAGTCGCAGGCAAAAAGCATCAACGCTAAGCTTAGCACAAAACAACAGCATGAAGACAGTTAAGCGCCAAAAAGTAGGCAGCAAAGTACAACGCATGTTGAAACAAAATATTTAAATAGTAAAACAAAAAACAAAAAAAACACAAATAAAAAACGTAAATAAAATGTCATCTTAAATGTGCCACAAGCACACACAGAAATCAGAGATTAAAAAAGAAAAAATCTCAAAAAAAAGTCGACCGTTCAAAAGCCGTGAAGCAAAAGAAAAAAGTGTTGCCGCAGCAGAGGCGCAACCAGCTCAGCTTCAAAGCCAGTCGACGGCGTCACATGTGCGAAGACTTTTTTGCTTACCTCTTTTTGTGATTTTTTCACTTGTTTAGGCCCCCTTCCCCCTTTTTTTTAAGCGTTTTTCGTATTTGTTTAACAGCTCAACGTTGTTTGGCATCTTGAACGTCTTGTCCTTAGTTATGTTCAACTGCTTCTTTAGCACTGCTGTTTTTTCTACATGTGTGTACAATACAGAATTACAGTTGCATAATTTTAGGCGCGCTTGCAATTTCTATATCTGTCCGTTTGACTGCCTCGTTTTGTTCCTGTTGCTGAGACACTTTTCAAGTCTGGTCTGAAATTCGTTTTGGCAATATGAACTCTTTGGGGCACTACGTTTTTTCCAATTACATATTGCTGCCTGTAAGTAGGCAATGCAAAAACTTATATCTAATTAATGCTGCTTGGAATATTTCTCAACATACTTTAGGCAATTGCGTAAGCAATGTTGATTGAATTTTCGACAGTAATGTTATAAGACTACGATACTTTTATGTCCTCCAAAGTAGTCGTTGTTGCCGCATTGCGCCTAAAATGCGTTCACCTACAACAACTTCGTATGAAGCTTGCGGCAGTTTACAAGATAAACGCATAAATGACAAGCAAAATCTTTTACTAAAGAATTTTCTTCTTATTTTAATGAATATACCCTACGTTCTTTGGTATGCGCGGCCTTGCAGTTTGAACAGTTTGTATGTAATATATGATATATGACTTGATCTATAAAAAATTTATCCAGTCAAGATGTGCTTGTCTTTCTTACTTGTATAGTTAAAGAAATGTTGCGAAACTTCAAAGTTTAATAGTTCCATTTCATGTTTTTATAATCGTAGTCACTTAGAGGACATTAAATAGTCGGTTGCATTGCACTGAAATCCTCTTTCATACGTTCCTTTTTGTTAAAAAGCATTTTTCGTGAGCAATGCAAAGTGTAATCCTTTAAATAAAAAGGGCAACACTGACAATTTGAAAAAAAGTAAAAAAAACAACAATTTGCGTGAAGTATGGGTAAGGGGGAAAAAAACAGCCACAACAAGAAGATCCTTAAAAAAAATCCGCGTGTATGCAACACTTTTTCTTTACTTTTGACGAGAATTCTGTGTGTTGTGCTTCTTTGTAATTTTTTGTTTCTTCTCTTGCCTGCCTGACTGCCATACGACAACGCCAAAAAGCATGCTTTTTTTATTTTTTTTGTAAGCCGCATTTTTAAGTATTTTCTTTTCATAAATTTTTGCGTCGCGGCAAGCGTTTTTCTATTTATTTTATTAAGAATGTGTAAATTTGTGCTTTATTTTACTTAACTGGATTTTTTTCATACTTCTTACAATTTTTTTTTTTTTTTAGTGTTTAAAAAAGGGCTGTCTTGCATACTTTTATGTGCATGAAAAAACCTGGCATAAGTATTAAAGACAAAAGCATAGCTGAAATACTGACAAAAGACAAAGCGAAACCGCATTGAAGATGTGAGTGTGTGTGTATGTGTGGGGCGATTGTGTAAGCTGCCCTTAAAAGTATGCAATACATGTCGCCCACATATACATTATAGCATTACCACTTAGCCATTAATCGCGTTGGTGTTTATTTAGCTTGTAATTACATTCATTTATTTACTTATTGACTGCCTTTGGTCAGCAACAGCCAACAGCCGACAGCTGACAATCGACAAGCCAAAAAGTATGCTACTATACTAAGACAACTGCCCCACATCCACATCCACGTTGACCTATCTGCTTACCTACTATACGGCCTTTGCTACTACTTAAGCTACACGAAACCACAGCCAAAGTAAGTAGGAAAACAGCCTGAAGTAAGTCTTACCCACACGCCACGCTTCACTCTCTTCTTCATCTTATGCGTCCATTCGACTGCTTGCCCTATAGTCTACTGTCGCCGCCCTCACAATTCGCAAATAAGAAAAAATGTCTTTGAACGACTGACAATCAATTTCGTTTGTCTTCGGTGTATTTCCGTTTGACGTCGACGTCGACGTGCGATGCGCGGCGTGCGTTACCATGATTCTGTTCATTGCCTTTACCGAACTGAACCGTTGCTTGCCATCCGATTGTAGCATACTTTTTGGCTTGTGCTGCGTTGTCTCCTTAACGAACGTTGAAAATTACTTTGACATAAGTTAATTAATCTTTGGCGCGCAAAGTTCGTGTTTGAAATATTGCAAACGTCGAAACAACTTCGATGAAAGTCTCCCTCGTTCGCTCAATCAAAAAAAAAAGAAAACAAAAAAAAAAAAAATACAAAAACAAGAAATAGTAGTCATTTCATAGACAACAAGGCCAGCGTCTGAAGGAGAGTCGAACATCTTCTTGAGTTGGTTGGCTTTTGGCAAAGCTTTTTTCCATTGGTTTGTCTTAGATTTGCTAAGGCAGCGTTAAATGATTGACAGGCAGTTGGCCGGACAGACAGACAGACAAAATGGTCTGACTGACTAACTGTCTTTTAGTCTGGTCGGGTCTTGTCTGTGTACATGTCTGAGTCTAAGTGAGTTTGAGTGAAATATTTGTCAATGAGTATTGCTAATTTACAAGTTTGATTTGCGCAAGAATTTCGCAGTCGGTTGCATGAAAATTAAGTGAGAAATTGTCTTGCATACTTTTGGGCAACCGTACATCAATTTTAAGCTGCCAAAAAGTATGCTTCACTTGAATAATTGTATTCTGTGGCTAATGTACATCATTCAAGCCGTTAAAGTCTGTGAAGTTTTTAACAAACAAGTAAATTGGCTGATAAAAATTGTATTGTGTTTGGGAAAAAAATAGAAACATAGCGGGTTTACTTCGTCTTACATATATTAGCAAATAAATATTTGTATATACATATATTCAAATATCTTTTGTATTTCCGTTTGGTTAAGTTCTATTTTACTTTTTCATTTGTTAACCACTTCTGTACGCATTACACATTATCATATAATTATCACTGCTGTCATCTGCCAGACGCAACCTTTTTTATAGAAGTACTTGTTCCTGTTTTTGTTTTCCTTTCTCTGTTTTTTTTTTGCAATGATTTGTGTTGTTGAGTTCTTCTGCTTCTTAGTCTTTTTTTACCGGCATGTCCTGTCCAATGCTTATGTACATGCCCACCCATGCCAAACCAATGTGAAATTAGTATTTAACTCAATTTTTTTTTGTTTTTTTTTTCACTTTGAGCAAAGCATTTTGACCACATGCGGCATGCGTAGCAGTTGTAGTGGCGCGCCATCCAGCGCCATTGCGTTACACTAGTGTGTTATGCCTTTGCCTAGAGGATGAAAAAGAATAAGTATACGTCAGTCTGTCCTAGAAATCCATTCGTCTGACCGTCGCCGTCTCTGCACCGTTGCTGCCATCAACCCCCGCTGCGTTTATTACAATAATTTTTAATTACCGGAGTAAACGTAATTATGAATTTTTATTTTGCCATTTTTTATTGTGTTTCTCAAATATATATGTATGAATATATATTTTTTTTTGTTTTAAGCGCCTTTCCTTTTTACTTTTTAAACGCCGCCGCCATCGCCGTCAGACCACAGCCCATTTCCTTCACTACGCCCGACAGTGCGTTCAACCGACCGGCCGCCTGGTTGCCTTCGTCTTCATCTACTGGCGCTGATCCGGTTCATGATATGCACAAAGGGATGTAGTACGTCGTATATATCGCGACCGCACGACAACTGCCGCAGATTTTTTTTCTGCTATTATTTTTTTTTTTGTTTTAAACGTTTTTCTTTTTTTTTTTTTGCAAAAAACTTTGGCGACATGCAGAAATTCTTAGAAAAATGTGCCTCCATTTTGCATTTACAGTCAGTGTAGTTGTTTTTTTTTTCGATTGTCGTGAGCTTATTGCTAGAGGAGCACAGTTACGGGCTGTTGTGCGGTTTGGGGTCGTAGTGCAGTTAGCAGCGGTACGCGCAATTATCTCAAGTGACGTTGTCCGGATATGATGTTTTTGCCACCCGCATGCAAAGCATACAAAAAATGAGGCAAGAAACAGAACGTGAGCAAAACAAGGCACGCGTAAAACAAAGCCAAATGCGCCAAAGTGCATAATTTTTGAGCACACTGATGAAAATTATATGCAATGCAAGCATACATCAAATAATGTTCATTTTGATGAAACAAACGAGAAAATTACATAAAAAAAAATTATTGTAATATGTTAAAAAATTTTAATGCGCTTTAAAGTTCAATTAAATAATACAATTTCTATCATAATAAAACTTATAACAATTATTCAACATTTTAATGAATATTTTAATGAATACAAAAAATTCATTAAAACTTTTAATGAAATTAAAGGGTTTCATTAACGATGTTTTTTCAATAGTTAGTGTTACATTGAAAAAAATTCATCATTTTAATGAATGAAAATTCATTATTTCATAAATTTTTTTTTTATTAACAATTTCTTAAAATTGTTTAATGAAATAAAACGTTTTGGTTAACGGCGTATTTTTCATAGTTTAAATAGCATTAAACAAAATTCATCATTTTAATGAATTATGAAACCATGTTAATGTCTTTTTAATAAAATTTTCGTTGATTTCAAATTTTTTAAAAATGTTTTCCAGACAATTGTGCGTCGAAGGCCACTAAGTAATTATGATTATCGGCAATAGCATAACACATATACATTAATGCATTATTTTAATGAATTTTTTGTTTTATGATATTATTTATAAAATACTTGAGCTATGTAAAAACAATTGCAAATTTCGCTGCGTGCATGTAGCTTGGATTTTTATAACAAATTGTCATCATCATTGTCCACGTTCTTTTTGTTCGCCTCATCATCATCATCATCAACAACAACAACAACAACGTTGTGATTCTTGTGACCGTTAAAGTTACTCAGTTGCTCAGTGCATTTTCCGTTGGCGTGGGCCATGCCAAATCGTTTCACTTGTGTGTTTTTTTTGTTGTGTGTGTCTGTGGAATGGTGTGAAGCGGCGTGTAGACGACGCTGAGCTTGCAACGGAAGCGTTTTAGTTACAGCATTTTATGGTTTCGCGCAAACGAAAATGCGCTGAGACAAGAAAAAAAAAAAACACACACACAAAAAACAAAAAAACGAAACTAACAATAAAAAAAATAAAATAAAATGAGACGAACGCGTTTGCTTTTTATATGAATATAAAATGTTGCTCAGCACTATTTTTGTCATTTGTGATTTTTTTTTTTCGCTGTTCTTCTTCTGCTTGTTGCAGGTCGACGTCAACGTCGACGTCGCCATCACCGTCACTCGAATGCACTGTTAGGCTTTGCTCTATCGCCTGCGTTGCTTCTTAGTCAAAGTGAAGTCATCCAAAAAAAAAAAAATAAAAATAATAATAATAATAAAAGAGGGTGAAAAAAAATAACAATAATAGAACCACGTCACTTTAACCCCTTCCTGCATGCAAGAAAAAAAAAAAAGACATGCACCTCCCTCCCCGCCCACACCTACACAAAAACAATGCAGTGCAGTTGCAGTGTCGTTTGCTGCCTTTATGACCTCTGAACTGATTTGCCCAACGTCACCCAATGTCTCTGCATTTGCCCCACACCCCCGCCGCCTTGCAACTGTGGCCCATTATCGCTCATGTCGGTCGGTCGGACGGTCGGTCGGTTGGTCGGTTGGTCGCCCGCATGTGAAACGTTTTAGCTTCTTCATTGCGCTTAAGGACTTTTGACTTTTGTTTTATTAGTGCTGAGCTGAGCGCAGTTATTTAACAATATATATACTTATATATGTATGTGTGTGTATATATTTTTTTTGTGCTTCTTCTTTGCGTTTTCGAAGCCGCTTTGCTGCTGCTGCCGCTGTCGCTGCTTGTACTTGCACTGTATTGTGGCCGCTGTTTTCACGCCTTGCCATGCTTCTCAACGCTTCTTCTTCTTCTGCTGCTACTGCTGCTGCTGCTCTTGGCGTTTTTTTGTTGTTGTTGTATTTTTGTAAATTTTTGATGTTTTTTTTTTTTGCTTATTTTTTGTGTTTTATGTTGTTGTTTTTTTTTTCTCATATTTTTAATTTCTGCACTTTGTCCCTATTTATCCTGGCGTTGGCAGTTTTTAATTTCTCTGCTTTTCCGGTGCAAAGTTAATGAATAATTGTGCGCACTTTGCGGCAATGAACGAAACGAAACGAAACGAAGACTTTTCTGTGACTGTGTGACGCCATTTTGTGCGATATATGTCGCGTACACTATTACATTACACCACCTACGCCCCACTGACAAACGCTGTCTTGCATCCTTCCTGCCAGCCAACCTGCCTGCCTGCCTGCAATGCAATTCGCTCGCTCAGTCGCTCGTGGTCGCTAACTCAATGGGTGTGTGTGTGTGTGTGTGTGTGTGCGTATGTGTGTATGTCCTGCTGAATGGCGCAAAGTGTGATTGCATCCGGCGCCTTAATGAGTTCTTGATTTAATTCCTTTTTTTTTTTTCTTTTTCTTTTTCGTTGTTTCGTTGTTGCTTCGCATTTGATACGAATTTCTTTACCTCTTGCCACCGTTGTCCTTCATTTTTTTCTTCTTCTTCTTCTTCTTGAAGCTGCTCAAAGCTTTGCCTTTCATATGCGTTGATTTTGATTTAGCTGTCGCAGCAGTGAAGCAGCAAAGGAAAAAAAAAAAAAACAAAATGGCTAAGAAAAAAAATCTTTAAAACACCGGAAACGGAAATAAGCAGCGACGCCATTTCTTGTGTGATAATTTCTCAACTTAATTACCATTCACGGCGTGCGTATAGCCAATGGGCAAATGTAACTCAGTCTTCTTAAGCTGCTGCTGCTGCTTCTTCTTGCGCAAGTCCTTGTAGCCACTCAAGTTGCTTGCCTGCAAATCAACTGCAGCACTTGACTTATAATTATAACAAGTACAAAAAACAAAAAAAAAAAAAACTTACAATATAAGAAACCAAAAAAAGGAAACCTTTACTAATTTTACCAATAAAAGGACATGAGCACACTTCAAAGCGTCCAGAAACGAAATGACGAATGATAAAATTCGGTAGTCTGTACTGACTTCGAACCCTCTCAAGTCGATTTCAGCACAAAATCAAACCAGCACCTGAAAATAATCCTTCAAATTCATTTTGAAGACACTCGCTTGGACATTGTCAGCTGCTGCTGCTGCTGCTGCTGTTCTTACTGTCTATCATGTCCTGTGTGACTCCTTTCGCTTTTCTGCACACACACACACACACACTCGTTGGCTGTCAAACACAATAAGCCTCATTGTACTTAAGTGTGCTGCCGCCTTGTTACTTCCTACACCCCAACAAACCAATCGAAAGTTGTCGTCCTTGTCGGCCGGCTTGCCTGCCTGTCTGTCTGCCTGCCTGTGACCCAAACTCTTCTGCAATAGCATTGTTCTTGTGTCGTCTTCAGTTGTTGTTGTCCTTTTTTTTCTCTCTCTGTGTTATTGTTTCGTTTTATTCGATTCTTAAGTTGAGTCAAGTTGAGTTTTGTCCTTCAACTTCTTGTTTCTTTTTTTTTTTGTCTACTTTTGTCGATGTCGTTTCACCCGCCGGCGTCTAAGCTGAGTTAAATTCGGTTTTTGGCATTTCGAAAAACAAATTAATTGATTAAAGTACATTACAAGTTGCTCAACAAAGGATCAAACCAAATGACAGCGTCAATTGAATGAGAAATCACTTGAAGTTTGTCTTTCCTGTGACGTGTTAGTCAATCTCTTAGTGCCTTTAATTCAAGTGTCTTCTGATTATGTTGGCGTTGGTGCAATAATTTACGACATTCATTTGCTTTATTGGCTGTTTGTTCTTTTAATTATTTTTTTTTTTTTTTGTTTACCCTTAACCCCAACAGTCACAAATAGTCACAAGTTTAATAGAAACATAAATGACACTTTCATGTTCCTAAAACACAATACCACAGCATCATTCAATAGGAAACAGTTTTATACAAGATCGAACTAATTTTAGGCACAATGGAATGTAAAGAACTAAAGATTGTTTGCGATTCTATCAACTTTGTGACTATTTGTGACTGTTGCAAGAATTATAATAAGAACAATTAGTAAAAAAAAAAGTTTATATTAAACACAAATATTCTTAGCTTTTTCACTAGACTATATGTAGAAAAAGAAATCAAATTCATTATCTTAAAAAGTCTTTTGATGTACGAAACAAAACATTCTCATCACACAGACTTCGTCTACGATTTCTTGTTCTCGAAATTGCTCTGTCCATTCTGTTCATTCTGCGTTTGAGCTTGTGCTGTTCCCAACAGCTTATTTGTTGCATTTAGTATTGAATCGAGCCACGAATAAGGATACGGTCTGTCTTTACCAATAAAGGTGGGCTTGTTAGTACCAGCATTCAAATCGTTCAATTGCTTTGATGCCAACAATTTTGTATTTCTAAACAGTTTCTTTGTATTCTCGGTACCAGTTAAAATTTCCTTTTCCAGTTCATTTGCACGTTTCAGCACAAGTGTTGCCTGTGTTTTAATTGCTGTAATTAAATCCAAGACATGTGCAACAGGATCAGCTGAATTTGTTGCCGGTTTATCAAGATTCACATTTGTTGCTTTTTTGACGCCCTCACGTAGTTTTTCGACTTCTTTGATTTTGTTCGCTGGCAAAATCTCAACAAGTTCATTTTTGCTATCCGAATTGCTAACTGCACCATTTTTGACATCCTTAATGGCGGAACGGAATATCCAAATATCAAGTAAGTCACTTATATACGATTGCAATTGAAGGTTTCGTCCGTGCGCTAAAATTTTGACAAATGATATGCCATCGCTTGAATAATATAAGAAAATAAAACTCACCCTTCTTTAATTCGGCAACAAGTTTATAATTACCATCGGGGCCATCAATATTAAATTTTTTGGCTTTCGAACGCAAATCATTGAAATCAAATTCCTCCTCTTTTTCGCTTTGCTCATAGTCATCAAAGCGATTTTTCGGATGTATTGCGTTAATGAACGACGCAGGAAACAACAACAAAAATATGTAGAAAATAATTCGCATACTAATATTGATTTATAAAAGTTTTTATAAGTTTAAGATTTTTTTAATCCTAAAAAAAAAAAATTATTAATAATTTTTGAAGTACAAAATGAAGTCTACTAGAGAGTGTGAAAATTTATTTGCTTAATGAAATTAATTTTTATTGCTTTCAATGTAGAATAAGACAAGCTGTACTAAACAACAACAAAATTCAGCGAATTAACAACTCTCTTTAATCGTTGCCTACTTTCAGGCTTGTAGCTCAACTTAAATATTGTTTATTATATATTTTGGTGTTTTTATTCAGTCAAGTTGTATTTGATACAACAATAAAACGTAGCTAATTATCAAGCCATTGTCTAATTTGAGACTTTTAGCTTAAAATATCATATACGATATCTGTTGCAGCTCCATAGTTTCGAGATTTATTAGCAAATCGAATGTGTTAGTTACGCTTCTTTCAATTAGAGGGTAGCGTTGCTGTGTTCTAATCAAACTCAGTCGCAGCTTCGCCCCTTTTCGACATCATTCGAAACAATCAACGCTCAACCCTTAGCAGCAACAGCAACTTTCAATTGAAACCGCATCGACAATGGCATTCAAAGTGTATCGAGCGTATTGCTTTTTTGCATAATACTTGAGCTGTCAGATGTACGTTAATCTTCTAGTTTGGAATTGATGCGACCACCGTTGCCATAGCACAAGTACGTAACCGCACGCGATTTCCTTTTGATTTTGATTCATTCGTTTAGTCTTATTTTTTTTTTCATCTGTTTTTTTTTTTTTCTTATTTCGTCTTTATTCTCGTGGAAATAAATCAGCGTTGGTTATGATTTATCAATGCTTTTAACTTCAGCCAATATATGTATATGTATTTGTTGCCGACTCAATACCGCGCCCTCGCTCACATCAATGCTTGTCCTTATGCTCCGCCCCTCGCCACGGCCCACTACGTTCAGACATTGTATATCATCATCAACCAACGTTGTGGTACTCATCTTCATCTCGTAGTCATTGTAAGATTTTTGAAAATTTGCATAAAACCGCGCCAATGCCAACATTTGGCAAACATTTTTAAGTGGCTGCATGGGATTTTTACTCGGTTCGATGATGCTCTCACACTTCTCACTTCATTCTATAAACATTTCCGGCCGTATGGCTCCTTTTTATCCCGCACTGATTGCAAGTAATGCTAGTAAAAGAAAATGTCAATTGAAGCTGGCGCAAAATTTTCTCGTATGCTTCTTACTTCTTTACGGTTTTTGTTTAATGCCTTTCCGGCTTGCCAAAATAATGTAATGGCATTGAGCAAAATGATTAATGGCCGTGATTTTTTCATATTATCTGAAATTGTAATTTAATTTAGATCTGTTGTTGAGTATTTGTTTATATCTATTTTACTTTTTTTTTGTTGTTTTTTGTTCTCACTTTAACTTTCAAATCATAGTACAGGGGTAGTGGAAAGTTCAATCTTTTTTTTTGTTTTTAGTTCCGGAACAAGTGCTTAAAAACTTCGGTAAGCTTGAGTAATGAAAAATGCCATATAACACTCTGAGTCAGCTTGCGTTGACGTCTTTGTAAAAGTGATTGGAGGTTTGAGGTTTTTCTATTTGCTAATTGAAGAAGTTTGAAGAAAAATATTTAATAGAAATATGACAAAATTTATGGAATTGATTCAAACATTGAAGTATCATGCTACAAAACACATCAAGCAGTTTTTAACTTGTGATATATATAAAAGATGTGCCGAAAAGTATGAAAGACTCTTAAGTTACATAAAGCCACAAGGCACATACGGCAGTCTAGCACTAGAAATTCGTTCTTGAGAATTTATTCTTACCAAAATGGAAAATTTTGTAATTAAGCATTGAATCCTTAAGTCGAATAAAATTATCACCACACAGCAAATACTTCACGTATGTATCATTTTTTTTCAGGAACATATTTTTATAAATGTTAATATAATTTGGAAGAAAGAAACCACAAAAATAAATTTCTTTCAAGTGAGCTAATCAAGATTTCATAGAAAAACACAAACTGTCCAACTCTATAATATGTATATATATATATATGTATATGTATTTAAAAAAAAAAAAAGGTGTACGACTTTCACTCAAACCAATAAGGGGAAAGAAAGTTTTCGACTTTAATGAACTAAATTAATTAAGCATAACAACCAAAGACCAATCAGACGGGCAAGCCAGCCGGACTTGTATGTATGTACAAACAGTATAGAAATTCATAAAGAATGAAAATAGACTGAACTGGTCTGAAATGGAATACAAAAGCAAAAATCTATGCAAATGATTTTGTGCTTAGCATAATCAGCTTAGGCCAACAAGCGCGGCTAACTTTGGGCGCCTGAAAGTGTGCACCAACTTCATGTTGCCGACGGTCGATATAGTACCTCATTATCATCATCAACAACAACAACAACATCATCTTCTTCATCATTGTCGTCGTCGTCGTTGTCGTTGTCGTCATCGTAGTTGTCGTGCCACAATTGTCAATTGCATATCCTTTTCGCATTAATATTTCATTAACAACATTTTGGCGTAGGAAGTTTGATCTTCTGCATCAATGGCTTGTAAAATTGACTTAGCCCAACAAAGTTCAAAAATTGCTAACGACAAATAAAAAACAAAAAAAAAAACAAAAACCAAAAACAAAAAATGAAAAAAAAGGTGTGTGGTAATGGGGTTGCTGTAACTTGTAACGCCTACAAGGCACACCCAACAATGTTGTTGCTGCTGACGATGTTGATGATGTTGATGATGATGATGTTGATGATGACGACAGCGGCGGCGGCGTTGCTATTAAAAATTACCAATTTCCACAACTCAACTGCTTAGAATACGTCGTTTTGCAACAATGTTGCTTATTAGATTAATTTCATTTGAGTCGTCTTTTCGGTCTTCTAAAGCATTGCGTCATGAGCACGTCTGTCCGCTGTACGCTTGTGCTCAGCTACTTTCATCCTGTTGCTTCGACATTGCGGGCGGTAACCAATTTTTTATTTATTTTTTTTTTTTATGTATGCAAATTTTGCGATTGAACTCGATTTCGCGACCTTTTTGTTTTTTTTTTTGTTGTTGTTGATTTTTTTAAGCTCATCATGAGCAAACTGCAACATAATGATTATGTTTGGCGCGCGTTCAAGTTATTTGCTTCATTATTTATATTTTTTTCCATTTTGTTGATTATGATTTAAAGTCTTTGTCGTTGTTGTTGTTGTTATTTTCGTATCAATTTCACTTTGACGTTGTGCGTTCCTGCCATGAATTTCGCGCAATTTTTCAATTTCTTTTTTTTTTTTTTTTTGAAACTCGCACGCCACGCATTTAAATAAGCCATTAAACGCAGTCAACTCACATCGATGCTGAGCGCTGCTGAGCCGCCGCTGCTGCTGCTGCTGCTGTTGAATGCCGTCACTGTTCGATTTATATCAAATGTTGGCGCCGCGCCGCGTCGCTTCTGACCTGACCCGGCCCGCCTTCTGTGCGCTTTTGGTAGGCCGTGTGATATATTTTTGATATCTTTGCTAACTACGCCTGTCAAGTGGGATTTTGTGCGATTTTTCTTGTAACACAAACGAAATAATTCGCGTGCTTCATGATTTTGTGCCGCCACTTTCATTATTGTTGTTGTTGCTGCTTTGCTTGGTGGTTGGTGGGAAGACTGTGTGTGTGTGTGTAAAGCAAAAAAATTACGTTGTTTTGCGTGTAACCGCGCGTGGTAATCAAACACGTACCCCTCATTGCCCACCACCCCCAATATGAAGAAAAGTTGATCTGCATGCCGCCGCCAAACGCCCAAAAAACCAAGGCAAGTCTCATTGCTGGCACATGCTTGAAATTTTGCATACGCGATTTATTTTTTTTTTTTAATTTTTTTTTTTTTTTTATGAATTTTTCAAGGGTGCCCAACCACAGCTCGGGGGCAAATATGTTGCCAATTCTTTTGCGTATTTGTTTGACGTTGTTCTTTTTTTTGTTTTTTTTCATTTCTTTGCAAAGCTGTTGTTGAGCAACATCATTATCATCATCGTCATCGTCAGCATCAGCATCAGCGTCAAATGTCTAAGCTTGACTTGTCTTGACTTCAGTTGCTAACGAGACATTTTTCGTTCATCTTGCTTGGCCTTGTGGCATGCAGCATGCCAGTCGTGGTATCAATTTGTCTGTCTG
The DNA here is from genome assembly GCA_034638295.1 of Phortica okadai. NCBI lineage: Eukaryota > Metazoa > Arthropoda > Insecta > Diptera > Drosophilidae > Phortica > Phortica okadai. The sequence continues at coordinate 4,114,253 of CM067848.1, forward strand.
TGTGTGTGTGAGTGTTGTTCTTCTCATCAGCTTCATCATTGGGCGGCAGTTAAAAGAACGCGCGTAAATATTTCGCGAAATGTAAAGCACATGCCATTCTCACTCCAGCAACCCTGCTCCTGCCCCTGCCACATGCCTTGGCATATAACCATTGCTTATGCAACAAGCACTTAACCTCACATTTTGTGTGTGAGTGTGTGTGTGTGTGTGTGCGGCGTTACCAACTCCAAAGCCATTGATGAATTTTTTTTTTTTTACAAAAGACTTTATTCAATATTTTTTGTGTAATTTTTCAAATATTGTTCAATTTGCGAATGCGAATGCGTTTAACGATGTGTGCGTAATTTAAGTGCTTCGCGTTGGCTGTCTGTGTGTGCGTGTGTGTATGTTTGTGCGCTTTTTTTCACTTTGATCCTTTGTGCAATCATTTGTGCAATGAAAGTGAATGTGATTTAATTATTTTGTGCACAATTTTTTTTTTAAATTTTTTATGCGTGAATTGAAATTCATTAAAAATATATATGTATGTATGCATACAAAAAAAAAAAAAAAACAAAGTCAAGGCAGTTAAGTCGTGTATACTTGATAATATAATGATCGGCACATATGGTGGGCAATGCCACGCCCCAAAATGGAGTAAGACGCAAATATATTCGACATTGCTTATTTAAGAATATTCAAAATTTTATGAAAATCTGTGAAAATTTCGCTCTAGACTGAAGGTCCTATAATCTCCTATCTTAGCTAGTAAGTTCCTTAACTTTAAGTAAGCTTAACATAATTTACGAAGTCATACTGGAGAGCTTCAACTCAAATTTATTAATATTTTTCAAAAAAAATTTTATTTTCTTTTAAAGTGTTCCCAAAAAGTCAAAAAAATACAATTTCGAAACGCTCCCTAGCATTTCCTGGGCACAGAAATTATCTAACGATATAATTTTGAATTTTTGATTGTATGAGATCCTGCACTGAATTTTGAGAGGCACCGGAATTTAATTTTTTTTCGAGACGCTCCAGAGTAATTGCTGCCATTGCCAGATTTTTTAATTTTAACACAATATTCTTCAAATGTGATATTATAATGTACCATAGGTCTTGAAAAATTTATTTGAACTGTTTCATAAAAAAAAAACTTCTTTACACGAATTAACCCTACTCCCTCCTTAAGATCTACTACTTTATATTTGACAAATTATCTGTCGTCGTGGACTAAACACGAAAATCATCTCCAGCGGAAACGAATTTGGAGATTCTGAACAATAATAATGCACAAGATGATACGTCTCTCCTAGAAAATGATCTATTTTTGTGGGGTAATGGCGAAAGGATCAAATTTAAAGTGAACTTTTACAGTTAAGTACTTACAAATATTTCATCAGTTTAATAAACACAGCAAAACAATAAATTTTAGCCTAAAAGCATGCAACAGTTTTGTTGAAAAACTGCAAAAAAGTGAGCAAAAATCAAATCTCCAAAACTTAATGCTTAAAGCTGTTTTATTATTACATTTTTGCAACAACTACAAAATCATTGAATAGCTTAAATAGAAGAGCCAAAAGTATGCAACATCAAACCACAAAATATGCGTGTTAAATTTGCTTGAAAAGTGGCAATATCGATGCATGCTAATGTCGGCATACAAATACATATATTTGCGACTGTGTGTGTGTGCATGCGCGTAAAGTAAACTGTCAATATTTGATGTATTTTAACACCAAATGACGATGACGATGACGACGACGACGAGGAAATGAAGGCTGACATTGGCAAACACAACTGCCTGCACTTTTGAACGCACGTCAACGGCAGCAACAACAGCCTGCCTGACTGCTTGCCTGCCTGCCTGACTGCCTGCTTGTAAATTAAACATTGGTTGCCTTGTTGTTAAACCGATTTGCACAAGGCACTGGCATCATTCAACTATGCACCATTTGACAGCAAAATGCTAAACGACAAAAACACCAAAATGCTTCAACATAGCACAAGCAAGGGCACAAGCACAAGCACAGACAGTCTGTGCCTGCCTGCCTGCCTGCCTGCCTGACGTCAACTCGCATGTGCTCATGCTTAGCAAACGATACTGTCTGCATTTTACTGTTATTCAATATGTCAAAATCGTGTCGATAACGTTCAAACATGACTTTGCTAGCCCCAAAAAAGACGAAGTGTGAAGCGACAGCGGCAGTTTTCATTACTGGCGTCATTTGTGGTTTAAGTAAAGCGATGGCAATGACAGCTGTTGCCAAAGAGCCAACAGAGGCAAAACACTCTCTCACTGTAAGCGACTGTTTGAATTTTGGTTATTTTACAAACTATTGAATACTTAGCAAATGTGTTTGGCAAATCACAAAATTCAAAATCTCGCATCTCTTTGCAGACGACAACATGTTTCGTTGTCTGCTTGCAACTCTGCAACGCATCACTAAATGTCACCTTTAGCAAATTTTGAAATGTTGATCCTTTGACACTTTTGCTACTTCGTTGTCGCTCACACTCTCTCTCTCTGTCTCTCTCGCTCATACTACTAAAATTTCAATGTCTGTGCCAATTTGAGGTTAAACAATATTCACACTCAAGACCAAAATTGAACTTGTAGAAAACTTTTGGTGTGGCAAACATACAAACATACAAACAGACAGACAATTAGATAAATGGCAAGACAGTTGGCACTGAGTTGACTGTGTGTGTGTAGACAATTAATCAACTTCAAATCAATTACCACAAATTTGTTACCAATATGCAAAGACATGCATTATGCTGATACTGAAATTTGTGCGAAACATTCACTAAGTGAAGAGACTTGGATAGTTGGATAGCATGCGTAAATGCTCAAATCAGTTTCAGTGTCTTCTATACATTTGCATTTGCTATGTTTGTCTCTGTGTGTGTCTGTGTGTGTGTGTGTTGTGTATAAATGAGCATAAACAAATCTTAGCTGTCAAAAGTAGTACGAAATTGTGCTAATCTCGCAAACAATTCAATAAATCACTTAACCCTTGAATGGTCATGCCAATGCCTTTCACACACGCACACACACACACATACACACATTGTTTAGGGTAGGCAAATCCTTTGGTTGCACAATTTCAGTGTATGTAAAGTGTTGTATGCTTGAACATGAACTCATCTTGATTTGGCATGAGTCACTTTGCATTGCTTTGCTTTGCTTTCGTATATGCGCGACAATCATAATTCAAAATTGAAATTGCAACAATCAATTGCAACATGCAACAATAACAAATCGGTTAATCACTTTGCCTATACATATCTCTCTTTGCGTACATACATATGTGTGTGTATATCGCCTTGACTGAAATCAGCAGTTTGACTGGAACTCAAACTCAAACTCAGATCGTATTCGTATTCGAATTCTGTTCTTTGTCGATTGGATTTAATGTTTGGCGCTTAGACATAAATCTCAGCCAACGGCCTGACGGCAACAGCCTGCCAGCATTTCATGCAGTTTATGGCTGACTCAATGTTCTTTGGGTTTGTGTGTATCAACTGTTTATGCATATGATCTGTCTGAGTCTGAGAAAACTCGAATTCAGTTCGATTTTGACCACAGCATTTAATGCGCTACAACATTTTTGTTAACTTTCTAAGGCAAAGACAACGAATTTTTTTTATTCAATGTTCATATTAATTATATTCAATAACAAATACGCTTATGTTACACATGACCGCATGTAACATACGACAAACTAGCATTCGAATTTTGTTCTCCAATTAAATGTAATACTGTATATGATATTGTTTAATTTTCAACGCTCGTATTATGCTATTTTTATGTTTTGTATCTTTTGGTATAACAATTTTAAGGCATAAGAAATATTTTATTTAAATGCTTTTTGTCAATAATTGTTCAAAGCCAATTAAGTCATTAATTGACAGCATAGGCTATGCCAGTCAAGCGTAGGGTGTAATTACGTTTGTAAACGGCTGCTCCTGCTGCCGATGCTACTCTTAGTACGAGTGTGCTAATCTCTGATTTTCAAAATTGTTTCACAAGTGTCATAAATCAATGAAATACCAATAAGTCGGATAGCAATGCTTGCTTACTTAGGGCGTTAGGGTCTGGTTAGCTTGGTCGGCTGGTAAGTAAGTATGAGGCGTAAGTGTAAGTGAGTCTGGCAAGAAGATGGAAAATGCAAATTGTGCGAAAGGATATGCGTATGCATAAATGCAGTCAGGATGCACAATTGCAATGAGCTAAACGAGACAAGAGTTGAGACGAAATGAAACGAAACGAAACGAAACATAACAAATGGAGTTGAGTTGAGTTGAGATGGACATATTTCATGCAGTCTCAATTGGAATTCTAAATCAATCAGATTGAGATGACGACGAAGACGGTGACGATGACGATGATGTTGCTGCCACTGCTGTTGCAACAATGTTGAAGACTGCCATAACAGACAATAGTGACATTGTCATTGCCTTTTGGCAAGGACGAAAGTATAACTGTGCTCTGTGCATGTGTGTGTGTGTGTGTGCGTTTTGCTGGTCATCTACATTAAGTAAGACACAAATCATAATCGTATGCGAAATTGCATAATGCGTTGAACAAATATTCTTGTAGCAAAAGGTTAAGTGGTCATGGCATTGAGGCAGTCAGTCACAGCGGCATGAGAGGCATACATCTATTGTTCACTGTATTGTGTGTCTCTTTGTCCTGTGCTACAGGAAATGCAAAATTTCAAATATGAATTGAACCTGATATATTAATGGCCACTTGAGTTTTGTGCCCAACAGTCCAGCAATTTTAAGAGCAACTTGAATTCTAATGTGTGTGTGTTTTTGTGTTTTGTGATGCGTTGAGTTGAGCTGAGCTGAGCTGAGATGAGATGAGTTTCTGCAAGGCTTAGCCAATTGAAATTGTATAGGAAATTTCAACACAATTCCTTTTACAAAATGCAAAAAGTACAAATGTATAAAACTTCTGTTTCAGTTTCAAATATCGTACATAGAACAGAGCTCAGCTAAACTGAGCTGAGTTGAGCTAAGCTGATCTGAGCAGAGCAATGTGCAATTCGTTTCGTAAAAGTAAGTATGAAGCTAAACTTGCGACTTGGCCTGGCCTGGCCAATGTCTAATGCCTGGCAAAAGAGAAACATTTATAAATCAAAATAGCTTTGACTTGCATCTCAGCAATAGGACATGCATATGTGTCTTTGTATTTGTTAGTATATTTTGTGATTGCGTGTATTGCATACTCGAAGCTCTTTCTGTCTAACATACAGTGTCCGGCTTTTCGTCAGTCCATCAGTTTATCAGTCAGACAGTCAGACAGTCAGTTGGTTCTGTCCATTCGTTCTTCCGAGTCATGTCCGTGTCTGTCTCAAAGCACAATTGCAGCAACTTATCTCTGTTTTCCTTTCCATATAAATAATGACAAGCACGACGACAAATAATAATGCACACACACACACACACATACACACACATACACGCAAGCAAATACAAATACGTTTGTCTACAATTACATTTGCGGCCACAAAAGTACAATAGGCCTAGTTATAGATACTATTTAACAGATTGGTGCAGCCACAGTAAGCAGGGGTAATAGAACATGTGTAGGTGTATGTGTGTGTGTGTGTGTTGTAAAAGAGTGTTAACGGTAAGGTGGTCGGATATAGGGTATAAATGTCCTTAGATGATTTCGTTGGCGTTTGCATAATATGAAAATTTATGTGCGGAAAGGATTGAAAATAAATTTATGAATTATATTGGTTAGAAAATTGCATCTACTCAAGGATATCCTTAATGTCTAAGGATGCGTTACTCAACTCTTGTTGTTGTTGTGGCTTTTTCAATGCATTGTTTTGCATTATTGTTTCATTCTGTTGTTTGTTTGATTTACATTGAAAATTTATGATAGCCATCATCAACATCAAAGCATTGAAGCACTTCAGCTAAAGCTCTTCGGTATACTGAAGATTTAATAAGTGTAACTGTGAGGTGTTCTAAGGAATTCTAATAGCAGTGTGAAATAAATTCTAGTGCGTGTTATGTTAAGATACGTAAAATTATCAAACGATTAATTCATTTTGGGTCAATTTTCATTAATCAACTGTAAGAAAAAGCGTAACTTTATTTCGGTCTTTAGATCTTTAAATACATCATTGAATATATGCTTCTTTTAATTAGCAAAACCTTATTTATATCGTCAACTCGTTCATACATAGTTATTTATATAACTATATTTCTATTTAACAAGTCCATCTATCTATATTATCAACACTATACAAAAAACTCTTTTAAAAAAATGTTAAGAGCATTTTTAATAGTTTCGTTAATAGAAAAATTAACAGATAAGGTATCTATCATATAGTATATCATAAGGTATATATCATATTCCAGTCACTTTGCATACCAATTCCATCGTTCTTAGCTATTCTGAATACAACACGCTGTTAAAATTCTGTTAACATTAAATTTAATAGAATTTTTCTGTTAACAGTGCCTAATAGAGTTGCCTGAATAGGAATGAATGTAACACTATGCTTTATATATATCTCCTCTGTCTATAAGATCTATCTATGTATCCATACAACAATCTGTTGCTTTGCTCAGAAGTTTTGTTGTTTTTTTTTGGCACTTTGACTGTCTCGCCAGCTTGTCAGCTTTTTATGCATCCATTTGCGATATCACAATTCAGTTTGTTGACGGCTATCATAAAAATCCAATACGTGCCAATTTGAAAACGAGCATGAAAAAACAAGAACAAAAATTTGTGCTTACCTTTTTTTTACGATTTTTCTATTGCCACAATAACTGCGCCCCAAAAACTAAATAATTCAGTTTACGATTTTTTTATGTACCGAACCACCTTCAAATCTGTCAAATATAACGTATCGACTGTTGCCAAATTGAGCTATGCCTGAGAGAGAGAGTGAGAGAGAGAGAGAGCGGTATAGTTGACGAGATTAGATGAAGAAATATTGATGGCAGCGTGCCATGGCGGAAGAGCTTGGATGCTGATGGCATACGAACTTGTCGTCGAAGATATTGTGAGGGAAGGGGAAATAAATTGTTTGCTGATGGCGGGCGGGCGGTTATTTGTTGTTGCTGTTGCTGTTGTTGTTGTTGTTCGTGTCTATTGCTGTTTGGCATCATAATAAAAGTTTCTTGACACGTTTACGTTTATCACTGTTTGTCATCAGTTACAATAGTAGATCAAATAAGTGTGGTAACGTAAGTATAAAAGATACAAACACACAAAAACACAAAACATTGAAAATGAAATCACAAAGAACAAAGTATGTGTATATGTGAATGTTTGAATAAAATGATTTAAGTATAAGTAAAAGGTAAAGTAATGGACAGACAGAAAAAGTTTGTTGACAAAACAAAGATACAAAGATACTTAAAAGATGAGTAGCAAACAAAGTTACACATGACATATACATTTTATTAGTTTCAGTGTTGATTTTGTTGTCTTGACAAAAGTTTTTGCCATTTTCTGATTTTCTTTTACTTTACCTAAGCAACCTTTTTTGTATTGTCTTCTATGTATTGCATATGTCAAGGCGTTGTAGTCAGACAGACAGTGTGTGTTTATTTTGTGTTGTTTAAAAGTTGTCAACGCTTTGACGACAATTACGCCCAGACGTATTTAATCAGCGCTTACTTAATTATCTATTTAATGATGTAATTACGCAACGTAACAATAACAAAAATGCCAATATAAAAAATCATTCCACTTCGCTGCACACATAAAGCAAATATTTTTATGCAAATTAAATAAATCATCGTCATCGAAATCATTCAAATAATTTACACACATTTTTATCACACTTACTATAAATAGTACGCGCACAGAGATTCACCTCGACACAATTGCTTCGTTCATTGACATTCATTCGACTTCAGTCGCCCATCAAAAGCAAAGCAAATCAAATTATTATTATTTTTTTCTCAAACAAAATGCGTTTGTGCTTTTTTGGTCTCGTTGCCAGCGTGTTGGCCTTCATGCTGTGCCTCAATACGGTGAGTGTCTAATTTCTTATATCACTAATATATCTTAATACAAATTCCAATCAATTTAGTTGGTCTCCGCTGGCGATGCACAATTGCCGCCTCCTTCACGTCGCCCCACTGCGGCAGGCTTTACTGGTGGTGTCGGTGGTGCCGCACGTCCTGTCGCCGTAGCTGGCAATGAGCATCATCATCCAAATGGCTCACCCCCACCGCCGCCTAGGAACAGCACCAGCTCAAGCTCTTAGAACGCGGAAAGCGGCTTGGCACATGGCATCCGACCTTGGCTATCGTTATTATTATTGTTTTATTTGTTGTTAATAATTGTTCTTTTAAAGGCAATTTTTATGTAGATACACTTGATTAAAGCAGAAAAAAAAATGTTCTTTTGTCTTTGAACTTTATCTTCGAACAGAACATTTTTTGATTAATAGTGAGGCTAATAAAGGCCAAGGTTATCTAATATGGATTGAAGTTTAGGATGTAAATAGTAGTGATGCATGAATCTTAGGATTCCGATTCGAAGATCCGGATCATAAAAGTATTCGTGGTAATTGAATCCAAATACGAATCCGAATCTGAGTTCGAATCCGAGAAGGATTCTGATTACGAATCCGAGTACGAATCCGACTCCGAGTATGAATCCGAATCCTAGTACGAATCTTAGGAATCCGAATCCAAAACAAACGAATCCTATGAATACGAATACTACGAATTCGATATATTTTTGTGAAATCGATTTTGATCTTGTAATTGAATGTACTAAATATATATGAATATTAACATTTTGTAGAAGGGTGAGTGCATCCTTCTATAAAAAATTAATATTAATTTACATTTAGTACAAAATAAATTGTCTTAACTTTTTCAGGCAACTAGACGACTAGAAATGCCTGTAAGACAAAACCATTCAAAAACCAAACGAAGCAGAATAGCAGTAAGTGTTTACAACTATAGTCAATGAAATAGTCTTTTATCCCACAATGCCTTATAACTCTTAATATTTTTACATAGTCAATAAGTGCAAATCAAATCCATTAAGTTAGGTTTTTCTTAGATGTTAGTATTAATAAAAAATCATTAGAGAGATGAGAACAAACATAAAATAGTTTTGGAATCCGATTAAAATTTATGTGTCCTTTTTGGAAAGTGAGTATGTAGTTTTTTTCTAGTAAGGATTTGGATTCGTCGTTGAGTATTCGAATCGTTTTGGATTTGGATTCGTATAATCTGGATCCGAAAAATCCAGGACTCGTGCATCACTACTAGAAACGATGAATTTGAAGTGCAACGTGACTGGCACTCTTAACAATATTTTATCACCAATCTGATTTATCTGCTTGCTGATTAAAATAAAAAGAAGCTTACCACGAAAGAAATCTCAAGTCATCATGCGCATGATAGTCGCTCTGAAATACTCCTTTATATAATTCAACATGAATCTTGATTTAATTTTACAAAATAATACAGTACAATTGTCAAATCAAAAATATTTTTTGTGTGACGAATAAAACTATCTTCATGAAAATAGTCATAATCAATTTGAATGCAAAAGTTAATATTATCACAGACAAACAAAAAAGAGTGCCAATTAGACATTTAAAATCGTATTAATTGTTTTGCGGAAATGGAAATGTTCAATCAAAAGTCAAATTGAGCACTTCACACGTGATGCAAGCAGTATGGCTGAGTCAGAGCGGGAAAGCACACTGAGAGAAGAACCAATAAAACAGCGTGAGAGGAAGATAATCACAGCAATGTCATAAAGTGCATTGCAATTAAAAGCATAGAAAAATTGTCAATAAAATAAACAAAAAAAAAAAAAAATTCTTTCGAAATTTTGTGAAATCTAAAATTAAAATAATTTTTCAACAATTTTATTATTGAGGTAATAAATGACGTTGAAAAACTATGAACAAAAAAGTGCAAATGACACAAAATGTATTGAATGAAGGATGACATGAAGCTGAAAGTAAACTATAAAAACAAAAAAAAAAAAAAAAACCAAACAAATACAGTTGAACATTGATTAGACGGACAATTATAAATTATATAGCAACCAAATTGAAAATCTTTGAGATTATGTGATTCTTTCATTTGCTTTTAATTATATATGAATATGCATCAATTTATAATAATTTTGTTCACTCAGTTTTTAGCATTTTTAACGGATTGTTCTTTTCTTATATGGTAATAGATTATTTTCTGATACTTATAAGTTTCAGAACCATGAATTTTTCTTTCAATTTAGTAGTAAAATAAACGTTTATCGAAGTTTTACTGTAATAAATTGAAAAAACAAAAAAAAACTATTCAAGTCAATTGTGAAGCGACTTAAATGATTTGTTTTCACGCGAAATTCGCAGCTCGCACTATAAAAGCAACTGTGCATTGAACAAAGGTTTGACAATCATTTGGTCGACTGTTGACGTGACTTTGAGCTGAGAATAAAATGCGTTTTGCGGTGATTTTGTTACTCGCATTACTCATGTGCACATTTCAACGTAATTGGGCAATGGTGTGTATGCTAAAGTTAAAGATTTTCTTTACTAATTAGTGCAAATTTACGCAAAGGTGATCAATCGAAATGAATTGGTGTCTCATGTGGATCATGCCGGTTGTATACGTATTTTAATACAAAAAGGCAGTACAACAACAACGACAACAACCACAACGACAACAACAACAGCAGCGCCAACAACAACAAGAACAACAACAACAACTGTAGCAACAGGAAAATAATGTGTTTCATTTATAACTAGTGAGCAAAAAACTGTTATAATAAATATTAAAAATTTTTGGAATCATGATTCAAAAAAAAAAAAAAAAAGTTTTATCTAATCTGCAAAAATTAAAAAATATAAGCTACCTTAAAAAATCTTAAAATAAAAATCGACACTAACCGCTCTATTCTGGCAACTCTATTTAAAAAAATGTTAACAGTTCTTTTAATAGTTCATAGAAAAATTAAAAGGTTTCATATTCTATACAATTAATGCCAATTCCATCGTTTCTAGCAGTCCTAATGCCTTATATTATGTTGAACCTCAACGTAGCATAAGGAATATTGGTTACTAGCTTTTAAAATCCAATTAACATGTCATTTAATAGAATATTTTATTAACAGATTCTTAATAGAATTGTCAGAATAGAGGGTAAGGTCATGTTTTAACACCACTAGCTTATGTGACCATGCTTTGCTCTTTGTGACATATGGTTTTTTATTATGTAATGAGACTTTTTTAAACATTACTAAGAATTATCAAAAAAAAAATTAGGAAACTAAGTCCATATGAGATCGTGATCATTATTTAAGAATTTCAAAAGCAGACAAATATTTAATGACAATTAAAGTTAGAAAAAAAAATAGTGATCTGCTTTTAAGCAACTTATTATACTTATAGTTTATTTGGTTGCCTGTCTGTCTAACGCCACCGCACTCAATTATTATAAACCGCCAAAAGTTGGTTGACTAAAATCAACGTGGACATTTCACACAACGAACGCTCCTCTTCTTTCAGCAACGTTGAACATACAGAAGGCAAATGCTTGAAACTGCTGTCGTATGCCATGTGCCTGAATCTGTTAATTAGCCATATACACAAATACACACACACACACACACACATAGTAGCATATGCATACACAAAACACAAACTGAATAGTGAAAGAAGAGCATGAACAAAAAACTGTAAAAAAAAAGGCAGCAAAAAAAAAAAAAAAAAAAGAAGACAACGAAAAATGTCATCAGAATTCATAATGACAGCGGCTCATGTTCGTTTAAAAGCGACATGCATGCAAAATTTCTATGCAGCTGACGACGACGACGACGACTCACTAATACCCAAAGCGCCTTCAGGGCGGCCAACATGGACACACACACACACACAAAGAGCGATAGACGCGGAGAGGAAAAGAAAAAAAAAATATTTCGGGAGTTGGTCAAAAAGAAAAAAAACAACAACAACAAAATAATACTAATACTAATAGAAAAAACTAAAAATGGTAACGCAAACAGAAAACAGGAAACGGAAGCGTTGTTAACTTGTTTATGCTGTGTACTTTTGATCTCTCACAACCCTTTAATCGCCGCTACCTCAACTATCTCTTTCTCTCTCACTCACTCACTCACTCACACTTAAGCAGAGCTAACAACTTATACATAGTTCTCGTTCTTTTTCTTGTCACTGACAATGACAATGATGGCCTGTGCACGTGTATGTTGTATGTCCATTTTACAGCCCAACGTAGTACCAACTTTCAAACAATACGCTTAACACATGCCCACAGCAACACAAAGTAAATAGAATGGTATGTTGTTAGATAGAGGGGCGTTTGAGGTGCAAGGGAGACAGGTGCAACGTCACAATTACGCTGCTGGCAATAAATGCTAGTGACAATTTAGACCGTCACACGTTTTAGACCAACCAAACTAACATACATACATATCTATGTATATACATATGTGTAGATACGTACATACAGTTGGCAATGCTGTCAACACAGTCAGCGACAGCGTTGACTGAATTGCGACCGCTGTATGTGGGCGTTTGAGCAGCGCCAAAAGTACAAAAGTCATTTTTGATTGTTTTCATAAATGAACATAGAAAAATTATAATTAAAATTCATACAAAATTGTCAAACAAAAAAAAAATAAAAATAAAAAAATAACCATAAAAAGAAAAACAAAAGTTTTAAAAGAGCACAAGAAAACAACATGCATAAGCATGTGATGAGGTACAGTCGCATCAAAACAACACAAACACAGGAGCAACAGTGACAGTAGGAACACCAACTATAAAACTGCCAAAGAAATTCTGAGATTTTTGCACTTACGGGCATATTGTATTATTGTACAACCGCATATGAGTACATATGAGTCTATGCTGCCACGCCCCTGTCGTCACCGCCACCTCCACCTCATCACTGTTAACGCCAACAGGCAACGCATTGTTTCATTTCGTTTCGACCGTCATCTTTGCAAGCATTTGCGAACGCCCTTCATACTTTCTCGCTTGCCTGCTTTCATATTTGCCTTTTGCAGCAAACAATTTTGCATACATTTGATGCGATAAAATATTTAATTATAATTTTTATTGTGGTTACTTAAACCCCCGTTTCTTTTAATTTTTTTTTTTTTTTTTCATTTTTTTTTTTTTGCGTCTTTGTTCTTTTGGTTTTGGCTTGGCTTGGCTTTTGTAGCATCGACGTTGGTTTTAGCAGCATTGCATAGTTTCTGATGTTATTGTTTTGTTATGTTGTCGCTGTTTTATGCCAAATTATTATGTTTTTAGACTGGCTTTTTGATCTTTTTTGCAATTTCATATCATCATGCTAAAAGTGGTCGCTCTTTTAATGCAAGAGATGCCGCATAACTCAAATTCATAGATATTGATGAGCTGCCAAAAAGTTGACTATGAAAAAATAATTATTTATTATCAACAAACTAGTACCAGAACTAGTTCACAGTACTGCTTTCACTTCAAGCTACTGTGCCTGCTCTCAACTGGTGAATTTTACAAGGGGCTATACCATATGTCTATGGACATGGGTCAATTGTCACCGATTAGTTACAAGCAGCGTAGTTTGAAGTGTATTGAATTCGCTAATTCTGTACTAGCTTACTGTACTGCTGGGGAATTATTGCTGCTTGAAGCAAAAAAACCGTTGCATATTATTTTGCTGCAATATTATTTAAAGACACACCTTGAAAGTATGTTATGAAATACTATTTAGCAAGGAGTTTGCGTAGCTTGAAGTATGTATGTTTATTCAATTAGCTTGGATGAGCTGGATATTGATTCGCTGCCAAAAAGATGGCTATGAAAGCAAACTAACTGAAAAAACATTCTCTAATTTGATATGTACCCTGAAAGTATGCAATAAATTATAAGTCAAGCGAAAATTTGCGAAACTTTTTTCTAAACTATTTTGAAGCTTTTACAATTAACTTATGATAAATTATTTTGATTCAAACTGTTATTGTATAAAAGAAAGCGAGTAAGAGAGAACGTTTTTGTTTACTCTTACGCTTGATAGTCAACCAATCCTTTAACATTTGACAGGCTCATTAACAATTCAATTTGTGCAAAAATGTTGTTTTTTCTAAATAGTAAACGACCTAAACACACACACCAGCCATACCTCAGTCAACCCACCCATCATACTTACTAAATACAACCAACCATGAAGAGTTGGTCAAAAAAAAAAAAAGAAACGCAAATTCAAAGTCAACTACAAACTCATTTAAACACAATACAAACTAACAAAAATTTGCTGTCTGAACTGAAGAGAACACAAAAACACACACACAAAAATATTCAATTAACAAACGAGCAAACTAATGTAAAAAACCCTTTTGCCAGGACACACTGTCCCCACATGAGATTACTGTACACTTAAGGGATACAAATACAGAAACAGAAGAGTGTTGATGCGGGGGGGGCGAACGAACGTTTTCAAAACTCACACATACATACATGACAAGCAAAAGATGAAAGAAGATTTTTTTTTTTTTTATTATAAATTGTTTTTTTTTTTTACTCATACATGATGTTTTCACTATAATTTCTTTGATTTGGTTTGCAAACTACTGTGGGCACTTTTTTCTAATTGCAACAACATTGAATTAACATATTTAATATGTAAAAATAATATTTCATATTTATTTTTCAACTCTTTGAACCCGTTTCAAAACGAGACAGCATAGTAGGAGGGCAGATTGAATTAGTAGTAAAAGAAGAAGAGACAATTAGTGAAGATATAGAAAAAAAATATATATAAATAGAGTATAAAACAGCAATGATAGTAGAAAGTAAAAGATAGATTTGATAAAAAGAAAAAATTAATTAAAACTATTGAAAAAAAAAATTATTTTTTACTAAATTAACTAAGAAATATTTGTATTTATTATAAAATGAGGTCTTATGATATGTATTTGTCTATAAGCATACTAGCGCAGCACTTCTTCTTCAACAGTATTATTATATAACAAATATTACATACTATGAAAAAAAAAAAATGTTTGCAAAAAAAAAAAAATTGTTTCTTTGGAACTATTTGCGAGTAATGTGACAACTCTGCTATGGCTACAAACGCGTATTTTGCACTTTGTTATTATTGCTTGTTGCTGTTGTATAATCGGGCAGTTCGGTCACTGTGACATGTTGTAATTGCACAATTGCCGTCGTGGGCACAATCGTTTTCTTCTGACGACGACGCTCAACCCAACGACGCACAAAAGGCGTCAACAGACGTGGATCGACCTCATCGATATGTGAATCATTGCAAATGAAACTGGTCAGCAAGGCGACAATGATCGTAACAAGAGCACCGAAGAGCGTAAAATAGAGGTAGGAAATCTTATAGATCTGGAATGTATCATTGCTGTAAAGTATGTGTGTGAGAAAAGAAAGATAAAATTATATTTTGTAAATATTTAAAGCAGCGTCAACAACTCACCCAGCAGTGACAGTGACATTTGTGTACGTTTTATTTGTAAATGTATAATCACAACCAACGGTTGAATATGTCTTACGTGTATAGACAAAACCGCTATTAACAAGATCCAATTGTGCGCTTACACACATCCAAATCATGACCGCAAGACTTGTAAAACCGCCTAAAAGTGCGCCCTGCATTGATACAATTAAAAAAAAAAACACATTATTATTACCTTAATACAGATGTACAACAACAATGACATACCCGCGAGGATATCCATGGTATGAGCACGCCAGCGGTAAATATGCCCAGCAGCGGACCATTTGCGACAGATGAGAGCGTAATGGTCAATTGTAATACGGTGCCCAATTTTTCGACTATGAAAACGAGCGCAACAAATATCGCACCAAATATAACAACAACACTGCGCATCACAAGCGATGTCTGCGCCTCGGTTAATGGTTCACGGCGAAATGGTTTAACAAAGTCTTCGAGTACAACTGCCGATATAGAATTGAGACCGGTCGAAAGCGATGACAGCGCTGCGCTAAAAACGCCCGCAACAAAAAGACCTGGCAGGCCGGGATAAGCGCCAAGCGTTTCCATCACCAGTAGCGGCAAGAGTTGATCATTGCGTTTGGCTAGGCGTGTTGTAAGCGGATCACATTGCCAATAGGTGGCATAGAGCAATAGACCCGTGTAACCGCAGGCGCCAATAAAGAGCAGCACACCGAATATGAAAGCCCAAACGGCAATGCGTGCACTCTCGAGCGTGGGCAGTGATAGATAGCGTTGTATCATATTCTGACTGATGGCATTCGATTTGAGCCAATGCGCAACGCCGCCAAGTACAAGTGAGTAGAATGTATAGCGTTCAGTTAGATCAAAAGTGAAGCTAAAAATTGAAAAAAATGCATTAAAGTTTGTTCATATTGTGAACATTTTGCAAGCACTCACTTAGGCGCCTCAATGCGCGCCGTTGCCATGGCACGTTCATAGACAACACTTGGACCGCCAATGTCAATCGTGCCCTTAATCAAAACAAGCGCCATGGCACCGAACATGATGATTGTCTGTATGACATCTGTCCAGACAACAGCCTTCAGACCGCCAATGCATGTATAAAAGATGCATACCAAACACACAAGCGGCGTCACTGTATGTATATTCACGCCCGTTGCCTGATTGAATGCAATCGCTGGCACATAAATCACAATTGGCAGCCAAAGTATCTGCAGTTTTTAGTAAGTTCATTATACAATAGATATTACTGTGATAAAATACATACCGACGCAATGAGAAACATTACAGAACCAAAAAGTCTCAAGCGACGATCATAACGTGATTCCAGATACTTTTTATTTCATTGGTTAGCATATAAGAATAAATTAATTTTATATTATTATGTTACATTAAATAAGTTACTATCACATTTACCTTATAGGTCGAAATGAGATTGAGTTCGTGGAACACGGGCAAGAAGAAATAATACATGCAGAAGCCCATCAGTATCAGTGAACCCATGATGTACATGTATTGAGCGCCATATAGGTAGACCTCAGTGGGCGTGCCCAATAGCGTAATGCCTGATATGAAACTACAAACGAAAAAAAATATATTTGAAAAGTATCACTGTGAAAAAAAAATATCACAACAAAAAAATAAAACTTTTCTCAAATTAGCAATATCTTAAATTAATTGTATCATGTTGAAATTTCATTCCATTCCAGTCAAGCTCAAAAAAATGCGACACTAAACAAATTTAAAACAATAATAAAATATTAAATTTAATTTTATGCACAAACCCAGCGCCAATCTTTAATAAAGGTTAACTTAAACTACTTAATCCATTAAGACACTCAATAAGTACTTTACTGACTCACATAAAATCTCTAGCTGCAGACTTCAAGACGACGACGTACCAGTAATATACAAAATCTCAACAATTTATTGTTCTAATTTTGAATACTCGAATACAGCACACAAATAGAGGTCATAACTAATAGAATTATTATCACCAAATGTGATCAACTTTGCTACTTAAGCAACAACTACAAAAACGACAACAATGATGATCATACTTAAGATAAGACACATTCACGTCTTGGAAACTCTTTCGCCACATTCAGAACGCTGAAATTGAGCAGCTCATATGCTATATTTAGTTCAGAGAAATGAACGAATTTTTGTGTGCTTTCATAATTAATAAATTGCCCGCACATTCTTCAATTCAATTTTCTGCCAGAAGGTGTTGAAGGTGTACATATATAGAGAAGAAGATTGAATAGAATAGAATTCAACAATTTCACAATAAAGAAATATCTCTTACATTAGAACAGCTTAGTTGCTATGTCGTTGTTGTAGACTCTAATGATATTTGTGATGATGAAGCTGTTGGCGGTGATAAAGAAACGACGACACAAGTGATAATTGAATTGTATAAAACGCACTTTGATCACAGCTGGTGATATTTTTTTTATTGTGTTGGCAATTTTTGGTGTTATCTTTTTGTTAAATTTACAGTAATGTCAAATTCTTCAGTATCGTATGAAAAGTAAGAGAATATATCTCTAATTTTGAATCTTCACTTTTTAGAATATTTAAAGAAGAACTTTTCGTTTGGCAAATATTTTATCATTTATAACTTATAGGGCCAAATTACTTAGGGAGTTACGCTACCCTGGCAATCAAAAAAAATAGTCATATAAATATATACATTTTTTTTTTTTGGCGCAGCTATTATTTTCATAAAATATGTGTAATTATCCATATAAACATAGTTAGTATAAGAGTTTTTTTTAAAATCCGGATAAATTTAAAATAACGAAGTTAAGAGCCGTTAAGTAGCGCTTTCTTTTTTTTTGGAAATCTCCTTCACTTTATTCAGAAAAAAAAATATCTAGGGCAATACGAAAGGGAAATAAATTTAATTTTTTTTTTTTGTAGAAATTACAGATGTTTAAAAAAAATAATTATTTTTTCTTGAAATTTTTAGGTAAACACGAAGACTCCCCAAAA